>CM024555.2:38379519-39683673 GCA_014182405.2 Eucalyptus sideroxylon
ATGGGCCATCCTTCCTTAGCTTGGCGAGATAACATTGTGTTGTTTGTAATAATAGGAGAGGAGAAATATTGTTTGGCTTGATAGCATTACTTGGCTGAGTGGTCTGCTCGTTCACATAGTTGACATTAAACTCTTGCTTTTTAAATGGGCTGGTTACAATCATAATTGGGATATTCTCTTCCTTCACTAATGAGATTGTCGAATTGACTATAAGGAGTTTTGAGCCTTGATTTGAAATGGGGCGCTGGTTGGTGTTCTCTTGGCAAGATTTGCAATGAGAAGAATTGATTCAACTTGACTCTCTTTTCAGGTATTGCTCGAAGTCAACATGTTTATCATTGAGTTTCTCGAAGGAAATGCGTGATTCAGATGCCCCTATGGAATAGAAATTTCCTTGAACTTGGAGCATAGTCCATTTAAAACATGTATTGTTAAATTATCATCACTACAAAGAGAATTGATGTTGGTAGTTTCATAAGCAATTCCTTTGAGTACTTGTAAATATTCAGCTCTTGATCGACGGGGTGTCATCCGTCATCAGCATCTTTTCTCTTGCATCCGACGGCTCCCGTACCATTCTTTTAAGTCCATCCGACGGATCAGGAGGAGGGTACTTAATAGAATCCGACGGCACGCGATCGCTCAGCGCAAATGGGCTGGATGCATCGCGAGGCCCATTTATAGGAGGATCGACGGTTCAAATGGGCTCGTTTCGGCCCGAGCTTTTCAATCGACAATTAGGCCCACTTCAAATGCAAGAAATAATGGGCCACGAGGAAAAGGTAAATTGTACTGTGATTATTGTAAGCGCCCGCACCATACACTTGAAAATTGCTAGAGATTGCATGGAAAACCAGGAGAAAAGGAAAAGGGGAAATTTTCCTCAGTTTTTCAGGTGTCGGGTCAGCAAATGGGAAAATCAATTACTCACGATCAATATCACCAGCTGATGGAAACATTGAAAAAACTGGATCCTTCTGATAAAGGAAGCAGCTTCACAGGTATATCCTATTGTTTGATGAACTCAATTTCTAAAGATGCATGGGTTATTGATTTGGTGCAAGTGATCACATAGTGTGTGATAGGAATTTACTTTCAGACATTACAGAATTGTCCTTTCCCATATCAGTACAACTACCAAATGGAAATGCCACCAAAGTTATAATGACTGGAAATGTAAAACTTAGTTCCCTTGTTACTCTAAAAAACGTGCTTTACGTGCCCAACTTCCATTTTAATCTAATCTCAGTTGCTCGAGCCTGTGAAGAAAATTCATGTCAAGTTCTTTTCCATTCTGATAAATGTTTCTTTCAGGCCCTTTCGACTGGGAAACTGATGGGCTTGGGTAGAGTCGACCAAGGACTATACTTTTGGTTGGATTTTCAGCATCTTTTAAAATCACCTCCTGTTGAATCTCTTTGTAATGCTACATCGGTGACACCAATTTCCTTAATCATAAACGATTGGGTCACAGTGCATCATTTCCTTGTCCTAAATGTCCTATTTGTCCCATTGCTAAACAAACTCGTGCTCCTTTCCAGCACAGTACTTCTCGAGCAAACGATATTTTTTCTCTTATTCATGCTGATGTTTGGGGTCCTTATCATACTTTAAACCATGATGGATCTAGGTTCTTTCTTACAATTGTGGATGACTACTCCCGTGCCACATGGATTTTCTCATGCAGTCCAAAAGTCAAGTCTTTTCCCATCTAAAGACATTCATTTCCTTGTCTAAGACTCAATTTCAGAAAACCATTTGTAGGATACGTACTGATAATGGAAAGGAATTTTTTAATGCTGAATGTGATTCCTTGTTCACTGTAAATGGGATATTGCATGAGAGTTCTTGTACCTATACACCCCAGCAAAATGGCATTGTTGAAAGAAAGCATCGACATCTTTTAGAAGTTGCACGTGCCCTTAAGTTTCAAGCTTCCATTCCTGAAAGATTTTGGGGAGATTGTGTAATTACTGCGGCATATTTGATCAACCGTATGCTAACACGCATTCTGAAGGGAAAGACGCCTTTTGAATTGTTATACGGAAAAAGGCCGAATCTGAATCATCTCAGAGTCTTTGGGTGTCTGTGCTATGTGACTACAGTGGGCCATAAAGATAAGTTGGCACCACGAGCTACTCAATGCATTTTCATGGGCTATCCTACTTTACAAAAGGGATATCGGCTTTATAAACCGTCTACAGGAGATTTCTTTATCAGCAGGGATGTCGTGTTTCATGAAGATGTTTTTCCTTTTTCTTTACCATCTTTATCTGAAGAAGGAAAGACAAATCGGCAATTCTTGTTGGAAGAAGATTCACCACCTGGAGGAGCGCTCATTATTCCTACTCTTCCACGAGAAATTGACATCTTGCCTTCAACACCTCTTGTGAATACGGCTGACGATCCCATTGAGCAATCACATACAGAAGGATCATTTCATGAAGAACCGGCACACTTAGAGGATACTTCAGAAGCTACTACTGCGAAGAATTATCCACCACACCACAAGTGCCACAGAGGCGTTCTCATCGAACCATTCGCCCACCAACTTGGACAAAAGATTATATATGTGGGTCTTCACGATCTTCAGGTACTCGTTACCCTGTTTCCTCTTATGTCTCCTTTGATAGATTGTCGCAACAACATCTATGTAGCATAAGTCGTATCTCTGAAGATCAAGAACCTGCTAGTTATAATGAAGCCAAAAGTGATCCTCGTTGGCAAAAAGCCATGGAATCTGAATTACAGGCATTAATAGACAATCATACTTGGGATGTTGTATCAATGCCTGATCATCGCAAACCCATTGGATGTAAGTGGGTATATAAGATAAAATACAGAGCAGATGGTTCGGTGGAAAGATACAAGGCCTGGTTAGTGGCAAAAGGATTCACCCAGCGAGAAGGTTTTGATTACCATGAAACCTTTTCTCCTGTAGTAAAGGATGTCACGGTTCGTACCTTTCTCTCTATTGCTGCTTTTCGTGACTGGACATTGCATCAAATGGATGTCCATAATGCCTTCTTACATGGCGATTTGGATGAGGAAATCTATATGGAGTTTCCACCTGGATTACGGAGACAGGGGGAGTCGAAGGTATGTCGTCTCCGCAAATCTCTTTATGGGTTGAAACAAGCTTCCAGGCAATGGTATGCTAAATTCACCAGTGCACTTTTGGCTGCTGGATTCAAACAATCCAAGTATGACTATGCCTTATTCACATGGACAAAAGGTATGTCATCTATCTACTTAATGATTTATGTTGATGACATCCTTATCATGGGGAATGATGATTCTGCTGTAAAGAAGCTCAAAGAGTATCTTCATTTGACTTTTCATATCAAAGACTTAGGGCCACCTAAGTATTTCCTTGGAATTGAGATAGCTCGCTCAGATCGGGGCATTTCATTAAGCCAACGGAAATTTGTGATGGAAATAATATCGAAGCGGGATTATCGGGTTGTAGACCGTCAATCATTCCTATTGAGCAAAATGCTAACCGACTACCGTTGACTATGACAGGGTATCCTCCTCTTCTGATGATCCGCTGTTACAAGACCCCTCAGGATATCAGAGACTCGTGGGAAAATTGATATATCTCACCATGACCAGGCCAGATATTTGTTATGCAGTTCAGACTCTCAGCCAGTTTATGCACAGTCCAAAGCAGTCTCACATGAACGCAGCTCTGAAGGTCGTGAAGTACTTAAAAGGTTGTCCGGGTTTGGGAATACTTCTTTCTCGAAAATGCAACATGGAGATGACGGCCTATTGCGACACAGACTATGCCACGTGCCCTATGAGCAGGAGGTCTATTACTGGCTTCTGCATCAAATTTGGGGAATCGCTTCTTTCTTGGAAGACAAAAAAGCAGTCAACCGTATCTTTATCATCAGCTGAAGCTGAATATCGTTCTATGGCCAAGACTGTTTGTGAGATAGTTTGGTTAAGGGGTTTACTTCTGGATCTCGGAGCTCCTGTTAAAAGACCAACTCTGCTTTTCTGTGACAATGATTCAGCACTAAAGCTTGCAGCAAACCCTGTGCTGCATGAGAGGACAAAGCATATAGAAGTCGATTGTCACTTTACTCGAGAAAAGATTCAAGAAGGAATTGTTGAAACAAGAGGAATTAGGACTTGAACAGCCTGCTGACATATTTACTAAACCTCTTTGTCAAAGACAACATACATATCTTCTAAGCAAGCTAGGTGTCTTGGACATATACAGACCACCAGCTTGAGGGGGAGTGTTGGAAGATATGATTTTGTAATCTATATTGATAGGAAATCAAATGTATTTTAGGATAGGAAGAGATAGGCAAATATTCAATTTCCTTCATTATTTTTCTTCCTTGTAATTAAATACATGAGGAATGTACAGAATTGTATCAATGAAGAAGAAAACAATTCTGCTCCTTCGTTGCTCTTCTTCTACAAAATATCGATCTCCTTTTTCTGACAGAGTGTCATGTTTTGTGAGGATTAGATGCTCCTTGAGATTGATGACATGCAAATGTGTCTCGTTGGCAAAGAGGTTCCAAGCCTCATGTGGTGTTTTGGTAGAAGCAATGGGAGGCGCGATTGAGTTTGAAGTGGAAGCTATGATTGCATGAAGCAATAGTTGATCTCGGCATACCCAATGAGAATAAGATGGATTGACAATAGCTTTGCCATAAATAGTAATGGTATTAGATGAACACAATATGGTTCCATCTACATATCCCATTAAATTGTAGCCCAGGAGAAGAGAATTAATTTGAGTTGACTAGGAGGGATAATTCATCGATGTTAACATGAGAGGTAATTGCACAACTGCATTAGTTGCCACCTATGTTGTCCGTGCTTTCGTGTCATGTCCAACACGTGTCGGAGTGTGTCGGACACGTTGAATTGTTCAGACACGGTCGGACACGTGGTCAATGCATGTTGGATTTTCCGACAGGTGGTCAAACATGTTTTGACACGTGTATCAGAAGATGGAGGGTGTAGGTGAGGGTGAGGAAGCAGAGATGAGCCGTGAGAGATGGCAAGCTCACGACGGCAAGAGATGGCGAGAGACGGAAGAGGAGAGGAAGGCAATTGTGCGGCGAGGAGGAGGAGAAGGATCGAGAGGAAGAGGAGAGGAAGGGGGTCGTGTGGAGAGGAAAGGGGTCGTGCGGCGAGGAGGAGGAGAAGGATCGAGAGGAAGAGGAGAGGGAAGGGGGTCATGTGGCAAGCGGCGAGGAGGAGGAGGAATAGGAGGGCTGGCTAGGGTTTTAGATAAGGAAACTCAAAAAAAATAAAGAAGGAGACCTGATAGCGTGACTTTTAATTTTGGGGGAGGGAAGTGATAGCTTTTTGTCATAGTGATGGGGGAGGGAAATAAAAGTGTAATAAATTTGGGGGTGGGGGAAATGGACAAGGCAAAGTAGGGAGTGGGAGTGTGGGGACTTTTTTTTTTTTTAACAGAAAAATAAATAAATGACATTAAAAAATAATTTTGAAAAATAAAAGTACTGAATTTTGAATAATGATAAATTTTGGCAAGTTGTAGAAGATCATGAATTTATTTAAATAATTTGTTCTAATTTTTTTATTAATCATTAGTTTCATCAATAACTTTTGTTAAAGTTAAAAACACTTTTCCAAACACGAATATACATTAATTATGAATATGATTTTTGAATTTTCAATGAATTGATTTATTAATATTATTAATGTAAATTCATTGTATGCTTTTTTTAATTAATTAATTATTTATGAATTTGAATCAAATTAATTAAAAATAAAAATATTCATTTAATATACAACGTGTCCCAATGTGTCGGAATTCTTTATTTTGAGAAATGACGTGTCGACATATTGTGTCGTGTTGTGTCGTGTGCCGGTGTCGTGTGTTCGTACTACTTAAGTTGCCACAAACATGGTGGCATCATTTAAAAAGGGGCCAATGGCTATCATAGGAGTGTTAGTGCTTGAGAATTCTCCTACCATTAAAAAAAATTGAACGATATGCTTGTGAGCAGTAGACTTTGATACCATGAAAAATTGGACAAGATACACTATACAGTTATTTCTTACATGTTTTTAAAATACAATACAGCTAATAGTTTAGTGAAAGACATTAACTAGAAAATTTGTAATACAATCAATTTCCTAAGCCATGGCCTTTATATAGGAAAGATAAAATCTTCTATATAAAGAAAGATAAATTTAATTTTTGTCAATTTTGGAAACTCTCGCTGCACTTGCCAAGACTACTAGAATTCTTTAATTGGTCTTAATTTGATTGAGAGAAATTTTTGGATTGCTTTCTCATTGAGAGATAATTTCCACAATATTGAATACCTTATCAAGTCCCCAGTTCTTGTTCTATGGACTCAACTCTAAGTCGAAAGTTGAGTAAGTTAATCATCCGATTAAGACTTCCATCATCGCAAGGAGCAAATTTATTGACTTCCATAAAAGGAAAATAAAATCACATTGAAAAGAGTCAAATTAACTAGGGACCACAAACCACGTGGCCATCCTTTCAACTTGGAAGGGGGAGGTGGGAGATTCAAATCCCCACCTTCTTAGGGGTTGGCGTGGAGACGAATTAGTTTCAGGGGTAGGTTTCAACTCTTATGTTTTGTAAGAAGGCATGACAAAAGTCTGAGAGTGAGTTAGAATAAGAGTAGAGTAAGAACGACAAAAAAAAGAAGAAAGAAATAGGGACCCACAGGACAACAATCATAAAAACTCCAACCTAACAAACACAGATCCTAAATCAACCAAAGCGAATCTGACAAAAGCCTGAACAGACACAACTCACCAGGTATGGAGGGTAAAGAAACAGAGGGAGAGAAGCACTTTGTGCTGGTCCACGGGGCTTGCCATGGAGCTTGGTGCTGGTACAAAGTGGCCACCCTCCTCGAGTCCTCAGGCCACAAGGTCACTGCCCTAGATATGGCCGCTTCAGGGGTCCATCCGAAGCAGCCTCGAGAGCTGAACTCTATCGTGGAATATGTTGACCCGCTGTTCGAATTCTTCGAGGTTCTTCCGCAGGGAGAGAAGGTGATCCTGGTGGGGCATAGCATGGGTGGGATCGTGATTTCAATGGCCATGGAGAAATTTCCTGAGAAAATTGCAGTTGCTGTGTTTGTAGCTGCATTCATGTATGGTCCTAAGCTCAGCGTTACCTCTGTTATTGAGGAGGTAGGTACTTCTTTCTACTTTGGAGAGTGAATTTAGGATAAAAAACATGTTTCGATCGTAGTTTCAATTCTGATCCCGAAGGATTTGTGTATATCAACAAACACACTTCGCATTTAGCCTCCACTAATCGCTCTGTTGACCATATCGGTTTTAATTCAGTGTAAGACGAATGGGTTCGGAATTTCAGTCGACATACATGATCTAGATTTTCCAATTAAGAGTCATGTGATCGACTTGGGAAAAAATCTGTCATGGAGAGGCAATTATCAAGTCATCATCAGGACAAGAGAAACAGAGTAGTCCCGAAAGGTTCTCTCTTCCAAACATAGAAGAAAATCCATTGCACATCCATCGTTATGAGAGTAACACTTGTCATAATCATAAGCAGCACTTAATCCATTTTATGATCTTCATGAGAAACATAATTTTTATTTTTATTTTTGGAATAAGATAATTATGCAGTTCATTGCAGTTATATGTATACTGCTTGCACATTCTCAGTATGCTCGCAGATTGGATTCATACATGGACACAGACTATGCTTTTGATGATGGCCCTGAAAAGCCTCCGACCACTTTGTTGTTTGGATATAATTTTGTGGCCTCTAAGCTGTCTCAACTCTCTCCACCCGAGGTAAGTACATTCGACGATTTTATCAATGAAGATTCTCGTAATTTTGTTTATCGACATCAAACAAAATTTCCCATATGATAAACGAGCTCAGAATCAAGTTCTTTTATTAGCACAATCATTTTATGTAGGATTTGACATTGGCCTCGTACTTGATGAGACCTGTCCGTTTGTTTCCGGATGAATCCCGACTGAAGGCAGAAGAAACGGTCACAGCGACAAAGTATGGTTCGGTTCGTCGAGTTTACATTGTGTGCAACGAAGACCTTGTGATAAAAGAAGAGCTGCAGAGATGGATGATCGAACACAATCCTGCGGACGAAGTGTGTGCGATCTCTAATTCAGATCACATGGTCATGTTCTCTAAACCGCTGGAGTTTTGTTCTACTCTTAAACAGATTGCAGAGAATCATTCCTGAGGGTTGTAAGTGTATTCTTGTCAATACGACTAAAACTCAGTTAGAGGCATGTGCCTCTATAGATTTTTAAGTTGTTTTGACAAGTTAATGTTTACAGATTAGTGCCTAAACTTCTGTCTAATGTGCCAACCATCTCCGTACTTTCAATTGGTTCTATAAAATCCTTGTACTATTTTGGTACATTCAATGCTTTCATCCCGTCAGTTAGTGTATGTTAAGATCATATATCAACAAAGAGCAGATGGTAACATATATCAACAAAGAGCAGATGGTGCTGCTGAGACTGTTGCTGATGTTAGAACAGAGGATGCTGCGAAGGCTGATAAAGCAAGAAGAAAAGAAATAAATGTGACTGATATTAGTGGAAATGAATGGCTAAGATAAAGAGTAATGAAGTTGGTGATCAACGATGGAAAAGCTGTCAAAGAGGATAAACAGGGATTGCGGATTACCTCTATGAAGATATACGAAGTCGTCGGTTAGTTATAAAGTCAAAACAGAAGTTAGTTGTTTCTGTTAGTCTTCACCTTCCTAAATGAGGAAGGTATATAGCTTCGCAATAATAGAGAGAGAAGTAAGGGAAAAATTCATCTTTTGATATGTTCATTCTTTCTCTCGGTTACTACAGAAAGATAGAGAGAAAGATTGATGAGAGTATGAATTCAATATAGAGATTTTTTCTTTCAATTGATGTAAAGATCTTGAAGTACACTGTGATCAAGTATAGAAGAGTATATACAGAGATTTTCATTGATCAATCTCAATCTCTACATCTATATCTTCCTATTCCTGCGTTCTTCAATTCTTCTGTACCATAAGCTTCGGCATTGTTGATTCTTCTGTATGAATGCATGTAAACGAATTTACTAGTATCCAAGTCAGATAGACGATTTAATCTTTGCCTAATCAATGGAATCGGCATTTCATTCTCTCTTTTATTAGCAGGTTTAAAAGCATAGCGTATATGTGTTGGGGTCTACTAGCCCTTATTCATCGGTTCTTGATTTCCCAGTAAACTCCGATATCTCATAGATTTGTTCGGGGTGTCGTAGTTAAATTATGTCTCAAGTTTGAGTATTTACAAAACATGATTCACTTGGACAAGTAGAAATTCGTGGGACTTCATGAAGATTTACAAAAGAAAAAAAACAAAAAAAATTGGAAGATAAGAAATTCTTCACTTTATGCCGGAGGAGCCGAATTCTTCTTTATTTATGGTGGGGCCCAAACTTTGGGCACATGATTTCCATGGCATTGGTTTTCTTCTTTTAGCCGATGAAGAAAAAAGAAAAAAAAGCTGCCGAAACCTCTACACGTGGAGCCGAGAAGGGAAATAGCTGGTGGGGGCCGGAGTCAAAGTTTGACTCTGGGCACACATATAAACGAACATAATTCAAATTTCTTTTTTGTGGTGCGTGCAAAGGTGGAGCGGTTAAAAAACCCTAAGAAAGAAAAGGCCGCTGAAGCCCTACGTAAAGAAGAAATCGTTGTCGCTTTACGAGAGGAAGGAGCTGCATATCAAGCTGAAGAGAGAGCTGCGCGCGTTATACTTTGAGCATGAATATGCGATAATTTTTGTGTCTTGAGTTTATGTCCAAGTGAATTATTTATTTATAAATACTTTGGTTTGGGGTTAAATCTATGTGTGGGAAACATTTGAGCGTTTGAGCGATTGTAAACTCCGATTTTCTAATTATAGTGGATTATTTGTTACTAGCTCTCCCCGTGGACGTAGGTACCGTTATTCGAATTGAACCACGTAAATTTCTCGTGTCCTTATTATTTCTCATTTATTTTTCTAGCGATTTCGCGTTGACGTAAATTGCAATATCTCATTTTCGCGTATTATATTCTAACAATTGGTATCAGAGCTTGGATTTGATTTCTTGATTGTGATTTGAAGCTTTTGCTTGTTTGATTATTATCTGGAAATTCTGTTATTACAATTATGTCTAAGAGAAAATTTGAAATTGAGAAGTTTAACGGGAGCGACAACTTTGTGTTATGGAGCATCAAGATGTGAGCTTTATTGACAACCCAATGTTTGGCCAAGGTACTAGATGGTGAAGATGAGTTGCCTATTATAATGAAAGCCTTAGAGATGGTAGAGTTAATGGAAAAAAGCAAATAGCACAATCTTGTTAAATTTGTTGGATGAGGTCTTACTAGAGGTTGATGAGGAGAAGGATGTTGCAGTATTATGGGCAAAACTTCAAGCACTTTACGTGAAGAAATGTTTGAATAATCGCTTGTATATGTTGAAGAAGATGTTTCAATTTAGATATACTTAAGGTACGTCTATTAGAACCTACATAGATGAATTTAATAAACTCATAATGGATCTGAAGAACGTTGGTAAGATAGTTGATGATGAAGAGCATGGCATGATATTGTTAGGCTCTTTACCAGAGTCAGGGAGCACTTTACTGATTCACTGTTGTAGGGGCGTACTACAATTACCTTAGAAGAGCTAAAGTCTGTCTTATTCTCTAAGGAGTGGAAAAGAAAGTTGCGAGATGACGGTCTAGTGCAAGGAGTAGCGCAAGCACTGACGATTCGAGATATAGAACAACATCGATGGCCTAATAGCAGTATAGATAAAAACAGATCGAAATCACGCCATAAAAAAGTCCAAGGGATGCATGAAGTGCTTTGAGTGTCATGAGGAGGGGCATATCAAGAGAGATTATCCAAAGTGGAGGAATAAGGTTGATAGGCAATATGCTACAAGTAGTGTGGCAAACATTGTCGAGGGGAGCACTAGTGATGCATAAGCTGTTTTATGTGTGACTGCTACTTCGTCAGGAGAGGAATGGGTGCTAGATTCGGGGTGTTCTTAGCACATGACGCCTCATAAGAACTTGTTTACTACTTACCAGATTACAGATGGTGGTAGAGTTCTTTGGGGGAATAATGTAGTTTGTAAGGTTGTGAGGATAGGGACAATTCAGATTCGGATGCACGATAGGGTGGTGCACATATTGACAGATGTGAGGCATGTACCGGAGCTCAAGAAGAACCTTATTTCTTTGGGGATGCTCAATGACATCGGGTATAGGTACACCGTTGAAGGTGGAGTACTGAAAATCTCTCGAGGTGCCATGACACTGATGAAATGGAAGAAAGTAAATACTCTCTATCATCTATTGGGAGAGACTGTGACTAGAACCGCTGTAGTTTCATCAGGTGAGTCAGATTTTAACTTGATTTAGTTATGGCATATGCATTTAGGGCACATGAGTGAGGCATGTATGGTAATACTGAGTGAAAATGGGTTGTTCAAGGGTCAAAAGACAGGGAAGCTGGACTTATGTGAGCACTGCATCTGTGGGAAGCAGCATTGAGTTAAGTTTATTACAACTATTCATTTGACCAAATGACCAGTAGAATATATTCATTCAGACATTTGGGGTCCGTCTTCGGTTCCTTCAAAAGGAGGTCTCTAATATATGCTAACTTTTATCAACGATTATTTAAGGAAGGTATAGGTATACTTTTTGAAGCACAAATATGAAGTGTTTGACTGGTTCAAGAAATTTAAGACATTGATTGAGAAGTAGTCAGATAAACAAATCAAGTGCCTGAGAATCGATAATGGTAATGAGTTCTATGGTAAAGATTTTATTGAGTTCTGCGAGAAAGAAGGTATTATGAGACATTGCACAGTACCTGAGACACTGGGACTTGGTAAGGAATTTTGGGCCGAAGTAGTAAACGTGGCATGTTACCTAGTTAATCGATCTCCATCATCTACTATCAAGTGGAAGCCTCCTGAGGAAGTATGGTCGGGGAAACCAGTTGATTACTCTGGATTACATATATTCAGATGTCTTGCGTATACTCATGTGAGTGATAATAAGCTTAAACTGAGGGTGAAGAAGTGCATATTTCTAGGTTATGCACATGGGGTGAAAGGCTACCGGCTGTGGTGCATTGATCCCAGATTATCTGGTTTTCTAATCAGCAGAGATATGATCTTCGATGAGACTACAATGCTTCAACGGAGGAATTCTGAGATACAACCGGCAAAGAAGATAGATCATGGTGTCATAAGTGAGGTGAAGCTTCAGGTGGAGACTCTGGAGACCTCAAAGGTAATTGAAGTTGAAACTGCAGATGAAGTCGCAATTCCTGAAATTGGTGATAGTGCACAACCAGTAAAGCCGCAGCACACTATAGCTGTAGATAGATAGAGAAGGCAAATCAAATCACTGGTACGTTATGGATATATAGATATTGATTATGCATTAACTGTAGGTGATGAGGTGGAGATAAATGAGCATTTGTCTTATTTTGAGGCGATGGCTAGTTTGGAGTCGTTGTAGTGGCTAGGGGTTATGAGTGAAGAGATGGAATCACTTCATTAAAATTAGACATGGGAGCTGGTCAAAGTACCAAAGAGCCAAAAGATTGTCGGAAGTAAATGGGTTTTCAAATGAAAAGAGGGCATTCTCGAAGTTGAGGTAGCGAGGTATAAGGTGAGACTTGTGGCGAAGGGATATACACAACGTGAGGACATTGACTACAATGAGACATTCTCTCCCGTGGTAAGATATACTTTTATTCCTGTTTTACTTGCCTTTGTTGCTTCGCAAGATCTTGAGTTAGAGCAAATAGATGTGAAAACTGCGTTTCTTCACGGTGAGTTAGAGAAGTAGATTTACATGAGGCAACTAGAGGGATTTGCTATTCTGGATAAGGAATATCATGTTTGCTTGTTAAAGAAATATTTGTATGGGTTAAAACAGTCTTGTAGGCAGTGATATAAATGTTTTGATACTTTTATGGCTAGTAAAGACTACACAAAAAGTCAAATAAATAGTTGTGTTTACTATAGGAGATTGGAGAATGATTCTTTGATTTATCTACTCTTATATGTTGATGATATGCTGATAGTAGTTAAGAATATTTCTGATAATGGTGTGCTGAAGAGGCGGTTAAATGTTGAATTTGAGATGAAAGATTTAAGTGCTGCAAAGAAAGTTTTGGGTATGGAGATTTTGCGTGACAGGACTGTAGGAGTTTTACGTCTACCTTAGAAGAATTATATTGAAAAGATTATGGCATGTTTTAATATGCAGTCAGCAAAATCTATAAGTACACATTTAGCGAAGTACTTTAAACTTTCAGATAAATTATCATCGCATACTGAGGAGGAGGAGGAGCATATGTCCCATGTTCCTTATTCTAGTGCCGTGGGTAGTATTATGTATGTTATGGTGTGCACTAGGCCTGATATTTCATAAGCTGTGAGCGTGGTTAGACGTTACATGAAGCGTCCTGGTAAAGCTCATTGGAAAGTTGTAAAGTGGATTCTCAAATATTTGAAGGGAACAACAGACGTGATTATAGCATACTAGAGGGACAACAATGGTAGTGAGACCACTGGTTTTGTGGATTTGGATCATGCCGGTGACTTGGATGATTGTAGGTATTTAATATGGTACGTGTTTACACTAGCGGGTGGTGCAATTAGTTGGAAAGCGTCCTTATATGATCACATTGCTTTGTTTTCGGCTGAGGCAGAGTACATAACACTAACCTTTGTAGCGAATGAGGTGATATAGTTATAAAATTTGCTCTCGAACTTTGGGTTAGAATAGAATAGTGTGGTCATACACTATGATAACCAAGGTGCAATATATTTGGCGTATAATCCAGTTTATCCCAAGCGAACGAAGCATATCAACATCAAGTATCACTTTATCTAAGATGTCTTAACTAAGGATAATAAAAGGATTGCTACAATAGATAACCTAGCAGACATGATGAATCAGTCTGTTCCTTTGGCGAAGCTCAAACTCTACTTGAGTTCTATTGGCGTCTGTGGAGAGTGAGCGCCCGTCGGGGCATTGGGAAAACAGCATGGATGATAAGCACTATAACTTGGCTTCAAACATCAAGACAAGGTAGATAATTGTTAAATTATATCTCGAGTTTGAGTATTTACAAAATGCGATTCACTTGGACAAGTAGAAGTTCATGGGACTTCATGAAGATTTACAAAAAAAAAAAAAAAAAAAAAAAAAAAAAAAAAAAAAATAAAAAAATTTGGAAGATATGGATTTCTTCACTTTATGCCGGAGGAGCCGAATTCTTCTTTATTTATGGTGGGGCCCAAACTTTGGGCACATGATTTCCATGGCATGGGTTTTCTTCTTTTAGCCGATGAAGAAAAGAAGAAAAAAAGCTGCTGAAACCTCTGCACATGGAGCCGAGAAAGGAAATAGCTGGTGGGGGCCTAGAGTCAAAGTTTGACTCTTGGCACATGTATAAACGAACATAAAATTCAAGTTTTTTTTTTTGGTTACATGCGAAGGTGGAGCGGTTAAAAATCCCTGTGAAAGAAAAGGCCGCTGAAGCCCTATGTAGAGAAGAAACTGTTGCAACTTTATGAGAGGAAGGAGTCGCACGTCACGTTGAAGAGAGAGCCATGCATGTTATACTTTAAGCTTGAATGCGTGATAATTTTTGTACAGTGAGTTTATGCCAAAGTAAGTTATTTATTATAAATACTTTGGTTTTAGGTTAAATTTAGGTGTGAGAAACACTTAAACATTTGAGTGATTGTAAACTCCGATTCTCTGATTATAATTGATTATTTGCTGCTGACTCTCCCCGTGGATGTAGGTACCAATACTCAGACTGAACCATGTAAATTTCTGGTATCCTTATTATTTCTCATTTATTTCTCTTGCGATTTCACGTTGACGTAAATTGCGAAATCTTGTCATTTCTGCGTATTATATTCCAACAGTGTCCATCAACATAAGATTAGTCCACAAACCAATCACTCGATGGTAGGGGATCATCTATCGCCACTGTCTTTTCTTTGAGTTGCCATACCAAAACAAAAGCCACAACCTCTCAAAGTCCATTTCCATGGCAGACCCCAAAACTATGTATGGCCCATAAGTTGCAGACTCACCCTTGTCCCAACAAGCCACCATTAGAACTCCCTTTTGTTGCCATTTGATCACCTTTACTCTCACCTGTCCCAAATAGGGTGGAAAGATTACAATAGAAGTGTGGAACTTTCTCTTTATAGCCGCTGATTTGATAATATTAAATTATGTCTCGAGTTTGGGCGTTTACAAAATGCGATTCGCTTGGATAAATTTTTGTTATTTGATTGTGGGACGGATTTACAAAAGAGGAAATAAAAGGCAAAAGGAGAATTTCTTCTTTGGGAACACAACTTTCACGCTTGGATTTTCTTCTTTTAGCCAATGGAAACAAAGAAAAAAAAAGTGAGAAGCTCCCGCACGTAAGCCTCTGCACGTGAAAGAAAGTGTAGGTGGGCCTAGGTCAAAGTTTGACCTGGGCACACATATAAAAGCAAAAAAAATTGCAGGTCTTCTTTTCCCTCTTCGTAAGTGGCCGCCGAAGCCCTACGTAGAAGAAGCCACACGTCCACGAGAGAGTAGCTACACCAAAAAAAAAAGGAAAGGCGCTGGAGATCTATTTTTGGTGTAAGGCTTGAATGCGTAGTATTTTTGTGCTGTGAGTTTATGCCATAGTGAGTTGTTTATTTATAAACATTTTGGGTTTGAGATTAAATATAGGTGTGGGAAACACTTGAGCGTGTGAGTGATTGTAAACTTTGATTATCTGATTATAGTGGATTATTTGTTGTTGGCTCCCCCGTAGATGTAGGTACCGATACTCGGACCGAATCACGTAAATTTCTGGTGTCCTTATTATTTTTCATTTATTTCTTGGGTGATTTCGCGTTGACGTACATTGTAAGATCCTGTCGTTTCCATATTTTATTTCAACAATTGGTATCAGAGTTTGGGTTGGATTTCTTGACTGTGATTTGGAGCTTTTGCTTGTCTGATTATTATTTGGAAATTCTTTTATTGCAATAATGTCTGAGAAGAAATTTGAAATTGAGAAGTTTAACAGGAATATCAAGTTTGTGTTATGGAGCATCAAGATGTGAGCTTTATTGACAACTCAGGGTTTGGCCAATGCACTATATTGAGAAGATTGTAGCACATTTTAATATGCAGTCAGCAAAATCTGTAAGTACATCTTTAGCGAAGCACTTTAAACTTTTAGATAAATTATCACCGCATATTGAGGAGAAGGAGGAGCATATGTCCCATGTTTATTATTTTAGTGCCGTGGGTAGTATTATGTATGCTAAGGTGTGCACTAGGCCTGATATTTCATAAGCTGTGAGAGTGGTTAGTCGCTATATGAAGCATCCTGGTAAAGCTCATTGGAAAGTTGTGAAGTGGATTCTCAGGTATTTGAAGGGGACAACAAACGTGGGTATAGTATACCGGAGGGACAACAATGGCAGTGAGACCACTAGTTTTGTGGATTTGGATCATATCGATGACTTGGATGATTGCAAGTCTTTAGTAGGGTACGTGTTTACGCTAGTGGGTGGTGTAGTTAGTTAGAAAGCGTCCTTACAAGATCACATTGCATTGTTTTCGACTAAGGTAGAGTACATGGTACTAACCTTTGTAGCGAATGAGGTGATATGGTTACAAAATTTGCTCTCGGACTTTGGGTTAGAATATAAAAGTGTGGATATACATTGTGATAACCAATGTGCGATATATTTGGCGTATAATCCAGTTTATCACAAGCGAACGAAACATATCAATATCAGGTATCACTTCATCCGAGATGTCTTAACTAAGGGTAATGTTATTATTAAAAAGATTGTTATAGTAGATAACTTGACAGACATGATGACTAAGTTTGTTCATTTGGCGAAGCTCAAGCTCTACTTGAACTCTATTGGCGTCTGTGGAGAGTGAGTGCCCGTAGGGGTGTTGGGAGAGTAGTATGGATGATGAGCACTATAAATTGGCTTCAAATATGAGCAAATATAGAGAATTGTTAAATTATGTCTCGAGTTTGAGCATTTACAAAACACAATTCGCTTGGATACACAACTTTCACGCCTGGATTTTCTTCTTTTTGCAGATGGAAACAAAGAAGAAAAAGTGAGAAGCTCCTGCACGCAAGCCTCTGCACGTGAAACAAAGTGTAGGTGGGCCCAAGTCAAAGTTTGACCTGGGCACACGTATAAAAGCAAAATAAATAGCGGGTCTTCTTTTCCCTCTTTGTAAGTTGCTGCTGAAGCCCTATGTAGAAGAAGCTGCATGTCCACAAGAGAGAAGCTACATGAAAAAAAGGAAGGCGTTGGAGATCTTTTTTTGGTGTACGACTTGAACGCATGATATTTTTGTGCTGTGAGTTTATGCCTTAGTGAGTTGTTTATTTATAAACATTTTAGGTTTGTGGTTAAATCTATGTGTGGGAAACACTTGAGCGTGTGAGTGATTGTAAACTCCGATTCTTCGATTATAATGAACTATTTGCTGCTGGCTCTCCCCGTAGATGTATGTACTGATACTTGGACCGAACTATATAAATTTTTGGTGTTTTTATTATTTCTCGTTTATTTCTTTGGTGATTTTGTGTTGATATAAATTGTAAGATCCTCTCGTTTCCGTATTTTATTTCAACATATAGACATAATTAGTCACGATGCACTGAATTGTTTGGGTTCAAAGTGATTATACCTTGTACATAGCCCTTGCCCCTGCCCTGGCAAAATTAGATTGAAGTCTGTTATGAAAAACTAACCGCATAAATTTAAGTTGGCAAAATGTGCAAAAATGTTGTACCTTCATCTAAGAGATCATTAAGAGAAACCAAATCCAAGGTCAGAGCAATATTTCCAGTTGAACCTATCTTTACTCTATCGAGCGATTATATAATTGGTCAAACATTTTGGGACTCTTATGAACTAGACCTTACACAAGTATATCCTTATCAATCAAAGTTGGTTTCACTTTTGAGTGAACGGCCTAGATTCAACTGACAAAGTTTCAATCGTTATTCTCATGATTGGTGATTCTTTCAGACGTATGGACATCCTTTTTTTTTTAAATTCCTTTTGTTAGTATGCTTTGGCTTGAGCAATAATTGTCATTAATTTTATATCGTCCTCTCTTGAGGCCAATCTGTGATTAAAGACGATGCCCAAAGACCGACTTTCATCGCTTTCCAAAACCTAATAATATATAATCTCCAAAACTGAGAGTAAAATCCAATCTTTCTAACATGGAGGACAGACTGACTCAGAGAGAGAGAGAGAGAGAGAATTCGTGTTGGTCCACGGGGCTTGCCACGGAGCTTGGTGCTGGTACAGAGTGGCCACCCTCCTCGAGTCCTCAGGCCACAAGATCACTGCCTTGGACATGGCCGCTTCATGGGTCAATCCAAAGCAAGTTTGAGATTTGAATTCGATCGTGGTATACTCTCTTTGAATTCTTGGAGGGCCTTCATGTGGCATCCTAGAATTCCTTGTTAATCCTTACAGGTGCTCTAATTCATGTCTTGTATTAAGGACTATGGCTGAGTTTTAGTGGATAAATTTGGGAAAGGAATGACCTATCTTTGGCCATATGTATTATGAATTAGAATTTATGGATTTGTGATTTCAAGTGTATAGTTATTTTAATTTGCAATTTAGTGTTTGAATTAAATAGAGATTTAATTAGTTTTTAAAAGGGCTAATCTTAGGATAATTAAACTTGGGTCTTAGGCCCAAGAGGGATGGGCCTAAGATGGGCCGAGTTGGCCTGCCCACAAAGCCCCAAGAAGGAAGAGTTGCCGTCGGCCCATGGTTGGCCCAAGCCCAGCTGAAAGATGGAGGCCCATCTTGCATGAAGGAGGCCATTTTTCCCTCCTAGCTACCAAGTGTTCCTCATGCAAAATCAATGATTGTTCATCATTGAGGGGAAGAAACTAAGGAACCGGTTGATGATGAAGAGGGAGGGGAAGCATTGTTGACCGAGAGAGAGTGAGAGAGAGAGAGAGAGAGAGAGAGAGAGAGAGAGAGAGAGAGAGAGAGAGAGAGAGAGAGAGCTACTGAGGGGAAGAGAGAAATCGAGAGAAAGGGAGGGTGAGTGTGCGGAAGAAGAGAGGAAAGGAGGAGGGCTGTCTGTTGACCGTCCGCCGTGCATTCGTCGCTCGTCGCTGTCCGTGTGCTCGCTGTTAGGGAAATCCCTTATAATGTTTTGAAGATGACAAAATAAATCAAAGGCTACTAACATGTTTGATGGTTGAGTAATAGACCATGCAGATGATAAAACATGTAAATGATATTGTCAAAGTGCGAAGACGACCGTAAGACCGAACGTAACATGTCCGAAGTATATTATGAAGATTTCTAGACTTCGTGTCAAAGTCGAAGACTGCCAGACTCAAGACTCAAAGTCGAAGACTGCCGACTCAAGACTCATATTGTAAAGTCTACGACTCAGATTGTAAAGTCTGAGACCCAGATTGTAAAGTCTCAAGACTCATATCGTAAAGTCTGAGACTCAGACTTTACATCCAGATTCGATGAATCGTAACTCAAGCCCAATCATACAACGGCTAGTGATCTGGTTTGGATTCCACATCAAGATTGATTTGATTGAAGACAAGAACTTTCTATACGAAAAGCTTTACTTATGGAAACCAAGATTTCGTTTGTATGGGCGATCGGAATCAATTTGGGATTTTATCTTTGTCACTCAACGGCTACCAAATCTTCTAGATATAGAGCTGTCCAATGGGTATATTGGAAGACGATTCTCCGGGATGCTGTCCAACGGGTAGTTTGGAAGTGGAGGAGTATTTAAGGAGATCATGGACCGATGAGCAAGTAAGAGACGGAGCGTAGAATTTATAATTCCAAAGTCCGAGGGACTTTTGATCATATACTTGTCTCTTGAGAGCTTAAACGTTTGTAATCGTGAGAGAAATACCAAAAGAGTGACTTAGTGAGATAGTGTGATCTACTACTAAGTGTTTGCACTCGAAGTTGTAATCTCTTGTTGATTGCATAGTGGAATCCAGCCAAGAAGGCTGTTATCGTGGGAGAGTGGACGTAGGCTTGGATTAAGCCGAACCACTATAAATCTTGTGTTCTTATTCTCTTCCCTAACTCCTTTATTTTGTTCATACTAGCACTCTCAATTGGTATCGAGCCAAGTGCTCGGTTTATAAAAGTGTTTTTACTTTTGAGCTAAAGATTCTTTATGGCTAGTATGTTGGCACCAGGACTTATGGAAGGGCAAAGCAACACAAGGCCACCATATTTTGATGGAAAGGAATACGACGTATGGAAGAACAAAATGAAAGCATTCCTAAGATCCAGAGATCTCTTACAATGGGATGTTGTGGAAAGAGGAATCAACCCCATTGCTGCGTCTACATCAAATAAGAATGGCAAAGACAAAGAAAGCAAACCCCCCGCTCCTATGTCTCGGACGGAGTTGTCCAAAAGAGAAGCGCTTGATGCAAAAGCTATTTATTCTTTATATTGCGCTTTATCTCTTGCTGAATATAACAGAATCTCTTCATGTGAAACAGCAAAAGAAGTTTGGGATAAACTTCATGTTACATATGAAGGGACCGATCGTGTAAAAGAGACAAAAGTAAACTTCTTGCTTGGCCAATATGAATCATTCAAGATGAAGCAAGGAGAGTCAATTGGAGATATGTTTAACCGTTTTACAGAAATTGTAAATGGTTTAGCATATCAAGGTCAGCAAATTTCTATCCCGATGAAGGTCAATAAACTCTTGCGAGGTCTCTCAAAAGAGTGGAATCATGTCAAGACCTCAATCCGGGAGACTCAAAGGATTATGCCACTCTCCGTTGATGAATTAATTGGCACTCTTCAATCCTATGAAGTGGAACAACTTAATGACGAAGATCCCGAAGGTAAGAAGTCCATTGCTTTAATATCTAATGCTGTTTTTGATGAAACAGACTCAGAAAATGACATGGACGATGAAGAACTTGCCTTTATGGTCGAGAAATTTAAAAAGCTGAGTAGAAAAGGAAGGAAATTCGATGGAAGAAGTCAATACAAGCATAATAGTCATAAAAGAATCATGAAAGAAGATGATGATCAAGAAAATATATGCTTGATGGCACATTCAGAATCAAAGTCTGATTCAGACACAGACTCAGAATCCGATGAGGAAATCGAGGGAAATGAGTTGATTGCAGGAAATTCTTTAAAGGAAGGATGATTACAAATCTACGCAGATTTTGATGCAATCAGAAAATATCTCCTGCGACAATTGCAACAATTGTTTCTATTCGCAAATATTGTCATGATCACAGGGGAGAAAGCGAATCCAAAAGAAAAGGAAAATAATCGTGATCATCTCAAAAAGGCAACAAATTGAGGGGGAGCTTTAATCAATTTTGGAAAAATCTTTTTGATTGATCGTGATCTTGTTATGAAAGGAATGAAAGGTAAATGTGTCAGAATTTGTTCAAAAAAAATCCGGTTAGTGCATCTTTTATTACCTTTTGTCATTAACAAATCTCTTACTGATATTATCATTTTATTATGACAAAAAGTGTACGTGAATTTGATGATGCATCTGTGATTTTTATTGGATATTTGCTGATATAATCGAAGTGAGCTATATTGCATATCTTTAATATTCGACTTACTTTATAAAAGCTGATTTTTGGAAATTGTGATTCATGCAAAATATTTGTTATCATTCTCTACGTGAATCCATTATTATCGCTTTTTGATTATGACAAAAAGGGGGAGAAGATATGAATATGCATATGTGCTGATTGGTTGATATTATATTATCTATGGCATAATATTGAGCTGTGATTATTTTTCTATATATTCTTATGCTCAATCTATTTGTTATCTTCTGATATCCTTTGATTTAAAAGTATGTTTACAAATCTGCAAATTCAGAGATTGTTTTGTCATCATCAAAAAGGGAGAGATTGTTAGGGAAATCCCTTATGATGTTTTGAAGATGACAAAATAAATCAAAGGCTACTAACATGTTTGATGGTTGAGTAATAGACCATGCAGATGATAGAACATGTAAAGGATATTGTCAAAGTGTGAAGACGACCAGAAGACTGAACGTAACATGTCCGAAGTATATTCTGAAGATTTCCAGACTTCTGTGTCAAAGTCTGAAGACTGCCAGACTCAAGACTCAAAGTCTGAAGACTGCCAGACTCAAGACTCATATTGTAAAGTCTACAGACTCAGATTGTAAAGTCTACAGACCCAGATTGTAAAGTCTCAAGACTCATATCGTAAAGTCTACAGACTCAGACTTTACATCCAGATTCAATGAATCGTAACTCAAGCCCAATCATACAACGGCTAGTGATCTGGTTTGGATTCCACATCAAGATTGATTTGATTGAAGACAAGAACTTTCTATACGAAGAAGCTTTACTTATGGAAACCAAGATTTCGTTTGTATGGGCGATCGGAATCAATTTGGGATTTTATCTTTGTCACTCAACGGCTACCAAATCTTCTAGATATAGAGCTGTCCAATGGGTATATTGGAAGACGATTCTCCGGGATGCTGTCCAACGGGTAGTTTGGAAGTGGAGGAGTATTTAAGGAGATCATGGACCGATGAGCAAGTAAGAGACGGAGCGTAGAATTTATAATTCCAAAGTCTGAGCGACTTTTGATCATATACTTGTCTCTTGAGAGCTTAAACGTTTGTAATCGTGAGAGAAATACCAAAAGAGTGACTTAGTGAGATAGTGTGATCTACTACTAAGTGTTTGCACTCGAAGTTGTAATCTCTTGTTGATTGCATAGTGGAATCCAGCCAAGAAGGCTGTTATCGTGGGAGAGTGGACGTAGGCTTGGATTAAGCCGAACCACTATAAATCTTGTGTTCTTATTCTCTTCCCTAACTCCTTTATTTTGTTCATACTAGAAATATCACTCGCTGCTTGCTCGGTATAGAGGCAAGTTAGATCCTTTGATCTGCTCTTGCGTGTTGTGTCTAGAATGTGTTATTGAATGGTGATGAATTTCGTATGTCTCAAGTGTGAAAAACCGAAGTTTTAAGAGTGTTGTTTTGAAGTAGTAAACTGTTCTCGAGTAAACAGTCTAACCCAGAATGTTGTAGTGGCTTGCATGCGATGTTTGAGTCAGAGTTTGGCTTCTACTTCTTCATGAAAGTTGTATATAACATCTTAAAGTATAACATACTAAAATTTGAGGCAAACGAGATGAGTTTTGAGGGGTGAAACCCTTCCTCTACGAAAATGTTAGATCTGAAACTATTTTGTTGACCTCTTGGTGATTTTGTGTGTTGTATGTAACTTTTTACTGAGAATTTCACTTTGATTTCTTAATGAAAGATGTAAAGGACATCCTGAGGTTTAACATATCAAAAATTCAGAGAAAGATAACAAGAATAGATAGGTGAAATTGTGGTTTTTCGGAAGTAGTCAGATCTGGAAACTTCAGTATTGAAACATAAGCTTTAACCGTCTATATTAAATCACCTAGAACGAATTTGACTTTTGTTTCTTCATAAAAAAACCTAATTTAAGATCTTGAATTCAAGATAGTCAAATTTTATGAATTTTGAAGGTCATTAGGATATTTAATTGGAAATATCTCAAAAACCGTGTAATCTGACGCGTTCGGACTTAGTCAATTTCAATGCATGGGTCATATCATTATGTATGAAGCTCTTTCGGCAAAGTTTTCTTCACGAAGTATCTTTCCTTATGTCTTCTCTGTAACATATTAAAATTGCATAATTTTTTAAGTCCATTTGCCTATTTAACCAAAAATGTTTCAAAAACGGTCCATTTGGTGTAGTGTCCTTCATGAAATATCTGCCTTTATGTCTTGACTATCACATGTTTGAATTTCATAATTTTTAAAGGTCATTTGGGTATTTAATGAAAATATTTTCTAAAATTGTGCAAGCTGGATTGAGCCAATTTCGAATGCTGTAATTTATGATTATTTTGTTTTGGATGAGCTCTATTAATTATATTGGTTGAGGTGATTGAATCTAGCTGAACTTGTGATGATATTTGGCATTGCATATAGAATCGAATGCTGAATTTGACTTTATTGCCATTACATCATGTGCCACGTTGATTGTGAGACATAAATTGGTGAATATGAATTATGACGAATGAGGAAACTGTTGGAGGTGGCCGATAATGCCTTGGGAGTGTCAAGATGCCTGGGATGGGGGATGCCAGATGCCCGGTTGTATTGTGATACATGCCCGGATGTCCTCGGGAGTTTCGAGATGCCCGGAATGGTTGGGTGCCGGAAGCCTCGAAGGTTTGTGCCCGGGGGATGCCTCGTGATGTCAGTTGGGATATGAGATGCCCAGAATGTGGGGGTGTCGGATGCCCGGTGGTGTGTGCTGGAGGTTTTCTCGCGATGCCAGGTTGGGGTGCGAGTGATAAAATGTGAGATGCAATTATTGATCCCGAGAAAAAAAGATGTGGTGATCAAATTGAAAGATAAAAGTGGAAATTGAATCATGCACATATGATATGGTGACATATGCATGGCTGTATGATATGATGATGATGAGTGCATGGTTGTATGTGCACCTATATATATATATATGACATGATGATGATGAGTGCATGGTTGTATGTGCACCTATGGTATGATATATGTATGACATGATGGTGATGAGTACATGAGGATATATGTACATATGGTATGATGGCATATGCATGGCTGCAAGGTAAGTTATGCTTGGATGCATGGATGACATGTACTATGCTATGATGTGTGGTTGTATTGTGTGATGTACTGAGTGGTTTATTGGATCTTTTACCTGCTGAGTGGCTGTACTTACCCTTTGGGGACCAACATTTCAGATTAGAAAGATGCCGCTCCCTACTGTCACGCGGGGTACCTTCTCTGGCCTCCTATCTGACGTGGAGGTAGAGTGTTCGGTGATAGATTGCATTACCATCCTTGGGTTGACATATGTGCGAGCTCGCGTGCTGGTCATGTACGATGTGGGCTTGGTTGGAGGCCCGGTCATACAGGAGTTTTTGTTGGTTCATGTCCACCGAGATGGAGTGATTCAGGGGATGTTGTCGCCACCACCGCCTGACGCGCCAGGATGGGTGTGATGGCCGCATGAGGGGTAGAGAGCTGACATTTTTTTTAGAGTAGCCGACAATGATAGATGAAGGATGACATGTGATTGTTATAGGGGTCGAGATACCCTTTTGGGATGTGGCCACGTATAGTTAAAAGTCTTGGCTTTCTTTTTATTGTACCGATTCGAGAAAGTCCATCATAAAAATATATAAGGAAAAGTGGTTCGGCCTTATCTTTTCTTATGGTGCGTAGTTGGTGTGTATTGCATTATGGTTATTGAAGGGAGAGATGGCAATACTCAATTACGCTTCCGCTAATAAGTTGCACTGGACCGTTTTCAAAAAAAAAAAAAAATGTCTAAGGACCTCAGTCCTTCTTCAAACCCCCTTTTTATAAAAGGTAAAGTAACGGACATATTTGGAATGAAAGCGGTAGGCAGGCTGTGGCGACCCTAACGGGATCATGGGCCGTTCAAGGGGTGCCACACTTCATCAGGAAGAGAAGGTGATTTTGGTAGGGCATAGAATGGGAGGGCTTGTCCTGTCGATGGCCATGGAGAGACCTAAGAAAGTAGAAGTTGCGGTTTTTGCTGCTGCTTTCATGCCTGGTCCTGAGCTCAGTATCCGGTCCATCCGTGAAGAGGTATGGGCGAACCGATAAATGGTCCAACTGCTTTTTGGGTGCATGAAATAATTTCTCAAGAAGTCCTCCTCATCATCATCATCATCATCAAAGTGATTCTTCATCTGTTCATCCACGCATGCGTGACGATGAATGATAAATCGCCGCTACCATTTCAACCAAGAAGAGAGAAAGACTTCCTGCTAATAAAGTCAACGTAGGCTTCGACCAAAAAAACAAAAAAGTCAACGTAGGCAATCCCGAATACTAACTTTTCAATTTTAGCATTGTATATAATCTGTTAATAGCGCAAGCTCTATGTTCCCATTGAGACATGCTTTCAGCGGATGCTGTCCAAAACTCATCACTTTCACGGAGAGGTCCTTATCGTTGCGTGAAGATGAATGCCCAGATTAAACAATGTGATAGGTTGAATGCAATATAATCAATGTGATGGGATAAACTTGTATTGATTGCTTGAATATCATTCACCCGTTTAAATTTCCATAAATCCGTCATTACCCATTTATCGGTTTGCAAAGAAGTCTTTCTATGTATGTGCTATGGTTACAAACATAAAGTACAAAAGAAAGGTTTTAGAATGAGCATAATCAACAAATTTGCGAAAGTCACGCAATCTGACCATGATTTGGCCGAGAGGCCGGCCACTTATCTTAGTTTCTAGCAAAATGGGGGAGAGGCCGGTCACTTACCTAAAATTTGGATGTTGTATCTTATTGCACAAAAAATGTTCTTTCTCGAAGTTTTTACCAAAATCAGATGCCTAAGACCAGCCTTTGTTTCCACTTTTTGCTGGTGAAAAATTTGCAAGGTAAATTACCAAAAAAAATCATAAACTTTGCTTTATGGATATCAATTCAGTTTTAAACTTATCAATGTGACAAATTAAATCTTAAACTTTTAGACAATCCGCCAATATAGTCATTTTGGCCAATTTTGGTTAAAAATCGCTTATATGAACATTGGTTGTCTTACGTCGTAGAGTCGATATTGATAGGAACAATAATCGTAATATTTTACAAAGATTTCTGAATTTTTTATTTTTATCTTGTTGTTTCTTTTTTTCTTTTCTTAGATTGTGGCCAGCAAGACTTGCAGGCCCACAAAAAAAAAAAAAGGAAAAGAAAGAAATATAGAAATAATTACTCATTAAATTTAAAATAGGGATCCTCTAAATTTAGAGTAGTGTAGTAATTTATCTCCTCAAAAGATGATAATAGTTTTATTAAGTCTTCAATGGCCGAGATGTGACAGAATGCGTAAAGGAAGCAAGATGCAAGAGACGAAAGGATTGGGAGAAGTTTTTCTATTCCTTCCAATTGTATTAATTCGATATACAATGTTCTGTAATTATAATACAGAGTGTACATGAAGAAAGGAAATAAAAAATTCTATAAATCAAATCTACATTTCTGTCTAGAATTGATTGATCTAATTAGATCAATTAAGATCAAAATCTGGCGAATGATCAATTTAGATCAAATCCTGCGGATCTTCAGGCATATCTTCCAACACTCCCCCTCAAGCTGGTGGCTTGTAGATATCTAAGACGCCTAGCTTGCTTAGTAGATATGCATGCTGTCTTGAACAAAGAGGTTTGGTGAAAATGTCCGCCGGTTGTTCAACAGTTCCAATCCCTCTTGTCTCGATTATCCCTTATTGGATTTTCTCTCGAGTGAAGTGACAATCTACTTCTATATGCTTGGTTCTTTCATGCATTATGGGATTGGCTGCAAGTTTTAGTGCCGACTCATTGTCACAGTACAGTTTTGTCGACCCTTTCACTTGTATTCCAAGATCTCTAAGTAAACCTCGTATCCACACAATCTCACATGTGGTTTTTGCCATGGCTCGATATTCTGCTTCAGCTGAAGATAAGGAAACCGTTGCCTGCTTCTTGGTTTTCCATGAAAGAAGTGATTCTCCTAGTTTAATGCAAAAACCAGAGACAGATCTTCGACTCATAGGGCAAGTCGCATAATCTGCATCACAATATGCTGTCATTTCCATGTTGCATTTTCTAGACAAGAGTATTCCTATTCCTGGACACTTCTTCAAATACTTTACAACCTTCAAGGCAGCATTCATGTGAGATTCCTTTGGTTTGTGCATAAATTGGCTGAGATTTTGCACTGCATACAATATATCAGGCCTGGTCATAGTAAGGTATATGAGTTTTCCAATGAGTTTCTGAGAACTTGTTGGATCTTTAAGAATAGGATCATCCCGAGATGTTTCCTTGTCATGATTCGCTGCAATTAATCTGGTATTCTGCTTGATTGGAATAACTGTTGGTTTGCATCCTGATAAACCCGCTTTTGATATAATTTCTAATACAAACTTCCTCTGACTGAGAGAAATTCCTTGGTGAGATCTGGCAATCTCAATTCCAAGAAAGTACTTTGGTGCTCCCAGATCTTTTATATGGAATGCGGTATGCAAATATTTCTTAAGATTCTTTATCGTAGCTTCATCATTTCCCATAATAATAATGTCATCTACATATATCATTAAGTAAATAGATGACGTACCTTTAGTCCATGTGAACAAGGCATAATCATATTTGGATTGTTTGAAGTCCGCAGTGATGAGAGCCTTAGCAAATTTTGCATACCATTGCCTAGAAGCTTGCTTTAGTCCATAAAGGGATTTGCAAAGATGACATACCTTATTCTCCCCCTGTCTCCGTAAGCCCTGAGGAATATCCATATAAATTTCTTCATCCAAGTCGCCATGGAGAAAAGCATTGTGGACATCCATTTGGTGTAAGGACCAATCATGGATTGCTGCAACTAATAAGAAAGATCTAACAATGATATCTTTAGCAACTGGGGAGAAGGTTTCATGATAATCAAAACCTTCTCGCTGAGTATAACCCTTGGCCACTAACCGAGCTTTGTAACGCTCAATGGATCCATCAGCTCTATACTTGATCTTATAAACCCATTTGCAGCCTATAGACTTTCTATTGGAGGGAAGGTGAACCAGTTCCCAAGTCTGATTATCATTCAATGCCTGTAATTCTGTTGTCATAGCCCGTTGCCATCGGGGATCTCTAGAAGCCTAATCATAACTAGATGGTTCCCTCTCATCAGAAATCCGACTAATGCAACATCGATGTTCAGACGAGAGTCTATCAAACGAGACATATGAGGAGATTGGGTAGTGAATACCTGGCGAATTGAGAGAGGCACAGATATAATCCTTGGTCCAGGTCGGTGGTCGGGTGGCTCGTCTCGTACGACATGGAGGATGCTCTGGAGGTGAAGGAGATGGTTCTCCTATGGCCGTGTCTGCCGAAACCTCAGAAAGATGGTCCACATTCGACAGAGTTCTAGGCATACCTTCCATCTCTTCCTCATTTTCTGACGGATGAGTTGAATGAGATGATGGGTGTGGAGGAATTGCTTGAGTCAGGGGAATGGTAGGAGCTAGAGATCCTGTGAGAAAATATTCAGGGAAAACATCTTCCTGATGGGAAGAACTACGATAATTATCTGAAACTGTTAAATTTTCCTTGTTTTCCTAGAATGGGAAAATATCTTCATGGAAAATAACATCTCTGCTCACAAAAAAATCTCCTGTGGATGGGTCAAGAACACGATAACCTTTCTGTAAATTTGGGTAACCCATAAATATGCATCGTCTGGCACGAGAACTCATTTTGTCCCGAGGTCCCACAGTTGCAGTAAAGCATAAACAACCAAAAACTCTTAAATGATCAAGCGCTGTTTTTTTTTTCCATATAATAAGTCAAAAGGTGATTTACCAGCCAGTATTCGAGTTGGCATCCGGTTGATAAGATAGATACAATCGCCCCAATATATATCGGAATGGATTGGCAACCTCTAATAGATGACGGCTTACGTTCTACAACTCCATTTTGTTGCGGAGTGTAAACGCAGGAACTTTCATGGAGAATCCCATGAGATAGAAAAATCCATTCAGTTAAAAAATTCTTTCCCATCCGTTTGATTGTCTTCCTAAACTGATTTTTGGTTAGAATGATAAAGGATTTCAGATTAGAATACACTTGAGCTTTGGACTGCATTAGAAATATCCAGGTAGCATGAGAATGATCATCCACAATAGTAAGAAAAAACCGCGAACTATCAAGATGTGCCGTGTGATAAGGTCCCCAAACATCGACATGAAGTAGTGAAAAGACAGTAGTGGAGTGACTCTTACTGGTGGGAAATGGTGTGTGAGATTGTTTTGCCATAGGACATATATGACTTTGAGAATAGGGAAAAAAAACACTATGACCCATTCTTGAATGTAAAAGGAAGCTCTTATCATCGGTAGTAGCATTACACAATGATATTTTATTCAAGACAATTGATGAAAAATCAAATTGATTTGGAAGGTCATTCCAAAAAAATAACCCTTCTGAGAGATTACCCAAGCCCATCAGTTTGCCAGTCGAAAGGGCCTGGAAAAAACAAGCATCAGTATCAAAGAAGACTCGACAGGAATTTTCCTTGCAGACTTTGGACACTGAGATAAGATTGAATTGAAATTCAGGAACATAGAGGACATTTCGAAAAGTAATTTGAGGACTCAATCGAACAGTGCCTGTCAAGGTGACATTAGTGATGTTGTCATTTGGCAATTGCATAGAAATAGGAATATTTATCTCCTTATGTATATCAGAAAAATAACTTTTATCACAAATAATGTGATCACTTGCTCTTGAGTCCACTATCCAAGCTTTCCTTGAAATAGAATTTATCATGCAATGAGATATACCTGAAAAGCTGCCTCCTTTATTTGTGATGTCTGCCTTCTGTAGAGCCTGCATCAATTGCTCATATTGTCCATAGGAAATTGGCCGATCATTACTGAGCCCAGTAACTTGGTAAGCTGTAGAATATTCTTTCTTTTTTTCTTTTTCTTTTGGCTTTCCATGCAATTTCCAGCAATTATCTATAGTATGATGTGGGCGTTTGCAATATTCGCAATATAGTTTACCTCTCCCTTTCGAATTTTGGCCAAAATTCCTTGAAGATGCGGAAAAAATCTGGCCGTCCGATGCTGAAAAATTCTGGCCGTTCAATGCTGAAAAAATCTGGCCGTTCGATTCTCTCTTCGTGGGATTATATGCGCTGTTGGATTCCGCGAAGAGATCAGCCTCCTGGACACCATTGGATCGACGAGAGAAATCTGGACCATAGGTGCCTCCATTTTTAATTGTCCTCTCGCCGTTCCCGTGAAACCCTAGGGTTTCTTGATTCTCTCTTTCTCGCATTAGGGTTTTGAAACCCGATCGCTCATCGCGAAGTGCAAGTGCGACACTGTTGCTTCCTCCCTTGTGCTCTGGCGCTGTGAGTCGTTGGTTTTCTTCCTGGACAGCTAGTTGAAAGATCCTTCCGAGAGGAGGGACGGGATCCATCGCTAGGATCTGCGATCGGAACATCGGGTCATTTTCGTTTAAGATCAAAAGGAAACGAGTGGTTTTCTCCCTCTCCTTTATAGATCTATACTGTTCGAGGGTCTCCGCCGGTCCCTTGAGTTTTTCTTCTGTGGCTTCGAGCTCGTTCCAAAGCGACGATAGCTTGTTGTAACAAGCTGTGACCGTCAGATTTCCCTGCTTGAATTCACTAAGTTCCTGCATGAGTGAAATTTTTTTTGCTTGATCTAATTTTCCATACATTTCTTTGATATTCTCCCACATTTTCTTCGAATCTTCTGTCGGTGGGAGGCCAGCCGTGACGTTTGGAGAGATGCAATTGCCAATCCACGATCGGATTAGGTGGTTGCATTTTCTCCAGTGTCGAGCCAGTCGCTCGTCCGAAGGAACAAGCACGGTTCCGTCGAGGAATCTATCATTGTCCTTTGTCATGAGGGCTCGCCGGAAATCCTGTGACCATCTGGAATAAGTTTCTGGTCCAGTCAGTTGCAAGGTGATTAATCGCAGTTGTGGACCGTCGATTGTTGATACGTAAAGAGGATCTCCAGATTCCGGTCGGCCGGTGACTGCCGCGATCGGAAAAGGAAGAAAATTGGGCGAGAAACTCGGGTAGGGATTCGTCCCTGAGCCCGACCCGCTAGATCCGATTCAATGACCCGCATGCGAGAAACTCGGGTAGGGATTCGTCCCTGAGCCCGACCCGCCAGATCCGATGCCATGACCCGTATGCAAGAAATTCGGGTAGGGATTTGATCCTAGACCCGCTTCGTCCGACCCACCAACTTGTTCTACTCCGACGGTCTGGTTTGCCCCATTCGTGGTTAGTGGACCTCCGTCGGACTGAACGCTACTTTGGTAGCCTGTAATCCTCAGCGATGATGCATTTGGTCCAACATACCATGGATACGATACCCATTAGTAAGGATGGCCCGCAATGGGCAACCCCATATTTGATTGAGCCGGGAAGAATGGCCATTGCACGCCTTGAGTCTGAGGTTGCTGTTGAGTTGTGGGAATCGGCACGAGATGGCTTTGTGCCTCTGAGATTTGTGGCGTAGTTTCTTCTGTGGATGAAACATCAAGGGTCGAGGATGAATTTGCTAGGTGAGCCATGGTAATCGTTTGTGCTTGCTTCTTCTTCCTTTTAGCAAAAAAATGATTTCTTCGTAAATCTCTTTTGCAGATCAGAGAGTTCGAAGAACAACTGGTGCGGAAGTGGGTTTAGAAGCTTGAAGCTCTGATACCATGACAGAATGCGTAAAGGAAGCAAGATGCAAGAGACAAAAGGATTGGGAGAAGTTTTTCTATTCCTTCCAATTGTATTAATTCGATATACAATGTTCTGTAATTATAATACAGAGTGTACATGAAGAAAGGAAATAAAAAATTCTATAAATCAAATCTACATTTCTGTCTAGAATTGATTGATCTGATTAGATCAATTAAGATCAAAATCTGGCGGATGATCAATTTAGATCAAATCCTGTGGATCTTCAGGCATATCTTCCAACAAGATGTATTCTTCTTATCTTTTTCCTTTCTTCACTTTGCTTATTAGTGAAAAAGACAAAAAAAAAAAAGAAAAAAAAAAGGACCTATGCAATGGTATCGAAAATGCTTTTGCGCGAGATTATCGGACGACTCTTCTGATTCACATTACCTTGCAAATCCATATAGAATGAGCGCAGATTCGAAAATCGCATGGACTTGGCATACGCTTTTGATGATGGCCCTTCACGACCTCCCACTTCCATGTTATTCGGATATGATCTTCTCTCTTCCAAGCTCTATCAACTCTCCCCACCTGAGGTTGGTGCCGATCTTCTCCTTCTTCTGTCTTTGTACGTTCTTTTTTTTTTTTTTTTTTTCCTGTGTTTCTCTACAAAAGGCCCTTAATTGCATCACCACTTAGCAAATGTATAGGCGACATGAAAATTGTATATATGAAAATGTTGCCTAGATTATGGTTTGTTATAGTTCGAGGTAAGGAATTGGGCATGATTAATAGACACAAAATGGGTTAATCATGCACTTTTTTAGTTGAATATGATGGGCTGAGATGTATATAGGTAAAAAAAAGAAAAGAAAAGGACTGATACCATGAAAGGCTTCAAATTGGTATATTGGTGACAAATTTTTTCTCTATTAGTTTCGATTAAATTTAATATTAAATTAATGAATTGGATAGCATGTGACAATTGACGGGTCTACATGAAATTCTAAAAAAGACAGAGGTTAACTATAGTGAAATGGGTCTTATAAGAATCTAATTTCATGTGAGTGTTGTTGGGTGGTTTTTGGTCTTTCTTGGACCAAAAGCTAACTTTAAGAGCGAGATTTTTTCTCATATTTATAAATTTACCATTAATATTTATTATAATTGATGTGGGATATCCCCTACAAGTGTAAATGATTTTAGAATAAACCCAATTTCAATCTACTTTTAACAGTACAAAAAGGATGGCATGATTTGATGAAACTCTGCCTCAACAAAGTACATTGGGGGTGTAGGCTGCGTTTGGTTTAGCATTTACAATGGGCTTTGAGTCAAATGTAAATGCTGAAAACCCAAAGCTACTTGAGGAAAATGCAGTTGTGCTTGGTAAAATTTTTTGTAAATGGACTTTGAGTTGAATGTGTGCTTGGTAAAAAAAAACTTCCGCAAGGGGCTTTGATGGGTATTATATATATTCTTTTATTTTCTTTTCTTTTCGTTTTTTTGAAAATTCAGCTAAACCCTTCCCCCGAACCGGTGAAGGGCTGCGGCCGCCGACGAGCCAGATTTGGCGCCGGTGGCCGTCGGTTGAGGTTGCCCGAGGTCAAGTGACCTCCGGCGAGGGTCGCACGACCCAGCTGAGGGCCGTTGGAGGTCACCCGACCTCGGGTGACTAGGGTCACTCGACCCAGGGGCCGCGCGACCCGGGCAACCGCCGGCCTGGGTCTCGCGGTCGTAGGCGGCCCTCGTTGTCGCGCGACCCTCGGGCGACCCAGCTGAGGGCCGCCGGAGGTCGCCCGAGTAGCTTGACACAGGGGCCGTGCGACCCGGGCGACCGTTGCACTGGGTCTCGCAGCCGCAGCGGCCCTCGCTTGGGTCTTGCGAGGGTCGCGCGACGGCGAGGGCTGCCTACAACCGCGAGACCCGGGCGGCGGTTGCTTGGGTCGCCGAGGTCGAGTGACCTCCGGCGGCCCTCGGCTAGGTCGCGGGCGACCTCACCGACAGCCGCCCGGCACCAAATCCGCTCACCGACAGCCGTCGCCCTTCGCCAGTCTAGCAAAGGGTTGCTCCTTTTTCATTTAAAAAATAAATAAATATAGGGGCAATAACGGAAATATGAAAAATTAATGAGGGTAGTTTAGAAAGAAAAAAAAATGTTTTCAGCATTTCCAAGGGCTGGCTTTCATTTGAAAGCTCCTTGAGATTGGTTGCCAAACACTCATATTTTGGCTGAAGGGGCTTTGGGGGCTAAATGGGCTTTCTAAATGCCCATCCAAACGCACCCGTACCCGTGTAGCATGGGACCATGGGTGTCCACCACTTTTGATCAACTTAAGGTTGTGGTTAGTTTTGAGGAATTCATCTGGATATTTCCTTAGTATCATCGGAAGATAATAGAACATTTTGTAATTATACTTCCTTTGAAATTACAAATACAGTGCAATGTGTTCACTATTGGTAATCAAATAGAGTAGGCTCAGTATTCAATAGCTTCAATTAGGCTACGAATCCTAGATTTATTTAGGAATATGTTTACCTTGTTTCAATTTGTATGTGATTGAGTCATTCGGATCGCCAAAATATGGCAGTCCAAAACATAAAAATATTATTTGGAATGATAAAATTAGATAGCGGTTCTCAAGAGAGTTGTCAATGGTCACGATAAAAGTAATTGACAATATTATTTACATCAAAGCTAAAGTTATGTTTTGACTTTTCTCTTGATGAGTATTGCAAAATGTCGTAGGACTTGACTTTGGCGTCCTACTTAGTGAGGCCATCTCGTCTGTACCCCGATGAAGCCAGGATGGGGGAGGAAGCAGCAGCAGCAGTGACAAAGGGCAAATACGGCACTGTACGCCGGGTCTACATCGTGTGCGACCAGGACCTTGCCACAAAGGAAGACGTGCAGAGATGGATGGTGGAGATGAACCCGCCAGATGAAGTGAAGGTGATCCCTGGCTCAGATCACATGGTCATGTTCGCTAAGCCACATGAGCTTTGTGATGCTCTTGGAGAGATTGCTGAATGTTATTGCTCTTGAGATATGTGGCCATGCAAGTTCTCTCATCACCATGAAAATAAAGGGGATTCGGTCAAGACATTTGGCTGCATTTGGCAGTAAGGATAAAATTTGAGATAGGATATGATTTATTCTATCCTAAATTTGGTGCTCACTTAGGACATGATAAGGTCAGATAGAAGAGGGATATAGACTATATGAAATTATCTCTCTAATGTCCATAATAGGAAAGTTATTTTTCTCAAATAAAAAATTTATTAAATTAACAAAATTGAAATTATATTTCAATATAAATAATATTTGAATTCTAATTTAAGAAATTAAAAATAAAAAAAATAAAAATTTATTTTCAATTAATCTTATTTTAATTTATATATTCAAATTTAACTCTATCTTATAATAAGCATCCAATCTATAAATTAAATATTTATATTTATTATATATTTTAGGTATGTTAGTATAGTTTACTATTTGATAAATTTGTATTAAATAATGATGAAAGGGAAAAAAGAAATAATAAATACAATAATATAAAAAAGAGGAAAAATAAAATAAAAATAAATTAAGGAATAGTCTTACGAGAGATTTTCATCATCTCTATTTGTGAACATTTAGGTTCATTTATACCTTTATAATGATATGTCATTTATATTAAAAAAAAAATGTACATGATAGGATGTGGATATATCCAATTTTAACACTGTGACTCACCAAATAATGGACATGATATAAAAAAATCCTAGGATTTTATATCATATTATATCCAGTCCTATCCTGATTAGAAATCAGATGACCAAATGTAGTCTTGAGATTTTATCCATTATTGACATCTAAATCTTTTACTCTTTCATTTAATTATTCATTGCATGAAAATTAGGGGTCGATTCCGACCCTTAAATTAAAGTTAAGTTAGGCATTAAGCATTCGATTGCATTGCATTTGGATAGCAATAACATTTATAATTACGTTATTTGCATGAAGAATGTTGCATGGGCAAAATGGATGGTGTTTAGGATGATTGAATTTCAAGATAAGGTAATCCGTGATTATTAATCTTCGACCAGAATTTAGACTTTACATTGGTGCAAATTCAAATTCAAGATTTATTCAAGATATGATCAATATTCGGTCAATTAAGGTTAAGATGGACGTTCGTGTTCAAAGATCATGACTGATGGAAGAGATCTAAGTGCGGAGATTTTGTAACCAATATCTTGGCATATAATGAGATTCATCAGCGGACTCTACCAAGTGTCGATGAATCCTCCATGATTAGTGGGATTTCTTTGGCTATTAAGAGAAGCACCAATCACAAAGCAAAATCACAGCCAGCAAAGAGCAAAAATATTTGACACGACTGTATAAGTTAATTTCTATGTGTAAGTGCTTGGTTAACGGCACCGTCAGCCAAGAAAAGAGATGGTCAAACATCAGCCAAGCGTTTTCCATCTTCAAAGTGGGAGACTTTATTAACAGGTTTTTTTTTTTTTTCATTATATGTAAATGCATTTTCCATATAAAAAACGATTTTCTTGTCTTATTTAAAGAAACAAATCAAAGTGATAATATTCAAATAATAAGAAATATATGAAGAACTCAATTCCAGCTTTAAAAAAAGTGTATAGTATTTTCCAGCCAAAGAAAATCAATCGAGAATCGTTGGAGTTTGCAATAAGGAAATTAAAATAGTGTATGTAATTATTTATATTTCGGTATCAAATTTAATTTTTCTTTCTTCATATTCAAGAAAATTAATTATGTGTGTCCTCTCATATTTTTTGTCTCTCAACTTGAGTTTGTAACAAGAAAAACATAGAAATAATTTTTTTTTTTTATAAAATAAAACATCGAGTCAAAATTGAAACCAGTTGGGTAGGTCTATTGGTTTCCTCAAAAAAAAAAAAAAAAAAAATTGTGGCTGGCCTTTGACTGTCTCACTGTCATTCTGTAGAGGAGGGTCAGACTAACAGCATCCTTCTTTTTATGTGCCAAATACCAAGCATTTTGTCCTTTCCCCTTCGGAAGTGCCTTGACTTGAACTTGAAGCCGGGGTTAGTTGGAAATAGCAAATTGTCTTGACTAGAGCAAACCCAGAATTACTCCCTCGATATGTGCTACTGTAGTCTTATTTTATTTTATATAATGTGACGCACTGATAAGACTGCTCACGAAAAGCATCCTCTCTTGAAAAACACAAAGCATCTTATGATGAAATTATTTTGCTAATGAGGTAAAGCAAGCTAAACCCTAAACCCTTTTTTTTTTTCCTTCAAATAAATTGGTTTGGTAAATGAGAAAATTTGATCATAATAAGTTGTAAATAACTGGTGACATGGATGTTCCAATGCAAAGAGTCTCCTATATTTAGTTTGATTATAATTTAAAATAAATGATCGCTAATCATGCATCTTTTTATTGTGATTCAATCTATTTTATAGACATTGGACTCTAATACGGGTGGTTTATTTGTATAAATTTTGAATAGTCAGTGATACTTGCCATTATTTTTAGTGTTTGATCCGATATCAAACCAAACAATTTTGTTTTGTTTGATTATCCAGGACACGCATTGAATGAGATATTAGTTGAAAGTACAAAAGGGAAATTCAACTGTGCTAAAGAACGAGAGTAATGTCGGGCACCCCTAGAGTAATCTATGATCTTGACCTAGAGAGTAGAAAAAAGGGAAAGAAAACCTGTAATATTCTCCAAGTTCATAAAAACTCCAACATTAAGCAAAGCTAATCAGAGGCCTAAGCTGACTCACTACTGCACATGGAGAACAAGGAAACTCGGAGAGAGAAACACTTTCTGCTTGTCCATGGGGCTTGTCATGGAGCTTGGTGCTGGTACAGAGTGGTCACCCTCCTCAAGTCCTCTGACTACAATGTCACTGCGTTAGACATGGCGGCTTCAGGGGTCCATCCAAAGCAAGCTCAAGAATTGAATTCGATTGGGGAATATGTTGAGCCCCTCTTCGAATTCTTGGAGGGTCTTCCTCAAGAAGAGAAGGTGATTCTGGTAGGGCACAGCATGGGAGGGCTTTGACTGTCAATGGCCATGGAGAGATTTCCTGAGAAAGTAGATGTTGCCGTTTTTGCTGCTGCTATCATGCCAGGTCCTGAGCTCAGTTTTCACTCCATCCGTGAACAGGTATGTGTGACTCTCTCAATCTCTCTCTCTCTGAGCAAGTATATTTCTTCTGTGTACCATCCTATACGACAAGTGAATACTTTCTAGAGCTAACTGGCGGTTCTGGAAAGGTTCTTGACAATGTCTTATAACTGAAACGAAGGCCCCTGGAGGTAAGAACATGTCCAGTTCATGACTCGTGACTAGTACTTGTATATATGTTGTGACATCCCGATTTTCCGATTCTATTTTCAATAAATTGAGACGGGCATTTCGTTGGCACGCATATAGTTCTTTTCCTTGAGTCGGCCACTCATGTGAAAACTAGTCTATCGGGTGAAGCCGTTAAGAGTTTCTAATGCATTTGACTCGACAATTTGACCAGGAAGCGACCTTTCGACCGAGCTAATCTGCAAGGGTCATTACGACACAAATAAAAGTCGATTAAAGACCGGAAAGTCGACTCGAAAGAGGCATGTGATTGAGTGTGGGTGATTCCACCGGATTGCATAATTCTTGGCGATCGACACTGGACCGACTTTCTATCGATTGGGTACCCTGTGTTCGTATTTGAAACCTTGAGATTATGCCGACAACCGAAAGTCGCCAATGTTTCAAAGATGTACATTGTGGCTTGAGATAATCAACCACAGGTCAAATGCATGAAAATTTCTAAATGCTACCCGGTAGGTTAGGCCGCGCTAGTATCGTGCCAAAGTGAAATTAATCGTGGAATTGAGATCGAATTCGTAAAGGTGGAAGTGGGTGTGTCACAAATCATTTCAAGATCATTGAATCATCTTTGGAAGATTTTTCATGCAAGCCGAGTTTTTCAAAGCAAAATAATCAAGAAATGGCTAATTTGGCTCGAGAAATTAGTAAGCCGCTTTTGGTCGCGCTTTTGGGACTTAAGTTGGTTTTATGGACAAGTGAAGATGTTAATTAAAGTGTGGTGACATTGGATTAATTTTATGAACTTGATTTGATTGATTGGAAGAGAATCAAGTGAAATTGGAGAATTTGTTGTACGAAAGGTGGAATGGCGGAAAATGGAAGTGGGCCATGAATATTGTTGTGGGGAGGGATTTGAAGTTAGTGGAGTATGACATCATGAATGATGTCGTGGTGCGCCATTTTTGTGGGATTAAAGAAAATGAGAAAGAAAAGAAAAGAGCCCCCACTCCTTCTCTCTCCTCCCTCTCTTCTTCCTCTCTCTCGTTGCCTCTCTCCTCCATCTCCTTTGTGCGAAAATGGGAAGAAAATTTCAGAGGAAGAAGCCGAAGCAGCCCCTCACCGTCCGCCTCCTTCCCCGCTCGCATGCCGTCGCCGCCGCCGCCGCCGTGCGTCCGTCCCGCGCCGCCCGCGCGCGCTCGCCGGCTCGCCGATCCGCTCGCGTCTCCTCTCCGCCTCAGCTCGCGTCGCAGCTGCTGCACCAGCTCGTGCCGGAGCCGTTCGGCCACCTCCGGCCGCCGTTCGGGTCCCGCCTTGGTCCGGTTCGACCCCCAACCTTCCCTGCTCCTTCCCCATCTCATCCAAGCTCCGGATCTACCCTTCTTCGGCCTCAAACCGCCATGGACAGCAGCCAAGAAAAATGGGTATGCAGCGGGTGTTTGGCCCGTTTTGGCCGCCTTCCCGAGCCCGGATGCTCGGCCCGCTTTGAGGAAAGTCGATCCTCGCGTCGTCCTCGTCGTTTTGGTCCGCTCGGTTCGTTAATCGGGTGAGTTTAACTCACTAAATCTTGATTAGACGGTTAATTATGCCCTAAGTGTGCTTAGTCTAAGTTAAGCAAGTTTAGGTGGTTAGATTAGTTTATTTGATTGATGATTAGATTATGATGTTTAATTAAGTTAAAGTGTGTTTAGTTTAAAGTTAAGTATGTTTATTTTTAAAATAAAGCCTTGATGTGACATAATAGGGTTTTATTTTTGAATTATTTAAAGATTTCGAAATTCTGGAAATTTATAATATTATATTAATTCCGAAATTATTAAAATATTATTATAAAAAAAAAAAACGGAAAAATTATTTTTTTGAGGTTTGCTCGAATTTCGTGTGTCGATCGCTCTTGTGTGTTCGGATTTTGAAATTGATGGTCGGATATTATAAATTGAAAGTGGATTGCGAAAAATATGAATATTATTATTTAATTAATTTTCGGAATAAATTTAATTATTTAATAATTCGAAAAAATTATTTTGGGACCCTAAATTCTCGAATTTCGTGCGCCGATCGCTTTATTTGTGCATTTAGAATTTGAATTTGATGAATTGATGTGGTGAATTGAGTGTTGATTATAATAAATATGGATTCTTTATAAAATTCTAAGTGTGGAAATTAATGGGTGATTGGTCGTAATATGCCACCTATTAGAGGTCGCGCCCGATGGGGCCGTGATATGCCACCTATTAGAGGTCGCGCCCGATGGGGCCGTGATATGCCACCTGATAGAGGTCGCGCCCGATGGGGCCGTGATATGCCACCTATTAGAGGTCGCGCCCGATGGGGCCGTTATATGCCACCTATTAGAGGTCGCGCCGATGGGGCCGTGATATGCCACCTATTAGAGGTCGCGCCCGATGGGGCCGTGATATGCCACCTATTAGAGGTCGCGCCCGATGGGGCCGTTATATGCCACTGTTAAAGGTCGCGCCCGATGGGGCCGTGAATTGCCACTGTTAAAGGTCGCGCCGAGTAGGGCCGTGATTGAGAGCGATGATGATTTGCTAGAATGACATGTAATCGGCCAAGTCGATTGATCGCTGAGACGATCCAAGTGGTTGAATTGGTCTGATGGTGTGATTGTGTCATGATTGTTTGATTACCATAATTGTACGTGGTTGAATTATATAAATTGTGCTAACCTGCAGATGAAGGCTAATGCGAGGTAAGTCTTCTGTGTGATGTGGCTAGGCCACCTGGGGCGTATTTTCTTTCTAATAGGGGTTTAGGGGGTTGAACTTGCTGAGACGTTGTCTCAGTGGTTATTGAATAACCATTTCGGGTCCCACGATGGACGGAGCAGCTGGATAGCTTTGGTTGGCCTTGAGGAGTTGCAAAGGTGAAGTCATAAGATTGGAGAACGTGTCTAACTTGTAGGTCGTAGGACAATTCCTTTTTAAGAGCCGGTCTTTTGTAGACTTTTAGCCGTAGACCTCTGTTTGTAATTCTGTTGAATTATGAAAGTGCTATGTTGTGGTTTTGCTTCCTGCTTTTCTATCCCGTATTTTGTTGTCGGGGATTTGTTTCGCTTCCGCATGCGTAAATAAATGAATGGGTCGGCGACGTGTCTTGGGATGTCGCATATTTGATGACCGCTGTGGGATGTGTGCGCGCTCGGGGTTCGGGGCGTGACATATGTAGTGTGAAAATATTTTCAGTGTCGATCAGATAGTTTTTAACGCTGATTTGCTGCAAAATTGTCTGAAAAATTATCATAAGAACCTGGTGTACGTACCTTAAATCCATATGAAACATCGAGTCCACTGGGCTTCATGGGAAATGTGCTTAAGGGCGTCTAGGCTATAAAAGACAGGAGGGGATTAAAACGGTGCAAATAGTGATATTCTCGAGTTGCTGAATCTCGTTAGCGATTTGCCATCACCTATGGAGCATTATTTTAATGAGGAAGATGGTGTACGATCGCCAAGATGGTGCTGTCAAAATAATTAAAATACAATAAAGGAATCGTCTTACTTGCATCATCACTTAAAAAAATAAAAATAAAGATTGAATGATGCGTGAGTAGTATTATTAAGGTTATCATATAATTTTTGCCTCCAACTAGCCATGTTCATCCTAATAATAATTTAATTAATGAGCTTACAATTGGACAATCATTATTGGTCCCTTCAGCGTGGGGTTCATGCGAATCCTAAAGTAATAATATAATCAGTTATAACATGCATCAAACACATACTTAGCTGTCATTTCGAAGGGCCCTTAATCTTATTGATCGCTTGAATACAATTTACCTATTTTAATTTTTTTTTAAATTTCTGTCATTTTTTATTTGTCGATTTTAAAAGAAGTCTTTGAGTAAATGTACGTGATGTCTAAAGATCAAGACCGAGGGACTGCAAACTTAGGAAGGGTTTTGTAGACAGCATTACTCAGAAAGACAAATAGAATGAACTATTTCATCAAAGGGCAAGTGTATAGTTTCGTGGGAGAGGCCAAGGAAAAAGACTAATTGATGGATTTACCTATGTAGGAAATAAGCAGTCGGTTCAAATTTGGAATTACTAAGCAATCAACATATGGTTTGGCCATAAATATAGTCCAAATTTGGGGAGAGGCCATAAACTAACTAAATATTGGATGTCGTATTTTTTTCTTTTTTTTTGGGGGGGAGGAATTGATACTACAAGTGTTCATAAGTGTCATAACTTTTGAAAAATGAAACATGTTACTTTTGTATCATAATTTCCAATCGATTACTTGAGTGCAATAATTTCAGAGGCCTAAGACCTCCTTAGCCTTTATTTCTACCTTCCACCGGGAGAAAAATTGCATGTGGTGTGAAAAAAAAGTATGTACGTACGTTTGATGCACTGAGTTTGGCCGAACATCCATTCGATTTCAAGAATTATGCAACTTCTCAAATTAAATTCAGAATAAAACTTAGAGAGGCAAGGAAATAGTAGTCGTTCTCCTCTCTCTACTACATGGGTAGTCTTCTCCTACCTTCAAGGTAGGTTTCGATTCCGTCTCAATGGAAAACCCTAAGTCATCCCCCACAAAACCCCATCTCAATTACCCCAAGTTCCCGATATAAAATCCCACCGTAAGGAAAAACCCTAATGCCCATCCCATTTCATTCCATTTTGCAGAGGTAGCCTTTCTTCCATAATCTTCGATACAAAGATTGACATTCCTATAATGACTCGGGCTCCACTACGCGATATTGTCCGCTTTGGACACTGAGTTCTCACAGTTTTAAAACACATCACGTAGGGGCAGAATGCCATCCCTCGGGCCTTCCCTCTCCCAAGCCATGATATTGTCCTCTTTGGGTCACCCACCCTGGTGCGGACGAATCGCCATCCCAGCCACGGTCTTTTCCCTCAAGGCTTTGTTCTCAGCATAGCGGAAGCATGTATAAAACGCGTCACACGGGTTAGAGGGGCCCAAGCCATTATAAACTGGCCCAAGACTCCCTCCCTAGGCGATGTGGGACAAGGACCCTTCCTTGCGCACGTCCGGCCGGGGACCGAGGTGTGGACGCACCGCCATCCCTCCTCTCCACGCACCGCCGCTCGAGCCGTCACACTCTCCCCTCCTTGGGAGCACAGCGCCCTCGCTGTGGCCCCACATGTGGTCGAGAGTCGGCTTTGATACCATTTGTAACGATCCGGGCTCCATTGTGCAATATTGTCCGCTTTGGACACTGAGTCCTCATGGCTTTAAAACGCGTCACGTAGGGGCAAAGGGCCATCCCTCGGGCCTTCCTTCTCCCAAGCCATGATATTGTCCTCTTTGGGTCACCTGTCCTAGCGCGAACAAACCGCCATCCCAGCCACAGTCTTTTCCCTCAAGGCTTTGTTCTCAGCACAACGAAAGCAAGTGTGAAACGCGTCGCACAGGTTAGAGGGGCCCAAGCCATTATAAACTGGCCTAGGACTCCCTCTTTAGGCGATGTGGGACATGGACCCTTCCTTGTGCACGTCTGGCTGGGGATCGAGGCGCGGGCGCACCACCCCGTGCATAGCCACTCGGGCCATCACAATTCCCACCGCCTGAAATCCCCATTTGAGATACCCATACACCATCCACCGCCCGAGATCCTCATTCGAGATACCCATACACCATCCACCGCCCGAGATCCCCATTCGAGATACCCATACACCATCCACTGTATCAGAGCTCCCTTCAATCGATTTGGGCATGCATTCTCCTCTCCCATTGGTTCCAACCTTCTCAAGCTAGCTTGTGTGAAGGAAATCAAAGACTTTTCTTAACACGGTTCTTGGAGATCGAGAGATGGCAGGTCAATTCGAGGAAGAGAGGTGTTTAGTGGCTCTCTACAAAAGTCTAAGTAAGCTTTGGTCTGAAGATGATGTTGTTGATAAAAAAAAGGTGACATTTCTAAAGAAAAACTTATTGAATGTCGGAAAACATTATTCGGGAAGCTGTACTCTAGGCCGAATGTGAATTTTACAGCCTTCTTAAATACAATGAAAAGAGTTTGGTGGGTTGAAAATGTTACTTGTACATTGTTAGAATCGGGTTATTTCTCTTTCTCATTCCAGTCCGAAGCTGAAAAACAGAGAGTATTAGATTCTGGGTCATAGTCATTCTCTAGCAATTTACTAGTCCTACAACAATGTGATCCTGACACCCCAGAAATCTGTTATGAATTTATCCATTGTGCTTTTTGGGTGCATTTCTATGGCCTCCCATTTGGGAGAGTTACTAATGAAGTCATCAGGGATATTGCATCAAAACTAGGAGAAGTAATAGAGGTGAAATTAGAAGCAAAAGGAAACAGTAATTATAAGATTAAGAAGGCAAAAGTAAAGCTAAATCTGGAAAATCCTCTAAAGACTAAAGTTATTGTTAATTTGGAGAGAAAGAGACTGTGGGTAGAGTTTAAATACGAGTGACTTCCACATTATTGTTATTCATGCGATAAGATTGGGCATTATGCTTGATTTTGCAAAGAGATACCCTTTGAGAATTTAGGGTTGGCAAAGGACTTATCGGGAAGATTTGGACAATGGCTAAGAGCGGAAGTGTGCGAACTCAATCCATATGGGAAAATTTTCTATGGCAAACAAGATATAATACCAGAAGAAGAGAGTGTGCCAGAGACCCCTATCCATTTAGGTCCTAAAAAAGAAAAGCAGCTGTATGATCAGAATTTGAATAAAATTATGTCCATTTGTGGATAGAATAATGCTGACTAGCCAACTCAATAGGAGAATAGTCATTCCACCACTCCTATAGCACTACTACTCATGGAGGAGAAAGGCCCTCAAAAGAGAGGAAGTTGCTGCATAGATGAAGAGTCTGTCATGATACTCTATGAGGAACAACTAAAGGAAGCGGAAGTGGACATGTTAGAAACCCCAGTAGGTGAAAAGAGACTGATAAGGCATAAATCCAGAGGTACCAATCTATCAACTGCAAAAAAAAAAAGGAAAGAGATTCTGCTCGTATGGTGCACAAACTTCAAAGACACCAGTTTTCAACAACACACAGCTGGTGGAAACCCTTATTAAAGTGGCGGAGAAGTCAAACCAGTGGGCTTTGGTGGCTAGCCCTAATAAGCCACCGGATCATCCATGAAACTATTGAGTTGGCATTGTCAGGGGTTGGGCACACCCTTGACAATTCAAGTTTTGAGAGTCCTACTGACTCAAGAAAGGTCAAGTATTATCTTTCTAATGGAGACTAAAAATCAAGAGCAAAAGGTGCAACGTTTAAAAATGAGGTTGAAATTTTAGAACAGTTTCTTGGTGAATCCATAAGGAATTGTAAGGGGTTTGGCCCTTTTCTGAGACAACCAGGTAGTGTTATCCATCGACTCGTTCTCAAATAATTATATAAATGTTCAATGCCAAATCAAGGAAACCCAACAGAGGATGCATATTACTTTCTTACATGCTCCTAATGAATTTCATGAAAGAGTGCTGTTATGGGAGGTCATATATAGAACAAGTGTAAACTATCATCTACCTTGGCTTTGTTGAGGGGATTTCAATAAAATTTGTATCCCTGGGAAAAAGTGGGTAAAAAAATAGCAGAAAATTACCGGCTTACAGCATTCAGGGACTTCTTTCTCCAGTGCTCCTTAATGGATTTGGAATGTAAGGGATGTCCGTTCACCGGGACAAACAATCGAGCAGGGGAACAATTTGTCAAGAAGCGACTTGATAGAGCATTATGTAATTTCGAATAGAGGGTAGCATATCCTAATGCTGAATGAATATCATTACTAGCCATCGAGTCTGATCATAGCCCTCTCATACTATCATTCTACTCGCGGAAGGAGGAGGGTATTTCGATATGAAGCATTTTGGTCGGAGGATGAGGAATATGTGCATCTAGTCAAGAAAACTTGGGCTGAAAACGACTCCCAATGTCTAAATATGGTGGAAAAGTTGCAAATTATGGCACAATAGCTGGCAAAGTGGAGCAAAAGCAGATTCTCTAATGCAAAAATGAGAAGTGATTGGTTGAGAAATGAATTACAAAGGCTGAAAAATGGCTCTGAAGTATATAAAGAATGTGAGACAGGAAAGAAGATAACCCAGGAAATTGAAAAGTTATGGTGGCAAGAGGAGATGTATTGGGGTATGCACTCTAGAATTAACTGGTTAAAATGTGGAGATAGAAATACCAAATTTTTCTATGCAACAACTATTCAGAGAAGAACCAGAAACATAATTACTTTGCTAAAGAATGTAGAAGATGATCGGGTGAAAGAGGAACAACCTTTGAAGGAGATGACAGAGATATTCTTTAAAAATTTATACAAGTCAATGGGGTCTCGTAATTTTCAACCTATCATACAACAAATACCTATCTCAGTCGATGAAATGATGAACCAAAGGTTAGTAGAACCTGTCACTATGGAGGCTTCAATGCAACAATTAAGAGCTACTAAAGCTCCAGGATCGGATGGGCTAAATGGATTGTTTTACCGAAATCATTGGCAAGACATAAGTCATGATATTTTCAGAGAAGTGCATAATTTTTTTGATACTAGATACCTAAATTCTAATATGAACAGAACCCAAATCACCCTTATTTGTAAAATCTCAAACCCATAAAAGCTTGAACAATTCTAGTCTATCAGCCTATGTAATTTTGTCTATAAAATCATTTCCAAAATAATGACAAATAGACTTAAACCTTTGCTACCAAGTCTTATTACTGAGGAACAAAGCGCCTTTGTGGGGGGTAGACAAATTCAAGATAACATCTTGATTGTGCAGGAAGTACTTCATAAGTTGCAAACTCGAGAGAAGAAAAGTAAGTTCCAAGCCGTCCTAAAGCTTGATATGCAAAAGGCGTATTATCGAATTGAGTGGGACTTCCTTCGAGAATGCTTGGTCAAGATGGGATTCTGTTAGAATTTGGTGGCCATTCTATATCAATATCGTTTTGCATCAGGACATGCTATTAATCTCAATAAATCAGGAATTTATTTTAGCAAGAGCTGTCTAATGAATCTGAGAAGAAATATGGCTACAGAGTTTAGAGTCCCAAAAATAGAGAAAACAGGGAAGTACTTAGGAATTCCCTCGGATTGGGGAGGCTCAAAGAAAGATATTTTCACTTGGATTCTTGCCAGAGTTAATATGAAGTTGGAGAGTTGGAAGGACAACTTGCTGTCAAAAGCAGGCAAGGAGATATTGATTAAATCAGTGGTACAAGCCATTCTATAATATGCAATGTCCATTTTCAAAATCCCCGTGTCAATCTACAAAGCTATTGAGAAGAAAATTGCCAATTTTTGGTGGAGAAATGGTAACAAAACTGCTGGGGTTCATTGGAAAAAAATGTGAAACTTTGAAACTTAGGAAGGATGAATGAGGTATTGACTTCAAAGATTTACTAGCTTTCAACAAGGTCATGCTAAGAAAGCAAGCTTGGCGTATTTTACAGCAACCTAAGTCCCTTTTAAGTCAACTGATGAAGGGCCTCTACTATCCACAATGCGAGTTTTGAAAAGCTGGAAAAGGTTCCTGACCTTCGTGGGGATGGCAAAGCATTGTCTTGGGAAGAGACTCTATATCTCAGCAAGTTATGTGGTCTGTTGGAAATGGACAGAAAATTTTGATTAGAGAGGATAAATGGTTGAAAAGTGGACCTATTGGAGGCCTAGCAACAAGAAATGAGCCAGAGAAAGTGGGCGCATTAATAGAACAAGGGAATGGTAAATGGAATGAAACAATGGTAAGATCGCTGTTTGATAATCAAAGAGTGAAGGAAATCCTTGCAATCCCTATTGGACTACCTACTACAGAAGATAAAATGGTATGGATTGACAACAAATCAGGGTCCTATATAGTGAAAAGTGGCTATTTCACCACTAGAGATCGAGCAGCCATCCCACAACTACAACATAAACTTCCTCTCACCAAACGAAGCTAGATCTCTGGAAATATATTTGGCACTCTAGAACTCTACCCAAAGTTAAACAATTTCTCAGTAATGCATGTCAAAACGCACTACCTACACTGGACAACTTGCACTGGAGAAGAGTAGTACATGTCCCATTATGCCCTATCTGCAAACAGGAAGCTAAAACTATCGAACATACTTTGCTGCTTTGCCTTTGGATAGCTTAGATATGGAGCTCTATCCCTCTGCAAATCAAAATCACAAGAATCAGGTTAATACGACTCGATGAATGGCTGTACATGAGGAAAGAAGACCCACGGAGTGCACTAAAATTCGACCAATTTCCACTACCTTGTGGTGCATCTAGAAAGACCGGAACCGGTCCATCTTCGGACAAAATCCCCTGCACTCGCAACAGACACCGTTCAAATCAATAGCTTTACATGAAGACTTTGCAATCTGGAACAGAAACACAAAAGAATAGAAGAAAAGCGAGGCTCACATGCTCAGATGTCAATCCCTATCCTCGAATACACTGAAAATCAACATCGACACCTCCTTTGTCTAGAATGAAGGCGCGACATTAGACTTTCAGGAGAATAGAGGAGAGAACAAGCATAGGGGAGCCATCGCCTGCATCTGTTGAGACTCTTGGGGTCGCTTGGTCGACAGTTTCTCCAAGTTGGTGGCGGCACCCTCGGCGGAACAAGCGGATGCACTTGTTCTCTCGAAAACCCTAGACTTCCTCTCCACCAGATCTAACCGAAGCCTACAAGTACACTCTGACTGTTTGTTGCTCATGCAAGAGGTTCTGGTTGTGACAGAGTCAAGTTGGGAAGTGGTGCTGATCATGGACCGGATCAAGACAAAACTAAAGGACTTTTCGGGCCTTCTTTGGCCCATTGCAACAGAGAATCCAATAGACCCATAGATTGGCTTGCAAGAGCCCAAAGAGATAACTACCTTCTTAGTAATTGGGTAACTAATCCCCCGACAGCCCTGTTCGATTTATTATGCACTAACGCTTTTGATGTAATTGCTCCAAACTTGCCTTAGTAAATGAATAGTAATCATATTTTCGACAAAAAAAAATAAAAATAAATTCAAAATAGAAATCCTCTAAAGTTAGAGTGTTGGGTATTTTTTCTTTAACTTTCCTCATAAGATGACAATAAGCTTATGGATTCTTCGATGGCTGCAATGGATTCTCCTTATCTTATTCTATTTTCCCCCTTTTCTCATTTTCGTTATCAGTGAAAAAAGGGCCTATGCAGTGTAGGCGTTACTCGACGTGCCTCTAGAATACATAGACAGTTCTTTTCTATTTTCGACATTGATTGATTGCGAACGCTTTTGCAAGAGATTAAAGGACGACTCTTTTGATGAGCATTACCCTTTGCAAATCCATGTAGCGTGCTCGCGCATTGAAATTTAGCATGGGCTCGGCATACGCATTTGATGATGGGCCCGCGCGACCTCCCATCAACCTGTTTTTGGGACATGATCTACTCTCTTCCAAGTTGTATCAACTATCCCCACCTGAGGTTGGTGCCCAGACCTCCTTTTTCTTTCTGAGTTTCTCTATAGAAGTCACTGAATTGCACCATCACTTAGCAAATTTATAGGCGACATAAAATATGTCTGTACGAAGATCATGCCTAGATTGTGGTTCGCTGTGGGTCGAGGTCAGGAATTGGACATGAATAGAAGTGGCAAAATGGGTTGTTTGTGTATTTCTAACTCGAATGCGTTGGGCCGATTTGTATGCTGATAGAAGAATTTATATTAAATAGGGTAAAATGGGTCTAAGAACACGAAAGACTAATCTGACAAATGGGCCTAGAATGGACCCGGTTTTGAACCACTTTTAACAATGCAAAAAGAACGGCGTGATTATATAAAAGTCCACCCCAAACAGAGTGCGATGTGTCGAATATAAGTAATCAAATAGAGCAGGCACTGATTACTGTACGCAGTTTTTAACGAATTCAATTTAAGAGGCTACAATGTAGATTTAATTAAGCATATGATGGTCTTAATTTAATTAGTGTATAATGGGATTGCTTGGATCGCCACATGTGATTGTCTTGAACATAAATGTGCGCTTCTTAAATGAGTTATATCAGTGGCCACGGCAAAAGTGATGAATGATACAACTTTTGATCACAATCAAATTCTATATTTTAATTCGCTCACGATAAGTAAAATTGCGAGTGTCGTAGGATTTGACTTTGGCGTCCTACCTAATGAGGCCATCTCGTCTATACCCCGATCAAGCCAAGATGAAGGAGGAAGTAGCCGTAACAGGGGGCAAATATGGCGCCGTCCGCCGGGTTTACATCGTTTGCAACCAAGACCTGATCGTAACGGAAGACATGCAGAGATGGATGGTGGAGATGAACCCGCCAGATGAAGTGAAGGTGATCTCTGGCTCGGATCACATGGTCATGTTCTCTAAGGCACACGAGCTTTGTCGTGCTCTTGGAGGGATTGCTGAACGTTATTGCTCTTGAGGTTAAGATAGCTTATTATAAGATGGTCTGAGGTCGAATGAATATGCATGCCTTCGAATTGGTCATGACATTAGTTCTCAATATTGCAAGAATCTACGATCAACAAATGGTTCTAAGAGACCGTAAATAGCTTGTCAGGATTTACTCGACGTTATTGCAATTGAGCACATAACCATGTCATTTAAGCAAGACTACGGAAAGGGATTCCTATCTTGACGTAATCGAGAATGTATCAGTGCTTCAAGCCCCCGGATGTAATTTCTACTTGAGGGTAAGTTTCGTTACACAACATCCTATATAGCTAAGGACAGATCCAAATGAGACCTAAACCTAAGAAAGCCTTACGTGGATACTTGAGATATCTAATATTGATCGTAGAAAAAGGGGTCTCTGACGATTTTCAATGACTTCATCACGGCAATTGTTTTGAATTCAATTCTCCGTGTGTTTCGTGAAATATATTTTCCTCATTATTCGGAATTTTGTTGGCCTAGAAAAATAAGTTAATGGAAAATGTTTTCCTACAAAAGTTTAAATTCAAGAAATGATTTTTTTCTTTAAAAAATTGAAAATTATTTTCTAAAATATGACTAAGGACATGTCCAAAATGAGACCTAAATATGAGAAAGTGGGGCACGGACACTTGAGATATCTAATATTCATTATAGGAAAAGAGGTCTCCGACGATTTCCAATGACTTCATGGTGGATTTTTTTTTTTTTTTTTTTTTTTGAATTTAAGGTTTCATCTGTTTCACTCATTTTTTAGATTTCGGTTTGCTTAGAAAAATGATTGGATGGAAAATATTTTCTTAGTTAAAAAAAAAGAAGGTTTTAATACTAAAGCTTAAATTCAAGAAAATGATTTCCTCATTAAAAAATTGGAAATCATTTTCCAAAATATGACTAGGTAGTGCTTAGATTGGAAACTTTGCGGTTGAGCATGCAAACCTCAACTCTCATTCTCGTGTCCTTGACAATAAAGCCGGGTCCCTAGCGCTCAAGCCCAATTCCATAGAGGACGGGCCCAAGTCCATCTGAGCAGCGCCTGAGATGCGAGCATCTGTGCTTGAGTCTATCGAGGGTGGGCCTAGGACATCGGTGCCTGGGATGCTAGGTCTAGAAATTGTTGACATGGACGTCAGTCAGCCTTCCTACGTGGCATGACTGGCTCTAACATGAACAACTTTAAAAAAAAAAATCAAAATTTTAATATTCTTTTTATTTTTTTTTTATATATTTTTCTTCTCTTTTTTTTTTCTTTTTCTTTCTTCCTCCATCGGTTGCTAGGCCTTGGGCGACCGTTCATAAGAGTCGGCCATCGAGGCTCGAGCTTTCTCGAGGGATTTTTGTTATCCTAAATGAGCACTTTCTCTAAGTAGATTGATCTAGTTTTTAATCTCTTACAACAAAATTTAATCGTTGGGCTGCGAATATTTATCTTTGAACATGAAAAACCTCACTTAAATTGTCACTCGGCCTTCTACTGTCATCCTAACGTTGTTGAGCAATGAGCACGGCAATTAATCTTCTTTCAATCACCTCCAACCTAGTACCGTTACATCCCCTCCCTTCCCCCAGCCATTGAGTCGAGTGGGTTCATTGTGGGTCGAAGAAAATTGACCACGGGTTATTTGCACTAAAAATTTCTGAAAACTACCCGGTAACCTAGGTCACACTAAAAATGCGCCGAATTGAAATTAATCGCAAATTCAAGTTCGATTTCAGAAATTGAAAATCTTGTCATGTCACAATATATTCTAGGAATGTTGACTTAGTCTTAGAAGATTTTTCTGTAACCCGAGACTTTTTGGGAAAAAGTCAGCATAAAACCGTTTTTGTTCAGAAAAATGCCGGGATTGTTTTTTATCGCAAATTTGGGAAGCATGATAGATATATAGGTGAGGAAAATTATCAATTTGATAAGTGAGGTGCCAACTGATTTTTGTAAAGGCCATATGAGGTTTGATTGTGAAGGAATTAAGTTGAATTGAAGCCAAAACCTTAAAATTCGTAACTCCCCCCATGGCCTAGCAAAATGGACCATTTCACATGTCCAAAGGTGAGCCTTGGTGGCCTTTGGACAGCCAAGGAGGGGTGCATGGCCAAGAATGGTCAAGGAAGGCAATGGTGTGGAAAATTTGGCTTTGTGGAGCCCTTGGTCCCCTCATCTCTATCCTATCTCCCTCTCTCTCCTTCATCCACCGTCCAAGGCCTCCTCTCCATCACTCCTTGTTGTGCGACACCACTAGAAGCAGCTGAAGACAGCCAGCAAGCCACCGTCCATGCTGCACGTTGTCGCCCTTCGCCGAAGCTCAAGCCGCGCGCCACCGCTCGCATGCGAGCCCCACCTTGCCTCCTCCCTCACTTTGTCTAACCACCACTGTTCTAGCTCCTGTTTGTGTGGTTGAGGGACTGTCCAGCCATCGAGAGAGGCTGAGGAAGCTCGCTGGGACCGCTGTTCAACTCACCGAATCGCTGCTTGGCCATCCCCGAGCCTTGTCACCGTTTCAACCTTGTTTTCCTTTTGTTTTGCAGCCCTTTCCAGCAAGTAGAAAAGTGGGTTTCACAGCTATCACACCCCAATCCTCAAGCACGCTCACGCCCCTTACTTTTGGTCAATTTTAAAATGCGATATCACAGGACTATGTATCGCCGACACTTTCATTTATATATGCACATGCGGAAACAGTTATAAATCCCCAAACAATATAACAACGGGATAGAAAAACAGGCCATATTTTTCATACTGAAAATTCACAACCACACATTTTTACACGCATCCCATAGTATTCTACAATATTATATATACGTAAGTCTAATCTAACATATATTCACATGCAAACAAGGTTTGACAAGATAGGATGGGATCTTAGTCCTCATCTGGGTCGTACTTGGGGTTATCCTCGGGGTCCTCCACGTACTCCTCTTCGGGTTCCTCCTCAGGAATCTCCTCATCAGATTCCTCCTCCTTAGGCTCCTCATCCGGGTCCTGAAATGGTTATTCAATAACCACTGAGACAACGTCTCAATAAGTTTTACCCCATAAGACCCGATTAGTAAACTAATACACCTTAGGGTTGCCTATGCACAACATGAGTCAAAGGACTTACCTTGGCCTCAGATTCCACTTGCATATTAACACAGATCAGATAGGCACCCAAGCAATCACATCACAAATCAAAGCATCGATCAAATCGATCTAATCAATTACACGCCAACAAGACCACTCACGATCATTTCCATTCAATCAATCAATTCACAACATCAGATCAAAACAATGATCAATTGATCTAGTTGATTTCAATAATTCCATCTCAATTCCCAATTATGAAATCACGGTCCTTAGGACACAACTTAAGAATTGGGGGAAAACACAGTCCCACTCGGTAACTTTCAATATTCAATGTCTTTACAGTCCCACTCGACCATTCTTTAGGTGGCAAATTACGGCCCAATGGGCGCAACCTTTAATAGGTGGCAGATTACGACCTTATCAGGCGTGACCTTTGATAAGTGGCAGATTACGGCCTTATCAGGCGCGACCCATATCGGGTGGCAATTTACGGCCCAACGGGCGCGACCTCTGCAAGGTGGCAATTTATGGCCCAACAAGCACGATCGATTCCAAATTCGGTGGCAAAACTCGGCCCCACTGGCACAACCATACTTTGGTAGCTTTCGAGGTTCTACTCACAACCATTCATAGTCAAATTCTAGTTGAATACCAACACCGATCAATTTTGGGATAAATCCCCATATACTCATCAACTCACTAAATTTCCACAAACTAGTGCTCAATTAAATAAACAGAAAGCCCCACTGCAATCAGCACAAAATTTCGATCACCGGCCATCCCAGTTGAATTTTCGGAAATTAAATAATTAATTTCGAAAATTAAATAAATAAATACAATAAATTCAATTTAGCACAATATAAAGTTCAATTAAATAAATGGATTGCACAATGATCATCAGCATAAAATCCTGATCACTGGCCATCCCAGTTGAATTTTCGGAAAATAAATAATTAAATAATTAATTTAAAAAATTAATATTTAATTCCTAAAAATTCCACTTAGGCCTGAATTGCCTAATTAACATCCGATAAGGGTCAGAAAAATTCCAAGAAGAATTCAATAAATATTATTACGTGTCTACTCGCTAATTGCACAATCCGATTAACTAACATGCATCACAATTATTTAATAATCACTCATCTACTCTAATCTAACCACTTAATTGCACTTAATTAAATCTAATCAACATTTAAGTATAATTAGCAAACTAAGAAGGCATTAGTGAGCAAAACTCACTTGATTAAAGATTTGATCGAATCAAATCGACAAGCACACGACAAAGCTCGATTCTCTTCAAAGAGGTTCTGGCAACCGGGGTCGAGACGGGCTTAAAATGGCCACTACAACTCCAAACCTTTGCTGGACGGCCACTGCACAAGTTGAACGAGCTGCCACGGGGGTTGATTTGGGCACGGCTCGGGCTAGGTTCGGCGGTAGCAGATCGGAGAACAGGCCATGGTTGAAATAGTCTCGAGTTGGGCCGACTTGTGGCCAAAAATCTTGTTGGAACAGGTTGCCTTCGCCCACTCAAACGGGCTCTTGAAGTTGAACTCGTGAAGGCACGGGCTAGGCCGAGTTACTGCAACCAAGAAGACCGAAGCTGCTACTGATGGGGACCATGGTTCCCACGATGGAAAGGAATCTCACTCGCTAAAGGACTGACCGAAGGAGGTGGGGACGTCCGCGGCTTCTATGGGGACCGATCGTGCACGCCAAGGAACAGGTAGCACCGAACAGAAGGAACCAGCGTTTGTCACTTTTTGTGGGAGCCGAATTCATGTACGGGTCAAAGACAGAAAGAAAAGAGAAAGGAGACAAAAAAGGGAGGGGGTGTCGTTGTCATCTCGGCCAGCTGGGGAAAAAATATCCAATTTGGATAAACATGGATTGGTCAAAACAAGGGAAAGTGGAGTTGGACTCTGCAGGAAAAGAAAACTGTCGGTGGGAGGCATGAACCGAGAGGGAGAGAGAAAGAAATGTGTGGATGGTGTTTACGCACGGGGAAAAAGAAAAGAGAACATGCGTGGAAGGGGAGCGAGCGTAGGTCCAAAAGAAAGAAAAGAAGAATAACCTAAAAAAAAACTAAATTGAGATTATAATTTTTAATCGACTATAAACGACTTTGACAAAAGGTCATTCCCAGGCCAAATTCTTCATCCATTCCAAAATTTGAAGTCTAAATGAAGACCAAGATAAGACGGCATCTTTATCTCACGAATATCTCTCAAAACCGCATTCTAAATCAATTTTCTCGGCATCCGATTTTCTGAACAAATAAATTCGGTTGAGGTCCAATTTGAAATCAAAAAAAGCCCAAACAACTTCCATTCACCGATTCGCTTACACCAGATGCCAAATATCTCTTCAAATTGAACAATCTGAATTTCTGCTTGTTCTCCGAATTGTCCATCCCGATTTCCCTGAAAAATCCCGAAGTCTCCAGAATTTTCTTAAAATGTGAGTCGACGTTCTTAGAATGACTCATGACATGACAAGACTTCCAATTTCTGAAATCGAATTCAATCGCGGTTATTTTTATCAAACGTGCTTTTAGTGTGACCTTAACTACCAGGTAGCTTTCAAGAATTTTTGGTGCAATTAACCCGTGGTCGATCTTTTTCGAACCACAATGAACTCATCCGACACATTGGCAACACTTGGTGGTCGTGAAAATCTCAAGGTTTTAAATATGTGCATAGGGTACTCAAAATGACAGAAAATCGGTTTAGTGCCAATTGATGAGAATTTTGCAATTAGGTGGCATTACCCACACTTGATCACACATCTCAGTCGAATCAACCTATCTCCAGTTTCTGATCGATTTTGACAATGCCGTAATGACCCTTGCAGACTAACAAGGTCGAGCAGTCGATTCCTGGTCGAATTCTCTAGTCTATTGTGTTTAAAATTCCTAAATAGCTTCACCGGATAGGCTAGTTATCTCGTGAGTGGCCAACTTAGAGAAAAACACTGTAGTCACATTGACGAAAGGCCCATCTTATCTAATCGAAATCATAGCCTGAAATTCAGGATGTCACAACAACCACTTCCAAGGCTATTTTAAGGTGTTTTCGGGCCTCAGATCCTAGACCCCCCTTTGGAAAAGTTGGTACTCGTCACATCCCAACATTTCGATTTGAACGGATTGTTAAACGAGTGAGTTTTGCTCACTAATCCTTCATTAATATGCTAATGATGCTTAAGGGTTGATTAGATTTAATTAAGTGCAAGTAGATGGATATATTATATTAGAATAATTAAATTAGGGATTTACCTATGCATGTTACGCAAATAGTTAGTGTAACTAGCAAGTAGAGAAGCTCTATTATTTATTGAATGAGTATCGGTAATTTTTTGGGCTCGTCTCGGCTTCCAATTAGGCATTACAAGCCTAAATTGGATTTATTGTATTTATTTAATGATTTTCGAAATTAATTAGTTATTTATTTATTTTTTGAAAATTAAGCAGGGATAGTTGACGACTAGAATTTTATGTTGATTATCATGTTGAAGTCCGTTTATTTATTTGAGCGTTGATTTGTGCTAAATTGAATTAAATATGATTTTGGGATTTTATTCTTAAGTTGTTCAATTTCAGCAATTGATTGTAAATGACTGAGCGTGGATCTACAGCACCATTAATATTTTAATAGGTTGTATAAAGTGGTGAGAAAGAAAGTTGTATTATGTGGCTTGGAGATCAAGAAGGTCTTCCTAAAAAATGCACATGACCTATGGATTTAATATAAAGTAATGAGAAAGAGAGTTGTAATATGTGGCTCAGAGACCTAGAGTGTCATCTTGGAGAATGTATGTGACTTGGTGATTAGTACGTTACCTTAGAGAATGCACGTGGCTTGGTGATTAAGTACGTCTTCTTAGAGAATGCATGTGGCTTGGTGATTAAGTACGTCGCCTTAGAGAATGCACGGGGCTTGGTGACTAAGCATGTCGCCTTAGAAACTGCACATGGCTCGATGACTAAGTATTTTGCCTTAGAGAATGCACTTGGCTCGGTGACTAGATATATATTGTCTAGGAAAATGAATAGTATGGATTAAAATGATTAAGAAATGGTCAATGTAATCGACTAGGTCGATTGATCGATGATTCGATTTGATTGAGTGATATGATGTGATAGTGTATATTTGATATATATACTGACTTGCAAGAATGGAACCGAGGTTAAGGTAAGTCCTCTGACTCATGTTGTGCTTAGGTAGCCTCTAGAGTGTATTGGCATCCTAATCGGGTTTTAGGGTAGAACTAGCTGAGACATAGTCTCATCCCGATTGAGGGATCACATTTCAGGTCCCTAGATGGCAGCACATTTACCTCCTCGTTCTCCCATGCACTTTGGTATACCCGAAGAAGTCAATGAGATAGAAACTCACTTCTCGATATGCCCTCATCCAAAAGGACTAGAGTACATCCTGGTTAAGTTGACTATCTGGGTTGACGTGGGTAAAGATGATCTAAAGCCTTATGAATATCGGTCATGGTACCGAGAGTATCATGATGGACGAAGGGAATGTCCCATGCCAAAAGGTTATGTATCACTATTCATTTTAGAGGAAGCGTTCGGAGAAGGAACGGTAGATCCCAAGGATGGAGCAGTGACTGATGCTAGAGATCCCAAGCTCAAGGGTGACACCGACTCTCCCAAATAATTAGCAGTAGACTCCAGCTGGAATATGCCAGAAGAAGGGGTTGATCAAGAAGAGATATACCCGAAGGAGAATTGGGAGGAGGAACCCAAGGAGGAAGAACTAGAAGAGGAGGACCCTGGTGAGGAACCGGAAGAGTTCGAAGAGGATCCCGAGGATGACCCAGAGTATGACCCGGATGAAGACTGAGACCTCACCCTGTTTTGCAAACCTTAAGTCGAGATCTGATGTGTGATAGATCAGACTTTCGTGAATAGTATTGTAATATATACTATGTGGTTTGTATTGTATAAAAGTATGGTTATGGTTTTTAATGTTCGAAAAATACAGCCCTACTTTTTTATCCCATTGTTTTATTATCTGGGGATTAATTATATGCTTCCACATGTGTATAAAAAAGAATGTGTCGATGATGCGTTTTGGGACATTGCTATTATATCGACTAAGTCAAGGATGGGTGCATGCCCGAGAATTGGGGCGTGATATAATATCAACCATTTATGTATTTAGCTAGTACTTAAATAAAATAATCATTCACACGATCAACAATAGAGAGGATAAATAGTGTACAAGAGCACTTGCGGATGAATGGAAAATCTCCCGTCGCTTATAACAAAACCCTCGACTTTGTTCTTCGAGAATAAAAGTCTTTGTACTGACCAATTAAAAAGCATAAAGGTTTACCACCCGAGATGGGAATTCGTCATCAGAGATTAAAATGGGTAAGTGGGTCGATCTCCTACGACAAAGCGCCTGTTTAGGATAACAAAGACCCCGTTAATAGCATTTAACGAGCCGAGCAATCAGTTCTGACCTGCAAATGCTTGACTGCTAGAATAGGTGTTATTATGTTTATATTGAAGGTAAAAGCCAATCCCTCGACATTATTAAATCATCCCCCACCCCCACCCCCCACCACAAAAAAAAAAAAAAAAGAAAAGAAACAAATTTATGTTTTCCTGAAGAAACAAACCTACTTTTCACTCATCAACCTTATTCTCCATGTGATGATAAAAGGCATATGGGCTATAGCAAATCTCAAGAACAGTAATGTCGCCCAATCTCTTCAAGGGAAGCACAGAGCTCTAGTGGCTTAGAGAACATGACCATGTGATCCGAGCCCGAGATCACCTTCACTTCATCTGGCGGGTTCCTCTCCGCCATCCATCTCTGCAAGCCTTCCATTAGTAGAAGGTCCTGGTCGCACACGATGTAAACTCGACGAACCAAGCCATATCTGCCTCGGGTGACTGCTATTTCTTCCTTCATCTTGTCTTGATCAGGACAGAGACGAAATGGCCTCCCTAAGTAGGACGCTAACGTCAAGTCCTTCGAACAGGAAAAGAACACTGAGATAAGTTCTAATTTATATAGCCATTTCATTTCTTGAGTACTAATTACTTTTAACAAATTTTCAGTGTTGATAATTTTATGAAAATTTAAAAAATATATATATATATAGGTGAACTGACCTCAGGTGGGGAGAGTTGATAGACCTTGGAAGCCAGGAAGTCGTAACCAAAAGATATATAGGTTGGAGCCTGTTCAGGGCCATCATCAAACCGGTACATTGGATCCATATTATATTCCACTCTGCGAGAATGCTATGATCATACGAAAAGATAATGTAACATCAATGAGCACGACGCAAATAAATATATACATATACATATATTTACGTATTACAATATGACATAAAGGGAAATGCAATGAATGATGGAGATGCATGAACAAGTAATATCTCGATCACATGGTTACGTACATATATTGATTGAGCTTCAATATCAACGACTGAACTATTTGGTGTTATAGTACGACCAAAAAAAAAAGCTATCTGCTATTATAGGCAATCCTCAGGAAACGAAGTCATTGCATTTGATTGGGTCCTCTTTCTGGCGTTGCAAAACACCTCAACATCATGAAGTGAAAAAGTACATCCGAACTTCCAATTCTTTCACATGGCTCTTGATTTAGTATCACAACCTTTTGATAATTTCTTTGATCTCCTTAAATTTCAATTTAACGTTCGTTTGAGTTACACCAATCACTTCCTCGCTGGAAAAATAAATGACACAGAAAAAAAAAAAAACAAATAGCAGCAATCTTATTAGTAACGAAAGGTCACATCACCATTTCTGACGATCTAAGTTGTCTAAGTCATTAAAACAACTTGAATGAATGAAATTTGAAAGCTAAGGAAGTTAAATGAGTGATTGAAAAGTTATGACATCAAACTGAGTGCCACATAAAAGATTTGTGAGATGGTAGTATTCTAGTTCTTATCAGTTAGTAGCTGGCCTATCCTCTCCAATTTTGACGCGTGAAGAAAATTTGCTACCCCTTTTATTTATTTATTTATTTATTTATCCAAGCGAATCGCGTTTTTGCAAATGCTCAAACTTGAGTCATAATTTAACAATTCTCCACATTAAATTGATGTTTGAAACAAAATTATAATGCTCATCATCCATGTTGCTCTCCTAATGCCCCGACAGACGCTCACTTTCCACAGATGCCAATAGAGCTCAAGCAGAGCTTGAGTTTCGCTAAAGAAACAGACTTAGTCATCATGTCTACTGGGTTATCTGTTATAGTAATCGTTTTAACAATAACATTACCCTTAGTTAAAATATCTCGAATGAAGTGGTACCTAATGTTGATATGCTTCGTTCTCTTGTGATAAACTGGATTATACGCCAAATATATCATACATTGGTTATCACGGTGTATATCATAATTTTTTGTTATAACCCAAAGTCCAAGAGCAAACTTTATAACCATATTATCTCATTCGCTACAAAAGTTAGTGCCATGTACTCTGCCTCAATCAAAGACAATGCAACGTGATCCTGTAAGGACGCTTTTCAACTAATGCAACCACGCGTTAGTGTAAATACGTATCCTACTATAGACTTGCAATCATCCAAGTCATTGGCATGATCCGAATCCACAAAACCAGTAGTCTCACTGCCATTGCTGTCCATTCGATATACTATACCCACATCCATTGTCCTCTTCAAATATCTGAGGATCCACTTTACAGCTTCCCAATAAACTTTACCAAGACGCTTCATATAGTGACTAACTACGCTCACAGCTTGTGAAATATCAGGCTTAGTGCACATCATAGCATTATACCCATAGCACTAGAGTAAGGAACACGAGACATATGCTCTTCCTTCTTCTTAGTCTACGGTGATAATTTATTTGAAAGTTTAAAGTGCTTTGCTAAAGATTTACTTACAGATTTTGCTGACTACATATTAAAACATGCCATGATCTTCTCAATATATTTCTTTTGTGATAGATGTAAAACTCCTGTACTCCTGTCACGCGAAATCTTTACACCCAATTTTTTTTTTGTAGTACCTAAATCTTTCATCTCAAATTCAGTATTTAACTGTCTTTTCAGCACATCAATATAAGACATATTCTTAGCTGCTATCAGCATATCATCAACATATAAAAGTAGATAAATCAAAGAACCATTCTCCAATCTCCTATAGTAAATGCAGCTATCCATCTGACTTTTAGAATAGTTTTGACTAGCCATGAAAGTATCAAAATATTTATACCACTGCCTAGGAGACTGTTTTAGCCCATACAAAGATTTTTTTAACAAGCAAACATGATCTTCCTTACTTGGAATAGCAAATCCCTTTGGTTGCGTCATGTAAATCTACTCCTCCAACTTACCGTGAAGAAACACAATTTTCACATTTAGTTGCTCTAATTTGAAATCCTGCGAAGTAATTAAGGCAAGTAAAACACAAATATAAGTATGTCTTACCACATGAGAGAACATCTCATTGTAGTCAATGCCCTCACACTGTATATATCCCTTCGCCACAAGTCTCGCCTTATACCTCGCTGCCTCAACACCGGGAATGCCCTCTTTCCGTTTGAAGACCCATTTACTTCTGATAATCTTTTGTCTCTTTGGTACTTTGACCAGCTCTCATGTTTGATTTCGATGGAGTGATTCCATCTTTTCACTCATAACCCCTAGCCACTGCGATGACTTCGAACTAGCCATCACCTTAGAGTAAGATGAAGGCTCATCTATCTCCACCTCATCACTTACAGTCAATGCATAAGCAATATCTGTATAACCATAATGTATCGGTGATTTAATGTGCATTCTCTGTTTATTTGCGGCTATAGTGTGCTGCGGCTTTGCTGGTTGTTCATTATCACCGACTTCATGAATTGTGATTTCATCTGCAGTCTCAACCTCTGTTACCTTTAAAGTCTTTGGAGTCTCCACCTGAAGCTCTACCTCACTAATGACACTATGATCTGTCTTCTCTGTTGGTTGTGTCTTAGAACTCCTCCGTTGAAGCATTGTAGTCTCGTCAAAGATCACATCTCTACTGATTAGAAAACTAGGTGATCTGGGATCGGTGTACCACAGCCGATAGCCTTTCACCCCATGTGCATAACACAGAAATGTGCACTTCTTTGCCTTTGGCTCAAGCTTACCATTACTTGCATGAATATACACAGGACATTCGAATATACGTAATTTGGAGTAATTAACAGGTTTCTTTGACCATACTTCCTCAGGAGTTTTCCACTCAATAACAGATGATGGAGATCGATTAACCAGGTAACATGCCATGTTCACTGCTTCGGCCCAAAATTCCTTGCCAAGTCCTGGATGCGAAAGCATGTATCGAGCTCGCTCAAGCAAAGTTCTGTTCTTCCGTTCTGCCACGCCATTCTGCTGTGGTATCGCAGGTACTTTGCGATGTCTTACAATACATTCTTTCTCGCAGAACTCGATAAAATCTTTACCACAAAACTCCATGACATTATTGGTTTTTAGGCACTTAATCTGTTTATCTTATTACTTCTCAATCAATACCTTAAATTTCTTAAACCAATCAAAAACTTCATATTTGTGCTTCAGAAAGTAAAACCATACCTTCCTCGAATAATCGTTGATAAATGTCAGCATATATCGGGCACCTCTTTTCGAAGGAACCGAAAATGGGCCCCATATGTCTAAATGAATATATTTAACTGGTCATTTGGTCGAATGAATAGTTTTAGTAAACTTAACTCGATGCTGCTTTCCATAAATGCAGTGCTCACATAAGTCCAGCTTCCTGTCTTCTGACCATTGAACAACCATCTTTCATTAAACATTGTCATACCTGCCTCACTCATGTGCCATAAATGCATGTGCCATAATTGAGTCAAGTTAGAGTCTAACTCACCTGATGAAACTATAGCGGTTCCGGTCACGGTCTCTCCCAGTAGATGATAGAGATTATTCACTTTCTTCCCCTTCATCACTGTCATGGCACATCGAGAGATCTTCAGTACTCCATCTTCAACGGTGTACCTATACCCGATGTCATCGAGTGTCCCTAGAGAAATAAGTTTTTTCTTGAGCTCAGGTATATGCCTCACATCTCTCAGTATACGCACCACCCCATCGTGCATCCAAATCCGAATTGTCCCTATCCCCACATCCTTACAGGCTACATTATTACCCAAAAGAACTCTACCACCATATGTAGCTTGATAAATAGTAAACCAGTTCTTATAAGGTGTCATATGATAAGAACACCTCGAATCCAGCACCCATTCGTCTCCTAACGAAGTAGCAGTCACACATAAAATAGCTTCTGCATCACCATTACTCCCATCGGTAACGTTTGCCACACTGCTTGTGGCATTCTGCTTATCAACTTTATTTCTCCGCTTTGGACAATATCTTCTGATGTGCCCCTTCTTGTGATACTCAAAGTACTTCACACATCCCTTGGACTTTCTATGATGTGATTTTGATATGCTTTTACCTCTGCTTCTACTAGGCCCTTATTGTTGTTCTCTACCACAAATTGTCAGTGCTTGTGCTGCTCATTGTGCCTAACTATCATCACACAACTTTCTCTGCCACTCTCTAGAGAATAAGGCGGAATTTATCTCTTCTGAGGTAATTGTTGTATGCCCCTGCAACAGTGAATTGGTAAAGTGCTCCCATGACTCTGGTAAAAGGCTAACAACATCATGCCCCGCTCTTCATCATCAAGTATCTTACCGACGTTCTTCAGATCCAACATGAATTTATTAAATTCATCTACGTGGGTTTTGATAGACGTACTGTGACAACCTAAGGAAGGGGAAGGGGTCCTCTCTAGTCCCACATTGCTTAGGGAGGGAGTCCTTAACTAATTTATAAATGTTTGGGGTCCATTTAACCTGTGTGACTCGTTTGAAAGCCGTGAGGATTCAGTGTCAAAAGCAGACAATATTATACAGTAGGCCCGGGTTGTTACAAATGGTATCAGAGCCGACTCCCGACCACGTGTGGGGGCCATAGCGAGGACGCTGTGCTCTAAGGGGTGGAAAGTGTGACAGCCCAAGGAAGGGGAATGGATCCTCTCTAGTCCCACATCGCTTAGGAGGGAAGTCTTAGGCTAGTTTATAAAGGCTTGTGGTCCCTTTAACTTGTGTGACGCGTTTTAAAGCCGTGAGGACTCAGTGTCCAAAACAGACAATATTACACAGTGAGCCCAGGTCGTTACACGTATCTTCAGTATATCTAAATTTAAACATCTTCTTCAACATGTACAAGTGATTGTTCAAACTTTTTTTCACATAAAGTGCTTAGTGTTTTGCCCATAATGCAACGGCATCCTTCTTCTTAGCAACCTTTATAAGACCTCATCCAACAAATTTAATAGGATTGTACTAATTGCTTTTTCCATTAGCTCTACCCTCTCAGAGGCTTTCATTATAATTGACAACTCATCTTCACTTTCCAATGCCTTGGTCAAACCTTGTGTTGTCAATAAAGCCTGCATCTTTATGCTTCATAACACAAAGTTGTTAATTCTGTTAAACTTCTCAATTTCATATTTCCTCTCAGACATAATTGCAATAACATAATTTTCAGATAATAATCAAACAAGTAAAACTCCAAATCACAATCAAGAAATCCAACCCTAAGCTCTGATATCTATTATTGAGATATAACACGCAAAACGACATGATCTTGCAATTTATGTCAATGCGAAATTGTTAGGGAAATAAACAAGATATAATAAGAACACCAGAAATTTATGTGGTTCGATTCGAGTATCGGTACCTACGTCTACGGGAAGAGCCAACATCAAATAATCCACTATAATTGAAGAATCAAAGTTTACAATCGCTTAAATGCTCAAGTGTTTCCCACATTTATATTTAACCACAAACCAAAGTGTTTATAAATAAACAACTCACTTAATATAAACTCACGACACAAAATTACCATATGTTCAAGCTCGAAATATAATGCTCTACATATGCTTGGTTTGCGTATGTATGAATTTGCGTTCTTTTTTCTTGATCACACTTCAGCTCGACGATGTGCGGCTCCTCCTTTTTCTTGTATGGTTTCAGCCGCAACTTCTCTTACGAAAGAAAGGAAAGAAAGACCTGCAAAAAAAAAAAAAACTTTCTGTTTTATACGTGTGCCCAGGTCAAACTTTGACCTGGGCCCACCATCACTTTAGCCTTCACATGGGAGGCTTAGGGCGCGTTTGGTAACGATTCTGTTCCCGGGAGCTGATTCTGATCAGAACTGATTCTTTTTTATTATGTTCCCGTGGGCTGATTCTAAGCATTTTAAGCCGTTTGGTAGCTGTCCAAAATTTCTGATTCGAAATAGAATTGCATTTGGTACCGTGTTCATTAATTCTGTTCCAAATCAATTTCTTTTAATTTTTAAATAATTTTTTTTTTTACTTTTTTCCTTTGTTTTCTTTTCTTTTTTTTTTTTTTTTTTTTTTCATTTTTTTCATTTTTTTCTTTTCATTTTCTTTTTTTCTTTTCTTTTTTTTTTTTTTCTTTTTCATTTTCTTTTTCTCATCTTCTTCTTCTTCTTCTTGCCGGTCGTCGGATCGGCGATTGGCCAGACGAGGGCCGGTGACCTCACCGGAGCGTCGCTGGCCCTCGGCGAGGCCGGCCCTCGTCGGCCGAGCCTCGCCGGCAGCTAGGCGAGGCTCGCCTAGCCCCGCCGAGGCTCGGCCGAGCCAAATCGGGCGAGGCCGAGCCCCGCCGGTGGCCGGGCCGACCTCGTCGGGGTTGGACGAGGCTCGCCAAGCCACCGGCGGGCGGGCGAGCCTCGCCCGGCCACCGGTGGGGTTGGGCGTCACGAGGCTCGCCCGGCCCCCGCCCAATCCCGGCGAGGCGGGCTCGCCCGGCCTAGGTGAGCCTCGCCCGCGGGCCTCGCCGGCCGTGAGGCCTCGCCCGCCCGAGCCTTGCCCGCCCCCGCCGAGGCTCGCCGGTGGCTGGGGAAGCCTCGACGAGCTCGCCGGTGGCTGGGCTTGCCTCCGGCGAGCTCGCCAGACCTCGCCTTGGTCGGGCGAGCCTCCGGCGAGCTCGCCGGACCGGCGGCCGGCGAACGGTGGCGGCGGACGGCAGCGGATGGCGGCGGCAGACAGCGGCGGACGGCGGCGGTGGACGGCGGTGGCGGATGGTGGACGGTGGCGAGCGGTGGTGGACGGCGTTCGCGAGATGGCCGAAGGGAATAAGAAAATTTATTGATTTTGATTCTCAAATTCGTTCCCGGAACAAGAATCAACTTTTTTTTTTATTCTTGATTATGTTCACAATCTGTTTCCGGGAACAAAAATTTTACCAAACGCGATTCTAGGCCGAAACTGATTCCGGGAACAAAGAATCAGAATTTGGCCTTGTTTGGATGGTTACCAAACAGGGCCTTACTTTCCATTTCTTGATCGGGTAAGAAAAGAAACTCACGCATGAAATACGTGTGTGCGCGCGTGTTCCCAGAGTCAAAGTGTTGACTCTGGTCCCCCATGAACAGATTCTCTTATTCGGCCTCCTCGTGCAGACGCTTGAAGAAAACTTTGCTGCACCTTTATTTATTTATTTATTTATTTATCCAAGCGAATCACATTTGTCTTGAATTGACTATATTCCGTGGAACTTTCTCCATCGTACTTAAACCGGAGGTCCGGAGCTTATTGTAGCCAAATGCCTTCCTTGACCACTTCATTATTGTTCGATTTTGTTGTTGCTGACCGTCACCTATTGAGATTGCAAGGCTGGAGATGTAAAATTGGGAAAAATTATCAAGAAAGTTCTAAACCTATTGTAATTGTGCCAATTTAGTCTTATTTATTTATTTTTGTGGCAAATTCAATCCTAAACCTTTTGCAATTGTGACAATTTAGTCTATCCGGTCAATTTTGGCCGACTAGCTCTAACGTGGATGATGGCTAGTGCCCGCCATCCGACCAGTGCTAACATAAATAATATTTAATAAAATTATTTTTAATTATTTTTTAATATTAATTTTGATTTTGATTTTGATTTTGATTTTTTTCTCTTCTTCCTTATTTTGCTTCTTTGCCTATAATGGTTAGAAAGGTGGCTTTGCCTAGATCTTGGCAAGGCCAACCTTGCCATGGCCTCACTAGCCATAGGCGAGGTCGCCTTCACCTAAAGTTGGCAAGGCTATGGTGAGGCTAGCCTTGCCCAAATCTTAGCAAAGCCATCTCGTACGTGGCCCTCGGGCCTTGCCTTGATCTGGGCAAGGCCAAGTGAGGGTTGCAACCCTTGCCGATCATTGTGGGCAAAGAAGAAAAAGAAGAGGAAATAAAAAAATTCGAAACAAAATAAAATATTATTAAAAGTAGTCAATATCAGTGTTGATCGGTCAAAATTGACCGAATAGACTTAATTGATAAAAATAAAAGTTTAGGATTAAATTGCATAGACTTAATTGATTAAAAAAAAGTTTAGGATTGAATTGGTACAATTGTAATAAATTTATTACTTTTTTTGATAATTCTCCATGTGAAATTGGAGTCCACACGGTGGACGATCAACTGACGCTTTCAAGGATCAATGAGGATCGGGCGAAAGTGATTTGCTTGAGCAGCAACAAAGAAAGAAGAAATCAGAGGAAGAACCAGAAAAACGTGCAGAAATTAAAACGTGCAGAAATTGAAAAGGAAGGATCTAATCAATTTAATTTGGTGGTTTTCTTTGTTTTTCATTCAATTATAAATTTTGGATAAAATTGCGCATCTTCTAGTTCCTGGAAAATGTCCGCCGATGAAAATTTGGCTGCCTGACGAACTTTTAGACCATATTCCAAACAAAGTCTATCTCGAACCCCTTTTTTGAGATAATGATCCATTCTCGAGTCTGTATCTGGAATTTTCCACATATTTTACTTCAAGAAAAGGTAACTTATGTATCTGTTTATGTAAATGTCAATAATTTCCACAATAAAATCAAATGAAGGAAAATTTGATGCGTCGGTTTGCTAAACGGTATGTTTTTGTATTCAATTTAATTTATTTCGTGACCATGTACCGTTAAGAAAAGGTTTATTTTGACACTAATTGATTATCTACTTAAAGAATTCTGTATCTCATAGAAGTCTTTTTCTTTAATTAGTATTAGATTAGACAACTCAAGTGTCCACCTGACGTTATCCCGGATTTAGGTCCCCTCTTGGACCTGCCCTTAGCAGTATAGGTGTCAAGTGATGAAACTAATTCGAGTTGAATCTTCAATAAAGAATACTACAAATGCGATGGTGATCGATGTTGGCTCAACACCCCTATTGCGCGCAGCGCAAGGGCCATGCACTTCATATAGAAACGAAATCCGGTGCATGAAGAGATAACAGATTCTCGATTATGTCATGACTGAAGCATTTTTCCACGCCTTGCTCAAATGACAAACGATTTCATGCTCACTCGCAATAACATTGAGTAATTTCCAACAAGTTATTACCGTATCTTTGAACTTACTTTGATCATTGATTCTTGCAATTTTGAAAACTTAGGTGATCACCAATTCAAAAGCATATGTATAAGTTCAAACTCAAATAATCTTATAATATGTTGCATGGAAATACGATGATTCAAACCATGCCTTAAACCGATCCAACTTTATTTTCATGGTGATAGAGAGAACTCGCGTGGCCGCAGATCTCAAGGGCAATAACGTTCAGCAATCTCTTTAAGAGCATCACGAAGCTCCAGTGGCTTAGAGAACATGACCATGTGATCTGCCCCAGAGATCACTTTCACTTCATCTGGCGGGTTCATCTCCGCCATCCATCTCTGCAAGCCTTCCGTCATGATGAGGTCCTGGTCGCACACGATGTACACCCGGCGGACGATGCCGTATTTGCCCTTCGTCACAGCTACTTCCTCCATCATCTTCGCTTGATTAGGGAACAGACGAGATGGCCTCACCAAGTAGGATGCCAAAGTCAGATCCTATGACATTTGCACATTATTCATCAGGAGCGAATCAAAGTACATGCGTTAAATTTCAAACTAAATGATATCGTATATCACTTTTACCTTAACCACTGATAACTCCTATGAGAATTGCAATCCGATTTTATCATTCCTATCACATAATAATTAAATTGAGACAAACATACAACTAGATAAATCTAGGATTTGTAGCGTAGTTCTCTAGTCTAATATATAATTATTGTACTCATAAAAATCATGTAGAGTGTGATCCGTGACTCCTCTATTCGATTACTTTGTAGTTGACACATTGCCCTGAAGTTGTAATCTCGAAGGAAATAAAACTACAAAATGTACTATTATCTTCCTATGATAAAGGGGGTTATTCTGATCGATTCCTCAAAACAAACCGCAACCTTAGTTTATGAACCAACCACATACGACTTGGCCCAACAAATTGGTGCTTAGAAGAAGAAGAAGAAGAAGAAGAAGAAGAAGAAGAAGAAGAAGAAGAAGAAGAAGAAGATTCAGGCACTAACCTCAGGTGGGGAGAGTTGATAGAGCTTGGAAGAGAGTAAATCATATCCAAATGACATGGAAGTGGGAGGTTGTGCATGGCCATCATTGGAAGCGCGTGCCGAGTCTCTGCGATATCCCAAGCTGCGAGAATGCTATATGGACTCGCAGGGGTAATACAGTTAAAAGAGTCGTTCAATAATGTTGTGCAAAAGCACTTTCGATACAATCGGCGTTGCATAGGTCTTTTTCCTCTAGAAAGGAAAATGAAAAAAAGGAAAAAAATAGAATAAAGAAAGGAGAATGCATATCAGCCACTGAAGACTCAATAAGTTTATTGTCATCTTCTAAGGAGATAAACAACGACAACGTTCTAAATTTAGAGGATCTCGATTCTAGATTTAATTTGTGCGATTATATAACTTGACATCAAATGGACATTAAGCCGAAATCAGAAACACATTGAACTGACTACTTGTTTCATACATAGATAATCTATTAATTAGTCTTTGTCCTAGGTCTCTCCTAAGAAACTATATACCTACCATTTGATGATAGTGCTCAGTCTATTTGTCTTTCTAAGTCTCTAAAACCCATTCCTCTTGTATTTAAGTTTATAATCCCTTGATCTTGATCTTGATCTTGAGACATTCAGTAGATATATGCGAAGACTCCTTTACAAATCGATAAGTGGATAATGATGGATTCGTGAATAATTAAATTTAAATAGGTGGGTCCTATTCAAGCAGTAAATAAGAACCTATCGACATCATTTTAATAATATTGCATTCAACCTATCATTTTTTTTTTTTTTTATCTAACGTTGTTCTTGGCATGACAATAGTGACCTCTTAATGAAAGGCATAAGTATTGAACAGCTTGCAACACTAAGAGCAATTTTCTATAGCTGCGTTTACCAGTCAAGATAAAAATTTTAAAAATTTGGTTCATGTATATTAATACGTTGTTTATACCAAATAATGTAGATGATATGATGTGAATATATTTAATTTTATTACTACAATCACTAGACAGTGAATAGGATATAATAAAATTTCTGGATTTCATATCCTATCTTATCCAATCATATTCTACTTAGAAATCTAAACAACCAAATGTAGTCAATGGGTATAAAGAGTTTGTGCTCACAACATATCTACAATGCAAATATCCCAAAGGCTAATGTGGACAATACCCCTAGAGATTTAGTCAAGATCACCATGTTTACATTTATTAGTAGCTATTCTTTTTCTCTATTTTGATGAAAATACAAGTAGCGATTCTGTTGGGGAGTGGTTCCTACTCCAAGAAAAGTGTCATAAAAGTCTTAAACCTATTACATAATATCAATTTAATTCTAAATCTTTTATTGATTCCAATTTTGTGCTAAACCTTTTGACCTAGTGCCAATTCAATCATTTTGACTAATTTTGGTTAGATATTGCCGACATGGACACTAGCTAACCTATGTAGAACAATCGGTGATAATATAGACAACTTTTAATATCATTTTAATATTTTTTTGATTTATCTTTTTTCCCCTTTCCTTCCTTCTTCCAATTGATTACTAGACCTTGGTGACTGGTCAAAGGCAAGAGTCAACAAGGTTGACCTCACTGGCCTTTGGTGAGCCTCGGCAACCATTGGCAAGGTTCCCCGACCTTGCCAGCCTTCACCTCTAGTCAATTGATGAGCTCTAGTGATTGGCTGGAGGAAGAAGAAAAGGAACAAAAAAAATGGAAAAAGAAAAGAAAAATTAAATAATTATTAAAATATTATTAAAGGTTGTTCATGTTAGCGTCAACCATACTACATAGGCCAGATTGATGTCCACATAAATGTTGTCTGGCCAGAATGGTTGAATTGGCACCAAGCATAAGGTTTAGGACCAAGTTGACGCCATAAAAAGGTTTGGGACTAATTTGGCACAAAAGTAATATTCTTAGAACTTTTTTGACACTTTTCCCTTCATACTCTTCATTGATAGAATGGCACGAGGGTCTCGCAATGGTGATTCTATTGGGGGTATATATAATATTTTTCTCTTGTAATTGAAGGATGTGACAAAGAGGTGTGAGGTGCTTATTATAGTGAAATTCTCTATTGGACGTAGTCCTAATTTAAAGGTGAATCAGGATAAAATCTTGTATATCGAATTCTCTTTTTTACTTCTCTCTATTTTCTTGTGATTGCACGTCGAATCCTAACATATTTATCCTCATGCATCCATGAAGACGACATCAAGGTCTCTTTAAAAAATTATTTCATGCCCCCAAAAAGAATTTGGACCATTTATCCGTTAGTCCACATCAAAGTTTCGCATGAATCTAGTAGACTCAATGTTTCACATTATTTTTTGGTACATACATCCGGTCCATTTAATAATTTTCCCTTGTGTTCATTTTCCACGGCCTCTTGTCTATTGTTGGACATTTTCAAGAACCTTTCCCTAACCGCCAGTTAGCTCTAGAGCGAGTCTGTATTGCCGTATGTCTCATTGTATAGCACACGATAAATAGACTTGCTTCGAGAGAGAGACAGAGACAGAGACAGAAACAGAGACAGAGGACAACAACATACCTCTTGAATGGAGTGAAAACTGAGCTCAGGACCAGGCATGAAAGCAGCTGCAAAAACTGCAACATCTACTTTCTCAGGGAATCTCTCCATGGCCATTGAAAGGACAAGCCCTCCCATGCTATGCCCTACCAAAATCACCTTCTCTTCTTCAGGAAGACCCTCCAAGAATTCAAAGAGAGGCTCGAGATATTCCACCATCGAATTCAAGTCTTGAGCTTGCTTTGGATGGATCCCCGAAGCGGCCATATCCAAGGCAGTGACCTTGTGGCCTGAGGACTTGAGGTGAGTGGCCACTCTGTACCAGCACCAAGCTCCATGACAAGCCCCATGGACCAGCACAAAGTGTTTCTCTCTCTGAGTTTCCTTGGTGTCCATGTCTAGAAATGAGTCTTTTGCTTTCACTGCTGGAGTTTCCAAATATAGGGTCATGTTTTGTCCAGGTAATGCTGATCTTGTCTAAAAAAAAAAAAAATAATAATTAAATGAGGGATGTTGGATCTATCTCATAGATATTTCCCTTGTGTTGCGACCTTCCCGGAGGCGAATCACCAAGAGAAAGACTAATAGATTACTGAACCAAAAAACTTAGCACAGACTCAATCAAGCCCCATACCTACTGCAACTTTCAGGTTTTAATTTAATCAACTTAAAACATGCAACTAATTTATTTAAGGGTTGCCACTAATCTATTATAAGTCAATTAGAAACCTTTTGGGTACCTTTTCTCTTATTTCAACAATGTTAATTTTAATCCTAAACCACTAATAAGTGATGGGCATTCATGTGGGTGTGTACTAAAAACTGTAACACTCAATAATCACGAATACATAAATAAATTGCTAGAAATATGGTTTAACCTCAATGCATTGCAAAGCAAAGCATAACCTTACCATGAGTAACTTAACAAATATCTGTAAAGGGATAATAAAAATAGCATGCCTAGTGTGAACATCATTTCTAATGCAATGATAACGAATTCTTTTTGGATTTTCCATAAATAATTAGGCTATGTGCAATCCATGAAATACGATCTATTTCTAAAGTATGAGTGTGAGATCTAATTTTGATGACAAGTAAAATTAACATGAATTATCCTAACAACATAAGTGTTCAACTTATGTACCCCTAAAAATGCAATTACTAAATGACATGGACATGATGACATTGCAATGACGATGCGGCAAATGATGACATGACAATAATGGTGACATGGCAATGATGACATGGCAAGTGGAGACATATAATAGATGCAACAAATTCTATATGTTATATGCATGTTATTTTTGTGATTTTCTTTTAAAGTTAAAATAGGGAACTGCCTAAAGTATGAGCTTAGGAAATAATTTAAATTAAATACTATTTTAAATTAGGAAATTTCCTAAATTATTACATTGCTCCTAGAGATGCAATTCTAAAATAGGAAATAACTTATGAATGCGATTTATTCTAATATGAATGCAGTTTTTTTTTAGAATTCTCAAAATAAGAAAGTTCACTAAATTACTAACATGCAATATTTAAATCCACATACTCAAATATTCCATTCAACTTAAAATAGGAAACAAATTTAATCGATAACCCGATCTTAATTCTTAAATATCGAATTTTCATGCACAACTCAAAACGGAAATTTCCTAACTTGAATTACGCATAAAATTCTCAAGCAAATCGAGAGAGATTTCAGCGATTGCAAATTAGGCAATGAATTATTGTAATTGGATTGGGTTCAGAAAGTTACGTAATTGGGAAGATGTGTTTCCAAAACGGGACCGGTGGGGAGGAGAATCACGGTGACCGGTGAGACACGAACTGGAACCGGTAAAAGGCCAGCTGCAAGCGAAACCGGCAATGGAGTGGTAACGGCGTGGGGCAGCAAGAGGCTCGCAGCCACGACGGAGGTGAGCTCTGTGAGGAGACGGCAATGGCGCTTGGCTATGCTGAGCTGGGACGCACGATAGTAGGCTTTCAGGATGCCGGGATTGCTGGAAAAACGTTAATAGGGGACTGAAGTGCTGTCCGAGGATGTTGATCCCAAAATTTACTCGCCGGAAAACCTACAGAAAATGTCAAGGACGCTGAAAGTTACCCAGGAAGTTCGCCGGTGGTGATGATGTTTGAGTGAAACAGCGAGGCGTGATTGGATGGCGTCGGAATTGGACAGGAGTCTTGGTGCACAGCGATGGGACTGGTCGCGACAAAGCAGCAGTGCCGCAACGTTAGGATGTTGCAGGACAGCAGCTGCCAGCAGTGCAGCGAAATTATTTATGTGGCATCGGACTGAGGAGTTGATCAAACATTCGTCGGAAACACGAGCAACACGTGGAGTTTGTTGCACGCAGGTGGCTGCGGAGAGGAAAGAGTTCTTTTCCCTCTTTAAACGTGTATGGATCGTGTATATTGTGTTGTGCAGTCCTTTGGTGTTTTCTGTATGGTGTCTTCTTTATTTAGCCTTCACAAATGGTCCCTTGGGTTAATGTGTAACATGGTTCATGAAATTTAAAATTTGTTCAAGGTGGTTCTTGAACTTTAGCCATATGTATAATGTCATCCTTAAATTTTTAATTTTTTCAATATAGTCCTCAGACTTTTGATAACTTTATTTAGTCCTTGGACTGTATAAAACTGTTCAATATTGTTTCTGAACTTAAATTAATAGAATGATTATACTTAACATTTTTATGCAATTTAAGGACTAAATTAAAATTTACCAGAAGTCAAAAGATCACATGAACAAATTAAAAGTTGTGAGATGACATTGGGTTAAAAGTTCAGAATTCACATCGGATGAATTTAAAGTTCAACATATTGCACTTTCCGCCAAAGTTAAGGGATTATTTGTGCTCTTATAAGCCAATTCTTGAATAAGTAAATAATTTAAACTTTTCCAAGTGTGCATATTCCTTTTGCCTTTTAGGGAATTAATACACATGTATGGTAAATATGGTTACCCTAATAACCAATATTCTCCTCCTTTTCTTTCCATCTTGCCGTGAACATGCCCATAGACTGAACCCATAATATTTCTTATTGTCTTTTGTTGGCCGAAAATTTTACAATATATAACCTATTGATTCCCAAACTTGATAAAAGAATTAAATCGTTTCAAATTTTAGTAATCCACACGCTAATTTCTATCAACATAGGTTTCTAATAGGCTTGGCCAAATTTTGTGGTCTCGCCAGCTTAATTCAAAAATTAAATTAAGCTTAGAACTCCCTTGCTTAAGTCCTTTAACTCCAATGCGATATTATATTGCACCTAATATTTTTATGCAATTTAACTAGTATTTTTGTTTATGGAATAAGGTTGATATCTAATTTTTAAGCAAAAGTCAACTAAATAGATAGTCAAAATTTATGTGTCAACACCTTGGTAATTCGATAAATCTCAATTAATTAGTGAAAATGAGGTTTCGATGAATAATTGGTCGAGGTAAAGAACATTGTATGGGGTAGAGGATCTTTTATTAAAAATTAATAAATGATTTTTTTTTTTTTTTAATGTTTTTTTCTATATTTGGAGGGATGTTACAAACCCTAGTTTATTTAAAGACCTCAAAGGCTCTCTTGAGGGTTGAATGAGTGTTTTGATTAATAAATTTTATATTTGAACTTATGGATTCCATGTGAACTCGCTTACGATAGTGAGAATTGTTCTCGTTGCAGTCGTGTTAAGTCCACAAAAATCTCCGGTCCCTCTAGTATCAAGACGTGCTTATTCTTCTCCACGTATAGTGACATTTTCCAACTGATCATGTTCGAATATTATAAATATAATGCATTATCAATTGGATCAAACACATATTTAGCTGCCATTTCTACATGTTTCTTATCCTTCTATGCATAATTACGAAAGATAGGATCGGGGTACATTGAGGGATAAGCAAAAAACCACTACTTCGTACCACACCTAAAAGCTCTAGCAGCTTTATTATCCCGATTTGGATACTATATATGTACTATGTCATCTGTCTCCCACCCACAGTATGTTCAAAATCTTGGTCCGGTCTTCCTAAAATACTACTGATATGAGAAATAATGACCAATCACAAGTGAACACAAAGCTTAGCAACTACTAACCAGTCTATATCCCATATGTCAATAATAGTACATGTGAGGAAGTTTAAATATAGAATATAGAAGACTGCTTTGAAGTCAACTTGCCTGAGAACCTTTCTCAAAATCGGGATAATAAATGGAAAAACATTTCCTTTGAAAACAATACCCAACTAAAGTTGAATAAAATTTGAAATTGCAATTAATCATCTTTACTGTGAATTGACCATCACCATCTTCTGGGGACCCGGAACTGTGTTATACCCTTGGCAATATGAGGGAACTGTGTTATACCCTTGGCATCCAGAGGAACCCCATTACCCCTCCAAACATCCCTTCTAACATCTGGGGCATTGTCGTCTCAAGGACCAATGGCATTCCCAAATCACATACTCATCCCATGGTGTAGCAATTCCATAATGCAATTGAAACATGTCGTCCAATGAGTTAAAACACAAAGACCCATTCAATTTCACAATCATCAATCTGTTGTTCATTTGAAAACCAGAAAAAATGATGTAGGATGGTCGATTATTTAGTATTTGCCAAAAGACAAGTGCAAAAGGGAAATTCCAAAGTCCTAAATTCAGTCAAAAGGCAGTTCACCCATCCTTTGAAATCAGTGCCATTTACCTAGCAAATTTGTTTGAAAAATCATGAAACTTTAACTCAACGTGTATGAGATTCCGAGAAACGTTTTTCATGAAGGACTCCGGGTCCAGTTTAGCTTGTACAAGTTCCAATTATTTTCTGAAGTTTGGATAAGAATAGAGCACAAATCCAGATTGCAGTTGGATAAGGAAATTGCATTTTGGACATCTAAATGAACCCCAAAAATCATGGAAAAATTTCACATTATAGTTTTAAGATGTGGTATAAATCTTTTGAGGACACTAGCTAAATTATTTGTCAAAAATTCGGTAGAATATGGAAACTAAACACAGGTCTGGAAAAGGCTTATAAAAACAATTTCACACTCACATAGTTTTTGAAATATATTTTGCACATACAAAGTCTGAAAAATCTAAAATTTAAGTATGTCATAGAACAAGTCAAAATGCACAACTTTCATTAGAAAGTCCCATCAAGTTTGTATCACAAAAATCAATATAAAATTGGCAAACTCACCGTGCACAGTAAATTCAACCTTAAAGTAATTACATCCTGGATTCCATCCACAATTTGCGATATTCAAACTCAAATGCACTTAAATCTCCACGACCAGCATTTCAACAACATATTAACATACTCAAGGTACTAAATTATGAAAACTACTTACAACACAAATATCTCAAAAACTTGGATGAACATAATCAAGCACTAATTCAATCGAGGCAACTAAAACTTGATGAAATCAACCTCGATGTATGGAAATAACCTATCTAGAATAAATGGTAGTAATTCACTTGCCTCGGTCCTAAGTGGTGTCATGCCTTGGATAGTGGTTGGAGAGTCCCGAACTGAAATCTGTGCTTCGGTGGTCTATGTCACGTTGAAGTGATGGCACGAGACAGCGAGGATTGAGCTAAGGCATTCTTGCTGGTTGAGTTGGGCCTCTGAAACTAGGACGGTAATGGCGTAAACAAAGAAAGTGAAAGAGAAGCTTCGGTCGTGAAGGAGGAGATGCTGAGGTGGAGTTTTAAAGGGAGAATGAATGGAGGGAAGGGCTGATTTTAATTTTAAAATTTGGTCTCCTCCTTCTGCCGCTTGTGATGGTTGTTACTTACGAGGAGAGATGCACCGAATGGTGCGGTGCTGGTTGACTCAGCATCCAAGGCACTTGACATGTGGGCTGACGTGGCCATTAGCGACGCAAAGAAGACGGTGGAATGTGAGGTATTGTCGCATGAAGAGCGTAGGTGGCCGTGCGGTGGTTTGGTCGGAGGTGGCGGAAGCATTCGATGGCAATGTTGTGGCTAACGTGGCATTGAGTTGGCGTCGCGGAGATGTGGTCGCGTTGCGAGTGAGGCAAAAATGGCTCGTTAATGACAGGGATGAGTTAAGGTGGCATGTCCTTGCTGTGATGCGATGAAGGCACAAATGGCGTCATCCGGTGACAAGTTCAATGATGTAGCGTGGACCATCAAACATTTGAGGCTCGCTATTTTGTTGAATGAGAATATGGATGTCACAAGTCTCCCCATTTTAAGGAATTTCATCCTCGAAATTGAACGTTCCTTACTTTCCATTGAAAAGGTGGGGATATCGTTCCCTTATTTCGTCCTCGCTTTCCCATGTTGCTTCTTCCATGTCGTGATGTCGCCACAAGATTTTGATGAATGGAATGAGTGGGATTACTTTTGTTCAAAGGGCTTGCTCTTTCTAGTCCAATATTGCATTGGCTCTTCAACGCACTTTACTTTCTCATCCACTTCAATGGCCTCATGGTCAAGTATATGGGTAGGGTCGAGCTCATATTTCCTCAACATTGATACATGAAAGACATTGTGTAGATTTGATAGCTCGGGAGGCAACGCCAATCAATAGGTCAAATCCCTTATTCTTTCAAGGATTTCGAAAGGTCCAATGAACCTCAGGTTTAACTTGTCTTTCTTTCCAGATCTTGATATGCCTTTCATCGGTGATACTTTTAAGAATATGTGACCTCCCAAGTTAAATTCCAAGGGTCTTCTATGCTTATTTGCATAGTTTTTTTTTTTGTCGACTTTGGGCCATCTTAAGCCGACTCCTAATGATCCCTGCTGCATCCGAGGTAAAGTGTACTAATTTTGGCCGCATTAGTTTTCGCTCACCGACCATACTCCAACATACAGGGGGTCCTATAAGTCCTTTCATACAGAGCATTAAAATGGCCCCATTATGGGGCCATTTTAATGCTCTGATGGAAGCTATTATTGTATGTGAATTCTATCAAATGCAACTTCTTGTCTCGATTACCTTTAAAATTAATCACGCAAGCCTTCAAGATGTTTTCCAGTACTTGGATCACTCTTTTGTCTGCCCATTTGTCTGTAGATGAGAGGCGGTGTTAAACTGAAGTTTGATCCCTAGTGCAATTTGAAGACTTTGCCAAAAATTGGATGTACACCTTGAGTCTTGATTCGAAGTTATAGTCACAAGGGCTCCATGTATGCGCACAATTTGCCTTATATATATCCAATGAGTAATCCATTTGTACAGCTAGGAAATGTGCAAATTTGGTCAGCCGATCTACTATTACCCAGATAGAACCGTGACCGTTAGATGTCCTTGATAATCTTTGTACAAAACCCATCATTATGTACTCCTATTTCCATTCAAGAATGTCATTATGTGCTCCCATTTCCATTCACGGATGTCCAATCTTCACCCTGTTCCACTGATAATGTTGGCGAAGGTTTCGATATATATTTGTACCTCTCAAATGAATAGTATAATTACTTCTATGTGTCTCTGATAAAATTTCCTCCTTTAATTCCTCATTGTTAGGCATACATAAGTGTCCATGAAATCTTACTATTTCATCATCTGTAACTTGAAAATCTAACTTCTTTCCTTATAATACCCTTTCGTGAATTTCTTTCACGATCTCAAGATCGAACTGTGATAATAACTTAATCTTTTGTGTAGTTTCAAGTTTTATCCTAAATGTAGTCATAACAAATACGAGCCTAATGATTCTACTTTGTGGCTCAACCAAACACACCATCTAGCCAAATCATCCCTACACTTTTGTCGCCACAAATTCAAGCTTGGAACCATTAAAATTGACACCATTAACAACTCATCTGGTTTAGTTCAACCAAGACATTCACTATGCCTTTACTACAACAAAGATTCAAGCCTAAAATACAACACCATTCAATCGATAATCCGCCAAGACAAGAACTTGTCTAGTTTCCACTGAGTATTTCTCAAGTTCCCAACCTAAAGGATCATCACTTAGACTATCACTCATCAAATCCACAACTTAAGCTTTCACCAATTCACCTTGGAAAGAGTAGCCACAATTGATAATATCCACTAATTCCACAAAACCTTTTTAAACTGAAAGTATCACCTAAAATTAGAAGTTGACCACCATCGATTGAACCTATTATTCTGACATATAAACCTCAAGTAATTTCATGTCTCAAGTGACCACTCAAACTCATGAGTTCCAAGATCGATCTTTACATATTAAATACTTCCATGTAATGTATCGAGGCTTCCAATGAGATCCTCTGATAGGAAATCACACAAATCAAAGTTTATCCATTAAGACTTGCTATGATGATAACCATTGGTTATAACCTCGTGACTAATTATTTAAGCATCCCAAAATATCATAATTGATCATCAGAGCCTCGAGCTAAGATCTAACAGTTCTAAAATCATTAATGTCGTGTAGGAATTCAACTAATACTAACATCCTCCTGGGTCACTGTGTATATCCTTCCTTGAGTTGGTGGCCTTTGTGGGTTCCTCTGTAAGGTTGTTTCCTTCGGACGTAGTGGTACTAGTTATGTCAGGCCAACATTCGTCTGTGTCATTTCCCATGGATAGTTCCTCCTCATGTGGCCTTACTATCCACATCAAAAACATCTCCTTGGATCTTGACATGGTTCTGATCCATGTTGTTCGTTACACTTTTGACATGGATCATTTCAATATGGCACCCAACTCACAACTTGACCTTTTTTCGACTCCCCCGTAGTTTTCAAATTTTGGTTCTTATGAGAGGGGCCAACCAATTCTTGAGATGAGTGGCACCTATTGTTAGGTCAAGCGTAACTCAGTGCCATATGATGTTCGAATCTCATTCATCATTCGTGCCCCATTTGTTCCCTCATCAATTTTTTATTCCACGAGCTGGGCTCGCTCATAAATTTCATTATAGTTCATGATATTGAGGGGTACTAGTTGTTTCTTGATGTCTGTCCTTAGGTCTTTCAAAAATGGAAAATTTTCAAATAAGGACCTAAAGTTGACTAAATTTCTCAAATAAGGACCTGAAATGAACTTTGTGTTAGATAAAAACCTAAGTTGAATCCATTGTTTCAAATAAGCGCCTGGAGTGGTTGAATTAATTCTAAATAAGAACCTAAGCTTGCTGGTCAGCCAAATATTCACCAGCTATCAAGCATGTTGTTAGGGAAATCCCTTATAATGTTTTGAAGATGACAAAATAAATCAAAAGCTACTAATATGTTTAATAGTTAAGTAATAGACCATGCAGATAATAGAACATGTAAAGGATATTATCAAAGTCAGAAGACGGCCAGAAGACTGAACGTAACATATGTCCAGAGTATATTTTAAAGATTTCCAGACTTCTGTGTCAAAGTCTGAAGACTGCCAGACTCAAGACTCAAAGTCTGAAGATTGCCAGACTCAAGACTAAAAGTCTGAAGACTGCCAGACTTTAGTATCAAAGTCTGTTTTACATCAGAAGTCTGATCATTCTGACAAATTCCAGACTGAACGTGAATGAAGAACCAGAAGACAGACTCTATGCTGAAGCTGAACTAGGTACAGACCTTAAAGCTAAATCTGTTCAAAAGCAATATGTTCAGACTCAGATTGTAAAGTCTATTGCACTCAGACTCAAATTGTAAAGTCTATTGCTATCAGACTTTACATCTAGGTTCGATGAATCGTAACTCAAGCCCAATCATATAACGGCTAATGATCTGGTTTGGATTCCACATCAAGATTGATTTGATTGATTCAATCTAATTGATTGATGATTGGATCTTGAAGACAAGAACTTTCTATACGAAGAAACTTTACTTATAGAAACCAAGATTTCGTTTGTGTGGGCGATCGGAATCGATTTGGGATTTTACCTTTGTCACTCAACGGCTACCGAATCTTTTAGATACAGAGCTGTCCAATGGGTATATTGGAAGACGATTCTCCAGGATACTGTCCAACGGCTAGTTTGGAAGTGGAGAAGTATTTAAGGAGATGAAGGACCGATGAGCAAGTAAGAGACAAAGCGTAGAATTTATAATTCCAAAGTCTGAGCGACTTTCGATCATATACTTGTCTATTGAGAGCTTAAACGTTTGTGATCGTGAGAGAAATACCAAAAGAGTGACTTAGTGAGATAGTGTGATCTACTACTAAGTATTTGCACTCGAAGTTGTAATCTCTTGTTGATTGCATAGTGGAATCCAGCCAAGAAAGCTGTTAGCGTGGGAGAGTGGACGTAAGCTTGGATTAAGCCGAACCACTATAAATCTTGTATTCTTATTCTCTTCCCTAACTCATTTATTTACTCGAAGTTTATTTTATTCTGCATATATTTGCCAAGGTTTATTTTATACACCTATTCACCCCATCTAGGTGTTCATACTAGCACTCTCACATGTGACATTTCCGATGACTGGAGTTTGGGCAATTTTGTCCAAAAAAAAAATATAGGGAAAATTAACAAATCCTAAAATAGAAACAAAAAAACCCTAGGTTTTCTACGGTCTCCCCATTCCTTGTACCCATCCTCCACAAAGTTGAAGACCCAAATTCTTCGCTGGTTGGGGCACGAATTTAAAAACAAGAAGAAAACCATATGCTTCTTTCTTTGTTTGCGGAGACCCAAATTCTCCACTAGTCGAGCAAGGCGAGGAGCGACAAGAACCAAGTAGCGGTGATGACTGGGCAGCGATTTGGTTGAGGAGTAGTTGGGGAGAAGAAAGAAGAAAATGTAAACATCTAAATGAATAACCTAAACTTAATTAATTTAGAATTTTCCCTTTTTTTTCCGATCACAAATTTCTAACAAAATTGCCCTTTGTCGAAAAATGTCTATTGGCGAACTAAGGTTCTCAATAGAGATTAACTTGATCATTTCGGGTCTTTACTTGACACAAAGTTCACTTCGGATCCTTATTTGAAACAATGGGTCCACTTTGGGTCCTTATTTGAGAAAATAGATTCACTTCAGGTCCTTATTTGGAATTTTCCCTTCAAAAATTTCTTAGCCTTCTCCTCTTGATCTGCAACTAGTCTAGGAGCATTTGGCTTCTTATTGATCCACAGTCAGCTCATTTTGACTCAATTGGACAAATTTCATTATTTTCATATCTTTTGTACAATCAGAGAAATGTTTTCTATAGAAAGCCCTAACGAATTCATCCTACATTACTGTTGTACCGGTCGGGAAGATCGTGTCCCTAGAGGTCCTCAACCAATACTTGGCATCTCCCTCCAATTGGTACTCTACTAGAGTTATCTTTTCTATGTCATTACAGTTCAATAACTAGAAGATTCTCTCCATTCCGTCAATCCATTGTTCTACCTCTTATGGGCTCATCTTGCTAATAAAGGAGGGTGGCTTTAGTTTATAAAACGGTTCCACTAGACCTTGGGTATGACATTCTACTCCAAGTTATTGTTGTGCTTACCTCTCCATCAAATTCCCTATATTGGTAAGCACCTATAGGATATCCCCCATTCGGTGTTCTACCCTTGAAGTAGTGACCTACATCCTCGATGGGGAAGAACTTCTTGATCTTACCATGTTTCCCTGCAATTTATTGAGCATTACCCATATAAACAATTAGTGACTCGGTAATCGCAGTAGTAACATATACATGTTGGAATGCACAAGTAACTTACAATCGTTATTTGCACTTTAGGAGTGACAATCCATCAATCGTTGTCCAAGACAATTCAAACTCATGCATTTAGTGTCTTATCATTGACATCCATCGTAATTCCTTCCACCTCTAACGCACCTTATCACTCTAGTCAAACTTATGTTCTTATACCACTAGGGCTGTAACACCCCTAATATGCCATAGCTAACATAGTTACTAAAGTTTTTTCACTTTTTAAGCATGTAGAAGTGTGTACGGTTAAAGAACACCTAGGAGATATAAAATATCAAAGGAACACACATGGAAATGCAAACCATGCAATCTCATTTCATTTCTTATATTTATATATGTTGAGTGACAAGATCAGGGTACACTAGGGGACAAGCAAAAGGTACCACTACTCCATACCACACTCAAAAGCTCTAGCAACTACATTATCCCGACCTGGATACTGCATATGTACTATCTCATCTACCTCCCGCCTACAATACGTTCAAAATCTTGGCTTGGTCTTTCCAAAGTACTATTGATATGAGAAATAATGATCAACCACAAGTGAGCACAAAGCTCAGCAAGCAAACTACTAACCACTCTATACTATATATGTCAATAACAAAATATGCGAGGAAGTTTAAATATAGAATATAGAAGATTATTTCAAAATCAACTAGCTTGAGAACTTTTCTCAAAATCAGGATAACAAATGGAAAAATGTTTCCTTTGAAAACAACAACTTAATAAAGCTTGAATAAAATTTGAAATTGCAATTAATCATCTTTACTATGAATTGATTGCCATAATCTTTCAAGGAACACCATTACCCCTCTACATCTCGCATCCATTCGACACCATGACGACATCTAGGGGAACCGTGTTATACCCTCTAAACATCTAGAGGAACTCAGTTATCCATCCAGGCATCCCTTCTAACACTCGGGCATCATTGTCCCAAGGACCAACGGCATTTCTAAATCATACACTCATTCGATGGTGTAGTAATACCATAGTTCAATTGAAACGTGTCGTCCAATAAGTTAAAACACAAAGATCATTCAATTTCACAATCATCAATATGTTGTCCATTCGAAAACCAAAAAAATGACGTAGGATGGTTGATTATTTAGTAACTACCAAGAGACAAGTGCAAAAGGGAAATTCCAAAGTTCCAAATTTAGTCAAAAGGGTATCAGTGGCATTTACCAAGCAAATCAATTAGAAAAAATCATGAAAATTTAACACAGCGTGGATGAGGCTCTGAGAAATGTTTTTCATAGAGGATTTGAGGTCTGGTTTAGCTTGTATGGGTCCTAATAATTTTCTGAAGTTTGGATTAAAGTAGAGCACAAATCCAGATTGTAGTTGGGTCAAGAAATCGCATTTTGGATAAGTAAATGAACTCCAAAAATTATGGAGAAATTCCACGTTATAGTTTAATATGTAGAATAAAACTTTTATGGAGGACACTAGTCCAAATTAATTGTACAAAATTTGGTAGAAAATGGAAACCGAACAAAGGTCTAGAAATGGCCTATAAAAACAATTACGGATCCGCACAGTTTTTGAAATATATTTTGCATATACAAAGTTGGAAAAATTGGAATTTAAGTATGTCGTAGACCAAGCCACACACAACTTTTGTGAAGAAAGTCCCATCAAATTTGAACCATAGAAGTCAGTATAAAGGTGGCAAAATCACCATGCATAGTAAACCAATCCTTAAAATAATCGCGTTCTTAAATTTTGTCCACATTTCGTGATATTCAAACTCAAATGTACTTAAATCTCGGAGACCAGCATTTCAACAACATATTAACATACTCAAGGTATTAAATTATTTAAAATACTTGCAACATGTATATCCCAAAACCATTGATAAACATAATCAAGCACTAATTCGATCAAGGTGACTAAAACTTGAGGAAATTGACCTCAACGTATGGAAATGAACCTATGTAGTATAAATGGTAGTAATTATGTGACATCCTGAATTTTTCAGTCCTGTTTTCAATTAAATTAATCGGGCGTTTCATCGACGCGCTTATAGGGTTGTTCTCAGAGCTTATCACTCTCGAGATAACTAGACTATTTTGGGAAGCCATTAAAGAATTTTAATGCAATAGACTTGAGAATTCAACTAGAAATCAGCTATTCGACCGTGCTCATCTTTAGAGGTCATTACGACGCAGTTAAAAATCGATCGAGGATCGAAGATAGGTCAATTCGACTGAGGTGTGTGGCTAAACGTGGGTGACTCTACTAAATTGGAAAATTCTCGTCGACCAGCGCTAGACTAATTTTTCTATTGTTTTAGTACCCTGCATCTCTATTTGAATCCTCAAGATTTTCAAGACAACCGAGAGTTGCCAATGTGTAGGATAGGTTCATTGTGGCTTGAAAAAAATTGACCACGAGTCATTTCCACTAAAAATTTCTAAAAACTACTTTGTAATCTAGGTCATGCTAAAAACATGCCAAAGTGAAATTAAACACGACTTTGAATCCGATTTCAGAAATTGAAAATTTCGTCATGTCACAAATCATTTTAGGAACATTGACTCAGTCTCCAAAGATTTTTCTGCAAACCAAAACTTTTTGGGAAAAAGTCCTCGTAGGGCCATTTTTGTTCAGAAAATGTCAATGACCATTTTTAATCACGAAATTGGGATGCATGTATGATCAATTAGTGATAAAAAAAAATAACAATTGGATTAATAGGGTGTTGATTGAAATTATAGATGCCAGATTGGGTTGATTTAAGAAGGATTGAGTGTCCAATTGAGGGGAAATCATTTTAGCACTGCCTGCCGCTATCCGAGCCACTGCCCTCCTCACCACTCAACCCCTACACCGTCCGAGCCGAGCCGCTGCCCGACGCCAACTATGCTGGCCTATGACCCGCATGCCGTTCGCCCAACGCCGTCTGAGTCGCACTTCGCCCATCCCCGCAGCGACGTCGCTGCTGCTACCATCGTCTCTGCTCGACGCTTGCAACCTACGCTGGCCACCGCGCCTTAGTCGCCCTGCCGCACCGCCGTGACCGACCTCCAGCACAGCGTCGCCATGCCTCACCGTGCCACTGTCGCCAACAAGCCCAAGAGAAGAAGGTGAGTGTTCAGGTAGGGTTTGCTAAATCGGGTTGTTGGCCGGGTAGGGTCCGTTCGGCTGGGCCTACACGAATGGTTTGATTCATCCTTGGGCCAGGCCTTTTTTTTTTAGGAAATAGGGCTAATTCATTTTGGGCCAAGTTTGTTTTTTTTTTTTTTTTTTTTTTTAAAAAGAGGGGAAATAGGAAAAGAGGGTCCCGAGCCAAGCCTATATCGCAAGCCCACACCACAGGCCCGGCCGAGTCAGACCTAGGTCCGATCAAGTCCGGTCTAACCGGACCAGACCCAGTCCAGCCCAAAAAATATATATATATATTTTATTTTTAAAAATATATATATTTAAAAAAAAAATTTTAAAAATATAATTTTTTATTTTAAAAATTTTAAAAATATTTTAAAAATTTTAAAAATTTTAAAAATTATTTTAAAAATTTTAAAAATTTTAAAAATTATTTTAAAAAATTTCAAAACTCCAAAAGATGTAGGTTTTGATTAGAAATGACCATGTATTGCCTTTATAATGTAATTAGGCCTTTATTTGCTTGTATATTTATTATATATCATGTTTAATTTGCATATTTAATAATTTCCGTGGGTGTTTAATTGCACGTGCTCAATTTTACTGCAATTAAGATCTTGGTAGTTATTATTGTTATTTAATAATTGCATACCTACATGATCACCTCACATGTTAGTGGATAGGTAAAAATCAATGCAAATTGCCTGACAAAAATATTTTCTCTTAAAATGAACAAGATTAGGTACTGAAAGAGCACTAATTGGTCAATTAGTGTAATCAAGTCCCCGACCCTAGATTCTCTGATTGCGTAGGAAATGTGATAAGCTCCCGTGCCTCACTTGATTTTTAGTTGACCCCAATAGGCTAGTGGCAACTCCTTTTGTGCAAAATTTAAAAAAATATCATGATGTCATGCGGGGTATGGGCTTGGGAGAGTCTACGCCTAATCATGGGCCTTAGGCCTGTCCTTTGGGCAATACCCCTAAACCTACTCCCCCCGAGGGTAGGCCGCGACAAGTGAGTATTATTATTAAGGTTGTTATATAATTTTCCCTCCCAACTAGCTACGTTCATACTAATGATAATTTAATAAATGAGCTTACGACTGTGCAAGCACTAGTGGTCTCCTCAGCCTGGGATCCATGCGAAACCTAAAGTAATAACATAATCGGTTATTAAATGTATCAAACACATACTTAGCTGTCATTTCGACGGGTTGTTTTTGTTGATTGCTTGAATATGTTTTAACGATTTAAATTTAAATATCCATAATTCTGTCATTATTTATTTGTCGATTTTTAAAGAAGTCTTTGTGTAATTGTACGCGATGTCTAAAGATCAAGACCGGGGGATTACAAACTTTGGAAGGGTTTTGTAGACAGCATTATTCAGAAAGACAAATAAAATGAGCTATATCATTAAAGGGCAAGTATATAGCTTCGTGGGTGAGGCAAAGGAAAAAGACTAATTGATGGATTTACCCATGTATGAAATAAGCAGTCAGTTCAAATTTGGAATTAATAAGCAATCAAAGTATGGTTTGGCCATAAATATAGTACACCAAATTTGGGGAGAGGCCGTCAACTAACTAAATATTGGATATTGCATTTTATGGGGAACAATTGATATCACAACTGTTAATAACTTTCGTACAATACATATTTTGGTGCCATAACTTTTGAAAGACGAAACATGTTGCTTTGGTACCATAATTTCCAACAGATTACTTGAGTGCAATTACTTTAAACCATATTTGGTGTACCATATAAAGTGACGCATTGATAGGCTATGCTCATGAAATTTAAGTATCCTCTCTTTAAAAAAAAAAAAGAATAGCATCTTATGATGAAATTATTTAGCTAATATGGTAAAGCAAGATAAACACTTTTTTTCCCCTCAAATAAACTGGTTTGGTGTTTAGAAAACAAGAAAATTTGATCATAAAAAGTTGTAAATAAATGGTAACATGGATATTCCAAAGCAAAGATTCTCCTATATTTTTTTTTATTATAATTTAAAACAAATGATCGTTAATCATGCATCTTCTTATTGTGATTCAATATGTTTCATATACATTGGATTCCAATACAGGTGGTTGTTCATATAAATTTTGTAAAGTCATTGATACTCGCCATTATTTTTAGTGTTTGATCCAACATTGAACCAAACAATTTGTTTTGTCTGATCATCCAAGACAAGCATTGAATGAGATATTAGCTGAAAGTAAAAAAGGAAAATTCAACTATGCTAAAGAACAAGAATAACGTTAGGTAACCTATGAGAGAATAAAAAGTGTATACAAGAAAAGGCAATAATGTATTCTACAAATCAGATCTGATATTAAATTGATCTCGATTGATTCAATGTATCAATCTCAATCTAAATGATATCGGAAGATTTACGTGTATCTTCCAACACCCTAGACTAATCTATGATCTTGAAAAAATAGTAGGAAAAAAGAAAAGAAAACCAGTGATATTCTCCAATAAAAACTCCAACGTTAAGCAAAGCTAATCAGAGGCCTAGGCTGACTCACTACTGCAGATGGAGAACGAGGAAACTCAGAGAGAGAAACACTTTGTGCTAGTCCATGGGGCTTGTCATGGAGCTTGGTGCTGGTACAGAGTGGTCACCCTCCTCAAGTCCTCCGGCCACAAGGTCACTGCGTTGGACATGGCCGCTTCTGGGGTCCATCCAAAGCAAGCTCAAGAATTGAATTCGATTGTGGAATATGTCGAGCCCCTCTTTGAATTCTTGGAGGGTCTTCCTCAAGAAGAGAAGGTAATTCTGGTAGGGCACAGCATGGGAGGGCTTTGCCTGTCAATGGCCATGGAGAGATTTCCTGAGAAAGTAGATGTTGCTGTTTTTGCTGCTGCTCTCATGCCGGGTCCTGAGCTCTGTTTTCACTCCATCCGTGAAGAGGTATCTCTCTCTCTCTCTCTCTCTCTCTCTCTCAGAGCAAGTCTATTTCTCCTGTGTACCATCCTTTAAGACGTGTGAATACACACCTGCTCTAGAGCTAACTGACGGTTCTGGAAAGGTTCTTGACACGTCCAGAAACTGAAACGAAGGCCCCTGGAAATACCAGCACAAGGGCAAGAACATGTCCACTTCATGGCTCGTGACTAGTACTTGGTTAATTTTTTTGTTTTTTTTACTGTGATTGGATTTTAAGTGTCGATCAGATTGATTTTAACGTTAATTTGCTCTAATGCAAATTAGTCCGAAATATTATTACAAGAACCTGGTGTATGTACCTCAAATCCATGTGAAGCATCGAGTCCACTGGATTTCATGCGAAAAGCTCTTAAGAGTGTCCAGGCTATGAAAGAAAGGAGGGGATTAAAACGGTGCAAATAGTGATACTCTCAAACTAATCTCGTCAGCAATTTGCCACCCCTAGCCGAGTGTTGTCTTAATGAGGAAGATCGTGCACGATACCCCCAAGATGGTGCGCTATCAAAATAATTAAAATAGAAGAAAGGAATAGTCTTACTTGCATCATCACTTGAATAAAGCAAACACTGAATGATGAATGAGTACTATTATTAAGGTTATTATATAATTTTCCCCCCCAACTAGCTACGTTCATCATGATGATAATTTAATAAATGAGCTTACGACTGTGCAAGCACTAGTGGTCCCCTCAGCGTGGGATCCATGCGAAACCTAAAGTAATAACATAATCGGTTATTAAATGTATCAAACACATACTTAGCTGTCATTTCGATGGGTTGTTAACGATTTAAATTTAAATATCCATAATACTGTCATTATTTATTTGTCGATTTTTAAGGAAGTCTTTGTGTAGTTGTACGCGATGTTTAAAGATCAAGACCGAGGGATTGCAAACTTTGGAAGGGTTTTGTAGACAGCATTTACTCAGAAAGACAAATAGAATGAGGTATACATTAAGGGGCAAGTAAATAGCTTCGTGGGTGAGGCAAAGGAAAAAGACTAATTGATGGATTTACCCACGTAGGAAATAAGCAGTCAGTTCAAATTTGGAATTTATAAGCAATCAACATATGGTTTGGCCATAAATATAGTACACCAATGATGGGAGAGGCCGGCAACTAACTAAATATTGGATATTGTATATTATGGGGCAAAATTGACACCATAAGTATTAGTAACTTTTGTATGACACATATTTTGGTGCCATAACTTTTGAAAGACGAAACATGTTACTTTGGTACCAAAATTTCCAATAGATTACTTGAGTGCAATTACTTTAAACAAATATTGATCACAAATGCCATAAATTTAAATGCCATGTCAAGGTTTCTGACATTCAGGTGATTGACTAAAAAATCATGACACTAAAGTGAAAGTTTTTTTTTTTTTTTAAGGTTCTAACACTTATCTGATTGATTGAATATTATGACACCAAAGTTGACGATATACAAACAGTTAGAGTACCTGTCATGGCCTTTTTCTCATCTAATTGCATTGAAAATATCCTTCGTCAAAGTTTTTACAAAAAACGGAGGCCTAAGACCTCCTCAGCTTTTATTTCTACCTTTCACCGGTAAAAAATTTGCACAAAGTGCCAAGAAGGAAGAAGTACATACGTTTGATGTACGGAGTTCGGCCGAATGTCCAGTCGATGTCAAGAGTTATGCAACTTCTTAAATTAAATTCAGAATAGAAATCCTCTAAAGTTAGAGTATTGGATTTTTTTTTCTCAGAAAAAAGCCATCAAAAACTTCAAATTTTGTCTAAAATGACAAATTTATCCCAAACTTTTTTTATGACGTAAAAAACTCCAAACTTTGTTAACTGTAATACATTCACCCCAAACTTTTTTTCGTAACACATTTATCCCAAATTATAAGACATTTTCATCTTTTACTTTTTAAAATTTTTTTATTTTTATTTTTTGTTTTGTTTTGTTTTCTTTTCTTTTCTCTTTTTCCTTCTTCTCTGGTGGAGGGAAGCCAGACTCAAGTGAGAGTAGTCCTTGCTTAAATTTGGTGCCAGTGGAGAGAAGAGACAAGAAGAAAAAATGGAAAAAAAAATGAAAAAGAAAAATAATAAGATAAAAATGCTCTTGGTCATAAAATTTGGGCTAAATGTATCACGATTGATAAAATTTGAGGTTTTTTGTGTCACATAAGAAAGTTTAAGATAAATTTGTCTCTCTAGACAAAGTTTGAGATTTTTGGTGACTTTTTCCCCTTCTTCTCTTAACTTTCCTCATAAGATGACAGTAAGCTTATGGAGGCTTATGTAGTCTTCAGTGGCTGCAATGGATTCTCCTTATCTTATTATATTTTCCCCTTTTCCCATTTTCATTATCAGTGCAAAAAAGGCCTATGCAATGTAGGCATTACTCGACGTGCCTCTAGAATACATCGACTGTTCTTTTCTATTTTTGACATTGATTGATTGTAAATGCTTTTGCAAGAGATTAGCGGACAACTCTTTTGATGAGCATTACCCTTTGCAAATCCATGCAGCGTGATCGCAGATTAAAATTTAGCACGGGCTCAGCATGCGCATTTGATGATGGCCCTGCACAACCTCCCACCGCCCTGTTTTTGGGACATGATTTACTCTCTTCCAAGTTGTATCAACTGTCCCCACCCGAGGTTGGTGCCCGGACCTTCTTTTGCTTTTTTTTTTTTTTTTTTCTGAGTTTCTCTACAGAAATCACTGAATTGCACCGTCACTTAGCAAATGTATGGCGACATGAAACATGTATGTACGACAATGTTGCCTAAATTGGATTTGCTCTGTGTCGAGGTAAGGAATTGGACATGAATTGAGGTGGCAAAATGGTACTTTCTAATGAGCTGATTTGTATGCCGATAAAAGAAATTCTATTAAATAGGTCGAAATGGGGTCATAGAACATGAAAGACTAATTTCATGGGGGTGCTAAATGGGTTTAGAATGAACCCAGCTTCGACCCACTCTTAACAATGCAAAAAGAATGGCGTGATTATATAAAAGTCCGCCTCAACAAAGTGCAATCTGTCGACTATAAGTAATCAAATGGAGTAGGCACTAATCACTGTACGTAGTTTTTAACGAATTTAATTGCTTAAATTAGGACAAAGAAATAGACTACAAATGATAGAATTACTTTTGTATATGTTGGTCTTAATTAATTAGTAGGTAATGGGATCGTTTGGATCGGTACACTTGGCAATCCAGAACATAAATGTATGATTCTTAAAGGAGTTACCAGTGGCCGCGGGAAAAGTGATACCATTTTTTATCACAATCAAATTCAATATATTGATTCGCTCACGATTAATAAATTGCAAATGTCGTAGGATTTGACTTTGGCGTCCTACTTAATAAGGCCATTTCAACTGTACCCCAATCAAGCCAAAATGAAGGAGGAAGTAGCAGTCTCAGGGGGCAAATACGGCGCTATCCGCCGGGTTTACATCGTGTGTGACCAGGACCTCATGATAACGGAAGACGTGCAAAGATGGATGGTGGAGATGAACCCGCCGGATGAAGTGAAGGTGATCTCTGGCTCAGATCACATGGTCATGTTCTCCAAGCCATATGAGATTTGTCATGCTCTGGGAGAGATTGCTGAACGTTATTGCCCTTGAGCAAGATGTTGTACGATGATCCGAGGTCGACTTGGTTATGGCATTAGGATTAAATATCGCAAGAATCTACGATCAAAGTAAGGTTCTAGGAGACCGTAAATAGCATGTCAGAAATTACTCGACGTTATTGCAAATCAGCACACAACCATTTGTCATTTGAGCAAGACTGGGGAAAGGGATTCCTATCTTGACATAATCGAGAATCTATCAGCTAGGTAGCACCGACACGCGACACGTGACACGCGACACGACACGACACGACACGCCATTTCTCAAAAAGTAGAGAATTCCGACACATTCCGACACGTTAAATATTAAATAAATATATTTATGATTAATTATTATATTTAAATTAATTTATTCAAATTCATAAATAAAATAAAAAAAAAAGAGCCTATAATAAATTTATACTAATAACATTAATAAATTTATTCATAAAAAATTGAAAAGACATTTTTTTACTTTAACAAAAGTTATCGATGAAATAATTAACTAATGAAATATTAGAGTCAAAATAAATTCATATTTTTTTTATAATGATCAAAATTTATCATTATTTAATATTTGGTGCTTTTATTTTTTGAAATAACTTTTTAACCTGTCTATTTATTTATTTTTTAGCCTTATAATGTATTAATAAAGTTATTTAATGTTTCATATATCTTTTTAGGATTTAAATGGGTCCCACCCATTTATTTCAGCACACGTTTTCTTCCCCACCCCCCCCCACCCTCACTTCCCCTGCGCCTGCGCCTGTCGCTTCCCCTGCAGAGGCTTTCTTTCCCCTGCACGAGGCTTGCAGGCTTTCTTTCCCCCACCTGCACAAGGCTTTTTTTCCCCAGAAGCCGTCACGCCTCGTCTCTCTCCTTTCTCTTCTCCCTAAAAACCCTAGCAATCACCTTATTTTTCCTCTCCTTTGCTCGGTTTGACATCTCCACCTCTCTCGCCGCTGCCTCACCTCCGTTCTTCCCTTTGCCGTCGAAGCCTCGCGTCCAGCCCTCCATCGCGGTGTTGCGGTTTTTCATCTTGGCGTTGCAGTCGGCAGTCGCAACCAACCAAGACGATCAAGAAGGCTTCTCGGCGCAATCGGCGGTTGCAGCCTTCTCCGGCGTTACAGTCGGTGGTCACAACCCTCCCTCGCGTGAGCGACGGCTCCTTCACCCTTGCCTCCACCCTCCATCACCTTCTTCCTTTGCACCGCAGATCCGCCATCTGGACACGCTCCGACGCACGTGTCAGAAAGAGTTGACCACGTGTCGGAGTTTCCGACACGCGTTGACCACGTGTCCGAATGTGTCCGAGCGTGTTGGACACGTGTCGGGGTGTCCGACACGACACGGAGGCCTTTGGAACGTGTCGGTGCTACCTAGTCTATCAGCTCTTCTTCAAGTCCCCGTATGTAATTTCTACTTGAGTAAGTTTTGTCACACAAAAGCGTATACAGCTAAGGACAGGTCCAAACTGAGACCTAAACTTAAGAAAGGATCGCGTGGATATTCAAGATATCTACTATTGATTATAGAAAAAGAGGTCTCTGACGATTTTCAAGGACTTCATCGTGGCGATTGTTTTGAATTCAATGCTCCATTTGTTTTGTAGAAAATATTTTCCTCCTTTTTTAAAGTTTGATTTATTTAGAAAAATGAATTAACGGAAAATGTTTTTCTACCAAAACTTAAATTCATGAAAATGATTTTATCTTTAAAAAATCAAAAATCATTTTCCTAAATTTGATCCAAAAAGAGACTAAATCTGAGAAAGCGTGGCGTGGGTACTCAAGATATCTAATGTTGATGATAGGGAAAGAGGTGTCCGACAATTTTCAATGACTTCATCACGGCAATTGTTTTGAATTTAAGGTTTCATCTATTTGGCAGAAAACATTTTTCTCATTTTCTGAAGTTTGGTTCACTTAGAAAAATGAGTAAATAAAAAATGTTTTCCTACCAAAGTTTAAATTCAAGAAAATGATTTCCTCTTTAAAATATTTGAAAATCATTTTTCTAATATATGACTAGGTATTAGTGCTTGGACTAGAAACTTTACGCTTGAGCATGTGAACCTCGACTCTCATTCTTGGGTCCTTGGCAATAAGGCCAAGTCCCTAGTGTCAAGGCTTGGGCCAATTGAGGACGGGCTAGGTCCATCTAAGCAGCGCCCAAGAACTCAGTATTCATGCTCAAGTCTATTGAGGTCAAGCCTAGGATACCGATGCCTGAGATGCTAGGCTCGAAATTTGTTGACACAAACATTAGTTAGACTTGTCAAATAGATAGGTCGGGTTGGCTTTGGGTTGCATCATAAAGGGTCCGATCTAAATTGACCAATTAACTCATTTATGCCCTATTTATTAGCCAATTAAATTTATTTACCCATACTAGACCCAACTCATACTCGACCTGACTCGACTCATATTGTAAAACACTTATATATTTAATCAAATCTAGAAAAACATGTTTCTTATGATCTTTTTAAACAAAAATTATATTGCTAAAACACTTCCATACAACTATAAATTTAAGGGATAAATTTTATAATTTTTTTTTTAAAAATCCATGCTACATTTAATGCAAGAAAATTTTGGTATTTTTGAAAATGATAATATTTCTGATGTTTAGTTGAAATTTGAAAATGAATTAGAAAATAGATTTTACTTAGTATATAAAATCTAATTTGATTTTCTGTGCACTCATTTTAAGTATTTTTATTATTATTTATTTTTTAAAATTAGAATTTTTAGTTATTTATTTTTTATTCTTCCTTTTTCTTTTTTCTTTTTCTATTTCCTCCTTCTCTCTATTGTTGGCCACGGTGGCCATGGCTAGCAACAAGTGAGCTCAAGCCTTGCCATAAGGCAAAGAGGCTAAAGTTTGCCAGATTCTAGCACGCCGAGCCTCACCAAATTGACAAGGTCGAGCTCGCCCTAACAACGGCAAGCTCAAGTCTCACTATATTGATGAGGCTTGAGCCTCAGCCTTGCCCAATTGTGAGCTTGAGCTCGCTTGAGACCAACAAACTTGAGGCTTGCTAGATTGAGGAGATTGGAGTTTGGCTTGTACTAAGGCCAGCAAGGCTGATGTCTTGCCCGATTGACGAGCTCGAGGGTTACTAGTGCAATTGGCGACTGGGTGAGGGCTTAGTTGCCCTTGCCCACGATTGGCAAGGATTGGCTATCGGACTTCATAGGGGGAGAAAAAGTAAAATAAAAATAAAATAAAAATTTATAAAAATGTCAAAAAATTTTAAAAAAATTATAAAAACTACCCAAGAGGATGATATCTCATTAATAGGTTGACTCATTAATTACTTTTATAAGTTAAATGAGTTTATAGACAAACCCATTTACAAACCCATGGATCATTAGACTTACATATAATCCAAATCCATTAACAACCCATTTATTAAAACTTAACTACCCATATATGATCAATCTCATTGTAAATGGGTTCAAAATAGGTTTTCAACTCAATTTGACACCTCTAACATTAGGCATTCTATGTGGCATAGCTGGCCTCTAATATGGACAACTCCAAAAAAGAAAATTGAATTTTTAATTTTCTTTACTTTTTTTAGTAATGTTTCTTCTTCTTCTTTTCTTTCTTCTTCTTGCTTCCTTCGCTAGTTGTCGGGCCTTGGGTGATTGGTCACAAGAGATGGCCAATGAGGCTCGAGCTCACTGGAGGGATTTTTGTTATCCTAAATAGGCACTTTCTTTGAGTAGATTGATCCAGTTACTCATGTTAATCTCTTACGAAAATTTTAATCGTTAGGCCATGAATCTTTATTTTTCAACCTGAAAAACCTCTCTAATTGTCATTCGGCCTTCCTCCCTCATCTCACCCTCGTTAAGCAATGAGCACCACAATTAACCTTCCTTCAACCTCCTCCAAGCTAGCACCTTCACATCCCCTCCCTTCCCCCTGCCCCTCTACTTCTCCAATCTTTATCTATCTCCCTACTATAGAATCCAAGCTCGATGACCATGTTGCTTGTTTGTAGCTAATTGAGTCTATCCAATCAATTTTGATCATAAATTCCTAACATGGACGCACGCTATTCTACATGGTACGATCAAGTTGATATTGAAATTTTTTGAAAATTTTAAATAATTTTTAAATTTTTTATTAATTTTTTCTTCTTTTCTTTATTGTTATGGGTCTAGGGGTGCTACCGGCCATCGGTTGAGGCTTGGTGACCCCTTGCTGGCCACAAAGGCCTCATGCCTCACCGTAGTTGGCAAGGGCTTGCAGCCTTTGCTGCAGCTAGCTAGGGCTCACAGCCTTGCTTAGATCTATGTGAGGGCTCATGGCTTCTGGAGGCCATGTGAGTGTAGTGAGCCCTCATCAGCCACCAGGTGAGAGCTCACAGCCCCCACTTAGAGTCGCGATGGCCTCACCTAGATGTGGGTGAGGGTCCAAAGACCCTTGGCAGCTGCAGAAAAAAGAAGAATGAAGAGTGAGAAAAAGAAAAAAGAAAAAAACTAATAGAAATTTGAAAAATTAATAATATTATATAAAATTGTCAACATTAGCATCGAATGTATCATGTAGGATGGCTAATATCCAAGTTAATGATTTCCAATGAAAATTGATAGATAAATTCAATTAGTTTTTTCTTGAGTCAAGTCTACGCTTCCCTTACCTTCCATGGTCAAAATACAACAAACACTTTTGGACTAAAGTATGGAAATAAAAAGTCGACTCCAATTCGTGAAAACAAAGTGACCGTATCCTGCTTTGCTCGATTTCGTACATCCATGGAAAATTATACTTTCGGACAATCCTTTAATAGACTGGGGGAAAAATTATCCAAAATGTTCGAAATCTATTATAGTTTTGCTAATTCATTCTAAATATTTTAATTATGTCGATGAAGTCTTAAACTTTTTGACGTCTTACCTATTAAGTCCATTCAACAAATTTTGATCGAAAATCGTTGATGTAGATATTAATCATTCTACGTGATACGGCTAACGTAGATGTGGACAAATTTTTATTATATTTTAATTTTTTTATCAATTTGTTAATTTGCTTCTGCTCTTTTTCTTTTTACTTTTTCCTTCTCTCTTCTCTTCTTTTTTTCTTATTCCCTTTGTTGGCCATCGTTGGGCTCATTGATGGCTTGCGGAGGTTGCCGGCCTCATGTGAGGGCTGCCTCGCTTGATTTGGCGAAGGGCTGCCCTCACTAGCCCACTTTGGCCATGGATGAGGCCCAACATGGTCAGCAAAAAGAAAAAAAGGGAAAAAAAAAAAGATAAGAAGAGAAAAGGAAAAACATTTTTAAAAAAAAAAAGGAGAAAGCAAAGAAGGAATATAGAATAAAAGAAAAAAAGGAAAAAGGAAAGAAAAGTTTGAATATTAAAAATTGTCCACATCAATGTCAGTGATGCCATATAAGACGGCTAGTGTCCACGTTAGCCATTTTTGGCCAAAATTGTCTAGATAGACTCAATTAGCAATATGTGAAAAGGTTTTAGACTTACTTAGTACAATTAAAAAGGTTTATGATTGAATTGCAATAGGTTTATGATTTTTTGGACAATTTTCCTATAGATCGGGCTTCCTTACAATTCAGCTTAGGTTGAGGCTCATTCGTGGGTTCAAACTAGAGACATAACTTCAATAGTTAAGCAGCTTTAGTTTATTATTTGATTGCTTCCGATTTGGTGCTTGCTTGTTCAACATCGCTTCTCACGTTCATAGTTTCCAGCATATCCATTGACTTTCTTCTTTGCAAGCCGGTCTTCTCACATTCCTTCAGCGGTCTCTAATTGTTGCCGGATCAGGCCGGCAGTTTTTAGATTTAGTTTAGAGAAAAATGGATTACAATTCCCAAAACACATACGTTGGATTCTAACAACGGTCCTTTTTCTTATAAGTTTCAAAAGGTCAATGACCGCTCGCCATCATTTCTTATGTGAGTGATCCAATCCGAAACTAACAATTTGTTTTGGCCGATCATCCAGAACAACCATTCAAAGCGATGCCAGTTAGGCATCCTGATACTGATGTAAAACCTTCCAAACCTAGAGAATATAGAAAACAAAAAATCAACCTTTAATATTCTCCAAGCGCATACAAGTAACTGCAAAAGCGAAAGCAACGCCAACTAGAGTTCTAAGCTGACTCATTACTGGACATGGCCAACGAGCAGACCCAGAGAGAGAAACACTTTGTGCTAGTCCATGGGGCTTGCCATGGAGCTTGGTGCTGGTACAGAGTGGCCACCCTCCTCGAGTCCTCAGGCCACAAGGTCACTGCGTTGGACATGGCTGCTTCAGGGGTCCATTCAAAGCAACCCCAAGATTTGAAGTCCATTGTGGAATATGTGGAGCCACTTATGGAATTCCTGGGGAGTCTGGGTGAACGAGAGAGGGTGGTTCTGGTAGGACATAGCCAGGGAGGGGCTGTCCTGTCAATGGCCATGGAGAGATTTCCTGAGAAAATTGCAGTTGCTGTGTTTGCTGCTGCTATAATGCCTGGCCCTGATCTCACTTATCACTCCATCTTTGAAGAGGTCTCTCTCTCTCTCTCTCTCTCTCTCTCTCTCTCTCTCTCTCTCTCTCTCTCTCTCTCTGTGCACATCAATTTTTCTTATGAACCTGGCTAACGTAATGGTAAACAAGTTAGCTTTTGGATTTTTTTCTGGTAAGTAAACCATACATTTGCTGATGAATCCAAATTTGCCATAGAAAGGTTCATAATGAGTTGTCAAGCCATAATGGTGCTGTTGAAAATAATGTCAAGGTATTGGCTTTGACCTTCTATACGTATAGAACAACTAAAGCCCCAAGCGCAACTTATTTTAGGAGCCTCGCATTTGCATGTTGAGGGTTAAATGCTATATGTTCACTTGGCTGGTTAAATGCCATCACTGGGATTTTTATTACATCAAACAGATGGGTTTCTCTAAGGAGATCGATCCCTTTACTCATTTTAATCTCTTATGACAAATTCCAATCGTTAGGTTAGGAATCGTTATTCTTGAAGCTGGAAAAAACCTCTCCCCAATTGTTGCTCGGCCTTCTGCTATCATCTCGCCCTTTTTGAACACCACGGGACGATTACCAAAAAAGTCCTAAGACTATTATAATTGTACCAATTCAGTTATAAAATTTCTTTTTACTAATTTAGTCCTAAACCTTTTACAATTGTGCTAATTCATTCCATCCGATAAAATATTGGCCAGCCAGCATTGACGTGGACGCCGGCGAACACTAATGTGGCAATTTTTAAATATTTTCTGAATTTGTGAATTTTTTATTTCTTTATTTCTTTTTTTTTCTCCACCTTCTCCTTTCTTTGGCTGTCCGGCACCAGCCAAAGGTGAGGGCCAGCGAGGTTAGCCTCGACAACCACTGGCGAGGCCCCCGCCGGCCACTAGCGAGATCGATCCTTGCCTTGGCTGGGCGAGGCCCTACCAGATCTAGCGAGGCTAGGCCCCGCCCAGCCATGGCAAGGATCGACCTCTCCAGTGTCAGCGAGCTTGGCCCTCGCCAAGGCTGGGCGAGGCCAAGCCTCACCAAATCTGGTGGGGCCTCGCCTAGCAACGGCGAGGCCGGCCTCGCCATGGCTGGGTGAGGCTCACTCTCGCCAGTGGTTGACAGGGGTGAGCCTCGCTGGCCCTCGCCTCTAGCCTACCAAGGGAAGGATAAGGTGGTGAAAAAGAAAAATAAATTCAAAAATATTTAAAAATTCAAAAAATAATAAAAATATATATTTTTAAAAATTGCCACGTCGTATTCGCCGGACAGTTGGCATCCAAGTCAACGCCGGCCGGCCAATTTTGCTGGATGGACTAAAATGGCACAATTGTAAAAGGTTTAGTACTAAATTAGTAAAAAAAAAAAAAAATGTTTATGACTGAATTGGCATAATTACAATAAGTTTAGAACTTTTTTTGTAATTCTCCCTTAACACCACGGTTGCTCCAGCCACCTCCGACCTAGTACCTACACATCCCCTCCCTCCCCCCGCCTTTCCATTTCTCCAATTTTCGTCTATCTATCTTTCATTGAATCCAAGCTCGACGACAATCTTGCTCCTTGGTATCAGTAGAGTTTGATGTCGCCTCAAGCTTACCCGCATAAGGTTCGTTGAGGGCACATGGGCTCATAGCTCAAGCCTTAAACCATGCTAGGTTGTTGCCACAAGTTAGGCAACGGATGTTGCCATCCAAATTTGGTTGACTGCACCGTGGGGGGAGAGGGAAAGAGAGGGCAAGACTGTTGATGAAGCTGAGTGGGATCAAGTCGCCGAGGATGATGGCAGTAGCTACGTCAATCGGTGAGGAGAGGAGGGAAGAGACACTGGTGGTTTGATGTCAGGTTTGAAACCTGGTGCGAGACAAAAAGAAATTCTATAAAACAGATGAAGATAGTGATTCTTCATCAGACAATTTTGAATTCCGGCAGTGTGGCCACCCTCTGTCCTAGAAAGGTTCTTAATGAGTTGGCAAGCCATAAAAGAAGAAGGGAGGGAATTGAAACGCTTCCAGTGGTGATATTCTCGAACTGAACTTGTCTGAAAAAGGAAGACAGTGCACGGTGCTCCACGATGAAGCTGTTAAAATAATTATAAGTACAAAATAATCAAAATGCAAGTATTATTGCTTGGTTCAGTGCGGGATTCATGCGAAACCTAAAGTAGTAATTTAATGGATCATAGAATGAATTGAACCCATTCGGCTGTCATCTCGACACGTTTCGTGTCCTTTTATACATGAACAATATCGTAATCGAGATTATCAGGTAATCCAACTATGGGATGGCTACCTAAAATTACACCCAGATGGGGGAGGCGAGCGCCGCCACCAACTGATAAGGAATAGATTAGTATCATTTCACATGGCATAACGATGCATCTTTATTTCTTTTATATATGTGGCATGGTAATATGCATCTTATAGAACTCAAAATTGAACACCAACTTAGCTTAGATCTTCTCCGGAAAACAGTGTACATAAATGTGCATTTGCAGAGATGTACATTAGAAGTTTTATTTCTTTTGTCTTGTTGGCTTTTTCCAGCGGACAAAAACTGGTGTAACTTACATGAATGAAATTTGAAAAGTTAAGGAACTCTAATGATGGATCAAAAAATTGTGGCATTAAATTGAGTTTTGTATGAAAGGTTTGGAACTTCTACTATACTTTTCACTGCATTTGACAATGAGCGATATAGAATACTGCAAATAGAATTCACTTAAATGCATTAAAAGGGACTTTGTCGTGACCTTAGGAAAACGATTATGAAGATCTCAAATTTGAAGAACAAGTTCTTTTGCTCACCCCCATCTCAAAAAGGTCACTTGTACATGCATCTCAATAATTCAATTTTTTTTTTTTTTTTGTAGAAAATTCATTATGACACGGTTGCCTATACAGAGTTATTCTAGAGAAAGTAGACAGGACATATCAAATTAACTTTTTCATATATGAAGACCCACATGTTTATGCGTGACATTTACTAGCTGCTCATTGATTATACATTATCTCTTCTATGATCATAGCTTTCTCGTACATTGGAATATGATATGGTTCCACAATACCGGTTTGATGATGGCCCTGATAAGCCTCCAACCTATGTTTCATTTGAAGACGACTTCATGGCTTCCAAGCTCTATCAACTCTCCCCACCTGAGGTTAGTTCACCTGTTTGTTTTTTTTCTTTAATTAAATAAAAGTACATAAAATATCGGCACCAAAAATTGTTAAACTTAAATGGGGTATTATCAAAGTTAGAAAGCATCTTGTGATTTTTCTTGTTTTTTGAAGGACGTGACGTTAGCGTCCTACTTGAAGCGGCCATTTCGTCTCTATCCTGATCAAGACAAGATGGAGGAGGAAATGGCAGTCACGAAGAGCAGATTTGGCTTGGTTCGCAGGGTTTACATTGTATGTGATCAAGACCTTGCAATAATGGACAGCCTACAGAGATGGATGGTGGAGATGAACCCGCCAGATGAAGTGAAGGTGATCTCTGGCTCAGATCACATGGTCATGTTCTCTAAGCCCCTAGAGCTTTGCGCCTCCCTTGAAGAGATTGCTGAACGTTATTGTTCTTGAGGTTTGTGACACCAGTTGCATTTGTCTCATCAACATGAAAAATAAGGTTATGAATAAAGAGTGTGTTGTTTCGTTAGAAAGAAGTAAAATGCGTGTTGAATATTTTGTAATGTGATTGTTGAACATGAAGAGAGGTGATTGTTGGACATGAAAAAAGGGTATTTGCTTCTCCAGAAAGAAATAAGGAATGCATTGAAGTAGTTTATTATCTTGAAAAGAAGTGACCGTTAGATATCAAAAGAGATGCTTGTTAGATTTTTAAAGAATTGATTATTGATGGGAAAAGAAGTGATGATTGATTATGAAAGGCGATGATGGTTTCAATATAGTATTTATTCTCAAGAGACAGCAACTATTCTGAACCAAGATTACAAAGTGTTATTAGATTGTGTAGCCCCACAGTTCTTTACAAAATAATCTCTCGATTTCACAAAGAAACTATACAAAATCTTAAAACAAGATTTTCACGGCTTCAAACGCTCAAGATGTAATTGATGAGCACAAAGTTCTTTTGGATACACTTTGCAATAGATCCAACATTGAAAACCCCTCTAGAAAACTTACTCCAGCTAGAAAATTTATTCAAATTAGGAAACCTATTAAGTGCTGGCAAAGAGTGGCCACCCTCCTCAAGTCCTCAGGCCACCAGGTCACTGCGTTGGACATGGCTGCTTCAGGGTCCATTCAAAGCAACCCCAAGATGTGAAGTCGATTGTAGAATATATGGAGCCGCTTTTGGAATCGTTCTAGGTGAACGAGAGAGGGTGGCTCTGGTAGGGAATAACATGAGTGGACTTGTCCTGTCATGGCCATGGAAAAGATTTCCTGAGAAAATTGCAGATGATGTGTTTGCTGCTGCTTTTATGCCTAGCCTTGAGCTCACCTTGCACTCCGTCCTCGAAGAGGTCTCTCTCTCTCTCTCTCTCTCTCTCTCTCTCTCTCTCTCTCTCTCTCTCTCTCTCTCTCTCTCTCTCTCTACGTTAGTTTTCCATTGGCTAACGAAATGGTAGACAAGTCGGGTGTTTTTATTTTTTCCTATTAGGGAAAACTATAGGGAGAATTACCAAAATATTCTTGAACATATTGTAATTGTGTTAATTTAGTCATAAAATTTTTAATTGTACCAATTGAATTCCAAACATTTTCACATTTTGCTAATTGAATATATCTGACTAATTTTAGCCAAAAATAGCTGAGATGGACAATTGCTGTTCTATGTGACATGAAATATTTTAATTTTTTGGATTTTTTTAAATATTTTTATTCTTTTCTTTACTAGACTTAAGGTGGCACTAGGCAACGGTGACGACATGTGGTCACTTGCCCAAATCTAGCGAGATCACCTTAACCCTTGTTGGTGATGCCCTCGCCCCTTTCACCAAGTGCTAGCGAGGGTGTCTTGGCCCTCACCTATAGCCAATGAGGGTCAGTCGGTGATCCTTGCTGACCCTAAGTCTAGGGGAAAAAAAAGAATAAAAAAAGAAAAGAAAAATAAAAATTATAAAAAATCCAAAAAATTATTAAAATGGCAACATCAATGCTAATTGTGTCACATATGACAACCGATGTCAACGTTAGAGATTTCCAGCTAAATTTGACCAAATTAATTTTTATTAACAAAACGTGAAAAAAATTAGGTTTCAATTGACACAAATAAAAAGTTTAAAATTGAATCGACACAATTACATTAAATTTAAAACATTTTGGTAATTTTCTCGTAAATCACACAAATGCCGATGAATCCAAACTTGCCATGTCTTAGGAGTTGTCAAGCCACAAAGAAAGGGAAAATGAGAGGGTGAAATTAATGATGTTGCCCCCATACCCCAAGTTTTTGTTCGGTTTCCTTGAGAAAACTATGAATCCTACCAAATGGGGAATTCTTTAGATTTAAAAAGCCAATAAATCAAAATAAGGAAAAAATAGGAAAAAAAAACTTTTAAAAAACATCATCAATATAGGATTTCTTTACATTCAAAGTAAAAACCTGTTTAAACATATTTATTATAAGGCAAAATAAATATAGTATATCTATTAACAACATCTATACTATTAAACATTTTTCACAATTGTAATTGTAAAAGAAAATGTTTATCATTTAACAAAATATATGCAATTGTTAAAATTAAAACTCGTATATCTAATTTACACAACTTAAAGTATGAATAAGTTCTACTCAAGTCATGGCAATTCAAGTTAACTCAAAAATCGAAATTATGATTATCTCGTGACTAACTAAAATAAAATTTATCTAAAAAATTTAAAGTATATTGGATTTGTTTGATTAAAAAATTTTATCTCGCTGCTTTTTTTCTTTTCATACGATCCCATCTTTTCACATGCTAGCCACATTTCAAATCTGTTCACTTGCTCAATAATCTTTTGAAAATCTCATGAATTAGGTTGAAATATATGTGTGGGTTGGTAATTTGACTTTCATTGTATACAGAATTGGTGAAAATGTTTTCGTGAGTACACTGCAAAAGAATTGAGGTTTACATTCAAATAGTTATTCATAGTACTAGAAAAAGTTTACATACATTAAACATATTTCCTTCTTGATGGTTTCATTTTCTTTATGGAAAAAAAGAATTATTTTTCAATATCTAAGAATTTTCCATCAATATTTATTTCCCAATTTTGTTCCGTGTTATGATTCTGGCTGCCGATTCCGATTAGATGGTAATTTGTGGTCCACAAGGCACCATTATTCCATGTCAAAATAATTAAAGTACAAAAAAGAAATCGTCTTACTCTATTTTATCACTAGAAAAAGAGAGATTGAATGATGAGAAGTATTATTAGGGTTAATATATAGTTTTTCCATCCCAACTGACTATGTTCATCCTATCAATAATTTAACTAATGTGCTTCAAATTATGCAAGTACCATTGGTTGGTTCAGTGCGGGATTCATGCGAAACCTAAAGTAATAATTTAATGGATTATAGAATGAAACAAACACATATTTTGCTGTAATTTCGACACATTTCTTGTGCTTTTGTGCATAAACAATATCGTAATTGAGATTATAAGGTAATCCGACTATGGAATGGCTAACAAAAGTTACACCCAAATGGGGGAGGCGAGGTCAGCCACTAACTGATAACAAATGGATTAATCTTTTTTCTTTTTCCTTATTTGCGAAATGGTAATGTGCGTTGCAGTCAAATTTGAAAACAAACTTAGCTTAGATCTTCACCAAAAAACAGTTTGTACATGAATGTGCATTTGCTGAAAAATACAAAGAAGTTTCAAATCTTTTGTCACGTTAGATTTTCGGATGAGCAAGTGAGTGGTGAAACTTAAATGAATGAAATTTGAGTCGCCATGCAATTATCACAAATAGCGGTGGTCCGAAACATAAACATACTATTTAGAACGACGGAACCAGATTGCAATTATTATGGAACTATCATTTGTCACGGTAAAAGCGATGCATGATAACATTTACCGAATTTGCAGCCAATGCAGTTGCAATTGACAAATCCTTAAACAAATGTGTGCTCCGTAGCTCACATTTGATGATTTCCTAGTTAAATTCTGCTCGTTGAATTTGATTTCTCAGATTGCCATGCTAGTTATGGATGCCAGGATGGTAAGGCCGGGGAAATACCAGCAGGCATCTATAGGACACGAAAGTTGAGGAGGCATCTTTCTAGATTGCAAATGGCAAAGGAAGGTCTGACTTCTGACTCCGAACACCACCATCATGAGCCATATTAAAATTATGTCTTGAGTTTGAGCCTTGTTAAACGAACGCCAAAACTAAAGCCTGCAAATCTGCCTCGATGAATAAAGTCCAAGTTGGACTTTCGTGATCGTATTCGATTTTGTTTAGCACGCTGGCCGCCTTCCTTACAGTGGATGCTTTGCATGCGAAAAGAAGAAGGACGAACAAAGCAGCAGAAAGGGACACGCGTGTTGGACTATCGTGAAGCTACAATGAAGAAAACGTGCTCACATTCTTCCGCCTCAAAAGAAGACTTTTACCAAATTCTCAGTAAATGAACAGGGCCCCTCTATTTTGACATTTACATGCACATACATAAGTTATGTACTTTAAAGTGTAACCAAACAGATTTAAAAAATATTTTTGAAAAGTGCTATTATGGCTTGGCTCACAATTGGGTTAACTACTCGACTGTGGAAACGTGTTGATGATGAAAAAAGAGAACTTGTATTAGGTAATTGAAGACACGCACGTGATAAAATATGGTAAATAAAAATCTCGCAAGTCCCTGGTACAGTATATTCTCTCCCCACATACAAAAACACTTGAAAAGCTCGCTAGCTTATACAACGGCACACCCACAATCTTTGCCTTTTTTATGCTCTTGTGGCTTACTCCTAATAAAACTCTGTTTATAGAGCAATGGCCGGCTGGCACGTTAAAAAAAGCTGCATCACGAGGAAATTATTGCAGCCGGATAAGTTGAAGTCAACTTGTGATTGAGATCTCTGGGAAAGAACACCACGCCCACAACTCTTTGCCTTTTTTATGCTCTTGTGGCTTACTCCTAATAAAATCCTGTTTATAGAGCAATGGCCGGCTGGCACGTTAAAAAAAGCTGCATCACGAGGAAATTATTGCAGCCGGATAAGTTGAAGTCAACTTGTGATTGAGATCTCTGGGAAAGAAAACCACGCCCACAACTCTTTGCCTTTTTTATGCTCTTGTGGCTTACTCCTAATAAAATCCTGTTTATAGAGCAATGGCCGGCTGGCACGTTAAAAAAGCTGCATCACGAGAAAATTATTGCAGCCGAATAAATTGAAGTCAACTCGCGATTGAGATCTCTGGGAAAGAACACCACACCCGCAACTCTTTGCCTTTTTATGCTCTTGTGGCTTACTCCTAATAAAACTCTGTTTATAGAGCAATGGCCGGCTGGCACGTTAAAAAAGCTGCATCACGAGGAAATTATTGCAGCCGAATAAATTGAAGTCAACTTGTGATTGAGATCTCTGGGAAAGAACACCACTCCTTCAATTTGTATTCCTAGACTGTGTTTGAAAGTTAAGATAAAATTCAAAATATGATCGGTTTTATCCTTTCTTATATTATGTGTTTGCTCAAAATAAGATAAAATTAGATAAAATGGAGATATAATCATAATATAATTATCCTATGGAGAAAGTAAGATAAATATGGATATGATTTTTGTTATTCATATTAGGAAAGTCATTTTTCTCAAATAACGAGCTTTTTAAATAAATAAAATTATATTTTGTTTCAATATAAATATAATTTGAATTCTAATATAAGAAATTCAAAATAACAAAATATAATAGTTTAGTTTTATAATTTAATCTTATTTTTATTTATATATTCGAATTAATTCTATCTTATAACATAGATTCAACATATATTTACATATTTTAGGTCTATTAGTACAATTTACTATTTAATAAAACTTTATTAGAGAATGATGGAAGGGAAAGAAGAAATAAAAAAAAAATAATTAAAAAAAAAAAAAAAAAAAAAAACTAGACAAGAGTTTCATGAGGTTTTTACTATCTTCATTTGTGAACTTTAAGTTCATTTACACTGATATATCGTTTATACCAAACAATGAACATGAAATGATGTAAATATATTGGACTTTATTTTTGCGATTCACCAAGCAAATGATAGGATATGGCAAAATCCCTAGATATCATATGTTATTTTGGTTAGAAAATTGGACGACCAAACATAACCTTAAGGAATTTGATGCTTATCCTCATAGCTTAGGAGAGGTCTGCTACTATTTCAAGAGGTGTTGACAATTCAATGGCCAAAATCATTTTTATTATATTCAAACATTAACTTCCCCAGTACACATATCCAAAAGGGGTACTAAGAATCCAATCAATATCATTGTATCTCAACTAGACCTATTAAAATGGGCCATAGACCCATTTTTAAACTATGTATGATGGGTTGAGTTGTTATATAAGTTAGTCAAATTTAAAGAATGGGTCACAAATGGGCTTAGACATAATGTGAGTACTAAATAGGTTGGAAATGGGTCATAAATGATTTTATAACTTACTTAGACTCAACCTAATTCTATGATTCTCTTCCATTCTCTCTCACCATCATTCCATCTTGCGCTCACTTATTACACTCTTACCTCCATTTGGGTATTATCTTTCGTAAATTGGGTGGAATATCAAAGGGCTTTGGCAATATGAGTCGGATTGGGTATGTATCATTAGGTTTGCATTGCATAGATATGTGTCTATTTAAGTCAGACCATATTCAATCTAACTCCCCCCACCATTTGATGGATCTAATATCAACCATTGATGTATTTACCTGCTACTTAAATAAAATAATCATTCACGCCATCAACAATAGAGGGGATAAATAGTGTACAAGAGCACCTGCGGAAGAATTGAAAACCTCCCGTCTCTTATAACAAAACCCACAACTTTGGGTTCTTTGAGAATGAAAGCCTTTGTACTGACCAATTAAAAAGCATAAAGATTTACCACCCGAGGATGGGAATTCGTCATCAGAGATTAAAATGGGCAAGTGGGTCCATCCCCTAAGACAAGGTGCCTGTTTAGTATAAAAAAGATCCAATTAATAGCATCTAAGCAGCCGAGCAATCAGTTTCGACTTGCAAATGCTCGACTGCTAGTATAGGTTGCCCTTGGGGCTTTAGTTATTATGTTTATATCAAGGTAAAAGCCAATCCCTCGACATTATTACCCCCCCCACAACACAATTTTATATCTACCTGAAGAAACAAGCCTACTTTTTACTCGTCAACCTTATTGTCCATGTTGATGAGAAAACGCATATGGGCTATAGCAAATCTCAAGAACAGTAATGCCGCCCAATCTCTTCAAGGGAAGCACAAAGCTCGTGGCTTAGAGAACATGACCATGTGATCGGAGCCCGAGATTATCTTTAGTTCATCCGGCGGGTTCATCTCCACCATCCATCCCAGCAGGCTTTCCATTAGTATTAGGTCCTGGTCGCATACAATGTAAACCCTGCGGACCAAGCCATATCTGCCCCGCGTGACTGCTATTTCCTCCTTCATCTTGTCTTGATCAGGACAGAGACGAAATGGCCTCCCTAAGTAGGACGCTAACGTCAAGTCCTTCGAACAGGAAAGGAAAAGCACTGAGATACGTTCCAATTTAGATAGCCATTTCATTTCTTGTGAAGTAATTACTTTTAACAATTTTTCAGTGCTGATAATTTTATGAATATTAAGAAAATAGGTGAACTGACCTCAGGCAGGAAGAGTTGATAGACCTTGGAAGCCAGGAAGTCGTAGCCAAAAGATAATGTAACATCAATAAGCATGATGCAAATAAATATATACATATACATATATCCATGTATTACGATGTGACATAAAGGGAAATGTAATGAACGATTGAGATGCATGAACAAGTAATTTATCTTGATCACGTGGAGATTACGTACATATAATAATTAAGCTTCAACATCAAACTATTTGCTATTATAGTATAACGAAGAAAAAAAACTATTGCATTTAACTAGGTCCTAGTTGTGGTGTTGTACAACACCTCAACATCATGAAGTGAGAAAGTACATCTGAAGTTCCAATTCTCTTAGGAAAATTGTCCAAAAATTCTTAAATCTATTACATTTTTGCTAATTAAGTTATAAACTTTTTAATTTTGGCAATTGAGTACTAAATATTTTCTTCTTTTGTCAATTAAATGCATTCGACCAATTTTGGTCAAAAATTGCTGATGTAAATAGTCACAGCGGAAATGGCAATTTTAAATAATATTTAATGATATTTTAATAAAAAAATTTAAATTTTGTATGCTTTTTCTTTATAACCCTATTATTTTTATTTAATAATAGAAAACGATTATCTCTTCACATGGTGTCAAAGACATACATAAAAAAACTCCAACCGTCAGATTGCCAGACAACACTATTCTGTCACTAGAAAAGGCCGCACTGCCGGCCGGCAACACCCGCAATGCCAAATCAATAGGCGATACCCACAACACTTAACTAGGCCACCACATCTTGGTGTTTTAGAAAAGGTCCCGCCGCTAGCTAGTGACACCCACAACAATGACTGGCAACCCCAACCGTGGCCATTCAAGTCGCTCTACATCGTCTAGCCCTCGTGTTGCCATCCCTTAGGATCGCTCAACGTATTGTTACTACCACTCAGTTTAGGCATGTCACATCCCAGACCCCCAAGCACGCAAACATTCCTCCACGATTGTTTAGTTGCAACATCTCTAGATGTGTCATCGACGCATTCTCTTGTCGTTCGATTAAACGCAAGCAAAACATGCATAATAACTTTCAACAAATTAAATATAACAGGGATAGCCAGGAAAACACAATAACATCAAACCAAACACTTCTTTATATATTTATTGTTGACCTTAGGAAGTTTAGGAGTTCCAAGCCCATCCTCAAAGGGCGACTTCATATGCGATCAACAAAACTAGTAGAAGGTTAGGGTTAATTTAAGCTTCTCTAATGCAAGGGTTAGCCGTGGTATCCGGGTGGAGCCTTTAGGTTATACTCGTCATCCGAGTTGCTCTTTGGATCCTCTAAGGCCCCATCAGGGTGTCGATATCCATGGGATCCTAAATCTGCTCCCCAAGACCCCCTCAGGTGGCCCGTCAAACCCACACATCAGGCTAAAATGCTCCTCCCTGACCCAGATGAACCACGCCTTGAACCTATGGGCCACCCAATTAGCCAACCCTTCGTCAACCCAAACGTTCATAACAAAAAAACTCATAAACGTGATTCGTCCCTAGGATAGGGTAGGGAGTCACAATAGTGTCCTGGTCCATCAAGACCTCGAACCGAACACAACGATTCTCTATACTACAAGCTTGAAAACAATAAACAATAACGGGTGAGATAAAAATTTCAATAAGTCAATAACCTAAGCTTTGATTAGGACTCTAATTTGTCTCGGTTGCAACCTACACATACAGCACATCGAATAATCTGCAAGCATCCTTAATTCACCTTGACACACCCCTGCATATTGTTAATTCACACATGTCCATAGCAATACATTAGTTATGCATATAATCATAACACTTCTCATAATTTTCCATGTACAATGCATTCACATGTATTCCAATTATTATGACCACTCAAGTTATGGCTAACACAAGAGTTGGCAATCTTTCGGCATGACTAGGTATCATCCTACTCCATCAAGCACGACATCATCTTAGACCCCTATATTCCATAAGGAAAATCAGTTTGGCCTCAACTACGACTCAACATTTGAACCCCTGCCAGGCATCCAATAAATTTGGGCATCATCCCCAAACTTCCGTTAGGTGACGGGTTCTTTTAAGTGACCACTCAAGCACACCAATTACTTACACCAATTTCATTTCTCATCAATTAGCCCAATGCAAACGTGGTTCATGCTTATAAAACAAATTACTAATTATTTTACACGTTAAATTCGGTAAAATAATCACATGTGATCACGTACATATAATTAACCCTTCAAACTTTGTATGCTTCCATTTTAAAACAACATTATTCCATTTGACACATAAAACATAGCATTCAAACACGACACCTCGTGAATCACCATTTAAATATCAATAAAACCTTCTTTAAAATAGAAATTAAAGTTTCTAAATTGGGAAATTATTTTTCGTGGCATCACAAGCTTCAAACAACTTAAGTCATGCATTAGTTCATCCCATAATTCAAGCATAAAACATAAATAATTCACTAGTTATCGCCCTATTACGATAACTTATCAACCTTAAACCAATAGTTTATCACTCAATCATTGATAGCTCATCGTTTATTTAACAATGACTTATCACCTATTTTTCAATAGCTTATCACCCCTTTGGTATATCCCCTATTTTTCGATAGCTTATCATCTCTTTGGTGATAGCTTATCACCTATTTTCCGATAGCTTATCACCCTTTCAATGGTAACTTATCACATAATTGCTTATAGCTTATCACCCCTTTGATGATAGTTTATCACCTATTTTCCGATAGCTTATTATCCCCTTAATGATGGTTTATCACTTAATTGTCAATAGCTTATCACCCCTTCAATGATAGTTTATCATCCTTTTCTTTATAATCTATCACCACTACTTATCACCAATCGCGATAACCTATCAACTTTACTTATCACTTCTCGCGATAACCTATTAATTCTACTTATTGCTTATTATGATAACTTATCCATTAAACCATCATTAATTAAGACAAACTACAATTAACATTAATATAAGCTACCCCTAAAAGTAATTTAACACCCTAATCAAAGTTTATAAAGTTAACTCATGGTTTTACGGTGACAGCGAGATAATAGCTACAGTGGCACGACGGCAATAAGAACATGATGCTCATATCTCAAACAACGGCACCAATAGTAGCGGATTGGCAAAGCTTGAGGGCACACAGACTAAGGGCAGTAGTGATGGCAGTGAAGGTGGCTCGGCTAATGACAAGCAACAAACGACACTGGCATCGAACAATGAACGAAGGCACGAATGAGTGATGATAGTAAATGAGGTGACGTCCAATAGGTTGGTATTGAAATCCTTATGTGTTCTATACCCTAAATTGAATTAAATTTCATTGTTAAAATCGATCAAATGCAACCTTAGTACGATCTAAACTACCGGGTGGCTTTTAAGGGCTTTCCGCGTTTGACCCATGGTCGATAATTTTCAATCAACATTTGTATTGTACCTCTTTAGATCGTGAATAACCCTCAGTTGTCATATAATTATGAGAAATCAATTACTCATCTTGAGTACAAGATCAATAGGAAATTGGTTTACTGTCATTCGTAGCAAGTATAATAATCGTGCAGAATCACTGCAAACCAACTATGTAATTCTATCGAATTGATTTATATTTATTTACTAATTGACTTATAACAACATAGTATTATCCCTTATCAATCCTTATAGTCAAGCGGTTTATCCTCGATCGAATTCTCTAGTTGTACGGGTTTTGATCTTTTATGGCCTTTCCTAATAAATTAGTTAACTAATGAGTGACCAATTTAAAGTAAATTCAACTATCAATGCCTTAATTAAAAGAAAAAAAAAACCATTTCATATATCTCGAGAAGGGTCAATTTTCAAGATATCACAACTCTTTCCCTCTTATAGAAATTTCCTCCTTGAAATTTGAATTAATACGAGACTCTTCAAAAAGTTGGGGATGTTGACGTCTCATTATTTCTTCATTTTTTCATGTAGCTCTCTTTGTCCCTTGGTGTTGTCACATCACTTTGACTAAAGATATCATCTTATTCTGCAGCACTTGCTCCTTTCAATCCACTATATGCACTGGTCTTTTTACATACGACACTCTGCCATCCACGTTCATAGGTCAAATTAGATTCATACTTCCTTAGCATAGACATGAGAAAGACATTAAGTACTTAAGCAAGTCTCGGTGGCAACACGAGATGATAAGCCAAAATCCCAATTCACTCTAAGATTTCAAAAAGACCAACATACCTTGGACTCAGTTTTCCCTTATTGTCGAATCGCTAAGTACTCCACATCGATAACACTTTGAGGAATACACGTTCACCCACCTAAAATTCTAATGGCTTGCACCATTTATATGTATAACTTTTTTGAAGATTTTGGGCAGTTTTAAGCCTTTCTCGTATGACTTTGACGGTGTCCACTAGCTATTGAATCAACTTAGGGCCCGTAATCTTTCATTCACTAGCTTCGTCCCAACAAATAGGAGTTCGACAAGCCCTACCATATAATGCCTCAAATGGCATCATTTTGATACTCTACTAATAGCTGTTGTTATAGCAAACATAATAAGATGAAATTGTTCCTCCTAACTTCCTTTAAAATTCAATACACAAGCTCGCAGCATATCCTCGAGCATATGAATGATTTTTTATGACTGACCAACCGTCTGTGGATGATAGGTCGTGCTATATTGCAACTTAGTCCCTATGGTAGTTTGTAGACTTTTCCAAAACGCGGCATTGAACTTGAGGTCTCAATCTAATGTGATCATCACTAGCACTCCATAAAAACAAACTCCTTGTTGCATGTACAAATCAGCAATTCTATCCAATGCAAAATCTTTTCATACCGTGATAAAGTGCGCAAACTTCATTAACCTATCAACCACGACCCAAATGGAATCATTACCTTGTTGATTCCTCAGTAATCCCATCACGAAGTCCACTGTAATATGTTCTCACTTCTACCCGGGAATCTTGAGAGGTTACTAAAGTCCACCAAGCTTGTAGCTTTCACTTGTTAGCACGCTAAACACTCAACAAAATATTTGGCGACATCTTATTTCATACCATTCCACCAATAATATTGGTACATATTCCAATACATATCTATGCTATCCAAATGAATACTATAGTTGCTATGATGGGCTTTTGACAAAAAAAAAAAAATTTCTTAAGTTCTATATCATTTGGCACACACAATCGTTCACGACACTTCAATATTCCATCCTTAGTCACTTGAAAATCGACTTTCCTCTTTTCTACATCTCTTTGCAAAATCTTTTGAATTTCGGGATTCAACGGCTGTAGCATCTTTCGGTTTAATTCCAAAGGTATTCATAAGACTTGAAATGTGGCTTACCTCAAACTTGAAATTCAAATCTCGAACTCCTTTGAGCAAAGTCCATTCTTGAACCATCATTTGTGCAACTAACGATCTTTGGCTTAGCACTCCCACTACCTTGTTGGCTCTACAAAGGTGGTATAGAATGTCGTAATCGTAATCCTTAACAAGTTCTATCCAGTGACGCTATCTCATGTTCAGTTCTTTTTTGGAGAATAAATACTTTAGACTTTGATGATCCATAAAAGTCTGAAACCATTCTCTGCATAAGTAATGCCTCCAGATCTTTAAGGCAAAAATGATTACTACTAGTTTCAAATTGTACATCGAATAGTTTAACTCATGAGGTCTTAGCTATTGGGATATGTATACAACTGAGATAGCTAGTATAAAGTACCTAGAGTGGGATGAATAGGTACACAAACAATTTTATCGAGATACGGAAGCGATTCTAGACAACCGATAGAAACGAGTTCACAAAATGATTTACGATCAAAGTAAAGAGAGTAAGGAAGAGAAGATTGAACACAGGTTTTATAGTGGTTCGGCTTATTCCAAGCCTACATCCACTCTTCCGCACTGACAGCCCACCAGCTAGATTTCACTATAAACAAAAGAGAAGTTACAGCTCAGCTTTTCCTTGATTCCACAGTGTAGATGTTCTATCACACCTCCTCAAGATTTCTCACAAATATAGACTCTCTTTTGTATACATGTATTCGCTCAAATGAATTGTCTAAACAACAAGGAGCTTCAGACTTTGAAATTTTTCTATCGCGCACACCTCAACAACTTAGAACGTCTTCCTTATATACTCATTTATGCCATCACACCCGTTGGCACTTACCAAAGGAATTCCTCAAATCTACCCATTGGATGGAATCAATTAGAAAGATCATTTGGCTATTAAAGGAACGTGTCGATAGCCCATCAATCATATTCGTCCATACAATCAGGATCTCGGTTTCCATAAGTAGAACCTTCCAAGAATATTTAAGCAATCATCGATTCCTTAATCTTCGAGTCAATCTCGATCAATCAAAGAATTCCATTGTGTCTATTCCAGCCACGAAATCTTCTCCAGTTGATAAGGTCAAGCCCTTAACAAAACATCCAGTTCTGGGCAACCTTTCTTCAATGGATTAGAGATTGTCAATGAGGATAGACTTTGAGTCTTAAGTCTGGCTATCCGGAGGTCTTCAAACTTTAGATGGCAGAGTCTGGAAACCTTCAGACTAGACTGATGGAAATGTTTTGTCAGCTTCAAAATACTTCAAGAGAATTTCTCCAACAATCTCCCCATTTTTTATGGTGACAAAACTTTCCTGCAAATTTGGACAACTTTGACCTGCAATAACATTTCTCAAACACATATGCATATCTTATAGAGATAAATGGTTAAATGAATAACACTAGAATCTGCAACCACAGAAAATAGGTTAGTCTAATAAGTGATAAAGTCATCCATAAGATACCAATGATAATTAATAAAAGCAGTCATGTCCAAGTCTAGTTCAGTTCTCATCCAGACACAAAAACAAAGTCAAACAGATCACAACAATCCAAACAACCAGTCCAACAAAACACACGATTAAAAGTCAAATTGTTCAAATCTTGCATCTCTCCCATTTTTGTCAGCATTAAAAAGGTTGAGATGAAAATGGAATAAAGTCAAGATTGCTTGGGAACGCTGATAAGCTGGAAATCTCCCATAGACTAAACGATGCCTTCTAGCCTTTTCAAGTCTTCCTTCAGTTGTGCAATCTCCTCACCCTTGGCATTGGCCTGATTCTGAACAATGAGGGCTTGGATTTTACCATTCAATGAACATGAAAAAACTTGACCCGCAGCTTGCAAGTTTTGAACCTCGCATCCCAAGGCATAAATTTGACCTCGCATCTCCAAGAGAATATCCATGATTCTGCGAAAATCTGCTGCATTATCAGTCTGAGTACTTGCTTCAGCTTGATCTGATGGAGTAAATGCAGACGATGGTAGATCAGCATAATCTCGCAGGTTTGGCGATGAAATTTCATGACCTTCTTCTGGAAATTGAGAGGCATAAACTTCATCTAGGTCTGCAGGTGAGCGACTGACTCCTTCATTTGCGTTAGGATATGAGGACTTCCCTCTTTTCTCTTGATCTCCCCCTATTTCCATGCCTACGGGTGGAGAAGAGTGTTCATCTAGTTCTCCTTCTTCTCCTCTTTCTTCTTCTTCTTCTGTCTCAACTCTTTCCTTCTCAGCTTTGTCTATCTTCAAGGAACTTGACATTGGTATGTCAGCCTTTTTGCAATTATCCAGTCCAAACTTTTTGACAAGATCATTTGCATATTTTTCTTGATGAATGAAAGTTCCTTCCTCCAGTTGTTTCACTTGGAACCCGAGAAAGAAGGTCAACTCACCCATCATGCTCATTTCAAATTCATCCTGCATAGTCTTAGAGAATTTCTTGCACAGACATTCATTAGAAGATCCAAAAATAATATCATCCACATATATTTGAACAAGTAAAAAGCTTTTGCTTTCTCTTTTAATAAAAATGATAGTGTCTACTTTACCTTTAACAAACCATTTCGAATTAAAAATTTACTTAATCTGTCGTACCAAGCTCGAAGTGCTTGCTTTAAGCCGTACAATGCCTTTTTGAGTCTGAATACTGAGTCTGGTTTCTTTGGGTCTTCAAACCCTGGTGGTTGTTTCACATAGACTTCCTCACGGATGAAACCATTTAGGAAAGCACTTTTGACGTCCATTTGAAATAACCTGAAATTTTTATGACAGGCAAATGCAAGTAATAAATGAATTGCTTCTAACCTTGCTACCGGTGCATAAGTCTCGTCATAGTCGATCCATTCTTCTTGTGTGTATCCCTTGGCCACGAGTCTAGCCTTGTTTCTTATGACTTTTCCTTTCTCATCCATCTTGTTCCTGAAAACCCATTTAGTTCCAACAATTGATTTACCTTTTGGTTTAAGAGTCAGCTCCCATACATCATTAACTCTGAATTGTCTGAGTTCTTCTTGCATAACTTCAATCCAGCTTTCATCGAATAAAGTTTCTTCTATGCTCCTAGGTTCTATTTCAGAAATAAGAGCCACAACACTAGACTCTTCTCGCCTTTTGGATCTTGTGCGGATTCCTTCATTGATGTCGCCAATAATAAGATCTTTGGGATGACTGGACTTATGTTTCCAGTTGTTGGTTAATTTATCAGATTGATAGTCACTTCCTTCACTAGAATCTTCAACAGTCACTTGTTGCTGGTCCTTCAAAGTTTGAGCCACTTCTTGAGAATTAGACTTTGTAAAGTCTGGAGCAGATTCAGTCTCTTCAAAATGAGTCTGAATAGATTTAGAATCTTGGAATTTGACATTCATTGATTCTTCCACAGTTTGAGTCTTCTTGTTATAGACTCCGTACGCTTTGCTTGTGATTGAATATCCAAGGAAGATGCCTTCATCTGACTTTTCTTCAAACTTACCAACTCGATCATTTGCATTTTTCAATATGAAACATTTGCATCCAAATACATGAAAATATGAAACAATTGGCTTCTTTTCTTTAAATAATTCATAGGGGAGTTTTTCTAAGGCCCCTACTGATAATATAACATGATGTTGAAACTGCTTCAGCCCAAAACCGTAAAGAAATATTGCTTTCAATTAAGAGAGTTCTGACCATTTCTTGAAGAGATCTATTCTTCATTTCCACAACTCCATTTTGCTCTGGAGTATATGGAGAAGAGAATAAATGCTGTAAACCAGATTCGTCACAAAATTTAGCAAAATCTTGATTTTCAAATTCACCTCCATGGTCTGTTTTTATGCTTGAAATAACATATCCCTTTTTTCATTTTGAACCTTCTTCACAAATTTTTCAAAGTAAGAAAAAGTTTCAGACTTACTTGCCAAAAAATATACACATGTAAATCGTGAGTAGTTATCCACAATTACTAGGCAATATTTCTTACCTCCAATGCTCTGCGTTCTTGTTGGTCCGAAGAGATCCATATGCAAGAGCTGCACTACACGGTTAGTCGAAACTTGATTTATTGGCTTAAAGGAATGTCTTACCTGTTTTCCCAATATACATGGTGTACATAGATCAGACTTTTGGTATGATAAATTAGGTAGACCACGAACAAGCTTCTTTGCTGATATTTTAGCTATCTGCTTTATGTTGATATGCCCAAGCTTTTTACGCCATAAGTTCGCTTCGTCTTGGATTGAGATTAGACATTGTGATTCATTTGGCTTCACGTCTAAGAGGTAGATATTCCCATGTCTTCGACCCATGAAAGACTGAGTATGGTTTTTACTGGTTCCTAAACAAATACCCTCTTGAAAGTTTATTTTGAAACTGGCATCACAAAGCTGACTGATACTGAGCAGATTGTAATTGAGCCCTTCAACTAAAGAAACATTGCTTATTGTGAGAATCCCAATCATTACAGTTCCAAATCCTACTATTTTTCCTTTGATGTTTCCTCCAAATGAGACTTTTCCACCATTCACTTGAACAAGCTTTATGAAACAATTTGAATCTCCTGTCATGTGTCTCGAGCATCCACTATCCAGGTACCATTTCACCTTTTTCTTGATAGTGACCTGCATTTAAAAAGAAACTCAAGTTTTCTTTGGTACCCATATTTTCTTGGGTCCTTTTGAGTTAGTCTGATATACGGTTTTTGCCCAAACTTTATTGACAGGTCTCCAAGCCATAGGACATTCTTTCTCAAAATGATCTACACTATTGCATTTTGAACATCTAAGAGCATTGCGACCTACTGGTTTTACAAATGTCCTTTCAAAATGGTTTTTGTAAGCATTCATTGTTGGTCTTTGTTTAATTCTTTCTTTTACTTTAGGAAAATCGATTAAATGAATGGTTTCAGTAGTCATTCCTAAACCAGATTTATTGAAATAAGGTCTTTGAATAGAAAGTATTTTCTCCAGTTTTTCAGATCCTTGAGAAAATCTTCTGGAAATATTTGAAATATAATTTTTCAAAAATGCATTTTCTTTCAAAAGATTATCTTCACTTTCTTTGAGAGAAGAAACATCCCGGTCTAAGCATTTCACTTTTTCTTTTAGAACATTCTCTTGTTGTTTTAAAACAGAATTTTCCTTTTTGAGTTCAGAAATTCTTTTAAGAGAAGTCTTAAGACTAAAACATAATTCATCAATGTATTTTGAAACTTTAATAGGGATTTTGAAATTACTTACCTCGAATTCACTTTCTGAGTTTGAATCAGTTTCGGAGTTTGATTATGAGTCTATTGTGCCATTAAACATATGTTGGCATAATCATCATCACTATCTTCACACTCCGTATCACTCCAGGTTTCAGCTTTGAGAGCCTTTCGATACCTTTCAGTTTTTCCTTTCTTCTTCCTCAGAAGAGGATAGTTGGGTCTGATATGTCCATTTTTCTTGCATTCAAAGCAGACTACATCTTTATTTGATTCATCATCTTTAGCAGACTTGGTCTGTTGCTTTTGAAAATTTTGTTTCCTTGAATTAAATCTTCTTCCTTTTCTATTCAGCTTTCTGAATCTTCTTATCATGAGAGCAAGTTCTTCATCATCCATGTCGTCTTCAAAATCTGTTACATCATAATCATCATTAAATTTTAATGCAATTGATTTCTTACCTTTGGGATCTTCGTCTTCATTGATTCGTTTCACTTCATAAGACTGAAGGGTCCCAACCAGCTCATCGACAGACAGTGACATGATTATTTGAGTCTCTCTGATTGAGGTCTTAATGTAATTCCAATCCTTGGAGAGTCCACGCAGTAGCTTGTTTACTTTCATGGGATCAGAGATTGGTTGACCTTGATTTTCAAGACCATTCACGATTTCTGTAAAACGACTAAACATGTCAGTTATAGATTCTTCTAATTTCATTCTGAAGGCTTCGTATTGACCGAGAAGAATGTTGATTCTTGTTTCTTTTACTCGATCGGTTCCTTCATAGGTAATGTATAGTCTATCCCAGACTTCTTTGGCTGTATCACAAGAAGATATTCTGTTATATTCAGTAGGTGATAAAGCACAATATAAAGAGAAAATTGCTTTTGCATCAAGAGCTTGTCTCTTGGTTATCTCTTCCTGACTTATTTCGCTGGACTCAACAGTGTCCTTTCCTTTTTCTGAGACAGATGCAGCTTTAGGAATGATTCCTTTTTCTACAACGTCTCATTCCAAAGGATCCTTTGATCTTAAGAATGCCTTCATCTTGTTCTTTCATATGTTGTAGTCATTTCCATCAAAGTAAGGCGGTCTGGTGTTGCTTTGCCCTTCTACCAGCCCTGGAGCCAACATACTAGCCATGGATCTTTTACTCTAAAGTAAAACACTTCAAACAAAGTGAATACACAGGCTCTGATACCAATTGAGATAGCTAATATAAGTACCTAAAGGGGGGTGAATAGGTACACAAACAATTTTATCGAGATACGGAAGCGATTCTAGACAGCCGATAGAAACGAGTTCACAAAATGATTTATGATCAAAGTAAAGAGAGTAAGGGAGAGAAGATTGAACACGGGTTTTATAGTGGTTCGGCTTATTCCAAGCCTACGTCCACTCTTCCGCACTAACAACCCACCGGCTGGATTTCACTATAAACAAAATAGAAGTTACAGGCCAGCTTTTCCTTGATTCCACAGTGTAGATGTTCTATCACACCTCCTCAAGATTTCTCACAAATATAGACTCTCCTTTGTATACATGTATTCGCTCAAATGAATTGTCTAAACAACAAGGAGCTTCAGACTTTGAAATTTTTCTATCGCGCACACCTCAACAACTTAGAACGTCTTCATTATATACTCATTTATGCCATCACACCCGTTGGTACTTACCAAAGGAATTCCTCAAATCTACCCATTGGACGGAATCAATTAGAATGGTCATTCGGCTATTAAAGGAACGTGTCGATAGCCCATCAATCCTATTCGCCCATACAATCAGGATCTCGATTTCCATAAGTAGAACCTTCCAAGAATATTTAAGCAATCATCGATTCCTTAATCTTCGAGTCAATCTCGATCAATCAAAGAATTCCGTTGTGTCTATTCCAGCCACAAAATCTTCTCCAGTTGATAAAGTCAAGCCCTTAACAAAACATCCAGTTCTAGGCAACCTTTCTTCAACGGATTAGAGACTGTCAATGAGGATAGACTTTGAGTCTTGAGTCTGGCTGTCCGGAGGTCTTCAGACTTTAGATGGCAGAGTCTGGAAACCTTCAGACTAGACTGATGGAAATGTTTTGTCAGCTTCAAAATACTTCAAGAGAATTTCTCCAACAACAACTACTCTCCCATGTTGCATTAAGACGCAGCCTAATCCTTTATACAACGCATCGCTAGAAATCTCATAACCTCCAAGACAAGATGATATTGTCAACACAAGTGCAGTAGTCAGCTTATACTTAAACTCTTGAAAACTACACTTGCACTTATCTGTCCATTCGAACTTTTCGTCCTTCTTCAGTAATCCCGTCAGAAACATAGCTATCATAGAAATCTTTCCACAAACCATCTATAATAGCCTGTCAATCCCAAGAAACTTTAAACCTCAATTATTGTCATTGGTCTCAGACAGTTCATAACCACTTCAATTTTGGTTAGGTCCATGTAAATCCCTTCACCAAAATCACTTGACCGAGGAAAGCTACACGAGTTAGCCAAAACTTGTACTTACTAAATTTAGCATGCAGCTCATGTTCTCGCAAGGTCTAAAGTACCATCCTCAAGTGTTGTTCATGCTTCTCTAGACTCATTAAATATTCCAAGATATCATCAATAAAAATTATCACGAACTGATTCAAGTATTCCTTGAACACATGGTTCATTTAATCCATAAAAAGCAATAAGTGCATTAGTCAAACCAAAGGGCATTACGGTGAATTTATAATGATCATAACTCATACAAAATGCCATCTTCGGTATATCCTCCTTCTTAGTCCTTAATTAGTGGTAACCCATCCTTAAGTCTATCTTGGAAAATACCAAAGCTCCTTGCAGCTAATCAAACAAGTCATATATTCTTAGCAATGAATACTTGTTCTTGATTGTCACATGATTAAGTTGCCAATAGTGGATGTAAAGATGCAACGAACCATCCTTTTTTCTTACAAACGAAACTAGCACTTCCCAAAATAACACACTAGGACAAATGAATCCCTTGTCCAATAACTCTTGCATTTATACCTTTAATTCATTTAGTTTTGACAAGGACATACAGTAAAGTACCTTAGAAATCAACTCCATTCTAAGGGCTAACTCAATCACAAATTTTATCTCCGTTTCTGAGTAGTAACTCAAACAATTCCTCAGGAAAGACATCGGCAATTTCTCGTGTTATGGCAATGTTCTTCATCCTTGGTTCCTCAACCAATGTATTAACTACAGTTGCCAAATAACCTTGGCAACCCTCATCTAGCAATTGAGTCACCTCAAGTGATGAAATTATAGGAATCGCGGGTCCTCCTCAATTTCCAACAAACTCAAAACTAATACCCTCTAGCGGGTTAAATTGGATCGCTTTACGATAACAATTTATCATAGCTCGTTGATTGGTGAGCCAATCCATACCAATGATAACATCAAAATCATACATCTCTAGCACAATTAAATCTATACTTTCCTCTCCGCTACCAATAATCAACTTGCAACCCGAACATCCTACGGCAGACAATACTTTTTCCTTTAATGGGGTAAAAATACTAAAAACTGCTTCCAACGGTTTTAGACTTACCTCATTAACTTATCGAACTGTTCAACAATAAATAAGTGCATGGCTCCTATATCAAACAAGGCATAAGTAGCATGATCATGTAACGAAACCGTACTTGTAACCACGGCCTGCAAATCCTCTACCTCCTTTCTGGTGATGGCATAAATCCTTCCTTGCATTGGGGTCTATTCAAAGTATTTTGCGCCGGTGGGCAATTCTTCACTTGGTGGCCATTCTAACCACATCCATAGCAGGCTCCCATCCTAGCATAACACAAGGTTGTTCTATGCCTCCTATTGTAGAATTGACATGTGCCATTAAAGTTGTATGTTGGCTTTCTCACGCCATTCTTTCAATTGGGAGGGATTAGATGTTTTCTTCCTATCATTGGCCTCTTCCCAAACCAATGATTGTCCCTATTAAGCGCAAATCGCGACCCAGATGTGGCTGTCCATTCTTGCATGTTGCTTTCAATCAATTAGGTCTTCCTGTATAGTTCATTGTAATCCTTGAGATTCAGGGGCCCTAACTAGTCTTTAATCTCTGATTTTAAGCCATCTCTGAATCTCCTAGCCCTATCCACTAAGTCTTTAATCTACTTCGACGTGTACTTGGACAACTCGGCAAACTTCACCTCCTACTAATCTACTGACAAGTGGTTTTGATGGAGTTGTTGGAACTCAACCATCCTTTATTCCTGCACGTAATCTGAGAAATACTTCCCATTGAAAGCTTCAACGAATGCATCGCACACCAAGATCATACTTTCAAGAAAGACCCTTCCTTCAATGGCTTCCCACCACTTGCTAGCGTTGCCTTACAGTTGGTAAATGGCCAACACTACCTTGTCCTCCTTCGAGCACCTTAGTAATATAAATGCTTTCTTTAGTTCCTTGATCCAGAGAGTTGCAGCCTTAAGATCACCCACCCCAGTAAATTTTGGTAGTTTCGACTTTAGTAATTGTTCCACTAACTTATGCATTTACTAGTCACCATTCATATTCCTAAACAATAGGACTTCAGCAGGTATAGTAGCAATAGTGCCAACAACGGCAGTAGCTGAAAGTGCTAGTATAAACACCTAGAGGGGGGATGAATAGGTGTAAAAACAGATTCTGCAAAATGCAGTGAAAATATTTACTTTTAACCTGAGTCTGAATAATAACAGACTTTGAGCGAGTTTAGACTTTAGTAGTTAAATAGAATTACGAACAAAATAAAGGAGTTTAGGGAAAAGAATAAGAACACATAATTTATAGCGGTTCGGCTTAGATCAAGCCTACGTCCACTCTCCCACGCTAACAGCCTTCTTAGCTGGATTCAACTATACAATCAATAAGAGATTACAACTTTGAATACAAACACTTAGTAATAGATTACACTATCTTACTAAGTCACTCTTTTGGTATTTCTCTCACGATCACAAACGTTTAAGCTCACCAAAGACATGTGTATGATCGAAGGTCACTCAAACTTTGGAATTATAAATTCTACGCTCCATCTCTTACTTATTCATCAGTCCTTGATCTCCTTAATTACTCCTCCACTTTCAAACTAGCCGTTGGACAATATCTTGAGGATTGTCTTTCAATCTATCCATTGGACAGATTTGTATCTAGAAGATTTGGTAGCTGTTGAGTAACAAAAGTAGAATCCCAAATTGATTCTAATCGCCCATACAAATAAATATTGATTTTCATAAGTAGAGCTTCTTCGTATAAAACGTTATTGTCTTCAAGATCTAATTGTCAATCAATTAGATTGAGTTATCAAATCAATCTTGATGTAGAATTTAAACCAGATTACTAGGTGTTATATGATTGGGGCTTGTGTTACGTTATGTCGAATCTAGATGTACTTCGTTATGAATCTGCTACGTTCTAAGTCTGAGCAACTTCAGACTGAAATAAACTTTGAGTGTCTTCAGACTGAAGTAGATTACAATCTGGACGTAAGTCTGAACATATTCTGCTTCTGAACATATTTAGCTTTAAGGTCTAAACATAGTCTGAATAAGTTCAGTTTTAGCATAGAGTCTGTCTTCTGGTTCTTCATTCACGTTCAGTTTGGAATTTGTCAGAGTTGGCAGACTTCTGATGTAGAACAGACTTTAACGCTAAAGTCTGGCAGTCTTCAAACTTTAACACAGAAGTCTGAAAATCTTCATAATAGACTTTAGACATGTGTTACGTTCAGTCTTTTGGCAGTCTTCAAACATTGACAATATCCTTTACATGTTCTATCATTTGCATAGTTTATTACTTAACCATTAAGCACGTTAGTAGCATTTGATTTATTTTTTCATTTTCAAAACATTATAAGAAATTTCCCTAATAGTAGCGATAGTGCCGACAACGGCAGCAGTAGCGGCAACAGCAACAACAATAGCAACAACAACAGCTTACTTCTAAGCTTGCTGCTTGATCATATTTCCTAGGGCTTCCAATGCTTGCAGGATTTTATCCAACCTAAAATCACCCTGTTCTCTTCCTCTAGCACAAGCCGAGTCAATACTCTTCCTCTAGCACCAGTCTGAGTTGGTGCTCTTTCTCTAGCACAAGCCAAAGTTGGTATAGCCCCTCTTCTAAGGGCCCTCTAATTAGGATTGTCCATCTTGCAGGATTCTCAAAGAAATCTGTTATATAATTCCATAACAAAATTAGAAACCTAAAACATCTATTTAGAATCAATCAATCAATCACAAGCATAAGATATTTTCCTAATTAACTATCCTAGAACCCATCACACCTTATCATTCCAGATATTGACCACACTCTGATACCACTTAAACAAGGATGTCATACCCTGAACTCCCAAGCACGAGCATCCCTCCATGGTAGTTTAGTTGCAACATCCCAGGACGCGTTGCTAATCCATTCTTTCGTATTTCAATTAAACACAAGTGGAACGTGCATCAAATCTCTCAACAAATTAAATATAACAAGGATAGCAAGGAAAACACAATAACATCACACCCAACACTTCTTTTATATATTTACTATTAACCATAGAATTACAAACCCATCCCTAAAGGGCGACTTCCTATATGACCAACAAAAACCAGCAAAAGATTAAAGTTAATTTAAGTTTCTTTAATGCAAGGGCTAACTATGGTATCCAAGTGGAGTCTCAAGGTCAGACTCCTATCCCAATTGGTCTCTGGATCCTCTATGACACCATCAACAGTGTCAATATCCATGGGGTCCCAAATCTGCTCCTAGGGACCCCTACCAAATTGTCCATCAAACTAATGTATCGGGCCAAAACAGTCCTCCCTGACTTAGATGAACCACACCTTAAACCTATGAGCCACCCACTTGGCCAACCCTTCATCTACCTAGATGGCCGTAACAAACAACTCATAAACATGATCCATCCCCAAGGTAGGGTACGGAATCACAACAGCGTCTTGGTCCATTAGAACCCCAAATCGAATATGACAGTTCTCTATACTACAAGCCTGAAAATAATAAACAATAACTGATAAGATAAAATCTCAGTAAGTCAACAATCTAAGCATTGATTAGGACGCTCATTCGTCTTGGGTGTAACTTACACATGCAACACATCGAGTAATCCCACTAGCATCCTTACATCCCATTGACACACCCCTACATATTATTAATTCACATATGCCCATAGCAATACATCAAGCATGCATTTAATTAGAACACTTCCTATAATTTTCCATGCGTATTGCATTTACACACGTTCCAAATATTACGACCACTTTGGCTACGGCCAACACAAGGATTAGCAATCTTTCAGCATAACTGGGCATCTTCTCGCCTCATCGAGTATGGCATCTTCTTGGGCTCCCTGCCATAGATGGCATTTGATAAAGAGCATCAATCTAGCCTCAATCACGACTCGGCATCTAGATCCCGCTGAGCATCCAATAAATTTGGATATCATCCCCAAACTCCCATTGGGTGATGGGTTCCATTAAGTGACCACTCGAACACGCCAATTACTTATATGCCAATTTCATTTCTCATCAATTAGCCCAATACAAACGTGGTTCATGCTCATAAAATGAATTAGTGCAACTTTTACACATAAATTCGGTCAAATAATCACACGTGATCACGTACACATAATTAACCCGTCAAACTTGTACACTTTCATTTTAAAACATTGTTGCCCATTTGACATATAAAACATAGCACTCAAACACGACACCTCGTGAATTACCATTTATTTGTCAATAAAACCTTTTTTTAAAATAGCAATTAAATTTGGGCAATTATCTTTCATGGCATTACAAGCTTCAAACAACTTTCTTTTTCTTTTTCTTCTTTTTTTGCTTCAAACAACTTAAAGCGGGCATAACTTTATCCCATAATTCAAGCATAAAACACAAATAATTCACTAATTATCGCTATATTACAAAAACTTATCAACCTTAAACCGATAGCTTATTACTCAATCATTGATAGCTTATCATTTATTTAATGAAAACTTTTGACCTATTTTCCAATAGCTTATCACCCATTTGGTGATAACTTATCACATATTTTCCGATAGCTTATCATCCCTTCAATGATAGCTTATCATCCAATTGCTAATAACTTATCACCCCCTTCGATGATAGCTTATCATCATTTTATTGATAACCTATCACTACTACTTATCACATATCGTGATAACGCTTATTGCAATAACTTATCCACTAAATCATCATTAACTAAGACTAACTATAATTAACCTTAATCTAAATTTTCTCTAAATGCAATTAACACCCTAGTCAAAAATTAAGAAGTTAACATAGGGCTTTATGGCAACGGCGAGCTAGCAGCAATAGTGGTGCAATAGTGACAAGAACGTGATGTTCATAGCTTGAACGGTGACACCAACGACAACAACTCAGCAAAAGTTGAAAGCACACAAACGAAGGGCGATGGTGATGGTAGTGAGGGCAGCTCAACTAACAACAAGCAACAAATGGAAATAGTGTCAAACGGTGAACAAAGGTAGTGTAAATGGCGATGGTGAATGGTGATGATGAAGAAAGGAAGGAAGAAAGAGAAGAAAATAAGAGAAATAGAGGGGGAGGGAGGTTCGACCAATCAAGAGGGAGAAGGGGGAAGAAAGAGAGATTGAATGAGATTCCCCCCCAAAAAAATCCTATAAATCATACCTAAAACCTCTCCTCCATGCATTGACCATTTTGTCTTCTTCTTCTTCAATGCGCAAGGTCTTCTAAAAATGGCATTTTGGTCATTTCACCACTTTAACACAAAATCTCATTTTTGCCCTTGAGCCCAATTGCTTAAAATGGGCTTGGATGGGCTTGGCTTGGCTTGGTGGCCTCATTGAGCCCTCTTGACCACACATTCTAGGCGTGAGCCCCATTGGGTCTTTGCTTGACCCAACTCTCTTTTCCAACTTCCGATTCTCAACCTACTTATCCTTATCCAAAAATTTAAAGCTTACCGATAATTTGGCAAATAAATGAGGCAACGTCCAATAGGTTGGTCATGAAATCCTAGAAATTTCACTACCCAAAATCAAATTAAATTTCATGATTAAATCTATCAAATGCAACTTTAATACGACCTAAACTATTGGGTGGCTTTTAGGGGTTTCGTGAGTTTGACCCATGGTCAATAATTTTCAATCCATGTTTATGTCTCTTCAAATTGTGGATAACCCTTGATTATCATATAATCATAAGGAATCAATTACTCACCCTAAGTACAAAGTCAATAAGAAATCGGTTTATTGTTAGTCGTAGTGAATATTATAATTGTGCGGAATCACTTGCAAACTAACTACGTACTTTTGTTGAATCAATTTATATATGTTCACTAATTGACTTATAACAATGTAGTATTGTCCCTTATCGATCCTTATGGTCGAGCGGTCTAACCCTGATTAAATTCTCTAGTTGTACACATTTTTATCCTTTATGATTTTTCCCAATAGATTATTTAATTTATGAGTGATTAGTTCAGAGTAAATTCAACTATCAATACATTGATTAAAATAACCATTCATATATCTCGTGAATGGTCGAATTTCAAGATATCACATGGCGACCATAGCTGACTCTATGTAATCCATCCCGGCATTGCCAAACCTCACCAAACCTCACCAAACCTAACCCATTTCAAATCCGGCAACGTTCAACCAAGATTGGACTCTGAAAACCATAAAAGTCTTTTCTGATTCCCTCTTGGAGCAATATCTTTATACTGAAGATGATGAATAGAAAGTGGTCGAAGTTGGTTGATGTAATACCTTACCTTGTCACGGTCAAATTGGAGTGTCTATGATATGGAATTGTTTTTTTCTACAAAAGAAAAACCCAATTTCTTATGTCTACTAGACAAAGTTTCTGAAGTGGCTATTTTGGAGGAAAGATTTCATGGCTATTATAAAGGATAGAGTTGTTGCTCCTCACCTAAAAGTGACATATTGATGTCTTTTTTCATTGATTTTTTGTTGTTGAATATTAGGGTTCAGTATGTATACATGTGATGTTGCGTTGAATTGAAAGAGATAATGAGAATAAGTATGCTTATGCTTTGGTGATTCATATTGTTATTGATAGATGGGATGATTTTGTGAAATGTCTTCAAATTGCTGCGATTAGTGGTGATTAGATTGAGGCCCTTCTGTTCAAAATTACATTGTATTTGATTGGATTATTGGATTTAAGTATTGGTAATTGTAAAGTTCATTTATTGGGCTCAATCACACTCTTTATTCACTATTAGCAACCAATGGATCAACTTCTGGATCCCTTTTTAGTCATTTTTAATTAACATTTATCAAGTTAGATGAAAATAATTATCCATCCCGATCTAAAGCGATCAAGATCTATCTTATTGCCACCAAGCAACTTAACTATCTCACGTCTACAATACCGTTTGACAAAAGTTAAACTGCCAATTGAATTATAGGAGATGCAATGATTCGGGCCCTATTGTGGAACAGCATGGACCCTAAAGTTAGTCCTCACTTTATTCAATATGACTCCACTAAGACAGTTGGGGATAAATAATATGATGTGAGTATATGGCACATGGGAAAAGCTGTTTGATGTTCAGCGTGGATATCAATCTTTATCCAATCATTATGCTTGGTTCACGACTCTTTGTCAGTAATTAGATACTTATCTTCATACCTTGAATGATCCAGATGTTTTGCTAAACGCTAGGAGGATCTAAGTGTAATACTATATCTCAAGTCATTAGAGCCTAAGTATTACTCTATTCAGGGCAAAATAATATGATGTGAGTATGTGGCACATGGGAAAGCTACTTGATATTCAGTGTGGAGATCAATCTTTATACAATAATTATGCTTGGTTCACGACTCTTTGTCAACAATTGGATACTTATCTTCCTACCCCGAATGATCTAGATGTTTTGGTTAAACGCTAGGAGGATTTGAGGTTAATATTATATCTCAAGTCATTGGAGCCCAAGTATTTATATCTTCGTCAACATATTACATCTCAAAGTTCTCTTCCTACAGTGGATGAAGTCTTCTCTTATGTTTTTCGTCCTACAATTCCTAAGATTTCTTCCATGCTGATGATAAAGATTAGTGCTATGCTCTCCCATGATTTAGTCGATGTGGAGGTCAAGGTCATGATTATCAAGGTCATGGATGCAATTTTGTTTATAGTGGAGGTCATGGAGGCCATGAAGGGAGAGTTGGGACTCGTGGTACTATCATGGAGGCCATGAAGGGGGAGTTGAGACTCGTGGTACCATTAGTTCTAGCAATGGTCGTGGTTCACGCTATTGCCATCATTGTCAAAGAGTTGGACATAGAAAAGCTTATTGCTATATGCCTCACCCAGAGCTCAAACCACCCCATGCTGCATATACAAAGGTTGAGGATTCTCTTGGTCCTTGCTCAACAATTCTACCAAGTTTCACTAAAGTTCATAATGCAGGCAATTTAGTTACATTGACACATGCTAAGTATGTTACATTCGTTCGCTCCCAACAAGTGATAGGATTTTCAACTCCTACTACAACTCTGACACAAACCTCCAAACATAGTTCATCTTGTTTGTTGTCTGCAGCATCTGATTCTTGGGTTATGGACTCTATAGCTACCAATCACATGACTGGTAACTCTAAGCTATTTTCTTCTTTTCATTCCACATCTCCTTTATCATCAAACTTAGTTACATTAGCAAATGGCTCACAATCTCAAGTTATTGATACTAGAGTTGCTCATTTGAGTTCTTCTCTTTCTTTGTCATCTATCCTTGCCCTAATCTCCTTATAATTTGATTTATGTTAGCTTATTGACTAAAGAACTAAATTTTTATGTAACATTTTCCTCTTCTCATTGTGTTTTTCAAAATATGAGGACTGAACAGATGATTGGTGGGAGACATTAATCGAATGGTCGGTATTGTCTTGATAAGAAGGTATTGGTTGCCGCAACTATGAAGCATACATCCACCGATGTATATCGAATGCATTGTCATGCTGGTCATCCACCAAAAATACTTCAGCTTCTATCTCCTAAGTCTGAGTCTATGAGTTCCTCTCAATGTGAAGCTCATCAGTTTAGAAAATATCATAGAGTTTCTTTTCCCTTCCTGCTTTCAAAGTCATGTGTTTAGTCCATTTGAGTTGGTTTACTCATATGTATAGGGTCCATGTTGTGTGCCTAATGTCTTTGGATTCAAATATTTTGTTACATTCGTGGATGAATTTTTCCTAAATAACTTGGTTAGTTCTTAATATTAAAAAAAAAAAAATGTATAGAGATTTTTCATTGCTTTCAATAGTTCTATTTCGAAGTGTTGAATCAACATAATATCTTTATCAAACATTTATGGTCAAATAATACTAGAGAATATATTGCCGCAACTTCTAGTTTCAAGCAATTTCTTGAGTCTCATGGTATTATTCATCAGACCTCAAGCTCATACACTCCATACCAAATGGCATAGCCAAACATAAAATTCGCCATCTTCTTGATGTTGCCCATTACCTCATGTTTCATAAGCATCTACCTAAACATTTTTTGGGTTATGCATCTACCTAAACATTTTTTGGGTCATGCTGTTCTTACAACGTGTTATTTAATTAATAGGTTTCCAACTTTTGTTCTTCACGGAGGGACACCGTTCTCAATTTTACATCCAAATCATCCCCTCTTTTTTTTACCTCTTCGAGTTTTTGGGTGTGTCGATTTTGTACATTATCTTTCTCTAAGTCTTGATAAATTGGATTCTCGTGTTGAAAAATGTGCCTTTGTGGGATAATCTCATATCAAAAGGGATACAAATATTACAGTCCTACTCGTCATCATATGTTCGTGTCTACAGATATGATGTTCTTTGAAAATCAGTCATATTTTTCTTCTTAAGTGGTTTCGTTGACACGTGGTGATGGTGATGGTGATGGTGATGGTGATGGTATCCTATTGATGCTTCCATAGCCTTCCATTTCTCTAGCTACATCCACAAAAATTTCAATTTGCTAACGGCACGTATTATTGACATTGTACATTTTTTACTATGACAATACATTCTTCATCAACATCGGATTCATGCGTTCCCTCATCAATTACACCAGCCTCTAATCCCAATCTAGCCATTGCTTCTCAAAAAGGTACACGTTCTTGTGTTGGTCATCCGAACAATCATTATGCTCCTTATTCCGATCTTTCTGATTGTGTTAGTATGCATCATCTTCTTTCAAATTTTTTGTCCTATGATCATTTATATCCTACCTCCTTTGCATTTCTCTTAGCATTGTCTTATGTTTCTATGCCTAGCAGTGTTGCCGCAGCTCTTGCTCATCCAAGTTGGCGTTGTGCCATGAAGGATTAAATGCATGCACTAATTCGGAACCAGACTTAGCAACTTATTTCCTTACCTACTGATAAGAAACCTATTGGTTGTCATTGGGTTTTTACTATTACGATTCACCCAGATGACACTCTTGATCGATTGAAGACATGGTTAGTTGCAAAAAGATACATTCAGACTTAGGGTGTCAACTATGATGACACCTTCTCTCCAGTGGCCAAAACTCCATTTGTCCATGTCCTTATCTCATTGGCTGCATGATTTAGCTAGATCTTTCATCAATTAGATGTGAAAAATGCATTTTTGCATGGTGATCTAGCTGAGCAGGTCTATATGAAGCAACCACTTAGGTTTATTATTTGGGGAGAGAATATGGTATGTTATTTACACAAAGCTTTGTATGGACTTAAACAATTCGCTTGTGCTTGGTTTGGATGATTTAATGATGCAATTATCAAATTTGGATTAAAGCGATGTTAGGTAGCTCATTCAGTTTTCAACTCTATGTCTTTAGCTAGTTGTATCTTTCTGATTGTACATATGAATGAGTAGTTCGGGTGGTATTAAAAAACTTAAGCAATTTCCGCATAGATAATTCAATACTAAAGATTTGAGACATCTTCAATATTTTCTTGGCATTGGAGTATCCTATTCACATGCTAGTATCAATTTATTGAAACAAGAAGTATGTTCTAGGTTGAATTTCTTGGAGTAAAGCCAATCGATGCCTCTATAGATCCCAATATAAAACTTGACACAAAACATAAAGAATTAATACATGATTCAGTGAAGTATTGGAGATTAGTCAGTTAGTTAAACTATCTTACCATCACAAAGCTGATATATCCTTTGCCATTAGTGCAGTATGTCAGTTCAAGACTTCTCCTCACATTACTCGTTAGAATGCTATGTTCCAAATTGTCAAATATTGGGAGGGAGCACTAGGTAAAGGACTATAGTTCAAAAATTATGGTCATCTAAACACTGCAGGCTTCTTTAATGCCGATTAGGCTAGATGCCCTATGGATAGAAGATCAACTTCAGGCTATTGTGTATTTCTTGGAGGTAATTTAATTGCGTAGAAAGCCAAGAAACAACATGCAATTTCCTGATTAAGTGCTGAAGCTAAATATCGAGCTATGGCACATGTGACAAGTAAATTACAATAGTATTAGAGATTGAAATACCATCAAAGCCATCAATAATGTATTGTGATTATCAATATGCTATTCATATTGCATCTAATCCTGTCCTCCACAAATGAACTAAACACATTAATGTTGATTGTCATTTTGTGTGGAAAAATATTCAAAAATGAGAGGTTATTTTTCAACACACAAATATGCAGGATCAACTCGCAGACATTTTTACGAAATCTCCATGAAGGAATAGAGTGAGCTTCTTATGTAACAACTTCTGATTATTTGATATATACATCCCAACTTGAGGGTGAGTAGTGGGAAATATTGCCAGTAATAAGGGTAGAATAATAACATAGTTTGTCAGTAAAGCAGATAAAAGCACATTGTATATTTGTTTCCCTATTATTTTTATTGAATAATAGAAATCAATTATCTGTTAACAAAGTCCGAACCGTGATCGCTATTGTCAGTTAAGACAACATAGCTAAGTGAAAGACGCAGAGACGGACAAGTTTAACATGAGTAAGATAGTATTGTCAATTGAACTCAACTGCGGAATACAGAGAGAATGGAAATTACAGCAATGCACAGGGAAAAGTTCCGACTATAGATACAGATTGGTATGTACAAGGATAAGCGGATATTTATGCAAACGTACGTCGCTTATATGATGCTTCAGCAGCTTTTGTCCATTGGGAATATGTACACAGTGGTAACCGATATAGAGATATGAAGCCGCTTCATAACACAGATACCACATCTAAATATGTTAATCAGCTCAGCATAGTAGGATGTCCAGTCTGAAGCATCCTCTTGATCATGTCCATTCCAAATGCAGAATCCGATGAACTGTCAATTGATGGGTAGATGTTAAGAAAAGGTCATGAGTTCAAGATACATTTAATTCGAAACCAGAATATAAAAGACAATCAACTCGCTAGAGGACATGAGACAGGGTTACAACTCAACAAACTCTGGCATGCTGTCAATTGTGTAATGCACCACAGCCACTCTCATACATCAAGCGATGTGTTACAGGAATTCACACCAATCATCAAGCTATCCCATCTTTCTTCTCTACTATTAAAGAATTGCAATATCCAAGATATATACGATCATTTCTAATTTCGGTACTTCCTATCTTCTATAAAACAGATATCGTCATATAAACAATTTGCTTTTGACCCTGTCCTATGTCCGAAGGAAACAGTGACCACTATATTTACCTACGGCAAAATAAAATCCTTGCCAGACCACAGAAAGCAAAAGTCAAAAAATTATGTCCTCAGAGACTTTCATCCATCATCTATGTGTACACAGAGCAAATGCTGATAGCAGAAACCAAAAAGAGTCAAAATCATCTGGGACCACTTTACAGGGACAAGCTTCCGTTTCTAAACCACTAAAATTCAGATTCAGGCACCTGAAAACGACTGGAGCAAACTGAGTAAATGCTTTAAAGATATTGTTTGGATCAAGGAGATTGTCAGATTAGGGAGTCTAAAATCTTGCGTATACATCTCAGAAATGGAAAGGATGCCAATCCACTGATTCCAACCATATCAATGGCCATTTATCTGCTTTTATTTGAAGCACTTAAAGGCATATCTAACGAATAATATATCTGTCAAATGCAGTTCAGCAAGAAAACTTATCTTTTCTAATATTAAGGAGATAAAAATCTGATAAAATCATGATTATCAGCGAACAAGCAAACCTCAAAGATTTGCGATCATTTAATGTTTACACAATTGACGCCCCAACATTGGTTAGCTCCACCTGAGAGCTAACTTTCCAATAGGATTGCAAACAATTGATAGTGCAAGATTCAAAGCAAACAAACAAACAAACAAATTCCAAAATAGAAGGCCAATAAGAAAGCACATATCACCCAAAATTTCTTTTATAAATTGAAAGTTAACAAACCAGACAGAGATGAACTCGTATTTGGCCTGGCTAGTTGAAAAAACTAGATCAACTGACCTTGGGAGAATAATTTCATATGGAAATGAGATGACTCCTTCACGATTTGGGATTGGGGGTACGTGTTCCTTTTTGTCATTCACGAATCTTATTATCTGAAACAGAACATCCTGAACCGAGGCTTCCAGTGCTGCCCTGCGGATGCTTCTATCATCTGGGTTATTCTCTGCATTAAAAAAATATTACCATTGCGAAACAACAAAAAGAGGCAACAATGCATCTCCAATCAGATGTACATTATTGGCCATACCCCCAGTGTCAACAACTTTGGAATTATGCGACTTGACAGAATGTGCTTTCGGTTGTTGGGCCACATTCAAATTGATATACCAATGTTCCCAATATAGTTGTTCAATTTGTTTGCTGAACCATGATCCATGTTTGTTTTTGACTTCATAGAAGGATAAACATATCTGCATCACATAATCCAACAGTAGTTAGGAAAAAGAGGAATCTACACTATAACCCTCACATACTCCCTAAGATTTCAAAATGATGCTAGTTCTAATCTCATTAAAGAATCTTGAGGGGCATGATATATTCAGGGCCTCAGAACTGCTTCTTTTTAGATATTCTTGGTGTAATCTCATCACTAAGCCAAGAGCTAATGTTCACATGCACTAACCAGATGCATGACACACGCATTCTGAATAGTTTAAATGAGAGATTGAACAAGTGCGTCCAATCACTTCCGAATTCACGCTTCACTGATAATCACCATTTAGAGATGAAAACCCCATAACTATCTATGATTCAAGTACAATGTTCACAGGTTGAAGTACTAACCTGGCTTTTCTTATTTGGATGCTTCTCGACCCAACCAATGAATTGCTCTATCTTCTCTTCAATTTTCTTCTCAACTTCTGGATCCCCACATTGCACCTACATCATCAATACACAGACATAACAAAACTCCATGATGTGAAGTCCTAGATATCACAACTTATTAATTATGGATTGATCAAGGCTAAGTCAGATAAACCAAACAAGCTGGAAGCTTGGGTTAGTCAGATTAACAATTTACTATTTGAAGATCTCTATGTACCATAAGATGAAGAAAACAAACATGCGGTTCATACATATATGAAGATGTTATCACCGTTATTGACCATGAGAATTAGATAATCGAGGGAAGTTTTTTTTTATAGTCATTTAGACTCATGAAACAGTAATTTCAACATGCTTCCACAGCATATTGCACTTTGCCAACAGATGTCCACATTAAAAGGGGTATAAGGCTTAATGAAACATGGGTGCAGACCATGGACATAATTCCAATAAAGGAAACTCAGGATATTCAGCTAGAATAAGACATAATTGCATGTAACCAACCATTCTTAGAACAGAGACTTTACTATTGTTACTTCCATAGAGAAGTAAAGAAAAATGTTAGCTTTCTGTCTATCAAACATATACTATGTACTTGACCTCACAAAGCAGTAGAGATATCCAGACAATTTTATAACAAAGATCACCTCTGCTCACACACAGATAATGAGAAACACATCGCAGAAAATGGTGCATTGTAAGCCTCGAACAAGATTAAAGTTCCAAGATAATTACTAGATGATAGGATTACCCCAAATCTATCAAGTCACGGCAGAGCAGACCAACCCCACCAACCAATCACCAACTACTTCTAACATCAAGATAACAGACTAATTTCAACAAGATGGAGAATAGGATGAGTAGCTCACCCACTTACATATGTAATATCAAAAAGTTCCAAGTCGATTTCTTTGGGCCGCACAAGGCCTAAAGCTCGGTGGAAGATGATAGTGTGCAGTACACCTGAAAATTATCACCCAATTTGATCATTCAACTAAGAGCTGAGAAAAGGAAGAGTACAACAGAGAATCAGTTTATACTCTGGCAACCGACAACATGAAAACAACTGGAATTTAAAAAACGACAGATCCCACAGCAAGCAAAGCCACTTCGACAGGAATCACAATCAAATGGGCAAAAGCGAATTCTCCTAATGCAAACACAGAGAAACCTCAGCAGATAAAAAAACCCAAGTCCCACGAAGCCGTTCTCTCTCACGTCCCAAACATAATTTCTACCCCGACCACTACCATTCCAACTTAAGAATCAAATTGCTACAAGAATTCCTTCCGATGATCAAAGACTTACATCGGAGCACTTCCCGGATCTCGAAGGTCTCCACCTCCTGCGAAAACAACAAGAAACCGCAGGGTTCGCATCAGAAAGCAAGCAAGAAGGCAAGCTACAGTGACCAGCACGAAGAATCAAAGGCGACTGGACGCGAGGCCGGTCGGGCGTTGAAATCCTCAACGCTTCGCGACCCAGATGGAAGCGGATCGTTATGGGTGCGTTCTACATACCAGTTCTTTGAGATGGCAAACTTCGCAGTTCATGATCGCGAAGGACCCAGAAGATAAAAATGCGAACTTTCTTCTGCTGATCGGTCGATCGGGGAAGGAGGAGCTAGAAGGAAGGAACCCTCGATCGACGAGGTGGGTTTTGCGGCGAGTTGAGAGGGGCGGATTGAGAGAGTGTCGGCCGATCTTGCCTTGAACGCTAATGGCTACAAGCTCCTCCCTTCTGCGAACTCTGATCGAGCTCTTTTGGCTTCGTAAGAAAGCTTCGTTCCAATTTTTTTTGTTTTTTTTTTTTTTTTTTTTTTTTTGCCTTCTTGTAAAAAAAAAAACAGATAGAGGAAATGGGAAATTATTTTGTTAAAAATAATAAAAATGAATAAATACGTTTTGAAATTCGATTGAAATTATACAGGAGGCTCTGTCGTTCCTTTTGTCAGATTCTCCTCCTTCGTATGGAAAAAGAAGGGCGAAAAGTTTTTATGTATGATTTTATACTTATATGCAAAATGTGATTGTCTGCTTCTTAGGACTCCTTATTAAACTACTTTCCTTATTTTAATGTGCTCATACTCACATGGTTCATACTTCTCATTAGTAGATGAATGTTTTTCTTTCCCTCAAATTAGGAAAATACAATAGGTGACATTACAGGTTCTTTCAAGACGGATCTCATGTCTGTTTCTTCTTCCTTTAACATTTTAATGACTGCTCAAATTCAAAACTTATATGCAATATGTTAAGTCAATAAAAATAGGGAAAAAAACAACTTGTATGCAATATGCTCAACCAAGTCCAATCATCTAAATGCCTAATTATATCAACGTGAAAAAAGATATCCATTTTTAGGAAAAAAATTCATCTCTCGAATTTCAATGTTGATTAAATTTTATTAAGATCCCATTGCCAAACTTGATCCCCTTGAATTATGTGTATATGGTGCTTGAAACTCCATTCAAACTCAATATTGCCGAGCGGAGTATTTAGTATGCTTGATCTTCGATCCGATAAATACTCCAGTAGCTTGAGCCCAAGTCATATTCATAATTAGGTGCATTGATCTCGAGTAATTATTGGCCCGCACGCCTGAGCTACTCACGAACGACTTGACTCGGAATCAACCTTATCAACAGTTGTCAAATTTGTTTGGCAGCAAACCTTTGAGTATTGTTGCTAACGAGTTCTTTTAGGGATGGCCCAAAAGGAAAAGGCAAAACAGTTCATTGGTGATCTGGGCCTAGCCCAAATAAGCATTAGAATTTGGCGATCTGGACCTAACCCAAATAAGCAGGCCCACTACCCACAGAATGTTCGACTAGTCTCGGGTCCTTTGGAAGAGGATAGTTGGTTTAGAACTTAGAATACAACCTCCAAATCAACAAGAGATGGTAATCTAATTCGATCGCTTGGCCCCCCTTTGGAGGACAGGACAATCTTTCGGTTTTATACATGCATTTGAACCACAACATCAATTATCTGATGTGTTGACAAGATGAGAATGTGCATCCTCTCAGTGTCTCTTATTCAATATCACATCCATCAAACCATCAATCCATGCGAATAAAAATGATTGGCTAATTTATGGTTAATGTAGGAGAAGTTGAGATTTGTTGGTGCCAATAGAAATAGAGAAAAGAGGAGGATCTCTGTCCTTTCTTCCCCTCGATCTTTAAAGTCCATGAGCTAAGTACTGCACATAATGGGAACATTATGTCCAATTAATCATCCATTAAAGATACCTAGTTTCTTTATTATTCCTTTTTCCATACCATGAAATGGTCATATGGTGGTGTTATATATGACTTTGTATCAGTGACCATTCCCACTTAACTATATCTATCATCACATTTTTTATATCATCACAATAACCACCAACACCACCTATATTTAGTAGCTACAGCAATAATTTGATTGTTCTGGTTTCTCTCATCATCTCATTAATGGGAAAAAATCATCATATCTAATATTAAGAAAGGGACGACATGCTAATTATTTTGCTTTTACAAAGAAAGTTACTTTATAACAAACATCTTATTTTATCATTCATCATCAAAGTTTTTGTATCCATTCCAACTCTTTCGTTCTTAGTAAATCTAAGAAATAACTAGTGGAGACGATCTTGGTATTTCCATAAAATGATTCTTTTTTCTTTTGGTCGTCTACAAAACATTTCCATGACATGATACATAATCAACGGTGTATCATTGAAGTAGGACTATTGAGAGTACTTGGCCTCACCAGGTCGAAAGCTGCCATTGAGCTTAGTTTATGTCTGTTTGGGATCTTCAAAGTAGATTTGCTGGAGTTTTTAATCACATGTAACTAACTAAGAGTAATAATGTACTAATAAACAAACAAAATACACTCGCCAAATCTAATCTTGGATTTCGACCGAAAAAACGAAAAATCTAATCTTGGGTGAGGAGAAATCTCTTCTTAACAGTGAAAGAGAGTGGGCTGGCAGCATGTCAGTGAAATATACTCTCTCTCTCTGAGACAGGTTTGTTCACAAACTCCAGTAAATTCCTCAACCCACATGCTATCATCTTTTGTGCAGAGAGACATATGACCTTGTTCTTTCACAGCTACACTTTTGTCAGGTTTTCTGAACACCTCCATTGGAATTGCAACAGTTTTGATCAATCTCCATTATTTTTTCCCATCTATTTTGGTCTCCTTTTCTCGTGAAAGGAGTCACTGTCATGGAATGTTATACCACCAAGAACCATCCATTTTTCTACTTTCAATGTACTCCCTCTCTCTCTCTCTCTCTCTCTCTCTCTCTCTCTCTCTCTCTCTGTGGTCACATGTGTTTCTTTGGACGGCGGATGCTTACAAGATTGAAAGACCCTTTGGCAATTACCCATATAACTTTGAAAGGGATGTTTGTAGATCCCAAGATGCAGGTGTAAGGAAACCCTAATGATTTTTCGGGTGTAATTTTTGATGCGTTTTTTCTCCCCCCTTTTGACCGATCGTCTGCTGTCGCCCATCAAATAATTCAACTTAGTATTGTTGCTCATCAATGAACGTCAGGAAATTAATACACCCGATGTCCCCTACCCAAACTATTCTTGGCCTATTTTCTGTAAAAGCTTTTTTGAGAATCACACAGCCCAACATCATCATTAGAATTTGAAGCCGTAATTTCTAATTTCTACCCTCTTCCCCTACTTTCCTCACGCATAAGACTCAGCTTATTAATATGAGTAATTCAAAATATAAGGTGTTATCGTAACATGGGTACTGGAATTTTCTTTCGAATTGAAAAACACACATACACACACATATATATGTATGAGTATGTTTGGGAGCTAATTCGAAATTGCTAGTACAGCGGAAGTTCTATATTCGGCCTCGTCCATTGATGGTCGTCCATTTACACGGAGAAAAATGGAAAATGTGAACTCCATCAGCTCTAGTAAAAGGTAAATAATGCATATCTGAGCGAACAAATGAATCCTCCTATGGGAGATAAACCCATGGCAGACTCCATGAGAGGTCAATAATTGAGAGGATGACATGATCTGGCAGTATATTCTCTGTAGTGTAATTTGATGGGGCGGGGGAGACGTGACGTCCCCTGTCAATTTGAGTAACACAGGAGGGTCGACTTTTAAAGTGCGAGCTTTTTCCATGTCCATCGGTTGGTACAAAAAAGACTACTTGCCCAGCAAAAGTTAATTAACGTACAACACGAGTTCATAGTAAAGTTGGAAAAATTGCTACACAAACTAGCATATCAAAGGGACTGCTTGACAAGTTTTTATGATGTGTTGATACAGAGTTATCAACCATAGGTCAGAAAGAGAGGTTTGAGGCGAAAGTTCAAAAGATCGCAGTTGACGACGCATAACCAAACCCGGGCCAATCTGTTCATCTGCATATGATTGATCCGCCATCATCTTCTTTACTAACTGTCTTCCTAAGCTGTTCTTATCGTTCCCTAGCTGAAAAAGCTGTGACGCAGAAATGGGTGTGCGGCACCACCTCCGCGTCGATTAGAAAGAGGAGAGCTGGCGTCTACGGGGGCTTTTCTTGAACTTCCTTTTGCTTTTCTCCTCATCACTCGGATTCCTTCTGCCGAGTTGAATCAAATTAAGTCTCCCTAAGCTTGGTCGAAACGCGTTCGATTAAGCCGTATGAAAAGTACATGTTCAAACCTTGGAACTGTTCCCAACAGTGAATCCTCAGCCACCCCAACATTCCCATTTTCCCACCAAAAACGAAAGAGGACGAATGTTGAGAAACCCTAGGAAAAGCTAGAATTGCCGCTAAAGAGGGAGACACGGCGGGGGCCCCGCGTTAGAATGTGGGTGCGGATCACATCCATGCATCGTTGTCACCCTCATCGCCTCTCTTCCCCCGCCCCTCCAATTTGGCCCGTCTATCTACGCTTCCGGTCTACTGATTAAGTCGTCGCGACCCTAACGCTACGCTTACCCTGCTTAGAATATATATTAATGATTGTGTCCTCGCTACGTGAAAATTTCTATATTATTGAAAGTGGGTGGACTTGTTTATTCAAAGGTTAGGTTTGATGGAGAGATTCGGCGGGAAAGCGAATCCCACTGGGACTCCCGAGACGACAGCAACAGATAGCGACCGGGCACGTAAAGGTTGATAATGCAAAGATAGGGAAAAATGCCTTCGGTTCCGGCTTGAGATGAGCAGTGGACCGCGGAACCGACTCGAGGGGCTATCCGATCAAGACGGAAGAGATGAAATGAAATAGAGGGAGAACTTACTTCGAAGAGCCGAGATGAAGAAATTTGATGTGAAATTGCATGTGTAATGGATAGTCCATCAGAAAGTACAGACAGTAAATTCTTAGTATGGATCATTCTCATGAAAGTTTGAGATGACATTAGAAGATTTAGTAAAGTTCCAATCCACTTTTTGGGCATACAAGATAGATCGCTAATGCAACTCGTGTTGCGCATGTAATCTTGTTTACACTTGTCATATACTCTGGATTTTCCATTCAAATGCTTTTCATGCAACCTTCGTCTTCATTTTTGTCAAAAGAATGTGAATGCTTGCGACGCAATTTCGTATAACATCTGAGAAGTCGACAGGCATCAATAGATATAAGACTTTGACAGCTGATGGAGACTTGAGGAATCACCATCCCACTTGCACAAGGACCACAAGCTACCGTGAAATTAATTTGTCTAGAGTACTGAATCGGTCTTGATCGTTGACAATAATGGACCTAGCACGAATTAGCATTCATAATATATAACCCTTATAGTGATCATCAATTTTCGTAATTTTTCCACGGAAGTACTTTCATCGTATTTCGTGTACCTCATGAACTTAAGCTCCTCGATCAAATCAGGCATCACATTGGATGATTTTGATCCGAAGACGCCCTACAATGACCTCTTGATTCAGACCCTAATCAATTTTGTGTCTAAATTTTCTTTCTAGATAGGAAAAAAAGAGAAGAAAAACTAGTTTCATCTTAGAATTTCGCTTGCTTTTTCCATATACTATTGTCATGCACTGTTACAGATGCACTCAGTTAAAACACTATCTCAAGATGGAGAAAGAGAAAGAGAGACATGCAAAAACGTGAGGTCGTTTTCGCTCATTCTTGACAAGGACCGGACCCGGGGGAGAAAAGCCGGGCAGCGGGCAGGAGGTGTCGGTCACTCCACATTTCGGTCTCGCGGACCGGACGGCACGCGCGGTCAGGGGGCCCCCCCTGCAAAGCGCGCGCGCGCGGGGGAGTTCTCGAAGGAAGCGGGCGAGTCAAAGCTCGGTCAACAGTCCCTCAAACACGAGAAGGAAAAATTAAAATTAACAAGAAAAAAGCAAGTGGGAAACGAATATGGCGGTGCTTTTCCATTCCCCCAATTTTATTTCCCCTTTCGCATTGTGATTTCACTTTCAATTTGACCGGAGCAAGCGTCCCTCTCTTATTGCTATTTTTTTTTTTTTTTAGTTTTTTGTGGTATTTCAAGATAATTCCAAAAGCGACAATCTAGGTTGTTGCACTAGGGTTTTTTTTTTTTTTTTTTTAGTGTCTATCTTTTAGGAAAACTACTCAGTTAGGTTGCCATTGTTGGCCATCCTACGTTATACATCACTATATCAACGGTTGCCGAAAATCGGCCGGAATTGTTACATTGATATTCCGTGCAAATAGTTATGATCAACAAGTAAAATTAGAAGGTCGTGTGATTCCCGAAGGGTGATCTCCAACAGTTCCTCGGTTAACAAAAGAAAAGTAAAATTAGAAAGTTTAAGATGTTCATTTTGATTCTATTAGCATTTGGAAAAGTTTAGGGTAGAAGTTGAGGCCATGACTTCATTCTTAAGGATGAGCTTCCCTTTACTTGGGAAAATTTAAAATTTTGATTGGGTAATTTCTTTTTTGCTGTCAATTCATGCCAAACGAAGACTGTGTTAGACCCTAAATGAAGAATTGAACAAGAAGGGGCATGTGTTGAACGTGAGGTGGTGCTTATGCCACTAGCCCTATTGTTTTCACTTGATTATATGTTAATGGGTGTGGGTGGGAGTTGGGGAATGTGATCAATAATTGGGGTCAAGATCTAGGGGGGAATCGAGTCAGCCTAAGCCACCCTTATGGAATGTCTTTTAGCATGCAAGAATATGTCTAGAAGCCGAGGCGCCAATTTACCCGGAATTGATGTTTAGCGACTGATTCCGCTAAGACTTTTCATTCAGAGGATATTTGACGATTTCAATTAAGAAGACGCCCACTTTATGTAATGTGAACATGGGAATGTTAGAATGGAAAATTTGGTTTTTGGCTGTCCACTTAGCAAGAAAGCCGATTCGCAAAACACCCGTTGATTAATGCTAAATCGGAATTCAATTTTTCACGACAATTTTCAATAAGAAGAAACCCACCTTTAAAAAAAAAAATGTATAACCAGGATGTGAACATGAGAACTTTCAAATGGAAAAAATTGGCAAACTTAATTAACAAGTTAGGACCCCGGTCTACGTGTTTGCTAAATTTATGGCGTACTTTATTGGGGAAGCAAAATTTTTTTATATAACATAGTATAATGATTTGATTATTGTAGCACATCCCTTTTGAGGTCCGACAATTACCTAATTAAAATCATGGAATTCTAAGGATTAATTAATTTCCAAAGCAAGTGATACCAGAAGTCAATGAGCTTTGACATATCTTAACATTTTTTTTTCCTTATCATGATGAAAACGCATTATGCTCAATATTTCAAAAACAATGTCCACAAATGTTATCTTCGAAGCCAAGTGATAAGATTTCTTTCTTCGTCTTCACTTATTTCCACATTGCGATGGTGATTGACGAATGGTTGTGCCAATTGGGGGACAAGCGGACCCCGCTTTTTTCTCCCCTGTTGTTTTCACTGCTTTTTAATCTTATCATATTGTTTTTTCTCCCACGTACCTATCAATTTACGTGGTCCAAGGTTTTACAATTCTAACCACATTTTTTTTTTTCGGTCGAGGTAGCTTCGTTCACATTATCGTGACATTACTGTGGCATTTTGTCGCAACATTGGTCACGTTTATCGGGTCAATATTGAGAGTAAACTAATCATTTCATTAGTAGCGGACAATTTTAGGTGTTGGTTGATTTGATCCTCGATTTTTGTCTCATGCAATTGTCATTACATATAACAGTTTCAAGGGAAGACCATAAACCTTCACGACTTCTTGTCAAAATTGACGTGTTGGGATCTTTCGCGTTGCCTTATTGAAATTCTTTTATCGACTCCTTTTTCCGTATGCTTTGGGCTGATGCGAATCAAGAACTTGCAAACTTGCTCGAATGCGCAGCCGATATTTCGAGAATCGGACCCGTTGTTTTTCATATGTTGCCTTGCCTTGTCTATACCTAACACCTCCAATCATGTCCATATATATTTTTTTTTTGGAAATCTTTTTTAATTAGGATGATATTAATTTCCCATTTTGAATTTTATCTTAACTTGAAGTGTTCATGGCTTTTTGGAATATAAAGTTTAAGGTCATCGGACAAGGATCGTATGGTGTATTTATAAAATGTGTTCAATGCTTGTAAGAAATATAAAATTGTTCTCATTAACTGAGGACCGAGAGGTGCATTTATCATAAGTCTCCATTGCTTAGTGAATGATAAAATTCTACTGAGAAAACGTATCAAATAATATCATCTTTATATAAAGATATTGTATATTGAAAATATAATATTACATGGGATATGAATAAGAGTACCAATTAAATTATTTTTGCATGGAGTACTTTAGATTTTGAAGATGGCTAGCAATATCACATAGAGGGGGGCTTAATAGGTGATTTTAAAAACCCTTGATAAAATAATATGGAATTAGTAAAGCCAAGTTTGATATAGAGTAACTGGGTAAAACATAATTATATTCAAGTAGTCTCGTACGAAGTATTTATGAAGTAGTAACTGAGTTTGAGTAGAGAGATAGAAGACAATTCACATGGAGGTTATAGAGGTTAAAATTTAGTGTAAACTTACGTCCACTCTCTCATGTTGATATTCTATTAGTTGAAATCCACTAATCAATTAATGAGAATTGAATGTGCCTAGTTATACCCAAACACTTCTTCATAAACTAGGTGTTGCTCATACTCAAGTTATCTCCACCTAAGTGCACACTTAAAACACTGCCAACACTACTAAAAAGATTACAATTGTATGATCAAGGAAGACAAATGAAAATAAGTGAAGCCCTCTTTGAAATTTGGAATTGTGAACTCTTGATGTTTCTCTCTTCAACACTTTACACTTCTTTTATACTCAGCATCCAAACTTTTAGTTTGGATAATCTTCAAGACAATCAATTTCTAACCTACTCATTGGATAATTGTTGAGAAGATTAGGTAGCTGTTAAGGTTGATCAATTGAAATTCTATTGATTTGGTCACCCATACGATCAAATCTTGATTCCTAAAAGTGGAGTGCTTCAACTATGGTAAGAATAAATCTTGCCTTCAAGATAATTGTCAATCAATTGAGATATATCACATGACTGAATATTTTGCTAAGATAATATTTAAGATTGATAGTCAATCAAAAATCTAAAGAAGGAATTCATACTAGATCACCAACTGTCAAGAAGATGAGATAAAATATCTCAAATTAATAATCTTCTAAATCATGACACAAACTTTGTCACAGGTAGTAGATATTCTACCAACATTCAATTATTTGCATTACTCCACCAATATCCAGCTTTTGCCTTGTTGATATCTAGTGTTTGCCTTACTGATATTCGGCGTTTGCCTTGTTGATCTCCACAAAGTTGCCTTACTGATATCCATGCAATTCCCTTGCTTATGTCCACATAATACATTGCTTCTAACGTCTTGGATATGATCAATTATTCTTACAAACACAATTTATCAACAATAGAGATGTAGATTCTTCTAAAACCTAAACTTCGATGTCAATATGAACTCTCCGTCTTTCCAGATTTGTTCATGTCGGTTTTTCCGTTTGTAACGAACCTTTCAGTGTGAATTTGACTTGAAACATAAACACCGCTTGCATTTACCAAGATTGATATAAAGTATGGATAATTTTGCCAACTTCAAGATATAATAAGAGATTTTTTTCAACGGATTTCACCATATTCACCTCATTATGTCAAAATAATTGAAGATTGACGTTACAATCTCTTACAATTATAATAAGATAAATTCTTTCTTTTTCTGCACAAATAGAAGGATAAAACACTTTTAAAAACATTTAACTATCAATAGAAGACTTTTAGAGGAATTGTATGCAAGAGAAATAAATAATTATTTTAAAAAGCTATCAAATTATCATACCGGTCTTTATCGCTAGTCCACAAAATATATTTTAACCACTCATCCATGCGCAGACCGGTATGCTCATCGTTATGATTCACGTTTCACATCGAGTTCAACACGAATTCTAAAGTACTTTCTCCGAAGTCATCATCTTAACAATTCCAAATTAGTAGTCTCTTGATATGACCAAAGTCAATTCTTAAAAAAAAAAAAAATGATGCGTAGCGTTAACGGGCTTTCTTTACCGTAGTATCCACTTGTTTCTATTGTTTAATCCAGGTGATTATTTGGCCCATTGGAAACACGGTTAAAAAGTAAAAAGCATAATCTAGAAGCAAAATTCTGTCTCTATATTTTCGCCCTGTGCCTTTGGTTTTAGGGCAAATAATAAATATCAACCATCGATTTACATCACCACCCGCAAGGGTGGCTCCGTTGGTAGGCTCCTGGACCTCCACGATGGAGGCTGGAGTTCGAAGCCTATAGGGGGGCAGGTGGAGACACTTGGCAACTTACCCGGGGTGCGTGGGTGGTGGTTTCCTATGTGCCTCCCCAGGGGTTTACTCCCAGCTGTCGGCTATGCGGGGTTCCCCTGGGTCACAAAAAGAAAAAAACCATCGATTTACATCTATATGTGGAACATTGCAATATCACATGCTCCATCTTAGTGATTTTATTCAAGTGAAAGCCAGAAGACTAAAGATTTAATAATTTACAACTCAACTTTTTAGCTTTAAAAATGAAAGAACAAGGCTAATTACATAAACAATGCCAAACGCAACAAAACCGAGAAATTGTCCAATCAATCATAAATTGGATATACGGGTATCAATTCAATTATAAATTTTTCAATTCTACTAATTTAGTACTAAATCTTTGCTTAAAATTCTAATTTAGTCTTCCAAATCAATTTTAGTTAGAAAATATCGGTGTGACAATCTAACCTCCAGTCATCCTATAATGATTACATTATATCGTCGCATTAGTGATTTCTATCGAAAATTTATTGGGATGACTGCAAAATTTCTAAATTAAGATGGAAAGAATGATGCGCATGCTTTGGCAAAGCTTCACCACGCACGCAACGCGTACGTGTGGAAATATAATTGCAGAGCGCATTAAGATGACCCGATATGCCACGCACGTTGGGGCAAATCATCGCCTTCTTTTATGGTTCAGCCATCAGTCTCGGCCATTGATCAAGCTTTTATCATTCGAGAGAGAGAGAGAGAGATTGGCTGTTTCGTCGTGGGGACACCCCGCTTTACACGTACTTCCATGTGATAAGCCATGTCCTTGCCACCGGTAATCATTGTCCATCAACCATCATCTCTATAGGAAGGGGACATTATACCCCAACATTGGTATATAATATATAATATACATTATTCCCTATTCTTTCGTTTTATTTAATTTCTGGGTTGTACACACTAGGATTATTCTTTTGGGAAATCTTGATTGTCATCATAATTATGATCTCTCCCTCTGCGCCAACAATGCATAAAATATTTGGCAAGCATATCGATGGCGCCTATAATCTTAGAGCACTACACAAGATCATTCTTGAGATGCTTAGTTTCGTCATCCCAAAACATGCATGAGTTTGTTTATTCACCAAAAAAAATTGAGTTTTGATGTCCGTTGAAAGATGATAACTTTGTATTCATTAATATTTCATTATTTTGATTTCGATATTTGTTCGGCGAACTTTCTTTAGTGAGCTCCTTTATTTAGTCAATTGATCCAATTAAATGTTTTCGTACAAAAAGAAAAAAAAAAGTCATAGAAGGAAAGTGGGGGAGGGGGCGCCATGATGGCAAAAACCTTCATTTGTTCAAGTGATGGCCGATCACTCCTACTTGCCATGCCGGCGAGGGTCGCAAGAATGAGGGCTATGATCCTTGCCAAATTGAAGTGAGGTTGTGTCACACATGTGAGGAGCAAGACATGTAAATAATAAGTGATTTCTAGATTATTTTTTTTTGGTCGCATGTATAGAGTTGGTTTAAATGTCAATTTATCTACATATTCATATGAAACACATCCGATTATATTTTAAGGAATTTCATAAACCAGTCTTTCACACACTAAAATTTCTCGTACTTATATTTCTAAACCGCTCTGCAAATTATTATCTATCACTTAAAATCCACACAAAAAAAAAAACTAAAAGATTAGTGCCAAATTTATTTCCAAAATAACCTTATGGATGGATGAAAGGTATTTGAAAAAATGTCATTACTTATTTGCTGAATTTTTTTTCCTAAAGTCTTTCAACAAAGAAGAAAGATCATTGTTGTAATAGGGAAATTTCTTGATGACGTTCTGAATTTCAAATTCTCAAAAGGTGAAATGGTTTGAAAGTCAATTTTAATATGATCATAAGGTGGTAAATTGAACTCTCAGTTAACATATAAAATTGTGAGGATCAGTATATATAATTAAATCTATATAGGCTGCATATGGTCTTTTAGATTTTTTTTATTGTATAGGATAAAATTTAAGGTTAATATAACAAAAAAACTCATAAATGATATACCGGTGACAAATTTAACTAAAACTAATTTTTTGACCGTCAAAAACCTCAAATCGGTACACGCATGACATATTTACCTTTCATCGACTCTCGTCAAATATTATTGCTAAATTGCTAACTTGGATGCCACCTGGACTTGACGTGGCAAGTCCATGTATATATGACCAATTAATGTATATATGACCAATTTATCTTAAATAAGTACACATATGACAAATTTACTCCGAACTAATTTTTTGGTCATCAAAAATCCCAAACTGATACATGCATGACATATTGTACATGTGTGACATGATGTACAGCCGTGACATATTTAACCTCCATTAGCTTCTACCAAATTTTACTATCAAATTCAATGAGAACTCTAGAATGTCTACCTCTTCATCGAGTCCTTCGTTGTTTTCTTTGTCTAAGGTTGTGGAAATTATGAATGCTATTTAGTGAGAACTCTTTAGTGACACTTTTAGTAACTTCGGTAGTACTCTTGACAAAATGGCTCAACCAAAAACCATTGTATGGCCTGATTATTGCCTAATGTGGTATCTCATGTTAGAACATTAGATGGATTACGCCCTTGCGAGTTGTACTTGACCTTCTATCTATGCTCCCTTTTTAAGGTGAGTATAAGTAGTGTCTATTCACAGTTGTTAGGCAATATTTATTAGAATCCCAAACCCCATTCAAAAGAGGTACTAAACATTTGAGGTGATGACTATTCTTGAAAAAACTAGGTAAAATTTGATAGCAACTAATGGATGGTAAGAATTTTACTTGCGACAATTTAATAGTAGCTAACATAGGCCACAATTTCTCCATATAATTAATTAAGGACTGCTTCAGGGTACTATAATATGGGGTAAAACCCCAAACTAATTTTACCTATGTCTAATTTTTTAATATGGAACTCTCCAAAAGCAATTCGTGAATGTTTTCTACCTGTATATTTTTTCCGGTTAGCATAAATGTGTTGAGCACAATTCATATGCTTTGCACCGAGCCCAAACTATGGTCCTCGAATAAATGTGAAGTGACATAATTTTACCAAAATATATAAGTGCCTTGACGCATAAATTTATGAAATAATTTTACCAAAATATACAAGTCCATTGAAGCATAAAACAATGGTCACGGGTAAAACTATGGTCCTTAAATAATGTGCAACGACATAATTGTACCCAAACATTTAGCATAAACCTACTTTGAGATACTTGGTTATGTTGGTGAGAACTTAATTTTACTAATGACAATTTAGTGAAAGTTAACGGAGGGCAAATGTGTTACGAGCACACCAATTTTGGTTTTTTTACCCAAAAATTAGTTTAGAATAACTTTCTCACATGTATACCAATTTATGGTAAATTCATCACAGTATATCAGTTTGGGGTAAGTATATTACAAGTGTACAAGTTTGGAATTTTGTCATGGTATTAACTTGTTAATTAATCCACGTAGACTTGATGTCAGCAGTTTAGTGGTAATATACGATGAAAGCTAACAGAGGGTAAATATGTCATGCGTATACAAGTTTGGGCATTTTGATGGTCAAAAATTAGTTTTTGACAAATTTGTCACTAATGTGTTAGTTTGGGGTTCTTCATGGTATTAACTCTAAAATTTGTTAAGTTTCACAAATTGTTTGGTAAAAGACCAAATATAACACTAGATGTGCATTGTATACTAACCAAATCAGTATTTGGGTGTGTAGGATAATACTATAACAATGCTCCATTTGTTTTGCAGAAAATAAATGATTTGAAAAATATTTTCTTGAAAATGATTGCTTTTATCATTTGAAATAATTTGCTAATAATTTTTTTTTGACTATCTACAACAATTTATTCCTAAATGTTTTCGTGGATTATGAAAATATATTTCATTAATTTATGTAAGTGATGTAAGTGAACAATTTTAGAAAGATATTTTCAATTTTTTTTTTATGAAACAAATGGAGCTTGAGCGAGATTTTTTCCTATCCAAGTTAGTTTTAAGCCACACCCTTTTGAGTAAATTGACCAAAGTGTCCTTCAATAAACATGGATATCAAGCTAAATATTTAGGGAAAATCTCAAATAGGGACCCAAAGTGGCCTCCTTTTATCAAAAGATGACCCAAAGTGGAATTTGTCTTAAATAAAGACCCAAAGTAGTCATTTAGTCTCGAAGAAGGACCTGACTCACCGGCCTGCAAACTAATGCGTCTCCCATGGATGGCCTAGTTAGCGGTGTTTTCTTCCAAAAAATATTCTCTTTTCATTTTCCTTCTCCTGTTCATCTTCTTCTTGATCCACCCACAGTTGTCCCTGTTTGTCATCTTCTTTGTCAATGTTAAAGATAGGCATTGCCCAAATCAAGAACACTACAAGTGGGGAAGAGCTGATGAAGGTCGGTGGGACTAGTGAGGCCACCCTTGCCAAATCTAGCAAGGATCGACCTCACCTAGGCCAATGAAGGCTCAACACCTATCGCCAGTAGTTGGTGAGGGTCATTGAGCCCTTGCTAGCCATGGGCAAGGGCTTGCAGGGCAACCCTTGCCTGCCCTTACCAATGGCCAACGAGGCCAACGAGCCCTTACCGGCCACAAGTGAGGCCACCCTTGCCAGATTTGGTGAGGGTGGCCTTATGAACCTCACCGAAGACAAAATTGCCTTACAATGGCATCTTCTTCTTCCTCCTCTTCATCTTGGCTTCCCTTGCACGAAGTGACCTAGATGTGCTCTTGAAGGTCCAAATCGCCATAATCGAGCCTCCCTTTGCCACCCTTGATGATTAGGTTGACTCCTCCTCCTCCTTGTCGCCATCACCCTTTATGCATTGCTCCTTCATTGGAGTAACATGTGACACTGGCTCACGGGTTGTCTCTCTCAACATCACCTCCATCAGCCTAGGTACATCTCACCCAGAATCAGCTTTCTCCACAACCTTGTCAACCTCATGCTTGCCACCGATGACCTCGTCGAGACCCTCCCGCCGAAGCTCAACAACCTCACCTCCCTCCAATTCCTCAACCTCTTCATTAACCTCCTCTCCAAGGTCTTCGTCGATGAAGTCCTATGGGCGATGACCCATCTTGAAGAACTCAACTTGGGTAACAACAAGTTCACAGGGCCGCTGCCACCGAAGGTGTCGAGGTTGAACAAGCTAAAGCGGCTTGACCTCACCAACAATTACTTCACCAACGAGATACTAGAGGTTTACTCAGAGATGGAGAAGATGGATAGGTGAAAAGGAAGACAAAAAGAGAATTTTTTCGGGACGAAAATACCCCCAACCAAGACGTTGAAATAAGTATTTGAGATGCATTAGTTCGCCAGCTAACAAGTCAGGTCCTTTTTTGAAACTAAATGACTACTTTGGGTCCTTATTTGAAATAGACTCCACTTTATGTCATCTTTTTAAAAAATAAGGCAACTTCAAGTCCCTATTTGAGATTTTCCCAAATATTTATCGAACTTGCCTTTCAAGTTTCCTCACTCAACCTCAATTTAGAATAAATCTCTCTCTCTCTCTCTCTCTTTTTAGGTGTGTGCGTATAATTTTCTTATGTTAGATGGTACTTTTATGAAGAATCTAAAAATTAAAGATCCGATCGTTATAATTTCAAAAAATTATAGCTAAATCTTATTGAAAACATAAATGTAATTTGATGCTCCGGAGCATGCTTATGCTCCGATCTTCTAATTAAAATCGCCATATTCTTGTGATTCATAGGCCAAAGATGTTTCTTGGATAAATTCATATAAATAAACTTGCAAATTAGAAGAGTACGGAAGAGACTTAAATCAGATTGTTTTATCAAGTGTCTACAGTAAACAGAAAAAGATACAAGACGAAGATGAGAGATGAAATTGAAAAGGCAGAATTTTTATTAAATAAAAGGCAAATTTATTAATTCTTTTAAATATATACTTGTACATGAAGGAAATTTTGGTCAATTTACTTAATGTATGCAGTTAAACTAAACAGGGTTTATAAACAGCCCACCCTTAAAATTCTTGTAGTAAGTTCCATACACTTGAAAATCATATAAAATTCTCGTATAATATATTTCACTTTTAACATGATATTAAGACTGATGGTAGATTGAATTTAAAATTATTGCCAAATGTCTGCTACACTCGGCAAAGATGATGACGAACATTTGCGACATATGACGTGACCATTTTCGGTGGTTAATTGCCTATATGTGTTATCTAAATCTTATCTCCAGTTCATGTTCTCTGTAGCAGGAAACTAACTAAAGACAGTGATTTTTGGAGTGGGTTTTATCAAAAAAAAAAAATTATAATTATAATGGAAGGAGCCTATTGAGTACTATATCTACATTTGAAGTTTGAACCATCCACCACCCACGAAAGACTTCGTCGACAAAAAGCCATCCAACTCAACTTCCTAGGGCAAGCGAATGTGTGCCCCTCTCTCTCTCTCTCTCTCTCTCTCTCTCCCTCTCGATCATATCCACAGTAATATATACAAGGAAAAAGAAAGGAAAAATTCCTACTTTGCTTTAGCTTTTGCACTACTCAAAAAGACTCCCTCATCTTTGCTTTTCTTGTTTTTGGATTGTTGTTAGATCCACCCAAAGAGAGGGGAAAAAAAAGATGATTCAAGAGCTGTTGGGAAGTCCTGCACTTATAGGAGAGAGGAAAATCTCCATGAACCATGGCGCGGTTATTTTAGAGGGCATGCCTTCTCCTTCTCCTTGCTTCTCTCCATCTCCCACGCCTTCGCCTTCTTCTTCTTCCTCCTCTGCCATCACAAAGACGACAGCCCATGCGACGGCAACGACAACAACCACCGGTAACGGGACTTCGACAACAACGAACTCATCAAATCCCGAGAACCTGAGGTGCCCACGCTGTGATTCTGCAAATACCAAGTTTTGCTACTACAACAACTACAACCTCACGCAGCCTCGCCACTTCTGTAAGACGTGCCGCCGCTATTGGACCAAAGGAGGAGCACTAAGGAATGTTCCTATCGGAGGAGGATGCAGAAAGAACAAGAGCTCAGCTGTGTCATCCTCTGCCTCCAAATCGAGCGCTTCCAAGTTCAAGAACTTATCGTCTGAGATCGGACGGTCGAGTTTTGTCAGTGCTTTCGATCCTGAAATCTCACAGAGCCAGGTCCTTTGGGCCTCACCCCAGAGTTCCCACATCCTGGCCCTCCTGAGAGCCAATCAGAACCCTAACCCTAGTAGCCTTGGTCACCAAGTCTCTCCCTTTATGACTATGAAGGAAGAGACCAATCTGATTGGAAACCACATGATGCCTGAGCCAGGAATTGCAGAGAGTGCAATGAATAATGCGAGAAACCTGGGCATGATTGACCCTCTCATTCATGTTCCTTCCTCTTGCACCTCTTTCTTGAGAGGTAACCATCAACAAGTCCCACACCAACTCAACCATCACCAACAAAATGGTATTATCCTCAGTGGTGAAGCTCAAAACTCCGGGATACAATCGCTATACCAAAGGCTCAGAGCTTCCACAGGTAATAATTATGGTTACAGTGAGCACTCGCCGGCAATTCTAAGCAGCGTGGCAAGTACCCCGCCGCTGTCATCTTCCCTGTCCTCGTCCATTCTAGAGTCAGTCCCAGCCACGGCGACAAGTGAACTCGGGTACTGGAACCCAGCTTTCTGTGTGTCGGATCTTCCCAACACAAATGGTTCATATCCTTAGAGACAAATCACACTCTTTCTGATGAATTTTATGCATGCCACTTCATTTTCTCTGTTTTCACAAAATTAGCTTAGGACATGGTTGTGATAGTTTCTTCTCTGCTTTTTCTTTGGGATTGTGTGCTTTAATGAGCTAGACTTTAACGTCAGCTCTCTAAAGCTATATATGCAAATTTAATTAGTTTTGTTACTTTTCTCTTTTAGTGTGGTGTGTGCTTAATGCTCTTTTGTTGTGTGTCCAACTTCTGGGGTTGTACCAAGGAACCAAGAAATTTAGAAATGAAAAAATCAAGTGTTTCTTTGAGGTTGGATGTAGACGAATATATTTATGCTCTTTTTCTTCATTAGTCTTTTGCTGAACATTAAGAAAAAAGCAAATAAAATTGCAAGATCTTACTTGGGAAGCTTAAAAGCTTATCGTCTTGGTCGACTCAAAAACATTTTAGGGTTTGCAACTTTCGTAGAGATAGCATATGAACGTAAGATTTATGACGGTAGTTTCCAAGTTAGTGTGTGGCACATGACATGAAGATTCTGTTTCTTTCTCTCCTTCATGTTTTTTAATTTGGAGTTGATGAGGAACACGAAGTTTTATGAGGGTACTATGCAGGGAAATTTTGATTAATTCTTAATCGAACCAAAGTTTTTAAAAGGAGGATTCCTATTCGCAGCCTTTTCGTCAAAGACCCTGTAAAAGTTTTTGTCTGCCACTTGCCTTCTCTTTTTCTAGCTTCGTAGATTTAGCATGGAGAATGATATAGAACACTGTACTTGCTTTTCTATTCGCAAGTGCTTTTGATTTTTGCTCGCTATTTTTGGACGATGTTATTGTGTCCACCTCCTATTTTGTAATTTTGACTATGATTTTATGTTATTTCTTTCCCATTTCATCCTTGTTTTCGTGATTTCTGAAAGCTCTATCCCTTTCCAATTTTCTTCTTTCATGGCATTGGTTGTTTTCAAATTTTCTATTTTCTCTCTTCATAGTTTGTTGTTCATATATAGTCAGTAATTGGTAAATCATGAGGAATTTTTCATGAAATTTCACTTTTTGATCACCCTTCAGTTGGAAAACACTCAAAACAATTTCCTTTTTAGTTCCAAATTCTTTAGAAAACTGTTGTTTTGGCTTCACAATTATGAAAAGCATAGGAGCCATCAAAGATTATTCTAGACAAACAACGTTTTCCACACTTGAAACATAAAAACAGATGAAAAAGCTATTCTCAACCTTTGGTACGAATTACAGACCAAAAAAGAACCTATGGTACGAATTAGATCGTGGCACTATTATTTTTGTAAGAATAAAGAGGGGGGGGTGGGGAATAATTACATCTGGGATGGTTTGAACCTCGAGTTTTATCTTGTAGTTTGAACCTCAAGTTTTATCTTGGCAATTGCATCTTGCATCTTACTATTCTTCTGGGCCTTTTCCATCCATCAAATATGTGTAATATATGATATTTTTCTTTCACATAAAACGAGAATTTTGAGGCTGCAATTACTCTTTGCTTATCCACTCCATCAAGTTTTGTTTTTTCAGATTATGTTTCTTATTGATTATATATATATATATATATTTTCCTCCTTCCTTTGATATGAAAAAGCTTCATAATTTTTGGATACTCCATGGCCAAGGTCCCCTCGTGCCAAGGCAAGTAGAAGAAATCCTTATTTGGGTATTCCCTATTTGAGCATCGGCCAATTATCTAAGTTTAGTTCTCATTTGAAGTAAGTATTTTCACGTAACTTTGTAACTTGCGATTGCCCATTTTGAGAAATATCATTTTGCCAACATCAGTAGGCCTGTGATCTTGTTTCTCTAGGCTTGTTTAAAGCCAGACTAAGGTTAAGTTTTCGGGTGGTGATTTTATGGTCGGGGGACGATGAGGCAGACAGTATCCATGCATAAATGCTCAGGCCAGCAAGTGAAATCTCGTAATGTTACTGGTAATACGACACAAGAAAGACTAGATTTTAGTTGATATAGAAAGTGTGAAAAAGAAAGGAAAGAGATTCTATGTTCATGCATTAATAACTTGGAAAGACTCGTTTACATCTATCCAACATGATAATTGTTTGGTCGACGCGATCGGGGTTCTTAGTACCAATATATAAAATTAGTTATATGAATGACTAGGGTTAGGTGACCGTCACAGCAAAAGCTAGTTAATACTTCATTGCTAATCATTAAAACAGCACCCCGTGCCCACCATGCAAAGCATGTGTTTTTTACTGTAAGAATGGACAGAATGAATTTACCTGATTGGCCCAGATGTCACAATGTCACACTTCAACGAAACTCCATTGTGAAATCTCCCGCGTTTAGCGTGTCCAAGAGAAGTAAACAATTTTTATTTCTCTCGACACAATGTAAGATCAACGTTACAAAAACTATTTGTTTCGAAAAAATGAATGATTATGATCCCAAGTTCCTTACTTTTGAAATCTCTAACACGCACTTTCAATTCTGTGAGTAAATTCTGAATTGGACCAAATTATCATTTTTCTTCTCAAATTGCCCTAACCACTTGTCTAAATCCTCATTTGGATTTTCCTTTATTGATAAAAGGGCAATACGGTACTATTCGGTTCTGCAAGTAGAGCACAAAATTGAAAGGAATAAAAGGTTGAAGATGCAAAGCGATACTTAGGTGAAGCGAGCAGGATATTTAAGCTCTCCTTGATTAACTTAAAATTGCTATTTTATGGTTTTCGAAGCAATAACTAACCCCCTTTTGAATGCAAGAAATGAGGTTATATTTACTTAGTTATTAGATTTCCCTTCTATATACCTAGTTATGAATTTTTTAAGCTGAAACAAAGAGATTGTTCTTACATTTGCCACGTGGTACTCGAGTTAGTGGGAGTGGATCTAACACGTCGCATTAGAGAAATATGTTTAAATTGATTTTCAAACTGAATAATAGATTGACATTTCATAGAGGTGTGATATCTTCATGATTAGAATCATGTAAATTGAATGAATGTCCATCTATAACCAATGCAACATCAGTTAAAACTCATCTAGTAAGGCAGCGAGAAAATCTGCCGTTTTGGCCACCACAACAGTGTATTCCCTAGCTCCCTTTTCCTGGAGACTGTTTGCTACCCTAGCCACAAAAGATGCTTTTTGACCAATAGCTACATAGAAACATATAACACTTTGACCTTGTTGAGTAAGAATTCTATCCGTGGTTACTGTTGTTTTATCAATCTACTTGGCCCAATAGTAATTCTCGCTCATCACTTTCTATAGGGATCATTGGATCAATAGGCATAACTTTATATCAAAGAGACTCATTCATGGAAACTCAATTAACACCAAGAACATTTCATACAAGCTAAGTATTTTCATAAGGTGCTACTGAACATGTACAAGCCCCCTCTTAACGGAAAAATCAAATCCAATGAGGATTTGTTTCATCCCATACATGCACGTCATGGGCATCTTGCCTTTCCATGTTCTACTTGTATCTAAGTATTGGGAGTGAAGATATTCTAAACTATTCCACCTAAAAGTTTTCCTTTTTTCTTTGGTTCAAAATAATTGATATTAAGAGTTGGAACAAGTGATTGTTGAAATTCAGGCGTGAACATAAACTTTACATTTGAAAGAGAAGGTTTAATTCAGCAAAAAAAAAAAAAAAAAAAAAAAAAAAGAGAGGCTTTAAAAACGTACTTATTGGGAATCAAAGGTAGAAAGAAATGCACACCTTAAATCTTATTTGAGCAAGCTATATCATGGTTTGGTGGGAATGGCATTTTTCTTCCACATGTCCATAGAGTTTTGAAAATTCTAAACATCTCTAGATAATTAGAGAAGTAGGAATTCATCAAACAAACTGCACTCCTTCGTATACACCAAGAGTCCATTAATGAGAATGGGCTAGAATAAGCTTGGACCCAATTCCTACAACCTTATGTGGTCATGGCCTTAGTAGTCTCCTCAACTGCTCGGGTGTTCATGGTTTCATATTTTATTTCACTTCTTGGTTGGGGTTCTTTTCACCATTTTTTCACGATATTTCTTTGCTATGGGTCATCTAGGAGCATTTAGCCTTACAAGTGATCCTTACTGATTTACACGGGATGCCACATGCCTCATGCTACACAGGTTAGAACCTAAGCTAGCATGCTTTGGGTTACTAGATTCTCACCATTTACAGTGCAAAACTCCTTTGTTATACTAGCAGTACAACGCTTGTGTTCTTCTCCCACAACTCTGTTTTCACGGTTAAGGCTACTCTCATGTCACTCACCGCTATTACAAGAATCTACTTTGCCTTCTTTTCCTCCATCACTTTGCTTATATTTGTCTAGATGTGATCCAAGCGTGTTCAAGTGCCTAAAGAGCATATTACCAAAACAAATCCAATTACCTTGATAAGATTTTATTTCATTCTCTCTATGTTGTTATGAAATCTAGTTCATCAATGATTCTTCTTCAATTTCATATCTTTTATAAAATCAAAGGGAAAAGTATCAAAGAAATCTTAAACATTTTGCATTTGTGCCAATTTAATCCTAAACATTTTATTGGTGCTAATTTAGTCCTAAACTATTTCTCTTTGTGCCAATTCAGCCAATTGCAACTAATTTTGGCCAAATTTTGCTAACTAGGCATTGGTCGGCCGACATGACACAATCAGTGCTAACGTAAATAATTTTTTAATATTTTTTTAATTTTTAAATTTTATTTTTATTTTTCCTCCTCCTTCCTCCAACTAGTCACTGGATCTTGATCATCGACTAGAGGCGACTCGACCTTGCCAGCCTTTAGCAAGCCTTGCCGGCCACTAGCGAGGCTCAAGCCCTCGCTAGAAGCCATGAGGGTTGCCTCGTGCTGGGCGGCGAGGCTTGCCCTCATTGGCCATAAGTGAGCTCAAAGCAAAGCTTACCCTTGCCAAATCCAGTGAGGTCAAGCCTCGCCCATGGCTAACGAGGCTTGACCCTCGCCGGATTTGGTAAGGGCGAGCCTCACCAACCCAGCGCAAGGTCGCCCTTATGGCCTAAGCGGCCTCGCCAAAGGCCAAGCAAGGCTCGACCTTGTTGAATCTAGTGAGGTGGAGCCTCCCCCATGGCCAACAAGGGCAAGCCTCACCAGCCTAGCATGAGGGGTGAGCCCAACACAAGGTCACCCTCACAACTTGGGCAGCCTCACCCATGGTTGGTGAGGCTTGACCCTCGCCAAATCTGACAAGGGCAAGCCTCGCCACCCAACACAAGGTCACCCCCGTGGCCTCTGGCAAGGGCTCAAGCCTTGCTAGTGGCCAGTGAGGCTTGCCAGCCATTGCCTCTGGCTAATTGCTAGGCTCGGCAATCAACTGGAGGAAGGAGAAGGAAAAAGAAAAATAATATAAAATAAAATATAAAATAATTCAAAAAAATATAAAATATTATTAAAAGCTGTCAACGTTAGGTCGATCGGTGCTGAGTTAGTAAAATCCGACCAAAATTAGTTAGAAATGACTAAATTGGCACAAAGTAAAAATGTTTATGACTAAATTAACATCAATAAAAGGTTTAAAGCTAAATTGGCACAAATACAAAATGTTTAGGACTCTTTAATACTTTTCCCTAGAATCGAACAAGAAAAGTTTCTTCTCAACTGTCTCCTTGCAAGTAAAACGATTCAATTCTTTTTCTTTTTCTTTTTCTTTTATGAAAATATGCTAAGCCATGGACTTTTGGAGACAAATCTTAGTGAGAGATAACGATAATTGATCAATGGAGTATATAAATTTTGCAAGTACTAGATAAATCTCGAGAAAAAGACATGCCGCCAACCCAGGCGTGTGATATCAGCATTCAAACCTATAAATGCCTCGGTCAAGTAACAAATTCGAATCGAGACAGGTACTAAAACGCACTCAAACTCAAGTCAGTAAGATACTGGAAAAGTCGACTTTCCCTATAGATGTCGCTCGAGTCAAATTGCAAGGCCAACCCAATTGAGCATGAAACATGAAGTGCTCACGATTGGTTTCCCTCGTTCATACCCATACCAAAGAACACTTGGTCATAGAGTTAGGATTAAGCACAAAAATTAACTAAAATTGTCGCGAAAAATGTGACAATTATGAAAAATGTTTTCCAGAATAGGAAAAGACACTATTTTCTAGTGTATACTTGAAACCTAAGAATAAATTGAAAAATATTTCCTGTCGTTTGATATAAAAATTTGGTTTGATTTTTTAAAATAAACTTATATAATTTAGGTAGTAGTAACTCGTGAATGGGTAGCAAGGAACCGGGTACGAGCACTAGAGTCTCAGGTTAGCCTTGATGCCTCTGACCCACGTGTTAGGGATCAAGTCATGAGTACCTAGGTCTTGTGCCCAACCTTGATGGACTGAGGTTCAAGCCTTGAGGTACCAGACCCAACCACCATGGACCCAAGTATAGGCATTGGGGTCCTAGGCTCCACCTCGAGGGACTCATGCATGGGCACCGAGGTCCCAAATCTCGACCTTGATAGACCTTGGCTTGCACACCAAAGACTTGCGCCCGAGCATCAAGGACTCAAGCACGATCTTTCTGGACTTCGACCTAAGTGCTAGGGACCACAAAGCTAGAGTGTTAGGGACCCGTGATCGGGTGTTGGGGATCTGATCCCATGTTCAACTTTTGTGGACCTAGGGTGCCAAGGCATTAGGACGGCCTCGATAGACCTAGGCGTGGGCGTCTGGGGCTTGGCGTCCCAGGCTTGACCTCATGGACTTAGGTGGGATGCCAAGGCCCCGAGCCCAACCTCGATGGACCTAAGCCCAAGCATTGGAGACCTGATCCGGACATCAAGGACTCGAGAACTAACATTAGGGTTTCCATGTCCAAACGTAGAGTTTTGTGTCCAAGCATCATACTTAGTCATACTTTAACAAATGATTTTCTATTTTTTGAAGAGAAAATCATTTTTCTAAATTTAAGTATAGGTATTTTGTTGATTACGAAAAAAAATTCATTGACTTATTTTTCTAAGCAAATCAAATGCCAAAAAATGAGAAAACCGTTTTCTCATCAAATGTTTTTTCACAAAACAAATGAACCTATTTTTGGTGTGGATTTGTAATGCTAATGAGAGAGAAGTCAAATTTTACCTAAGCCTTAATCATTCTAGTATCAATAACATTAGTCATAGGCCAGTATGTCTTGGCCAATTATAGCCCCATTGGTGTGAAATAACAAGTAAGAAGAACTGTTGCAATCTTACCTCAAGAAAACCATGTAGGGATTTGGCTAATAAATTACTAAACTTAAACTTAGCTCAGGCTCTCCTAAACACATATCAATTCATGACTAATGATCCAAGTTCTTAACAAGGAAATTATTTTTATATAAGAGTCATCACTAATCAATTTATGATGAGTCAATCAAATACCCAAGTAAAGTAATGGTAATTTATTTCTACAAATTAGAAAGTCTAGGGTCAAGGACATGATAAAACTAATTATCTAACTAGTGCCATTTCGGTATCTCAATCTTGTTCAATTGCTAACAAAAATGTTCATGTAGCCCTCTTGCTAATTATGAGTCACAAGGTTCTATTCATAATTAGGTTAAAGGGAAACAATAATCAAGTAATCATCAAAATAAAAATGCGCGAACAATAAACTGGCATTTCTCTCTAGCAACATTAAAGACCCCATTGTGAAGCCCTAAAAGTTTGTTCAGTCTTTGGGTAAAGGAAATCTTTTTTATTAGAGATTTTTGCATATTTTAAAAGAAAACTACTCGAAATCGAATGTGGTCGTATAACGACTTATGGGTTTGGGTCATGAACATGAACACTAAAAGCCTAATTGAAGAAGTGGGCTCAACGATTCAAACTCAATCAGACCATAGCCAAGATCAAGCCTGAATTTATCAAAGGAAAACACTTAAGCCCACTCACATTAAAGACCATTTTGCACCAACTTTTAGTGCATCCCAAATAAGCCCAGCTCCGAAAAATTAGCCTATAACTCACTTTAACTTATATCACCAAACTCGCTCCTGGACATGGAAAAATAGAGCACAAGGAAACAGAGGACGTCGTCGCCGGAAGATGGCCCTACCCGGCTCGGCCGGCGACGGCGAATCGATGGCGAACTGGAGATATGTCCGACTCGGTCCGGTCGCCTCGCACGTCTCGGAGCTGGGATCCTAGGAAGAACCGACTCGAAACAAACAAAACAGGGGCTTACCGGAAGTGGTCGTCGAAGAGAGAAGGCCTCCAGGCCTCCGGTTAAGGCTGACGGAGGACGGCAAAGGCGTCGGAGTACGGCCGAGCCGGAGGCGCAAACGACCCGCTCCTCTCCCTGTTCGCTTCGCTTCTGATCCTTTCTGTTCTCTCTCACTCTTCGCGCTCCCCACCTCGCAGCTCACTTTCTCTCTCTGTGTGCAGAGCTTGTTTTCTTCTCTCGTGTGTGGACGGAGTTCGTTTTAGTCCATGTGAGAAGAAGGGAAAAAAAGCTTCTTTTCTTTGTCTTCTTTCTTTGATTTTTCTCCTCTTTCTGTCTTCTCGGAACTTTGGCCGAACTCTCCTTTTTCCTTTTGGGTTTATAAGGGTACGGAGAGAGACCCCTCGTTTGTCCTCTGTGGCCGGGGCGTGTGCATACTGCATGACATGCAACTCATGTATGTATCAGCCCTAAATTATATTAATGCCGTATAGATCCCAAGTGTAATGCAAATGCAAATCAAAGTGAATGATATTTTGGTTTATGAGTTGGATCAACCTTTAATTTTCTTATGCAATAAAGAACTAAATGTGATAGTTAAAATTTGGGTTTCGATATGAACTTGGCCAAAGTTCACTTTGGAGAAGAGAAAACATGGGAACAGGATTGAAATCAAAACCGACGGGTGTATCTGGTTCACTGGGCAATATCTGGTTCAGCAGTTTGCCCGAATTACAGGGTCCTTGACCCACAAGGCACATGGATTTGAAACGGACCAAATGCCAAGACAGTACTGAACTCAAAAAGGTCAGTCCAGTCCGGCTATAAAAATGCTTGGCGATAACTTGAGTTTGCCCCAAGACATGTTGGCCTGATCTTGAAGCTGATTAATACAATTAGTTCTCAATGTGAACCAGATTTTTGGGTTGGTTAGATAACCACAATACAAAACCAGACTCTGAGAAGAAAGTATTGCCCAAAAAAGAGAAGAACTCACTCGAGAAGAAATTAACATCATAAATGGCCCAAACCAAACCAATCGGATTAACAGCATTTGAAGCCTTCTGTTAGATGTAAAAGCTGAACTTTAGGATAGCCAGAACCATATTTTTGGTTTGGTTAGATGACCACAATATGAAACCAGACTCTGAGAAGAAAGCATTGCCCAAAAAAGGGAAGAACCCGATAAGAAATTAACATCAAATATGGCCCAAACCAAACCGTCCGATTAACGGCATTTGAATCCTTCTGTTAGATTTAAAAGCTGAGCTTTAGGACGCCCAGAACCATATGGTTTGGATTTTGGACCGAAATGAATATTAATAAATAGCTTTCTTATGAATCCCGTACATGTAACTGGCTCAGAACTAGGAAACTAATGGGGAACAGCTTCTTTACTTCTTTTCAATTCTCTGCAGTCATACCTTCATGACTAATTGAATGAATAAATTATAGAAACAGTTTAAAATTCATCTTTCTAATGGTGTCGTCCCACAGCTTGGCCGCAGAGCAGAGCATTGGAGGGAATGTTGTACTCATTGGCGAGGCTCTGGACCGGATTCCAGACCCTGAGATAGAACTGCTGCCCGAGATACTGCCGTTCCCATATTGCCGATCGCACATTCCACATGCCTTGGTTGTCCAATGACATGTATATGCTGGTCCATGAATTTGGATACACCTGCAAGAATTTGGACGAGGCTAAAGAGTTAAGGCAAAGAAGAAAATCACAGTTACAGAGAACAAACACGAAGGTGACCTCTAATTGATTCGCAATTAGAATGACCAAGGAGTTACCTGAGCAGTGTGTCTTGTGAGTGTGTCGACAAGATTATAGCTGCTCCTACTAGCTGGTGTCCACTGCCCATTGCCATACCTGCATTTCGAAGCAAATAAAGATTAGAAATTCTGACCGACTCAAATAGAGAAATCAATGTGCTGAGAGATGCAGATTGACCCACCCAACAACCCAGAAATCATAGCCATCGAGGTGCCAGGATTGAACGGTGTTCTCGTTGTTTTGGAAGACAATCTCAATAAAGTCATGCAGGGAGGCCGGAATCACAGAGGTGGCGATGGATGGAGAACTGCCAGATGGACTAGTTTGCATAGAATCTGTGCGGAATACTCCAGGAATGTTGAAATAGTCAGCAAGTTTAAGAGGAGTATCAGCATTGATGAAGGAGACCCCATTGACAGCATAACGTTGTTTTCCATTGATGAGAGGGGCCGAATTGGCCAACACGATCGTTCTTGATGGTGTGATCTTTCCATAGTGGAAAGAGCCTTGGGGGTTTGGTCTAGCAGCATTTGCAGTCAAATTCCACCTTCAAGGACAATCAATATGTAAGTGGCAGATCTATATCTTATATTGATAAATGCATCACAAACTGTTGACAAGTACCATCGTATATACCTGTAGGTTCTAGCTTGTTTCATGGACCAGTCAACTTCAATTGTCGGGCCAGCTGGCAGAGGCCCGGAAACTGAACTGTGTGAGTTTGAGTAGTGGAGAATGGCTGTCGCGGTGAGGACAGTCTTCGTGAACCGAGTTGATGCAACGACATAGTAGTCCTTCGGTGGCTGATTTAGTGTCACCAAGACAGTTACCGATTGGCCAACATGAACATCAAGAGAGTCGTATATGTTCTGAACTGTGTGAGATCCTTCAACTTCGATCAGTTTTAGTGTGTGGCTCTGGATCCTGAAGTTCAACGAGGTTGACAGTCCGACATTTGAGATTCTGAACTTGTACGTTTTACCTGAATGAAATGAAGTTGAGAGGCAACAATTGGTGTAAGGGCTGTGTTTACACGACATGAGAAGACAGTTTATAGCAAAATGGAATGGCAAAATCAACGTTTGAATGAATTACCTTGATCACCAGCAAAAGTCGCCTGAGGCTGGCCATTTATAATGACACCATCAGGGAAAGGAAGAGATTTTCCAGAGTCCAAGGTCTGGCGTAATGTCTGCAAGTGGCAAAGAGTAAAGATTGACGGTGTAAGAAAGAGTAGGAGACCGGAGCAGACACGAGCAACCACCTTCCTAAATTTCAGTTCTCAAGAAGGTAACAAGATATTTGACTAAGGAAAAGCTTGACATACAAGTAATAACCAAGAACCCTATCAATGTTCACTTTATTTTCAACAATTCTCACATCAATTGCCAGGCATCAGCAGAAACAGGAAACGGAAATCTGATCCAACACTAAAATGATTCCAAGTTTTCAAATATCTCTGGTTACTTCTAATGTCAGAGGAAGCATTAATGCAAAGACAGAAAGTTGTGAGTTCAAAAAAGAAGAAAAACTTTCAATGTTTGGGTTCAAAGAGAAGGAAAACCTCCAATCAGTGGTAACCTCAAATACAGGCTACTGTATTGTCACGAATGAACAATCAAAGATTGACTAGCTAGCTGGTACAGAATGTTCACAATCTTAGCCGTTCTGGCCCAACTGAACAATGTCCACGAGAAATTTTGCAGCCAATGGCAAATGCGTCAACATGGCAAAAACAATTTGCAAACTTCGCAGCATGACAAGAGTCAGCAAGCTATTTGATATGTATATCGTACAAGAGATGCATAGCTCAGAGTATAATGTACTTTAATTGATTGAAGGACATCGAGTGAGCTGCGCACATAAAACTTCTGTGTATGCACTCATCTACGGAAAAGGATAAAGAAATGGATAAATAACTAGAGAAACATAGTCTGCACCTTATGGCTGGTCTTGAACCAATCACCAATGAGCAACGTGAAATCTCCATCAGGACGTGGATAAGGAATAGGAATCGGAGGTCTCTGATAGACATTAAGTGCTCCGTATCCGCCAGCAGCTTTGTGAAGGGCGGTCGAGGGGAAATATGTGTAGGCACCAATCTGGTCCTTGGGCTGAAAGATATATGTGTAGTTAGAGTTTGGAGGGATGGGACAATTTGTGCCCAGGACACCATCTTGCCATGAGTTCTTCCTCTGTTTGATCCCGTTCCTGATTGCGAAGTACCAAGCGGGTTATAATCACTAAAATTATCCCAAGTAAGATGACTATGTATGCAAGATAGAAGCAGCAAGTCCATGTGTATTGATGCATCACCAAACAACTGTCGTTATTATCAAATTTAAATAGGACTCGCGATACAGCCATCAAAGAGAAGCACAGTTAAACAAAAGGAGGTCAAATTGTTTATTTTTTTGGATATTTCAGGACACAAAGCGATCAAAAGAACTTGGCCAAATGCAGTTTCATACAATTGATTAGTCTATTTTTCCTCTCTTATGTCCCGTAAGCGTGCAAGCAAAGCATCAAATATCTGGCAGAACTAGCTTTCCTAGAAGCATAGAGACTCACGAAAAGGAAGAATATGTTCTAATGTCGTTACTTTTAAAAAAATAAATAAATATTCAACTGCTTCTGCAAATGCTGCTAGATCCATGAATTGACATGAAACCGACATTTTTAGGCCGAGTAAGTGTAAGCCACATTCCAAATCAAGAATTTCTAAAACAGGAAAACATACGAGAAGAAAGTATTTCCTTCTTGACTTTGCTATTCAAAATCAAGAACTTGAAAAGAGAGTATCCGAAAGCGACTACTGCAGTTAGCAAAACCCTCAGCTAAAAATAGTGCAGATGTACTAAAAAAATGGTTCCAATGGCGGACCCGAAAAACGGGGAAAACAACAGCTTGAGCCAAAACAGCATATGAGCCCATACCGACACTCACCAAGTAAGAAGAAAAGGCTCGTCCAGCTTGTTGATCAGGTTGAGCACCAAGTTGTCATTGGTGACCACATCGAGCCTTGGCCCAGGAAATTGACCGTTTATCAGGATAACCTTCAAAACCCCCCAAAAAGACAATCATTAGAAGAAGAGGAAACGAAAGCAGAGAACTGGAAACGTCTTCACCAGCTCATTCATGAACCCTGAAAACACTTCAGAACAGAGAGACAGAGTTCGCGCAAATCAAGAAACCTGCTGGGGAACGCCCAGTGGGGAGATGGTGCCGTAAGTGACTGTCCACGTGTAGAATCTATAAGGGTCGTCGGCCATCGCCAGGGACGCGCCGAGGAGAGCCAGGGCGGCGCAGATCTGGCGCGCCAGCCTCGCCATTGCCATTGCCACTGCACCCGCAAGAAGCTGGAAGAGATGGGAATCAGTCCATAGTCCTCTGGCATTCTTGAGATAACATAGAGAGGAATCAAAACTCACCAGATTTCAGGGATGATGGTGATCGGAACGAAGGCACAGAGAGAGAAACAGAGTCAGAGAGGGAGACAGAGAGACAGGGAGTCTTGTGAAGGAGAGTGGGTAGGAGCAGTTTGCAAGGTGCAGAGCCTTAAATAAGAACAGACGCGGGAAACAGAGCTCTTAACTCAATATGAGTGCCAATATTATCATTATTGCTGCTGTTGTTGTTGTTAATTTTGTGTTATTATCATTTTTTTTATTTCTAAAAGGCTTTTTTTTATTTCATTTGATTTTTTTCAATTTAATTTATTTATTGTATAGTGCTTGCTCTGTTTTTGGGGTTGGGTAGAAGTAGAAGATAGGGCCCAGGTTCATGCACGATGATGAGATGTTTTGTCTGAGTGAGGGTGGAACTAATGATACGAAATTATTCGGCGCGGGTTCACGCGTTTCCGCGTTGATGATTGATGGAATTTTGCTTGGCACCAAAGTTAGGTGAACAAAAATAAAGAACATTTAAAGCGTACACATGCATTTAACAAAATAGTAATAACAATAATAATTTAAAAAAAAATAACTTTGGTGTTCTTTGAAGATTAAATCTCGCCACCATATCCTCTTTAAGGGTACCTTTGGTTCAACTTTTTCAAAACAGCTTTGACATTCAAAACTTCTTGGAAAAATGCTAGAGTGTTGGGCAAGTCTTTTGAGTAGGGTCAAATCTAGTCTTGGCATTTCCAAATAGAGACTAGCATTTTATAGTAGCATTTAGAACGCTGAAATTAGAATTAAACATTTTTTCTTCCAAAAGCACCCTCACCGATTCTTTAGTTTTTTTGATTTTGCCCATCCTTGTTATTGTACATATTTGTTGCGTGAGAGTACCCTACGAGGGTTGATGAGGCCAAATCTATCTAGCAAAGAGATGGCAAGAGCCATTGAGGTCGCGAGACCAAGCATCGGTCTCTTAGGTCGTGCAACCCTCATCGGGGGTTGCCCAAGTCAAGTGACCTCAACTGACAGCCATCGACATTGGATCTGGCCCTTCGAGACTTGAGCCCTTCACTGGTTCTAGCAAATGGTTTGAGTTTTTTTAATTAAAAAAAATATAAAAAATATAGCCAAAGCCCCTTGCAAAAAAAAAAAAGGCCAAATTCTATTTGAATCAAAGTTACTTTGCAAAGAATTTTTAATAAACACCATTTGCATTTCTCCAAAAGAGTTTGACTTTCAATTTTCTTATTCTTTATATCATCTTTGGAAATTGGTACAAATAGGTGCTCTCCTCTAATATATAGTAAAAAGATTGGGTTCTACACCATTTTATTCCAATATGCAAGACTCCCATTCCTCGATTAACACGTGTCATTTCTAATATGATTTGCGCGTTTATATGCTCTTTAAATGCACATGTTTGGGCAGCATTGACTATGACCGTCCCAACTTCACTTTCACGAAATTTCCTCTTCATTTCGAGAGAGGCCAATGGGAAGGGTCCTCGTTAGCAAACGAGAAAGTTCGTACATATTTCTTTATTTTTTCCCTCACCGAATTCAATTTCTTTATCTAAACTCAAGCTCAGGTTTTATCCGCCTCCAAAGCAATTTGAAAACTCATCGGAGTCCAGCTAGAACAATTTGCAAGACAGGCTGAGCCTATAACTCAGTTGATGACACCCCGGAATTTCACCCACCGACTTCCTTTTCTTTTCTTTTCTTTTCTTTTTTGTGGGTCAAACGCCTTCATTGTTGGAAAGGGAAAACTTTTTTTTTTTTTTTTTGAATTTTATGTCTCGCATATCCCAAAGCTTATTTTTATTTTAATTGTCATTTTTTTCAAAAAGTACGCTTTCGTTGTCAATGAATGTTGTTGACATCTGTCCACACGTCTTTAATTTCCAACCCCTCGACTCCGCAAGATGCCCGGTGAATTTATTTAATTTGGACCAGCCTAACATTGAATTTAGCATTTGTGTCCGCTGACATATGCTTTTCTTTTTTTTTTTTTTGTGAAAAATACGAGAGTCCCTAATTAGACAAGGGTTTCATTGAGTAGATAATTTCGGACTTTTTATTTCGTGCGCGACCTACATAAAAAATACTCCCGCCTGCAAAGGGATTGTACGAGAAATGTCGGAAAAAAAAAATATTTGCCCATTAACCCGGAAATTCTTTTAATACGGATGGAGACCAGTTTCTGAAATTTATATTTTTTTATCTGGGAAGAAGAAAAGTTCAGGCCAAAATAATCTAAATTTTGAAAATGACGCATATCATGCAATTGTCAATTCGCCATGTGAGGGGTGGGTCACTGTGATTTCAAAGCGCATACAGAGACCAAACAAAAGATTCTGGTCAGATTTGAAGGAAACTACTTTTTTTAAAAGGTTGCCGATATTGGACTACCGACAGAAACGGGCGGTGGTTGTGAAGTTAGGATATTGGATTAGGTTTTCTGAATCTTGCCAATAATGCATATAAATATATGTATATAAATATATATAATTTAGTTTATATTTCTTTGGATGGCAGAAATGGTGCAGAATTTCACAGCAAAACATGGACAATTTGGTCTCTCTTCACCTTCTACTTCGGGAAAATATATGGCGCATGAAATGAAAATATTTCTTGAAGAACTTAACTCTTGGAAAACCTGTTTGGATGTCTTTCAGTATTTCTAAGAATAAACATTTTAGTTATATTTGGCATTTAAGAATGCGATATCTACTTAGCTTTACTTCCTTTTGAACTTGCTCCTTATGATTAAAATTGCACATAAAAAGTTTGATGTCCATAGAAAGGTGAACACCATGACATGATTGATAATGTCAAATTATCTCTATGTATGATACTCAATATGGGTGATCAATTCCCGAGTAGTTCAATTCCCACCTTGGGACTAAAAATTGAACCAAGAGGACCGATTAACACATAAACTACGCTTGGTAGTCATAATAAAATTCATCATATCCTGCGTTTAGTGCCTACTCAAGACGGGATTAGTCGAATATGAGGGAGATATAAACCAGATAAAATTATCTATAAGAGATAAATGAGATAAATGTGAATAGAATTTTTAATATCTATAATAAGAAAGCTATTTTTTCAAATTACAAATTTATTAAATTAACATATTTAAAATCATATTTCAATATAAATCATATTGGAATTCTAATATAAGAAATTCAAAATAACAAAAAAATAAAAAATTAGTTTTTGTCATTATATATTCAAATTTAATTATATCTTATAATATAAATACAAAATATATATCACATATTTTTGTTATTTTAGTGTTTTAGGTATATTAGTATAGTTTTCTATTTAATAAAATCTTATTAGAGAATAATGGAAAGGGAAGAAAGAAATAAAAATGAAATTAATTTAAAAAGAAAGGAAAATAAAATAAAAAAGAAAATAAGAATAAAGTAGACAAGAGTGACAAAAAAGATTTTTACCATCTCCATTTGTGAAATTTGTCATTCATTTATATTGATACGTTATTCATACTAAACAATATATATGATATGATGTGGATATATCCGACTTTATTACTGTAATTATCATAAATATAGCAAAATCCCTTAGATTTTATATCCAATCCTATCCCAGTTATAAATAAAGACGACCAAACGTAACCATAGTTTCCAAAATCGAGAATCGAACCACCAAGTCCTAATGGTCTAACCTAGTTTTTGGGAGGTCTAATGGAACTAGTAGATTCACAATAATTCAAGTTCTTCCACCGTTGCATTAAGGGAAAATGTTACAATTAGTCCCTAAAGTTTTATGTAATTTTCAATTTCGTCCATGCACTTTTGATTGGCTCATTTGGTCCTTGAATTATCGATAAATGTCTAATCTAGTCTCTAACTATTTGACAATTAATCAATTTCGTCCTTCCGTTAACTTTTCGTTAATTAAACTCAATGGAATGGGGGCATTTTGGTCTTTTTATATTTTTAATATATTTTTTTTCTTCTTCTCTCTTCCCTCCGCCGACCATGGCGAAGCCTGTGGAGGGAAGTCGGCGTTTGGCGAGGGTCGCCCACGCCAGATCTGGCGAGGGCACCCCTCGCCCAACGTCGGCAGGGCGGCCCTCGCCGACGTAGGCGAGGGCGGCCCTCGTCGGCGTCAAGTGAGGGCTACTCCCGCCGACGTTGGGCAAGGGGTGCCCTCCCCAAATCTGGCGAGGGCCGCCCCTGCTAAGTTGCTGAGTTGCTGGGTTCGTAGGTCACGCCATAAGGGAACGCAGGCCTTGGCACAGAGGCTGGAGGGGATTGTGGTGGTGCCGACGGAGGGGGGCCAAAGTTCGAAGTGGGTGCAGGGGGATTGGGTGCTAGTGTCAGGACGAAATTGATCATTACATAAAACTTCAGGGACTAATTGTGACATTTTCCCTTGCATTAAATTCCACAACTATCAACCCTCATCTTTGTGAGGCAAGAAAAGCAGATCTTGGTAAAGGCACCTGAAGAACACCTCACGAAACGGCCATTTCCGAGCAAAAGCTTAGAGGTTTGTGGAATTAGCACAACAACAGGTGAGGACAATGAAAGCAAGCACAACACACAGCTAGAATTCGACAAGTCTCGTGAAAATGAACGACCAGCCGTGGGAAATGCAACATGCAAAACAGCGAAAAGACAAAGCATTGGATATTACCTTGATGAGATGCAAAAAATAGAGCAAGAGAGGGAGGCGAGAGTCAAGACTCAAGATGAGACCACGAAAGGAAGCACTGAGCTCGAGTGGAAGGGATGCGACTCAAGTGAGAGAAGATGGTGCTGTTTGAGAGTCGAGCGAGAGGGATGCGACTTAGGCAAGAGAGGGAAAGAGCAAGGCATGAGAGGTGATTAGGATTTACACACTACAATCACTACTGTTCTTTAAGAAATAAAAACAAATTTAAAAAATAAATCGGTCCAGTCTGGGCGATCTAGTTCCCATCTTGAAACCAAGAACATGACCAAAAATCACCAATTCCATATGGAACCAGCAACTGGACTGGATCCCCTAGGAACCGCCGGAAACTGGGTGGTTCAGTCCGATTAGGGTGGTTCTATATGCTCACCCCTAATCCTCGATCACATCTCTGATTTGATGAATTGCAAATTGCATGCAAACATAACTAAATATAAATGTGGATGATATACGTAACCTATCAATCATAAAATTGATAAAAGAAATTCCCTTCATTAAATAAAAACGGAACCACTTTAAAAGCTGACGATACCATCTGTATTTAAAATGGTATGCATTTTCTTTCCCTTATGATGGAGTTTTGGCATCCCCCATATCATACGCTCACAATCATTCAAAATATCGAAAATGGAAAGGTATCCAAAATGGATTGAATTCTATGAAACAGAGCAGATAAAATTGCATCAACTCCATCAACGCCTTGGCTCTAGTTATTTGGCTTTTTGATTCACCGCAAAACTAAATTAGCATTAGCAAATACGTTGTGGCCCCTAATCCTTGGGTGTCAAGCTCATACGCAGCAGCAAACATCATCTGGCTCTAGCCATAGTTCCTACTCTTGCTAGTTAGGAGACTGCAAAGTGAACAAGTATAGATCCCTTGGAACTATTAGATACGAATCATCGCCAATATCCTCATAGAAAGACATTGCTTTTCTGGTATCTAGTGGATCCGATAACTAAAATAAGAGCGTCCACTTGGGGGTCTGCTCCTACAATTTTAACGATAGTTTAACAAAGACAAATCATAAGGTTATTCATCATCCAAGTCTTAAAACTGATCAGACCATCACGCAACAATGTGCTTTAACTAACCTTCACATAGTTAGCAGAGACTGCAGTGCAGCATTCTTGACCTTGAAGTTCCTGCCAACAGCTGCAGGTTTTCATTTTTTGTCCTCCCTTTCTTGATAACCAGGAAAACCCACAAGCACACAGATCCGCGGGCTGCATAGGAGCAGGCATGTTGCCCCATCACCCCACTTCCGGATGAGATGTAGATACATGCCTCAAGAGAAAAAATTAAACCCTCCACCTCATTGGTTTTTTTTTTTTTTTTGTCAAAATAAGATATGTATAAACTTTGCCTAAAAGAATACAAGAAGGAGACCCGGCACCTACAAAAGACAGACACTCAAAATGACAAAAGTCAAAGAAGAGTGTAAGGGTGTCGTGGTTCCCAAAAGAGACCAACCGGTAAAAACCAACAAAAGAAGCAAAGGACCACCATACAGACGCTAGAGACCTCTATCAATCGAAGAGAGACGGATGTAAATCCTAGCTCTGTTGAAGTCTTCTATTCTTGGGAATGTCAGGGACATGCTTAAAGGTCATTGCCTTGTCTTTAATAGCCTTTCGGAGGTCCATCTTCATCATCGGGAGAAAGAGGGTCTGATTACGAAATAAGATATTGTTGCGCTCTTTCCAAATGATATAACAAAGAGGTCCAAAGCCAAAACGAGCCAAAGACTGGTGAAAGCTACTACCAGCGATATGTTTGGTAGCCCAATCAAGATTCTCCATCCAAGGCTTATTAAGCCAAGCAAGATTGAATTTAGCCGCCCAAAAAGAAGCAAGACTACCAGAGACGTGGCATGCAAAAACAAATGATCTATGGAGTCCGGTCCGCAAGAGCAAAAGGGGCACACTGCAACCATAATTCTACCATAAGATGAGCAAAACCTGAGTTGGTAGGCGGTTACACATGATAAGCCACAGATGTGTTTGATAGCGAGGAGGCAAAGATGAGCTTCAAACGAACTAGGACCAAGAAACCGCATAACCCCTAGGGCGAATTAGATCCCAAGCCGAAGCCATTGAGAATCTCCTGGAAGGGTGTCAAAGCCATTGAAAACGGTCTTCTTCTTGGCTAAAAACCGGAAGAGGATCTCCCCAGTTTGCCATAATATTGAGGACATACCAACCCATAGGAGTAGAAAATCCATCAGCGACCGAAGCCAGCCGCAAAATACCCTCCACCTCATGGTTCGACTTCTGGGTATCCCAAAAACTAGGGTGCACTACACGGGGGCTACATCGTGACTGCAAGTTAACAGATTATGAAGCAGTATGGACATTGAGCATCCTGAGATGACTAAGTTTAAGCACGTTAGCTTATGTTTTCAGATAATCAGTCAGCTTTAGGGGAGCCTTAGCATTGCTCTGTCTTTCCATTGCTGAGCGAGGCTGTGTGGGACAATACAATTATTCATGAGGAAGTGACTTTCCGTAGAAAAAGGCCCCCAGGGGCTTGGTCTGGCAGCACTTACAGTCAAATTCCACCTTCAAGAACAATCAAGATAGAAACTTTAATTTGCTTTGTAGAAAAATTGGTGGTGTGTCAACTCATGATAAATATCAATTCTTTCCCTGATAGGATTTACTTGAGTTTTGACTAGCACAGTGCAATATATTAGGAGACATTTGGACATCAAGACAGCCAATTTGATAATTCCACATCACAACCATTAGTGACCATGACATGTTCATACGACTTCTCTAACCTTTTGCTTAATCTACTGTTACAAGAAGATAAGGCTGTCTTATTTGTAAGATAGACTTGGTTTAAATTGAAATTATTATTTCTGCTAAATAGCAACTTGTCTGATTCTCATTAACCACAAAATAAAGAAGTTCATAAAAATTTTAACCATCTGAGATGAAATTGCACTCATTCAGTGACTAAACATTCAGTAATTGATTAAAATTAGCCACAAATTGTCCAAATGCACCAATCGCACAGTAAATTCAGTAATTCAAGTCAAAATTGAGTGATCCAACCAAATCTCCAAGTACATACCTGTAGATTCTAGATTGTTTCCTACATCAGTCTACTTCAACTGCTGGACCAGCAAGGAGGGGTCCAGAAACTAATGAGGGGAATTTGAGCAGTGATGTTGACGGGAGAAATTGAGTAGATATATCTTCTCTCAAAATTGTTCCTCGATATGATGATGTTGACATGAGAGACAATGATTGCACATTTGAAGAACGTTGAAAAGCTTATGGATAAGCTCTAAGATTCTCTTTCAAACATGTAGCCAGCAAAAGGCAATAAGATGAAATGAATATCAACTATAAAGATGCAAGCCTTCTGAAGATTGTGTTGTTCATATGTCAACATTAGCAAGCACTCTAACCTAGCTGTTTTGTTGGACTAGAGAAAAGCAAGATGAACTCAATCTTCAATATATGGGCCACATCTTCTCAAAATAAAAATTGCATTTTGCATTATGGCTACCTGATTGATGTCAGTTAATCCCAGAACTCCCATTGGAGGCATCATAATAGTTTTTGGCCACCAAAAGCAACCACCTTTCTGAGTATCCAATTACCAGATAATTTGCATGAATAAGGAAACCTCGCTGAGATAGGTCATTTAAATCTCATGCACTGGCAGTCTCTGCTATCAATATGGACATGAAATCTGTTCAACAAGAAGATTTGAGTCTTCGTGGAAGACCACCAGGATGATGTCTTCATAAGACCCATGCAGATGCTGGGCATACTCAAATTTTTCTGATCACCAATAATCTCCACATGAACAAATTCCATTCTCAAAGCAATGGAACCGATTTGAGTCCCGCACTATAATCTTCCTCCTCATAATCTTTGAGATATATTTGATAGCAGTGTGGCAGTCTCCACATGTTCTTAAGTTCTTATACACCTTAATGGGAGTCCCTGGCAAGGTTGAAAGAATACCAAAAGCAACTGCAAGTTTCTCACTATGGAAGGCAAGATTTTGCACTTTTTGCTCTTCCTCCACATCGTGTAGCACAAAATTTGTGTCAGGCACATATCCTTCTTCTTTCATCCTCTTGGACATCTCCGTCAAAAATACATGTATCTCATTCGATTTTGGATGGGATGTATCTCCGACTAAGAAAACATGTTGCTTTCTCCCAATCTGAGTCCAGCTCAAACCAGGTTTCTTCACCACTCCTCTATCTTCCATAATCTTTCTGATTTTTGTAACCTCATCCCACATACTAGCCGTAGCATACAAATTAGCCATAGTGATATAGGTAGCTGGATTCTCCGGCTCAATTTGAAATAATTCCTCAGATGCTCGTTTTGCCAGTTCTATGTTTCCATGAATTCTGCAGCCCCCGAGCAAGGATGCCCACAAAAATCTGTCAGGGTTCATTGGCATTGTGCTAATGATCTCTTCAGCTTCTTTAAAACGGCCTGAACGGGCTAATAAATCAACTATACAAGCATAATGATCGGGAGTATGTGTCAGTCCATGCTGTTCAGTAATTGAGTGGAAATACTCAAGACCTTTATCTACTAACCCAGCATGAGTGCAAGCAGAGAGAACCCCAACAAAAGTGACATGATCAGGCTGAATACCTGATTCTAGCAACATGTCAAAATATTTAAGAGCTTCTCTGAAAAGACCATTCTGAGCAAACCCAACTATTAGTGACGTCCATGAAACTAAATCCGGGTGTGGCATCTCTCTAAAGACTCTCTCTGCACTCTCCATATTTCCACACTTGGAATACATATGGACAAGGGCACTTTCTGCAAATGAAGATGGATCAAATCCACTGCGCATCATGTACCCATGGACCTGCTTACCAACCTCTTCTGCTGCATGATCAGCGCATGCATTCAAAACCCCTGCAAATGTGAACTCATTCGGCCTAATCTTGGAGTACATCAAATCAGAGAACAACATAAAACCCTTTTCAATCCTCCCATCACCGAAGTACCGATCTATCATTGCTGTCCACGTGACAACATCTCTATCAACCATCCTTTGAAAATGTGCCTAGCCTCCTCCACACTCCCACATTTGCCATACATATCCGATAGAGCACTCCAAACAACCTCATCCGATTCCAACCCCAGTCTCAATATATGGCCATGAATCTCTTTTCCTTTGCGTAAACATGGTATAGCTGCAGCCGCAGCAAGAGCACTGGAAAAAGTGAACTTGTTCAACATTGGAATTTCAAGCATTTGCATCATTCTAAACAGTTCGATTGCCTCCCCAGGCATGTCATGGCGAACATAACCAGACATCATCGCGGTCCACGAAAAATTGTCTCTCTCCGGCATTTCATCAAACAATCTCCTCGCCTCCGAAAGTCGACCAGCCCTCGCGTACCCGGATATCATAGTATTCCAAGAACACAAGTCCCTGTGAGGCATTTCATCGAACGTCTTCCGGGCGTCGACCAGGCTATCGCATTTCGTGTACATGTCGATGAGCCGGTTGGAAATGACGACCGCGGGCGTGAACCCGGCTCTACCCATGTGGGCATGGACCATCTTCCCGGCTCCGACGTCCCGCTGCCTGAGGCAAGCCTGCAGGAGGGTCGAGTACACCAGAGCAGAGGGGCGCTCGATCCGACCCAGCAACCGGACGGCTTCCCTCAGGCGCTTCTGGTCGCACATGACGTCTATGGCTTCCTTGAACTTCTTCTCCTCGCACAGGCGACGCACGATCCCGTCCCTGGCGTCCGACTTGAAGAACGCCTTCCGGAGGCTGCTGGGCTCGTGCTGCTGCTGCTGCTGCTGCTGGGCTTGGGAGGAACGAGAGCGAGAGAAGAGTCTGTCGCCGAGGTACAGCATTCTCGGGGAACGGCAGGGCTTGGGATCGAAGAAGCTCATGCTGGATGGAGCGAGATCCCAACTTCAGCATTACGAACGCGGAGCTCGAAATCGTTCGTCTCATGGCGAGACGAGAGCATCGCTGGCCGCCATTTGTGAAAAGCTAGCGAAGAAGGAAACCGCGAAGGCAACGCTCTCTCTCTCTCTCTCTCTGGGATTTGATTTTGCTGGAATGTCTAATTTTTTGCGCCGTTCGATAGGAGGAAAAAAAATCATTTTCATGAAATTGGACAATATTATCTAATTTTATATTGTGCTAATACAACAAAAAGCTCCAAATTAGTACATTTGTGAGAAGTTTATCATCTGTTAATTTTGTTAAATTTTACCTTCAAATTGTTCAGTTAGATTGCATGCGATATTTGTCATAGGTTTATTAGTTTATGATTTTTTGTAATATTAATTCAATTTAACGGAAATTAACGGATGATAAATGTATTATAAATATACTAGTTTGAGGTGTTTTATGGTTAGAAAATTAGTTCATGATAAATTTATCATAAGTATATTAATATAAGATTTTTAAGATAAAAAAATAATTTTAAGTAAATATTTTATAGATATACCGATTTGAAGTTTTTCATTATATTAATTCGTTTATATTTTTAATGACATTACAATTGTTTTAGTAATTATACGTTGTGAAATGAAATCAAGAATATATTTAATATTTTTTGTCGTGTAGTGAGCCTTTCGTGCAAGTGACTTCCCACAAAATAGAAAAACAAAAAGAAAGATGAGGACAATTATTTGGCATATTTCCCGTGCAGAATCAAAAGGAAGATAAACAGGAATGGTGGCTAGAAGGATAAATGTGGCACGGGTTACCACTTTGAGAATTTTTGTGTTGTAAAAAATAATTTGAAGTAAATGTGCTAAGATTATACCAATTGAGATTTCTGGTGGTATTTTAGTAACTATGCGTGGTCAAAGTAGATTAGGAAAATAGAAATGGCCAAAACTATATATAATGGACTAAATTTTAATTGGTGTTGATTTATAGGTTGGTACATACAATATAAGTAACCATTTATATTTTAGTTTAATCCATAATGATGATGTACGGTTTTGAATCCATGCGATCTCGTTTATTATTCACAGAATCACAAGTCCTATTTAAAGATCAATTATTAACATTAAATAACATAATTTGAATTAGTGAAATTGCACTTTTTTAAAATGACCTATCCTAAATTTCATGGGCCCATTCCCTTAAAATGCAGTGGTGCTGGGGTCTTGGATTGTTCCTTCGAATGGTGGTATCCTTTTCCAACACGCACAAGCTACTTCTTGGGCAATAAATGAAACTGTTTATTAGTCTCCGACTACTGTTATTCTCCATGTTAAGGTTGTCCGGCCTCAAAATAGGTTTCAGATCCATAGGATCCGCTTTCAGTGGCAAATGGATAGCATACTTGTCGAACTGTCTCATTTTATAATTGTAATTTCATCCTTAAAATATCACCGGGCATAGAGGAGAATGGTTTGGAATAAACATTTGAGAGGATGTAGTAAAATTTTGGGAAATCTTTTCTTTTCCCAACCTTGCTTTTTATTTAGACAACACTTCCTCTTTTATAGCTGAGGTTAAGGGTAATAGAGACATTTTCAAAGGTCAGTGTGGCAAACAAAGCATGTTATGGAATGGAAAAAAAAAATAGTATAATGTCATTGGATCAACAAAATGTGAAAAAGAGTCAATACATACTCAATAGTACAACAAACCTTATGGTGTACAATTTATTAAAGTGGTCACGTTGATCATTCATAAATTCTCTCACTTATTGATGGGTTCATGATCTAGATCAAATTTAGAACCTCCATTAGAGTTAAATTTTGGTTACCATGTGTCTTTAGGATATGATTCTTCAAAATACTGTATGTCTAGGGAAAAAAATCCATCGATTTTGGCTAATTTCGTTTGTACTCATCTAATGCTTGGTGAATGGCATCTTTGGTGGCATGATACCCATGGGAATAATCCCATGGCATGTCCTTTGATAAGTAATGGGTCATAAGAACTTTGGAATAGCTTGATCGTTCATATAGATTCCTTTGAAGTTATTGATATTCTCTATAAATTTCTTTGAAATTACATCCAAAATGAGATACACGTGATTTAGTAATAGGAATAAGATAGCTGGCCTTGAAGTGTAGAATTTTTTATTCTCTACAGAAAAAAAAAAAAATGGTTGCTTGGACTACAAGGTTTTGGGGTTTTGCCATTAGGTTCTACCAATAAAGCTGACGGGTGAAACCATTCGAGACCCTCTGCAAAAGACCACCTCAGAGAATATTCCTGAACACCTTCATGAAAAAAGGCGGTAGTGATCCCATGGATAGTGGCTGTGGGAAATTCAATGGTCGTGCTATAGCTGTGAAACATATATCATTTTCAATTACTCTGAAAAATCGGTAATGTCAAATCTAAGAATACAGGTGAACAATTCACGGGTTAAAATTAACTTTGAAAGATGTACGTACAGACGCGCATCCTCTCTTTTGATACTGAATTCCCTTGCTAGAGATTGGAAAACAGCATGGCATGATGTACAGTGCTCCTGTCTTGTTCTCACGAACTTAGACCTCCACTAAATCATTCGACACATGGCGAGCAAACCGCGAGATACGGATAAAACCCAAAGAAAAAGAAATCTGGAATCGAACCATCATCGAACATTAAGATATCACGGGCCTCCATAAGCCGCACGAAATGCCAAAACTCGTGCGAACGTTAATCGAACGAATGGCGACGGAGGGGCGGGCTGTCCATTTCCGAGGAACAGCATCTTTCTTTCTTTTCATCGCTGTCGTCCTGAGAGAACCCAAAGACCCAGAAACGAAACGGGACGTAAAATCATCATCAATCGAGGAGGAGAAAAGACAATGCCAAAGCCAAAGCCAGCGCGAATCCTTATCCCCAACAGCGCCACGAGACTCGCTAAAAAAAAAGAAAAAAAAAAGAGAGAGAACTTCTTCCTTTTCCACGGAAAACATGCGCGACGAAACCGGAGGCTCTCGACACGTGTCCGAATCGGCTGCCCGAAGAAAAGAGATTCGGGACGAGGGAGGGAACGGGCCGATCCCTTTTTTTTTTTTTTTTCACTATTATTATTCCCTCGAGGGGAAGGAAAGAAAGAGCAGCCTTGAGCAGGGGGCGCGATCCGCATCGCCGAGGAGGGGAATCTGACCGCGGTCCGTCGGGCACGTGGCGGCGTGAGGTTGGCGGGTGGGGCTGGGAATTCTTGGGCGGGTTTCGGCGTGAGATTCTCGATCGAGGGGTGCTCGATGAGCGGTGGTGGGGGCGGTTCGGTCGCATGGGACGGACGAGGACGAGGACGATCCGATGGGGAAAGTTTGCGGTGCTCTAAGGGAATCTCCCACGTGAGGATCGTTCCCCACCCCCTCCGATTGTTGACCAACTCCTCTCTCTCTCTCTCTCTCTCTCTCTCTCTCTCTATAGCGCACTAGCGCACCGAATTTTATTATTGTTTCGATTGTACATTCTTCCATTTTACCCTTGTTCACCAATCATGGGATCTCTTTTTTTTCAATTTTTTTGGGGTTTGTGCGTGTCGTGTGGTCGTCATGTTGTGTACGAAGTTTATGCTTTTATCATGGTCCAAGAAGACGACGCGACCCGAAGGGTTTATGTATGAAGGGCTGTGATTCGTGAACGAGGTTCTTGAGTATTCTAGAATACTTTAGGTGGGTAATACGGTAATTATACATCTATGTACTAAATTGGGGGTAGTTTAATAGATGAAAAGATATATTCTCCATTCTTTGATAAAGATGAGATTTACGTTTATGATTAGTCTTGTATTTGTATATATATATCTCATTTCATGTTCATTCACAAGTTAAATGCATTTCAGGGATTCTCATGAGTGTTTGTCTTTCCTTGAGTACAAGTGAGTAAGATTCAATTGGGAAAAAATTCTTAAGGCTGCACAATTTAGGAAGCTCTAAATTGATTAATTCATGATACATTGCTCGATTTTATTGATCTTGAGATGAGTAGACACACCGTCGCCTTCTGATTAGGTGGGACCCACTCGAGCTTGATAGCATGATGATTCGGTAGTATTTTGATATGATCACGGTAGTATTTGATATGAATGGGCACGAATTGGCACGTTGAAGGAAAGTAGGTCTCGCCAATTGGCACGTTAAAGGAAGTAGTCCTTGCCAAACGCCAAGCGTGAAACCCTTTGACGACTTGATTGAATGGTTAATTGCTTTATTTGGACGTGGGAAACTTGATATTATAATTACATCCATCTTCACTATAGTAACCATGAGTGTCGCATCCCCATTATTTTATGAGTTGAAAAGGCAAAGGCAAATATTTGCAATTAAAAGTAGTTAGGAATGACTATTTGATAAATTTCCTCTCCGAGGACCGGAGGCGCGGACGCACCACCATCCCTCCTCCCCGCGCACCGCCGCCGGGTCGTCACACTCTCCCCCTTGGGAGCTTTTTTTTTTTTTTGGCCACCCTCACGGTTTTTTGCCTTGGAAGCATTGTCAAATAAAACGCGTCCTCGTCACACTAAACGCGTCATGTAGGTTAAGGACCCGTACCTTTGCGGCCACCCTCACGGTTTTGTTCTCAGCACAGCGGAAGCATGTGTGAAACGCGTCATGTAGGTTAAGGACCCGTACCTTTGTAACATCCCGGGTCCCACTTGTGTGATATTTGGCTTGGACACCGAGTCCTCATGGATTTAAAAGCAATGTGGGACAAGAGGGAGAGGAATTCCTTCCTTCCCTTGCGCACGTTGAGAACCCAAACCTTATATACAAGGCCCATGACATACGTCACATTCACTATAGTAACCATGAGTGTCGCATCCCCATTATTTTATGAGTTGAAAAGGCAAAGGCAAATATTTGCAATTAAAAGTAGTTAGGAATGATTATTGGATAAATTTCCTCTAGCTCTTTTTTTTTGGTCAAATCCTCTAGCTTGAGTTGCATACGTTTAAGTAAAGCATTTTTGTCACGAAAATCATAAAAAGTGTAAGAGATATAAAAAACCTTAAGTATTTTTTGGTAAAATAATATGTTTTCTTATTTTTTTTTGGTGACCCGAAAACTATCAGTTAGCAGCCGTTGATGTAAACTTGAGGCGGCGCTGCAGGGACCCACCTTTCACGACGATATGTTTTCTTGTTCATTTAGGTAAAATTTGAGAACACATGAAGAGAATTTAATGACAAAGTAAATCCAATCATTTTTTTCTTGGCATATTAATAATGTTAGGAACCAAAGCAACACCGTACAATTCCTGACAATATTTTAAATGAAGAGCATAAATCGACGGTGCCAATTTGATAGCTCTCCCCAGGAGCGTCAAATGACCAAAACACCCTGAACCTAATCCCACCCGATAAGGACACGTAGGTCAACCATTGCGGGCTGTCTTTTCATTTTCGCCGCGTGAGAGAGTTCCGGAATCTCAGAGATTCTCGCCGATCCGACCCGGGGGAACTCGCCCGAGTCGGGGCACTGAGTCGCCCGAGTTTCGTCCTGCCTCCGTAAAAATACGCGACGACCCGAGAGAGGGGGCGAGAGAGAGAGAGAACGAATCTCCCCGTCCTGAATCTAAAGACATTCTTTATAAGAAGGAGCTGCTTGCACCCCAGTTTTTGCGGCGTAGACAAATGTAGAGAGAGAGTCGTCGCAGGAAATCGAAAGTCCCCATCGAAAGGAAGAAGAAGAAGACGGAAGGAAAGGAAAGGAAAGGAAAGGAAAGGAAATCTTGGGGGAGAGAGATGGAACTGAGCTTGGATTTGAGCTTGGCTCGGGAGCCTCGGCCGGTGTCCGAATTCTTCAGGGAGGTGTCCGGGATCCCAGATCGCGACGAGAGATTGTCCAAACTCGATGACTATGTGGCAAGATTGGAGGAGGAGATGGGGAAGATAGACCCTTTTAAGCGCGAGCTCCCTCTTTGCATGCTTCTCTTGAACGACGGTGAGTCTCTCTCTCTCTCTTCAGTGGGTTCTCTCTGGTCTGTGGGCAGGAGCCGAACGATCGAGACGATTGGCTGAATTCGGCGAAACCCCCTTTTTTTTTCTAGGAGATTTCTCTCTTCAATATTTTGTCGCGTGGAAATGAGAAAGAGGCATGGCGTTTTATCTCTTCTTGACGCGACTGATTTCTGAAAAGAGCTGAGATTTTTCTGCTTAAAGAAATGGGTTTCTGAATTAGTAATTTGTTTTTTGTTAATCTCTAATAGCTATGGAAAGGTTGAAGGAGGAGCGATTGCAGTGCAAGGAAATGGAATTTATTCGACCGAAGAGGAATTCTGATAAAGATAAAAGGGCAGAAGTGGAAAACAAGGATTCTTGTGATCAGAGGAAGTGGATGAGCTCTCCTGATCAGAATCTGGTAATAAGACTTGTCATCACTAGTTCGTGTTAAAGTCTTCCGATTTTTTTTTTTTTTTCTTTTTGGTTGCAAGAAATGAATCCATCCTGTGTGAAATTTTAGGATCAGTATGCAGCCGAGAAGAGCCCAATTGAGCCGTGTAGCTACAAGAGGAAAGGGGGGGCGTTCTTGCCATTTGGCCTTCATAGAGCTCCTCCGAAGGAGGGCAAGGATTCTTCACCGATTTCTGGACTTACCCTTTCGACTCCGGGCTCTATGTTGGCCTCTCCTGATAATGATAATATCGAGAAGCTCAGTTTTGAGGCACCCTTCTCGAGCGACCATGCGAAATTGCAGAAAAGCCCACAGCAGCAGCAGCAGCACCGGCTGCAGCAGCATCAACTTAGGAAGCAAAGGCGGTGCTGGTCACCCGAGCTCCACCGCCGGTTTGTGGAGGCGTTGGAGCAGCTCGGTGGAGCGCAGGGTCAGTTACTAGAACCTCAGTTGTGTTTTTCTTGGATTATTACTCTTGGACAACGGTGAATTGTGACTACAGATCTAAAACAATATTTTTTTGTGAGTGAACTCCATGATCGCTTTTTGTTGATATGACAGAGTTTTCACTTGAATTGGAATTTTTTCATACTTGTTGAGTAGTTATTCTGTCTTTTGATTGAGGAAGCTTGTCTGAAGTTGTAGTTTGATTCTTTTCAATTGATAGCCCGGACCAATCTGGTGTGAACAACATGAGCATTTGCAAAAAGCCCTTAAGAATATTTAGTTGTTCCCTTGTTCTACCTAAAGAATTGGAGTGATGAAAAAAAGTGGAAATGCCCATCCTTCTCTGTTCCCCTGTAATCCGTGATTCCCCATGTTTTAAGTGAGTTCATGATGATAAGTGAAGTCACTTGCTCTAATTATGCTGTCTGAGTTGGTTAATGTTTGCATAGAAAATGACGAAAAGTCGCCTGCAGTTTCTGATCGATAGTAGAAGAAATCTGATGTCTCTCTTTTTGCCAAATTGCAGTGGCTACTCCAAAACAAATCAGAGAACTCATGCAAGTGGAAGGCCTCACTAATGACGAAGTTAAAAGCCATTTACAGGTGAATTATCCGTCATCCATAGGAAAGTTGTCTTCTCCAATTACCTCATAATTTGCTAATCTTTTGTGCTAATTCTGATCAGATCGCTGTTTCCTAATTCTTGCAGAAATATAGACTTCATGTCAGGAGAATCCCATCACCATCTGCCGCCGTGGAAAATGGCTTATCTTTAGTGCAAGAACGAAGTGGCGTGGACCACTCAGAGCTGAGGACCTCAGAGTCTGATTCTCCCCAAGGCCCTCTCCTTGCCTGTGCATCTGCTCGAGCAGCTTCTAGTGCTGGAGGGGGAAGCGCGGAGATGACAGATGAAGAAGAGAACTCCGAAGGCCACAGTTGGATTACTGTGCTTGGAGAGAAAATCACAGCCCATTAAACTCAGCGACCAAAACCGCAAACGGGATCTTAGAACGTTAAAATAAAACTCAGGTGATGAGAGAAACTAACGATCATTTTCTTTCTTTCTTTCTTTCTTTTTTAACCAAGGCATTTTCGGAGGGAAGAAATTTCGCCGGTTTTAGTCGAGAGAGAGTAGAGAAGCCTTGGATTTGATCCCTCTCTTCCGTGTTTTACGAACTTGTTCTCTGTTTGTATTATAGCTTGGGCTCCATATCATCCCTGGATGAAGAGGTTTTTCCTGGAGCCCTTGATGGATTCATGAGGTTATGTAACACTACTGACTTTTTATCGAATGTGAGGTTGTCCAATACTCCCAAGAAGTTATGAACAAGATTGCAGCCACCAATTGAGTCACTATCTTCTGCATGTTCATCAGATGTAATAGCATCAGTGCTGGCTTCTGTACAATGCTCTGCTGTCGGATCTGCACGGGGGGAATTCAGACAGGAGCGGTGAAACTCAGAAAAAAGTAGAAAAAGGAAAGCAACGCAAGACCATAAGTGATCCTGTCTTAAAAGACACCAACTTTACCCAAACAGATTCGTAATCCAGTGCACTTGGCACCGATGGAAATGCTGTCCCTATGATACAATGTCCACGCTGAAAAAGGAACCTTTTTCAGCATGTGAAGAGCCGTTGATCAATAGGTGACTTAGGCCAGGCTTATCGGCTAAAAAGTGCTTGCTTAATCTCGAAATGATTTAAAAGGGGAAAAAAAACTGATTTTGTTAATAAAATAAGCAATGTAGGTAGGCCAACCTTGAAAAAGGAAATTACTTGCCTGGACTGCTCATGTATAGGGTTTAAGTCTTGTTGGGTTGGGTGAGACTCGATAGTTCAGTGAGATATCAAACCATGATTGAAATCATGATTAGGTTTACATTTCGAGTAGAAATATAAATGCAAAAAACTAGGGGTGAACAATTCAATTTGGTTGATGTGAAAAATCGTTCCTTTAATGTGGATGCATATAAGGATCGAAGAATTGTCAATCATAAATTATGTGCCAATTAGGTCTACCAACAAACCTTCTTAATCAATTCAGTGGATTAGTTTCTAGATAATCTTGCCATCTTGCAGGAAGGAGCCATCTTGTCGATAATTCTGTATATGTACTTTCTGCGATACTTTCAATTTAATATGTTCATTGATTTTCCAACTTGTTATTTTTCCTTTCATATCCATTCAATACAATTCACATGAAAAAAGCTCAAGTCCCATGTGGAGTTTTGTGGAGTTGGAGAGAGCTTTTTTTGATTGATTCATAAGTGAATGACCGATCCCAAAGGCCAATTGTGCATTTCTCTTGGGTTTCTAATAAAATAATAATAAAACGAGACTTCCCTTACAAGTTATGTTTCACAGATAAATTAACTTTCAACTCCTTTTGAAGAGAAAAATGGAAGTCATATGCAATATGTCATATAGCAATAATACATGGAGAAACAAGTTAATGAGAAAGTGAGGAAATTCAAAATTTAAATGTAAATTGAGCGAAAATGCATTTTATGTAAGAAACTCGATGTACATCATATTGGCGGCTCACCAATGCATGACATATAGATCAATTTATGATTTCCTTTGTTCCTGGTTACACCCATTTTGCTCCTTGATTCTACACTTTCTTAGATCTATATGTCTACTTTTTAATTTTTGGCTAGACACTTTACATACATAATTCCAAGGAGCAGCGAGGCAGCAGATATTTCTATTATCTTAGGATGCGATGAGGGCAACTTTTCCTCCTAAGTCCTGCTCAGTATCTGGGAAAACGATAAGTCCACTTTATCGGCTTAGCTAACCAGTTTTCAGGTATAAACACTACGCACCAGGCGATATCGACAAAGCAGTCATTTTCAAGATCAGACAAGAGATCAAGATATGGTGACCCCACGAGAATATTGCGCACGACTCAGGATCGCTTCTCTCCATTTCAATAATACGACACCCACTTGTCTTTCTTATCTTCATGCCGTCTCCAGCGTCCTGCTGATCAAGCTCGTTTACGCTTCTTATACATCTTTTATCAAGCTTGCTGTGAAAGGAGCTGATATTGATTTAGAAATGTGAGAGAAAATTTCGTCGTTTGAGCTAACTTTTGGGATGAGAAATGCTCAAAATTACCCATCATCGATATTAAAGTCCAACTTGTCAACAGATTTGGACCTAACAGTCACATGAAAGGGCTACGAATTGGATGTTTCGCACATTGGTGGTGCTTTTGGTCTGAGAAAGGCTTAAAACCGCCCAATTTCTGCATCAACGTAGACAGCAACTTCAGGAATAATATCTGAATGCACTCACTTCAACGGTCAATTATTGAGGATCCTTTAGTAACGTGTAATAGACACATAATGTAATATTTTAAGTTTTTAAAATAATTGGTAATTATCGCGTCAACTTTAATATTTTACAGGATTAGGAAGTCCTGACTTTTGAATCGCCGGCCTTCATTATCATCAATTTCCTCACTTTAAATTTAGGCCGAGTCCTCCACTACACCTTGGTCTATAGCCAATTTTTTTTTTATTGGTATTAAACAGATGTATAGGGGAAATCGATTATAAGGGTAGGTTCCCCTCCCTAGTAAAATAAATATATTAGTCTATACTATATAGGAAGTAATTCATATTTAGTTTCAAATCTCAAACTCTTTTTTTTAACAAAAATTTACATTACAATCTATGTAAATTTACTTTTGAGAAAAAAAATCTATGTAAATTTACTTAAAGTTAGAAGCAATTGTATGTTGTATGCAATATGCAAAGATGTAAGTCCATTATATTAGAATAAAATCTCTCAAATCTAAGATATGTCTTCTCATCCATAAAAGTTAAAAAGCAATTTTTCTTTTGAATTTTCTTCATTAAATAGATGCAAATAATTTGTCTATTTTCTTAGGCTCATCCTATTTTCACCCTTATTGGCTCCCAACATCCTCTATTACATTGAATTGACTACATTAACTCTTGTGGGTTCCACTTTTGATTTAGAATTATTTCTTGCCATTTTCACCCCTTAATATTGGCTATTGACACTCCCTATCCTATCAAATTAACTACATTATCCTTTATGATTCCCGCCCTTAATTTAATATTATATCTTATCTTTATTTCTTCTTCTTTTTTCAATTTTATTGAAAGAAAAACTTACTAACCTCACTTTCAAACAACTTTTCTTTTCACCCTCGCCAATTCATCCACGCCCATTACATTTCAAGGCTTCCTTCATGTTTTGCTTCTTCAAAACTTATTCTCCACTATTATAACCTGAGCAAGCATTAATCATATATTGGAGTAAAGAAATGTCAATATTATCTACAAATTGTTTACTTTATTTTCATAGATTATCCTCATGATCGTGAATTTTTGACTTCAAATTTTAGTACATATCAACTCAAAAATTAAATATTATGGCTGGTGTATGCATTATACACAATTTACTCAAAGATTATCCTCTTCCTGTGCTTAAATTACTTTTTGAATAATTGTTTCCTAATACAAACAAAGAAATATAAGAATCATGACAAAATAATTGTTTTATTTTTTGGTCAGAAAAATCAAATAAGTAGGGGCACCAATTTTGTAACAAATTGAGAAATAAAATGGAAAAAAAGAAATAAAGGCAAGCATTGGTTGTAAATCAAGAGTGAGCCTCATGTTTAATATTAATAAATATTATTTGAGAGGGGCATTGGTATTTTATCTATAGTAAAATTGAAGCAAATTTAAAAAGAAAAGTTAAGAAATAATCTTCAAGCTAGAGTGGAGCCCGCAAGGGTTAGTGTAGTTAATTCAATGTAAAATGAGGTATCAAGAACCAATAAAGGGATGGAAATAGTACTAGCCCTTTTTATTGTGTACTTTTTTCTAGTTTCCAATGGATTAAAATAGTAAAATCTATAACAATTACTGTCTATATCAAATGTACATAGAATTGATTTAAAAGTTACCACGAAATACTTTTTAGTTTGTTGGAAAGATGAAAACTAGATAATGAATTCAAATTGCACGAGTCTTGTGTCTGAGAAAATATCCATTTAACATTATATTCTCTTGTATTCTACCTTACATTATAAATAAGGATAAATGCAATAGAAGTCCTAAAACTTGTCACGGAAATGCAATTAAGTTCTAAAACTTGCAAAAATGTGCAATCAAGTTCTAAAATTTGTCAAATTGTTTCAATCAAATCCTAAAATTAACACCATCAAACTTCCTAAAGGAAAATGCTGATGTGGTGCGGACATGGCTTTTTTTAGTCGTTTCTCTCTCCTACGTATCAAATAGTTAAAATAAATTCCACACATGCAAAACGATGTCGCGTCCTCCTTTCTTCTTCACCATTGTGTCCCCCCCTCCCTCTCTTTCCTTGTGCTATTCCCGAGTATCCCCTTCCCAGGCGTTTTTTTTTTTTCCTTCTTCATTGTTCGAATCACATGTCTTCTTCTTCATCTTCTTCTTCCCAAATTCGTCTGAACTCAAAGCCCAAACTTGTGTCATCGTCTCATTCTCTTCGAACAAAATTGACGCTCGATCTCCCTTTGAACCCTAAGCCCCAAATTAAATTCATCCAAACCCTAAGCCCCAAATCAAATTTGATGATCTGGAGTTCTCTTGCGATTTGGGTCCCCTTGCAAGTTAAAGTTCGATGCCCAACATTATTTGGAGTTCATAAAGCTCAAATTCGATGCTTGTCGTGAGTTCGTGTTCTTTTCTTTGACGATTGCGAGTTCATGAGAAGACCTCTCTTGCAGGAGTCTTGACATCTCAGCGGCAAAGCGAGTGGTGTCAAGGAAGATGATGGGGTCAGTGACAACGATGGCGACTCCTCCTCACATAGGTATCACTCTTTGCATTATAACATTTGGGTATCTCATGGTAATGCTATGATTTCTTTTGTTTTGCAAAGGTGCTTTAATCTTTGCATTTGCAAAATGATGTCAGTTGGCATCCTCATTTCTTAATTATTTGGAGTTCAGAGAGCTCGAGTTTGACACCCATCGACTTTGTGTTCTCTTCTTTGACGATTGCAAGTTCGTGCAAAGACTTGTCTTGCAGGCATCTCGGCGTCTCGCGGAAAAGCGAGCGGCATCGAGGATGGCGACATGGATAGCAACGGCGATGGTGACTCCTCACGCAGGTATCGCTCTCTACATTGTAACATTTTGGTATGTCATAGTAATATTACATTTTTTTTTTGCAAAGGCATTTTACTATCTAGATTATGGTTGTTTTGCATTTTCCAATTCTTGCGATAAATTAGAACATTGCTGAAAATTAGAACATGGCCTACCAAAAGGCGACAATAGGTCCCTCGCTCTCACTATTTATCATGTACTTGCATTGTGGTTGTAAAGCGCATTGTACTAATTTGCTGTTTCTGTATTGATTGTTAGTCTTTTATAAAAATATCTTCAATTTAGAACTTGAACATTGCTTCGATAATTTGATGATTGAAAGTGCTTTGCTCTTTGTTTTCGTTCCCTTGTAGGTCTAATAGCCGAGAACAAAGTTTGTGTCACTGTTTGCTATGGAGGTAAATTTCAAGTTGGCCCATCGTTGGAATACATAGGTGGAAGGGTTGATGTTGCTGAAATAAGTTTAAGTAAAAGTTCACTGTCTAATATAATTGAAACTATTAAGGCTTTGAGTGTGTGTAAAATAGAGAAACTCTTTTACAGAGTTTTTGGAAGTACAACTTTTGTAGACGGAATAACTTTTAGTTATTTATGGGATAACTCTGATGTGATAGATTTATTTTATCATCATCTGGGTTCTAAAAATATTGAGCTATATGTTGAGCATGTTGATGATGAAGAGATAAGAGTTGAGATGGGAGACGCTGAGATGGAAACTGGAGGTATGTATAATGTGAATATGGAAAAAGTTGATAATATGGCTGGCAATATTTTTGAAATTGTGATTAGGAATATTGATGATGACGGGAATTGAGTTGAAGTTGCCAATACGGATTTAGATGAGGAAGAGGATGATGATGCACATAATTTGGTGGATGTGGAACAATTAAGTGACAATGATGATTTTGAACTAGTTGATGAAATGAGAAAATTAAAGGAATTTCAACAAGACATAGGCTCAAAATTGGCGCTTATAGTGAGGCAACTAGTACTTCCCAACCACCGATTGTGGATGAGGTTCAATTGTTAGATGATTTTAGGTATGAAACAGAGTATCATGATTCTGATGAGGAAGACAGTATTCAATCAAGTTTAAATGATGAGGGTGACGAAGAGATTGATGTTATTTCAAGGAGGAGAAGTAGGTTCCCATCATATGAGCAAAGTGGTACAAATTCAATATTTATTGTTGGCATGACGTTTGAGGATGTAACTAAGTTCAAAAATGTAATTTTTCTGTGGCTGAGCAAAAAGCAATCAAATACATTAAGAACAAAAAAAGCTTTGTAAGAGCTAGGTGTAACGAGAAAAATTGTAATTTGATGATTTATGATGCTCTTGATAGTAAAATTGGGTCATTTCATTTGAAAAGATATATAAATAAGCATATATGTAGTATCACTTTCGAGAATAAGAGAGTGTTTAGTACTAATTTAGCTAAATACTTCATGATTCTCATTTCTGTAATGCCTAAAATCAAAGCACCTGAGTTAAAGAAATTAGTTAAAGAACAACTAAGAGTAAATGTCACTTTGAGTTAGTGTAGAAGAACAAAGCTAAAAGTATTGAATGAACTACAAGATAATTACAAGAAGGAATATGCACGGATGTATGACTACTTGTGAGAGTTTTATACTGCAAGCCCTTCAATCAATTTTAAATTGAAGGTTGAAAGGCCATTGCCAAATTCTCTACGATTATTTGATAGGGCTTACATTTGTTTTGATACTTGCAAGAAAGGTTTTTTTGCTGGATGTGGGAATATCATTGGATTAGATTGATGTTTTTTGAGGGGTTTAATTAATGGCGAGTTGTTATGTGTCGTAGGAAGGGATGCCATCAATCAAATGTATCTAGTGGCATGGGTAGTAGTAAGAATCAAGAATAAGGACACATGGACTTGGTTTATCGAATTGTTAAAGTTAAACCTCGATATGTGTAATGGTGGCGGATGGGCTTTAATAAATGACCAACAAAAGGTATGCAATGCTTTTTTATGATTCATTTGTAAATTGATTATGACATTACAATACTTATTAGTATTAATGTTTTGCTTTTGTTTCTGTTTTTATATATATTTTATATTTGGTATTTGTTTTGGTTTTGTCCCTTCTGTAGTTGAACTTTTGCCAAATGCAGAAAATAGGATGTGTGCAAGACACATATAGTCCAATTGGAGTAAAAAATACAAAGGAAAATAATTGATGAGGTAATTTTGGAAATGTGTCAAGATTAATAATATGTTAGATTTCGAGGTGTATAGACAGAGGTTGAAGGAAATGACTTAGCAAGGTCATGATGATTTATTCCGTATTGAGTTAAAACATTGGTGCAAAACCTTCTTTGACACCAACATTAAATATGATGTCGTTGATAATAATCTCAGTAAAGTTTTCAATGGGAGGTGTGTGGAAGCTAGGTGCAAGGCCATTGTGAGTATGTTGGGGGATATTAGAATCATGGTTATGAATATAATACATACTCAGAGGGATGGATGTGCTAGGTGGACTAAAAATTATGGTCAAATGATTATGCATAAATTACATGAGAATATAATTGCTAGTAGGTTTTGCCATTTGATATGGAATGGAGATGACGGATATAAGATTACGGAATGTGGTGACGATTATGTTGTTGACTTGAATTTAAAGACTTATTCTTGTGGAGCTTGGGAACTTAGTGGAATTACATGTTGCCATGCCATTTGTGTGATACACCATAAGAAAAATGATCCGAGTGATTATCTAGCTGAGTGCTTCAACAATGCAAAGTATCTAAGTGCTTATCAATTCATGATGCCTACAGTGAGAGGACAAAATTTTGGAAGAAAACTAATAAAGAAGCTCCTCAACCCCCACCGATGAAGAATATGCCTGGTAGGCCAAAAAGGAGTAGAAGAAAGCAACTTATTGAGTTTGTAAGAGGTGATAAAATGACTAAAGAGGGTAAGCAAATGACTTGTTCAATTAGCAATGTGGTTGGAAATTATTGCAATGAATGTCATATAAAAAATTTATTTCATCAACTAACTGATCATCTTAATGTTGGGCATGTTACTTTAACATGTTATTAATCAATGCTTAATATGTGCTTCTCAGATAAATGCTCAGGCCAATGTATGTACATTCAATGCTTGGGCCATTGTATGTACATCCAATGCTCATGCTAATGCAAGTACAACTAAAACTCATGCTTAATCTTAGGTTAATTCCATTGGACCAAAACTCAGAAAAAGACAAGTAAGTTGTCATTTAACCATTATTATAAGTTTTATATGTCAAGATTCCAATTTGCTAATGAATATATATTCAAGTTAAAGCTAAAGTAACAACAAGCATAATTGAATGAGGATCCAAAAATCATGCCAATGCTTCTGTAAATGCCAATTCAATACGAGACAATAGTGTGCATGCTAATGCTTCTGCTCAGGCTAATACAGATGTAAGAGGTGTAGTGCTATTGCAAATGTAAAAGAATGTAGTACCACTGCAACAATCCATATAGGATGCACGGCTACTGCTGATGTAAGAGGATGTAGTGGTGAGGCTAATGTTTTTGGTGAAATTCGTTTTGATCAAAGGGAAGACATTTATTGTGCACTGGCCAATGTAATGGCTAAGGATAGACTTGAGAAAATTCCAATGAGTAATATCTCAATCCCCAAGCATACATGTATTGTGACTGCATTCTCATGTTGAATGAATTTTTTTATTATTTCAATTTAAAAGACCTGCCATTGAAAATGACATGATACGTAGAGAATCACAAGCCAAAAGGATGAAAATGGTAAGGTTGGGTGTTGACGCAAATCCTATGACAAACCTTCATATTCTCAAGGTGAGTAATATTTTTAAAATTTTCTAATAGCAATTGCTTGTCTCTTTAAGCTAAAAAACATATTCATTCTTATGTAGCCTAATACAACTAGTGCAAAAATCTTTAACCTATTGGACAAATTGGTAGTTTTAGGAGCTACGTCAATAGCAAATGTGCATTCCCAAGTCAAAGCAAACCTGAATAATTAAGAACTTGTCCTCAAAAGTATGTTGCTGTAATACGAAAGGTAACATCACAACTCCAGGCGAGTTCCAAACCTCAGTCATATCATGCATCAATAGCTCCTCGAAAACACATTGTGGTGAAGTCGAAGCCACTATTGCAACCGAAGGCTAGTTCCCAACTTTAGTCATCTCATGCAACAGTAGCTCATCGAAAGCATGCTGCAATGAAGCCAAAGACACTATCGCAACCTGAGGCTAGTTCCCAGGCTTAGTCATCTCATGCTATAATAGCTCAGAAGCATGTTGGTATAAAGTGAAATGCACCATCACAACCCTAGATAAGTTCTCAATCTCAATCATCTCATGCAATATTAGCTCCTCAAAAGCATGTTGCGGTGAAGCCAAAGCCACTATCACAATTTGAGGCCAGTTCCCAACTTCAGTCATATTATACAGCAACAACTCCTCGAAAACACATTGCGGTGAAGTTGAAGCCGCTATTGCAACCCAAGGCCAGTTCCCAACCTCAGTTATCTCAAGTTACAACAACTCCTCCAAAGCCTATTGTTGTGATACCATATATAAGGAAAAGCACAAGAATTATGAATAAAGTGAAGGCTAAACCTACTAGACCATCGGAGACCATTGTATTGGATTGATATGTTTGCTGAAATTGGTGTTGTTAGGTGAATTTATGTTAATTATTAGTTGGTTTTCTATATGAGACATATGTAGCTTTTGTGCATATAACCTATTGTGCACTGAAAGTGCATATTTTGTTTAAAAGAACTTTTTGTGCATTGAAAATGCAAACATTTTGTTGAACAAAACCTTTTATGCGCTGAAAATGTAAGCATGTTGCTTTGTCAATGAATCGTGTTTTAGCGAGTTATGTGGGATGCTTGGCTTTGGTTTGGATGATGCATGAAAGTGGTTGCTCTTTAGGATTGTTACTAGGTGATTACTAAAATTGGTCATGAAGAATTTTTATTCTTCAAATACTTTTGTCTTCTTCTTTCCCATACCTTTTTCTTGAGTCTCTTGGGGGCATTAATGGTAACCGATACCACCACCTCTTATTACTAAATTTTCATTTTAGATGATGGGGTTTTGCTATGCATGGTCTTTGTGGTTTGCGTTGGATGATTCATGGAAGATTTGATTAAGTAACTTAGGTATTGTAGCCGATTGCTTTGATTTCGCTTGCCTAAACAAATGGTGATGAAGAATTCTGCTATGTGCTCGGTGGTCGAATCGACTCCATTAGGAGTGGGCGCTCATGGCAAAGATGTGGAATCATGTGTTGGTTGATGACTTGAATTGAGTGTTTTTGTTGTGTATCGTTGGATTGTTGTATGAGGGAAGCTATTGAAATAAGGATGCACTTGGTTTTTGACATATTCCATTTGTAAATGTTTGAGGCAAGCTCATTATTAAAATCTTGAAGAAATAACCAATTAACAATCTTGATTGCATAATAAGAAAGTTGTCACCTTTTTTTGAAGTTACAAATTTATTCTGGTGGCAATAGCTCATATAGTGCTATTGACAGGCACACAAATTAAGCAACATTTTTCAATGTGAAAGTAATTTATCGCATGGCAAGCAACTGGTCTTGCAAACTACAAACTCACATCAGATTTCATTCCCATCTCAATTATCCACAACTAGTATTCAAACATACAAACTTAGAAACAAGGTATTATGGAAGACTTAGAAAATTCCCATAAAATTTCACATTACATATAACTAATATAGCAATATAACACATGCATAAAATGAATGCCGATTGATATAGTATCCTTTCTTTCTTTACTCGTGCGAGCTCCTCCTTTAAACATCTATTTTTCGCCTTTTGAGTCTTCATTTCAGCTAGTAATGAGCTCACATCGACTTCGTCACGTGTCAATTGGCTTGATTCATACAATGCTTGATTTCTTTCAAGGAGGTCAACTATCATGTCCCTCACATGACCTGGTATATTTGGATCAACCCACATGAAGAAATCGCAACAACTTGGACTATCAAACTTAGCACATATGTGGAACCTTCTTCTTGTGTTTTTCCTTGTCTTTGCCGTAAAAATTGGCGATTGAAGACCACAATAACACGTTGGCTCCGAGCTGACCTCATTAGGAGTTATGCCACTTGATTCAAATGTTGGCGCCCTCATTCTTCTGGGCTTCGTATTATAGGAACCTAAAATAAGTTTATTAACTGTGTTATGATTCGTTCATAACATCTTGATATAAGTATATTACCAATCTCTTTAAATATATTGTTAGGTGAAACATATTGTCAAGTTAAGCAATAAATATAAATAGAGAATAGATACATATATGGGTACTAGATGTACACATATATTCTATCTATATAATAAATAATGTCCTATATAGAATGAAATAGAAACTTATCAAGTTCCCACTAATACTCAAATCATGATAGATAAAGAGTACTAATTCGACTACGAGTAGAATCATAATTTGATTTGAGACTCTTCTATGAGCTAGGGGTCAATGTAACAATCCATATTTATGGAGCCATCCCTTTCTCATTGGCCCCTCAAAAGAAGAAAGTAAGAAAGGACCATAAAGAAAGGGATCTTATATAGCTGCTTGGGATGGACCATAAAGAAACAAATTTCATGAATGCTCAAGAAAAAGAAGACTTTAAATGGTAAATTTATACTGCCTTTTTCATTCTTGTGGAAAGGCAAGATACCAAAGCTTTACGCACCAATTGTTATTACTTATTCTTTGCTAAGGCATGTGCTTCTTTTGCATAATGCAATGAAAAAAATCTCATGGATCTCTCAAGTAGTAACTTCTGCATAATGCAATGTGTTTACTTGATAGATTTAGGAGATGTTTTCAATGTCCAAAAACATCTCTCTTTTCATATGCATTGGATGAACGGACAACCATAACTTACTTTATATTACATCAATGTTCTAATTTGTCACTAGTATTGGAGAAGGGAAAACAACCACGACAAGAGATGCACGGAATGCTTAATGACGATGCATAGATTAACCTGGAAAGGATCAAAAAGCACCTTTGCCTATTTATCTCTCATGTTCCCAATGAGCGAGACCTAGATTCTATAATGCAAAGACTAAAGCACATTTGCAAAACAAAAGAAATCATAACATTACCATGAGATACCCAAATGCTATAATGCAGAGAGCGAGACCTGCGTGAGAAGGAGTCGCCATCGCAATCCCTGTTCCCGTCGTCGTCCTCGATGCTGCTTGCTCTGCCATTGAGACATCAAGTCTCCCACAAAATAGGTCTTCGCGCGAACTCACAATTGTTAAAGAAGAGAACACGAACTCACAACAAGCGTCGAACTCGAGCTCTATGAACTCCAAATAATGATGGGCGTTGAACTTTAACTTCGGAGGGGACTCAAATCGCAAGAGAACTGCAGATTGTCAAATTTGATTTAGGGCTTAGGGTTCAAAGGGAGATCTAGCGTCAATTTTGTTCAAAGGGAATGAGACGATGACATGAGTTTGGGCTTTGAGTTTAGACGAATTTGGGAAGAAGAAGAAGAAGACATGTGATTTGAACAATGAAGAAGGAAAAGAGATGCCTGGGAGGGGGACACTCGGGAATAGCGGAAGGAAAGAGAGGGAGGGGGGGGAAGGGGGAACATGATGGTGAAGAAGAAAGGAGGATGCGACGTCGTTTTGTATGCATGGAATTTTTTTTTACTATTCGTCACATATAAGAGAGAAACGGCTAAAAAAAGCCACATCCGCGCCACGTCAGCATTTTCCGTTAGAAAGTTTGACGGTGTTAATTTTATGACTTGATTGAAACAATTTGACAAGTTTTTTAGGAGTTTTGATTGCACTTTTTGCAAGTTTTAGGACTCAATTGCATTTTCGTGACAAGTTTTAGGACTTTTATTGCACTTCTCCCTTATAAATATGGATGACGCCAAGATTAATTGAATATCTTAGTGGAAACATTTCTTGCAATAAAATAAATTTATTATTTTGAATACAACTATAATCAAAATACTTATTTACTTTCATTTAAAAAGTTCAAGAACAATGTTTAGGAAATATCCAATTGAACTTTGTATTTCTTTTTTAACCTCTTTAATCACTAATGTTCACTTAGGATGCATTTGTTTCACAATAAATGAATGATTTGGAAAAAAATTTCCTAAAAATAATTGCTTGTATTATTTATAAAAATGAATGGACGAAAAAGAATCATTATTTATGAAAATATATAAACATAAATTATTATTGATAATAAAATATTTTATCTAACTGATTATTAAGTGTCACAAGCGATTATTTTTTGAAAAATATTTCCCTATCACATTTTTTGTATAATAAATAGAATTTTAATAGTGTGAACTTTAGTCAAAAGTTCTATGTAATTTTTTTGACTTCATCACTACCTACGCCCGAGGCTGTATGTACTGCATAATGGCGCGTCATGTTCCTGAATGCTCAGGTGTTTGCTCTCCCTGCAGTAGGATCAGACCACAGTCCACTTGTATTAGATACTAAACCCTGTACGGTTCGACGAAAGAGGCATTTTACCTTTGAAGCTTTATGGAATCAGGATCCTGACTGTTACTTAGTCATTCAAAACTCTTGGTACTCTGTTTCGAGGCAGGACTCTCCTCTCTCAGCCAAGCTTCGCGCGATTGTTGCAGATTTATCCACTTGGAGTCGCAAGAAATTCTCCCATAATCGGCAACAGGCAATAGAATTAGAGCACCCGTTACAAATTATGACAAATCAGCATCTTACTTCATCGAATCAATCACAGCAACGGATTTTAAAAACAGAACTTCAGAAAGTATGGTAGAGGGAAGAGCAATTTTGGGTGATGCGTTCTTGGATAAATTGGTTAAAGTGGGGAGATCGAAATATTAGATTCTTTCATGCCACTACCCTACAAAGAAGACAACGTAATCATATTACTGTATTGCGAGATGAACATCAGCAATGGGTTCGGGATCCTGGAAAGCTCCAAGAAATGACTACCACTTATTTTTCACAGCTTTATACTACTTTAGGCCCTCGCTGTTATGAACAGATTTTACAACAGTGTCCACAGGTAGTTAATGCATAAATGAATGCACTGCTTCATGCATAGGTAACAATTGAAGAAGTTAAAGATGCTACATTTCAATTAGGTGCTTCAAAAGCCCTAGGTCCGGATGGTTTGAATGGAATATTTTATCAATCTCATTGGGAAGTTCTTAAAGTGGATATTTATTGAGCAGTTCAACAATTTTTTAATTCTGGATCATTACCTTTAGCTTTAAATAGAACTGCTATCACTTTGATCCCCAAAACCCCAAACCCAAAAAGCTTGGATCGGTATCGTCCTATTAGCTTGTGCAACTATGCTTATAAGATTTTTTCTAAAGTGCTTACTAATAGGTTAAAACCCCTGCTGCCTACCTTAATTTCTGAGGAACAAAGTGCTTTTGTTGTCGAAAGACAAATTCAAGACAATGTTCTCATAGTACAGGAAGTCATTCATCAGCTAAAGACCAGAAGAAGGAAGCATCATTTTCAAGCAGTACTTAAAGTAGATATGCAAAAAGCGTATGACCGTGTTGAATGGGATTTTCTTCAAGATTATTTACTTCGATTAGGCTTTCATTCTCACTGGGTCCAGCTAATTATGCAGTGCATCTCAACAACAACTTTGTGCGTCAAAATGAATGGCGAGTATTTACAGAGTTTTCATCCAACCAGAGGGCTTCGGCAGGGTGATCCTTTATCCCCTTACTTATTTATTCTCATAGCCAATCTCTTATCCTTCCTAATCCGGAATGCTATGGATATGGGCTTACTCAAAGGCATTAAGTTGAATCTCTTATCACATTTATTTTTTGCTGATGATGCTGTGTTCTTTCTTAATGGTACCTTGTTGGAGTGCCAGAATCTATCTAATATATTAAACCAGTATTGTCTGGCCATTGGACAAACTATTAATCGAAACAAATCTAGAATTTTCTTCAGTCCATCTTGTCCTATTTCTCTCTAGGAAAATTTGGCTTGTGAATTAAGGGTACCTGTTTTACAGCGATGTGGTAAGTATTTAGGGATACCTACTGATTGGGGAAGCTCTAAAAGGGATATGTTTTCTTGGCTTCTGAGTAGAATTCAGTTGAAATTAGAGGGGTGGAAGGAGAAACTTATATCTAAGGGAGGGAAGGAAGTTTTGCTTAAGATTGTGATTCAATCTATTCCGCAATATGCCATGTCTGTTTGTAAGATTCCTATTTCCTTATGCAAAGTTATAGAATAGCGTATGGCTAAATTCTAGTGGAACAATGATACAAGCAAGTTTGGAATTCATTGGCAGTGTTGGAAAGGACTACAGAACCGAAAGGAAGTAGGGGGTTTGGGCTTCGTAGATTTAATCAGTTTCAATCAAGCTATGCTTGGCAAGCAAGCATGGCGCCTTATGCAACAACCTTTATCATTATGGGGAAAGTTTTTTTAGAGGTTTATATTTTCATTTCTCCACTTTTTTTAAAGCTGTCAAGGGCTCTCGCCCATCATGGGGCTGGCAGAGTCTCTTGAGCGGGAGGGAAGCCATTTTACCCAACATTCGTTGGTTAGTAGGGGATGGAAAATGCATCAACATTAGAGAAGACAGATGACTACCTATGGGCATTCTAGGTGGACCAAAGGTCCAAGAAGAACCCATGCTAGTAGCTGATATTATTGATCAGTCTACTAGCTCATGGAAGATAGATTTACTGCACAAATTTTTCGACTTGCCGATCATTTAACAAATCACAGACATTCAGATCAGACCTACCTTCATTAAAGATGCACTCATATGGACAGCTACTAATCAAGGCACATTCACGGTCAAATCAGCATATCATGCAATCACAAAGACTAAATCAGGTATTCCAACAACTGGTGCTTCTACGTTGTACCAAATTCCTACCTGGCTTTGGCGTAATCTATGGAAGATGCCTGCCGCTCCCAAGATCCGCATCTTTCTCTGGTCCATATGCAGCAACTCCTTAGCGACGAGAGACAACCTGCATCGAAGGCATATTATAGCAAGCCCTTGTTGCTCTCTATGTAACAATCGGGTTCTAGAAACTTTAGAACATCTGTTCTTACTCTGTTCGTGGACTAATCGGGTGTGGTCACACTCCCAGATCGGGATCTCTATCAACCCCAACAATATCTAGCGTCTAGACTCATGGATTGTGTCCACGGTAGGGAATGGCAATCGATTACCTCGACTGGCACTTATCTCTAATATATTGTGGCAGATCTAGCAAGCTCGGAATGATTTCCTTTTCTGAGGAACTTTTCCCGATCCGATCCAGGTCGCAGAAGCAGCACTGACTCATACCCAGGTCGATCAATTGTCTTTGCCTTTCTGCACACAAAAGGATCTCTCGGTCAAAAATAAGGAAACTCTCTGGCGTCCCCAAGATCCCGAGGTCTTGAAGGTTAATATGGATGGAACTTATCAACAGGGTAGCAATCAAGGCAACATAGCTTGTATTTGCAGGGATCACAAGGGTAGACTTACTGATGGTTTCTCCACAGGTGTCGATGCGTCCTCCGCTATACAGGTAGAGATCCAAGCCCTTTCCTTAACGCTTCGGCATCTTCTTGATCAGGGGCTCCAAAATGCAAAGCTCCTGCTGGAATCTGATAATCTCACCCTGGTGGAAACGTTGAATCGTCGGACACAGCCGCCATGGATGGATCGCGCTCTCTTCTCAGAGGCAGCCTTCCTGTTAACCCTTTTCTCCAATCTCTCGCTAGGGTTCTGTCCAAGGGAGGCAAACACGGTAGCCGATTGGGCCTGCAAGGCCCGTAATAGAACTTCTTTGACTCATAGTTGGGCTCTTCTTCCGCCCTCTCCTCTCATGAACTTGTTATGTGCGGATGCTATAGCAGCTGGTTGTATGGGTTACTTGTATTAATCTATATATTGGTGTTTTACTGTCCAAAAAAAAAAAAAAAACTCTAAACCAAACCTTTCATCAATAACTTAACTTTTTATAATAATTGGCAATTTTCCTTTAAAGTCTCAAGGAGCCTTACATATTGAATTTTCTTATGTTATTTCTACACTAAATGATCCAATCCAACTAATTAATAAGTTTTAAAATATTATATTGTTGACACAAAAAAATGATCAACTTTTTTAGTATTGACAAGTGTCAAATTGAGTTGATAACGATAGTTTGGTCAAAATAGTTGACGGCATTTAAGAATCGTCAACCCACTAGCGAAGTCATTGATATTAGACATCATCGAGTCGTCACCAGACAACAAGGTCATCACAACTATGGCAAATTTTACTAGGTGTTGGCATTCAAAGGCAATAATATTTGAATTGACACAAGAACATAATTGCTGGATAGTTATGTCTATAGAATGTTTGTATCTTCTTGTCAATAACTGTCGTAATAGTAAATAACCACAGATAGGATTAGATAATTATTTATCTTATTCAAAGCACGTAATTGCCATATGTAACTGTTTATAGAGTGTAATATATACCCCAAGTGCATTCTTTGTAAATCCACCAATCAATCCATGAGGTCATGTTCTCGCAAATTTATTTATTATTTTACTTTCTTGCAATATATATGGTTTGACATGATTCTAGTCCCCTTACATTTAATTTTCTCATTATTTATTTTATCGTCCAAAATCAATGAAAGACCCTTTGCAACCTTTATCGATTCATTAATATTCTTCAAAGATTTTTTTTTTTTTTTTTTTTTGGTAAGGTAAGAATAATATTAAGAAAAGCCAAATGTACAAAAGATCTCGTCACCAGCAACTTGCACTCCAAATGTGGTAACAAAAGAAGTGGAAGGGTGACGAGATGCAAAAGCCGCAGAGGCGGCACAACAACTACAACAACAAGGCCAAACTAAGCACGGCTAGCTCGACCAGCTATCAAGCAGAGACAAATCAAAAAGGAGACCATCGTCTGATCAAGGACCTAAGGGTCCCCATTGAAAATAATCGGGTCTAGACTCCAACTTCTCTCGCAGCCTTCTGTTTTCGAAATTGTCTTCGACGTTCCCGAAGGTGATAGCCTTGTCGCGAACCACTTTAAAGAGGTGGTTTTTAATGGCCGGAATAGAGAGAGGCTGGTCTCTAAAGATGATGGCATTCCTATTTTTCCAAATGATATGACACAATGCGCCAAATGAAAACGGGCTATGCACTTATAGAAATCTTTCCCCATTAAATAGGTGGTTGCCCATCTGAAATTCTCCCCCAACCTCTCGTTGCGCCGTGGTAAATTGCATCCGGATGCCCAAAAGAAGGCAACACTAGCCGTGACACAGTAGTCAAAAAACAAGTGGTCAAGAGAGTCAGCACATTCTTGCAAAATGCACAGTAGCATTTCCAATAATACCATAGGCCAAAAGGAGGTCCCTGGGTTGGAAGCCTACGTCCGGCCATGAGCCAAAGATTGAGTTGATATCGAGGCACTATGGCTTTGTCCCATACAAAGGAGTACCCGGTGGACTCGCGTCTTCTTCTTCCTGATGTAGTTCCACGCCGATGCCATAGTGAATTGGCCCGATGAGCTTTCTCGCCAACAGCAACGATTCGGGTCATTCGTCAGGGTCGGAAGAGGTTGCCCCCACGATTGAAGCACCAATCTAAGGGCTTGGCCAGCATCTCGAGAAGAGGTCGACACAAGCTTGTCTAGAGAGCCCCGAGCTATAGATAAGAGAGTCTGAAAAGAACAGGTTCAAGGGCCCTCTAGGATGCCAGTTGTCAAACCACAGAGAGGTTGTTTGGCTATCGCCAATTTTCTAGACGAAGGCCATCCTGAAATTCCTTCTTAAGGTCAACAAGCTCTTCCAGGCCCAGGAACCAGAAGTTGGCTTCCTAGCAACCCAAAAATTCTTGTTTTTTAAGAACGTGGAATGGACCCATCTACACCATAGCGCTTCCTTGTCAGAGAACAAGATCCAAATATGCTTTAGCATGGAGGCTTTATTGCAATCTTGGAGCCTCCTAACACCTAACCCTCCTTCATCCTTTGGAAGGCAAACGTCATCCCAGGCTACCTTAGCACCACCCCTGCCTAGGTCCGGACCTTTCCATAGGAATTGTCTAAATATTTTCTCTATCTGTTCTATCACAGCTGAAGGTAAGACAAAGACACTAGCCCAGTAGGCTTGTATAGCATGAAGAACTCGACCGATAAGTCGAAGCCGACCAGCAATAGAGAGGAATCGGTGAGTCCAAGACCGAACCCTTGCGGTGATGCGATTGACCAGGGTACAAATACCGCTTTATTGATTCTCGAAGTGATAATGGGAACCCCTAGGTACCGAACTGGCAGGCTTCCTTCTCGAAAGCCCAACTCCGATAGAATATTGTTCCTTAGGGAGGGATTGCCACCCGCCAAGAAGATTTCGCTCTTGCACGAGTTAGGACGAAGGCCACTCCAGGAGGAAAATATGTTTAGAGCTTCCTTAAGGAGAGTCACCGAAGGAAGGTGCGCCTCACAAAAAAGGAAGACATCATCTGCAAAGAAGAGATGTGAAAGACCCACTGCCTTGCACCTCCAGAAGAATTTGAAATCAGGTGTCGAGGATTGCTTAAGAATGATCCCTGAGAGCACTTCCATGACCATAGTGAAAAGGTAAGGAGAGATGGGATCCCCTTGGCGAAGACCTCGACCGCTCGCAAAAAACCCGTGGAGTTCTCCATTCAAAGCAATTGAGAATTTAGGAGTGCTTACACACGTCATAATTAGGCTAGTGACAGAGTGGGGAAAGCCAAAAGCCAGCATCACATTCTCAAGGAAGCCCCAATCCACCGTATCATATGCTTTCCTGAAGTCCACCTTTATCGCACATTTAGGTAGATAAGGCTGAAGGTGGAAGCTAGAGAATAGCTCCTGGGCCAGTAATATATTGTCCCTAATTCTTCTACCTTTTATAAAAGCAGTCTGAAAAGGGCCTATCGTGTTCTTCAAAGCTAGGGCCACCCGATTAGCTAGCACCTTTGTAATACACTTGTAGATAGTGTTACAGCAGGCGATAGGCCTATAATCCTCCACAGAAGTGGCGTTGAGCACTTTCGGAACCATTACCAAAATGGTATTGTTAACCTCCCTCAAGAGTTTTCCGGAGTTGAAGAAGTCCAACACGTTAGTCGTTACTAAAGGACCTATCGTGTCCCGTTTTCTTTGAAAAACTCCTGTGAAACCATCTCGGCCCAGAGCCTTTCCCTTGGGCAAAGAGAAGATAGTGTTCCGGATCTCTATCTCTCAGAATCGGTTGAGCAAGAAGAGCAGCACGATCAATCGAGAGAGGATGTTGGATAACCTCCCTCAAGTCCTCTAGCGAAGGTCTAATAGTCTCCCCTTGTGGCATCAAGAGGTCCTCAAAGAACTCTACAAACCTTCTTTGCACCAGGCGTGGCTCCGTCGTATGTTCCCCGAAGAGTCGAGAACGGAGAGGACTCGTTCCTCAACTGTCTTTTGTTGACATATTGATGGAATAATTTGGTATTCCGGTCACCCTCCTTGAGCCATCTAACCCTGGACTTTTGCCCGAAGAAGGACTCCTCCGATGATCGCAACTCGCAAAGATACATCTTTGGTTTTTCTCCACCTCGGCCCAGTCGGCGTAAAAGGGGTTTAGCTGTAATTCTGCTTGGGTGGCCTCCATCATCTTCCGCGCATCAAGGGTTCTAGCAGATATATTAGAGAAGGAATCTCTGTTGAGTTGCTTAAGTCGACATTTGAGAGCCTTGAGTTTAGAGACAAGCTTGTACATTGGGACACCATTCCCCGGTGCATTCCACACTTGTGAGACAATTTCATTGAACTCCGGGTGCTTCATCCAGAAGTCGAAGAACTTGAAGGGTTTCCTTGTATGAGTCGGATTAAGAATCTTCACCACCATAGGCGAGTGGTCCGAGATTCCAGGAGCAAGGAAGGAGGCTTCGAGTAAGATAGATCCAAGCTCCACTTGGCATTCACTAGAGCCCTGTCAATCTTCCTTGCTTTCCTAGTATGCCCTGAAGACGTAGTCCAAGTGTATCTAAACCCAACGAACCTCAAGTCTTCCAGCTCAGCTTGCTCCAAGCACTGTCCAAACTCATTGAAACAAGGGAGCCAATCTTCGGAACCACCGACCCGGTCCGATGGATCCTTAATAGCATTGAAGTCCCCCAAGACAAGCCAAGGAGTGTCTCGGAGATGGTTGCTTTTCATGATAATGTCTTCCCACAGCGGTCTCCTCAGCGAAAAGGAGTGATCTCCATAAACAAAAGAAACACAGCAAGCCACCCCAGAGTCTAGGCTCTCAAGGTTCCCATGAATTGCCTGCTTGGAAAGAGAGAAGGTTTCAAACTTGACTCTCATGGGGTCCCATCCGACCCAAATTCTACCCCTGGGGAAGAAGTCATAGTTTGCAGTCCATATTCTTCAAAGATTTTTCATCACATTTTTGGCGAAACGTATAGTTACTAATAAAATCAGAAAATAGCATAAAAAATTTCTTTCTTTTTTTTGAGGTGCTAGAGAAACACCTTTTTACTGGCCAACTAATAATTGGAAGATGATCTTAGATTTTGTGAAGTGGCCAATTTGATTGGTTCCTATATAGAAAGGCTAGTTGTTCCGCATGTGCTACTTGCATGCAGAATTACCCTCGAGAAAATATCATTAACAATATCTGTTGAATTTATTTAGTGATATCAGAATCGTCGTATATAAAACAAACAGCTTAAAACCTTATTTAGCATACTCGCATGAAGTGAGATTGTTAAACAAAATGGTAAATGGGCGTTTTACTCGATAAATGAAAATTACAATTGATAATTTTGAAAAGCAAAAAGTGAGACAAATGACATAAATTATACCCTAATTTTGGGCCTTCTATTTCATTCCTTGACCAATAACTAGATTGGTGGTCCAAACATATATGGAGAAAATGTAGTCTACAAGGTAGCGTACAAATCAAACCATGACAGCTTTTGGGCTAGAACAAGAATATTGGGAACCCAATCATATATGGAGAAACTATCGTTTGAAAATCAATTTACGACACCTAAATTTTGTGCAAAAATAGCGGTTTGTACTTTGTAGGGATGCGTGCCAACAAATAAGAGATTGACAATAAAAAGAAAAAAGAGCAAAATTTAGGACCAAGTATCGCATTAAAAGGAAATTAAGTTTGTCTCGATCATCGCATAGTTCCGCAAATTTATACATCATATCAAATTCTTAACTATTAACACTATCTATTACATGCATATAATTATTTATTTAAATGTTATTCTACATGATATCTGTACTTTAGTGCAAGGTACCCCGCACACATCAGAATAGGTCAAACATGATCTCTAAGGTCTAACGAAAATAAGGATTTATTTATTGGTTTTATAAAACGGTTGCAAAAAATTATATTTTAAATTTTGAGAGAATTTATAAATGTCTCTTGCAACTTTGCTTGTGTTTACGGCTGCTTTGTGCATGAGATCCTAATTTCAACTGTTATCATTATTCCGCAATTATATCGATTTTATTTAGAAAAGAATTAATCTATGTGAACGTGCAGTCCTGTTCATATACCTACCGTGTATTTACATGTTTATTAAATACTTACGTATTATGCTGCTTTAAAATTTATTGCTCACCAAAAAATCTAATCTTATATGTAAAAATTATATATTATATGCTGCTAATATCTAGTTGAAATATCACTGTTGCCCGATTACGGTAACAACTCTCTTCAATCTTTCTCTATAATGAGCAATAAGTTACTTCGCGATTGCACATGCTAGCGGTAGTTAAAGCTAAACGAGCATCATAAACTAATAAATAAAATGAATGATATAAAATAAAATAAAATAAAATAAAAAGCTATATGAGCATTGAACTAGATGTGTACTATATGACATGGAGATCATAAATCAACTTAAATTTTCTGCTTTTAATACACATTAGTGCACATATTATAAATTAATGGATCGCACATGGTCATCAAGTCGTTTCACTGAATTCTATGAATTGAAAATATTGGACTATGGACAACTCGAAAAAATATCTAAAGTTTTATACTTAGTGATAAATACGACGGTGCGGTGTTAGATTAGATTGAACTGAATGTTTAGATCCGCCGGTCAACATGGGCTCCTAGAGTATTAAATCCTGGTCAACTAGCTGAAAGATAAAACATATACTAAAAATAACTAAATAAAATTTAAATAATGCCCCAGATAAGGGGCAAAAATAAAATATTGATTACTCGGGGTGTGACTTTCCGCGGTGCAGATAATTTTTCTGGAGCCATCAAGCCACTCAAGTCGAGAAGAAATTATTTTATTTAATTCTAATACTTATGTGTTAAATCAATTGCAATAAAAAAGGCAAGTTGCTTGTGAAGTGATTGTGAGTTACATCTATAAGGAATTTTTTTTTTCCAATTTGAAGAAAAGTTAAACCTTAGGCCTTTCCTACATAAATGCAATCGAATCATAACATGTCAATTTACAAAATAGATCCCTAATCAAATTTTTATTTTTGAAAAGTTGCCATGTAATCCTTTTGATCATTCCCCCAAATCTCCTGCTTGGCATTATAAAACCATGTATCTAAAAAAAATTAATGGAAAGATTGCATTGCTATATCCCAAAGTTTTAGGATCATATTATGCGATTTAGATACTTATTTTCAAAGAATATAATATCCCGATCAATGTCAGATTCTCTCTTTTGTTCCTACATCGCTTCCATTCCATTTCAAGAATCTCATCAGGACCGGACATTTCATAGTATTGCCTCAAATTTTGATTTGTAACATTCAAAGTGATAATTAGAATGGCCTCATGATGGGATTCTTGAGAAAAGATAATACAGTTGAGTTGACAAATCGATACACTTAAGCTGACCCTTGCCATTAATTGACCATAAATACAAGAACTGAGTAAAGAAATGCCTTGAGATAATATGTTATACTATACTCCCAGTCCGTTAGATTGACACTCATTTAACTAATTATATTGGCGGACAACATATAATAAGTCCCTAAGAGTACGAAAAATTAAGTACCATTTAGACGGTATCAACGAGAAAAAATGGTTTCATTAATCAACACATTTAGGTCAAAGACGATGGATTTAGAATCGATAGCCGAAAAAAGAAAAAAGAAAAAAAAAAAGGAAGAAGAGAGAAAGGACTAGAATTTTCCTGGATACAAATTTACAAATATTTTTTTTTTCAATGTAAGACAGAAGCATGAGCATCATTACACTAAGGATGAAATTGTACTTCAAAAAATTATTTGCTCCTAGAAATCGTTCTGTATCGCTAGCGACTTTTTGTGTATCTCCCAGGAAGAAAAAAGGCTTCAGAGCCTGGATATATCCATTGGCGCACAATGAACAACATTCTGCATTTTTTGAACGTCCCCCGCTTGTTTCTCCTCATGTATGATCTGCACAAGAAGTAGAATTACAAAAAAGAGAGAGGGTTTATCAGCAGAACTCTTGACATAAAACCCTAATTTGATTTTACACAAAATCAATAAAAATGTAGCGCTTCTGACGTGGATAACATGATTTTAAGCAATAACCATCGGAGTCAATAATTTCGGTTCGATCAAAACCCTAGATATCTCACTCTACTCATCTTTAGGTCTTGACTAAAAAACGCACCAAAGTCAGATTTTGTACTGTGTGAAATTGTTGCTTCACTAACTCATAGAAATTAAGAGCCTAAATCTCAGGCATTGGACAAGGAACAATAGCTATTATACTAATTGCTCAACTCAAAAGCAACAGAAACATCAATTTCCATAGATGATTATTGAAATAAAAAGGTTCCCATCGTGATGCGGCTTGAGTTGTCCGTTCTTGGAAAACAGGAAGCATCACAGCACCAAAGTCAATGCATAAGATCTCCTTTTGCTAATATGCATATGCAGAGGATCTTATAGTAACCACCTAAGCAGTTCAGGAAATGCTAAGTCCTCTCATCACATATATCACAATACTTTCTTCCTTGTCGCCATTAGATGATATCTCAAGTCAGATTTCATATAATGACGCTTCCAAAGACACTGGATCAACTATATTCCCCACATAAGTTAACCCAAATAAGCATTTTCTATGTCATTCTATATGCCGTAGGATGTGGTGAAATGGAGGGCAAGCATTAACTTGAACAATCAAATGCCCCAGTTTGACGTAGAGCTGCTACCGAGGATTGAACATTTCTGTGTGTGTGCAAAGAACAAAAGAAATCTTCCCCCGAAACCTATCTTTGCTGATTCAATCATCAAATATAGACAAGAACTTGGGCTCTATGGGTCTCTTGAGTACTAGTCTCAAGAGAATGACATTCCTCTCTGTGTGCAAAGAACAAAAGAAATCTTCCCCCGAAACCTATCTTTGCTGATTCAATCATCAGATCATCAAATATAGACAAGAACTTGGGCTCTATGGGTCTCTTGAGTACTAGCCTCCCTATTATGAGGATCGAAATCATGTGCATTTTGTCGTAATTCCAAAAGATCTCTTCACGTGCAAAACCTTGTCCATTATGCTGCGATCTATGGCTACCGAACCCCCCCAAAAACCACCATGAAATTCAACCTTTCTTTTGCCTACCAAGGCCATCTTCGTCAATTTATGAAAGAGAATAGACGATTCCACACTTCAAGCACCAACACCCCATAAATGCAGAAGACGACAAAAAGAATCGCTCACGTAATAGAAAATTCCTTTGGTACAATCAAGGCACAGAGAGAGAGAGAGAGAGAGAGAGAGAGAGAGATACACGTACCTAGAACCATAAAAACCGCCTCAAGAAACTCGGCATGGGAAGAAACAAGAACTTAGCCAAAAAAAAGGAAATTGTTCATCAACAGGAAGGACCACCGTTGTTGTTGTTGTTGGTTCGCTCCTCGCTCCCAGACCTCTGCTCTTGAGCATGCTCTTGCTGATCTTGCGCTTGTCCCTGTTGTGGCTGCAGCGAGAGCTGGTGCGCCTGAATCTGGTACGGATTGTCGAAACTCCCCAAAGCCAGGGACGGGGAAGCCGGCGGTGGAGAGATTACATTGCTTGTGGGGTTGTTGTACCTGGACGGAGACACCGAGTTCCCAACACCGTCAAAGCCGCTTGCGTCGAACTTGATTTCAAGTTGTTGCTGTTGCTGCTGTCTAATTTGCTGCTGCTCATAAGCCCTAATCATCTCTTGTCGCTCCCTCGCTGCCACGGCGGCTGCGAGTTGCTGCGCATCGAACGCCTGCTGCTGCTGCTGCTGCTGGCTCTGGTGGTCCCTGATGACTAGCGGTGGCCCGCCAGCAGCGGCAGCAGTCGGGATCCCCATCATCGGCATCATGTTGTAAGGCACCACCGCTGACATCGAAGGATTTCCCATGTACGGCGGAGCTCCAGAGGGTTGCATCATGGTGGGTATCATCGCGTGGGGCCCCACGTAGGTGGCGAGCTCCTTCTTGGCAGAGGCGAGCTCCTTCTGGAGCAGGTCGAGCTTGTGCTGGAGGATAGAGATGAGGCCGACGCAGCCGTAGACTGGGTCTCGCAGGCGGGTCTCAGCCTCATAGGCGAGGGAGTTGACGGCGTCCTCGCGCTGCGAGACGTTCAGCTCGTTGAGGAGCTTAGTCACGTTGCTCGCGCCGAACACCTTGTGGACGTAGGCGAACTTCTGCGGCTGGTCGGCGGGGAAGTAGGGGGCGAACACGCACTCCTGGGTGCACTTCCTGCGGAGGCACTTGCACGCGGCGCAAGGAGAGTTCGACGACGACATGTCATTTGCCCAATCTCTCGTCGGGAGAGAACCTCATCAAAGAGAAGAGACCCAAGATCTATCAAGAGCGACGCTGCAAGATCATAGGAGTACGAATCAAATCGAGCACTCGAAAACGCGAAATTCAGCGAAATACTCCAATCGAGTTCATCGACAGTCCATGTACGGAAAAATTCCGGCGGAAAAACAAAACCAAGACAAAGGAAATTCAAGTCGTTAGGTGGAGGGTTAGCGGGTTTGTAGGAAGAGAAGGGAACCAGATGCAGATGCGAACGCAAATGATACACTCAACCCGAGAGAAATCTTATAAGAAAAAAAAAAAGAAGAAGACCGATTGAAACTTTGTCAGATCTTTTCTTCCAAATCATCGCCATCACCGCAATCTAGGAACGGAGAAGGGCTGTCAGTGCAGCCGTGTGATCCGGTGGGTCCGGCGGGGGGTTTCAGAAGTGCAACCTAACCCTAAGCGCTTCAAAAAGGTTCTCTTCTCCTCCCCATCTGGGGACAAGAAGAGGACGGGAATCGACGGTTTGGTCATAAATCTTAACCCTCATAATTACCTCTTGCTTTCGCCCCTAGCGCGCGACTCCAAATCTGAATCTGAAATTCTCTCTCTCTCTTTCTCTCTCCCCCTCTCTCTCTTCAACGTCGTATCATACTCCTCCCTCCTCCTGCATCAATAGCCCAAGAACGAGATTTTCCCTCCGATCCTCCCCGCCGTTCGTCCCTTCCATTCCAACCCCCACCCCGAACAAAACCCAGAAAATATTCTCTCGGAAAGACGAAGCATTTGGAACGAAGAAGGGAGAAAGGCCAAGAAGAAAAAGAACAAAGAAAAGACACAAAGAGAGAGAGAGAAAGAGAGAGAAAGATGGAGGGAGGGAGGGAGAGGGAGAGAGAAATAACCGCAAGGAAAACTCAAAGTTTTAATCATCATCGGTATGTATGACGTACCTGGTCCACGGTCTCCAACCTGAGCGATGAATCTCCCCCCTCCCTCCCCTCTCTCTCTCCCCCGCTCTCTGTGAAAAGAGAGTGCAGCGGATGGAGACAAAAAGCCGATTCAAAGAGAGGCGCTGAAACTTAAGAGCGAGAGAGAGAGAGAGAGAGAGAGAGAGAGACGTGGGTGTGAAGCGAAGGGATTTGGCCTTATTTTAAAGTATGGAAATAGGGGGGAGGGAGGGGGGATTAGTGACAGGAGCTCTCTCTCCCTCTCTCATTGACCAAATCCGATGCTCCCATGGAATTTGTGGCTTCCTTTTCATTTTCCTTCCATGTATGCGAGCATGTATTTAAAGTATTCACGCTGCGTTTTTGACTTTTTCCTTTTTTGTTCCCCCTCCTCGGTTCGTTTTGGTTACTTTGGGATAACAACGAAAGTTGGTTTCGCCTAGGTTTGACAAGTTCTTGGGGGCGCCCCAGGGTTAAAAACAAAACACCCCCCAAAAAAAAAAAAAAAAAAATACTTGCTGCTGCTGATCTCCAAGGAGGAGTCCCTTTTTTTTTTTTGACCAACACATGCGTGCGAGTGTGCCTGTGTCCGTGTCTGTGGCAATTTTATTTCATTTTTAAATTTTTTGTATTGTTTAAGAAAATAATCCCATCATTCAATCATCCTTGTTGAGCAAATACCCTACACTACACATCGATGTGATTTATACCTAATGGTGTCATCCTGGTGGCCTTTGGAAATTCTTTCAAGAAATCAACTCATTATCTTAGTGACTAAAGCTAATAATAGTACAAGCGTGATTAGTAATATAAGGTATGAAAATTATGCAGTGGAGATACGGATCAATATGTATGTGTCTATATATATAAAGTCATTCCAAATAAAATTGCTAGAAAGTTTGGGGCGACAATTATAAGATCGTAAGGATGATATCTTCATGATCTTACGTTGGTTCCGAATAAGAAGAGTTTACCAATTACAATAGGAATATCTTAAATTAGAAGTTTTTGTAGTAACACTATATCGAACGACTGAATTTTGTTGCTAATTCATGCTATCTAACAAAAAATCACAATAGATGTGAGATCAAATGATCGTGTTTTGGATATACAAATGATCATTTTGATAGCATCACGTTCAAGGGATTTGTTTATTTACATATGTCATGAAAATGGTTCGTCTATAATCCAATTGTGGTAATTAGTATGGCATAACCATAAATGACGTTACAAGCACTCACCAATATGTAAATGAAAGGATCACGTTCAAGGGATTCGTCTATAGTCCAATGGCAGTAATTAATATGTCAATCAATGGTTCATCTATAATTTAATTTTGATCATTAGTATGACATAATCATAATTTTCTTGATATTATTGTAATCTACTCTATATCTATAGTAACATAACACTACTTCCATTCATTTTCAGCATAAGAAGGATGAAATAATAGTCATTGGACCGTAGAAAACCATAAGGAAATACATGTAAAAAAGCTTCTACAATCTTTGCATTTACCACACTGCTTTTAGATATACATCTTCGGATCCTTAGATAATTGTCATCCTTCGAAAGATCCCAATCCCTCAAATTCTCCACAAAGCCAAGCCCCTAATCACTTGGAAACCCTAATCTTCCGCCATCCATCATCACACGTTGTTCCCATCTGCCTCTAATTGCCGTCCCCTTTCTAGGCGCTGTCACCTTATACAGGAGAGAGAGAGAGAGAGAGAGAGAGAGAGAGAGAGAGGGCGGGGGCCGAACTCTCAGAGAGAAGGGGGGCTGCAGTGTGTAGATTGGCGACAGCAGACGGGCAACGAGCAGCAAAACTTTGATCTTTGATGATATGATAGATAAACTCACAAAGCTGTTTATGGTGAGGTAATATTTAGTTACCAAAATAAGGGTACAAAGCTTAGGATCCATGGGATGAAAACTTGATGGTTTTTTCCAGGTTTTCCCATGACCCTATTCAATGACAAAGAGTCTATCATACATTTTGTAAACACTTGGGATTATCGATTGCTTAACATTCCATAAAGTCACTTCAACAGAGCCTTTATGTTTTGCCGAAGCAAGAGACCTCAACTCTAAGAGGTTTCTCAAGCGGTGAGCATGTTTCCCCTCGCTCAAAGCCTGGATTAAAATTACTACAATTGCGCAGTCTCTTTGCCCCCAGAAGTACACCCATGTAGATTAGTCGTGTGCTCAGGCGACCACCATGAACCACAGCCCTGACCATCAACCAAAAACTCCACACCCACCTACCACAATCGACGACCCAACAACCTCCATCTTTGTGTGGGGTCTCTTACTCAAATCTGAGGTCGCACTTCTCAGATTAGAGGTTGTGCACCACTGATCCGAGGTCGCCAGACCTCTGTGAAAGGCCAGAGAAAGAGAATTGCAAGATAGGTGCTCTGACCAGGCGAGACGAAACCAAGTGTGGGATCGGAGGCAACGACGATGCATTAAGCTCAGCTGCAATGGTGATATCACTAGCTATTGGAACAAGTTTGAAGAAGATTAAGAAGAACAGGAAGAAAAGGAAAGACAAAAGGTTTAAATAAAAAGTTACAAACAATATGTTCGATTCAATTTGCTTTCAGTTGGCAATACTAATCAGCATGTCATTGCACAATTTTGCTCAGTCAGCAAGACATCAGCAAAAAACACATGATATGACACATGATCTAATGGCAGCTTAACATTGAATCTTTTTTTGAAAGTTCTCATGCTTGAATGAACATTTACAAAAAAGATATTTGGTACTCCATTACAAATCGAGTAAAAGTTTAGAAATTTATGTTGTCATTATTCCGTTATTCAAGAACAAGAAAAGAAAGTCTTTAAGTTCTGTAAATCATTGCCTTGACCTAATCTCACACAATTCTTGGAACGGAAACTCGACAATGGTCGGCAGGATACCAAAATGCCAATGTGGGATTCAGAAATGCTTTCCAACAAATTCAATTGACACTTCGAACATTATGGGAATTCGAAATATGAATATTTAGACCTTCTAAAGAGCATGTGCCTTTCTATTTAGGCTGTGACTTAGAGCGACATTATCAAACGGCGAAAATATTGAAAGCGTCCAAGCTCTGAATGTTATGAAAATTTGAATAGTTCAAATTTTTTTCTCCAAATACACAATGGATAGAATAACGAATCGGGATAGATCGACTCACTTTCCAAATTTTTATGGGGGTGAAATTGACATAAAGAACAATTGAGATCATGCTCTAGAGCCCAAAGTATAAATATAAGATATTAGATCTACCTATGAATAATTGAGATTGGCACGTGAATAGGATTTTCTGGTCCGGTACAGGGACCACCGGAGCACAAAGTTGAAAAGGACTTCGTATTTTTTTTGACAGAAACCTACCAATGCCATTGCATGTCAACCATTTTGACTCTTCCTCCAGATTTGTAACCACTTTTCAGTGTCCTGTTTCAGCCCCCTTTTTCCTCTCCTCTCCATGCTCTGTACTTTTTCAGTTTAAGAGTACCTATCATGTGCATGGCTTTGAGTTTGATTGGCTTGACTCCTTTAAATACATGATATGAATATTAGGAAATCTTTGATTCTATGTTCCTAAGAGGCACTGCAACTTTATAATTTTTTTTTTATCATTGGATTTAAATGATATAGATCCCGATCATTCAATAAATCTCTAGGTATAGACGGTTGTGACTTTTACTTTTCATCCAACGGGTATATGATGTATGTACAAGGTCAAAATGAGTTACATCGCATCAACTAAACTTTATTAAAAAAAACATAATTTTATGATTCCGAAATAGTGAATTCATTCACTTTCTGAATGGGAGAAAGAGAGGGCACATACCTAATATGTGAAAATCGCCCCCGGAAAATCTGAGCATCTAAGATAAGATTTAGTGGAAATGAAGTAAAAACTTTCACCAGGAAAGGCCGACATCATCATTCTGGCGCTCCATGCCACCGGATCGTTGCTCTTGAGCTAGCTCTTGATGTTTTTCGATGCATGCTTGTTCTGACTTCAACGAGAGACGATGAGCTTGCTCGTGGTACGGGTTCATGAAACTACCCAATGCTAGTGATGGCGAAGCCGGGCCTGGAGGAATTGCATTATTTGTGGTGTGGTACTGTATTGCAGAAACAAATTCCCCAACACCGTCAGAACCATTTGTGCGATACTTAGTTTCATGTTGACTTTGCAGTTGCTGTTGATCATGATGCCTCCTAATTTGCTGCTGCTCACAAACCCTACCCATGTCCTGTTGCTCCCTCGCTGCTGCAATAGCCGCCAGTTGATGTTCTTCGAGCAACAGCTGTTGGTTTACCAACGTCGACCCTCCACCATGCCATAGTGCGTCGCCCTTGCCCCTAGTCGTGATGACCGGCACCGTATTGTGCAATGTCATCATGGACGACAAGGGATTACCGGCCGGAAACATCGCCCCGGGAGGTTGCACTGTGGCTGGCATCATTGAGTGGGGTCCCATGTAGGCAGCGAGCTCTTTCTTGGCATTGATGAGCTCCTTCTGCAGCAAGTTGAGCTTATGCTGGAGGATGGAGATGAGCCCAACGCAACCGTAGATGGGATCACGGAGGCGGACCTCGGCCTCGTAGGTGAGGGAGTTTGCTGCATCTTCCCGCTGCGACACATGGAGCTCGTTCAAGAGCTTGGCCACGTTGCTCGCGCCGAAGACCTCATGGACATAGGCAAACTTCTGGGGCTGGTCCGCGGGGAAGTAGGGGGCGAACACGCACTCAGGGGTACATTTCCGGCGTTGGCACTTGCACGCAGCACACGGGGAGCTCAGCGACGACATAACATTTGTCCACCCTCAATGCGAGGAAACCCCGTCAAAGAGAATGAATATCAGCAGCTGCAAGATCAAAGAGAAGGAGAGACATTTAAGGGTGAAATCATACGTTAACATAATCAATTCAATTCACCTATCGTCCAAGTTTCAAATGACAATGAAAAATTGATTAAAAAAGAAAAATTGTACTTTAATTTTGAAATGATCAAACTCAATAGGCTAAAGCCTAAGCCACAGATTTTCGATTCATATACATGTATCTTAACACTTTTTCCTTTTTCAGGATGTTGATCTCAAAACACATCACATCGATTTCGTCTCCCAAGGGCGAGCTCAAATCTGAATCTGGAATTCTCTCTGTAAAGATCATTTCATCGCAAGCAACCGCTCTCACCTATTTGATCACTTTCGCACTCTATTCAGAAAACAGATCCTTCGATTCTCCTCCCCAAAAGAAAAACCCAGAACAGCAAAAACATTTCGAGGAACGAACGAACGAATCAGAGAAAGATATTAAGTTCAGCATCGATGGATGACGTACCAGGTCGACGGTCTCCTCCAGCCTGAGCGATCTCCCTCTCTCCCTCTCTCTCTATCTCTCTATCTCTCTGAAGAGAGCGCAGCGGATAGAGACAATTCTGATTCAACAGAGAGATGTGGGTGTTGAGAGGAATTGTCACGCGTGCTTTTAGTTTTTTCGAAAGGAAATGCAATCTAATCTATTATTTTTCAATATATAAATGTAGATAATATCTTGCCTATAGTATAAAGCGAACTCAAAACATCTTCCTACCTTAAATTTTCATATAAAAGCTCTAACCAAAGCCAACATCCATTGTAAGGGTGCGTCTTTTTTTTTTTTTTTTTTTAAATCCCCGAAAATTGAATAATTTCAAAAATATTTTTCCAAATATCATCGTTCATATTGCTTATAAAAATAAATGAACCAAAAAAATATATTCATCATTTACGAAAAGTGTATAGACATAAATTATTGTCAATAATGCAAACAATTTTAATTGACTAAATATTTTGAACGATATAAGCGATTATTTTTCTGAAAATGATTTCTAAATCATTTATATTCCGCTAATAAATGGACCCTAAGATTAACATATGGTACACGACTTATAAAATACTTATTTAAAATGTGTACATAAATCTCATGATATTTCTCGAGTCTTTTAAAACAAAATAAAAATATAGATATTTATAATCTTACAATAATTTGAATTCCTTTCCATAAATAGTAGCAACCCCAAAAAAAAAAAAAAAAAAAATTCTTTGCACTATATTTGTTAGGTTGGACTAGGAGGGAAGGGAGAGGCTTCTGAAAACACAATCGTATTTAGAAAGGGGGAAAGAAATGGAGAGATATGATTAGGAGCGGGGATTGGTCATGTCAGTTATATGTAGAATTTGAAGGGATTTGCGGATTCGTAAACAAATTTATTTCTACCCTTATTTGCATTAAAGAATTTTTATTTCTCTTTTTCCCTCGTTAGCATCCAAAACAATATTATAATTCAATCCATTCAAATCCCTCTTTTTTCTTTCCTCTCATAATCATTTAAATCCATCTTTTCCTTCCTGATTACTAAATCCAAACTCAACGTTTTACTTTTTTTTTTTTTTTCATTTTTTCACATGTGTGCGCGAATAACCTAGAGAATTCTTTTTCTGTGAGTATCACTATTAAATGTGTGTGTGTATACACACATATATCACATCCAATGTAGACTTTTTAATTCTCAAGACATTATTTATGAACATCAACTGAAGTAATCATAATGCTTATAAGTGAATTTTCAATTAACATTATTTTCAACGAAGACAATGAAAATTTATGAAATTTTGTTCTGATTTACCTGACTTTTACAACGCAATGAGTTGCTTTTGTTTTCAGATAGCTTAAAATGAAATTGCTTATTTCAAATAATGTCTTCTTTTCCAAATGATATCTTTACTAATCATGACTTATTCACTTTACAATTTACATATACTACTTGCTTATTATGACGTTAATAACAAAAATGCTAGTTACGATACTGTTCATATCAACAAACTATGGCAAGCAATGTTGGAGAATTGTTGAAGATGCATTGTTTATCAGCTCTTTACATGTCGCATGAATCAATCATCTTTATTCACATTAAAAATGTGAGCCATAGTATCCGCACACGTGGACTAACCTATTTTACCCGGCTAATAGCTATTGTGTAGGTGCTTGAATATTAGCCAGTCACATAAATACTTTCTAATGTTCTAATAAGTAGATAACGAATTATGATACCTTAAAACTCACACAAAAGGAATATTATGTACAAATAATCTGGAGAAACAAATGGAAAATGAAAATCCCCAGGAAAGTGCGGGTTGAGCGCGTAGAGAGTGACTATGGTGCGTTGACCTATTCTGATAGATTTGATAGAATGGGTGATTTCTCCTTATCCCTTTACCTTCCACATGGGTTTTTCTTTTGACTATTTCCATTTGTTGAGGGCAGTTTTGCTATGTGGTGAGGATAACAACAGGTTCGTTTTACCAACATGGAGTGTTCTTGGTGGTAAAACTAACCTTCCGTGATTTTTCTATGAAATTGAAAGCAAGTTGACCAAAAATTAACCTAAGAAAAAGGATTTATTTCCTCTTTAACTTTAGAATAATAATGTAAACCCAACTTTTCTTCGGCTACTCTCATGTCTAAGTGTATATAGATGCGTAATTCCATCGAGAAATTATGATTGATGTTTATACAGGACATATATTACTATTCATCACCATGCTTTTGAACTTACTAGTAGGGGTTTGTGCCTAAAGACTTGATGCATGTACACTTTATGCATCGCATGCACGACCTATGCAGAGTTAATCCCAGATTATTGGCGAGGATCCCAACTTAACACCATCTAATTGAGGATAATAAATTTGAAAGATCTCTAATTTACCTACCACCTAACCTTTACTGTTGGGCATCATGTTGACCGATATCATTATTACGTGGGCCACTTATCCCTAGTTGCATAATTAAATTATTGTGTACAATTTTTTTTTTTTTATCTCTCACTATAGACTTCCCTAAACCATTCATCAAGCTCAAATCCACTAGGTATATTCATGGCATTTTCCTCAATTGCCGGTTGGCAAATTCCCCTTTGATCGTCTGGTCAACCTCTCACGCACTCTCGGGGACAAGTTGCTCTATCACGAGAAGCCAAGACAATAAAGAAATAGAATAAACGGAGGGGATGAAAGCAGTAACTAACATATAAACTCAAGAATAGATTTAAAAATAAGCAAACAAAACGAGTAAAGCAACGAAATGAAAAGCGTCATTGATTACGAATTGGACTTGTCAAGCCAGACTTTTGATAGTGTGAAACGCATCGCCTAAGTTAAGAAGCTTTCACCTTCACAAGGCACAACAAGGTCAACCCAAACATTTGGATCTTGTTGACCAGAAATTAGGAGTTGATGAGGCATAACGTGTCGAACCATCAAATACAGTCACTACATGTTAGGCATGTCATTTTAGAAGAGGGCAAAAAAAAAAAAAAAAAATTCACGGGGCATATAATGCCAAAAAATAAACAGTTACTAGCTGTTGACTTGCCAACAAGAGTAGCGTGCGCAGCTATCTGTAGAAATTGAGCACAAACGGACAGAAAAGGATCGCTGTCGATTTGAAAAGCTTTTAGTTCATTAGGTAAGTTAAGAAGCTTTCATTTTCATATCACACGTGTTGGATTTTAATTAAGATGGACATTGACTAGATCTCAATTTATTAAAAAAGAAAAGACTTAGATATTCTTTGATCACAGACAAGCCAATCACGTGATTTCCGCAGTCATTTATTGATTAGATTTTTCCTGTGAGTCACGTTGATTATGTCGGATTTTTTGACAAGAGAAGTTGTCAATTGTTCTCAAGTGAATGGTTTGCAAAATTTTTGCACTCAAATGATTGTAAAAAAAAAAAAAAACAAAGAATTACGGTGCTTAAATAAGTGTTACAGGAAACTTGCCGTGTTGTTTCTCTTACTAGATATATTATTCCTTTCTTGGTAATGTGCGAGTTAAAGGTGTGCACGAGTTGCTTTCTTCCGACTTGTCAGCCATCGCTTTCGAGAAGGTTATAATTTGCTCGTAGTAGTTGACCGTATATGTTATCTAATTATTTCACATTCTACTATGGTCAGAGTATAATATAAACCCTCAAATTTGGAATTCCAAGGCACATGGTCCACGCGCGATTGATGGTGCTAACATCTTCAACGGAAATTTGGGGACAAGAGCTGTACTTTTTATTTATTTATTTATTATCCAGTACATAAACTGCCCTCCAGTTTAGATGTCGCTTGAATATATTAATGGGGCGTGTGTGTAATCTTTTTTTTTTGGGTAATGAGAGGAGAAACCTAGAGGGCTGGACCATGAGATATATACCTAATAGGATGCTTGTTTAATACAAAGATATTTTAATAAATATTCTTAGAGTACCGGTTAACTAGCTAAACAGGAAAAATACCCAAATTACAATTGATTAACTTTTTTTCTGTAAAATGTGTTAATTAACGCTCTAAAAATCTAAACCTTCAAAGGCATTCATTCACAAACTATTACATGCAAAATTCCTAATTTAATATATATAATTTTTTTTGGTGCACTCAATGATCTAAAACTCAACATCTTTTTTCCTCAATGGCTTCGTTTATTTATCGAAAAATTAATGGCTTGGAAAATATTTTCTTAAAAACGATCGCTTGTATCGTTTACAAAAATAAATTAATGAAAATTTTTCATTGTCCACTAAAATATTTAAATATAAATAATTATTAATAATAAAAATATATTTTATTAATCAATTATTTTAAATGATACAAGTAATTGTTTTTAGAAAATTAATTTTCAAATTATTCATTTTCATGAAATAAACAAGATTGAGTATATTCAATCTCTAAGGAGTACGCACTGACCATGTCTGTATGCTATTAACTTACAATAACTTAGGCCAATTACATCACTCAAATCATTCTTTTATCAATATAATCCAGAATTACCTTAAATCAATAAAATCGTACGAACAAGGAATAATATCTCCTCACGTAGTTCTAGATTCTTTTAGTGACGGGACTAACAACTTCATCCATTTTGTTCTCAAAGACTATACGGTAACTTTCCCTGTAACAATTTCAGTTGTGAATAGAGATGATCTAGTAAGATTTGACAAACAATCCACAACTGCAGCATCTTCGCAGCCATAATAGCTTACTAAAGCTTTTAGAAAACTTTTCATTCAGTTTTAATATGTTGCAGTTTAAAATACGTATTTCCGGATATAAAAGTTATATGACTACATGGTCCAATTACAGTTCAGCTGCAGTTTCGTGCAAAGCCCGCTCTTTGCTCCGTTGGCAACAGTCTTTTCGCGTTTCTGTTGGTCAAATGTTTGGCGACGATATTGGCTATTATTGCAAGCTAGGCTGCTCGAGTTCAATGCGCACTTTTGTCGTCTAATAATGTAAGAAAATACGTGTGGGTGAAAATAGGGTTCCTCCACTTCTTATTCTTTGAACTAAGCGTGTGCATGATAGAGCTAGTAATTAGTGTACTGATTACATCACCGACGTGGTGTAACTAGTTAGTTACTAATATAATTCTCAAAAACTCTCGTGTAGGATTAGTCAACGTTTTTTTATGTGTCACTGTCGCTGAATATAATAATGGATAAAGCACTTTCTCAATGAATCTCAATCACGAGTTTTTAATCACATCCGAGATAGTTATTAAGATCTTGTTGATCTTGTGTGATAACAAGATAATGTCACACAGGATCGCAAACATTATAACAAATCATGATCCCACACAACAGACTCCCTCAAACAGTCAGACTCCATGTTATGGTGAAGCACGAGGCTTGACTTTTTTTTTTGTTTGAAAATACGAGTGATGTTCATTACTTAACGAAAGACGGTAAAAATACATCAAGAGCATAAGAATATAACATATCAAAGAGAGTAGAGGGGGGGTGGGCGACCCAATTCCTAGGTAATTTGTTTAGCCTTTGGGATTTGGCTAACCAATTTGCGATCATATTCGAATCATGGCTGCAATGGGCTATGGTGAGGCCCGAAAATTTGCTCTTTAGCTCCTTGGCCTGGTCCACCGGGGATTGTACTTCCCAGTTTAGCATATCAGAGGAGTTAACACAATGGACAAGTACACTACAGTTAGATTCAAGTTGCAAGTTCTTGGTAGATCTAGGGAGGAGGAAAATTAGGGTTTCAACCAACGTAAAGCTTTTACTTGTTTCGGTGAGCTCACTTCAACTGTTTTGGAGAACCCATTGAGTAGCCTTTCGGACGCATCTCGGACAATGTAGGCCATAGCCGCTTGAGATCATCCTCTATTCGTCTCATCTCGGAGTTGGTCTTCGGAATCTCTATCAAGCGAGGCATCCAATCGATTCTCCTCTGTTTGCTTCTGTGAATGTCTCGGTTTGGGGTAGATCTGCAAAAGCTCGAACAAACGAGACCTCCATTGGAGATCCTCCTCTGTTCGCCTTGCTCATCGCCGTGGGTTCTCCTTTGTTCGGCCCTCTATTCGTCTTTACTCGGGTCGGAACATCAGAGGCTTGAATGAAGGAGACATCCACTAGAGATCCTTTGCCATTTGCCTCTATAGTGGTCTCAGCTCCTCCTTTGTTCGCATCTCTGTTCGTCTCGGCTCGTGGTGGAATTTCAGAATCTCGAATGAAGGGAACAGCCGCTCAAAAACCTCCTCTATATTGTTCTCGGCTTAGGATGGATCATTAGAGTTAGCAATGAAAGAGGCATCGACATTAAGCTTTAGGACACCGGATTTCAGTTTCTATCACTTGCGAGTATGATATGCTATTTTGCCTCCTTTGGTTTTGTTGCCATTCCAAGTCTGAAAGCTGTCATTATGGGCTATTGCTCTGTCTAAAGTTTGCTACAAATTTAGGGGCATTTTCCTGAAGATTGCGTTGTTCCAATCCTTCCATACACACCATAGGGTCATCGCAACAAGGTCAAACTGAGGCGAGGTTCATGGGTCCTCCCTTAATTTAGTTAACCACTCATCAAATCAAGTAAGACCCATTCTTTTGATACAAATTTGCAAGGGATGCCGGTGCCACAGTTGTGATGTCCAAGGACAAAGTAGCAGGGTATGTTCAACTATCTCGGGTTCCTATTTGCATAATGGGCATATAGGTGTAGGTACGGTCTTCCTTCTATATAGGTTCTCCAAGGTAGGTAGGGCGTTATAATAGGCATTCCACAGGAAGATTTTAACTTTGGGCGTTGTTCATGCTTTCCAAATGTATTTCCACAAAGCTAATTGCCTAATAGGAATATGATGCTTTTGTAGTGAGAGTGCTAGTTGTAAGGCTCCTGTTGTTGAAATATCCACTTTTAACCGTGTATTTCCCTGATTTGTTGTCGGCCCAAACTAATTTATCTTCTATAGTCGATAAACCTATAGGAATGGTAAAGATTTCCGTTACCATTTGTTCATCAAAAAAGAGTATTAATCAAGGTTTATTCCATTTTCCTTCCTCAATGTCCATCAAATTAGCCACTTTGAGTGCTCATTCCTTGTTGCTGAATCACCAAGTAGACTTTTCTTTAGCCATTTGTCATTTCTAATGGAGATTTTCTTTCCATTACCAACCACTCACATGATTCTAGGAGATATAGTATCCTTATGAGACTTTGCCAACCCCATGAAGATTGGTACCCTCTTCCAGCATTCCAAAAATCCCCTTGTGGGAAATATAATCCCTTCATAACTTGACCCCTAAACGTTTCTGGTTGCTAGCTAATCGCCATGCTTGTTTCCCTAGCATGGCTTTATTGAATGACCCTAAATCTTTGAAGCCAAGGCCTCCTTCATCCTTTCTAAGCTTTAAATTGTCCCATTTTTTCTAGTGCAAACTAGTTATTTTGTTACTAGTTCTCCACCAAAAATTGGCAATTTTCCTCTCGATAGCTTTACAAATCAAAAGTAGAATTTTAAATATGGACATGGCGTATTGAGGAAGTGCCTGCACCATAGCCTTTATCAATATTTTGTTCCCGGCTTTGGACAATAAGTTTTCTTTCCAGCTCTCCAATTTCATATTGACTCTAGCAAGGATCCAAGCGAACATCTCTTTCTTCGATCCCCCCCCAATCTGATGAAATGCCTAGATATTTACATGTTTTGTCATAAACTAGAACTCGTAACTCAGAAGCCACCTCTTCAAACTTTTTGGGCAACCTTTACTAAAATATATCTCAGATTTGTTCAGGTTAATAGCTTGACCAAAAGCAAAGCAGTATTGATGTAGAATAGCCGCTAGATTCTGACATTCCATTATAGTTCCGTCTAGGAAAAAAATAGAGTCATCTGCAAATAAAAGATGTGACAAAGTAGGGTAGTTATGACTCAATTTGATTCCTCGAATAGTACCTGCTGAAACTGCTTGCTTTATCAAGAAAGAGAGTACGTTGGCCACTAGAATGAAAATATAAGGAGACAACGGGTCACCTTGACAAATTCCTCGAGTGGGTTTGAAAAAAGGCATAGGCTCCCCATTAAGTTTAATGCTAAAAGATACCGTAGAAACACATTGCATTACTCATTTCACTCACCTTCTATAGAAATCCATCTTAATTAGGCACTCTCTGAGAAAATTTCATTTTATTTGGTCATAGGCCTTTTGCATATCTAACTTTAAAATCGCTTTGAACATTTTTTTTCCTCTCTCGTGTTCTTAGTCTATTTAAAACCTCCTATACTATCAAGATATTGTCTTGAATCTAGCGCCTTCCTATAAAAGCACTTTGTTCTGCTGCAATTAGGTTGGGGAGTAAAGGGTTCAACCTATCCGTCAACATCTTGGAGATGATCTTGTAGATAAAATTGCATAGGCTTATAGGGTAGAATTGTTCTAGCTTATTAGGATTTTGGGTTTTTGGAATGAGGGTTATTGATGTTTTGTTAAGCTTAGGGTTTAAGTATCCCATATCAAAAAATTGTTGCACCTCCCTGAAAATCTCTTGATTTAAGTCCTTCCAATGATGTTGGGAGAATATACCATTTAACCCGTCAGGCTCAGGAGCTTTGAAAGCTCCTAATTGATATACTGCAGTTGTGATTTCATCCATTGTAACGGGCCGTATCAGTTGTTTATTCATATTTGCATCAACCAAACATGGAAGCTGATCAAATAATGGCTCAAAATTTCTGTTCCCCTCCGATTTATTTAGATCGTTAAAATACTCCCCTATCATTTCCTTGATAACCTTCTTGTCTCTCATCCATTATCCTTTTGAATTTTTCAACATGGTGATTTTATTTCAGATTATTCTTTGGATAGTAGTAGCATGAAAAAATCTAGTGTTTCTATCCCCCCATTTAAGCCAGTTAATTCTTGATCTCATCCCCCAATATAACTCCACTTGCTACCATAGACTCTCAATTTCTTGGTTTATCCTTTGGACTTTCACATGATCATTTGACCCCCTAGGATTATTCATTAGCACTTGGAGCTCATTCCTTGACCATGAAGTCTCTTGTGTGCATTAGAAAATTTGTTTTTACTCAATTCAGCCAAATTTTAGGTCACTATATTCAACTTATCTACAATATTAATCATTTCAGAATTTGTTGAAGCCCAAGCTTTCTTCAACATTTGTATGCATTCCTCATCCTCCACCCAGAAAGCTTCATATTTGAACATTCTTCTTTTGTGATCAATCCTTGGGAAAAGTGATAAAATAAGTGAGTTATGATATGAGCCAAGAGCTAATAAGGCTAGGCATTCTGCATTAGGATATACTAATCTCCACTCCATTGTACAAACTACTCTATCTAGCTTTTCCTTAACAAAGACATTCCCTTCTCTATTATTTGTTCGGGTAAACACATAACCCTTACTTTCAAATTCATTAAAGAACAAGCATGCAGAAAATTCCTAAATGTTGTCATTCAGTAATGCTCAACCATCCTTCTTCCCTCTTTCTCCCAATGGTACAAGACTTCATTAAAGTCGCCTAGACATAGCCAAGGAAGCTAATTTGTAATGCTGTCTTTATGGATCGACTCCCATAATAATACTATTTCTCTTAATTCGTTGGCAATATGCAGAAAGGTGATTCTCATGAGTTGTCTTAGTTCTAATATTTGACAATGGACATTTATATAAGTCCACCAATATCCCTCAATTGTTAAATTTACATGGTCATCCTAGAAAGTGGCCAATCCTCCCACTAAACCCTCTAGATTCACCAAAAACAGTTCTGAAATTTGAGTTGCCTTCTAACTCATTGAACCATTTGCTCTTGATTTTTTGTTTTCATTAAAAACACTATACTGGGCTTTTCTTGAGTCATTAAGACTCTCAATGCTTGAATTGTCAAGAGTGTGCTGAACCCTTGACAATTCAAACTTAGAAACTTCATGGATAACCCGATGTCTTATTAGGGCTAGCCACTAAAGCCTACTGATTTGACTTCTTCTCTCCCTCAATGAGAGTCTCAACAAGCTGTAAATTGTATAAAATCGGGGTTTTTGAGGATTGAGCCCCATAAGGAAAGAATCTTCTCTTTCTTAGTTGAGGAAAGCTTAGTACTTCTAGATTTAGTCCTTGTAATTCCCTTAGCAGTCTTTAAATTTTCCAGTGTGTTAACTTTTGTTTCCTTCAACTATTCTTTATAGCACACCAATAAAGATTCATCATCCAGGCAGCTATTACCCTCTTCTGTTTTCCTTTATCTTCAATAACTATTAAGGCTAAAGATGAGGAAGAATGAGAATTTGTCGGTTATGCTACACTCTCCTCAAGCTACTTCTCACAAATAGACAAGATTGTTTTCCTAGACACCTATCACCATATCCTCTTCCTCATCAATGAAATCATGTTTGCCATAGAAGATTTTCCCATGCGGACTTAGTTCCTTCACCTCCGTCTCAACCATTGCCCAAACTTTCCAGATAGATTTTCCTCAAGGCATGAATCTTTATATGGTATCTCTGTAGAAAAGGTGGCATAGTGCCAAATTCTTCCACAAGAGTAACAATAGTGTGGGAGTCTTTTGTATTTAAATTCTACCCAAACCTTTTTTCTACCCAAGTTAATAATGACTCTGATCTTTAAAGGGGCAGTTAGGTTTAGGTTGACTCTTGCTTTGTCTACCTTGTAATTGCTATTTCCTTTGGCTTCTAATTTCACCTCCATGACTTCTTCAATTTTTGATGCCACATCTTTTACAACTTCGTGAGTAACTCAACCAAATGAGAGACCATAAAGGTGTACCCAAAAAAGCACAATGGGTAAACTCATAGCATAATTCAGGAATATCTGGATGACATTGCTGCAAAACTAAAAGATTGCTGGAAAATGACCACGGCCCTAAGTTTAGAACCCTCTAATTTATCAACTTTAGAGGCAAAAGAAAACAAGAAAAACCCTGGCTCTAATAAGGTGCATTCCACATTTCAGTCTTCCAAGCTCTCTTCATAGTATTAAGGAAAGCTTGAAAATTCACATTTGGCTTAGAATATAGCTTCCCTAACAAAGTCAGCTTGCATTCATTCAGTTTTTTTTTTTTTTTTTTTTTTTTTTTCAGAAACACCATCTCACACATCAACAATATCATCTTCGAACCACAATTTGTCAAGACTTTTGCACAGTGCCACCATTCTTCTTTCTTTATCATGCTCATTATCCATTTCGATTTCTCTTGTATAGGACAATAAAGAGAATAACAATCCACAACTATTGTCCGAGAAAATTATAGTAAGAAGATTACCCTAAGGAGGAGGATTTGCAATGCTGAGCCCTGGAGAACACAAACTCTTTGGCGTAGCAATAGGTAGCTTGAAGGGAGCTCTTACAATGTTATCGGGTTGTTAGATTGAAGCACCGAGTGAGGTGGTCAGAAGGTGGGATTTGTGATGGAAGAAAAGTGATAGGGACCTGAAAAATTAGAAGGAGTAAAAGGAAACGCCAAATGGGTGGAAAGTTGATTTGGGTATTAGGGTTTTGTGGGTATTCTTCAATCTAGGATGGAAGATAGGTATGGTGGAGAGGGGAAACGCTAGACGGGTGGAATGTTGATTTGGGTATTAGGGTTTTGTGGGTTTTTCTTTGATCCAGGATGAAAGATAAGAAAGGTGAAGAATAGAAGCGCCAGATGGGTGGAAGAGGTTGCTAGGGGGGATTAAACATGTTAGTATGGGGGGATTTCGAGGTTAATAGTAGAGGAGCAACCATTTCTACACCGGAGGTAGATGAAGCTACAAAGGCGATAGAGAGGAAACTACACAAGCAGTAGAGAGGAACAGTTGACCACAAGGCTTGACATTGGAGAGAATATTTTTTCAATGCCCTAATAGAATGGCAAATATGGACATTGAAAATGTTGGGTCTTACGTGGGCCTTGTGAGATCTGACAACTCAAATCTAACTTAGGATGCCTATCAAGTTGGTGTAAAAAATGACCCAATTCCTAATTATGGTAATGTGTCATCCGCGTTGAGGAGGAGGAGAATTTAGATCACCATTACTCTCCGACTAAACATGGCATCATGGTAAGAAATGAAATAAGGTGTTAAAAGAATAATAGAAAGGGATCTTGTCCTCTTCCCTATAGCTTTTGTTAACAAAATATTACATGAGATACACGATTAGTATAAAAGAGTTTTTACACAATTAATCATGGAGTAGAAACTTTCATCTATTAATAGAATAACTACATATACTAAAATTAAAAAATTTTAAACATGTTAGCACCCGAACCCTACTCGTGTAACTATTTTTTTACACTATTATAGTGCGTTTGGTAATCATTATGTTTCTAGGAACAATTTTTTATTAGAAATTATTCTTTTTGATTTTGTTCCCAGGAACAATTTTTATGCATTTTAAGCCATTTGGTAATTGTCCAAAATTTTTATGAAAATTTATAATCCAAATCATTTTTTAAGTAATTTTTTTTTTTTACTTTTTACTTTTTTCTTCTTTTCGCTTTCTCTTTTCTTTCTCTTCTTCTTCAAGGTTTGCCAATCGCCATCCTTGGGATGACCAACAACCGATTAGACAAGGGCTGGCGACTTCACCGGAGCGTCATCGGCCCTTAATGAGGTTGTGCCTCATTAGCCAAACCTCATTGGCAGCTAGGCGAGGCTCGGCTGAGCCTTGGCTGGGCGAGTGGCCCCACCTAAATCTAGTGAGGCCGAGCTCGCCCAACTATCGTTGGGGCTCGACCTCACTGGGCTACCGCAAGGTTTGCCTCACCTTGGCCCAATGACGCCAACCTCATGGTGGCTCGACGAGGTCGATCCCACTGGCGGCTGGGTGAGGCTCATCAGTGGCCGAGGGAGGCTCGTCTGGCCACCAACGAGGCTTGCCAGGTCTCGCCAAACCTCGCCTTGGCCTGGTGAGCCTTCGGTTAGCTCGTTAGATCTCGCCCAACCGGTTGCTAGTGACCGGCGGCGGCGGCGGCAGCAATTGAAGAAGAAGAGAGAGGGAAGAAGAACAATAAGAAAGAATAGAAAAAAGAAAAACGAAAAAATAGGTTGGCTTGATTCTAGAATTGTTCTCAGAAACAAAAAATCAACTTTTTTCTACTTCTCGATTATGTTCCAAATCTACTTCCGAGAACAAAAAAAAATAGAAATGTGTTCTCAGAAACAAAAATTTTACCAAATGGATTTATGTTCCAAATCTACTCCCGGGAACAAAAAAAAAAATAGAAACTTTCACTGTTTGGCCGGTTGCCAAATGCGCCCTTAGTGTACCGAATAAAAGTCTTTACTTATCTGACTAATCCTAAGACATTTGACCCAGCAGCTCAAACAAAATGCTTCCAAGCTAGCAAACGGTTCAGAAATATTTATGGGCCTCATCCTGTTGGCCCACGAAACTTTTCGGCCCAATCCAATCTGCCACGAAGAGGAATCTTGGCAAGCCAAAATAGGGAAGAAGTTGAATCGAGGTAACAAACCCGACTTCGAATTTCATATTCCAAGTACTCCAAATAGTTCAAGCCATCATTCATAGTCTTGATTTTGTTAAATCAGAAATATTCATTAGTATACAACATGACTATATATAATTAATGACTTGAAATGATAGGCAATAAATTATAATTTACAAAAAAAAAATGTTTAACATTAAGTTTTGAATGGATAGAGAAGAAAGAGAGAGAAAAATTAGAAATGTAAGTAAACATAATTGAGATTTGCAGTAATTTTGTGAATTACAAGTTTTATTTTTCCATTTTCTAAATCAACTTACATAAGATATTCTAGGACGAAAACAAATTTTCATCCCCGTTGATTAGCTATGGCGACAGGAATTTTCAATATAAAAGATTATCTAGAGGCTTTCAACCTAAATTGTCACTAGAATGCCTCATTTGAGTCTATACTTGTTATAAGTGTAAGTCATAATCACATGCCATAACATGATGAACAAACTCACAATGCTCTAGCTTGTAAAATATCTTTCTTTTGCCAAAAGTGGAATGTCCAATATTCATTAAGTGCCCAATTAGATCCTCACTATATACGATATCCATCAGTCCCACAACTGCTAGTTAATTACCAAAGGATACAAGCCCGTGTGCTTAGGTGAAAATGCCCAAGACAATGCGCTTTGGTGATTTGGACATAAGAATTAAGTGAAAAGGACAAACATGCTATAACTTGATCAACTCCTTAAGTTAATTGGAAAATATCCTTAATACATTGCTTACATGTGGTCGATTCATATCTCCCCGTCCACAAAAATCCCCATTCGTCCCCTGATAGAGCATCAAACCTTCAAAATATATGATCCCTTCGTAAAAAAATTAAAAGTTTCTTTCCTTTTACAATTGTTTCCTTTTACCCCTAAGGTCGGTGGTTCACCTATAAAAATATTCAATCTGATAAATATTATCGATGTATGTCAGGGAAGAAAAGGAATGATTAGTCACCTCTAGCCCAATTCCACTAAAACAGGTCCTAATGGGTAACTACCGACTTTGTCAGTCTGGGCCACACTAACGAGGAATAATGCTAAGATTCCTTGTACCTGGTCACGCTAGTCGAAAATATAGCCGACCATCTAATGTCAATCTGATGACCAAGAGATTCCACTTCCAATTTTGGGGAAAGGGCAAAAGCTAAGATGGCACTCACTATGAAAAATACCATATTAAAATGGTGGACAAATTTCTTGAGGAGATAGATGTGAGATTTGAATATTGCATGTATTTTCTTCCAAGAGATAAATAAAATCTTGCATTTGGATGAGTTTTCATTCTTCAGCAGTGTTCGGTTTGGATTTTGTCAGTGTGGGTAGACTTCTGATGTCGAACAGACTTTGACACTAAAGTCTAGCAGACTTCAGACTTTGACACTAAAATTTAGCAGTCTTCAAACTTTGATACTATAGTATGGTCGTCTTTAGACTTTGACACAAAAGTTTGGAAATCTTCATAATAGACTAAGGATAAGTTTTGTCAATTTCAAAACATTAAATGAGTTTTTTTCCAACAATCTTCCTTTTATTAATGGTGACAAAACTTCTCTGCAGATTTAAAGACTTGTAACCTGCAAAACAATACTTTAGCAGTACATGATATCTAAAAAAAAAATGGATAAGGATCTGGATAGCATCGATTTTGCAACCACAAAAAACATGTTAATCTTGAAAAATAGTCAAACATCAAGATTTAAGCATTCATCCATATCCATAATCATGACCACAAAAGTTCCACAAAAGTTCTGCAACAGTCAAACAATAAACATTCAAACATAATCAAATTTGCAATGAACAAAACAAAATTTCAAATCAAAGTTTAAATATGCACGTTCTCCCCCTTTTTGTTAGTAGCAAAAAGTGGAGAAAGTCAAAATGGAAAAGATATAAGATGGAATCAAGTTTGTCTTGGAATTTGAACGAGCTGGAAATCCCCTATTGACTAAACTGTCTCCTCCAGCTTTTGCATTATTTCCTTCAGCTCCTCAACATCTTCGATCTTGGCAGTCTGTGAAACTTGCTGATGTAAAGCTTGAACTTGAAAGTTTAAAGATTGTACCTTCTCATTGAGAGAATCTAAAGTAGATTGCATAGCAGAGTGAAGCTTCTGGATCTCAAACTCCATATCATATTATTGTGCTTTTATCTCTAGAAGGAGCTCGAGTAGCCTTTGAAAGTCTACATTGGGTTCTATTTGCGCACTAGCCTCAGCGCATTGAGTTTGTGGAGTGTTGAGATATGAGGGAACATCAACTCTTCTACTTTCAAGACTTGGAGTAGATTCTCCAATGTTAGCTTTAGAAAAATGAGAAGCATAGACTTCTTTTGGATTGACAGGAGATTGACTTATATCATCACTTGCAAAATGAGAAGTATCTATTTTCTCATGAGCTCCCCATGTTTCTGTTCCTATAGGTGGATAATGGAAAACATCTTCTTGTTCTTTCTCGGTTTCAGGGTGAAAGTGATGTTCTTTTTTGTTCTTCCTCCTACTTGTCCACTCCTAGTAGCTTCTGAATCCTCATATAAGGATATTGCTTGTTGCTTCATAGGAGTCATCATGACCCTCTTCTTTTGCAGCTTCTCTACCTGCTTCTTCTCTTTCCTTAATTTCTTCTCTGTCTTCTCTTCCTTCTTCTTCTCTTTCCTTTGTTTCTTCTCTTCCTTATGCTCTTTGCTCTATTTCTGCTCTCTCTCCTTCTTCTATCTCCTTAGGTTGCTCAAAACCAACAAAATTTTAAAGATTCTTCAAAGCAAGGGCAGAAATAGTAAGATCATCTTCATCCTCTTCGTCTTACAGGATGAGGAATCTTCTCTTCTTGACAAGTTCTTTCACAATTTCCTTGCCTTTTCTCTTCCTTGCAACAGAATCTTCCTTCGGTTTGCTTGAGGAATCCTTCTTCAAGTGCTCTATAACCTTGTTAAGATCTGTCAACCTCATCTTCGAAACCATTTTCAGCCCTATGACCATAGGAGCAACAGTTTGAGTGCAAAAAGAGGCAGGAAACTTGATTCGAAAATGTCTAAATAATTTTGTGACCAGCGCTGAATAAGGCAGCTATCCCTTATCTTTTATAACAGTCCTATACATGTGCATTAGGATTGTATAAGAGAGTGAGAAATTCTTACCATTGGAGATAGCAAACATAAGTCTTACTTCAAATCTGGAGACATCTGTGTTGGAAGCAGCCTTTGGTCTGATGCAGTTAATCACAACTTTGTGTAATAGAACATTCGAGGCTGACGGTCTGGAATAAGTAATGCCTCATTCTAGTAGTCTGTCCCTAACAAGAAATCTTGTTGCATAACCAATCGAGACACTTATTGGTTGGAAACCACTCCTTTCCACCCCCAATAATGTCAGCCAATGTATCAACATCCATCAAATAGTCCTTATCACTCACAATGAATTTGAAATGATGCTGGTCAAGAAAAGACAGCTTTGAATAGAAAAAGGAAGTTAATTTAGGATACCCAACAGTTGTCTTAAAGAAGAATTTTTCAAGTTGAAGGAAAGCCAATTTTTCTCTCAAATTCACTTTGATTGAGTCTAAAAAATCAAAGTTGATCGATCGAGGGTTCATCACCCCTCTTTTCAGCATTTGGGTATAAACCCTTTTGTGATCTTTAGAACGAAAAAGCTTCGTTCCATTACTAGGCATTTCAGCAGCAATGCCCATCCTCGGTTGAAAATTTGAAAACATTCTCTCATCATCGTCTTTGGTTTCAGGCTGATTGAAAGAGTTAAATCTAGGATCAACGGGAAAGTTAAGGAAAGCCTCATCTGCTGATCCTTTCTTTGCTATTCTTAAACATTCCATGATTCTCAGAAACAATGTTTCATTCTTGTAACCATGTTTGTAACCATGTTCTCTTAGAAAATCAATAATAAAGGACATTGGCGGACCACCCTCTTTTCAGACAATCATAAAGCTTGTATAGAACCTGGGGAGTCAAGGTACGGAGAAGAACAACATCTTGTTCAACTTCCTTTTCCAACGATTCATGAGGAGGATTCTGCGAAGTGTCCTTCGGGTTGCGCTGTGGAAATGTCTAATGAGAGTCTTCTTTTGTAAGATCGAAATGTGTCTAGCCTTCAAGCATATTTTGAGGCCCTTTGCTTGCGATCCGGGATGATTTCCTTTGGAAAAGACATTCTTGCAGGCTAGGAGGATTTCTCACATAGGTTTGGGTGAAAAAGATGGAAACTTGCAGAACAAACTTGAGAGTAAAGACAAAAGTGTAGAGACGAGAGAGAGTCTGTATTTTAGGGTTTTGAAAAGAAGTGCTTGAAAGAAATACAAAAGGGTATATAAAGAAGATGAAAGGTCACAAAGAAAAGAGATAATCAAACCGTCATAAGGAAAAAGAAAAACTGCCTTTTTGAAATAAAGTAAAAATTGCCAAAAATTCAAAAACTCAAAAAATATAATTTCTAAAAATAAAATAGGCAAGCAACGATTCGGTTAAACATACCTTTTTATTCCAAAAATAAAATACCTGGATTCGAGACATTCTCTTACTGAAGTAGCATTTGGAAATTCTGAGTCTAACCAGCTCTAGACTTTACTTCAGAGGATAAATAACATTTAATTTGGAGTGAATAGACTTAAAGGGGGTGCATGATAACTAAAATTTATGTTCTAGAAATATTTTTCTATTTCAAACTGTTTTTGGAATAGAAACTGTTTGATAAACCTAATCAGTTTTTTTTTTTTTTTTATATTTCTAAAACAAATTTCTATTCCGAAATTGATTTGGAAGATAAATCAGAAGTAGAAATTTTCTACTTATGCTTTCTGGAAGAGAAATCAGAAATAATTTCTCCCACTAAACTCTAATTTCAGTGAGTCCTCCTTCATCTCCTCTATGTCTCTGCCTCCTCCTCCTCCTCCTCCTCCTCCACCTCTCCTCATTTTATTTGAAAATAAAAATAAAAATATTCATTTTATTCATTTAAAAATAATCAAATTAATATTCATTTTATTCATTTAAAAATTAAAATAAATTTATTAAAATAAATTTATTAAAATAAAAATTTATTTTTATTTATCATTTTATTTTTAGTTTATTAAAAATAAATTTATTTAATTTATTTAAAATAAATTATTTATGATAAATAAAAATAATTTATTTATGATAAATAAAAATAAATTATTTATTAAATAAAAATAAATTATTTATGATAAATAAAAATAAATTATTTATGATAAATAAAAATAAATTATTTTTATTTGCCTTGAGTGTTTTGACAAATAAATTTATTTTTATTTTTATTTTTTATTCATTTTAAAATAAATTTATTTGTAAAATAAAATAAAATAGAATAAAATAAATAAATTTATTTTTAAGGATATTTTAATTTTAAAATAAAAAGATATTTTTTTTTTATTTTTTATGATTTATTTTATTTTATGATTTATTTTTTTTTGTTACTAAATCATTTTTATTTTTTATATTAAAGGTTATCGGTCGTCGCCGCCGTCGTCCGAAAGAAAGAAATTTTATGTAGTTATCAAATGAATTTTTATTTTTAGAGTATAAATTTTGTGTCATTATCAAACGGTTATTTTTGCTTAGAAACTCTTCTAGAAATAAAAATAGAAAAATTTATTTCTGTTCGTAAACTATTTCTGGAACATAATGGTTGTCATGTGCGCCCAAAGAGAATTTTCTCCAGGGGCTTCGTGAAAATGTCTGCTAGTTGATTCTTCGAATCAATGAACTGAATCATAATTTCCCTATTTTGGACATGATCTCTTATAAAATGATGTCGAATCTCTATATGCTTTGCCCTTGAATGAAGAATTAGATTCTTAGTGAGATTAATAGCATTAGTGTTGTCACATTTGATCTTGGTACACAATTCTTCAATCCCAAAGTCTCTTAGCTATTGTCTTATCCATAGAATTTGAGAACAACAGCTCCCAAGAGCCACATATTTTGCTTCTGCTGTTGAAAGAGCTACAGTACTCTACTTTCTTGAACACAAAAGATACCAACATATTTCCCAATAATTGACAAGTTCTAGAAGTGCTCTTTCTATCCACTTTACAACTTGCTAAATCAACGTTTGAATATCCAAGAAAAGTAAAGTCTCATTATTTTGGATGTCACAGACTTAACTTTGGAGAAGTTGTCACATATTTAATGATGCGTTTTGTAGCACTTAAATAAGATTATCTGGAATCAAATGAAATCTAACACAGATGCAAACACTAAACAAAATATCAGGTCTAGATGTAGTAAGATAAAGAAAAGAACCGATCATGCTTCTATAAAGCTTTTGATAAGCTTTCTTCCATTTTTCATCCTTGTCCATCGAAGAACTTGACATAGGTGTCTCTTTTTTTTTTTTTTGCAATTCTCTAATCCAAATTTCTTGATAAGATCTTTAGCATATTTCTTCTGGTGAATGAATATACATTTCTTTGATTGTTTGACTTGCAATTCCAGAAAGAAAGTTAACTCACTCATCATGCTTATCTCAAATTCATCATGCATAGACTTTGAAAATTTTTTGCATAGATTTTCATTAGGCGAACTAAAGATAATATCATCTACGTAAATCTGTACCAATAAAAAAAATCTTTTCCTTCTCTTCTTATGAACAAGGTAGTATATACTTCTCATTTTTCAAAACTATTTTGAATTAAGAACTTACTCAGCCTTTCACACCAGGCTCGAGGTGCTTGTGTCAGTTCATACAAGGCATTTTCTAGTCTGTAAACTGAGTCTGGCTTTTTTGGATCTTCAAATCCAGGCGGTTGTTCACATAATATGACATCCTGAATTTTCGAACCGTCCCGATAAAATGAAATGGGCATTTCGTCAACATGCCTATGGTCCATTTTTTCTCTGAGCTGATCATTTACGAGTTAACCAATCTATTGGGTAAAGCCATTAAGGGATATAACCGTGGTAAAATCCCTAAAAGCTACCCGATAGGTCGGATTAGACTAAAATTGTGTTCGGTCAATTTTAACCATGAAATGGAATTTGGTTTTGGAAATCAAACGTTCGAGCATGTCACGATTCATTTATAGGACGTCGTCTTGTATTTTGGAGAAATTCCGTCGAGTTCGAGATTTTTTCGGAAAATCATTTCGGACAATTCGAAAACTAATGGAAATTTGGATTGGCCAAATTGAAGGGAATTTTGGCTTCCAAACCGAGTTATTTGGTGATGGGGACTTATAGAAATTTTGCGGGCATTTTCTTCTACAAAATTGGACCTCAATTGGGGAATTTGTTGGAGAAATTGAAGCTTTAATGGAAGAAATTCGGAGCGATGTTGGGGGTGCAACATTTGATATCAATTTGATTTATTTGTGGATAAAAATGGCAAGAAAGAATTAGGGGACAAGTAGATAAACTTGAAGACTAATTGGCCATTCTAATGATGGTCTTAGATATTTGTTTTTGACCTTTGCTTCCCCTTCTACCGCAAGCCAAGTCACCGATCAACTGCCCTCCTTCTTCGTGCGAGAGTCTCTTTCCACCGAGGTCTTCGGCTTCTCCATTTCATTTTCCCTTTCAGCCTTTGTTTTGCCTTCATTTTGTTCCACCGTTTTCTCCACCAAGTTAGCCTTTTCTTCCTCATCGTTGACTGAAGCTGCTTCATCCCCTGCCATGCGTCTCCTTTGAATTCTCTGCCAACGCTTCAGCCAACCCTCCTTCGAATCTGCTGCTTCATCCTCCCTTTTCGCTGCCACAGAGTTGCTCGGTCAACACTCAATAGCAACGGCGAGACAACACCAGCGAACTCCTTCATCATTGATCGCATGCTAGCGAAGCCAACAAAGCCGCGTGTCCTCCTTCTTCTTCAGCTAGTTCGTGGACCATCAACAACGATGCCAGCTGCTCCATTTCGATGCCAGCACACGGTCAGCAAATAGGCGAGCTCCTCCTTCACGTTGACTCCGCAAGCCCCTCACGCTTGCTGCTCCACCAACGCACGAAGCCTAGCCCACGTTCTCTACCTCTCCACTTCGCTGCTGCTTCACCTCAACGCCCATGGCCCGCACATCTTCAGCTCAGCTTCCATTTCAATGCATTCTTCCAGCCCACACAGTAGCCCACGTCTCAGCCTGTTAATTGGGTTCAGCAGCCTGCAAGCCCATCTGAAGTCATCCCGTCAAATTAGCTCTGCAGCCCACGCAATTTTGTTCAGCCCATCAAGTGAGCCCAATAGCCCATTCGAAGTCAGCCTGCAAAAAGTTGCAAGGCCTTTTAGCCCGGTCCAAGTGTCCGTGGACGCCGCCGAAAGTTTGGGTTTCGGCCACCATTGCGTCATCGTCATTAGGTCTAAGCGGATCGCAATTCAAGTGAGTTTTGCTCACTAATCCCTTATTAGTCGGTTAATGATGCTTAGGAATGATTAGATTTAATTAAGTGCAATTAGGTGGATAGAATATATTAGAGTAATTAAATTAGAGACTTATTAATGTATGTTAGGCAAATGGATAGTGTAGTTAACAAGGAAATAGGTCCTGATATTTATTGAACGAGTCTCGGTAATTTTCCGGGTTCATCTCGGCTTCTAATTAGGCATTACGGGCCTAAATTAAATTTATTGCATTTATTTATTATTTTTCGTAATTATTTAATTATTTATTTATTTTCCTAAAAATTAGATTGGGATAGCTGACAACCGAAATTTTGTGTTGACTGCAATGGTGCTCTCTATTTATTTAATTGAGCATTGGTTTGCGAAAATTGAGTGAATTGACGATTATGTGAGGATTTATCCCAAAATTGGAAAATATTGATATTTGAAGGGAAAATAACCGTGTGAGGTTGTGAGTTGGATTTATAGTTGTTAGGTGGGGCCGTGATGCCACCAAGTCTAGAAAATTTGTCGAGTGGGGCCATGATTCCACTTAAGTCTAAAAAATTGCCAAGTGAGGCCGTGATGCCACCAAGTCTAAAAAATTTGCCGAGTGGGGCTGTGATTCCACTTAAGTCTAAAAATTTGCTAGGTGGGGCCATGATGCCACCAAGTCTAGAAAATTTGCCAAGTAAGGCCGTGATGCCACCGAGTCTAGAAAATTTGTCGAGTAGGGCCGCGATTCCACTTAATCTAAAATTTGAAGAGTGAGGCCGTGATTCCACTAGATATAAATTATGCTCATAGGGCCGTGATTCAACGTCGAGAATGAATAGTTGGGATGACTGTGTGATGGTCTTGATGACATGTAATCGACCGAGTCGATTGATCGTTAAGTTGACCTGATTGATTGGATGATATGATTGTCAGTATATGTTATTTGAACTAACTTACAGGAAGGAATTGAGGCCAAGGTAAGTCCTTTGACTTGTGATGTGCTTAGGCAACCCTCAGGGCGTATTTTCTTACTAATCGGGTCTTAGGAGGTAGAATTTGCTGAAATGGTATCTCACTAGTTATTGAATAACCATTTTCAGGTCATTAGATAGTGTTCGTGGATGACTTGAAGTCTTGGAGTTTGGGGAGGTGAAGGAAATAGAATCAACAAACCTGTTTGACTCATTAGTCATAAAATAATACCTTTTTGATTAAGTCAATAATTATATAAGTGACCTGATGATGTAAATAAACATATGTGTTTATAAAAAGTTGGTTTTGGTTTGAAAAATTTATGACCCTACTTTCCTACCCCATAGTTTTATTGTCTGGGGATTATTTATATGCTTCTACATGTGTATATTAATCAAATGGGTCGACGATACGTCCTGAGACGTTGCTATTATATCGACTAAACAGGGATGGGCACGTGATCGGATGGTCGAGGTGTGACACATAGACTTCTTATTGAATGAATCCATTTAAGAAGGCACTCTTTATATCCATTTGAAATAACCTGAAATTTTTATAGCAGTAAATGGATAAGTACACTAATGGTGCCATAAGTTGTGTACGGCGCTCATTTTGGTGCCAAAAGTTTCCGTCAGATCACTTAAGTGCCAAAAAATTTAAAAAACGCTTACTTTGGTGCCAACTCCAATCCGGTTGGTCGGAAATCCGACGTGACACTTTTTTATTAATTTTTTAAGCTGATGTGACTCACCGGAGAACACAATCAGCATCCTAACACCAAAACGACGCCGTTTGGTGTATCCCCCCAATTCAAAACCCTAATCTCCAGCCATCGCCGTCCTCGATGGACCTTGCGCTCGACGGCCACGGCTTTGACCCCGACCTCAACCCCAACCTCGACGATGGCCACTCAACGGCAGCGGCTCCGACCTTGACCCCGACCCTGACTCCAACGATGGCCACTCGGCGGCCGTAGCTCCGACCCCGACCTCAACCCCAACCGCGACGATGGCCACTCGACGGCCGCGGCTTAGACCCCAAACCCGACCCCAACGATGGCCACTCGACAGCCGCAGCTTCGACCCCAACCTCGACCTCGATGATGGCCACTCGGCAGCCATAGCTTTGACCCCGACCCCAACCCCGACGACGGCCACTCGGCGGCCAAGTCGAAATCCTAATTTCAATCCCCAATGAGTTAAACGGCGTCGTTTTTGTGAGGCCATCCATGTAGGATGGCAAAACGACGTCGTTTAAGGCCTTGTCGATTAAAAAAAAAACCACGTAATTATTTTGATTGGAATCTTTCGCCAATGGCCGGAATCTTTAGCCGGTGGCACCAAAATGAGCGTTTTTCCTCCGATTGGCACTTAAGTGATCCGATGGAAATTTTTGGCACCAAAGTGAGCATCGTACACAACTTATGGCACCATTAGTGTACTTATCCCGTAAGTAAAAGCAAGTAATAATATAATTGCTTATAACCTCGCTACTGGTGTATAGGTCTCTTCATAGTCTATCCATTCTTTTTGTGTATATCCTTTGGCCACGAGTTTTGCTTTGTCCTTGACAAATTTTCCTTTCTCGTTCATCTTGTCCTTGAAGACCCATTTTGTTCCAATTATAGATTTACCTTTAGAATTTTGAAATTAGCTCCCAAACATCATTGATATTGAATTGTCTGAGCTCTTCTTGCATAGCTTTGATATAGCTTTCATTAGACAAGGCTTCATCTACATTTTTTGGTTCAATTTTAGAAACAAGTGCTAAAGCACTAGACTCTTCTCGCCTTTTGGATCTGGTGCAAATTCCTTCATTAATATTGCTAATGATGAGTTCTTTGGCATGACTCGACTTGTGCTTCTAGTTGTTGTTTGGTTTGCAAGTTTGTTAACCCTCTATTTCGATTGAGTCTTCTCGATTTGCTTCTTGTTGTTCTCCAGAAGTCTAAACCTTTTCGAGGGAAGTAGACTTTGTAAAGTCTATAACATGTTCAAACTCTTCAAGTTGAGTCTGATTTGGTTGAGTTTGCACATAATCCTAAAACTTGACATTCATAGATTCTTCCAAGGATTGAGTCTTCTTATTGAAGACTCTGTAGGCTTTGCTTGAAGTAGAATAGCCAAGGAAAATTCATTCGTATGATTTTTCTTCAAACTTCCCAATTCGATCATTCGCATTCTTCAGAACAAAACATTTACAGCCAAAGACATAGAAGTAAGAAACATTTGGCTTCTTTCCTTTATACACTACATATGGATTTTTCTCCAAGATAGACCTCAAGAACACTCTGTTGATGATGTAGCAAACTGTAGAAACTGCTTTTGCCCAAAATCGAGAGGATATATTGCTCTCAATTAAGAGGGTTTTGGCCATCTTCTGTAAGGATCCGTTTTCCTTTCCATAACCTCATTTTGTTCTGGAGTATATGAAGAAGAGAAAACATGCTGGAATCTAGATTCATCATAGAACTTCACAAAGTCCTTGATTCTCAAACTCACCTCCATGGTCAGTTTGTATGCTTGAAATAGCATAACATTTTTCATTATGAACCTTCTTTACAAACTTTGAGAAATAAGAGAATGCTTTAGACTTACTTGCCAGAAAATAGACCCAAGTAAAACAGGAGTAATCATCCACAATTACTAGGCAATATTTCTTTCCACCAATATTTTAGTTATGGTTGGTCCAAAAAGGTCCATATGTAGAAGCTGTAAAGCTCGATTAGTATAAACTTAATTTATAGGTTTAAATGTACTTCTAACATGTTTTCCCAAAACACATGGAGTGCATAATTCAGATTTTTGAAAAGCCAAGTTGGGAAAACCACAAACAAGTTTCTCAGAAGAAATCTTGGCAATTTGCTTCATGTTAATATGACCAAGTTTTCGATGCTAAAGATTTGCTTCATCTTGAATAGATATAAAGCATTGAAAACTTTCTGAGTTTACATCCAGAAGATAAATATTCTCATGCATTCGCCCAGTGAAAGATTGGGAGAAGTCTTGACTCATTCCAGAACAAATACCTTCTTGGAAGTTTATTTTGAATCCAGTGTCACAAAATTGACTTATACTGAGTAGATTGTAGTTCAAACCTTCCACCAAGGAAACATTATTGATAGTCAAGCTTTTAATTTTCACAGTTTCATATCCTACAATTCTTCCATTGTCATTTCTTCCAAAAGAAACATTTCCTCAATTCAATCTAACAAGTGTTATAAAGCAGCTTGAGTTTCCTGTCATATGCCTCAAATAGTCACTATTCAAATATCATTTGAACTCAAGTTTTCTTTGGTACCCAGATTTTCTTGGGTCCAAGAGAATTAGCCTTAAAGACGGTCTTTTCCCAGTCCTTCTTAACTGGTCTCCAAACCTTGGGACATTCTTTCTCGAAATAATCTAAGCTGTTATACTTTGAACATTTGAGAACACTTCGGCCTATAGGTTTTACAAAGGCTTTTTGAAAATGATTTTTGTAAAATGCCTTTGTAAGTCTTTGTTTGAGTCTCTCTTTTACTTTGGGAAAATCAATTAATGGAATGATTTCTAAAGTCATGCCTAAACCAAATTTGTTAAAATAGGGTATTTGTACTGAAAGAATTTTCTCCAACTTTTCGAATCCTTTTGAAAATATTTTTGAAATATTTAAAATGTCTTCTTTTAGGAATATCATTTTCCTTAGCAAGACAATTAGAATTTTCTTTCAAATTAATAAAACTTTTATCCAGACTTTCAAACTTTTCTTTTCAAGAAATTTCCTGTTGCCTGAGCTTAGAATTCTCCTTTTTTAGTTTAGAAATCCTTTGAAGAGAAGTTTTAAGACTGAGACAAAGTTCTTCTATATGATTGGGCTAGTAAGAACACCTAGAGGGGGTGAATATGTGTTAAAGAAGCTTTTGCAAGACTTAATAACTTAATTCGTCTTTTGAGAATAATAGACTGAAGATGTAAAAGACTGTAAACAGTTATATAAGACTACAAATTAAAGTAAAGAGTTTAGGGAAAGAGAATTGAAACACAAAGTTTATAGTGGTTCGGCTTAGACCAAGCCTACGTCCATTCTCCCATACTAACAGCTCATTGACTGGATTTCACTTAGAACTAAAAGAGATTTTATAGTCTCACATCCTTGATTCCATAGTGTAGAAACTCTACCACACTTCCTCAATGTCTCACAAGTATTTAATATCTCTTTTGAGTACAACTTAAGCTCAACGATTGAATCAACAAAGAACTAGGAGTTTCAGACTTTGGAATTTTTCTTTCATACATACTCTCGAATAACTTGAGCGTCTTCCTTATATACTCCTCCATATCATTATAACTATTGGCACCTTCTAAATGAGTTCTTCCAATTTACCTGTTGGACAAAATTAATTAGGGAGATCTCGAGTTATTTAAGGAATGTGATGATAGCCCACCAATCATGTTCGCCCATACAATCAGGATCTAGGTTTCCATAAGTAGAACCTTCCAAGTATACTTCGCCAACCAACAAATCTAATTATCCGAATTGATTTTAATAAGAATAATTGATCACGAGATGCTATCTCCAGCCGTGAGATCTTCTTCAATCGTACGAACCAAATTCTTAAAGATATACTTACATCTGGATAAGTTTTATTCATCGGATTAATCTTTTCTTCGTCGGTTTGGAAAGCTATCAGTGAGGGTAGACTTTAAATTTTGAGTCTAGAGGTCTTCAGACTTTGACGATAGAGTTTGTAAGTCTTCATACTAGATTGATGAAAACGTTTTATCAACTTTAAAACAAATAAGGAAGTTTTCTCCAACAATTTCCCCCTTTTTTATGGTGACAAATATTTCTTGCAGATTTGAATACTTTTGTCCTGCAAAACAACACTTAAGCTAAACAAAATATCTTCATAATAGAATATGGATAGCAATGATTCTGCAACCACATAAAACATGTTAGTCTTGTAAAACAACTATCCTTTCCATAATCATTATCATGGTCTAAGTTACTGCAAGCATCAAAAGATCAAATCAAACAGTCCAAACCACAACCAAACAAAATATAAGTCTAAAAATCCAAACCAAAAGTCAAATATGCATCAAACTTCTCCCCTTTTTTGTCAACAGCAAAAAGTGGAGAACAAATAAAAAGAGTTGTTTGAAAATAGGAAGAATCAAAGTTGTTTGGGAAGGCGAACAAGCTGGAATTCTCCCATGGAATTCATTGTCTTCTCAAGCTTCCCAATGGTCTCCTTCAGTTGCTGGAAATCTTCACCCTTCACATGATCTTGCACTTAAGTCTTCAGGGCGTTTAACTGATCTTGCAAAGACACTGAAGTGGCCATGAAAGCATTCTTGAGATCTTGCATCTCATACCCCATAGCATATTGCCATTTCCTTATATCAAAGAGAATCTCTAGTAGTCTCGAAAAGTCTACAGTTTGTGCTGTTGCAGCACTAGGTCCAGCCGAGTCGATTCTAGGAGTTTTGAGAATGGAGGGATCTTTAGCAGATTGTCCACTATGACTATAAGTGGATGCTTCTAGATAATGAGAGGCATACACATCCTCTGGATTTGCTGCAGAACGACTCACATCACTAGTAAAGATAAGTGAAGAAATACCTTGTTGTTCAATAGAAAGATTTCTTCTTATTCAATTTCAACTTCAAAGTGATGCACGTCAGCAGTTCCAGTTCCTATCATATCAGATTCACTGGACAAAGAGACAGCCAAGGTTGGCTCAAAAGAGTCTTCTTGACCCTAGTCTCTCTCTTCTTCTCTATCTTCTTCTTCCTCTTCTCTTCTTTCTTCCTCAATCCTCCTCTGTTCTTCATCTTCCTTCTTTATCTCTTCTCTCTCTTTTTCTCCTTCTTTTGGCTCTTCTCTTGTCTCTTGAAAGCTGACAAAACTCTTCAAGTTTCTTAAGGCTGAAAGAGTCATTTCATCCTCATCCTCTTCATTTTGCAAGATGAGAGTTCTCTTTCTCTTTACTGGAGCATCCATGGGCTCCTTCCCTTTCCTTTTGGCTGCAATAGAGTCTTGTTTTGCTATGACGGGAGATTTCTCTTTCATACGCTCTAACACCTTGTTAAGTTCTTTCAAACGCATCTTTGTGACCATTTTAAATCCAATCACCATTGGAGAAATGTTTGTCAAACACAATGGTGTAGGGATGCCAATTTTAAAATGTCTAAAAAGGCGCGTGATAAGAGCAGAATAAGATAGTTGTCCCTTATCTTTCACCATTGTTCTATACATGTGAAACATAATGGTGTGAGGCAAAGAGAATTTGTAGCCAATATTGATGCCATGCATCAATTTTGCTTTAGATCGAGACACATCAATCTTGGATGTCAACTTTGGACGGATGCAGTTGATCACGATTTTGTACAACAAGATGTTGGAGGCATTCATCCTAGAGTAGGATATCTTGCCTTTAGCATTCTTGTATTTCACCAATGACAGAGTAGCGTGAGCAACAGATATACTAATTGGTTGGAAACACGCTTTTTCTACCCTAATTAGGTCAGCCAAAGTGTCAATATCCACCAAAAATTCCTTATCCCTCACTGTGAAAGAGAAACCGTTTGCATCCAAGAAAGATAATTCGAATAAAAGTAAGTTGTGAGTTCTAGGATAAGCAGCAGTAGATTAAGAACAAAAACGCTCCAATTACAAAAGAGTAAACTTCTCTCGCAAATTTACTTTCACCGAATCAAGAAAATCAAAATCAACACTCCTAAGGTTCATAAGCCCTCTCTTCATTAGGTTGAAATAAACCCTATTGTGATTCTTCGATCTGAATAGACTTAATCCATCACCAACAACATTTGCAGCAACTCCTGTTCTAGGCTGAAAGTGAGTAAACATACGGTCATCGTCCTGTCCTTGTGGTTGATTAGCAGTGCCAAAGCATGGGTCACTAGGAAAATTAGCAAAGGCTTTTTCAGCCAATCCCTTTTCTGCAATGCCCATCTTCTCCATATCTTGCAGAAATAAAGTTTCATTCTTGTAGCCTCTCTTTTAGGTATTCATCGATCAAAGACATAGCAGTTCCTCCTCTTTTCAAACTAGAATAAAGCTTGAAAGCAACCTTAGGAGTTAAAGTTCTTACAGGTTCAACTTCTTCTAAAATTTCTTCTTCTGGTTAAGTTGGTGGAGGAGACCGACACTGCTGAGAAGGTTGTTACTGACTTGGTCACTGTGGTGGAGAAGAATCTTCTTCCTCAATCAAATCGAAATGCGTATGACTCTCAGGCATGTGTCATGGTCCCCTGCTTGCGATTCCCGAAAGCTTTTTGAAGACATTATTGCTTCAAGGGAGAAATTCACAAACTTGCTCGAAAAGGTGAAAACTTTTTGGATTAAACAACAGTGAAAGTGAGAGCAAGTAGGAGTTTAGTATTTTAGGGTTTGAGAGTGAAAATGAAGAAGATGGATTTCAACAGTATATAAAGCAAGTGAAGTGAAGTAAACGAATCGTCACAAAAAAAAAATTAGAAATGCCTTTTTGAATAATAACTGCATTTTCGAAAATGAATAACTGCCTTTATGAAAATAAATAATCGCTTTTTTGAAAATGAATAAATGCTATAAATTCAAAAAACTTGGAAAGATAATTTCAATCAATTAACGATTAATAAATAACTGTACCTTTTCAAGTCTTTAACCAAAAATTAAATTACTAATACCGAAATAACTTACAATCGTAACTCTTGGTCTTCTGAGTTTAAGCACCTTCATACTTTACCTCTAAGTCTAAGCACCTTTAGACTTAAAGGTTGTTACTGACTTGGTCACATCTTATACTTTACCTCTAAGTATAAGATGTGATGTTCAATCTGGTGCAAATAGACTCAAATAGGCTTTTCTCCATTGGTTTTGTAAATATATCCGCCAGTTGATTCTTTGAATCAATGAAATGAATGATAACTTCTCCATTTTGAACATGATCTCTAATAAAGTGATGTCGAATCTCTATGTGTTTTGCTCTTAAATGAATAATTGGATTTTTTGTGAGATTAATTGCGCTAGTGTTGTCACATTTGATCTCGGTGCATGAATCTTTCGATTCCAAAGTCTCTCAGTTGTTGTTTTATCCATAAAATTTGAGAACATCAACTTCAAAGGGCCACATACTCTGCTTCTACTGTTGAAAGAGCTACAATACTTTGCTTTCTTGAAAACCATGATACTATCCTGTTTCCCAGCAATTGACAAGTACTGGAAGTACTATTTCTATCAACTCTGCAACCTACTAGATCTACGTCTGAATATCCAAGAAGAGTAAAGTCTCTTTTTTGGGATACCACAAACCTAACTTGAGGTAGTTGCAACGTATTTGATGATGCGTTTTATGATGCGTTTTGCAGCACTTAGATGAGATTCTTTGGGATTATATTGAAATCTAGCACAAATACTAATATTAAACAAAATGTCAGGTCTAGAAGCAATAAGATAAATATGTGAATCAATAATACTCCTGTAGAACTTTTGGTCAACTTTTTTTCCTCTTTCATCTTTGTCCAGCTTCAAAGAACTTGACATTGGTATCTTAGTCTTTTTGCAATTCTCCAATCTGAACTTTTTAATGGGTTCTTTTGCATATTTTTCTTGGTGAATGAAAATTCCTTTATTCAATTATTTTACTTGTAATCCGAGAAAAAAAGATAGTTCACCCATCGTGCTCATCTCAAATTCATCCTGCATAGACTTAGAAAACTTCTTGCATAGGTTTTTGTTAGGTAATCCAAATATAATATCATCAAAATAGATTTGAACAAGTAGAAAGTTTTTACCTTCTCTTTTAATAAACAAGGTAGTATCCACTTTTCCTTTGACAAAACCGTTTTGAATTAGAAACTTAATTAACCTGTCATACCATACTCGAGGTGCTTGCTTTAATCCATATAAAACATTTTTCAATCTGAATACTAAGTCTGGTCTCTTTGGATCTTCAAATTTGGGAGGTTGTTCCACATAGACTTCTTCTTGTATAAATCCATTTAGGAATGCACTCTTAACATCCATTTGGAATAACTTGAAATTTTTATAACAGGCAAAAACAAGTAATAATCTAATTACTTCTAACTTGGCTACTGGTGCATAGGTTTTATTATAGTTTATCACTTCTTCTTGTGTATATCATTTGGCCACGAGTCTTGCTTTGTTCCTGACCACTTTTCCTTTTTCGTCCATCTTATTCCTAAAAACCCATTTAGCTTCAATAATGGATTTACCTTTTGGTTTAGGAGTTAATTCCCATACATCGTTAATGCTGAACTGTCCAAGTTCTTCTTGCATTGCTTCAATCCAGCTTTCATCAGCTAAAACTTTTTTATGCTTTTGGGTTCTATTTCAGAAATAAGTGCCATGACGTTAAACTCTTCTTGCTTTTTGGATCTGGTGTGAATCCTTTCATCAATGTCACCAATGATGAGTTCTTTGGGATGACTAGACTTGTGCTTTCAGTTACTAGTCGGTTTGACAGTTTACTAATCTTCTGCTTCAGTTGATTTTTCCATTTTCTTCTTTTGTTGATTTTCAGAGGTCTGAGCTACTTTAGCGGGGGTAGACTTTGTAAAGTCTGGAGCAGGTTCAAATTCTTCAAGTTGAGTCTGAATCAGTTGATTTTGCAAAGAGTCTTGAAATTCGACATTCATAGATCCTTCCATGGACTGAGTTTTTTTGTTGAATACTCTATAAGCTTTGCTTGAGGTTGAGTAGCCAAAGAAAATTCCTTCGTCTAATTTTTCTTTAAACTTACTAGTTCGATCATTTGCATTTTTCAAAACAAAACATTTGCAACCAAACACATAAAAGTAAGAAACAATTGGTTTTTTTCCTTTGAATAACTCATAGAGAGTTTTCTCCATAATAGGTCTTAAGAATACTCTGTTAATAATATAACAAGCTGTAGAAACTGCTTCAACCCAAAAATGAGAAAAATATTACTTTCCATTAAAAGAGTTATTGCCATTTCTTATAAAGATCTATTCTTTCTTTCAATAACTCCATTCGGTTATGAAGTGTATGGAGAGGAGAAAACATGCTGAAAACCTGATTCATCACAGAATTTTGCAAAGTCTTAATTTATAAACTCACATCCATGGTCTGCCGTATGCTTGAAATAGCATATCCTTTCTCATTCTGAACTTTCTTGGCAAACTTTGAAAAGTGAGATAATGTTTCAGACTTACTTGCCAAAAGTGAACCCAAGTAAATTGAGAATAATCATCCACAATTACTAGGCAATATCTCTTTCCACCAATGCTTTGAGTTCTGGTTGGTCCAAAGAGATCATATAAGGTTCTTGGAAGAGATCTTGGCAATTTGTTTCATGCTGCAAAACACGATCCTATTGAAAATCTTTTTGAAATATTTGAAATGTCATTTTTCAAAAATGTATTTTCTTTTGAAAGAGTGTCTGCATTTTTTTAAAAAACAACATTTTTGTCTAAATTTTCAAAATTTTCTTTCCAAGAATTTTCCTATTGCTTCAATGTAGAATTCTCAATTTTTAGCTCGGAAATCCTCTTAATAGAGGTTTTGAAATTAAGACAAAGCTCATCAATGTATTTCGAGACTTTAGTAGGAATTTTTAGATTGTTTACCTCGATTTCGCTGTTTGAGTCTGAGTCTGTATCTATCTTAGAATCTGAGTCTGATTTTGATTTTGCCATTAGACAAATGTTGGCATAATTTTCATCACTTGCTTCGCATTCAATATCACTCAATGTATCTGCTTTGAGAGCCTTCCTATATTTCTCAAATTTTCCTTTCTTTTTCTTCAACAATAGGTCACATTTTTATTAGTTTCATCATCCTTAGTTGATTTGTTTTGAAACATTTGAGTGTTTTGTTTCTTCCAATTGAATATTATTCCATTTTTGTTCAGTTTCTTGAACCTCTTTATCATAAAAGCTAATTCTTCATCGTCCATATCATCTTCAGAATCTATAATATCAGAATCATAGTTAGATCTCAAAGCAATTGACTTCTTACCTTTAGAATCTTCCTTCTCGTTGATTTGCTCCACTTCATGAGACTAAAGTGTGCCAACCAGTTCATCTACAGAAAGTGGCATGATCATTCGTGTTTCCCTTATTGAAGTCTTTATATGATTCCAGTCTTTCGAGAGTCCACACAGCAATTTGTTGACCTTCATTGGTCATGAGATTGGATGTCCCATATACTTTAGACCATTTACAATTTCAGTAAAACAACTAAACATATCAGTGATAAATTCTCCTAGCTTCATCTTGAAGCCTTTATACTGTCCGAGTAGAATATTAATCATTGTTTCTTTCACTCGATTAGTTCCTTCATAGGTAATGTGCAGCCTATCCCAAACTTCTTTGGCTATTTCACAAGAAGATATTCTGTTATACTCAATAGGAGATAACGCACAATATAAAGAGTAAATTGCTTTAGCATCAAGAGCTTGTCTCTTTGTTATTTCTTTTTTAGTCATCTCGCTAGCATCTGCAACTTTTTTCCTCTTTTTGAAACTGATGTAGCTTTAGGAATGATTCATTTTTCTATCACATCCCATTCTAGAGGATCTTTCGATCTTAAAAATGCTTTTATCTTGTTTTTCTATATGCTATATTCCTTTCCATTGAAGTAAGGTGGTTTGGTGTTGCTTTAGCCTTCAACCAAACCTAAAGCCAACATACTAGCCATAAATCTTTAACTCATAAGTAAAAATACTTCAATTAAATAAGTACCCAGGCTCTAATACCAATTGATAGGGCTAGTAAGAACACCTAGAGGTGGTGAATATGTGTTAAAGAATTTTTTGCAAGACTTAACAACTTAATTTGTCTTTTGAGAATAATAGATTGAAGATGTAAAAGATTGTAAACAGTTATATAAGACTACGAATTAAAATAAAAATTTTAGGGAAAGAGAATTGAAACACAAAGTTTATAGTGGTTCGGCTTAAACCAAGCCCACATCCACTCTCCCGTATTGACAGCTCACTAACTGGATTTCACTAAGAACCAAAAGAGATTTTACAGTCTCACGTCCTTGATTCCATAGTGTAGAAACTCTACCACACTTCCTCAAGGTCTCACAATTATTTAATCTCTTGTTTGAGTACAACTTAAGCTCAGCGATTGAATCAGCAAAGAACTAGGAGCTTCAGACTTTGGAATTTTTCTTTCATGCACACTCTCGAATGACTTGAGCATCTTCCTTATATACTCCTCGATACCATTATAACCATTAACACATTTCAAATGAGTTCTTCCAATCTACCCGTTAGACAAAATCAATTAGGGAGATCTCGAGTTATTTAAGGAATGTGATGATAGCCCACCAATCATGCTCGCCCATACAATAGGATCTAAGTTTCCATAAGTAGAACCTTCCAAGTATACTTCGCCAACCAACAGATCTAATTATCCGAATTGATTTCAATAAAAATAATTGATCACGAGATACTATCTCTAGCCGTGAGATCTTCTTCAACTGTACGAATCAAATCCTTAAAGATATACTTGCATCTAGATAAGTTTTCTTCGTTGGATAAATCTTTTCTTTGTCGGTCTGGAAGCTATCAGTGAGGGTATACTTTAAATCTTGAGTCTGGAGGTCTTCAAACTTTGACGATAGAGTTTGTAAGTCTTCAGGCTAAACTGATAGAAACATTTTGTCAACTTCAAAACAAATAAGAAAGTTTTCTCCAACACTATGTACTTGAGACTTTAACATGAATTTTTAAGTTACTTACCTTAACTTTTTGATCTAAATTTGAATCAAAGTTTGTTTCTGATTCTGAGTCTGAATCAGAATGGGCCATCAGACATATATTGGCATATTCCTCTTCACTTTCCTCGCACTCAATGTCACTCCAGGTTTCAGCTTTGAGAGCCTTTTTGTATTTCTCAATTCTTCCTTTCTTTTTCTTCAACAAAGGATAGTTGGATCTGATATGCCCATTTTTCTTGCATTCGAAGCATATTACATCTTTACTGGTTTTATTATCCTCAGTTGGTCTCTTTTGGAAATTTTGCGTACTTTACTTCTTCAAGTTGAATCTTCTTCCCTTTTTGTTTAACTTTCTAAACTTCTTAATCATAAGTGTTAACTCCTCATCATCCATGTCATCATTTGAATCTGCATCATTAGAATCATCGTTAGATTTTAAAGTAATTAACTTCTTACCTCTTGGATCTTCTTCCTCATTGATCTGCCCCACTTCATATGATTGAAGTGTGCCCACTAGTTCGTCTACGGATTGAGGCATGATCCTTTGATTTTTTCTAATTGATGTCTTCAAATGATTCCAATCTTTAGAGAGTCTACGCAGCAATTTATTAACTTTCATTGGTCCTGAGATTGGTTGACCTTGATAAGTCAGGCCGTTTACAATCTCTATGAAACGACTGAACATATTAGTAATGGATTTTCCAGGCTTCATTTTGAAGGCTTCATATTGTCCAAGTAGAATATTGATTTTCGTTTCCTTTACTCGATTAGTTCCTTCATAAGTAACATGCAATCTGTCCCAAACTTCTTTCGCTGTTTCACAAGAAAAAATTCAGTGATACTCAGTAGAAGATAAGGCACAATATAAATAGTAGATAGCTTTAACATCAAGAGCTTGTTTTTTGGTTATTTCTGCTTGTATTGTTTTGCCAGCATCTACAACTTCTTTTCCTCTTTTTGAGGTTGATGTAGTTTTTGGATTGATCCATTTTTCTACCACATCCCACTCTAGGGGGATCTTTCAATCTCAGAAATGCCTTCATCTTGTTTTTTCACACATTGTACTCCTTCTCATCAAAGTAATGAGGTCTAGTGTTGCTTTGACCTTCAACCAATCTTGGAGCCAAAATACTAGCCATAAATCTTTAGCTTAGAAATAAAAACACTTCAATGAAACAAGCACACATGCTCTGATACTAATTGTAAGTGCTAGTATGAACACCTAGAGGGGGGTGAATAGGTGTGAAGATAATTCTTTGCAAGTAACAGTGAAAATATTTTTAGCGAGTTCAGACTTTAGTAGTTAAATAGAATTACGAACAAAATAAAGGAGTTCACGGAAGAGAATAAGAACACAATAATTATAGTGGTTCAACTTAGATTAAGTTTACGTCCACTCTCCACGATGATAGCCTACTAGCTAAATTCCACTAAGAATCAAAAAAGAATTTACAGCCTTGTGATATTGACTTCATAGTGAAGAGTCTCTATTGCTCTCTTTCGAAGTTTCACTATGAGTTTCTCTCTTTTGTATACAACTTTAAGCTCAGTATTTTGAGTAACAATGAAATGGAAAGCTTCAAACTTTAAAATTTTTATTTCACGCACTCTATCGAACAACTAGAGAGTTCACCTTAAATACTCCTTCATGCATTTTCAACCGTTGGCACTTTCCAAATGAATTCTTCCAATCTACACGTTGAACAGAATCAATCAAGGAGATCTCGAGCCGTTTGAAGATTATGATGAAAGGCCGTCAATCCTGTTCACCCATACAATCAAAATCTTGGTTTCCATAAGTAAATTATTTCCATATTTACTTGTAATCAGAAAAGATTTGATTTATCTAAATTGATTCTAATAAAGATAATCAATCCCGTAGGTGATATATCCAACCGGAAAGCCATCCATAAACCATACGAACCAAACTTTTGAAGAGATAAATAAAATCTCGCATCTAGATGAGTCTTCATTCTTTAGTAACGTTAAATCTAGATTTTGTTAATGTGGGTAGACTTTTGATGTCGAACAAATTTTGACACTGAAGTCTGGCAGTCTTCAGACTTTGACACTAAAGTCTTGTCGTCTTTAGATTTTGACACAAAGGTTTGAAAATCTTCAGAATAGATTAAGGATAAGTTTTGTCAACTTCAAAACATTAAAGGAGTATTCTTCAACAATATGTTTTTATGAAAATTATAAAAGATTATTCCATTACTATTTCGAACTCAAGTATTTCTAGCTTATTAACGACAACATCCTTGGGTTTCACTTGAAAATGTTTTTAGTATTTTAAATATTCAATTGTAATTCTACCCACACAACCAAGACTATTAGCTATGGGGCTCACCTCTTGATTTAATATTTATTTATTATTATTATTATTATTATTATTATTATTATTATTATTATTATTATTTTCTTTTCTTTTCTTTGGTTTTGAATTTATTAAACGACAAATTTACTCTTGGCCCTCTAACAAAGAACAAGACAGTCTATTTGCATTAGTCCAGAATTTCATGCTTTTTAAAGAAATGCCTCCAGGTCTCAACCAAACTATCCTTACCCTCATTCCCAAAGTTTCCCAACCTGAAACATTGGATCAATACCGTCCCATAAGTTTATGTAACTTTGCATACAAAGTTATATCCAAGGTGCTTGCTAATCGTCTCAAACCCTTGTTGCCTGATCTTATTTCTAAAGAACAATATGCGTTCGTCCAAGGCCGCCAGATCCAAGATAATATCCTAATTGTTCAAGAAGTCCTCCATCATTTCCGTACACACCACACCTCCAAGAATTTTAGTGCTATTTTGAAAACAGACATGAAAAAAGCCTATGACAGAATCGAATGGGATTTCTTACGAGATTACCTACTTAAGCTTGGCTTCCATCCAAGATGGGTCGATTGGATTATGTTATGTGTTACTTCCTCCTCACTCGGTGTGAAATTTAATGGTGAAATCCTACCCTATTTCTCTCCATCTCGCGGTCTACGCCAAGGTGATCCCATCTCCCCTTATCTATTTATTCTTGTGGCGGACCTTTTATCACTGTTAATTACTCAAGCTATCAGTTTTGGGCACCTTAAAGGCTTGCGGTTGACTCGATGGTGTCCTACATTATCGCACTTATTTTTTGCTAATGACGCCATATTCTTTTTAGCTGGCACAACTTCAGAAAGTCACAATTTAGCAAACATTTTAAATCTTTATTGTGTGGCTACTGGTCAGTTAATTAATCGTAACAAGTCTGGCCTTATCTTTTCCAAGAACTGTCCTATTACTTTACAGCAAAATATGGCTGAAGAGCTTAGGGTTCCTATTCTGCAAAGGACTGGGAAGTATTTAGGCCTACCGTCAGATTGGGGCGGTTCTAGAAAAGAAATGTTCTCATGGATTATTGCCCGAGTGAATGCTAAGCTTGAGGGATGGAAGGAGAAGTTCATATCTAAGGGGGGGAAGGAAATTCTAATCAAATCTGTTATTCAGGCTATTCCTCAGTATGCCATGATGATTTTTCATTTGCCTATTTCTATCTGTTCATCTATTGAGAAGTGTATCGCGAGATTCTGGTGGCGTACTAATCAGTAGAAGGGAGGGGTACATTGGAAGCGATGGGAGGTTTTGAAAACTCAGAAACTTCAAGGGGGTATGGGTTTCCGTGATCTACTCTCTTTGAATAAGGCACTCTTGGGAAAACAAGCCTGGCGTCTGTTAACTACTCCTGACTCACTATGGGGATCTTTGTTCAAAGCTTTGTATTTTCGATCTGCTGATTTTTTGTCGGCTGTCCGAGGAAATAGGCCGTCTTGGGGGTGGCGGAGTATCCTACACGGCAGGGACTCTATTCTACCTAATCTTCGCTGGTCTGTTGGGAATGGGGCTTCTATTCGTATTCGGGGAGATTGCTGGTTACCTATGGGACCTATCTATGGACCTAGAGCTCAATCCGAACTAGTTAGAGTGGCAGACATTATAGATCAGGATACCCAATCCTGGAAGATTCCTCTAATTCGGGATTTTTTTGATGAACAAGTGCTTCAAGAAATTCTATCAGTACCTATTAGACCCCTATTTTCTGAAGACAGAATTATTTGGTCAACAACGACGACTGGTACCTACTCGGTCAAAAGCAACTATTATGCAATGGTAAAATCAGACAGCCAATCACAAGCATCACAGGGTTCAACTTCTTACCAGAACCATCAGAGTCTCTGGCGACAAATATGGTCGATGAAGACTCTTCCAAAGATCCGAAGCTTCCTCTGGTCTGTCTGCCATAATGCCCTCGCCACCCGAGCTAATCTTTTCAACCGGCGGATTGTTCAAGACCCCTTCTGTCCACTTTGCTGCAACTCTGTTCCTGAAACAATTGAGCATTTGCTTCTTCAGTGTTCATGGACGAATTCCATTTGGTCCCACTCACAACTCGCTTTCTCCTACTCTACAGAGTCCGTTCCCGATATTGTTCAGTGGCTAATTAACCATATCCTGTTACCTGATCCCTCGCCTGGCCTTGCGGTCGTTGCCACCATCTTTTGGCAGATCTGGAAGAAAAGGAACCATTTTATTTTTCGGAATCATCGTCCGAATCCCTCCATGGTAGTGGAATCGGCTCTGGCTCAACTATTCGCATATCAGTCCTCTGCCGTCTGCACCCATCGATCGAGCTTCGGATCTGGCCTTGACTCTGTTCCACCTGATCAGCTTTGGCGACCTCCGGCAAAGGGCGTCCTTAAATTCAATATCGACGGGAGTTATCAACAAAACAAGTTAGAAGGATCTATGGCCAATATCTGTCGTGATGATCAGGGCAAACTTACTGATATTTACTCACGCTGTTTTCAAGCATCTTCACCTTTTGAGTCGGAGCTTCAGGCCCTGAATTTGTCTCTCCAACATCTCTATCATCGCGGATTCCACAACAATCCCATCGATCTTCATACAGACTGCCTTCAGCTAGTTGAGATCATGAAGGGTCTCCGTTTGCCGCCATGGGAGCAGCGACCAGTCATAGACGAAACCCTATTTTGGCTTTCCCAATTTCCTCTTCTCTCTTTGCGACATTGCCGTCGCTCGTCTAACCTAGTGGCTGACTGGGCCGCCAAAGCCCAGCTAGCTTGTCCGGCCCACAATTTCAATCTTTCTCTTCCGCCGGACCTGCTGGCTTTATTATCTTCGGATGCTTTCGCTACAGGATGTAATTTTCATCTCTAATCAATATATAAGTGTGTTTTCTGTAAAAAAAAAAAAAAAAAAAAAAAGCAATTGATAAAAGCCTCAAGCTTTTTACAACTTTTTATGCTATAGACACTCCTTGTCACACTTATTAACGACAACATCCTTGGGTTTCACTTGAAAATTTTTTTAGTATTTTGAATATTCAATTGTAATTCTACCCACACAACCAAGACTAGGTTAGCTATGGGGCTCACCTCTTGATTTAATATATTTATTATTATTATTTTCTTTTCTTTTGTTTGGTTTTGAATTTATTAAACGACAAATTTACTCTTGGCCCTCTAACAAAGAACTTTTTTTTTTTTTTAACTCTGGGTGCTTCTTCCATACCCATTATATTTCTATTTTTCCTTCATAATTGCTTTCTTCTGTACTTATTCCCAATTATTAATTTGCGTGAAGATCTTATGAGCAAGGACTAATCATATGTACTTGCTAACTATTCCATGTATTCAAGGCAAAGATAATACTCCATAAAATAATAATTTAAAGAGCTTTTTTCTTGATATTTGCATGATAATAATGGATGCTTCAAATTTTTATTGTAATTAACTTGGTCAATCTTCCGGAGGTTTGGCAATGGAGCACACAGGAGAGAGGGAGACTGACGTTAGGTCTATCCTAGGAGAGATAGGTGGGTATGGAGTTTTTCTTGGACGGGGTAATTTGAGAAAGAAATCAACAATTTGATAAATTTTTTATGTTGGTGGGAGATACAACTCAAAATCGAATGTAAAGAGCGACAATGATAATCATACACTTTGAAATGTGAGGCGGTACTTGATAAGAGAAAATGTAATTTGGAAATTGTTCTTGCAAATTATTTTTCAATAAAATATAAATGCGAATAAAAACAAACATGTTAAAAACTTTAGAGAGACGATACTTTATGAGTGGATTGGTATCGCAACATCCACGTCGTGCATTGTCATTTGAATATTCTAATAGACAAGAATGGACCGAAGAAAAAGATAACGTGCGTGTGTCTACTTTATGAAACACAAAAACGTACAATAAAATGAAATGAAAAACCTTCGCAAGTCCGGCACTTCCGGGTCAGTCATTCCACTTTTGCATGCTGGTAATTTCGATGGATTAATTCCTTTTTCTTTTCTTTATTTGACCGTTTTAACTCATAATTTGGGTCAACACAAGGTCAGAGAAAGTATATTCCCTTTCAACCTTTAGAACTATATTAAGTAGTTAAAAAAAAAAAAAAAAGGAATATCGATTATTTTCTTCGCTAGTGCAATCACGTGAAAGATCATATCCCCCCACCATCATCTCCAGATTTCCCCATCCCTGTCCATCAAATTCCTCGTTGAAGAAGCAGAAGAAGAAGCGTCATACCTCAACAGCATCCAGAGAGAGAGAGAGAGAGAGAGATATGGAGCCACCTCCGACCCAGAACATTAGCAAGAGTTACGCAGTGACAGAGGACAGAAAGTACAAAGCCCTCAACAAGTGGTAACTATGAATTTTCTATCTTTTTTTCCTTTCGGTCTTGTGGAGTTCTTATTCTAGAAAAGTTGGGTCCCTTTCTGTTTCTTAAAATTTCGCAACGTTGTGGTTTGGTTGATCTTGGGATGCAGTTGTTCCTGCTGCCTTGACTGCTCGGTCAGCTGCCTCGATTACATCTTCTGCAACCTTTGCTAGCGGGCTTGAGGCGACTGATATGGAAGACTTACCATTCATTCTGATCTACGGTTTCTCTAAATTAGCAAAAGAATTGTAGAACTCGCTGAGAGAGAAATGTGTTGCTAGTTATTGGGTTCCCTCTCTCTGTACTGTTCTGTGATGTTTGTGCAGCACTGGATTTCAGTTAGAGAGTAAATTTTTTTCCTGGCTTGTTATCTGATGCAAGAAAATCTCTGTTCTGTGATCTCTTGTTTGAGATGGCTCTAGTCCAGGATGGCTTTCATATTAAAATGAGAATAAAAGTCAAAACTAAAGGTTAAGGTCCGATAATCTGTGAGTCCGTATTACAATTTCCTGTGATCTGCATCACCTGTGCTTCGAGCCCTTTTTTCTCTCTCTATCCCGTACAGCTTCTAGGAGAAACGTTTGAGTTGATTGTCTAGTGCTAGACATCTGATAAAATTGTAACGACAGAGAGGAGATTAGAATGATGCACACTAAGGAAGCTTTGAGTTCATTGATGAGATCTTCTGGCTCTATTACCTTACCGGTAGGCAGTTAGTGGTAACTCTAGTTTCGCGTGACTTGTATCAAATTGTGTCACGCCCAATCCTCCAAGCGCATGCCCATCCCTCTGCAGTCAATTAATAGCAACATCCTAGGACACATCACTGACCCATTCATTTTAATGCACATGCAAAAGCAATTAAATAATCCCCAGACAACAACGATATGGGATAGGAAAGTAGGATCATAATTCTTCGAAACCAAGCCACACTTATATATATATATACATACCTAGCAAGTCATATACAAACCAAGCCTATATGTATATAAACAAAGTCCACAAAACAAGGGGGGGGGGAGTTTTCCAATAGCTTCTAATCTTGCTCTTGCTCCACATCCTCTCTATCATTTGAACCTATAGCCGAGTACACTAGACTTCTGGGGTCTTTAAGATCCAGGTCTACCGTGTCTACCATCGAACCTTGAGGAGGATTTGCTTTGCCTTTCCCAAAAGCAACCTCCAGCACATACAGAGGTATCTCAAACTTTGGTATGGTCCCCTCTCTCTGGTTGTTTTGATCATGTCGGTACCATGCTTTGTAGCGATGAGGTACCTTATGAGGAAGGCCCTCATCAACCTAGATCACGAACTTCACAAGTTTGTACACCCAGCCCCTAGGGTGCCCATGTAATGGAATTTGAGACACTTGTTCTATAACTTTCTTCAGCTGTCCAAAACGCTTGGTAAGAGCTGCCATCTATAGACCTAAAATGTTATCCCACAACGGGGTAAGACGACGTTTCAATGAGTTTAATCCCCTAAGATCCGATTAGGAAGAAAATACGCCTTAAGGGCTGCATAAGCACAAACACAAGTTAGAGGACTTACCTTAGCCTCAGTCTCTTCTTGTAAGTCAGTACAATTCTAATAATCACTCACTCATTTCAACTAATCAGATCGAACTATCAATCAATCAATTTAGTCGATTCCATGTCAACAAGATCATTCCTCGGTCATCTCAATCAATACTATCTATAAAGTCCGACCACCTTGTGGACAGCTCGCTCTAAATCGATAATAGATAGTATAGCTCACTAGAAGCTGCCAAATATATTGATATAGTATATTAAATATACTCGCCACAAGCTACCAAATATACTAATATAGTATACTAAATATGCTCGCCAAAAGCTACCAGACCCGAGTCCGTAGGTTGATATAATATATCATCCTGATCATCTAACCATTTCGTCATTTTTATCATACTCGACAAAAATATTTATGCGTGGATGGTTGACCTTAGCCAAAATATAAAATTTTCTCCCTTGAAAATCCCACTAATTTCAATAGTTCACAAATTCATTTTTGGCGCTGTAAACCGACACTCGGTGATTTCCTAATTAATTATTGATATTATTAAATTTTGGGATAAATACCCAAAATTACAAATCACACTTAATCAACACAAAATAATAGTCAATTAAATAAACAGATCACACCACTGCAATCGGCATAAAATTCCGGTCACCAACTATCCTGGTCTAATTTTCCAGAAAATAATTAATTAATTAAATAATTATGAAAAATAATTAATAAATGCAAATAAATACCAAAAATGCACACTTAGGCCCATAAAGCCTAATTAAAAGCCAAGACAAGCCCGCAAAATTTCCAAACCACTCTAGATAAATATTAGAGCTTGTCTAGGCCTTAATTACACTACTCTAACTACCTAACATGCGATAATAATTAATTAAATTGTTAATCTAATATAACTATCCACCTAATCCATACTTAGTCTAAACTAATTAACCATTAACGTCATTAACTTACTAAGCAATGATTAGTGAGTTAAACTCACTTGATTAATGATCCACTCAAATCAAAACAATGAGGACGCGGTGAGGGTCGAGACACTCCAAAGTAAAGACCACCAAACGGGGTTGGGAAAGCCTTGAAAGCGGGCCAAACAGTGGCTGGAATACCCACTGCTGTCCGGTTCTGTGGTGATGCTGAAGAAGCTGCTCCGGGGCCGGTTGAGGTGGAGACGAACAAGGAAGACCGACGGGGCTGCTGTGGGTCTAAGCGGGGGCAAGCGGCGGTTCGGCAATGACGACGGTGACACACGACTAGGGTAGCGGTGCGGCACAACGAACAGGCGTGCACGCGAGGCAACGAGCGACTACGAGGGGTGTGACGATGGCATGCGGTGGCTTGGTAGGCTACTTGGCGGCTTGCTGGCTTTCCTCTGGGTTGTTAAAGCTTTGAATAGCCAGAGGGGGAGGAAAGGGTTGACAAATAGGAGAGAAGAGGGAGGAGGGGACCGGTTTTGCTTGGAGGGGGCCACTAATGGCCTCCTCCTCATCTCTTTGTCCCCTTGGAGGTCTCCACCTTGTCCAACTGGCTTGCACAACCATTTTCAAACCAAAAACTCCCTTGTAGAAGCCTTGAAGAGGTCCATAAGTTGGGTCCAATAGGGGCATACGAATTTTGAATGAATTTCCTTCAAATTGAACTCAATTCCTTCTTGAATCAATCCAATTCAACCTCTAGAAATTCCATTATCGAGTCAACGACCAAATTGGTATTTTTCATCACCAATTGATTCTACTTGCATCCCAATTTCACAATAAAAAAGGGTATTCGGAAATTTCCGGTCGAAAACGGCCTTATCTCAACTTTTTCTCCTAAAATCTCGTTTTGCAGAAAAATCTTTGGAGGCTGAGTTAACGTTCCTAAAATGACTCATAACATGACAAAACTTTCAATTTCTGAAATCGGATTCAAATTTGCGGTTAATTTCAATCTGACGCGATTTTAGTGTGACTAAGGCCATAAGATAGCTTTTAGAAATTTTTAGTACAAATGACCCATGGTCAATTTTCTTTGAGCCACAATGAATCTCTTCGACACATTAGCGACTTTCAGTTGTCATGGAAATCTCGATGATTCAAATACGGACATATGATACCAAAACGATAGAAAAATCAATCTAGTGTCGATCGATGAGAATTTTGCAATTTAGTGGAATTACTCACGTTTAACCACCCATCTCAGTCGAACTGACCTATCTCTAATTTTTAATCAATCTTACTGTGTCGAAATGATTTCTGCAGCTAAGCACGTTCGAGTAGTCGATTCCTAGTCGAATTCTAAAGTTTATTGCATTAAAATCTCTTAATGACTTCCCCATTATAGTTTTGTCTAGGAAAAAAATGGAGTCATCCACAAATAGAAGATGCAACAAAGTAAGGCAGTTATGACTCAATTTGATTCCTCGAATAGTATCTACTAAAACTGCTTGCTTTATCAAAAAAGAGCATTGGCCACTAGAATGAAAGTATAGGGAGACAACGGGTCACCTTGACAAATTCCTCGAGTGGGTTTGAAAAAAGGCATAGGCTCCCCATTAAGTTTAATGCTGAAAGATACCGTAGAAACACATTACATTACCCAGTTCACCCACCTTCCACAAAAACCAATCTTAATTAGGCACTCCTAAAGAAAATCTCATTCTATTCAGTGATAAGCTTTTTGCATATTTAACTTTAAAATCACTCGGAACATTTTTTTTTCCTCTCTCGTGTTCTTAGTCTATGTAAAACCTCTTATACTATCAAGATATTGTCTTGAATCTAGCGTCCTCCTACAAAAGCACCATATTCTGCTGTAATTAGGTTGGGGAGTAAAGGGTTCAGCCTATTCGTCAACTTCTTGAAGATGATCTTGTAGATAAAATTGCATAGGCTTATAGGGCAGAATTGTTCTAGCTTCTCTAGATTTTGGGTTTTTGGAATGAGGGTTATTGATGTTCTGTTAAGCTCATGGTTTATGTATCCATATCAAAAAACTGCTACATCTCCCTGAAAATCTCTTGATTTAAGTCTTTCCAATGATGTTGGAAGAATATAACATTTAACCCGTCAAGCCCGAGAGCTTTAGAAGCTCCTAATTGATATACTGCAATTGTGATTTCATCCATTGTAATGGGCTGTATCAATTGTTGATTCATAATTGCATCAACCGAACATGGAAGCTAATCTAATAATGGCTGAAAATTTCTTTTCCCCTTCGATTTATATAGATCATTAATATACTCCTCTATCATTTCCTTGATAACCTTCTCGTCTCTCATCCACTGTCCTTATGAATTTTTCAACATGGTAATTCTATTTCGGATTCTTCTTTGGATAGTAGTGGCATGAAAAAATTTAGTGTTTCTACCCCCCCTCCCCCAATTTAAGCTAGCTAATTCTTGATCTCATCTCCAAATATAACTCCTCTTGCCACCATAGACTCTCAATTTCTTGGTTTATCCTTTGGACTTTCACATGATCATTTGACCCCTTGGGATTATTCATCAACACTTGGAGCTCATTCCTTAACCATGAAGTCTCTTGTGTGCATTAGAAAATTTTTTTTACTCAATTCAGCCAAATTTTGGGTCACTATATTCAACTTATCTACAATATTAATCCTTTCAAAATTTGTTGAAGTCCAAGCTTTCTTCGGTATTTGTACGCATTCCTCGTCCTTCGTCCAAAAAGCTTCATATCTGAATATTCTTCTTTTGCGATCAATCCTTGGGAAAAGTGATAAAATAAGTGGACCGTGATCTAAGCCAAGAGCTGGTAAGGCTAGGCATTCTGCATTAGGATATGCTAATCTCCACTCCATTGTACAAACTATTCTATCTAGCTTTTCCTTAACAAAGGCATCCCCTTCTCTATTATTTGTCCAGGTAAACGCACAACCCTTACTTTCAAATTCATTAAAGAACAGGCATGCAGAAAATCCCTAAATGCTGTCATTTGGTAATGCTCAGCCATCATTCTTCCCTCTTTCTCCCAATGGTACAAGACTTCATTAAAGTCGCCTAGACATAGCCAAGGAAGTTGATTTGTAATGCTGTATTTATGGATCGACTCCCATAATAATACTCTTTATCTGAATTTGTTGGGGGCATGTAGAAAGGTGATTCTCATGAGTTGTCTTGGTTCTAATATTTGACAACGGACATTTATATAAGTCCCCGAATATCCCTCGATTGTTAAATTTACCTGGTCATCCTAGAAAGTGGCCAATCCTCCAGCTAAACCCTTTTGATTCACCAAAAAACAATTCTTAAATTGAGTCACCTTCTAACTCATTGCACTATTTGCTCTTGATTTTTTTTGTTTCCATTAAAAACACTATACTGGGCCTTTCCTGAGTCACTAAGACTCACAATGCTTGAATTGTCAATGGTGTGCCCAACCCTTGACATTTCCAACTTAGAAACTTTATGGATAACCCGATGGCTTATTAGAGCTAGCTACCAAAGCTCACTGAGTTGACTTTTTCTCTACCTCAATGGGAGTCTCAACAAGCTGTAAGTTGTCTAAAATCGGGGTTTTTGAGGATCGAGCTCCATAAGGGTAGAATATTTGCTCTTTCTTAGTTGAGGAAAGTGTAGTACTTCTAGATTTAGTCCTTGTAATTCCCTTAGTAGCCTTTAAATTTTCCAGCGTGTTAAATTATGTTTCCTTCAACTGTTCTTTATAGCACACCAATAAAGATTCATCATCCAGGCAACTACTACCCCTCTTCCGTTTTCCTTTATCTTCAATAACTATTAAGGCTAAAGATGAGGAATAATGAGTATTTGTTGGTTGTGCTACACTCTCCTTGGGCTGCTTCTCACAAATAGACAAGATTGTTCTCCTAGACCTCAGGTTTAGGAGATGAAGGAGTCTCTATCACCATATCCTCTTCCTCATCAATGAAATCCTATTTGCCATAGAAGGTTTTCTCATACGGACTTAGTTCCTTCACCTTCGCTCTCAACCATTGCCCAAACTTTCCAGGTAGATTTTCCTCAAGGCCTGAATCTTTATATGGTATCTTTGTACAAAATGTGGCATAATGCCCAATTCTTTCAGAAGAGTAACAATAGTGCGAGAGTCTTTTGTATTTAAATTCTACCCAAACATTTTTTTCTGCCCAAGTTAATAATGACTCCAGTCTTTAAAGGGGTAGTTAGGTTCAGGTTGACTCTTGCTTTACCAACCTTGTAATTGTTATTTCCTTTGGCTTCTAATTTCACCTCCATGACTTCTCCAATTTTTTGATGCCACATCCTTTACAACTTTGTGAGTAACTCAACCAAATGGGAGACCATAAAGGTGTACCCAAAAAGCACAATGAGTAAACTCATAACATAATTTAGGAATATCTTGATAACATTGCTACAAAACTAAAAGATTGCTAGAAAATGACCATAGCCCTGAGTTTAGAACTCTCTGTTTATCAACTTCGGAGGCAAAAGAAAACAAGAAAAACCTTGGCTCTAATAAGGTGCATTCCACATTTTCAGTCTTCCAAGCTCTCTTCATAGTATTAAGGAAAGCTTGATAATTCATATTTGGCTTAGAATATAGCTTCCTAAACAAAGTCAGCTTGCATTCATTCAGTTTTTCTTCAGAAATACCATCTCACTCATCAACAATATCATCTTCAAACCACAAATTGCCAAGACTTTTGCACAGTGCCACCATTCTTCTTTCTTCATTATGCTCATTATCCATTTTGATTTCTCTTGTACAGGACAATAAAGAGAATAACAATTCACAACTACTGTTCGAGAAAATTATAGTAAGAAGATTACCTTGAGGAGGAGGATTTGCAGTGCTGAGCCCTAGAGAACATGGACTCTTTGGCATAGCAATAGGTAGCTTGAAGGGAGCTCTTACAATGTTATTGAGTTGTTAGATTGAAGCACCAAGTGAGGTGGTCAGAGGGTGGGATTTGTGATGGAAGAAAAGTGATAGAGACCTGAAAAAATAGGAATAAAAGGAAACACCAAATGGGTGGAAAGTCGATTTGGGTATTAAGGTTTTTTTGGGTATTCTTCAATCTAGGATGAAAGATAGGTATGGTGGAGAGGGGAAACACCAGACGGGTGGAATGTTGATTTGGGTATTAGGGTTTTATGGGTTTTCTTCGATCTAGGATGAAAGACAAGAAAGATGAAGAATAGAAGCACCAAATGGGTGGAAGAGGTTGCTATGGGGGATTAAACATGTTAGTATGGGGGGATTTCGAGGTTAATAGGAGAGGAGTAGCCATTTCTACACTAGAGGTAGAGGAAGCTACAAAGGCGGTAGAGAGGAAGCTACACAAGCGGTAGAGAGGAATAGTTGACCATAAGGCCTGACATTAGAGAGAATATTTTTTCAATGCCCTGATAGAATGACAAATATGGACATTGAAAATGTTGGGTCCTACATGGGCCTTGTGAGATCTGACAACTCAATTCCAACTTAGGATGCCAATCAAGTTGGTGTAAAAACTGCCCCAATTCCTAATTAAGGTAACGTGTCATCTACGTTGAGGAGGAGGAGAATTTAGATCACCATTACTCCCCGACTAATTATGGCATCATGGTAAGAAATGAAATAGGGTGTTAAAAGAAGAATAGAAAGGGATCTCGTCCTCTTCCCTATAGCTTTTGTTAACAAAACATTATGTGAGATACACGGTTAGTATAAAAGAGTTTTTACACAATTAATCATGGAGGAGAAACTTTCATCTATTAATAGAATAACTACATATACTAAAATTAAAAAAATTTAAACATGTTAGCACCCGAACCCTACTCGTGTAACTATTTTTTTTACACTATTATGGTGCATTTGGTAATCATTATGTTCCCGGGAACAATTTTTAAGTATTTTAAGCCGTTTGGTAACTGTCTAAAATTTTTATTATCGGAATAGAATTGCATTTGGTTATATTCTAAAAATCTATAATCCAAATCATTTTTAAAGTAATTTTATTACTTTTTTTTTCTTTTTTTCTTTTCGTTTTTCTTTTCTCTCTTCTTCTTCAAGGTCTGCCGGTCGCCGGCCTTGGGATGACCAGCAACCGGCCAAACGAGGGCTGGCGAACTCACCAGAGCGTTGCTGGCCCTCGACGAGGCTACACCTCATTGGCCAAGCCTCACCGGCAACTAGGTGAGTGACCTCGCCCAAATCTAGTAAGGCCAAGCTCGCCCAACCGCCGGTGGGGCTCGACCTCGCTAGGCTATCGCAAGGTCGGCCTCGCCTTGGCCTGGTGACCCAGCAAGGTCGATCCCCACTGGCGACTGGGCGAGGCTCACCGATGGCCGAGGAAGGCCCGCCTGGCCACCAGCAAGGCTTGCCAGGCCTCGCCGAACCTTGCCTTGGCCTAGCGAGCCTCCGCTAGCTCGCTGGACCTCGCCCAATCGGTTGCTGGTGACTAGCAACAACAGCAACAACGGCTGAAGAAGAAGAGAGAGGGAAGAAAAACAATAAGAAATAAGAGAAGAAAAAAAATAGGTTGGCTTGATTCTAAAATTATTTTCGGAAACAAAAAATCAACTTTTTTCTACTTCTCGATTATGTTCTAAATCTACTTTCGAGAACAAAAAAATAGAAATTTGTTTTCGGAAACAAAAATTTTACCAAACGGATTTATGTTCCAAATCTACTCCCGATAACAAAAAAATAAAAAATTTCACTATTTGGCTGGTTGCCAAATGCGCCTTTAGTGTACTGAATAAAAGTCTTTACTTATCCGACTAATCCTAAGACATTTGACCCAGCAGATCAAACAAAATGCTTCCAAGCTAGCCAACGGTTCAGAATTATTTATGGGTCTCATCCTGTTGGCCCACAAAACTTTTCAGCCCAATCCATCGAAGAGGAATCTTGGCAAGCCGAAATAGGGAAGAAGTTGAATCGAGGTAACAAATCCGACTTTGAATTTCATATTCCAAGTACTCCAAATAGTTCAAGCCATCATTCGTAGTCCTAATTTTGTTAAATCAGAAATATTCATTAGTATACAACATGACTATATATAATTAATGACTCAAAATGATAGGCAATAAATTATAATTTACAAAAAACATGTTTAACGTCAAGTTTTGAATGGATAAAGAAGAAAGAGAGTGCAAAATTAGAAATGTAAGTAAACATAATTGAGATTTGCAGTAATTTTGTGGGTTACAAATTTTTATTTTTTATTTTTCTAAATCAAGTGACATAAGATTTCTAGGACGAAGACAAATTTTCATCACCGTTGATTAGCTATGGCCATAGGAATTTTCAATATAAAAGATTATCTAGAGGCTTTCAACCTAAATTGTCGCTAGAAAAATTGTCGCTAGAATGCCTCATTTGAGTCTATACTTGTTATAAGTGTCAGTCATAAACAAATGCCATAACGCGAAGAACAAACTCGCAATTCTCTAGCTTGTAAAATATCTTTCTTTTGCTAAAAGTGGAATGTCCAATATTAATTGAGCGCCCGATTAGATCCTCACTATATACGATATCCATCAGTCCCACAACCGCTGGTTAATTACCAAGGCATACAAGCCCATGGTCTTAGGTGAAAAAGCCCAAGAGAATGCGCATCGGTGATTCGGACATAAGACTTAAGTGAAAAGGACAAACACGCAATAACTTGAATAACTCCTTAAGTTAATTGGAAAATATCCTTAATATGTCGCTTACCGGTGGTCGATTCGGATCTCCTCGTCCACAAAAATCCCCATTCGTTCCCTTATAAAGCATCAAATCTTTATAATATATGATCCCATTAAAAAAAATTAAAATTTTCTTTTCTTTTACAATTGTTTCCTTTTACCCCTAAGGTCGGTGGTTCACCTATATAAATATCCAATCTGATAAATGTTATCTATGTAAGTTAGGGAAGAAAATGAATGATTAGTCGCCTCCAGCCCAATTCCACTAAAACAGTTCCAAATGGGTAAGTACCAACTTTGTCAATCTGGCCACACTAATGAGGAATAATTCTAAGATTCCTCGTCCCTGGTCACGCTAGTCTAAAATATAGCCAACCATCTAATGTCAATATGATGACCAAGAGATTCCACTTCCAATTTTGGGGAAGGGCAAAAGCTGAGATGGCACACACTATGAAAAATACCATATTAAGATGGTAGACAAATTTCTTGAGGAGATAGATGTGAGATTTGAATTTTGCGTGTATTTTCTTCAAAGAATATGTGAACTAGTTATTAATTTACTTCTTATGCAAGATGATGATGACGCGTACTGCGACAATATGTATTTGCATGTTGACTAAGTTTCAGCTTAAGCAATGAAGTTACGTGGATAACAATATGCTAAATATTTTAAGAATTACTACAGAGGTTTGGTCGTAGATGACTTGTAGTTGTTTATGGTTAAGTTCTTCTCATAACTAGTTATATCAACATAAGAAAGAAGAAGAGCCTCAAGCTTTTTACAACTTTTTATGCTACAGGCACTCCTTATCACGCTGATTGACGACAACATCCCTGGGTTTCACTTGAAAATGTTTTTAGAACTATAAAAATTTTCGATTATAATTCTGCCCGCACAACCAAGACTAGGTTATTTGTGGGGCTCACCTCTTGATTTGATATTATTATTATTATTATTATTATTATTATTATTATTATTATTATTATTATCTTTTCTTTTGTTTGGTTTTGAATTTATTAAACGACAAATTTAATCTTCCGGCTTCTTCCATACCCATTTTGGCAATGGAGCACACAGGAGAGCGGAAGACTGACGTTAGGTCTATCCTAGGAGAGATAGGTGGGTATGGAGTTTTTCTTGAATGGGGTAATTTGAGAAAGAAGTCGACAATTCAATAAATTTTTATGTGGGTGGGAGATATAATTCAAAATTGAATGTAAAGAGCAACGATGATAATTATACATTTTAAAATGTGAGGAGGTACTTGATAAGAGAAAATACAATTTGGAAATGGTTCTTGCAAATTATTTTTCAATAAAAATATAAATGCGAATAAAAACAAACATGTTAAAAACTTTAGAGGGACGATAACGTGTGTGTGTCTACTTTATGAGTGGGATTGGTATTGCAACGTCCACATCATGCACTTTCATTTGAATATTATAATCGACAAGAATGGACCGAAGAAAAAGATAATAAAAAACTCCCCATCGAGCCTCTCACCTCCATAAGTCCGGTGTCAGATGAAACACGAAAACATACAATAAAATGAAACCTTCACAAGTCCAGCACTTCCCCGGTCATTCATTCCACTTTTGCATGCTGGCAATTTCGATAGAATAACTCCTTTAGCTTTTCTTTATTTGACATTTTTTAATCATGATTTGGGTCAACACAAGGTCACAGAAAGTATATTGCCTTTCAACCTTTAGAAATATATTAAGTAATTAAAAAAGAAAAAGAAAGGAATATCGATTATTTTCTTCGCTAGTGCAATCACGTGAAACATAATATCCCCCCATCATCATCTCCAGATTTCCCCATCCCTGTCCATCAAATTCTCGTTGAAGAAGCAGGAGAAGAAGCGTCATACCTCAACAGCATCCACAGAGAGAGAGAGAGAGAGAGAGAGAGAGAGATGGAGCCACCTCCGACCCAGACCATTAGCAAGAGTTACTCAGGGACAGAGGACGGACAGGACAAAGCCATCAACGAATGGTAACTATGAATTTTCTTTCTTTTTTTCCTTTCGGGTCTTGTGGAGTTCTTATTCTAGAAAAGTTGGGTCCCTTTCTGTCTCTCAAATTTTCAAAACGTTGCGGTTTGGTTGATCTTGGGATGCAGTTGCTCCTGCTGCTTTGACTGTTCGGACAGCTGCCTCGATTACATCTTCTGCAACCTTTGCTAGCGGGCTCGAGGCTACTGATATGGAAGACTTACCATTCGTTCTGGTCTACGGTTTCTCTAAATTAGCAAAAGAATTTTAGAACTCGCTGAGAGAGAAATGTGTTGCTAGTTATTGGGTTCCCTCTCTCTGAACTGTTCTGTGATGTTTGTGCAGCACTGGATTTCAGTTAGAGTAAATTTTTTTCCTGGCTTATTATCTGATGCAAGAAAATCTCTGTTCTGTAATCTCTTGTGTTTGAGATGGCTCTAGTCCAGGATGGGTTTCGTATTAACATGAGAATAAAAGTCAAAACTAAAGGTTAAGGTCCGATAATCTGTGAGTCCGGATTACAATTTCCTGTGCTCTGCATCACCTGTGCTTCGAGCCCTTCTTTCTCTCTTTATCCCGTACTGCTTCTAGGAGAAACGTTTGAGTTGATTGTCTGGTGCGAGACATTTGATAAAATTGGAACGACAGAGAGAAGATTAGAATGATGCGCACTAAGGAAGCTTTGAGTTCATTGATGAGATCTTCTGGCTCTGTTACCTTACCGGTAGGCATTTAGTGGTAACTCTAGTGTCACATGACTCGTATCAAATGGCATCAGAGCTTGCAATTGATTCTCGAAAAGGGCGACTTGAGAAATTTGATATTTATAGGCCAAGCTAGATGACGGGCAGAGTGCAAAGATGACATCTGGTTTCGTGGCAGGGTCAATATAGCGGTGTTATCTGCGAGTTAGTGAGTTAGGTTAAATGTCATTAATAAAGTTTGAAGAAATAAAAGCACTGAAGCCTATTAGAGTTGAATCTAAGACTTGCATATCGCTCTCGCTCAGCTGAGCCCTATAAGGGGCCTCTGACTCTGGCTCTTTCTTTCGCTCGGAGTCCAGTGTCCTTTCAATGGCAAAATCATGTATCTGCCATAATAAAGAGGTTGCTGATATACACCGCCTGCCCAACCTTCTAATGGAACTATGCAAGGATCAGAATCGGCGCTTGGCACAAGGATTCATCTACTGCAAGAAAAGAAATTCGAGTTGTTCGAGAATACTAAACGTCTTAGGTGATTACCATAAGAAGAGGAAAATAAAAGTTATAAAGGAAAATGCATATGAAACTAGAGAAACCAGTCCACATAGCGCAAAAGAACTTTTAAAGATCTTGTTATGCAATTAAAATGGTCTAAGCAGTTTAGTCCCCATTGCAATTGACAGCAGGTGATTTTGTCAAGGTTTTGCATTCGTGTTGGAGGATTTGGATTTGATCTGCAGAGCACAAACTGAGTGCTGTCAAAGATCCAATTCAATATTGGTCATTCAATGATTAAGTTGATCAGTGAGAATAATGCACCAGCAAAAATCAAGTTGTGAGTTGGTGAGAGCACACATACCTTCGTGCGCGCACCTTACCAGCATCAAAAGTTCTCAGTGCTAATACTGTGTCATTCAATGTGACCTTTTGCACTCATCTCAAGTCTTGTGCTAGTTTGATGTCCTATCATCATTGAAGTTGACAGTTCTTGAGTGGATTTGACCATCTAGAGAGCTTGTTGCAACTTTTCTCCGCTTTCCAATGTTTGTCACACCACCGGAGCCCACATTGAGCCAGCATGGCTTTATGATCCTATTGATGGCTCTAGGACACGACTGAGTGGCTTCTAGAAATAAGGTAAACCTCATCTGATCCGTTCGTTCTCTGTCAAAATGCACTCGATTGAGTGATTCCATTTGTGTTCTAGACACTGGTATATTATGAACTACTGGACAATGGAGCTGCAATAAGTCCGATTCTTATCTAGGGAAGTTAGATGTCCTCGTCCTTCAGTTTCCTTTCTCTCCACAAACAAAAGAGATGCTGTTTTTTGCTCCATTTTACTATGGCCATTTATGAATGACGATGATGATTCTGAGCATAAGCCTTTGCCTTTTTAACCGCTTCTGCACATGAACATCAGTCTTCATGCAAGGCAAAAATCGTATGCTTAAAATAATTGAGACCCCTAGAACAATGTTGAAGCTGCCCTCAGATTCTAGACGAAAACTCATGGAACCACATTGTGCAGGGTCCAATAACATGTCAAAATTGGACTCAGAATAAGTCATTTTCTGAGATCATCTGTTGAAAAATCTACAAAACAACTAGGGATTTTTCATGACCCAATCAAACAAACTCTATTCCAGCTGGAAGATTTGCAGACTTAATCATTTTCTACTCATGTAGATGAGTAAAAAGGATACTTGATTCTTCTTTGTTCCTGTCATCATCTCTATCAAGTAATTCTGCATTTTGAAGAGAGGTCAATCTAAATTTGGCCTTCAAAGGCCTTATTCAAATGCTGGCCAGATTGATGCCAAACACCTACTCTTTTGTTGGCTTTAGGAAAAAAAATTGACATATCAGAGATCGATATCGCCGCTTGGACCCCTAATCTGCCCTTGCAGAGCACAACAATTCGCTTTTGCTTCCGTATGATACTTGACTTTCACACCACCATTACTTGCATGGCTGCTGGAGCTTTACTGCTGGTGCATAGTGGATCATTCCACTAAGACACTGCAGATAATCATTCAAGACTTTTGGCATTTTTAATAGTTATTTGTCGCTATAATATACATGCACCTAGTTACTAACTGATGAAAATGAGTACGTCTCTTTATAGAGCTGATCTTTTTTTCTTCATATGGGAGATTATTTTCAACTTTGAGAGTGAGGTGCACTTTATGGATTAATCACTGTTCTTTCTTGGAAAAATGCATCATTTGCCACTTTCGTGTGCCTCTCTCTCTCTCTCTCTCTCTCCCCATTAACCAGAATTGTGGAATTGCACCGAACTCAGACAAAGCGACGTCTAATAATGGCCCTTCCACTCTCTGATGTGGTTAGCTCCCAATTTGACACTCAGTTCCTACTGATCTGTGTTAGCTCTTCTTGTATAAATTGCTTGTGCTGATCCGTGATCTCTACCACTTGTCACTCAAACCAGTAACAAAATATCTGTGGTTTTTTGTTGCGAAGATATGAAGTACAGCTCAAAATTTTCATGGTTTCCATGCTTCTGCATCCTATTCTGCAGCCTTTTTGTGTCCTCTCAGCTCGATTATAAGTTCTACGACAACTCTTGTCCCAATCTGACGAAACTTGTCCGGTTCGGCATTTGGTCAGCTATGGCGAACGAGACCAGGATGGCTGCGTCTATCTTGCGCCTACATTTCCACGATTGTCTTGTTGATGTAATTGAACTCTTCGACTGCTTCTCCTGGATGGTGTAAATTGGCACATCTGAAACTTTCTTTTTTTGGTAACTTGGACTAAACTTTGAATTGGTCTGTGTGTGACAAACATCATAAGATCTAGACAGCTACATTTTTGGAAGCCTCGATTGAGCGTGCTGAAAGATTAAAAAATGCTTTAAGCTATACCGTTACTGAATAAATTTTCTTTTACTGATGAACCAAATTGCAAACTCTCCTGTAAACATCTTTTCTTTTTTGCATGGTCAGGGATGTGAGGGCTCAGTCCTGCTAGATGATACAAGCGCAATAAAGGGAGAGAAGAATGCATTTGCCAATCGTAATTCAGTGAGAGGTTTCGAGGTCATTGATGCAATCAAGGCGAATGTGGAAAAAGCATGCCCGGCCATGGTTTCTTGTGCTGATATTCTCACTCTAGCCGCAAGAGAAGCTGTTTATTTGGTAATCAACTCTGCTGTTGTGTGTCCGCTCTTCATGAGAACATTTAGCTTCGCCTTTTGACCAGCTCATTCTGACTCTGTGTCACTAAACGAACGTTCATTTGCACTTTCTTTTTTCTTTTATATCTTTAGACAGGAGGGCAATTTTATGCAGTGCCCTTGGGGCGCCGAGATGGTTTAAGTTCGAGCGATAGCGCTGCCAATGATCAGCTGCCTTCACCATTGGAGCCTCTGGAAAACATCACTGCCAAGTTCACCTCTAAGGGTCTTGACATGAAGGATGTGGTAGTGCTTTCAGGTTCATATCTGTCTCTACAACTACCAACTAATATTATTTATCCTAGGTAAGATGATAAGACCAATTTGCGCTCTTTATTTCGGGATGCGCAGGTGCGCATACAATAGGCTTTGCTCAATGCTTCACGTTCAAGTCGAGGCTCTTCAACTTCGGCGGCTCCGGCAAGCCTGACCCAGCACTAGACACATCGTTTCTGCAAAATCTACAAGTGACGTGCCCCAACCAGGACGACTCTGACGCCAAGTTGGCTGCTTTAGACACAACAAATGATAAATTCGACAACAATTACTACAAGAACCTCATCAACAACTCCGGGTTGCTCCAGTCGGACCAAGCCCTCATGGGCGACAACAGAACCGCCGCAGCGGTCATGTACTATAGCAAGTACCCCTTTCTGTTTTGGAGGGATTTCGGAGCGTCGATGGTAAAAATGGCCAGTATCGGCGTTCTCACCGGACAGAATGGTCAGATTAGGAAGAACTGTAGGGCGGTGAACTAGAAGCCTTAAGCATGCAAGGACAAGAACTAGCTGAAAGTAGGTCGAAGTTATTCGCAAGTGTGAAACTACAGTTTCTGTAGATTAATCAACTGTACTGTGCAATTAGTGTAGCATAATCAGTGGCACGACGAGCAACTTTGTGCAATCCGACTAAATAATCTCAGATGTACGAGACTACTTCGATGTTAAAAATGGAAAGGAAAATCTCATAGACGTCGACTGCGATCCATCATTCTCTTTGTCCAATAAATAGATTACAGACTTCTGAGCCGACAACTTGAACTGTCGGCATCAGATTCATACGAAGGCATTCCTGAAAAATCCAATCTTCAAGGAAGACCATATTTCATTCGCACAACTAAGAAAGGCATTAACATTTGCACTGCTAATAATTTTCGGCCAACCTCAAGTCCTTGAGAATCCGGAAAGGACCATATTGATATGTACGAGGAATGACGAATCGAACTGGGAAGCAGTATCGTATCACTAAATAAGATTGCTGCAATGATTCGAACTACTTGCTTCCTTCAAAAGGCGAAAGATTCCTCTGGGAGCAATTACGACAACCAGCATTAAACCGAGAGGGAGATTTGCTGCTTGTTTCAGGGCATTATCGAACTAATTTTATCCCAGTTCAAAGCGAGCACTACCTGAACCAGGGCCGGCAAGTAGTTTGGATTCAGACTAGCCTGCAAGATCTTCAACTCCAATAACCCTGATCACCTCTAATGGAAAACACACTAGTCCTAATGAACTGGCTCGACCTGAGGAGTGAGGACTGCATCTGACTTAGAACCGCTAGCCAAAAGTGCCACAACGCAAGCGCCACCGACACCGCAGCGCCAACATCTCGAAGTGTATTGATCCATCACTAGCATTGTAATGTGAATCACGGCCAAGTTACTGGCAGCACGAGGCAGCGGGAAAGATCGCAGCTAGCTATTATGAGCCAGAGCGAGACGGACAACATTCACCAGATGACCAGCAGTCAAAAAAACAACTGTAGCATCGAGAAATCAGCCAGTGAAAGCCAAACATAAACCACAAAACAGACGATGTCCGCATTGATTTACAAAGGGCAAATGCATTTATTACTTTCGGTCCAAAATCAGCCGAAGATTTTCGCGATACGCTTCGCAAGAAACTTTCCTATTTTATGAAAAATCGACGACCGCTTCTTCTCCTTCTTCTTCCTCCTCGCCGCCTTTCTCTTGCCATCGCTTCCCGTCCGTCCCGACTGCCGTCCTCTTCCTCCTCCTCCATGATCGACCTTCTCCGCCATCGCTCTCGCTCGAGCTTTAGGAAAGACACTCTCTCTCGCGCTCACTTTCCCTTCAACCCCATCTCTCAAATCTCCTTCTTCCTCAATTTTCTCCTCCTCTTTCACTCTCCTGCTCAACCTGTTCCCTCCTCTCGCGTCCCTCAGCCTCGCCAGAGCCAGGTTCCTGCTCCCCTCCGCCGCCTGCTTCTGCTCCATCGACGCCGCGACCCGCCACTCCGCCAGCGACTCCTCCTCCTCGGCCCGCCGCACCAGTTCCCAGTACTCCTCCCCGCTCAACGTCACGAGGCTGCTCTCTCGTTCGGCACGACTCACGAGCCGGGCTGCCTCTGCCTCCGACTCTCTGGCGCCTTCCGCCTCGACCCTCACCGCCCGCATCCCGAGCTGGAGAGCTCGGAGCTTCTGCCGCTTCACTCGCAGGACCTGCTTGAGCTTCTGCCTCACCCGCCGCCCCTCGTCAATCTCCTGCTTGAGTGCGTCCGTCCCCCCGCGCGTCCGATCTAATTCCAGAGCGAGCTCGTTGACCGCCTTCGTCCCCTCGAGCTCATCCCTCTTCTTGGCCTGGATGGAGGCCCCTGTGGACTCGAGCTGGGACTGCAGCTCCGAGGCGAGGACGCTCGACACGGAGGCCCTGCTCCGGGCGCCCTCGACCGTGGCCTGCAGCTTCTCGAGCTCGTCGAGAAGAGGGCGAGAGTCTAGCCACGACTGCATCGCTCCGTCTCTGGCTTTCTTGATCTCGTCCTTCGTTCTGGCGAGCTCGGCGATCCTGGCCCTCAGCAAATCCCTCGCTCCCGCGTTTCTTGCTCCGTCCAAGTACTCCCGCAGTCTCTCCTCGTCGGACGACTCCATCCTGGAATCCTGCCACCGTGCTGGGCTGAGAAAATCGAGGTTGCATGCTATATCTGTCCTTGCAAATGAAGGGTTCTTATTATTTTTTCCAGTTTCATGGTTTGCCGGCATGATTGTTCCACCATTTTTGTCGCGGCGGGCATGAGTTGCAATCGATCTCGAGTATAAAAATCGATCGAGAAAATGGCAGTCGCTTCGAAAGCTGCGTGCTTTGTTCTATCCGGGCGCACAGGGAAGCGGGACTGTCCCATGCGTTGGCTCTGCAAGCTGCCCGTGAAAACCGAGGGAAACATCGCTGGTGGGAATCCGCATCGAAGTGTCCGAAGGACAAAAAAAAAGCGGGGATGGCAGTGGGACGATCCGTTCTGGTTTGATCCTCAAGTCTTTGCTTGTGTCTTTGTAAGATGGGAGGGATTAGGGATCGATCTCCGGAACCGGGGACCGGACCGAATCGGTCGGGTCCTTCTTTTTGGGTGGTCCAATAGAACCGGTCGTGAAGTGTAAGGAATAAGACCAAAAGAGAAAAAGAAGTGTAAGTGAAACATTTTTTATTAAAAAAAAAAAAATCAGTCCAAGCTGCTCACTCCAACGTGGATACTGATTTTCCTTTTAAAAATTAGAAACCAAACCAAACTAGCTAATTCGGAGCAATTTAGTTTGATTGGTCCATCTTGCTCACTCTTAAAAGGGATGATCTCTTGTGATTAGGTGGTGGTAAGATGACTTTGATGTTGGGTTTTCTCAATGTTGATAGATTCTCATGTGAATATTGGTACAAGTTTGGATATCCTGAGTTAATGAGTCAAATCTTTCTAGCCATTGCCAACTAATATCCAACCTTTGGCATCGGACTAGATCTGATCTTTGTCCAATGGCCTATGCGCCCCTCTAGGCTCGATCCATGCCATCTAGGACCAAAGGCACCATTGGGTAGGCCTCATGCACAGGCCTACATTACAAGGCCGTACTAGGCCAAAGCTCGATTGGGTCCAAGCCGGGGCTCACCCAACCCCAATGGAAGGGTCCAAACTATTCATCGACCAACTCTACTCAAGACAAGTATTCGAAACTCAATGGTTGAGTTACCTTTCTCTTGCTTCTTTAAATTTTCAACCATGTTCATGCCTTTTTTTTTTTTTTTGTTCATTTTAATTTACTTTGTCGATGTAACTCCATTAAACTTACTTTCTTTTATCTTGAATTTTTTTTTCTTCATAGTTGCACTTTTTTTTTCTCCAGCCTATTTGATTTCATTAATTCTCTACTATGTCTATATGTTGCCCTAACTATATCTGTTCACTAAACTGGTGATTATTCCTTTACATTTTCTGTTTCATTCATTCACACGCTGGCGTTTTCTTTTAGTTGACAAATTGAAGTTCATACTTCTCTCCTTGCCGTAATTTCTTTTTTTTTGATAATTCTAAAAAAAATCGCGGATTGCATCTACTCAAAAATTACTATGTGTTTCTGCATTAAAAATATATATAAAAAAAGACCCAATGATAATTATCTTAATTTCCTCGTTTAAGCATTGAAAAAGAGAAGCCAGTGGAGCGTAAGCCCCGTTCTGTTAGCCCAATGGGCCAAGTGAATAACTGTGAGCACCGGCCAATTCAGCTTCGGGAGAGCCCCACGGAGGCTCCGCAGGCGTCTCAGCCTCATCGCGCGGCGGCGATGGGAGCTCCAAACCCTCAAAGCCCATCTCGTTTCCGAGACTGCATCTCTGCAGCACATGGCCTGGGGACTTTCCTGAGCCCAACCCAAATAAAGATTGGGGTACGGCCACTCCCTTCGTCCACTGGCTATATAATGCTTTGTTTCGAACTTTTCATACTTAAACTAGAGAAAGTCGGACATTACAGCCGATGTGGGACAGAATAATCAAAACGCACTCAAGTTCATGAATCTTTCTTTTGTTCAAGACAATGTGGGAAAGTTTTAGTAAAGGGCTTTTTATATATGGGAAACTTTTGCTTGGAGTTTCCACCATTGAGTGAGTGTTTTCATCCTATTCTTCCATGCAAAGGCGCAATGATAGCAACAAGTTCATTGCCTCTTGGTTGCAGGTTTTCATGTTATCTCATATTATTAAATTTTTTTCATAAAAATGCAAAAGATGTGAATCAGTAACTTATGTCTTATTATAAAACTAATTTTGTCTTAACTACATCCCTCTCAAAATTGTATTTGCACACCTCAAGAGTGTCGGTTTTTATTCAACCCCACTTTGAAAGTGTTGAATAAAGAGCACTTTGAGTTTTGAAGGGAAGAATTTCACACACCTGCTTTGGGGCATTGAATAATAATAGAGCACACATTTGACAAGTTTGGATGGAACCAATTTCACCCATCTAAAAGTTTCAATTTCTACAAGAAGTAAATTTATTGATGTTTGGAATCATATTTTTGTTGAAAGCTCACCCAATGTCCTTTGACTTTTAGATACACCTCGAAATTTTTAATGGTCCAAAATAGCCCTCATTTATGATCAAAAGAATGAGGGAAAACTACAGCTTTGATGAGGGAAAACTACCTCTTGCGGGCGTGGGAGTCACAACCCACTCTCGAAACTTATGCGCGAGAAGGTGGGATTTTTGATAGGGTGGCTATGGGCGAACCCCAATGGTTCTACGGCTTTGATATAATGACTTTTATTAGTCTTTTCTAAATTGTTGTTTCTTCTTCTTCTATGCTTAATTAGAGAAGTTTACATTTCCGTTGTTTTTTTAGGAGAATCATATGACATTCAAGCATTTTAATAATTTTGATTATCAAGATTCTAATTAAATGAATATTGATAAAGTACACTTAATTTAATTATAATGTTTCCCTTAAGTACGATATGGAATAACTCATTGTAGTGTTCAATCCTTTAGTTCAAGTTTTTCTCAGGGAAATTCTTTGGTTAAAATTTTGAACTCTTTATAATTATAATTTATATTGAGAATATGTTAATAAACAAAGATTATCATCAAGATTCAAACCCATCACAAAAAATCTTTTATCAAAGTCAGCATGACCACATTAATAGGTTGAAAAAAGGAAATTAAATCTACATAAAAACGAATGGAAAATTACACGTGCTGGAATAAAATATGATTATTATGATTAGTACGGTTAATATTGTGTTTTCATGACAATATGAGGTTTTTGCACCTCTAATAAATACTGGATTTTACCCATTCCATTTGTGATTTCAGTTAATTAATTCTCTTGGGTTATTTTCGTCTCAATAACTTAGGGAAGTGTTGTTACACCTTAGTGGCTTAAAAAAGGCAAGAGCAATGATAGACAATAAAATAGACAGAATAAGAAAGTAAATCCGATATCAAATTTGCGTGATTCAATCAATATGATGTATGTCCATAGAGAGAGTAGGTTTACGATCATTTAGGATCGAGACTATGTGGCAACTTAGGCTTTCTTAGATTAGTGGAGCATCAAAGTTAAGCTTTTCTCAAGAATCAATTGCTCACTCGCTCACTCAAATTGTAGATAGAGAAAGTTTTAGGGAGGAGTTCTAGAAGATACTGCTTTGTGTTACTGAAATGAATGATTACAAACGAGGGCAAGAGCTTCCCTTTTATCCAAGTAGTTCCCTTATTACAACCATTGATTGACTCTAGATTCCTTGAGTAACATTTATAACATCATCCTCAAACCATAAGTTACCAAGACTTTTACAAAGCGTCTCTAATCAGCTCGCTTCTGTATTAGGATCCATCATATGTTCGACAATAATAGCACTAAGCAAGATGGAGCATAGACAATCTGAGGGGATAAATGATGTTCAGACTTCGATCCGTCACCAGGGGATTCCTTTGTGAAGCTTCTAGGATCATAGAACCTTTGGCAAATGACCGGCAACTAAGCTACAAGGGAAGCCAAAGTCACTAGCAAAGCGTGACAAATACCATTCGCAAAGGAAGAGGGGTGCATTGCGGCCTGATGAATGAGATGGTTAAGCTAGGCTGAAAAACTTTGTAGGGGAATCGTAAAGCGAAGAAAGAGGAGTGAGAGGGGAAGCGAGAAAGCCTAGAATTGCGAGTGGACAAAGGGACGAAAATAGGGTAGGGTTATAGGACAAAGGGGTGGAAATCAATAGAGAGATTTGTCGGTCCGTGAAAGGCGATTGTGGAAACAAAAGTTAAGGGTTTTCATCGTGATGAACGTGGGTGAATTAAAACAGAAGAAAAACAAAATAAAGCATCCAGACGGAGAGATCGAAGCTACCATACGGTACGATTTAAAAGATGAGATCACATCTCCTCATCCACCAACTACTAGCATTTAAACAAAGAATGCTCTAGAATTCGACACAATTACCGTCTTACCCTACTTAAGAATGTTCTAGAAGCGACTTTGGACGGTCTTCTTTGATCAAGCATAGACCTTTGGTCACAAAAAGCCTTGAGACCATGACATTTCTCTCTCTGATGTCGATTTTGTCAATGTGGGTAGATTCTAATGTAAATATTTGATAAGAGAAGGGAATGTATTGATTGAAGTTTGGATCTCCTAAGTTGATGAGTCAACCTCCCTACATAATGCCAATTATTATCTAAAGTTTGGCTCCATACTAGACCCGGACTTGGACCGGTGGCCCGTGGGCCCCTCTTGGTTCAACCCATGCTGCTCAGGACTAAAGGCACCATTGGGCAGGCCCGAACACGGGCCTATGTTATAATGTTGTACTCGGCCAAGCTTGATTAGGCCCAAGCTAGGGCTCGCCCAACCCCGATGCAAGGGTCTGTCCATCCACCACATCCATTCAAGACACGTATTCGAAACTCGATGGTCAAGTTACCCTTTTTCTTGCTTTTTAAAGTTTTTTTAACATCATAGTCATGCTCGTGGCTTTTTATTTTTGCTTTTAATCTACTTCGTGGACTTAATTCCATTGAACTTACTCTCTATTTTCTCGAAATTTTTTTCTCTTTATAGTTGCACTTTTGTTTTTCTCCAAACTATTTGATTTTATTAATTGTCTGCTATGTTTATACGTTGCCCTAACTATCTTGTTCCACTAAATAGTGATTATTATTGTTATTATTATTTTCTTTTGTTCCATCCATTCGCATGCTGACGTTTTCTTTTAATGGGCATATTGAAGTTCATACTTCTCTTCTTGCTGTAATTTCATTTTTGTTGGTAATTCTAAACAAATTCGTGTATTGCATTTAGTCAAAACTACGTTCTCAACTCAAAAGGCAAAATTAAGTATACTTTTTTTCATTTTTGTCAAGTCCGTTCCTCTTTGTTTTAATGATAAGAATAATTATTAATTATTTTAGTGGGTGGAAGTATAGACACTCCGTAGCCCATGATTAGAACATGCACTGTGGTGGTTTGCCTCGTTGACAAAAAAAAAAAAAATTGCCAATTTCCCAATGACGATATGGATATTCAAATTCAACAAACCCATGTTTATCTACAAATTACTAAGTGCTTGTAAATAAAAAAATATAAAAAATGAGAACTCAATAATAATTTTCTTAACTTTCACGTTTACGCAATTAAAAAAGAGAAGCCACTGGAGCGTAAGCCCCGTTCTGTTAGCCCAATGGGCCAAGTGAATAACTGTGAGTATCGGCCAATTCAGCTTCGGGAGAGCCCCACGGAGGCTCCGCACGCGTCTCAGCCCCCCATCGCGCGATGGGAGCTCCGACCGCTTAAAGCCCATCTCGTTCCCGAGACTGCATCTCTGCAGTACGTGGCCCGGGGACTTTCCTGAGCCAAGCCCAACGAAGATTGGGCCGCAGCCCATTCACTTCGTCCAGTGACCTGGCTACTGTTTACTTCGAGCTTTTCATATTTAAATTAGAGACAGTGGGACGTCACTCCCGATGTGGGACATTAATAAAGAAACACGCACAAGTTCGTAAATCTTTCTTTTGTCCAGGACAATGTAGGAAAGTTTTGGTAAAGGGCTTTTTTTTATATATTGGAAACTTTTGCTTGGAGTGTCCATTGAGCATTTTTATCCTATTCTTTCATGCAAAGGCGCAACGATAGCAACAAGTTCATCGCCTCTTGTTTTGACGTTATCTCATCTTATTAAATCTTTTTCATGGAAACTCGAAAGATGTGAATTAGTGACTTTTGTCCTGTTATCAAATTAACATTGTCTTGACTACATCCCTCTCAAAGATTGTCTAGTGTCGGTTTTTATTCAACCCCACTTTGAAGGTGTTGAATAAAGAGCACTTTGAGTCTTGAAGGGAAGAATTTCACACACCTAAAAAATTTAATTTTTAGGTGAAGTAAATTTATGAATGTTCAAAACCGTGTGTTTGTCAAAAGTTCACACTAATTCCACCCCTCAAATAATTGCAAATACACATGGAAATTTAAATGGTTCAATATAGCCCTCATTGGAACCTCATCAATAGTAAGATTAATGAAGAATGCGTTTGTTTCGAGAAAATGATTGGTTTGGAAAACACTATCTTAAAAATAATCGCTTGTGTCACTTATAAAAATAAATGAATAGAAAACATTTTGATTGATCAACAAAAATGTTTAAATATGAATTATTATTGTCATTAATAATAAAAAAATATTTTTCATTTATTGTTATTTCACTTCATCCAGTGGCTTTGTAGCTACATTGACTCAAACAATCGTACTTAAAATGAACAAATAGGGACAAGTAGAAAGAGGAGAGATATACATCCAATGAAAACGCATTCAAGCCGTGAATAATCTTACCCATTGAGCACGTAATCCTCTTCTTCCATGCAAAGTGATTACAATGATGACCAACAAGTCCGTCGTCTCTTCATTGCGGATTTGCATTATCTCATATCACCCATTGAGCATTTAATCCTCTTCTTCCATGCAAGATTATTATGATGACCAACAAGTCTGTCGTCTCTTCATTGTGGATTTTTGCATTATCTCATATCATTAAATCTTTTCGTGAAAACACAGAGATGTGATTTAGTGGCTGGCTCCTGTCTTATCATTAAATAACTTTGTGTCACTGCATCTTTACACAACTTGAGATCTTTGGTTTTTAACTTTTCATTCAACACCCGCTTTGGGGCATTGAATAATGGAGTACATCGTTCAACAAGTTTGGATAGAACCAATTTCACCCATCTAAAAATTTCAATTTCTACGAGAAGTAAATTTATTGATGTTCAAAATCAGGCTTTTATTGAAAGCTCACCCAATGTCCTTCGACTTTTAGATGCACATCGATATTTTTAATGGTCCAAAATAGCCCTCATTTATGATCAAAAGAATGAGGGAAAACTACCGCTTTGATATAATGATTTTTATTAGTCTTTTCTAATTTGTTCTTTCTTCTTCTTCTATGCTTAATTAGAGAAGTTTACATGTCCGTTGTTTTTTTTAGGAGAATCATATGACAGTCAAGCATTTTAATAATTTTGATTATCAAGATTCTAATTTAAAAGAATATTGATAAAGTACATTTAATTACAATGTCTCTCTTAAGTTCAATATGGAATAACTCATTGTAGTATACAATCCAAGATTTTCTCAGGGAAATTCTTTGGTTAAAATTTTGAACTCTTTATAATTATAATTTATATTGAGAATATGCTAATAAACAAAGATTATCATCAAGATTCAAACCCATCATAAAAAATCTTTTATCAAAGTCAGCTTGACCACATTAATAGGTAGAAAAAAGGAAATTAAATCTACATAAAGACGAATGGAAAATTACAAGTACTTGAACAAAATATGATTATTTTTTTTATTAGTACGGTTAATATTGTGTTTTCATGACAATATGAGGTTTTTGCACCTCTAATAAATACTGGATTTTACCCAATCCATATGTGATTTCAGTTAATTAATTCTCTTGGGATTATTTTCGTCTCAATAACTTAGGGAAGTATTGTTACCGCTTAGTGGATTAAAAAAAAGCAAGAGCAATGATTGTACAATAAAATAAACAGAACAAGAAAATAAATTTGATACCAAATTTGCGTGGTTCGATCAATATGACCTATGTCCATAGAGAGAGCAGCATAGAATTCCGATTGCTTAGGATCAAGATCATGTGGCAACTTAGGTTTTCTTAGATTAGTAGAGCATCTAAGTTAAGCTTTTCTCAAGAATCAATTGCTAGTCACTCACCCGGATCATTAGGATCGAGATCGTGTGGCAACTTAGGCTTTCTTAGATTAGTGGAGCATCAAAGTTAAGCTCTTCTCAAGAATCGATTGTTCACTTGCTCACCCAGATCATAGAAAGAGAGTTTTGGAGAGAAGCTCTAGAAGAGATTGCTTTGTATTATTGAAATGTTAAAATGATTACAAATGAGGAGGGGAGCTTCCCTTTTATCCAAATAGTCTCCTTATTACGACCGTTGATTGACTCTGGATCTAAAGGACAAGATCATACCTCCCCATCCATCAACTACCGGCATTTTAACCAATAATGTTCTAGAATTCGACACAATTACCATCTTACTCTGCTTAAGAATGTTTTGAAAGCGACTTTGGATGGTCTTCTTCGATCAAGCATAGACCTTTGGTCACAAAAAACCTTGAGATCGTGACATTTCTCTCTCTGATGTCAGTTTTGTCAATGTGGGTAGATTCTCGTGTGAATATTTGATAAGAGAAGGGAATGTACTGATTGAAGTTTGGATCTCCTAAGTTGATGAGTCAACCTCTCTACATAATGCCAATTATTATCCAAAGTTTGGCTCCATACTAGACCCAGACTTGGACTGGTGGCCCGTGGGCCCCTCTTGGCTCAACCCGTTCCACTCAGGAACGAGATGGGCTTCAAGGTATTAGGGCCCATCGCCGCCGCATGATGAGGCTGAGACGCCTACGAAGCCTCCGTAGGGCTCTCCCGAAGCTTGAATTGGCCGATGCTCACAGTCATTCACTCGGCCCATTTTTCAAAGAGAACAGGGCTTACACTCCAATCGCTTCTCCTTTTTAATTGTGTAAACGTGAAAGTTAAGAAAATTATTATTGGGTTATATATATATTTTTAACGTACGAGCACATAGTAATTTGTAGATAAACTTGGGTTTGTTGAATTTGAATATCCATATCGTCATTGGGAAATTAACAATTTTATTTTTTTGTCAATGAGGCAAACCACCACAGTGCATGGTATAATCATGGGCTATGGAGTGCTAAATAGCACTAACACCAACACGTCGTTTATAAAAAATAGAGAACGTTGTTTCTCAAAAAATAGAGAATTCCGACACTTGTATATTAAATATATATTTTATATATAAATAATAAATTATTATTTTGATGATTATTTCAATCAAATTAATCTGATTCAAATTCACAAATAAATAAATAAATAAATCCTGTAATAAATTTACACTAAAGAAATTAATCCACCATCTATTAATATCCTTCATTGTTTCAATTTGACAAATTCAACTTCATTTCAATAAATCCATAAAACTTGGAAAGAAAAAAACAAGAAATTCACATTCTAGACTTGTGTGTCAGACGTGTCGAAAGAAAAAAGAAAAAACTTAAGGGTAAATTGTGTATAACGGAAAGTGTCAAAAGAGAGGTTGTTCTTCTTTCCTAATTTGTTAGTTTTATTATTTGTTTTTTGTTTTCACACACACACACACACACACACACACACACACACACACACACACACACACACATATATATATATATTGACATTTCATTTATTGAAAATTTTTAAAATTGACCTCGTATGTCAAAATGTGTGTCAGAAACTCGTATGTCAGAATTCTGACTCAAACATCGAAAATGTTGGAAAAATTGACTAAGTTTCGGATTTTCTGACACGTGTTAACCAAGTGTCGGAGAGTGTTGGACACGTATCAAAGTGTTCAACAAGACATGAAAACTGCGGGAGAGTGTTGGTGCTTACTTGATGAAGTGTCTATACTTCCACCCACTAAAAATAATTAATATATATTCTTATAATTAAAACAAAGAGGAACGGACTTGACAAAAATGAAAAAAGTATACTTAATTTTGCCTTCTGAGTTGAGAACGTAGTTTTGACTAATAATAGTTTGAGTAAATGCAATACGCGAATTTGTTTAGAATTACCAAAAATAATAATAATAATAATTACAGCAAGAAGAGAAGTATGAACTTCAATATGCCCACTAAAAGAAAACGTCAGCATGCGAATGGATGGAACAAAAGATAAATAATAATAATAATAATAATAATAATAATAATAATAATAATCATCACAATTTAGTGGAACAAGATAGTTGGGGCAACGTATAAACATAGCAGACAATTAATAAAATCAAATAGTTTGGAGTAAAACAAAAGTGCAACTATAAAGATAAAAAAAGAATTCGAGAAAATAAAGAGTAAGTTCAATGGAATTAAGTCCATGAAGTAGATTAAAAGCAAAAATAAAAAGGCACGAACATGACTATGATGATAAAAAAAAAAAAAGTTTAAAGAGAAGGAAAAAGGGTAACTTGACCATCGAGTTTCGAATATGTGTCTTGAATGGATGTGATCGATGGACGGACCCTAGCTTAGGCCCAATTAGGTTTGGCCGAGTACAAACTTATAACATAGGCTCGTGCTCGGGCCTGCCCAATGGTGCATTTAGTCCTGAGTGGAAAGCGTTGAGCCAAGAGGGGCCCACAGGCCACCAGTCCAAGTTCAGGTCTAGTATAGAGCCATACTTTGGATAATAATTGGCATTATGTAGGGAGGTTGACTCATCAACTTAGGAGATCCAAACTTCAATCAATACATTCCCTTCTCTTATCAAATATTCACATGAGCATCTACCAACATTGACAAAACCGACATCAGAGAGAGAAATGTCACGATCTCGAGGTTTTTTGTGACCAAAGGTCTATGCTTGATTGAAGAAGACCGTCCAAAGTCGCTTCCAAAACATCTTTAAGGAGGGTAAGACGGTAATTGTGTCGAATTCTAGAGCATTCTTGGTTTCAATGCCGATAGTTGGTGGATGGGGAGATATGATCTCGTCCTTTAAATGCAGAGTCGATCAATGGTTGTAATAAGGGGATTACTTATATAAAAAGGAAGCTCCCCCTCATTTGTAATCATTCAAACATTTCAATAATACAAAGCAAAGCTTCTCTAAAACTCTCTTTCTACAACTCGGGTGAGCAAGTGAGCAATCGATTCTTGAAAAAAAGCTTAACTTCGATGTTCCACTAATCTAATTTAAAAGAATATTGATCGATGCTCCACTAATCTAATTTAAAAGAATATTGATAAAGTACATTTAATTACAATGTCTCTCTTAAGTTCAATATGGAATAACTCATTGTAGTATACAATCCAAGATTTTCTCAGGGAAATTCTTTGGTTAAAATTTGAACTCTTTATAATTATAATTTATATTGAGAATATGTTAATAAACAAAGATTATCATCAAGATTCAAACCCATCATAAAAAATCTTTTATCAAAGTCAGCTTGACCACATTATTAATAGGTAGAAAAAAGGAAATTAAATCTACATAAAAACGAATGGAAAATTACAAGTGCTTGAACAAAATATGATTATTTTTTTTATTAATACGGTTAATATTGTGTTTTCATGACAATATGAGGTTTTTGCACCTCTAATAAATACTGGATTTTACCCAATCCATTTGTGATTTCGGTTAATTAATTCTCTTGGGATTATTTTCATCTCAATAACTTAGGGAAGTATTGTTACCGCTTAGTGGCTTAAAAAAAAGCAAGAGCAATGATTAGACAATAAAATAAATAGAATAAGAAAATAAGTCCGATATCAAATTTGCGTGGTTTGATTAATATGACCTATGTCCATAGAGAGAGCACCATAGGATTCCAATCGTTTAGGATCGAGATCGTGTGGCAACTTAGGCTTTCTAAGATCAGTGGAGCATCAAAGTTAAGCTTTTCTTAAGAATCAATTGCTCACTAGCTCACCCAAATCGTTTGTAGACAGAGAAAGTTTTAGGGAGAAGTTTTAGAAGATATTGCTTTGTATTACTAAAATGTCTGAATGATTACAAATGAGGGGAAGAGGTTCCATTTTTATCCAAGTAGTCCCCTTATTGTTGACTCTTGATTGAAGTTTGGATCTCCTAAGTTGATGAGTCAACCTCCCTACATAATGCCAATTATTATCCAAAGTTTGGCTCCATACTAGACTCGGACTTGGACCGGTGGCCCGTGGGCCCCTCTTGGCTCAACCTGTGCTGCTCGGGACTAAAGGTACCATTGGGCAGGCCTGAGCACCAGCCTATGTTATAAGGTTGTACTTGCCCAAGCTTGATTAGGCCCAAGCTAGGGCTCACCCAACCCTGATGCAAGGGTCCGTCCATCGATCACGTCCATTCAAGACACGTATTCAAAACTCGATGGTCAAGTTACTCTTTTTCTTGCTTTTTAAAAAAAAAAATTAACATCATGGTCATGTTCGTACCTTTTTATTTTTACTTTTAATCTACTTTGTGGACTTAATTCCATTGAACTTACTCTCTATTTTCTTGAAATTTTTTGCTCTTTATAGTTGCACTTTTGTTTTTCTCCAAACTGTTTGATTTTATTAATTGTCTGCTATGTTTGTACGTTTCCCTAACTATCTTGTTCCACTAAATAGTGATTATTATTATTATTATTTTTTATCTTTTATTCCATCCATTCGTATGCTGACGTTTTCTTTTAGTGGGCATATTGAAGTTCATACTTCTCTTCTTGCTGTCATTTCATTTTTGTTGGCAATTCTAAACAAATTCGTGTATTGCATTTACTCAAACTATTATTAGTCAAAACTACGTTCTCAACTCAAAAGGAAAAATTAAGTATATCCGTTCCTCTTTGTTTTAATTATAAGAATAATTATTAATTATTTTAGTGGGTGGAAGTATAGACACTCCATAGCCCATGATTAGAACATGCACTGTGGTGGTTTGCCTCGTTGACAAAAAATATAAAATTGTCAATTTCCCAATGACGATATGGATATTCAAATTCAACAAGCCCATGGTTATCTACAAATTACTATGTGCTCGTAAATTAAAAAAAAAAAAAAAAAGATAAGCCACTGGAGCGTAAGCCCCGTTCTGTTAGCCCAATGGGCCAAGTGAATAACTGTGAGCATTGGCCAAATCAGCTTTGGGAGAGCCCCACGGAGGCTCCGCTCGCGTCTCAGCCTTCATCGCGCGGTGGCGATGGGGGCTCCAACCGCCTAAAGCCCATCTCGTTTCCGAGACTGCATCTCTGCAGCACGTGGCCCGGGGACTTTCCTGAGCGCGGCCCAACGGAGGTTGGGCTACGGCCCATTCACTTCGTCCAGTGGCCAGATGAACGTTTGACCTCGAACTTTTCATACTTATAACAGACAGAGCGGGATGTCACAGCCGATGTGGGACATCAATAAACAAACACGCACAAGTTCGTAAATCTTTCTTTTGTCCAGGACAATGTAGGAAAGTTTTGGTAAAGGGCTTTTTATATATGGGAAACTTTTGCTTGGAGCGTCCACCATTGAGCATTTTCTTTCCTATTCTTCCATGCAAAGTTGCGATGATAGTAACAAGTTCATCGCCTCTTCATTGCAGGGTTTGACATTATCTCATCTTATTAAATCTTTTTCATGAAAACGCAAAGATGTGAATCGGTGACTTTTGTCCATTATAAAATTAACTTTGTCTTGAGTACATCCCTCTCAAAGATTGTCTTTGCACACCTCAAAAGTGTCGGTTTTTATTCAACCCCACTTTGAAGGTGTTGAATAAAGAGCACTTTGAGTTTTGAAGGGAAGAATTTCACACACCTAAAAAATTTAATTTTTAGGTGAAGTAAATTTATGAATGTTCAAAATCATGTGTTTGTCAAAAGTTCACACTAATTCCACCCCTCAAATAATTTTAGATACACATGGAAATTGAAATGGTTCAATATAGAAATGGCCCTCATTGGAACCTCATAGTAAGATTAATGAAGAATGCGTATGTTTCGAGAAAAAGATTGGTTTGGAAAACACTATCTTAAAAATAATCACTTGTGTCACTTATAAAAATAAATGAACGGAAAACATTTTGATTGATCAACAAAAATGTTTAAATATGAATTATTATTGTCATTAATAATAAAAAAAATATTTTTCATTTATTGTTATTTTTCACTAGATACATTCAAAAATGTTTTTGTAGCTACATTGACTCAAACAATCGTACTTAAAATGAACAAATAGGGACAAGTAGAAAGAGGAGAGATATACATCCAATGAAAACGCATTCAAGCTGTGAATAATCTTACTCATTGAGCATTTAATCCTCTTCTTCCATGCACAAGGTTATTACAATGATGACCAACAAGTCCATCATCTCTTCATTGCGGATTTTTGCATTATCTCATATCATTAAATTTTTTTGTGAAAGCACAGAGATGTGATTTAGTAGCTAGCTCCTATCCTATCATAGAAATAACTTTGTCATCACTGCATCTCTCTCGAAGGTAATCTTTACATGGCTTGAGATCTTTGGTTTTTAACTTTTCATTCAACACCCGCTTTGGGGGCATTGAATAATGGAGCACACGTTCAACAAGTTTGGATGGAACCAATTTCAACCACCCAAAAATGTCAATTTCTATGGGAAGTAAATTTATTGAGGCAGCCTTGCTTGCGGCCACCCAGATCTAGCAAGGGCCTTCATAGTGGCCACACCAAGCAAGGGATGCCTTGCCCTTGGCCGTGAAGGCCCTTGCCAAATCTGGGTGGTCACGGGTGAGGCTACCTCACCTAGATTTGGTGAGGGCCTTTGTAGCCTCTCCTCGGCCTTCATGGCGAATGAAAAAAAGAAAAAAAAAAAAAAAAGGAAAGCAATAACAACAACAAAAATTTAAATTTTAAAAAAATTAATGTGTGATAATTTGTTGAAAATGGCATTCAAATGATCAATTTTGCTCTAATATAGCATTCAAGTAAGTGAAAAAAAAAATTATGGTATTAAAGTGAGCGTCATAAAAAAGTTATGGCATTTGTATTGTTCTTCTCCCTAAAATGACAAAGCAAGAAAATAAATTCGATATCAAATTTACATGATTCGGTCTTACGTATGTCTATGGAAAGAGCAAAATAAGACTCCACTATAAATCAACAATATAACGAAAAATTTAATCACAATTGAGTTAGTCGAACACTCTTAGTGTTTCCTAAGCTCCAATTACATCAAATAACCACTATTGTTCACAAAGATATTACACCAAATTTTAACACGAGATTTTCATACCTCCCAGCACTTGGAATGTAATTCACTAGCACAAATTCCCCTTGCATACTCTTCACAAAGAAGGCGCTTCTTATAAGAGTGGAATCCATTATAAGAAACCTATTCAAACTAGGAAACCACTCAAAAGATAAGACCTACTAAAATAATGAAACTTCCCATTCGGATAAAATTTATTCATCGACTCAAACATAAAACTTTATATTCAGTCGATTCTATGTTTTCATGACAATGTGTGGCTTTTGTTGGAATTTTGTTTGTTAAAACAAAATAAGTGCTTTTGTCCCACATAGAAAAGGTGGGAGCAAGTGGGTCAATTTAAAAATGTGGGATTTCCTTTTTGTAGTTAAATAAATGATTGGGTGGGGTTAGACTCCACCATACCCGTGTGCGGGTGCGCGATTTTGGCGCACTTAGCACTTTGCACGCCTGCGCGCCCACGGTTTAATTAGCATTAATCCTTGCTATTAATTTAATTTAATTTTTTTTATTTTTAATTCAAAGGTTGCCTTTTAATTTGTTTGAGAATTTTCAAAAATAAAAATAAAACGAAAATTCGAAATTCTATTTAAAAAAACTATTATTTTGAATTTTATTTGTGTCTTTTCAAGACAACCTTTGGAAAAATTACTTATTTGGTTTTGCAATTTTCCGAAGGTTGCAATTGTTCGGTTTTCAACTTCTTCCGAAGAGTCGCATTTGTTTATCCGAACAATTTTCTAAAACGTGTTTGTTCATTCTTTGGGTGGGGTTGACCCCAAAATTTTGGCGCACTTAGCACTTTCTGCGCGTCCACGGTTTAATTAGCATTAATTCCTTGCTATTAGTTTAATTTTTTTTTTATTTTTAATTCAAAGGTTGCCTTTTAATTTGTTTGAGAATTTTCAAAAATAAAAATTTCGAAATTCTATTTAAAAAAAAAACTATTATTTTGAATTTTATTTGTGTCTTTTCAAGACAACCTTTGGAAAAATTACTTATTTGGTTTTGCAATTTTCCGAAAGGTTGCAATTGTTCGGTTTTCAACTTCTTCCGAAGAGTCGCATTTGTTTATCCGAACAATTTTCTAAAGGACGTGTTTGTTCATTCTTTGGCAATTTTCACGAAGAGTTGCAAGACTGTTTCATTAATATACTTGTCAATTTTCGGAAAGAAAAAAGTGTGGTCATTTTTTCGAGTCTTCTTTTCTGAAAAACTGCAACCAAATTTTCAATTGTTTTCTTAGAGAGACTTTTGAGAAATACTAGAATTGCTATCTAGTATTCTCATCCGAGATTTTGTTGTATCCTAGAGGATTTTTGCCAGTGACCATTAGCAATGTTGTGGGGCAAATAAATCTTTAAAGAAAGTGATATCACGCCTCAAAGTCCGACTTGAGTACTCTAACGATCCGACTTCATTGTTCTACCCAATACGAAGTCATATTTTTCCAACAGCTCTTGCATATGTAATAAATAGCAACTTTTACCACTTCTATTTGGGATTTGGATTAAATAGTTATGTTAAGGTTATTTTCATTATCTCAATAAGTTAGGGAGTGTCATAGTTATTTAATGGATTGTGAAATAGTATGAGTCTTGTCCAAATGACTTTAAGCTCTTACTTAGGCGTTATGCGTATGTATAATTGATTTGAAACATGTCATAGGAGACCGTGTTACTTTAGGCATAAAAAGGAGGGTTCAATGCAAGTATATAGAATGATATTTGGCCAAAAATTCAACAAACTTTGAAGGGCCGTTTTGGCATTTAAGGCAACGTTTTGAACAGGAAAGAGGGAGTCTTGTCACAGTCAATGATATTTAGATCCAAGCCATCGTTTATGAAAAGAAAATTCATATTTTTGTTATCTAAATTGTTTTCGTGTCGAATGCATTGTCATAAGAACATGTGCATTATTGCTCGAAAGATCCCTTTCCTTTGCAAAGCGAAGGTTTTGTCTAGTTGTAGACAACGATCGGATGCGTCTAACCGATACATGACAACTTTGAGAGTGCTTTCAAATTTGCAGCGTCCACAATAAAAGTAAGAGCCTTTTTTATTTTTCCTAAAAGTCATTAACATAAAATCATACAAACAACCAATTCCACTGATCATAGATTTGAAACCTCCAGCCGCTCCATGGCTTTAAGAAACATTAATCCCTCCATAGCGCAAGTTCAACTATGTCATGGCATAAGATAACCCCGATTCTACTCCTACTAGCTAGGACAAGGGGACTCAAAACAAACATTTTATCACAAGTGTAGAACTCCTATGGTGATGCTTATGGGATCAGTGATGCTGATTACCCGTTCGCACCCCTTTTACTAGTACTAAGAAATTTCCCAAAATCTTTCTTAACTTGACCTTGTGAAGGATCGAACCTACATTTGAGAGAAAAGGCCGAAAGGCACGAACGGTCAATTTCAACATGAAAACATTAAAAGATGAGATGGATTTACATTCTATTCTACACATGGAGAGACTCATTCATTATGTCTATATTCGAGCGTTTGCTCTTCTTCCTCTCTCACACCGCAATTCAGGACGAGGTTGAAGAAGTCCATCCTTAGTCCATCTTTCCTCATTTAGTTTCTTCTCCCTCGATGCTGCTATTCACACTGAATTGGAGCGACTCAATTGGCCAGGGGAGGAACAAGTATGACACCCACGAATGGAGCGAGAGATGACCAGATGATATTGAGGGAACGTTGGAGATATTGGAGCGACTAACTAGAAATGATTATTTTTATACGTTAAAGGGAACTAATTCTGAATAAAAAAGCGCCATCTTGTTCAAAATTTTTGATTTTGGAATAGAATTGCGTTTGGTATCGTATTAATTGATTATGTTCCAAATTAATTTCTTTTGAACAGGCTATGACACCCACAAATGGAGCGAGATGATGAAAGAGAAGAAGAGATGACCAGAATCAAATTTTTTTTTATTCTCAAATCTTGATCTCGGGAACAAATTTGTTTGAGGGAACGTTGGAGATATTAAGCATGTTCGACCATAGAATGTGTTTATCTATATCTACATCTATAAAAATACGTTATTACACAAATGGAAAAATCCCGTGCGAATTCTTGTCTCTTTGTTGCTAGTTAATATGTTATTACAAGGATAATTGTCAAAGAGTTCTATATATGTTTTACTGCGGCCAATTTGGTCTTTAACTTTTTAGTTTATTCAATTTAGTCTTACATTTTTTTAACAGTTTGCTAATGTAGTCATCTTAATCAATTTTGATCGAAAATTGCCAGATAGTTTTTATCATTTTTTTCCTTTTTTTTCTTTTTTTTTTTTTCTGTTTTCCTTTTTTCTTATGTCCCTCTATTGGTCCGTGGCCTTGGTGATGGCCACTAAACGTCGTCCACATAGGCAAGGGGCCATGATTCCTCTTTGTGGTCTACGAGGGTGTCAAGGGCCTTGCCAAATCTGGGCTAGGCAAAGGGTGTCATAAACCTCACCTATAATCAGTGACCTCCGTTAGCAATCACTGTGGTTGTGGATCAACGAAGGGGAATAAGAAAATATGAAAAAAAAAAAAAAAAGGACAAAATGATAAGGAAAAAAAAAAAGAAATATATTCAGAAAATTTTCAAAAAAAAATAATAAATTATCTACATCAATATTAATTGTACCACGTAAGATTTACATGGTGTTATTTTTCGTTCCCTTCTTTAATTTTATGCAAGCAAATGCCAAAAATATTATAATAATAATAATAATAATAATAATAATAATAAATAAATAAATAAATAAATAAATAAATAAATAAATAAAAAAAAGCTTTATGATAGTAGGGTAAGAGATTTTAGAAGTATACATACTCTAAATTTTCATCTCTGTTTCTTCTTAACCCCAAATTTTCCACTCCATTTCATGCTCTAGAATTTGAAGGATAATATATAAAGACTCTTCTCCCTTTGGAACTGTCGGCACAAACGAGTCACGCGGCCTCACATGACAGTGACTCTATCAAGCAATTATAACACACGCCATCGGTCAAAAAGCAATTTTCACAAGTAGCTAAGATAGAATTGATGGTCACTGAGATAGTGGGCGATCAGGACTCTCAAATCAGAGGTGGATAAATATCGCTTGCGAAAAAGTTTTATTCATAACCAGATGATTCCCCACGGCTAAAAATAAAGATCGTGGCTTTCCAAACAACTTTAAAAATCACGAGAGATTGAAATACCTAGACCCACACCGTGCGATGTAAATGCTGAATAGGAAGGGGGCAAGTGGGCGATGAGCCTCCCCAATAGGAAGACCCACTTTGCATATAAAGTGAAATGCAATTTCTAATCATTTTCTTTCGGGTTGTGTGTTTTTTTCTCCAAGGGGGAGAGTTCCTTGTCAAAGGACAAAAGGAGGTATATATGTTCTAAATTCGGACACGAAGTCCCCTTGATGTCCATGCAACATTGTTTCCCATCTTGCTTCCCAACTCACGTTCTCTCGTGGACCAGGAGAGAGCGACCTTTCGTTCCCCCCCGCGTTCGGATTCCCCAATCCCTCGTACAATATGTTGCCGCAAAAAGGGCTGCGAATGTACGTGACCCTTTGAATACGAATTGCGTATGTACCTATTCTGTGCGCTCCGGCCCCGCCACGACAGCCAAACTTGAGCATGCTCGAGCTAAAACCATCGAAAATGAGGTGCCGATCTTGACTTATGCACTAGTTTGATGTATCTTCACTAGACTCATGGTGACCTCAAAAAGGTGTTTCCTCAACTTACACATCAGTTCACTATATCTTCGTTAGACTCATAGTGACCTCAAAGAGGTGCCGACCTTGACTTATACACTAGTTCGCTATATCTTCACTAGACTCATCAAACAAGTGGGTTAGATGGAATTTAACTTGTATTGAATATAGTCTAATCTAAATGGACAAATATCACTCATTTTGACCCATTTTCATGCGATGCAATTTTAATGATTTATGCCAAATCTAACTCACACAAACCCAATTGACCAATATTATACTCATACTCAAACTAAGATGAGAGTTTGGATTTAGTGAGTGTGAGCTCAAGTGATGGTGAGAAAGAATGAAGAGAGATTGTAGAGACGAGATAGGTTCAAGTGAGTTTTGAACACATTTATGATACATTTGACACTGATATTATGTTTAAATCTAATTATGACTCATTTACTGAATATAATTAATTCATATAACAATCTAGCCTTTTTATATAAGGGTGAAGAAATGGATCTATGACCTATTTTAACAGGTTTAATCTTCATTGTATCTCTTTCATCAATATATGCTTGCACTACTAGCTACTTCCGCGATCGCATGTGATCGGAAGGAGAAACTTTTCATAAATGAAATTCCACTCATTGCCACGAAAGTTATCTTACATTCCGACTAACGAAAGCAATCAAAGCAAGGTCACAAATGGAGCTCACTTATCTGACGTTTATCTACAAATCAACTCGATCCAAGGAGGATCAAATAGGAGACGATGGAGGCCCATTTTTTCTTTGAAAAAAAAAAAAAAATTTCTTCGAGCTCTTTCCCTTTGCGTGTTCTCATAATTTAATGACAAACGAACTCGTTCTTCTCCTCTTCGGACCACGGAATTGACAGGGTAAATTTCCTTTTGTGAGTAGGGACTACTAGAAGGATCGGAGATTGGCGGGGCGAAGGTCGATCTCCTGGGTCCAGGCGGCTCGGTCCTGAACGTGCAAGTGCCAGTAGGTCTGAGCCACCGCATCGGGGTCCATCACCGTGGAGATCGACCCGGGCGCGGGCGCGGCCGCGGACGTGGATGTGGACGTGGACCCGGACCCGTGATCTCCTCCTGCGCTGAAGCTTTGCTGTGGTTGTTCCCCAACCGACGGTCTATGTGCCGTCGATGGTCCCCTGCAATTTCACCATCCATTGCGGCTCGTCATCATCATCATCATCATCATATTCATCAATCACAACGGTCTTCTCGTTGTTTCCATGTTGGTGACGTCAAACGTGTTCAATTAATGGAATTTTCTTCGAATTAATTAAAGGACGAGAAGCGGGGTCCTGCGTTAATGATTAATCCTAAATTTGCTGAGAAATGCTTGGGTTAAGTCATGATAACTACCATTCACGACTTGAAAGATTGAGACTAAGCAACTTGTCACTAAAGTCTTGCCAAGATAGTATCAATTAGGACGTATGATGTAGCTAGGTAAAGCACAACTAGCCGTTCGCTCGTGACAGGAAATTGAACCTCACGGAAGATGGGTGACTCTCTTATCACTGGCTCAAGCATCTTGGCTTTTTTATTAGAACTTATTTTCTACTAAAAATACCATTCTATCACACACTCATTAGAAAAAAAAAATCATTAGTGAACTTCTTCCGAGTAATTGGTTAGATTATCCCCCTCAACCGTTATATTCAATATTATGTTTAGATGTACAAACTGAAAATGTCCCTTTAATGGGCTAGTAATGAATAATCGATACATATTTCGACAAAAAAAAAAAAAAAAAACTCAGCCTATGTGTGTTTTGGCTTTCTAAAGAATTTGATTTTGATGATTTCGTTAACTCGTACGTTGGTTATGTGAGTATATTGTTGTGTAATTATTCTAAAATGATTCTTACGTTGTTGTAAAATTTCTTATACGCTCTCGCTTCTCTTTTAATGATGTTGTTGATTCATCCATAAACCTCAATATATTTAAGAATTAACTTCATAAATAATTCGAATTTAATAATTGGATTTCACAAATTTAGGATCGGATGTGCTTGATTGTAAACTCCTAGTTTTTATACGGTTCTTCTTCTTCTCAATATAAATAATAAAAAAAAAAAAAGGCAAAAAGTACAAATTCAAAAGGAAAATCTCTTCGAAGATATTTTTGCCAAATATTACGTCATCTTCACTTCATCCACTAGCCTATTAATGACGGGAGAGAAAGCGACAAAACCCGGTGGGCCCCACCCGCCGTTTCATAAAAGGCGCTAATAAGGCCACGCTTGCTTATATCACTCACCTTGAAACGGGACAAAAGAGGGTCACTTCAGGAAAATAACAAAAGTGCCAAAAAAACAAATTGTACAACTTATTTTTCTGCCGACCCAAAAAAAAAAAAAAAAAACTTATTTTTCTGCATTTTATAGTTTTATTAAATTTCGAGGTTTTCCAAAAGCAAATAAACAAAATGAAGGCCAAGTTTAACACGGCGGTCACACTAGAGTTGTCAAAAATTCAAGCGTTATTAAGTTTAATTGTTGTGTTGGCAATGAATATTTAGTTACGTAGATTGATATTCATGAAAGCTCAAGCATTATTCTCAGATTGCAGTCCTAGGAACTTCAATTTTTTCAAAATTACGTGAGGGAAGATAAATAACACATAAATGCGTTATATAAAATTAAATATTTTGAGGTTTTTTTGTCTATTTTCTTTTGTTAACTGGAAAGTGATAAAGGTTTAGCTTGCCAAAAAAAGATGTGGGTAATTCAAATTGGAATATGGAGAGTGTTTTAAAGATGCAGGAAATTAGGAAATTATGATTTTGAATGCTAGAAGTTTATCTACATTTGAATTACGATATCGCCCATTTGAGAATTGTGAAATTAAGAATTTTAACTTACTTACAAATTTGGAATTTCATTACTTTAATATTACACTATCATGATTCACTAAGGATAATATATATGGATTTGCATTGGACTTTTTTTTTTAAATTTTTTATTTGAGGCTGAAACTTTTGACCATTGGATTGGTCTTGTTACATATTTAGACCAGATGCTTTCAGCTTTTTCCGGGCACTTGCCAAATATCCTAGGAACTTCAATTTCTTGGAGATGCTTCGAACCTTTTTTGGAGGCACTTGCCAACATACTCCAAAGAAGGTCTAAGACATCCCTTTTAAAAAGCCAAAATGCTGCTACCCAAAAAGGGGGTTGGATATTTCTCAACAAAATAAAAAGGGGGGGTTGGATAATTTTAGCAAATGTGCTCTATACTTTCGTAACATTTATTAATATATTTTTACTTTAAAAAAAAAAACTCCTTTTTCTAAAAATGCCTAACCCAAATCATAAATTCTCACGCTCACCAAAAAAAAAAACTCAAATATCGACCAAAAATAAATCACCCAAACCCTAAGCAATACCTAAAACAAGTTTGCAAGGAGGGATAATTCGATCTTTTGAACAACGGGTTTTGTTCAGAAGTTCGTAAATTACGAAGCTATGTTTTTCATCTCGTTCTAGATTAATAGATAAAGAGTGAAAAGCAAAAAAGAGAGAGGAACAAGGTGGATAAAGAGAGAAGAGAAGGAACCTCGGTGGGCCGACGACGCCGTCGAGGATGACATGAGCGACGTGCACTCCAAGCGGCTGGAACTCTCTAGCCAAGCACTGCGACAGCGCCCTCAATGCGAACTTCCCGCAGCCTGCGAATTTCACGAACTCCCTCGTATCAATCGACTCCATCTCTTCTTAAGTTCTAATGGACGTTCGTTGATTGTCATGTGCAAATTTGAAATAGAGAGGAAAGAAGAAACTGAGATGGTTTTTGATAGAAAGTTACATAATTCAGAGAAGCCTGCAATGCCGTTGAGAGAGGCTGAGCAGCCGGTGAAGAGGATCGTCCCTCTGCCTCGCTCCACCATCCCGGGCAGAACCTGTTCATCAGTCAAAAACACCGACACCCTCTTAGTTAAACAGCTGAATTCCTCAGGATAATGCAGAAAAATGTTCAGAATAAGAAGGGGAGAGGGAGAGAGAGAGAGAGAGATGTAGATGAAGAATTCTTTTGCAATGACCAGCCTCCTTGGATGAAGACGCGGAAAATTCATATGGAGTTTCAAAAACCATCTCGTGGATCAGTAAAGATTAAGGTCAGACTCGGACGCGGGACGGTGGGCGTGGAGACTGTTACCTGTTGAGCGCAGTGGAAGGCGCCGACGGCGGAGACGGCGAGGGACTTCTCGAAGGCGTCGAGGCGGAGGTCGGCAAAGGCGGTGGGGAGCCACGGCACGGGCTGGTACGCGTTGTACACCAGGATCTCGACGAAGCCGAGGGACAGCACGCCCTCGAACGCCTCCCGGATGCTCTTCGTGTCCGAGCAGTCTATCCTTATGGCGAACACCTGCGCCTTCTCCTCCCTCGCTATCTCGTCCGCGAACCTAGACAACCGTCCTGCGCAATCGCCAATATAACTACATAAAATCCAGTCGGCGCTTCTTCATCATCCATCGAAAGCTACAAGGTGTTTTGCAAGCAGTTTTATTTGAAGGAAAAGAAACCGGTAAAAGATGAAATTATGACTTCCTACTGCGACTGACCCCCGTTTTCCCCTCAGAAGAAAGAAAGGACAGATTCTTGGGGAACTGTAAAAGGATTTTGTCAAGATTTGGAGAATACGCAGAGATTGGCCTAGATTTCGTGTGATTGAGAGAGAGACAGACAGACAGACACACAGACACACAGACAGACCGAGGTCGCGGGCGAGGATGGCGACGGTGTGGCCCTCGTGGGCGAACTTGCGGGCGACGGATCGGCCGAGCTTAGGGCCGACGCCGACAATGGCGACGATGCCCTTGGAGGCGGCGGAGCTGGCCATGCTTCGCATCCTTCCACCCTCCTCCTCCTCGTCCTCGAAGTCGAGTTGCAGAGAGAGCGACGACCCAGGTCAAAGAATCAAGAATCAAGAGAACCCAAATCGATCCTCCCTCGAGCTCACTCGATCGAACTGAAGAAGGAGAGGATGAAGGAGGAGGAGGAGGAGGAGATCCGTGCGAGCGAGCGAAGAGGATTTAGCGAGGATCGAGGGGTCAATCCGGGTCGTCGGTGTCTGGATCGCTGCCTCCTCTTCGAGAGGCATTCTCGCCTAGGCTAGGACTCTCCCCCTCCTCTTATGTCTTTTGCTTTCGCTTCGCTTCCCCCAACTCCCCCCCTTTTTTCCGACTCTTGCCTTGTCTGTCTGATTTTTTCACTTAGCCGAAAAGAGGCCCACTTATACGTGCGCAAAAGAAAATAAAAATTAAAAATCTAACCAAAAGAAAAGTAGTATCACTTCAAATTCAGATTAGATTAGGGAATCGATTAAAATAAGAAAAAATCTCAAATAAAGACTTAAACTGCATTTTTTTCTCAAAAGATGACATGAAGTAAACTTTATTTTAAATAAGGACCCAAAGTTGTCATTTAGTCTTAAAAAATGACCTCACTTGCTGATCGATGAACAGATGCATTTCCGATTCATATTCCAGTGGCTTGATTATGGGTATTTTTGTCCATTTTTTTAAAAAAAATTTGGTTGTCTTGTTCTTTTTTTATTTTTATTTTGGGTCGATGGTTGCATTGTTCATCATCTTCTTCGTTCCCTGCTCGTCTTGTTCTCAAGACCATCAAAGACCATCAAACTTGGGAAGGGCCAACGAGGGCCAGCCCTCAAGGCTGGACGCCCATCGTTAGCAGTGGGCGAGGGCCGCCAAGCTCTTGTTGACCGCAAGCGAGGGCTTGCAAGGGTGGCCTTGGCAGCGGCTGGCGAGGGTTGTCAGGCCCTCGCTGGCTACAAGCAAGGGCTTGCAAGCCCTCGTCGGCCCTTATCAGTGGCCGATTCATCTAATCGCGAGTAGAGGTGGGGGAGGTCGCCCCTTGTGGCCATTAGCGAGATTGCCCCTCGTTGGCCCTAGGCGAGGGCTCACCCATCAAGTCTGTCCAATGGCAACGAGCTGCTGCTAGAGATCCTGGGGCCCGGCATCATTGGCGGCCTCCTCCTCCCCATGCTCAGTGCCCTCCCCAATGCCATGCTCATCCTCAATTCATTTTCTCTCTCCTGATTAAAATCTCATTTTTGTATGCCTTCACATTTCTCTTGAAAAATTTCATCTCTCCTTCGTTAGCCTAATTCTGGGGATGTTAGAAGAACATCCACGATAGAACGTAACTCAAAATTTTTGCGTATGTTAGCTGTAATTCCTTCCTCTCAACGATGCTCAACGAAGATGATATCAATCGAGCTTAGCTAGTCATAGTCCAGGTGACAATGGAATCCCTGCAAGGGGCAACCTTCCTTGCCTCCGCCTACGATTAGATGAACTGGCCACTGATAAGGGCTGGCGAGGGCTGCAAGCCCTTGCTTGTGGCCTAGCGAGGGCTCGACGGCCCTCGCCGGCAGCCGCCAAGGCCACCCTCGCCAGATCTGGCAAGGGTCGGCCTACAAGCCCTTGCTCACTACTCACTGCCAACGATGGGTGTCCAACCCTTACCAGCCCTCACCAACAACTGGCGCTCGCCGACCCTTCCCATGTTCAATGGTCTTGAGAAGAAGACAAAAGAGAGATGAAAAGGATGATGAATAGTACAACCATTGACCCAAAAAAAACAAGACAACCAAATTTTTTTAAAAGAAATGGACAAAAATACCCCTGATCAAGCTACCGAAATATGAATCAAAAATGCATTTGTTCACCAGCCAGCAAATGAGGTCCTTCTTTAAGATTAAATGACAATTTTGGTCCTTATTTGAGACAAGCTTCACATTAGATCCTCTTTTGAGAAAAGAAATGCAATTTGGGTCATTATTTGGGATTTTCCCTTAAAATAATTTCGATTATGTTTAAGAATTAATACCATGAAAAAAACTCTAAATTGGTACACATGCAACAAATTTACTAAAAACTCATTTTTTTATTATTAAAAATTCCAAATTGGTATACCTATAACATTTATCTCCTTTAGTTTTCATTAAAATTTATCATCAAATTATTAAATTGGATGACATATGACAATTGATGATAGTACCAATTTAAGGTTTTACCTTTCGTTCATTAGTTTGTGATTTTTTGTAATATTAATCTAATTTAACATAAATTAACTGAGGATAAATTTATCACAAATATATCAATTTGGAGTTTTTAATGGTCAAAATTTTAGTTTTAAGTAAATTTATCACAAGTTTACCAATTTAGAGTTTTTCATGATATTAACACTATATATAACTAATTTTTTTATAAAAAAATTTAGGGTTTTTATTGGAAAATGCGATCATTTTGTTGGTCCTTAAAAATTACTACTTTGTACCCCTTTTTTTTTTTTTCTTTTGCTTTTACCATTTATTTTAATCACATATGGACATTAATGAAATTTCCATGCCTAGAAGTCGAAAGCTGTTTTGGGTTATTCAATAAGATTATTTAAAGCAAAGAGAGAATAACGCAATCTCAATCTGTTTTTTTCTTCCTCAAAATATGACTATTCAAGCTATATTTGAACAAATGGAAAAAAAGAAGAAGAAGAAAATAACTTATGTGAGTGAGTGAAGAAAAACTTAATGAGGATTGAATGATGAATCTACGTCGTTGACGACTCAGTCGCTGCCTCCTCTTGAAAAAGGCATCCTCCCCTTGCTCGTCTTTCATTTATGTCCTTGCTTTGCTTCCCTCAACTCCTTTTATTTATTATCAACTCTTCCAATTTCTTTTTCTTCTTTACTAGCAAGAATGGCACACCTTATATGTGTGGAAAAATAATTAAAATCTAATAAAAAGAAGAAAGAGTGTGATTTAGTATTAGGGTCAGTTTTGCAAACAAATTTTTAATTATTACGATAGTATTGAATTGGAATTTAGTATCTTCGATAGTTTTATTGGTTACGCAATCGTCCCATCTGCCTTTCAAAAATATTCTTTTCTACATTAACCATTCTTTCTTCTTTTTCCTTTTTGTGTCCTTTGATAGATGGTCAGACTTTCTTTATGCCACTTAAAGAAAATCCAGCCTACCATCGGATCCATCTGATTCAGTAAATAGTCTAGACCACGAAGACTGCAAAGTAGGCCCGGGTGATTCACCTAAGCGACAAGACCTTAAAAGTAATAATGTCAATGCCATAACACATGGATCCTCTCCTCTTGAGAGGATTACTTTTACGTGATCTCACTCGTTTTTACTTCCCACAAATATCCGTCCTCGAGCTCTATTTGATCAAACTAAAACAAGAAGACTTGTGTGAGTGAGTAAAGAAAATATTACAAGGATTGAGGGATGAATTTTTTGCATTTTTGATATTGGAATCGCTGCCTCCTTATGGAGACTAGAGAGGCATTTTGCAAAAATGGTTGTGTGCAAAAATGATTAAAATGTAACAAAAAAGTAAAGGTGTTTGATTTGGAATTTGGATTACTTTAGGAAACACATTTAAATTATTGCCATATTTTTTAATTGAACTTTAGAGTATTAAGAGTTTTATTAAAAAAAACAAGATCATTTTTGTTTGTTCTTAAAAAAAAAAGAATAATTTTGTATAGTGTGTAATATTTTGTTTTCACCATCAGCCACTTGTGACATTGTTGGAATTTTCTAAACACAATTTTGAAATTGAAAGTTGTTTTGGATTTGTCGATATTTTATATAAAGTAAAGTGAGCATATTACTTTTAAAGGATTTCAATTGTGCTTTTTCTTCCTTCAAATATCCTTCATCGAGCCTGTTATATCAAATTAAAGAAGAAGAAGACTTGTGTGAGTGGGCGAAGAAACTTTATTGAGGATTGACGGACGAATCTGCGTCGTCGATGTCTAAATCGCTGCCTCCTCTTGCTTAGACATTCTTGCCTTGCGAGTCTCCCCCTTATGTCTTTGCTTTGCTTTGCTTAGCTTACCCCAACTCCTTTCTTTTCTTCTTTCAGCTCTTCCTTTTCTCTTTCTTTTTTACTAGCAAAAAGGGCACGCCTTGAACGTGTGCAAGAATGGTTAGCCTAACAAAAAGAAAATGAGATTTGGATTGGTTAAGGGAACAAATAGAAAAAGGCGAGATTTTTATAGGAAAATTTAATATTTCGTTTTTAGCATTTATTTTAATCAAATGTGGACATTATTGAACAGTGCCAAATGCAAGAAATGGTTAGCATTTATTTTTAAAAACGTTAAAAAAAATAAAATGAGATTTGGAATTTATTGGTTCAAGCATGCAACATTTCCGACGACCGGAGTTTGGGCAATTTTGTCCAAAAAAAAAAAAAAATAGAAAATTAATGAATTAAGGTATTATTAAATTGAAATTCAAAAACAAGAAGAAAACCATATGATGCTCTTTGTTTGTGGAGACCCAAATCGATTTCGGTTACGAGGCAGCAATTTGGTTAAGGGAGTGGAGGAGAAAGAAAGAAAATGTAAACATCTAAATGAATAACTTAAACTTAATTAATTTAGAATTTTCTTTTTTTTTCCAATTACAAATTTATGACAAAATTGCCCCTATTTTAATCACCAGAAAATGTCTACCGACGAGCTAAGGTCTTCAATAAAGATTAACTTGATCATTATGGGTCCTTATTTGACACAAAATTCATTTCGGGTCTTTATTTGAAATAATTGATTCCACTTCAAATCCTTATTTGACACAAAGTTCACTTTAGGTCCTTATTTGAGAAAATAGATTCACTTCATGTCCTTATTTGGAATTTTCCCTTTAAACTTTGATATTTATCCTACAACGATCTTCTTAAATGATTTTTTTTTCTATTTCCATAAATATGTATACAGTTCCATTTTATGGTATATTTACAAAAATAATTTATTTCAATTTTCTTATAAGATTTTTCATAACAAAGTGATTTTCCTTATACATCATGTCAATTTTTTTTTTTTTGCACGCAACATGGGTGCAAATTTTATTTTTTTTTTTCATTATTTAAAGATATCATTCTAAACTTAATGAGATAAGTTTATTGGAAATTTTAAAATTATTATAAAAGTACAATTGAGTTCTATAACTTTCAAAAAATACAATTAAATCATAAAACTCATCACGAAAGTGAAATTAAGTCATAAAATCTTCAAATCAAAAAATGCAAGCAAATCATAAAATACAAGCAATTACAAAGTGACCATATCAATGACCAAACATGCACATATGGTGATATATCTTGCATTGGAATCTGTAAACACACATATATAGAGGCATATTAACTCTTAAAATATTGGGTTAATACCCTGAAAAACCCCAAATTAGTACACATGTAACAAATTTACCCCTAAACTATTTTTTTGACTATCAAAAACTCCAAACCGATATACATTTGACAAATTTACCCTAAACTAATACATTTGTGATAAATTTACCTAATGTTAGTTTTCATTAAATTTTATTGTCAAATTATTAAGTTAAATAACATGTGACAATTGACTAGTATACCAATTTGGGATTTTACACTCTATTTGTCACAATTTACAATTTTTGTGATTTTTTTGTGGTATTAATCAAATTTAGCGGATGGTATATTTGTCACAAATTTACCAGTTTTGGGTTTTTTGTGGTCGAATAAATTAGTTTGGAGTAAATTTGTCATAAATGTACAAGTTTAGAATTTTTTATAGTCACTCGGGGTAAATTTATCACAAGTATATTAGTTTGGGGTTTTTCTTGATAAAAAATAGTTTTTGGTAAATTTATCACGGGTGTACCAATTTGGGGTTTTTCAGGATATTAACCCTAAAATATTACTTGTGTTTATGTTAACTTTTTTTATTTTTATTCATTCACTATAATCTCTTAACCCAAGTTTTTAACTAGAAGTTTCAGAAAAAATAAATAAATAAGGGTTTATTACTATTTTCTCTTTCTATTGCGGTAGTTAGGTGATGTCTTACCTATTGTGACCTTAGATGATTCATGAAGAGTTACTTTCTCATGGTCAATAGTCATAGAAACAGAATCTAGAGAATCGCATTTCTCTTTCTATTGCTCAATCAAATCCTTAGATTATAATAATTCCTCTCTTGAGATAAAAATACCGATAAAATGTTAATGAACGTTGATTTTAGACAGTGTTTATATTAAATACAGCAATCCTATGCTAGTGTATATGATTACATTTCACATCTAATTGAGCGTGTGATCAGTGCAATTCTCCATGTGGTGATGAATGCAGCTGAAGCTCTTGACTCGGAGGGTTATTACACAAAATAAAGAACACAGTCTCATTAGCATAAAGAGAATATACAAATAATTGTCTTATATATTTCGACCAAAAAAAATGTCTTATTCACCATTTGATTGAAAATTATAATTATCCAATCTTTTAAATCAATGATCCGATGAACTATGCAATTTTTTCTTTAAAAATAGGGATGTATACAATAGGTGGAGGTAGCATATAGTATAAATTGAATTTAGATTACATAAATCGAGAGATTCACATGAAATTCACGTGGGCTAAATTAAGTATATATTCTCCATTTCTTTTTTTTCTTTTTTTTTTTTATAGAATTCTTTAGTAATTAAAGTTTTGATTTTATTTTAATTTTCAATGTTACGGAGTCGTTCTTCGATGGATTATTTTGTAAAAAAAAATCAATAAGAAACAACAGTTTATTGTCAATAAGTTATCTGGGGTCGAATATGACTGTAGATTCAATTCAATCTAGACAATATTCTGTCTTGTGATAGCTCTATCTGCCCCCTAGACAATATTCTGTCTCTCGATGGCTCTATCTGTCCCCTTGGGTCAAAATACTTGAAACTCTAAAAGTAAATAAAAATCACTGAGGATATTAGAATATTAATTAAAATTCTCAAAATCTTAAGAGCAAGGAAACTAAATCAAATTCACGTCCTGTGCTTTTTCTCTCTCTTTTCAGTTTTCACTTTCTTACTCTCCTTATTTATGAATATATTCAATCTTTACATGATTTCTATGTTCTTTATTTACCAAGTTTTCTCGTTAGCAAACACAAACATGCGACAATTTTTGCTACTTTTAATTTTTACATTATGACGTTATGCAGTAAGTGCTATAAAGATGCAAAATGTGATTTTGCTTTCTTAATTTTACGACACCTACATTGTAACCAAGTGGACGTATTTATTAAAAAGAATAAATGGTGCAGTTTTATATATCTTTAAAATCCGCCTTGGACCAAATATATATATATATATTTTAAGAACCTCTGCATGGACCCCTTGCAACAAAGAACACAGCACTAGAAGGTGGATGTTGCGAAGACAATTATTAAAGAAGGGAAGAAGAGCAACAAAAAAGCATCGTTTTTACTTTTTTCAATCTACCCATCTTTTCATTTGGTTTCTAATTAAGGCGATACTGCCTTTCCGAAAAACTGACTTATTGGGAGAACTAACAACATAAGTACCATAATATTTATGCAAAGCTCACTTAAGGTTTATAACTATTTTTTTGATTAATTAAGTGGCATAACTTTAATATGGCCCTCAAATGAGTTCCATATAACTCTTCAATTGATCATTGATTGGTCATATTTATGGTATTTAGATTTTTTTTTTTTAAATTATGAAATTTAAGTGATTAATTAAAAGTTATGTCATTCAATTGATTTTTTTTTAAAGTTACATTATTCAAGTGAATAAAAAAAAGAAAATAATTGTATAATAATTTTTAATATACAATGAAAGTAACATTTTATTTTAAATCACAAAAAATCAAATTAATTATAAATTATTATGAAAATAATTATTTTAAAAAAAAATTATATTTAATAATAAATTATTATTTTTTACAGTATTTGAATTTTTTTAACAGTAGCATTTGAAAAATTATTATGTTAACAAAGCTCAAAGAAAAAGTTACGATACTCTTTCTCCTGGATATACGAGGACCAAGACCTTTCATGTCATACCTTTCGCTTTTGCCACTTGCATCGTACGTATCCTCCCCCTCACCGCCACCACCTCCACCCCAGAATTTGCGCTCTCTGCGTCCCCAATCATTGTCATCATCAATTAAACACAGAACCCTACAGTAGAGCCCACTCACTGCCCACCCCCTGTCTTCTTGCCTCACTTCCTAAACTCATTCTCCAACTGATAAGATCTGACCAGAACTGTCCTATTTTAAAGCTGGTCTAATGCTCCTGAATCTCGAGTAAATTGAAGCCATAAAAGAAGTTACCTCTCGGATCCTTCATCCATCCATTGTTTTCTCGAATCATGTCTTGAATTAGTGCGTTACAAACTATGTATGTCACCCACATATAAATAAATATAGATGATATTCATTGTTATATCCTAGTTACCTGATTAGTGTGGAAAAAGTTCTTGGGATTAAAAACGTAGGAGAACACGTCCCTTATATCAAGGTAAGTAAATGTCTTTTCCATCTACTTGACTAGACGAATGCATGATATAAACTTTCTTGGATTTGGCTAGGAAGCCAAAAGGAAAGATGCGAGAAGAAGAGAAAAGCTACACCGCACTCGAAAGAAGAAACGTAGACTCTGAACAGATGCAGCCACCTAGTTGGGAAGTAGGACTCCTCTGCTCAGGTAAAGAACGCGGCAAGATAAGGACTCCAGCTTGGCTCACGCCCGTTTGAGTCATGCAGCAAGGGGAGAGGAATAGGAGAGAGACCAAAAAATCGCCCTCCTCCCTCCCCCAAAAGATTCAATCATGAAAGCTTTGGGGACCAAAAGCGAGTCCTGTCGCATCTCTCTCCTTTTTAAGCTTGTACGTTACTTGCGTCAGGGATGGCCCAAGTTCTAATTGCAGTGGCCGTGGATTCTCTCATTTATGGGATCGGGTTGCATCTCGGCGGGGTCATTGACCCCTGAAAAGGACATGGGGGAAGAATCGGCAAGTCTCCGTTCCACCACAAGAGTGAATCATCACATGTCGCTAAACTCGACCGGGATGCACGGCCGATTCAACTGCTGAATTTATACTTATCTTAAACCGAAAGGTGCTTCCTGTGCTCAAAGCTTTCGTGTTCCTTGAAGTTACACAATTAAAAGAATGACTACAATTCTAGTTCTTATAATCACGAGGCCTGATGTTTGCGATTTTGCATGGAAATTGAACTAGAAACTAGAAGTTTTCGAATTGATGGACGTCTACCGATCACAGAGAATCCTAAATAAAGTCGCATAATTATCTAAAAAGAAAAAGAAGAAAAAAGGCAATTAACACATGCCATCTCGACCATAGAATTTGAGAAAGAACGTTGGGGATAAAGGATGAAACGTTTTGCGTACAGTCATTATCATAAAATTCCCAAAAGAACCACAAAATACATTCTCTCTCCTTGGAAAATGTCAGTCTGTGAGCATATAGGGAAAGGAAGCCACGAGAGATTGAGAAAGAGGGATGGAGACAAGAAGAGCTTTTAATGAGTTCCCTCTCTATTCAACTTGCCTTGGCCCCGCCTTGGCCGCATCTTGGATGGGATGCAGCTGGAGTTCGGCTGTGGCCATTAATGAGCTCACATGTCCCCTCGGAGTTCAATTTTGGTTCCTCACTTTTCGATCCTCGAAATCTGAGACAGCATTGTAAAGCTAACATCATCTTGCTATAGTTCTTATCTTCTAGGTGGCCTTCACTGTCTCCTTGGAATCTGCATTAGCCCCAACATACAAACTGTATCTGCATCTGCATTCACAGTTGGACAAAAGCTACTTACATTCCTAGCTGAGGATGAGTCAAATGGGTTTTTTTTTTCCATGCCCTTTCGACACAATGTTCAAAACCCTAATAAGAATGGTAGGGACCCCTCTTTAATTATGAGGGATTTCGGCAGACCTGCAATTGACCGGTGAAAACGCTGAAATACTCCTTGTCATCATGACCGAACTTGGCGAGGGCGACGCTGTTCGCTCGAATTTATTTCGGCGGTGGGTGAGTTGGAGGGCGATATGCGTAACGTGCACCGTGTAGGACTGATGCAATTGGCGTTAAGGACTCGGATCCCTCTCGCTTTCGCTGGTGCAATTTCCACATGCAAATTCAAGTCCATTTATTTCGTTCGTGTCTGTCAATGATTGAAGCATGGCTACCATGGCATCCTCCTTTGATACCCGATCGTTGCTTTTGGGGGCTGTATTAGGTGTGGAGGGGACCTAAACTTCCCTTGACCAACATCTATTTACCCTCTTGTTGAGCTAGACATATATAGAGAAGGAATAAAATGATTTGCCCTTTGTTTTAACTGTGATTCCAAGTTCCTAAATCATATCATTCTTCTTCCTCCTAATTTGCTCAACAGAGTGATCAATCAAGAAATATTTTCCGACTAGTATGACTTGATCTACATGGGCTAAATTCATTCTCTCATAAAGGTGAGCATGATTTTAAGATAAAACTTGAACCCGAAGAATTAGACAAGGTGGGAACCTATCTGGTTCCAAATTCTAAGGTATGTAGGATAGGCTCGGGTTGAAAAAATTGGGAAACTTGCTTTGATAAGTAATTCCAAATTCTAAGTAGGTGGAACTTGAAATAAGTTTTTGTGTTTTTGTTGGTTTATGTCTTCTCGTGATCCTACAGTATTCTATAGCATCCGATGATAAATGTATAATTTGGAATTATTAATATAAGCTTCCATCATATGAGTGGGACTTTTATTTTGTTAATATTTCATTTTTTTTGTATCTAAATATAAATTATGGTTAGTAAATTATAGCAATGAATGATAATTATCAAAGGTAAACTGAGAACTTATGATTCCAAGGTATGTAAGGTAAATTTCATATTCCCAAAAATAAGGAATTTGTTCTAGTAGGTAGGTTTCAAATTTCAAGTAGAACCTTCTCTCTCTCAAGCTAATGGTCTCCAAACCCTTGCTGATGACTGGGTGGTGGCAATTCCTTCCCCCATATCAAATGGTGTCTTTAACGGGGCTTGCCTAATTGCAATTTTGGTCAGGGTTAATTAGATTTCAGTGAAAGTGAAAGGTTAGTACTAATTAACGGATTGTTTGGTGCAGGCAATTAACCCTCTGTCATGCTTGCTTATTGTACGAACTTTCAGAAACCCCGTTGATTGCAACTTGATTTCTCGTCCTTTGCTTAATGACAGTCCGGAATCATCATTGACCTATTCTAGGCCAGTTAGGAGATCCCCTCACTTCCGCCAGCCCAAGATAGTAGGTTTGGGAGGCTTGGTTATACATCGCCGGTATCTTTTCTCGTGAGAATCAATTTCCTCTCAACTCCTAGATTGAAAAAGGGTGTCGGTTGAAATAAATAGTCTATGAAAACGACATCAGATGTGATTAAATAAGGCGGACGGCAAGCACTAGCAGCGGATAACTCGTAGAGTTTAACAATTAAACTAACGATTTTGGGTCTAGTTTCTAATGGTATGTTCCTCGTATGCTGAATTGACATATGCACAATTATGTTTAGTGCTTTTTGATCATTCTTTTCACACATTTCCCCTCAAAATAATTTCTCAATCTCACAAAAAAAAAAAAAAAAAAAAGAAGAAGAAATTCTGGCCACAAGAATTTCCCGACTTGAACACAAACTTCATGAAACTTTGGAAGATACAGTTGTGCGGCATAGTTTTGATCTCATGAAAAAGGTCTCTCCAAGTTGGGCGCAAAGTGAAGAATTCTTCTGCACAGTCTTGGCACACCAAGGCCCAAAACCAGAAGACAAATTGGATTTCCGTAATCCATAATTTCACAGCTTGCGTCCGGCTGATCTGAACATATCGAGTAACTTAAAGTCCTAGTGAGACTTCTCCTTGAGGATGTAACTTCCGTTCGCACGATGCCGACCTTGCTTCCCGCACTTCAAACTGGATCGGGTTTCATTCAACGGGTTCAATGGGACTGGTCCTCCCTCTCTCCACAAGCTCATTAAATCGGAACGTATCTACTTGCCAAAATGTTGCTTTTCCCCCTTTGATTCAATTCCAAACTCAAGGCCGTTCCTTCTAGTATGGTTTCTAATAAAGATCGGCAATCAAACCAGTTCTACTCGGGAATCGGATTGTTACATCTTGAAAACAGGACCCATTTCCGATTCCAAATTCTTGGAACCGGTGGTAAGTAGTTCAGTTCCCGATTTTGATTGAAGACCCACTGAGGAATGAAACCAAATTGACAAGACCGGTTTTGGAGCCGGTTTCATAAAGCTAAAAAGAAAAAGGTAAAAACCTCTAGTTTTTTTATTCTTGACCTCTAGGTTGAGGATTTATATAAATTTGTTGCAAATTTAAATATGTTGTTTTTTTTTTTTTCAAGCTGTTAAAAGTTGGAGCAATATTTATATAGATGAATGAGGGATGAAGTTTTATAATTTATGTTTTTATTACGTGTTTGAACTTTTTATTATTTATAATTGTATGTGACTATGTGTTCATCTTATGAATTGTTACTTTTGGGAGGTAGGGATTTCCATTGTTCACCTTTTACTTTGATTCGTTTCATTACTCATATTATTTTCAGATAATGAAACCAGAAAAAGTATAGAAAGGGTACTTTTTTCTTAAAAAAAAAAAAAAAAAAAACCAGAAAAAGGGAAAGAAAAAATGGGTTCTCAATAGAACTTGGAGCCAAATTGGAAAAAAGAGTTGGCTCCAGAATCAATTCGAAGGCAAAAATGGCAAATTCAAAGTTCCAAAAATTAATAACTAGTTCTAACATAGTAGATATCAGGTTCCGAATTTGAAACCTATATACCTTAAAATCAATCATCCTGGTTCCTAAAATGGATCTTAGCTAGGCCACATCTCCATCCATCAATCATAGGCTAGCTCAATCAGGATTCGGGAAAGGATCGACGGTGGGAAAGGTCCACTTTCGTTATTAATCGAGGGATCCAGGAGCTCAACCATCTTCCAACCATATGAATGACTTGGATCGGAGTTTCTAGGACATGCGAAAAGAGACATTTGAAAGCGAAAAATTTATGTCAACATCATGTTTTGAAGCTTTGAACGAATTTAACCCCTTTGTATACTTCTTATAAGTTTCTTCCATTAAGCCTCATCAACATGCATCAACATTCTTTTCTTTTTTATTTCCTTTTTTTATATATATAATTTAAGCATTTTTTTTTGGCGTATCATTGCTTGCACACGAAAAATGATGGCCTTCTTGTATATGTTGCAAGTATCTTATATATGAGTATCTCATTAACACTTGTTAAACAACTAAAGCAAATTTTGCAATGCTTTACTCGTATTATGTTTAATTAAAGCTTTAAAAATCAAAATATTTATATTTTAATATGCTTACAAGTGCTGCCCATTTTGTAAGGGAAAATCACCCGATTAGTCCTAATCCTATAGTAAAGATATCAATTCAATCTAAATTTTTCAATTTTGCTAATTCAGTTCTAAATATTTTCATAAAATTTCAATATAATCATTTTAATCAATTTTAATAAAAAATTACGACGTAGCAATAAATTATCACTAATCATTCTACATAGCACATTGTTATGTTAGCTATTTTTAGCAAAAATTAGCCTTAATAATTACATTAGAATTTTGCAGAAATGTTTAAAATTAAATTGATAAAATTAGAAAGTTATAACTAAATTAATATCCGTACAAAATGTTTAAAATTAATTGAAGACTTTCTCTCATTTTGTAGCGGTACTTCTTTGTCGGAAATGTTGAAGTGGGTCGATGAAGTTATCATGATTCGATCCTACATTTTTTTTTTTTTTTTTTTTGAGCAAGTCCCTATCCTACATAAGTCAGGCAATTTTCAGCGGTGAATTTATTACGTGGGTCACTAAATTTGATGTAGTTATTAGATGAAAAATTAATTTTTGGGGGGCAGGAAGATTTTATCAGGACCCCAGGTAATCTTCTGTCATCAATGAATTGGAGGACCCATATTTCTTAGAATCAATTTAAGGCCACGATAGAAATTGAGATTCTCATTATAACCTTCTTCTTTTTTCTTCAAAGGACCACAACTCTAGAATCTATGAAAATGAAAGGAGTCGACGACTTGTTTTCTCTGGGTCAGAAAATTCTTCTCCTTTCATATAGATGAAGAGACCAACCCAAATGAGCTTCATAACAAAGAATATCCAAAAGAGGTTGTGGAGGACAAGAAATACAGCTCAAAAGGAAGAGACTCGCGAAATTGAGCTTTAACGACCCCACCCCGGTTTTATAAAAAAGAAAAAAGAAAGGAGTCGACAATTGAAAGCAAAAACTATGCAATATATGGCACCGCCAGGGACCCAAGCATGGATGATGGATCATGACATTGGCCTTTGTCCTAGTTTTTTTTTTTTTTTTTTTTGGTCGGAAATACGTAGCACTTTATTTACGAAGGGAAAGCATCACAACCCGTTTTTAGGGCATCAATACATAGCATATCCAGAATAATCTGAGGAGGTGAGGAGGCCCGGTTTGAGTTCAAAGAACCACAACCAAAGGCCTTAGCAGCCCAGTCGGCGATGGAGTTCGCTTCCCGTCTACAGTGGCACAGTCGCAAGTGGGAAAATCGGGAGATCAAATCTGCAAGTGATTGTAGTACAAAAACAACATTAAGTCTTTCACTCTACATATAAATTTTCGGGTTGAGTGGGGATTGGCTTAGGCTAGACCGAGTCTCCTCATTAAATACCCTTACTCAAGCTTGCCCAAATAGTCTCAAGGTTTGTGTGGCTCAAATTGGGTTAGGGCAAACCCATAAGCTATTAGGTTCAGGGGTAAATGGTTCCAAATTATGTATAAATTCTACCTGAAACCTGAATCTTACTCATTGGAATATGTTCCTCATTTTTTGTTGAACTTGAAACCTATTATGCATACCTTAAAACTTGAAACATATCCCATCATAAGTTCTAAGGTCCCAGTTCCATTTATTTTATTAATTGAACAATTATGGTTAATTATTACATTTAATAACCACCATTTGTTGTTACATTTCACTGATCACAACTTATATTTATATACACAAAAAATATGAAATATTAACAAAAAAAAAAGTCTTAGTCATAAAATGAGAGTTTAGATTAGTAGTTTTAGATTAAACATTCATTATCGGACATCACAGATCAAAGAATTGCATGAAGATATAGACCAAAAAAATGCAAAATCTTATTCCAGCTTTTAGGTTCCAAGTTCAAAGTTCTACCTACCTAGAACTTGAAACCTACCCATTAAAATATGTTTTTCAATATTTGGAATTTGGAACTTACTCTACATATTTTAAAACCAAGAATTAGAGAGATTCCCACCAGTTCGGTTCTTCGATTCCAAGTTTTACCTTAGAATCATACTTATCCCTAATCAAGTTCATAATTAGGTCTATTTGCATTGTGTTCACAAGACAATCATTATGGTTGGGGAAGGGTCATATGACTTTGGTTAGAGGGCCGGCGAGGTTGGCAACAACTACAGAACTACCGCACCCCCTCCCCGTCCTTTTTTTTCCTTCCTCTTTTTAGATTTTCTATTATCTACTCCGAAGGGTCTTGCTAATGTGGCGCCACATTTGCTTTATGTGTACATCGAAATTATCAAGAGAATCAAGAAACTTTCCCACGTTGTGCAAAGTCTGTATTAATACTTATTTTCTTTGGTTACAAACAGGACAATCGAAAAAGAATTATAGATTATGAGCTAGGGATATAACCCACTAGAAGAAGGGCCGATAGACAATAAAACCCTGAATTGGGCTCAAGAAGCAAGTTGCTTCAACCGAGCCGATCTTAGACCAGTTCACTTGTCAGGCCCGCTCTTAAATTTTCGGCTCAAGGATGCCGAACTTTTGAGAAAGCTCACGGGCCTCATGTGATTGGGAAAATTCACATTCTAAACTATAAAATCCCTCTAAAGCAAGGGTCATCGGTTCTTATCCTGAAATCAGAAACCGGCTACTAATTAATGGAACCATCCTTATATGTGACATCAAAATCTTAACTAATTAATTGAACTCAAAAATGAGCGGAATGCTAAGATTAGAATAACATATTGCCAAAGGCCCTTAACATTTCCAAAGCCCTTTAGTATAATACAATTCCCAATAGGCAATGACTTTCGGCATTTTCGGAATCCCACTCCATACACTTAATAAATTTTTTTCTTTGCACTTTGCCTTCACTGAACTATTTAAGTTCTAGTTTTACCTTCACTCCCACTATAAATCACATTCCCTAATGCATGACAGATTTGACTGGCGGAGCACAGATCTCAAAAGATAACGGCTTAAGCGAGCTTTGATTGGCATTGCGCGGTCTCAGTGCCATATCACTTGAGGTCCTAGGACTCACCTAAGGTCACACGAGGCTTAACCGAGATCTGCACCAGGACAGCGGTTGAGGAGAACAAACATACGTTCACCTAATCAGGACACCAGCGGAGGAACTCAAGGGACACCGGCCGGTGGCGGCACCTTGCCGGGCTCATGCGGCCTCATTGTCACGTTGTCTGAGGCCACTCGTCCTAAGCGAGATCTGCCTCACCTCAAGACATTTATTGGGTCGTCGTGAGACGCGGGTGGGGGCTAGCGCAGTTGGTGGAGAGGTAGAGGCTTGGCTGGGAGTGCTCATGTCCAGTGGTCAAGGCTGGTGGTTGATTGCCGTCGTGCACAGTGCAGCTGCTGGAGGGAGGAGGCGGCAGCGGCGGTAGTGAACCGTGAGAAACTCCCAAGGAAAGAAAAAAAAATCAAATTTGGAACCGTGAGAAGTTAATGATGGCGGAAGAAGGAAGCTTTTGCAGAGGATGACGACGCTAATGAGAACAAAAGTTCCTGTCAATTGCTTCTGGGAAATGGGGTGATGGAGAAGCGAGCTTCATCCTTCCAATGGACAAAAGAAGCTGGGATTCGGGGAGAGAAGGTGGAGCCCAAAGCCCTTGAATTTCAAGTTCAAAGTTGATGCTGTTTGATAACGCTTTAGGGAACACTTGTTTACGTTCTTTTGTTCTCCGTAACAAAAATAGAACAAAGATGCGTTTGTTAATTCTTTTGCTCCCGAGAATATATTTAGAGAAATAAAAAACAAAAACAAAATTATTTCTTATTCCCAAAAACAACTCAAGAAATAAGTTTTTTTTTTCCCTCTTTTCTTTCTTTTCTCTTCCTTTCTTCTTCCCCTAGCTGATCGCCGACCTTGACAATGGCTTGCAACCGACCAAACGAGGCTTGGCCATCTCGCCGGAGTCTTGTCGGCCCCCAACGAGGTCACCCCAAGCTCACCGACCACTAGCCAGGACCCCTAAGGCTCGCCATGGTCGGGTGAGGCTTAGCCTAGCCCATATTTGGCGAGGCCAAGCCTTGCCCAGCCATGGCAAAGCTCAACCTCGCTCAATCACCACAAGGCCGAGCCTTGTCAAGCCAAGGTGAGGTTCGGAGAGACCTTGCCAATGGCTGGCGAGGTTGCTCCGAGGTCGTCGAGGGGTTAGAGGAAGATAAAAAAAAATGAAATAAAATTATTAATAAATCAAAATAAATTTTAAGTCACAAAAATATTTAAGATCATACCAAACGTATTTTGTTTTGAGAATATAAAATTTATATAATTATTAAACGCCTTAAAATACTCAGAAATGTTACCAAACACGCAAAGTTGCTGCAGAACAAGTTTTTGTGGAACATTTCGAGTTTCAATGCTTCTTTCAAAATCCAGGTCCGAGGCGACATAACAAATTATCAATCCATTTAGTGGGAGAGAGAAACATGAGAAGCTGACAATGCACGACGAGCTTTTTTACAAGCAGCCTCCAAGCCATGTTTCTATCTTCATTCCGTCGGAGGTACAATTGCATCTTATTGTGACTAAAACCCACCCCGCAATATAACCGAAGGCGAAATATGTATAGGGAGAAGAGAGGATGGACATGTATAAGTTGCAGGACTTGAAATAATAAATCAATCAACCAAAGAAAAGAGAACGTCAAACCCATTCTCACTGCTGCAACAGCAACCTGAAACTGAAGTCGTATGGCGTCACTTGTACCAGCTGCTTGAGCGGCTCCCCCTTCTTCTCGAGGCACTGGACGGCGTCTCTGCGGAGCTCGTCCGGCAGCTGCAGGCACACCCAGTCCAGCAGCGACTCCATGTCCTTTGCGAAGTCGAGCAGATACCAGTCCAAAAGCTTCGGGATGACCAGCTTGTTGGTTCTCGATATGCCCACCGATGCTTGGAGGTAGTCCCTCTTTGCTGCTTCCAGTTCGTCCTCAACGTGACACGCGGTATAGACACGCACCTAATTCACAAGGAGTACCCGACATTCATTTGTCTCTAGTTCTAGCTGATACTTAGGATTGAAACTAAACCCAACAAACTCGAACCAAATTGATTCGACATGCAAAACGAGAGAGATCTGTTTATAATACAATTGAACTTACTGCAGGAGATGACCAGCTTCCACAGGAGAGAGCGAATGTAACCAACGGCTCAGACCACTCCAACCCGAATGTCCGGCGTGCTTTCACATCCTCATTCTTTGAAGCTTTTGGACATGTCTAAATAAACAGATAATCCTAGTCAAGATTCAAGGAATTTTACAGATTCACAAACAAACCTCTCGAGACCATCTTAGAAAAGGTTTATGTTTAGACTTACGAATTTTAAGTGGTAAGGTAGCCTCAAGATAAAATGCTCAATGGTAATTGCATTCATCAAGTGACCCCCAACATTGATCGTCGCCTGAAGCAGACACAGAACAAACAGTTGCTAATTTAGTCCAATAAGCTAAATTCAATAATCAACGGATCCTGGACATGCATACAGGTTGTGTTACGTACACAGCGACTTCTAAGACAGTAGAGAATATATAATCAGCCAAAACATGTTTGTTGTAGAACCAAGTATTAGTGCATCGCAATGTAATACAGATTACAAATGTTACCTGTTGCATCAATGCAACCACTGCTTCAGGAGTATCTGGTATTCCATGCTCTAAAAATGCCTGCACAATTGATCATATTAACATGCTTTCGTGCAAAGTACTCAAGATCGCTTCATGAAATCCAGCAAGTGTATTGACTTTGGAACACCACACAAAGGAAAGACTCACATTCATCATACAAGAATTGTAAGTGTTTATCCAGAATGCCAACTTCTGCTGATGAGTGAGCCCATCTAACTTAACGCAGGCAAGCTTCCCAAGAAGAAACCTGAAATCAATTAATCGACGGTCAGGTCAACAACATGGCTGCATGTCAAGTGAGAACCATGGAGAGGAAGAACTTACTTCAGCCTTTGGATCAGGAACAGAGCATTCGTTTTCCGATTGACATCAACTGAATAAGCATCCACCATGTAAAGATGTCTGTAAGGACCAACATCCCTCTTCCCGAATTCTGGACATATTTCATAAGGATAGGCCGATTCTCCATTTCTCCCATCAAAGTTCATCAATTGAGATGGTGAATTCAACGATCCAAAAGCTTTTGCTTTAGATGTGCTCATCCTTACAAAGATGCTAGACAAGCACCTAACAATGTCCTCTGATATTTTGTTTGGCGATTCATCCACTTGGGCTGCTCCATCTTGCGAAGAGCTCAATGAATTTTGCTGCGCTTTTTCCTGGTCTCCAAATCTGCTCTCTAGCTGCAGGATTAAAACCCATAATTAGTATGGCTAAGTTCTAGAATGAGCCTGCAAAAAGAAAAACTTATAAATCATACCTGCGGTTTTGAAGATTCAAGCATCTTCTCTGCCTGTTCCTGCTTAATTGGACTTTTCTTGATGGGTGTGGAATTCTTCGAAGTCTTCTTGTCGAGCGACGCTTTGTCCTTCGAAGAATTCACGTGCAAGCAATTCTCCTTTCCTCGCACATCTTCCAAAATCGGCGGAGAGCTGAACTTTTTCTGCGCTGGTTTCCCATTCATCACCCTGCTAGAACTATTCCCAGTCCGATCTTGTGAAGATTCGGAAAACAGGAGCTTTCTACTAGATGCGCTCCTGGCGAGCGCCGGTTGATGCCCAGAAACAGATGCTAGAGAACTGAAGTCGCTCTGTGACATTGACTTCGACCGCTCGTGTCTAGCCCTTCTTGCCGGCAATTCATCAGAGACATCACTCGAAACCTCAGCATTCCTCTTGGAGGATATGTAAACAGCTTCTTGGTATAGACCCTGTCTGAAATTCACCACCTTCTCTTCTAGCCGAACAATCTCCTCTTCCAAAACAGCTACTTCAGCAAGAAGTTCCAATGTCTAGGAAAGAAAACACATGCTTTATCAGTGACCCAATTTGCACAATTATCGGTATCAACACAAACACAAACGGTTTATACATAAAATTTGAACAAATTATACTGAGATCAAGTTCATCTGGGTATTTTCATCTCTTGCAACATATAAAACAAAAAAAAGGGAAGAGAGAGAGAGAGAGAGAGAGAACCAAAGGAAAGGAATGATGAATAAACTAACATGAGGAGGGAGATAAGGAGGGAGACGAGGAAGAGCTCCAAGAGGCCTGTTGAAGGCTCTCTCTAATGCTCTGTGAACATTCTCTTCATGTCTGAGCTTCTTCTTCAGCTTATCAACCTGCAAATTCCCAACAGCAAATTTAGTTTGAAGCTATTGAAACTACCAGGAGTTACAAGCTCAAAATTGCCCACTAAAAAAAGACGGAAATGTTCAAGAATTGATGGTTTCTGTACATCTTGAAGCAATGCCAATTTCTTCTCTCTGTTTAAGCGTCGCCTATTGGTCACGGGCTTCTCAGCTCCCGTCACTCTGCTTCCTCGAGTCTGCATTATTTCCTTCTTTGGCATAATGAAAACAAAACCAAAAGATCAAGACCCCAAACCAATTACGTGAGTTCAAAGTGAAGCAAAAAGAACATAGAGAAGAGAAGCTATATTCTTTTCTTGAGAATAGTGAAAGAACCCAGTTCAGATTCCTATCAAAAGCGACAGCTTTTACGGTCCAGAATTAGATGATAACTCATCCAAACGATATCTAAAGGACACTCGGACATTGACAAAACAGGGGGAAAAAAGGAAAAAGCAAAAGCAGCAAAGAAAAGAAAAGAAAGAACCGAGAACATCAATTATTGTGGGAACAGAGATAGTGACTTAAACTTGAATACGACGTTGAGTCATTCTATCTCAATCACAATCTCGTATTACCCACTGGGAAGAAATTGACATGAAGGAGTCTGATTTACAACAATAAGCTGTGATGTTAAATTGTTAATGTTGGGCAGATGAGGTGAAGGGGTAGAAAGAGAAGAACTACCTTATCTGGATTTGGAGAAGATTTCGTGGTTTGAAGGGCAGTTCGAGCTCTGGAGTTCATCTTCTCTTCACTATCCTGGGGGAAAAGAAACAAACATTGCAAGCACTTCAATAGCAGTCCCTCTAACTAAAACGAGGATATAATAATGAATTGTTGATAAAAATATAGGCGGAAGATGGCAGTAATTACAAAGATGGCGCAGATAAAGCTGAAACCAACCGACTCCTTCAGAAACTTTGCACGCAGAGAGAGAGAGAGAGAGAGAGAGGTTCGATGCAATGTTTAGCAATTCATTTCACGGACCCTTTTGCAGAGCGGGAAAATTGAAAGCGGTGAGCATCGGAGAGACTCTAGTCTAGAGAGAGAGAGAGAGAGAGAAGAGAGAGAGCAGAAGTGCGCCTGCTCTGCTGCTTCTGCGTACTGTATTCCTCGGCCTCAGTGAAACGCTAAACAACAAGCACCCCACAGAGACAGAGTGGGAGATGAAGAAACTACAGGTGGAGAAAACGACGAGGTTTCGAGGTTTAAGGAGGTGAGAGAGAGAGAGGGAGAGAGGGTCGACCAAGAAAAGCGTAACAGATGGGCAACGACAGCGGCAAAAACCAAGAACGGAGCTTATTATAATATAACCTTTCTACAGCAATTTAAACTTAAAGAAAGAGAAAGTACCACTGGTCTACTGTAACATATCATCATCTCAGTAATGTTACAAAATTCGAGAGCGTAGACCATAGAATTTAGCTAAACGAGAAAAGAAGATGACAATCGAGAGAGAGAGAGAGAGGCCAAGAACACTGAATCACATACTCTTCCTCTTCAGCTCCACCATGAAAGCTTCTTCAGCTTCACCTCATCAGCTCCACCATGTCCTTGTAAAGAGAGAGAGAGAGTGCGAGTGATCTGGCAATGGCAATTGTCTGGTCTGTGGCTCTCTTTTAAGATCTGGCTCTGCGTGAGTGTGTGTGGGAGAGAGAGAGAGAGGGGGAGGGAGGAGGGACAACATGCGCTCCCTCATCATGAAGAAACGTGAGCCCTTCCTTTTATATCATCACTTTCCCAAAGTTCTTTCTCTCTTTGCACTTCACCTTCTCATTTAAATTCAAAAAAAATAAAATAATGTTGTAGCTCCAAAAAATCAAAAAAAAAAAAGAAAAGAAAAGAATTTGCAAGATGTATAAATAAAGGGGCAGGTGTAGTAAGGCCAAATCCATCCTTGCTGAGCGAAAGAGAGTCCATTTAAAATACAACTGACAACGGTGACTACTCCCTCAATATTATATGCCTGTGTCCACAGTATCTTGACTCACTTTCTAAGTATACTTTCACAGCAAAAAATTTCGTCGATTTTCAAACCATTCACTCGTTAACCCCACTCGCCTGAATCGCTTCTCGTCCGACCTTGTCCAGATCCCGACACCCCACCGCCTCTTCTCACGACCAACTTGTTCTCCCGCCCGGCGTGGTCCTGTCTACGAAACCCATATCAGTCACGGTGCTTTCGAACTCCTAAAAATCTAGCATGCCCTACTCCAAAGATCAAGAAAGCGACCTTGTCTGGCCCCCTATAGAATAAGGGGTCTTATCTGCCTATTATAATGGGAAAGATGAGCTAGTATTCAATTGAGATCCAGTTGTTTGGTTTCGCTCCTGCCAGGATGTGTTAAATTGACTACTAACTTAATTTAATGTGGGTTGCAAGCATTTCTTTAATTGAGATGTCATTTTCTGCAGTTACTTTCTCCCTGCATGATTGAAGTGGAAGGGAATTTTTCTGAGTTAGGAGTCCAAAGTAGAAGACGAATTTTGTCAGGCGTTTCTGGTTACAAGAAACAAATGTAGGGTATGCCGTGCTTTTAATGCAAGTCCCTAGCTTGGGCGCATATCAAAAAAATAATGCCTACTTTGCTACATAAATACTCTAAGGCCGTAGACTAAGGTTATTAAATTGAAATAAGTAATGATGAATATCGACTTTTCTTGAAAATTGAAAAGGAACGGATTTTTTTGTTTTGTTTTAAAAATGATTATTTTTTAAATATAATGTTGATATTTTCAAAGCATGATTAATGTCTTTTAACAAGTGTTGGATATTTAGAAAAAAAAAAATCCCTGTCAAAATGGGCCAACTCTATAGTGACTTTTGAAGTAAGTAAGCCGAACGTGCTAATTAATGATAGATAAAAAGAGCATTCATTTTGTATTGGGATGATAATAATGATTATGGCAATCTGGACAATGCCATCTCAAACTACGTTCCACGTACCTTAATGAGCTTTGGCTCAATGTCATCATTAAATAAAAATGATAAAATTATCTAGAAAGTCCTAAACCTATTGTACTTTAATTAGTTCAGTTTTAAGCCTTTCAATTGTGCTAATTGAGCTCTAAACATTTTCACATTTTTTCAATTGAACCCATCCAACCAAATTTAATAGGAAATCACTAACACAAGTGCCAATAGTGCTACATAGGATAACTAATGTTGACATGAACAATTTTTTATAATTTTTTTTTAAATAGATTTTTTAAATTATTTTTTTTTTGCCAAAACGTCCTCCTAAATCAAAGGGCAATTATAGAAGCTATAACAAAAATTTGTAAGGAAATAGTCAGAGAAATCTAAGTAGATCGAATTTGCTCTAAAGACGTGTACAAAAAAAAAAATCAATACATAACATCTATGTCAGCTTTTATGTTTGGTTGCATTCGTAAATTTTCTTTCTAGACGATCCTATAAATTAGGGAATAAAGGAATAGAGTATTTAGATATTCCTATACTTCATTCTCAATTTCTATTCGCGACAATTCGTAAAAAAAATTGTTTTGTTTCCAACGAGCTAAAAAATGCAATATGTAAACTAAACTCATTCTTTAATTTTATAAATTTAAAGCTATTTGCTTCAATCTTCCCTCTAGAAAAAAAAAAATACAAGATTTAGTTACGATTATAGATTTTTTTTTTGTATAATTCAGATCGGTAAATGATTTATTTACCATCATTTGTTTTAGAGCAGTTATAAATATCATGCTTTCAATCTATTTATCTATTTAGAAAATAAATAGAATTTTTATCAATATGTATGGCCTCGGACCATTAATTATGATTTTTCATCGGAGTTCGGTCACTTAATCAATCCAGAAAGTCAAATAATAAAGGTGGTAATAGTTATTTCCTAATCAGCATGGACAGATCCAAGGCTTGGGTGGGCCTCCCATGATATAATTTTTCCAATAAAATGCATTTAGAAATTCAATGAAATTAATTTAAAATTTTTAATAAATTTTCAGTTTGCCCCTTCAAAATCGTTTATCAACAGATTTCCCTGGTAGTCAGCCTCGACTCAGACTTGGAGTTGTGATTTGCGAGCGCGGAGCTGCTAACCAACGCAAATAAAGTTTGTAGCTCAATAAAAAAAATGGTAAATTAAAAGAAAACAGGTTAATATCAATAAATAACTCAAATGAAAGTTGGAAATCCAAAATTCTTAGCTAATTTGATCGAGAAAAAATTGGTAAATTATTTTAATATACGTTGGTAATTCCATATAAGAGTTAGTATATCCAAAATGCCTGTAATTTCTGCAAATAAGAATTGGTAATTTAGCATGATATTGTAATTTGCAAACTACCAAAAAAGTTTGTAATTTCACAAAAGGTATTGGTAAATTACTAACAAGTTACCTGGACAAAAGAAAAGGTCTATGATCATTGTTTAACCGATAGCTTTTGACATGGACCAATCCTGCCAAGGTGATACGAGCATATATTGGCCTAATGCACTTATGTACGCTCGTCATTAAATAGCTTAAATTTAAATCAGCTGGAAAAAAAAAAATCGTTCGACGAGAGTCTATTTGGGCTGCCTTTCACAAGATGATTTTCATTACCCAAATCATGCTCTTTAGAAGTTATTTGAGGCACCTAGACTTGGGACATTTGTCGAATGAACTACTGTGCTAATCAAATCATCATAGATATGCTTGAAATTGAGTAATAAAAAATTAATATCTATTAAACTAGATAAGAAATGTTAGCCGAACAGCTAATAATTGCATCCGAAGGGTTTGGGAACACGAGACGAGACAGAAACCTCAACCTGCTCGATCGAGTTTACGGTCATTTGTTTATTTGTGATATGACTGCGTACGCAATACGCAGTTGCAATACGTGACCTGCCCGGCAACTCTTTGATAGGGACCCAAGCATTTACCAGTTCAAAATATATAATGAGAACAAATTCCAGTTACGTGGATGAAATTACACCCGTTCAATGACTGCTAGCTTTAAGAATCCTTAAGTATGTCGACGAAATGGCATGATAATGCCAAAAAGATGAAACTTTGATTACCTTTCTATGTAAAGATATCGTATATATTTCGCATTGTTTTATAATGTTTTCTTGTTATTGTTCTAATTTAATTTCAGGAGACAACTAGATACGACCTCTAAAAATGATTCTAATGAGTCATGAGCGAGCTTAGGCTAACGTATTATAGTAACTATAATTATTCAATACGTACTCTACAACACCTTAGACATGCATTTTAACAATTTTTTTGTTCAACTATGAGCCTATATTGTAGGATGAGGATTATTTATAATTTAGGATCATTTGAAGTTAGGCAAAGTTACCATCTAAGATTCAAACACATCAATTACGAGATAAATGGATGGCTTTAGGGGTGAGCATCGGTCTAGAGTTAACCCTAGATTGACCCTAGACTAGCCCAATCCTGCCGGTTATGGTTCGGTTTCCAGGGAAACTAGATCGGTCCTTAGTCTTGAGATTCTTAGATCAGCACTGTGAAAGTTGGTCATCGATCTTGAGAGTTCAAGGTCGGTTCAACCGGACCAACCCTGAGTTTTATATATATTATATATCTAATATATTATTTATATTTTTTTTATATAAAGAAAAACCCTAAAATAAAAGGTGTTAATAATATTAAATAGCTATTTAATAAGGAATTCAAGTAATTTTACATTGTTCTTTAATGACTTAGATTTTTAATTTCTTTTACGACATCGACAGTCATAATTTACAAAGGAGAAAAATATTTTTGTGAGGAGTCCTCACGGTGTTCAAAATGACATAAATAGCTTATCACGACATCCTCTTCTAGTACTCGTTCTCTTTTATCTTATTTGTCATCTTAGTCTTCAATTTGTCAAAATTGAAATAAACAACTTCTCCGCTCGCCATTAGACATTCACCTTGCTCGCTTTGGATCACTCGTGCTGCTAGCCACTTAATGCTTGCCTAGCTTGTTGCTCCCCGCTTGACACTCAACACTCACTCTACTTGACATTCGATGCTCGCCATTTTGCCTCTCTTAGTTGACCTCGCTTGTCACCAAATCCATTGGGTTGGTCCAATCCATAGTCACCTTTTTAGGGAGTACAAAAAATGAAATAAAAAAATTTCAGTTGGTCTTAGGTTGACCCTAGAACCAAACCGAACCCATTTGGTTAGTCCAATTCTCAGTCACATTTTCAAGAAGTACGAAAAATGAAATAAAAAAATTATTGGTTGATCCCGAGTTAACCTTGAAACTGGATGGAATCCACTGAGTCGGTCCAATCCTTGGTCCCAAGTTCAATAGGGTCAGTTCTCGGTCTCAAAAATTAAGAACCAACACTGTGTGAGTTAATCCTAAGGTTAAGGTTGATCAAAAAAAAAAAATCCTAAGGTTAAGAGGTGGACCAGCCCAACCCGAACCCAACCTGAACCATACTCACCCCTAAATGGCTTAGTTTGATTATATATACTTCCCCCTTTTCCTTCTTTTTTTCTTTTCCTTAGTTTCCCTCTTTCTCCTTTCCTCCTTTGACCCTTAGTCCATCTGCGACAATTTTCTCCATTGCACGACCACCACCCCTGCCAGATCACTAGCCATGATCGTACCTCCAATGGTGCCCGACGATGGTTGCCCCCACCCTCACTGCACAACAATGCTGCTATTGTGAAAGAAGTAGATTGAACACAAGATAATTAGATCGGACACAAGATTTATGTGATTTGATCAGTGTGACCGACTCAAAAAAGAAATTGACAATGTATTTTATCACAGATCAAGCAATGCAATAAAGATTATAACCATACTCTAAAAAAAAAAAGGTATTATATGTGTGAGAAAAGATCATTTTTATGTGACACTTGAAAGTTTGCACCAAAATTATCACAAGTAGAAGTTGTTGCCCTTTATTTCCATAAAAAAAAAAAAAAAAAACCCAATGAAAAAGAATTAGGAAACAAGGGCCGTATTGAGTTGTCTTAAAAAAAGATTAGACTTTCCATTTCGATGAAAATGAAAGGTTTAAAAGAAGACTTTTTAGACATTCCCGATGCATCAGATCATATGATATGCATAACTTAAAGATCCAGGAACAATGAATTAATTTAAGAGCATGGATTTAATCATAGTTACGGGCATACTTTACTAGCACGTGAGTCGCAACTCGTGCATCATGCGTGATTTGAACAGCATCTCCCTCCCTCCCTTCCCCACCACAACATGCATCAGAACGAAAATAATGCATTTCTTTTGGTCTGAAAAAGCTAACCTTAATCCTGTCGTTCTAAAAGCTAGCTAACGGGTAATATAATATAGCCATAAATGGTTACATCAATGTCCAAACACACAGATTAACGATGTCCAACGCAGTTCCCACTCGACTTGATTGCATCTCACAGTTTCTCTCACACGCAATTAATCATCCAAGGTGAGTTGGGGCTAGGGCTTTTCATGGGAAAATGAAAGATGGACATGCGGTCTATAGTAAAAAGTGGAAAGTGACTCCGACAGGGCTTTTTTGTTCTTTTTTTTTTTTTTCCAAATCTAGCGGGGCCAGCCGATCCTTATCCACGATTGGCAAGGGATTTGAGGCCCCCAGTAGGGGCTAGCAAGGGTCACTAGCACTCACCCATGGTCAATGAATGAATCAAGAAGAGAGGAAATGGTGATGGCGGGAAGGAGAGTTGATTATGGCAACGGTCGTGGTGTGGCTGGAGGTCCACAATGGTATCAAACAGGTTGGTGTGTGGTGGAAGGGAGACGGTGAGCTGGGAGTGATGAAGGCTAGGGTTTGTAGGAAATTTGGTGACTTGCAAAGGGATAATTTGGTCTTTTTTGATTAGATCTTGTTTAGAATTGGGAAAATTGTCTAAAAAGTCTTAAATCTATTATACAATAGCTAATTCAATTCTAAAATTTTTCATTGGACCAATTTAGTCTTAAACATTTCAAATGTGTCAATTTAATCTTGCACATTTTGGCAATATGCAAATTTAATCTTAAATCTTTTAACAATTTACTAATTTAGTATTTCCAACTAATTTTGGCTAGAAATTATTGACATGATAGTTTAGTTAGTGCTAGTTATCCTAAATAACACAATCGATGCTAACCCGAATAATTTTTTTAATTTTTTTAAAATTTTTTTGGTTTTTCTTTTCTTCTCTTTCTTTTTAGTTTCTTCTTCAACAAGTCACAAGGCCTCAATCATGGTTGGCAACCAGCAATAGGTGAGGTTCGGCAAAATGGCTAAGACCTGACAACTAGTGAAGGAAGAAGGGAAAAAAAAAGTATATAAAAATTTAGAAAAACCAAAAAAATTAAATAATTATCCCCGTTACCGTTAACCATGCCATGTAAATGGACAGCATCCACCCTAGCAATTTGTTTGCTAAAATTAGTTGAAATTTATAAATTATTAAAAATTTATAATTAAATTAGTATAATTGAAAATATTAGAAATAAATTGACTACCGCACAATAAGTTCAAGAATATTTGGACAACTTTACCTTTAGAAATAGCAGATTAGTATTTTGAAAACTGAGGTGTGAATGCGGCACTAAATGAAAAGCGAGACGTGGTTTAGTAGTTTTCCCTGTTTATAGTTAGCAACTTGTCCAAAGTTTTTATTCATAGAAAGTAAGTTGAAGGGGAAAAGTACGCACACGCTCCAAAGCTTCCGTGCGGTACTGCTTCAATTTTCGATCGCTTACCTAAATTCTTTAACTATCAAATTACCCAGCAAAAAACAAATAATTTGAGCCTTGGAATCGATTATCTGGGCCCTGGGAGCGCATAATCACTGTAGTAGCTGGCGCAGTTACACAACCTTCATCACTAAAAAAGAGAAAAAGAGAAAAAGAAACGCTCTGCTCTTAATTGATTGTCCGTGAACATTCATCTTTTTAGTGATGTTCGATCAGATCAAACTTATGTTAACGAAGACCCGATCACGCCTCATGCTTGTGGCATCATTGTACTCTCTCTCTCTCTCTCTCTCTCTCTCTACTTTTTATTCTCTTCGTTTCTCAGTACGGGTGATTAATCTCTCTCTGTCTCTACTTTTTATTCTCTTGATTTCTCAGTACGGGTGATTAATCAGCTAGATTGGCATATCATGTTAGATGCTTAAAGTGGGTACAGTCCAAAAGAACTTGATCAGATCACATACTCGGGCCCTCATTGGATCTAGCCCTGCGTAAACAGCAAAAGAGCCACCATAATTAACGTGACTCGAGAATCTCGAGACCCTAAATAACCCTTAGAAACCCTAGACGTGCAATTTCGCAATAATTTCCCCAACATCATCACTTATAAAACATTCATACAAAGTACCGTCTCCTTATCTAGTCGCACACCACTGTGTACGTTCTAGCTAAGCCTTCGTACGAGGGAAGATTCTACCATGAACATTATAGTTTAGATGCGAGCGCGACTGGTGCACATTGAACGTCACATTGAGTGAATTTTGCTTGTGATTTACCTGAGACTCTCATTGGATCTAAATATTCTGTGAGCCCTGTGGCCATTTTTAATTGAAGCTGAGAGTGAATGGAAAGCGTTAGCTAGATCCAGGGCAAACGCAAAAAGATAAAAAGTGAAGAACATCTCAAATCTCAGGAAGGAATGGATGGATATATGTGTGTACAATAAATGGTCCCAACCTTCCTCTTCTTTAACCTCCTGTTTTTTTCTTTCTAGTGGTCCTAGAGATGAAGAGGCATTGATATACCATAGATTCTTGGGTCTAACTTTACTCTCAGTATATTGTGTGATGAAGCGTTACGAATAATGCACAAGTCAAGTCGCATCACGCAATGTCCTAACTCGATATCATTGATTTCATCTTGTCAAATGCGCTTGGTTTTGAGAACTTATTGAAGTGATTATCAAAGTAATATAAACATATTCGATAAGATTTTGTGGTAATTCCTCGAAACATCAGCTTGATGTACACGTGACATTGAAGATTACACGATCAGTGGGAGTCCAGACAGAAAAGTTGGGGACTGACATTGGTGCAACAGAAGCTCAATGCGATCCTTAGAAAAGGGCGAAAGCAGAGCCACATGCAAAAAGAGAAAGGCCTCGCATCCCTTGTCGTGACCTCCACTACGTTTTCTTTTGGCAGATGCGATCATCTCTCCTGATGACTTTTGGTTTTGCAGTTTCTGCGATGGTTCCATCCAATCATCATGAATGTCTTGAGTAATCTTCAAGGGAAAAACAGTTTATGTTAATGTCTCCTTTTCTTTTGTTTTCCAGTACGATCCTCGAGCTTACATCCTAAAGGCTGCGGTGGCCTGTGCCTCTGATCAGGTGCGGATGATGGGGGAGAGCATGCCAAATGCTCATCAAATAAGGCTGTGAGAATTATATTTTTTGGGGGCAATCCAAGAATATCATACCTTTAAATTTAATAAGTTTTTTTGTCGAAAGCTCATAATGAATTAGGATTGGGGTTCTATTGAATTAGGAGGTAATGTTTCTTCTTGAGTTTGTCCTATTGAAAGAAGCTCACTGTCAAAATACTGGATTTCGTTGGGACACATAACAGAAAGCCAATACATTTATCTGGGAAAAATTCAAAAGAGAATTCAAATCTCAGCCCAGTAACAAATTTAATTGGACCTACTTTTTACTCTAAATATAAGATAGTGAATAATTGGTAATTATGATAAACTGTTTTGCACAACGTTGATCTTCCTATATTTAACCGTTGCTTAATACCTTCACATGTGCATCTCAACAAATCAAAAATACCCCTTCACACGTGGTGCTTTTACGTTAGATTTGCTCTCCCTTAATTGAAATATGCTTTGTGCTAATGATTATCTCAACTCAAATCCCCCACCTTGTTCCTACTACTTTACTTCTTCTTTGTCAATACTTCCGAAGGATTGCCAGTTGGGATTTCATGAAAATATTAAAATTTAACTACATAAACACAAATGCCTAAAATTATAATTTATGAAGACTACAAAAAAATTGCACCTGATTTTTCACATCAATACCCAAAACATATCCCTCCTTTTACATCTACAAGTTTGCTACCTCAACTCGCCAAAATTGTGCATTTCTGTAAAAGATTGCCATTTCTCATTCCAATAGTGCCGTTATCCATTTTCTCACTCACCCGCATGCATCCAAACAAAAAAGCACAAACCCTAACCCGTTGCTCAGCCGCCAGATGCCCGCCGCCAATGTCTCAGGCCACACACCCCACCGCCCCGTACGCAGTGGCAACTCCACCCGACCCAAAAATCTTTACTATGCTCGTCGTTCTTCCCAATCCTCTCCCCGTTCTGCAGACTGGAGGGTCACTTGGGTTGAGAATTTGAGTGTGCAGGTGATGGAAGACTAAGGTATGTTGTGAGTGTTTTACCCGGGAGATGGTATTTCAGTCATTTTAATAAGGCTAAGATGGCAAAGTTGTACTTTTAAATCAGAGATAGCGAAGTTGCCGTCTTAAAAGTAGAGACATGTTTTTGGTATCCGGGGTGAAAAATCAAGTATGTTTTTTTATATTTTTCCAGAACTGTACCTTTTCTACGTATGTTGATGACTTTATGAAATTCCCACTGGCATTCCTTGGGGAGTATTGATCCACGTTTACAACATATCTCAGAAGATGAAGACATATATTGGTGTAAGCGTTTTCCATTTTTCCAGGAGATGATCAAATATGGAAAAGCCAGCGTTGTCTTCTTCGATATGGGATGGGAGTGAGATGCCTATCCCACTGTCACGTCTTTTTACTTCCGCCAGAATTAAGAAGAAAACAGTGAAGCACAGAAATCCAACTTTCGAAAGATTCTCATTTAAATAGAACACCTTAGAAGACTTTTGTTCCGGGCCTCATCTTCCCTTTTGTGCATATTGCTGATGGCTGTCAGCCTGTCACTACAGAGCTCAGTTCACAAAGATAGAATGGCACGATCATGAACCATAAAATAAAACTATAAAAGAAATTTAAACCCAGGCAAAGAATCACCTCATAATCAGTGCCAGGCCCAGGAGGTCACAGCGATTGAATTCTACTTCTAGGTTTAACTTGCACTATAGAAATAATTTACTTTCCACAAAATATGTGGGTTTAATCTAGCTTTATGAATGCCAAGATAAGAAATATAGGTACAACCATACAAGATATGAGGCTGTCGATTACATAGGTTCAAGCAGAAGTGTGATGGTCCCAATTCACATCAAAAGGTCAGTTTCTTCATTGCAAGGACCCAGCGCAGGTTCATGTGGTCTCGGACCTCTACCAAACCACCGGAAATTCGAGGTTTGGATGTTAATTCATGTCTGCAAAATCAAGGAAAGCTGGCTTGAATCGAAGTGTGTCGTCGGACGCCGATCATGGTGGAAAGGTACTAGAGAACGAACTTCATGTCGAGCTTTGGGCATCGAGCGGTTCGTTTTTGGGCGCTATATGGCGTCCATAGCCACTATGTAGGATCCGCATCTCCTGCCCATAGCCGGCATGCCTAGCAAAAGAAGGCTAGATATCCGGCTCCTGCGCAGTAAACAATGAGTGAAGATCGAGCACAGCCAGCTTGTGCCCGCGACACCGGTGAGATACAGATTAATCCCTAACATCCTTCCATATTTCATAATATCTGAAATTTCACGGAAGTTTCGTTGTCACTTCTCCAAAGAATTTCCATTATTATCTATTAATATCTTTGTACACATACGTCAAATTTGACTCTAGTAGCTTGAGCATTAGTTTAATTCTTCAAAAAACAAACTTTACCAGTGCAAAACACAATTAGCTAGCCCAAGTTACCACTCAGAAACTCAAATGCTTATGTAGAAACCAAAAATAATTAAAAATTGAGATTTTAGTCCCTACACTTTTATGTTGTATGACTGTACTCTCTAGGATTGAATTCGGAGTAAGACTCTCGCAAGAACCAAAGTTTGAAAGTCTTTTGTGTGCCAAATTTGGACTATCCATACAGGTAGATACGTTGTTATATATTTGCTTTAGTCAAGAGCAAGAATTGAAATATGAACTTTTGCATTGAAAAAGAGATGTATCCATGTCATGACCAAGTTCGATTTTATCTCTAAACAAACCCAAACCACAATTTAAGTAAAAGTTCAGGAACAAGAGTCTTGATTTTTAATCTCGAGACCAAATTACAGAAATCTATCTATGTTTGAGACCATGAATGTAATTTCTATTGAAATGGTTTGTTATCATAAAAGATGTGTCTCTTGATTAAAAGAAGACATGACTCTTAATCGTGACTCTTGATCAAAAGAAAAGATGACTCTTGATTATTAAAAAAAGTGACTCTTGATTCTAAAAAGAGGTCATCGGTAATTATAAAAAGAAGTTATTATTGACATAAAAAATAGTGATGGTTGGAAATAAAGTACCTACTCTCAAAATATGTGTTGATTGGTTGTCTATGATTAGAGATTAATTCACATAATATTTATAATAATCACAACTATTTGTAAATACTTTTTTTCAAAATTCTCTCTTCTTCTCTTTTCATACGCACATTTATAACTCATTTAAGGTAAATTCCAAGAGAAAAGTTGAGTAATTGCTGAACTCGTTTCTCTATGGCTTTGGTGTATATCCCAGAAGTATATTTCTTCTAAACTCGACAGCAACAATAGTGGGAGTAAATGTTACCTTAAGAACAATGATCATTATCATGTATCAAAATATCAATGATCTATTATTACTTATCCATCTTCGTCAACAATCAAATTTCCCCAAGAATTTCGTCTTCTTTTTCATCCACTGTGCGGGGACTCTCGAAGAAGAGAGTGGAAGCATTTAATGTGCGAAGACGAGACGGGTCATCTCCGGGCAGCACGTCGCATACGGACCTGGGGTAACACCAAGAAATAGATGCTGACAAACTGTTAAGTTTTGATCCTCAGGTCCATGATCCAAGAATGAAACGTGGGTCTCCTCCTGTTCAGAAGGACGAACATTATGATTGCATCAGAACTGGACCCGATTGTGCGGGTTTGCGAGAGAGAGAGAGAGAGAGAGAGAGAGAGAGATGAGTGTCCGGCGGTTGTTGACAAGCATTCGATGCTTCCAAGAGAGACTTCTCAGTCTCGGCAGTTCCTCTCAGCAGAGGCATGGGGGACATCCATTGATGCTCTTAGCTGAGAATGGTGAAGCACCCCCAATTTGTATTTATTGCTTTTGTACGAAGAAGCAAGCATCATGTTAGCTATGCGGGTCTCTCACCTCTGCCACCTGTAGTATTCATTTTTAGCTTCTTTTAATAACGCCAAAACTAACAAGTCTTGTAATTAAATAAACAAATGTACATGAACAAAATTTTCAAAGAAATCAACAAGGAATAATAAAGATCATAAGAGGTTTGTGTATTGAGGTTTAGGGAAACACATAAACATTTTTGCAACATATTGTAATGCTATAGTTCTTTGACTGATGGTGGATTTTTTGTGGTTGGTTCTCTCATGAAGTAAGTACCCACATTCGGATCAAATCATGAAAATTTTCTGTGCCCTTTTTATCATTTTCATTGATTTCTCAAGAAATTTTATTTGTTTTCATTTTTATTTTATAGCAAGATTCATTACTTTCCACTTATCTTACAACTATTGGCATCGAACCACATCTAAGGGTCCTAAAGCTGATTTGGGCTTTTGCTTGTCTAATCAATATTTGGAAATTCTATTTGCTGCAATTACGTTTGAAGCGAAAGGTTGAAATTGAGAATTTTAACAGAAGAAACAATTTTGGGTTATAGAGTAATAAGATGCATATTATTTTATCAAACCAAAGTTTGGCCAAGACTTTGGACAATAAAGATAAGTTGCCGGAATGATGAAAGAAACCAATCTGGTTGAGTTGACATATTAATTCAATTGAATATCTTGGACGAGGTATTGATTAAGAGTGGGTTCTTCATGGCTAGCTCTCCTTGTAGAATAAGTACTGACCCGAATCGAACCACTTCAATATCTATTGCTTTTCATTGTTTCTTATTATTTATTCTGATATTTTCGTCTTTTGGCATTTGATATTTAATTGCAAAATCCGTTAGTTTCTGAGTAATGTCACAGAAGTTATTCTAACAAAGCAGTTTAATCGAGTGTTCGAAACTCTTTTAGCGGCCGTCTAAAATCCTACCCCACTAGATTTGACAACTATCATCCTCGAGTACTAGATAATTACCAAAGCAAATAGGTCCATAATTTTGAGAGCGACCCAAATAAAACACTTAAGTACGTTGATTCTAACCTCTATATGAATGCGAGTGTGTGTCTTCGATTTGTTTAATTTCTCATCACTAATATTGTTCTTAATTAGGGAAGTCAAGAAAGTAGAACCAATGCCCAATACTGCATTTATGCTTGGTGGAGGCTATAAAGTGGGTTTCAAATATTTCATAATTTTCAAAGTTTTCCATTCTGCTTCTTGATTTTGATAATTTTGCTATAATTTCGTAAGAGTTTAGTGCACTTTTCATAATAGAGAATCCCGAGGATGAAACCGGTGGAGCAAGCAATTTGTTATTGTCTAAATTTCAACTTTGGTTAGACCTACCCTATCAAAGAAAGATAAAAAAGAACAATCAACTTTAGGTTATTACAAATATCTTGAATTACCCGTAACAAAATCAAATAGCCTAATACTTTTAGTCAGTTCTCTCTTTTCAAACCGGTTTTCATAAAATATAAGTCATTCCAGTCCCAATTACACAGTAAACCTAACTTTGACCTTATGTGATCTATGGTTAGGGAAATCAGATGCCAACATTAAGTCAGTAACACAACCGCGACAAAAACTGAAGCGGAAAGTCGTAAGCAACCACAGCATGAAAATGACAAGAACCCTCTTATCCTCCAGCACCAGATCAGCTACAGTATTTTTTCTTATGTCCATGTTGTAGCTCTCATATTTTGGAGTGGCGACATGATGATCATGATGACGTGGTGGCCGGCCGGACCCACCACCAAAGGGTCGGGTCACGATCTCAATTGGCTGGAGCTGGTATTGATCCGGTGGACCCGACCCATCTGGACCAGTTCCCTTAAAGAGGTCCCCAAAGTGCATCCAGCAAAATAAACACTTAGATGAAACAAAAACATGAGCGGGCATGTAGTCCCACGGAATATACCACCGGTTTTGCATACAATTTGTACATGTATAACTTCACAATTATTCCACAGCTAACACTGTCGTGTGTTGGTGTCGATTCAGTAGTTTTTTTGGAATTGGGGTGGGGGGGACCGGGATGGGTTCTAAGTGTGGTTGGACCAATCTGGATTTATGTTTTTTAATGATGATAGAGATTGGATTGAGTTGAAAGACAACATATATTGTAGACAGAATTGACCCAATTCTAGAATATTGACGTTGAAAATGAATAGACGGAATAGACCACCTTCTTGATTTCTTTTCCAATATAGTAGATTGTCATCATTGTCTATACATCTCATAGCTATCATCGTTAATATGGGTAATTATCACTTGCAAAAAAACAGATCTATTTATACCAATGGGGATGATAGATATGGAATATGTAGGGAGAAAAGATAACACTAACAAATTATTCACATAAGTTTGTAGGTTGGTAAGGTCATTTCTCCTTTGACAACTTGAGACTTTTGCCAGCTAACTCCATCACTATGAACGATACCAAATACATGGTCCCCAAATTCTACATAATCACATACATCACCCGTTTATCTCCATTGATTGCCTGATAGTTCCAAACACAATCATGCACTCTCCTCTCTCTTGTCAACATCAGCCCCCTCTCCAAAGAAAATATATTTTATGCCTCAGTAACACAACTTGCATGACAACACATAACCAACTAATTATATTATTTATATGATATGCATTTTAATTAACTTTTCAATGAAGTCCTCGCTCCTTGTATATATCTACCAGAACACATTACTTCTTTCCGTGGTGGAGAGAGTCTTGAGGTTTTATCTTTATCTCCATCCGTCCTCGTTATGTATACGAACTACCATTGATGCAGAACAAACCATTCATGGATGTGGCAAAAAAGGGTTGTTGATAGCTATAATTGTCGAAGGTCAACACCATTGATCACCGTCATAAAAGACAATCTGTTTATTCGTGGCAAGACATAAGGTTTAATTTCGATCTCCAGCGGCAGGAAAAGGGCTTGCAGTTGCAAGTATGCCTTTAATTCAGCCCACATGCATTGGGCACCTACGTACTTGTGTATTTATTCAACCTAATTGTTGCAGATGCAGGACGAATGCAGGACATTAATTAGCCAAAAAAAAAAAAAAAAATTATCTACTGCTCATCGGAAAAATGGCCCATGTCTTGCATACACATTGATGTTGAAGTTATGGGGTGTAACGTGGGTGAGTTTTCGACTATGTGTGAATAACATGAGTTTACGAGGAAATAAAAAGGTCTTAAATTCATTTCATGGTGCCTCCTACACCAGACAGCTGATTCATGAGTGCTGGTGGTGCTGTTTCGATCCCAGCATCAGGTGTTGAGATCCCTCGTATACTCACTTAGGACTTCTCCGGATGGAGTGGCAGTAACCCTATTGCACTCCCTGGTGTAATTTACTAGCCGTAACCAGCACAAGTAAGGGTGGCGGGTGGTGGGCGCTTAACCATGGCCATGAAAAAATAAGTTGGGTGAAAGTTTGACACTCGAAAGGATTTAGCCTCGTTATTACAAGACACCAGTGCGCTAAGTCCAACTGTTGAAGATATTGTTGCCAATGCTAATTGATTTTAATTGATCTCAATCACAGGAATCTTCGCGGGAATCTTTTTGAGATATTATTCATTCCTTTTATTTCCTTATACATGTAGACCTCTGGTACTATTTGTAATTACACATTAAATGATTCAGAAAGCAATATACAATTTTTTTTCCAAATCCCTAGCTTTCTATTCTCTGACATGGTATCAGAGCCTCCCGCCTTAAGCTAGCTTCCGCAACATCGACGTCCTGCTTCTTCCATAGGGAGGTATCTTGCCAAAGAAGAACCAAAGTTCAACTTCTGGTATGTCCGAGGGTGATGAGGAGTCTCGCAACAATCAACAAAGAGGCAATCTCCCTGCGGAGGACATCAAATGAATCCGTCAGATAATTGAGAACAATCGGGCCTTGTACAGCCCACTTCGGGGCGTATTCAACCTAATCCTGGGCATTTCTTTCCAGGCCCGTACGTCCAGTGGGTACATGTGCCAGTTCAGAACCCAAATCCCATGGAGCCCGGAAGGAATGGTAGGCCGGAAGAAAACCCAACGAATGTTGCCAGGGCGCTACTTGTCCTACGGACCGGGTTGGTCTTTTCCGGGTCAGTCGAGTCGCGAGGAAAATCCCTGCTCGGGTCAGTCGGGTCAAGGGGGAAATCCCTATCCAACTTACGGACCCGGCCTTTTTCTGATTGGAGGTCTTGCCGACGGCCGGCCAAAACGTGGAGACCTGCTCTACAAGGCCGCCGCCAACCAACCTGAACCTTTTCTCATCTTGTAACAGCTTTCGGACCTGAAAACTATTCTACATGGTCCCACAAGCTCCGGCAAGTCTTGTAACCAAAGATAAAGATGGTTTTTTGGACAGCACTGTTATGATCCCGTCCAACAATTGACTTGCGCGACAATGGTGAAAGTGCAATTAGCTTGTTTGGACTTGGATAGGGAACTACCTTTCACTGGAAGTCGCTGCTAGAACACCGCCAACTAAAGACACTATTTTTTTGGGAAAACGTACGAGAAATATGTACGGGAAACTCAATAAGGCTAAGATTTTCTCATTAACCCAAGCCCTATCGGAACTCAAGCAGGGAAACCTATCCATCTTAGCTGTCTACAACCGATTGTCCACTCTCTGGAACGAAATCGAAATGGCAGAGGAGAAATTAGAGGGACCCAAAGCTACCTTGGCTCAATATCGAGCTATAAAGGAACGGGAGAAGACTACAAAGTTTCTATTCATCCTAAATGGGGCGTACTTACCATTTTGAAGCTAGATCTTGGTCATGGGTCCTATCCCTCCTCTCGGCCGCATCTACCAACTTGCGGTTCAAGAGGAATCCCAACGATTGCCGTCATTCGAGTACGTGAGGTGGGCGATCGCATTGTTCTTGCTAGGGGTGTGCAAAATAACCGAGACCCACTCAAATCACCCAAAACCGGATCGGAACCACCTCGGAACTAGTGGTTCTTAAGGGAACCAGTCCAATTCCCGATTCCAATTTATGGAAACTAGTGGGTACCGATCCGGTTCCGGTTCCATGGGCGGATCATGCCACCTGCCCACCTGGACCAAACCGATTATATTATAATAATACATTAATTTTTAATAGTACAAAAAATCGAAATTAGCCAATGTAAAATTTATGGCTCCAATCACCATCTCATCTCTCTCAATTCAAAATCTCCCCAGCTGTCTCTTCCTCTCTAATTAACCTCTGGATCTACTCATCTCCCTTCAAGTCTTAGTTTGAACTCGGCAAAACAGTGAGTCGATTCTCTTTTCCCCCTTGAACTTGAACTCTCTCTCTACGTCGTCTTCACCTCCGCATTCACTGTCACTATTGTTCTCTTCATTGTTGGGCTTGTCCCACTTCTTCCTCCCCTCTTCCTCTTCCCTCTCCTTAGGCTTCTCCCCATCATCCTCATTTGTGGGGATAAGGGTGAATTGCAGGTCTAAGAACGGCTCATCTTCCCATTGTCCTCCTCATTATTAGTCTCGAGGGAGGAGCGAGAGACAGCGGAGGCGGTGGTCGGGACAAAAGTAGTGCGATGGTCATGACCGTCGCCACGACACTAGTACTTGAGGAGAATAAAGCTACCATGATTGGGAGAGCCATAAGCAAATGTGGGGAGGGCAAAAAAGGGAAGGCGCGGAGGTTGGACCGGTTCTATGTATCTACCTAGGAACTAGACCGGACCTAATGATTTTGAGGTTTGGCCATGGAGGTTCCCGAGTGGATCCATGCAACTAGCATAAAGCACCCATAATGGGTTTTAATTTCCTAAAATATATGGGTTTTAAAGTTGACCAATTTTTTTTCACTCAAAATCTCATTATTTCTCTCTTCTCTTTAACTTTACAATTTTTTTTTCATTCGAAATTATTATTATTATTATTATTTTCTTTCTTCTTCCTCCGGTCGCCGGCATGGCGATGGCTGGCGACTAGCTAGGCGAGCCTCGAGGTTCCGGCGAGGCTTGATTCTAGGTTGAGAACCACCCACTCGGACCATGCATACCCCTAGTTCTTGTAGCTAAAGCTTCATGGAGCAGCGCCTAATGACTTTAAGGGTTGGCCATGGAGGACCTATGCGAAACCCATGCAGCATGGCGCTAAGGTTACTCGTTGAAGAAGAAGATGGATTTTATTCTTATCAAATGGACGGTCACAATCTATTTTCTCAATTGGACAACTCTGGATACGAGTGACCAATGAACAAGCGCAAGATTAGATCATTGGATTGATGGTGGAGGCTCTTTAGTAAGATTGGATGGCCCATCTTAGTCCTTGCCACCTCAATATGATGGTCCACATCATGCCATGACAGCACACACTTGGAAATGATCGAACAACTAGAATCTTGCCACATCATCAAACAAGGCTAATTTCCAACAAAGGTGAAGGTAAATTTTGTGATTATTGCAAAAAAAAAAAAAAACCTTAACATACTAAAGAAAATTGTTGGAAATTGCATGGAAAACCAACAGAAAAGAAGGAGCGGGATCTTTCTATTGTGGCAAATGCTAAGGTTAATCAATCCATCAATAAGGATCAACTCCAACAAATTATGAGGGCTCTAGATCAGATGGGAATTTAGGAAAGGATGGCCAGTTATGCAAGTATCTCTTATTGTCTGATCACTATTTCAAACAAAGCATGAATTATTGATTTAGGTGCTAGTGAGCATTTCTTTTCAAAAATTGACAACTTATCACATCATACCTTTGTTCGTCTTCCAAATGGCAGTGACACTCTGGTTGCTATCAAGAATGTTGAGCTTAGTCTTGCCATCATACTTAAGAATGTTCTACTCCTTCTTGAATTTTAGTTTAGTCTCATTTCCATGTCTAAAATTTGTGAAGAAAATTCTTGCCTAGCCTTTTTTGATTTTGACATCTGTCTATTTCAGGCCCTTTCAATTGGGGCACTAATGGGCTTGGGTAGAAATTACAATGGACTATTTTTGGACTACTTTTCCTAAGACTTTTCCGTTCAATAAGAGTATCTCAAGTAATGCTGATTATAATAAAAATATTTCTTTGTCTCATCAATGTCTAGGCCATAGTGCCACTTTTCCTCATCCCAAATGTCTTGTATGCCCATTAGCTAAATAGTCCAAAATGCCTTTTCGAAAAGTATTTCACATGCCAATAAGGCATTCTCACTTTTACACATGGACATATGGGGACTATATTATACTTCACATTGTGATGGATCTCATTTTTTTTCTCACCATTGTGGATGATCACACTCGAGCAACTTGGATTTTTTCATGCAATCCAAGGCCCAAGTACTTTCTCATATCAAGAATTTCTTCATTTTGATTAAAAATTTTAATAAATTTGTACAATAGATTCGTACTGATAATGCTCATGAATTTTTTAATCATGAATGCTCTTCGTTATTCCTTTCCAATGGCATTCTTCATGAAAGTTCTTATGTATACACTCCTTGACAAAATGGAATTGTAGAGAGAAAACACCATCATTTGTTAGAAGTTGCTTGGGCTCTTAACTATCAAGCTTCTACCAAAAATGTTTTGGGGAGATTGTGTGATCACAGCAGCATACTTAATCAATCGAATGCCATCTCGTGTTCTCAATGGAAGGACTCCTTTCGAGTTATTATTTGGGAAACTTCTAGACATTCGACAACTCCATGTTTTTGGGTGCTTATGCTATGTATGTACTATGGGTCATTGGGACAAATTAGGTTTTCATCCTCTTAAGTGTGTCTTTATGGAATATCCTACTCTTTAAAAGGTTTATTTGGTTCTTGATCCATCTATTGGAAGATTCTACTGATGTCATTTTTCATGAAGATATTTTCCCTTTCTAGGATAAGTTATCCTCACATCAAGAAGATGATCCTATTACACCTCATCGTCCTTTTTTAAGCAAGGATCATTCTCCATAGGAACCGGTGATTATGTTTCCACAACTAATGCCTATGGAATTTTTTTTTTTTATGAAAATGGAAGAGTTGCTTCGTAGACGGATAATGAAGCACCCAATCATCCATCACCAACACTATCTGAGAATACCAAAAAGCTTGGGATGGCCTATTTCAGCAAACAATCCTTCTATTGGCTCATAGAATGATGTTCCAACTATACTAGTTAGTCCTCAGCGTTTGGGACACATAACTCAACACCGACATGGACAACGGATCATATTTCTTCCTCCATGGACAAAACCAGTACATAATATCCTATCTATTCCTATGTTAATTTTGCTCATCTTTCATCCGAACATAGGTGTTGCATCTATAGAATTTTTAGCAACAAGAGCCCTCATCTTATGCCAAGGCTGCCAAAGATCCTCATTAGCAACAGCAATGGAAGATGAATTAAGAGCTCTAATGGAAAATAAAACTTCGAGATATTATTCGGTTACCTCCCCATCAAAAATCCATAGGCTACAAATGGGTATACAAAATCAAATATAGAGCAGATGGATCCATTGAATGTTATAAAGCCAGATTAATAGCAAAGGGATTCATACAAAGTGAAGGATTTGATTACACATAAACTTTCTCTCCCGTTGCAAAAGAAGTCATAGTGCGATCTTTTCTTTCTATTGCTGTTGCTCGTGATTGGCCCCTTCATCAAATGGATGTCCATAATACTTTTCTTCATGGCGACCTTGAAGAAGAAATTTAAATGGATCTTCCACCGGAATTTCACAAAAAGGGGGAGGATAGCATGTGTCATCTTCGTAAATCCATATATGGACTCAAACAAGCTTCTCGTCAATCCATCAGGACTATGCTTTATTTACATGGAGACAAAGTACATTGTCAATCTACTTGCTTATTTATGTTAACGATATACTCATTATGGGAAATGATGAATCCGCTATTGAGAGTTTTAAGAAATATCTACATTCCACATTTCATATTAAAGATTTGGGATCTCCCAAATACTTCCTTGGCATAGAAATTGCATGGTTAAATAAGGCATTTGTCTAAGCCAACGCAAATTTGTCCTGAAAATTATATCAAAAGCAAGATTGTTGAGATCTAAGTCGGATGCTATTTCAATTGAGCAAATATCAAGTTGACAACAGCTGAATATGACAAATGATTATCACCCATGAACACGAATCCCTTGCTTAAAGATCATTCTGCTTACCAAAGACTTGTTGGAGAACTTATCTATTTGACCATGATCATACCAAATATTTGTTATGTGGTGCATATTCTCAACCAATTTATACATGCTTCAAAATAGTCTCACATTAATGCTGCATTGAAGATTATAAAATACTTGAAAGGGTATCCCGGACGACAGCATTTTGTGATACCTATTATGCTACTTGTCCCATGAGTAGAAAACATGTTATAGGTTTATGTATAAAGCCAGGAGATTGTTTACTTTATTGGAAAATGAAGAAACAATCAATTATTTCTTTATCATCAGCTGAGGTAGAATATCAAGCATTGGCAAAGACTAGCTATGAAATAGTTTAGATAAGAGGCCTTCTTCAAGATCTCAGTGCATGGGTAAAAGAACCCACTATCTTATTTTTCATAATGATGCATGAATTCAATTTTCCGTGAAAAGACGAAACACATAGAAGTTGATTATCATTTCATTTGAGATAAAATCCAAAGTGAGGTGATCAAAACAAGAGGAATAAAAACGAGAGAACAACCCATGGATATTTTTATCAAAGCTTTAACGTCAAAGGCAACATTCGTATCTATTAAGTAAGTTAGGCATCTTTGATATGTATAGACCACCAAGCTTTGAGGGGGAGTGTTGAAGATATTGTTGCCGATGCTAATTAATCTTAATTGATCTTGATCGTAGGAATCTTCACGGGAATCTTTTTGGGATATTATTCATTCTTTTTCTTTCCTTATACATGTAGATCTCTTGTACTATCAACAGGGTTGTAATTACTCATTAAATGATTTAGAAAGCAATATACAATTTTTCCCAAATCCCTAGCTTTCTATTCTCTTGACACCAACCGGTCTTGATTGTTTGATCATGTTAAAACCGCTTGATTCGATAGTTATCATGCCTCAAACTCATGGGCACCGGGAGTGTACGAGTAATGCTCTTCGTCTCTGGAAGTTGGAGCCCGCCCCGACAGGCAATCACATATATAAGCCAGTCGCCATTGACCTAGTTCTGTTGCTCTTGGTTGTCGGGTCGTAGATGGAGATGGCTGTCAGCAACTCGATTTCACTGACGGTAGCCATCACGGGCCTGCAATCGATGGATCGGTTGACAATCTTATTAGTCCACTCGGTTTTTCTCAGTGTTTTAGGATGGAGTCCGTTACTAGTTTTCATAGGGTAGAACAGGAGCAGAAGGCAGATGCCGCATCGATTGATAAAGAGAATAATGAAATATCTAGGTCCTATCACGGAGGGGAGCAAATCAGTTGCATGAAGTGTCAAATGTATCGGAAAAGTATCTGCAATGGGAAGGTTTATGGTTTATAGGATGCCTTTCGGCTTCACTCCTTTCCAGAAGCCATGTTCACTCCTTTCCTGAAGCTGCATCCCAAGAAAGTACCAAAGTCATGTCGTGCCATGGCTTGCTCGATCGATATACAAAGAAAGTGCATATTAGATGGCCTTTCCTAGCTGGAAAATCGAATCATTGGATTCGAGAATGGTTGCAAGGCAGTTTACTTGCTTAATTTTTAGAGAATGCCCGCACCTACTGAACAGATGATAAAGGCTAAGAACAAATAGCAATTGATAATTTCCTCTACCTCCAACGTGCTCGATTTCTTCTATTTCACCCATGAAACAAAGGAAACAGTTCATCGAGGATTTGGGGGACCGGCATTGATGCAAAGAAAGTCACATTGTGTAGAGTTTAGTTTGGCATGGGCCAATACAATGACTCTTTTAATTGCCTAAGTCCTGTCATTTCAAAGCCCAAATAGGGTTGGCTTTGCTCATTGAATCCATTTGACCATAGCATCGCTTCTTGGCAAAGGAAGGTTGCGTGAAATTATGACCCTTGACACTACTTAGCAAAGTCCATACATGAGCTTCCCCAGTAAAAAAATTTACTCCCCATCTCCTAATTATCGGAGGAAGATTAATTTACGGAACAATATCAATGCTTGCCCCAGTGCTTAATGCCTTACATTTGCCTTCCAATTTGTTGAAGGACGGGAACATGGATTTTGACTAAATTGACCCACTTAACGAATGTTGACTCAACTGTACAATTTGAATGATCCTTAACCGATCTGACCCGAATCCAACCCAACTTCACAATAGAATCCGTATTTTGAATGTATTAGTCAAGCAAGCATTGTCACCTCTCCACCATCATCACCGCCACTGTCACGTTGGTGTTGGCGAAAGTTTTTAACATATCAAAACAAACAAAGGCAAATTGCGTGATGATCTACATTGAAAGTTCTATTATAAATAATGCGTTGCATGAGTCATATACTATACTACTCTACTTTTTTTTTGGTCGAAATACTACTCTACTTTAAAGTAGTTACTTCAGGACATGCTACCTTAATGGGGTCTTTTGACCTGAAGATTACAATGAATGAATCAAATAAGGAAATCACCGAACAAATCAGCCAACATTATTACAGCACCATATGAAATCCGATTACATAAAGATGACCCGATATTGTAATAATTGCGCCATATCTATTGATTATCCCCTAGATATCATAATGATGGTATCACAATCTCATTTGTGGCTTGTCCCTATATAAATAAGGATGAAAGCATCGGGCATCAGATAAGAGTAGCACATTACTCTGTGACCACACACTTCACAATGCTGCTCGTGCCTCTCTTTTTTTTTTTTATAACACCAGCTTGGTCTCCTCCCACCCTCTTTTGTTTGCCTACAGTTTAAAAGTGTATTTTCTTCCCCCTACTTTTTAGTTTTCCTTCAAAATTTGAAAATGAGCTGCATTTCTAAAAATTATGAGCAATTATGCATTGTTATACATTTCAATATTCAGTGAATTTATCTAGCGGGTCTATGGGATTTATATGCTTTCTGTAAACATGTGATCTCCCTCCACTTATAAGTTTAACATTCTAACATAATATCAAGTCAATTTCTACCCAATTAATTGCGCCTATGCAGATCCCTTATCCATCAAATTTAGTGTGCCTATTCCTAATTTGGATTCCAAGTGAAAAGGGTGTTAAAATATTCCAACATTGCATATTTTGAGGAATTTATATTTCTTCCACCTATAAGTTGGACTTTCTAGCTCTATCAACCAACCAAAGAACGCCAAAAGTTTAAAAAAATACTAGCCGCACCGAGATAACTCAAACCATCGAATCTACCTATTCTCTTTCAGCCATGCAATGCAAAAGCAGATTTTAAGCTAAGGAAGAGAGACGTATTAAACACATAATTTATTTCACTAACCACCTTGTTGAGAACTTATAGATCCTGGTTGGTATTTGTTCATCAGGGTCTGCGGACCCCATACGAAGAAGCTGTTAGAGTCACTATTTACAGCACCAGACGTCTTGGCCAAGTCATCCATCGACCGACCCGCCGTACGAAGAGTGGAGAAATGATCCCCCCAGATGTCATATGTGAACTTCTTCTCAGATTCTTCCTTTTCCTCTGACTTGATGATCTTTTGGCTGCACAGATGAGAACCGGGAGCTCCAGTGTGTGGACACAAACTCGAGGTGGGTCTCCCAGCACATGGGAACGTTGCAGAAGGCAATAGCTTGGGCTTACTAGCAGTTTTTGCTGGTGCTGGGGGCTGCATGTGAAGTACAGCGGAATTCTTTTTCTTTGAAACTGCGGGTTCCAAACAGCTTGCGCTCTTATCAGGTTTGGAGACTTGATGCCTCTCCCTGTCTGGCCACTGAGAAAGGGGATTTCTGGTCTCAGTACATTGTTCTGGATCAGGAGAGAGAGAACACTTTCTTCTGGGTGTAGGAACAGAAGAGACTGGAGATAAGGGAGATGAAGGTGTCGAATTTCCGCTTTGGCTACTTGAAACCTCAAGTAGAGTGCTAATCCCTGCACCAGCACCCTTTCTCTTTCTCCGCCTTCTTCCCTTGTCTTTTCCAATGCGGACACTGAGGTTACCAGGCTGCGATACTTCCTCCAACACATTGCAGCTCTCAGCAGCACCAACCAAACTTAATGGCGAACATGATCGTCCCCTATCTTTCCGAGCTTCTGCAGGAATAACCGGTGTTCCCACATCCTGAGCATTTGATTTTGTATCTGGTGCACCAATCCCATGTGCTTCTTCACATCCACGAAGATTATCAGTATATGCCATGGACTCCGGTAGTAAGGGTTTATCTGCAACTAGAAAGTTAGTAAAAGAATCCACCTTGGTGGACCCAACAGGTTTACTACTTTTTCTACTATGGTGAACTTTTGAGGATTTCCCTTTGTACTGCGTTGTCATAATAGAGTCCTTTCCTCTCCCACATCGCCAGTCCTGCGAGACTGTCATCTGGGGGAAGAAGCAAAATAATACCAACAACACAAACAGAGCAGCAAGGAGGATTGCCGCAAATATTCTCTTCACCCGAATCAAGAACAGAGATTTCTTGCATGAACCAAGCATGGTCAAATGAATATTGGCTTTCATGGGTATAATTAGAATTCCACTTGCCAAATCCAATTCCAGATGTCGGTCTTCCACAGGAGCCAAAAAATTGCTTCTGTAAGATATTAGAAGCTTCTTTGCTTCCCCAGGTCCCAGAGAAAAACTTGTACAATTGTGAACCGTGAATCCATCCAACTTACAGTCTGTCCCAGAAACCCTTATCCTCCTGACCTCCAATGGCATATCTCCTGTATTCTTGGCATAAATTACCTTAATTAAAGGCTTATGACATGAGTGCACAGAATCATGCATTTGGGATGTCATCTTCTCTTGATTGACAATGTTCAAAGAATCAGAAAAGTCAAGGTCAAATTCCAATTTTTCAACAGGCTCTGAATTTTCAAGCAGGACAAGAGAATACGACCCCCCGATTCCCCTCAAAGACAACCACTCCACACCAGAAAGGTTGTTCCTTACCAGAACCGAACTCCTCCACTCACAACGATCCGATGGGTGAAAGATCAAAGGCCCCAAAGATGCCTGCCCTTGAGGATGAACATGAGCTTCTGTTAGAGCACTCTCCGCTACAGAAAACCCATAGGTCGGTGGTTTGACAGATTCACCATGAACCGAGATGCCAGACAAAATAGGCTGCCCAAGTTGAATTGGGTCCTTGCACTCATCAATCATTTCTCCCGAGTTCAAAAGCAGTTGCATGATGACTGGTTGCTGACTCGGATTATGCACAGTGATCCACTTGGAGAGATGAGTCCCAATGGGAACAATGTGGAAGAAAACCTCATGGTTATCAAGCACTGACATCTCACAATTTGTACCTTGAGATTTCCAGTTTCCTAGCACGAACTCATCTAAATCTGCAGTCTGCAGTGCCTTCAAAAAAAAAAAAAAAAAAAATCAGATGCAACAATTTAGTATTTGATATGAAATTATAAAAAAAAACAATGATGTGCTACATTTGCAGAAAAAGCAGTGATAAATTATTACTAGGGAGGAAGTATATTCTATTAGTTATCATGGAGAAAGTCATAAACAAGTTCTAATTGGCAGAAGAGACCTAAAGAACCCCTTATCCCAGAGATTGACTTGCAGGATCAAGCACAAAATTGCATTTCTTTTTTTTGCTTATGAACTGGAACAATCAAATCAGAATACAAATAGCAGGAACAACAGACAATGTAGATCTCCTAGGTCATCAAAAATACTAAATCACGAAACAGAATTTATCCAGGTATATCTGATGAGCAGCAGTAACTACCATCCGATTCCTGTGCGTGGAGAAACTGGAGAAAAAATTATAACGAAAAGATTTGACATGTTTTGACCTTATTTTTAGTTCCATTAGATCACCAGTTAATAGGTAAATAATCAGGAACATAAAGGTGGACACAAGCACGAAAACAGTTGCATGCATCTCAGCCGTTCATCTAACTTAATTAAACAACAAAAATCATTAGTAGCAACAATCATTTACAGGAGAGATCTCAAGAAACCTTTTAAGAACATGAGTCAGATAACACAGCAGGTCCGCTTGGTATTTGAGAGCATGTGATATATCTCCCATTTTACCGATGCGGAAATGGACAATGGCGAGGTGGAGGACAAGTAGAAGTCAATGGAAAACTGTAAAGAACAATGTGTTTCACTAGAACTGATTTCCCATAAGCTTCCAAATAGTAGGAACATGAAAGATGACTTTAGATATTCAATAGTTCATGGGATTACTGCTTTACAAAAAGATGCGTGCTATTCAAACCTTCAAACAGTTCATTAATTCTAAACGACTCCTGAGTTAAGGACGAAGGAGTACTCTGTATCACTGAATACATTTTGTTAAGAAAATCAGTAACACTCCATATGTCCAAGGCATATGATTCCAGGACAGGTTCATTTATCCTCTGTGGAGAAGTGTTTAGGAAGTTTAAACTTAAAAGATAAATTGCTCAAAAATTGGATGAACCTTTAGCTAGCAAACCTTCTAAAAGACTAGACTCCTCGGCTCTCATCAGCCTAGCACTTGTAGATTAAACAGAATCTACTAAATTCACACACACACCCACCCCCCAAAAAAAAAAAAAAAAAAAAAAGGAAAATGCCTTGCTAGACAGTCTCATTCCAAAAATATGTTCTGATGATTTTTTTTACAGATTTATTGGGTAAAGACAGCCTATTAAGATACCAACATGAATGAATTATATTATCATCCCTTGCATTAGGATAAGAATGGAATTCCCAGCAAATTTCTTCAAAAAACCAAGGAAATGTTTGAAGTCTAAACTACATGAAGTGCGGAATAATGTCCCTGGAATCAATAACAGCATAGGAAGAAACTCTCAAAATGCCTCCTTTTGCAATAATCACATTGATTATTGACAAGACATGCTAGAGATCAAGAGCACCCAGCTAAGCAATAGCATAACTAAGAAGTGTAGTACAATAGCTAGGAAACACAGACCAAACACATAATTCGCGAATGAATAACTTTGTGCAGAAATTACATACCTCAGCTTTTGCTCGCAAATGCTCCAATGATAATGTCCTTTTATTTCCAAAATCAGCATTATCGACCTGATGATTGTAACCAGAAAAGGAATCACGTCCTGAGCAGACATGTAGAATGTCCTGGCAGAGAATTTCAATCTGACTTTGAGAGTCATTCGTCTGTATAAGTAATTTACATATTCTGTCTGCATCGAGGGTCTCATGAGTAAAATGAATTTCATCTGAAACATGATTGCAAGTAAGTACAGCAACTTGGGTAATGGTGTCAGGAAAGAGTAACAGTCCGTCCATGTACTTGATCTGAAAAAGCTTTGAATTTGCAATTTCACTGATCTTAGTAACAGTAATAACACGTGTAGCACTATTCCTCAAAGATATGCTAACAAAACTTCCAGCGACATCAGATGATGTCACGCTCTCAAGAGAGACAGAAAGCAGACCAGCTATATCATGAGTTACTGCCATATCATCTATCTCAGCTTCAATCGGTACCATCATAATGTCAGCTCTATCTTTTGAAGATGTTGTTAATTGCATGCAAAAGGCGCCCAAAACTTTACCAACAGAACCAAAAGATAAATCTATCTCTACAATGTCCTCACTAATCTGAGGACCAACTTCCCAACTTTTATGAGATCTCATTGCCATCACTGGCAAATCAATAGGACTACTCTTCACAAGAAACCAATCTTTAACACTCTGCAGGCCGTCAGAACTTGAGGGATTTTCATGTGTACAACTTGCTTCCATATGGAGGGAATTATCTCCCAGAGAAACTGATAGCCATAGGGCTATTTCTTCCACGTAGAGGCTCTCATCGAAAGGGTTGAACAACGACAAGTTCTTTCTCCACCTTCCACCGGAAGATTCATCTACACCTAATATGGGCTGAATCCCATAGGGAGACTTGACTGCGAAGCCTCTGGCCTGCACCAAAAAACCTCCAAAGTTTGTTTGCACGATCAAATGAGCTGAGGACAAACCCTGCCATCTAGGCAAGAAGACAAAACAGAGAGAAGCCACTTCACCAGGTTCTAGTACTGCTTCAGTAAAGTTGCAAGAAAAGAACTGCACATCTGTGCTGAATGGCTGGTAGACATGTAAAATGCTGTCACTCCAGTTGTTTGACACTGTTAAGAAGGCTATGGAAGGACCATACAAGTACTTTTCTCCCCAGTCAAGTATAGGAGGGTTTATTTCTATATTGGGTGACAAAAACCTGTCAAAGGAACCTGACTTGTCCATCTCAGAATTCTTGCCCTGACTAAAACTTACACTTTTTGGATTAAGGAGAGGTGCTCTACAAGAAGATATATCGTGTTGATTAGCACCGGATGTTTGAATATATGAGAATTCATTAACATTCTTCCTAGAGTTCAAAGAACAAGAGACGGTCCTTCCATTTGATAATATAGATATACCATAATCTGATGACCACCTGGAGTTATTTGCCCACTGAGTAAATTCACCCGGTCCCACTCCAACGAATAATGGATCATCGGGCCCAATCGAAGAGTCTTCCAAAGTAGTATCCTTGGTGTTGGAGTTCTCAGACAAAAAACCAGGCAGTGTTGAGGGAAAGCAGAAAAACTCGCTACAGATATTGCCAAGAGTTATGCGAGCTTTTGAATTGTCTGGAGTATAATCTGAATCAACGTTCCCACCAAGAACATTATTCAGAATGCCGGCACCATAATTGCCATTAGAGGATCCACATCCATTGTTTTCTTCCACAGCTTCTTGCCTCCCAACCTCAAAGCAATGTACACATGCAACAAAGGAGAAGAAGATGCATGATAGAAACCCAATGACAAATGATGCCTTGGTTAAGCGAAAAGATCCCCTGGATAGAGCAACATTACAGATAAGTTTTAATGACAACAGCATTAAATTGCATTGGATCAGAAACTATACCGAATAAAAGAACAAGCACCATGAAAATTCGAAACAAAGAAAGGAAAGCGAAAGAATGAGGACGGGATACTAAAAAGCCCAAGTTGTCAAGAAGTCTACAATTTACAAAAGAACATCAACAGTTGTTTTAGAAAGAATCCAAAGACCCAGTGTGGTTGCCATTGAAGAATTTGATGTTGCCTAAAAGCTGATCAAAGCTCTATGATAGCACACATATTTCTAAAACGGTAACTTCTTATTTCTAAAACAGTAACTGTCTCTTCAATATTAATTCCATTTAGGATTAAAAAAAATGAAAAAATAAAACAAGCTGATTAAATGGGATCACCCTGCATTTAAAGTAAAACCCAGCAGACAACCCCAAAACAGAACACTGAAAGTTCTCCTTTTTTTGCGCTTCCAGAAAGCAATTTCAAAAATTTTACTTCCCAAAAGATGAATTAAATGAATTGTTCGCCCAAAGTTCACTTTTTTCGCCGCTCGAGACCGGACCCATCATTAAAACACTAAGCACGAACGGACTAACACTGATTAAGCGGCTCATCAAACCCGTTTCCAAAATAATTGGAAATGACGCTCGCCGGTGTCAGGACCAGTTTTTCTCTCGGACAATCAACCCAACATAGAACTCCGAAATCTAAAGCACGACACGTCCTAGTAACTAACCTTACCTAATATACGACAGAAACGCAGGAGAAAGACAAGGAAAGTCAAAGAAAGAAAGGAAAAAAAAAAAATTCCCCTGCAAAACAAAAAGCGCGCAGCCAGGAGATATCGGCTACTTTTGCGCACGCCGGACATTCAACTCGCAGCACTCATGGAACGATCGGCGAGCAGTCAATCCCAGCCCCCGTCCCAGAAATGGACAAGCAGATATAAAAAAAGATCGACCGAACCAAGAACGGTCTTCCCCCCCGAGAAACCCAAGAAAACGAGAAAGAAACACCAAGCGTGCTTCAAGAAATCAAGAACGGATGAAAAATACACACAAGCGAAAACCCATCTTATCTTCGCCAAAAAAAAAAGAAAGAAAAGAAGGAAGAAAAACAGAAGCTTATCATCATCGTCACACGACGGAGCTCGACAGAGAGAGAGAGAGAGAGAGAGAGAGAGAGTCGGAGGGGTGGCCGGCGAGGGACGAGGAGCGGAGCTTCTTACCGGAGACGGAGCATCGGGCGGCTACGCCACGGAGCGCGTCCGACGAAGGGTATGGCTGCAGCTTCCATGCGAGAGGGCGAGGAAGAAGACCATGCGAGGGGCAGAGGCGGGGTTTTCTCGTCTAGGGTTTTTGATCTTCTCTCTCTCTCTCTCTCTCTGCCTGACTTCCAAGAAGAATTTCTAGAGGAAGAAGAAGAAGGGAAAAATGCTTAGAACGCAAGCAGCAGCACCACCTGATAAACCAACAAAAACACAGCCTCGATGAATGGCCTCGGAGAGAGAGAGAGAAAGAGAGAGACACTATGACTACAGTGACAGGGAAGAGATAGAGAGAGAAAGAAGAGAGAGAAAGAAAAGGAACGTTGAAAACAAAGGGAACGAGGTCCCGCTTTTGCCCCTCGGCCGTGTAGGTATTCACGAGATTAGGACCCGTCAAGGTCCATAAGTTTTCCTCTAGCTTTTTGTCTTTGGCTGCCACAAGGAGGAAAATGAGAGAGAGTGGGGTTTTTGGTTCTAGGGTGATTGTGATTGTGAGATTTTTTTTATCATCTTTTAGGAAGGATTGATTTCACTTCCTATGTTTTTTGGCTCTTGGAATTTATGAATCTCCTCGATACGGAATCTCGTATCAAAATCCGAGGCTTTTATCTTTGTAATTTGATTGGATTTGTATGAATTACGAAATCAAGTCAATACAAAATTTTCTTTTACTGTTTATTGCTGCGTCATCTTAAATGAACTCTGCTCTTGTCTTGTCCTTGCGATTTACGTGCATGCATATGGAATTCCGTGTCGTGCGATGATCACGTGTATGGCGATTTGAATGCCTCTATGTTAAAACGTTCCTTATCGCATGCTGCCACATGGGTTCGAGAGGCTTCATCTCCACATTCAAATGCACATGGTAGGTTTCAATCACGTCCGTCGTGCATGGCAAGCACATGTTATCATGTTAGAAAAAAATAAGTAATTCATAATTAAAATGGTCATCAGTCGTTTCAAATTTTACTTATTTACACTTTTCAAGATTCGAACCGTTGAACAAGCAATTTTCATCATTTCAAAATATCGCCATCCTTGTGATTGACGCAATTAGTGCATTATTAGAAGTGAAAACATAACATGCCATAAAGAGACACAAAAGTAGGTCTTTCCACAAGGTCTTTTGAGTCATGGACAAGCTTCAGGTCCATATCAAAAGCTTTGGGCCTCTTTGTAAATATGGTACAACTTGGAGGGCAATCAACATGATAATTCGTCTCCCCACCCTTTTCTTTATTTTTATTTTTTCCCACACATGAGATTTAAGTAGGCATGTATATTAAGCCTCTTTCACGGGCAAACGTTTGGAAAATATTACGCCTCAGCAAACTACAAAGGGGGCATGGTCGAGGGGCAAAAGTGGAAATGCGCAAGTACAATATCCAAGGTGTGAGACTTTGGTGCTCCTTTGCTTTTTTTTTCCTATCTTTGCTTAAAAAATGTCAAATTCTCTTCTTTTTTTAATTTTTAATTTTTCCTTTTGTATTATTATATTTCAAAATTTTATTTTGACTTTAGTGAGGGGGACAGTCCCTTGTGGGCATCTGGTCATTGGTGCATGGAATCGTCGTTCCAGACGCACGACGCACGATATCTATGTCCCTTGAAAGGTCCGTTCTGGCCCTCCCCGCATCTCTCCGAAAACCTGCCACTACCGGAGCCGGGGTCCGGTACGGTGGGAGCCAGGCCTTGGCGGGTTGCGGCCCGGGCGGGCCCTATCAGATCCGATGGTCCCGTGTTCGCCTCCGGTACATGTATCGGACTGATTGAATAATTTCTCTCTCTTTTTCCATTCCGCACGGCACATCCATCGAGGGCTCGACTCGCGTCGACCCCACGGGGCCTCGTCCTCATCGACCAGACCAGCCGAGGGTACTTTGGAAAAGCGAGCACCATGGGCTTTTGTCAATTGCTGCTTAGTACCTTTGTCGCCGTGGAGAAAAAACAGGACAATGTGTCCGGACACCGTCCAACACCAAATTTTTTGTCTAATTAATTCAGGAGTTTCGAACTAATTAATTCGTCGAGAATAAACGATACATTAGGAAAAAAAAAGAAGGAAATTTCGCCACGTGTCCGCAAAATTTAGGAGCCCAGAATGTATCGAGCATGCCGCATCGAATGGGTATGGAAAATAATAAAGATAGATGGTTAAAATAATCGACTGCTTTTGGGAGCGTGACTAGGTTTTCCACCGAACAGCCGTGCCTTTCAAAACATGATGTTAGGGAAAGTGGCCCCACCTGCGAAGCAATTTCTAAAGGTAAAAACTATACTTAACTTTAGTCTTAAACCATCTTGAACGGCGATTTAAGTTTCATGACTTTTGACAAGCGATCATTTAAGCAGCTCCAACTTATTTTAATAATAAGAGCTCGCCAAAGTTGCCTAAACAAAAATTTTGGTGCTAAAGCAATCATAAAGTGTCAACATTAGATTGATTGTTCGTGGATTTGTTGCTCTAAAACTTTACAAAAGTTAGGAGTTTGAAAATACGAAGCCGTGTACTAAAATAAAAGTCACGGAATGGATATTGTAGCTTTGCTATTGTTTCCTTTTTGTTGGACTCAAGCAAAATAAGAGAGCAAACCCACATGAATGTGCGCGCATATGTCTCTGTCTTTCCAAATTATTTCATTTAAAGAGTGTGTTTGTTTTGCAAAAAATGAATGGTTTAGAAAATATTTTTTCAAAAAATGATCATTTGTATTATTTTTATTGTTCTGGGAAACATTTACATATAAAATGTTGTTGAAACAGAAAACATTCTCAATATTTTTTCTAGTATTGAACATTTCTTAAAGAAAATAAAACATTAGATGAACATTTTGCTACTCTTTCAGTAACCGAAAACAAATTATTATTCAAATTTCAGTAGATAAAAGAAAATTATCACGTAGAGTGCAAGGATGAGGTTGGTTGCACTATAGTGACAATTAAGTGATTTTCCAAGTGCACGAGAGGTAGTTAACTTCCTTGTCTCGCCTTTTTGTCCTTTTATCTTGGTCAATTTTACCTTTAATCTTATTTAATTTACAATTAGAAAATGAGTTCATGGGGATGTGATGGGAGCATGAAAGCGAGACGACGGAACATCTTTTTTTACTATTTTTTATAGAGACATGCCATTGGACTTTAATACATCTTTAAATTGTTTTGACTGAATTCGAAATATAAAATTTTAGGAATATTCCCTCTTAGATGGGGAAAACAAAATTACACCCGAGAACTGAGGGGGCCATTGGAAACACAAAAGCGAGATGCATTTTTCATAATTTATAAAAATATGCCATTAGAATTTCCACCAAGTTCAATCAAGAGAGTCACTGGTCATTTTTTAAAATAAAAATCGTGACACTTCAATGAGTTTTGATGTGAAATAACATTGTACATATCTCAGTACTGATACTATCTCTATTGCTAAAAAAATTTACTCAAGAAATGGACTATCCAAATAAATTTCAATTAAAATGTCGACAAATATATTATGCGTCAAATCACTAAGTGATGGTCAAACACTAATTATTAATTACTTTAACATTTACGTTTCCTTGCTTCCTACTTATCTAAAACAAAATCCCCAAGTACGAGCTCATTATTTCTAAAATTTCGAAGGAATAAAAAAAAAATTATGAAGTCGGTAATTAGCACGCAAAAGTATATTTTGATGTGTCGACCTTTTCTTCCTCCTAATTAATGAAGACATAAAAAGGGCAGCCAAAAAAGGGAGACATCATTATTAGATCATTTCCGAAAAATCAGCGCGTGGGGGTTCCGCGCGAAGACGAGGGCGCGTGGATCCGGAGGTTCAATTCCACGTAATCACCGCCGAGAATCTACGCGAGTGGCGGCTTTTAATTATGGAGTCGAGAGGGGGCGTCAGAATCTCAAAAACTGACGGCTCCGTCCCCGTCTCCAGGATTCCCTTCCGCCTGTCCTGCGATCCGGGCCGTCCGTTCCGGTACACCGCGGGCCACGCGATCTTCGGCGCGTGGGCCCCTCGCGGTCCACCAGGTGGCCGGCCTTACGCCACCAGTTTTATGTTTTCCTTTTTTTAATTTTTCGAGGGAAAAAGCCACCGTTCGTTCGGTCTCTCTGAAAGTCGAGATTAGGTCATGCGGCGGAATTACCATTTTGTCCCTTGCGCAGGTCCGAAATTCGATGCTCTCTGCGGGGTTGGTGCGGTCCCTTTCTTTTGAATTGCTTTTATTACTTTAAATTTCTTCTTCTTCTTCCTCCTTAACGTGCTTTCGTCGAATTTTCAAATTAATATTAAGAACCTCCTTTTATTATTGGATAAATTTTCTTTCAAGTATTATAATTTTCGAGAAAATTTATACATTTCTTTTTGTCTTGTTGGGAATTGGTGAAATGGCATTTTTTTGTTGTTGTTGCGTAAGCCAAGGATAACAAGTATTAAATTTAATCACATGAAATCTTGAGTGTGTGCTTTGCATCATAAAAAAAAGATAAAAAAGAAAGCAAAAGTTATATTTCTATGACAAAAATAACCCTACTTTTCAAAAGATAAAATAATAAAGACAAAAGGAGCATCTTTTGCTCAAGGGACAAAGGTATCCATGAAATTATACCATTGAGACAAATACAACCTCACCCAAACGGTAAAATAAAAGCACGATTTTACTTGAGGGGCTAAAAATATCCGCCACTGCTCTTTTAAAACAAAAATGCCTACGTAGCCTCTAGAAACGGAGGTAACTTGTACAATAGGCACGTCGGCTCCACCAAATCATTGCCTGAGTTTTTTTTTTTTTAAAAAAAATAAAATAATGCAGACAAAAGATAGAGAAAATGAGTTCATCTCCAAATTGAGTTTGTAAATTGAATGCCCAGGATTTTGCTTCAAATTGAGTTTGCAAATGAGGACCTAGATCATTGATTTCGAGCTAGTTCATGAAGTTCAATCAATATTTCAAACTTGCAAATTAGGATTTCCAGTCATTGATTTCGAAATTAATGGATTAACTAATCAATTATAGTCAAAGTGGGACGGTTGTTCAAGATATCATTAACCATCAAGTAAGAGTTCGTACTTCTTCTTTTATATCGTTTGAAAGGTAAGGTTATTTTCGTCTCGAGAGTATAAATTCACAGATTTTTTATACCCCAAGTGGAGGAGGCTCGTGCCTTTTTCTTTTTTGGCTGTTTGCATTTGCCCGTGAGCTTTGTGACTTTTAACTTTAAACAAAGGTAAATTTTCACGGACGATAATCACCCTTCGGTGCACTTAGAAAACATTCAACACGCCCAAAAAAAATTGAGGATCTGTATGCCCCCGCCATAATAATAATAATAATAATAATAATAATAATAGTCACAAGGATGGAAAAGTGCAAACGAAAGTGCAAGGCGCACTGCCCTAAAGATTCATGGAGAGTAGAAAAGCTGAACTCGAGCATGGACGCTGCAGAACACACACCGACCTTGTCGGTGCGGTTGTCTTCCACATCTCTCCGACGTCACCACAGAGAAAACGAAGGGACGAACCGAGCCCGCGCGTTGAACCGCCGGGTCGAATACGGCGACAATCGGCCGCGATCATCGCCGTTTTCTTTGGCTCATTGTAGCTGCTCCGCTGTCTGCACGCGGTCGTGTAAGATTCCCGCGCCTCACAAGTCACAACTACCTCCCTTCCTTCCAAATTCTAAGGCACAACTAAAAGTGAGTTTGGCAATACTTTGCCAAAGCTTAATGCGTGTAGCATTTGGCAAATTTTTTGGAGCGTTTTGGAGAGAGGCAATTATATCTCTCCAGAGGCCTCCAAAGCCTTTACCTTAAGGCAGCTCAGAGGTGCTTTGAACTTTGGGTATTTTTGGAATGTAAATGTAAGTTTTTTTTTTTTTTTGGGCTTTGCTCTCATTGATCTTTGATGATTCAAGAAATGTCATCATCTATTGTGACACTACCAGCAAGGGTTCCAAGTGCTGATGAGGCCATATTGATGCTGGCTAGTCTCACTTGAGGTTGGCTAGATCACGCGACTTAAACAATGCTTGAGGTCATGTGACCTCTGTTTGGAAAAAATATGGTTTTGACAATTAAGTTGACTTTTTGATAAAAACATGATTTTGAATTTATAAACACCCAATCTTTTCTTTAGATATACTAAAAAAAAAAAGTTGGACTTTTCCTTTTGAGTTTTACAACAAATTTCCAACAACCTCAAGCGAGGCTCACTAGCGGCCAATTTGACTTGTTGATAGTTGAGTTCCGCTCGGAAGGTTTGAGAATTAGGGAACAAAAGAAAAGGCTAACAAAGTCCGCTGTAAAGTGTAGTTTATTCTAAATGGCATTTAAGTGAAAGTTGTTTTCTAATACGTTTTTAAATTAACTTTATCAAACGCTATTTGCATTTTGAAAAAAACCCGTTCATATAAAGTTCTTTACATTTTCCCAAAAGACTATCTCCAAAAATGTTTCCAGACCATCGAGTGCTAATAGCCTTCTAAACTCAGGATATTCATCGCGATCTTTAGGACCCGTGTTGTAATTATCTCAAGTCGGGGTTAAACTCGAGCTGGTCATGCTGTATATACCTTTTAGAAACGAGTCTCTAGGCAAGTCGACTTTGAATCCTTTGTTGTTGCAATTCCGAAAGGATCGCATTGAAATTGTTAGGGAGTCATTCTAGGACAACTTGCACAAACCAATGGCAAAAGTAGACCATGAGACGTTGCGCTCAAGCAAAATTGACTGCGGGCAATGGGCCACTCCTTGGTCCACTCGAGCCCTACATGCCTCTAAACCCCTTTCATGACATGTGATACCTATTTCATTGCGGGGGCTTAGATCGCTAATAGAGACAAAATGACGGTACTGGTGTTAAATTTATGCGTGCCGCTTACTTTAATATCAAAACTTTTAAAATCGGGGATTTGGCTCTTCCTATATAACATTAGTTGAACAATATATCCGATGTGACTCATTGAAGAAATTTGCACTCAAATTATATTCAAGATGACGTGATTTGAGCCAAATCTTGCCCCCACATATGGTTGCAATTCCAAGGAAGCGTCACCGTTTAGGGTTGAGTGATGATGTTGTTTTGCATAATTTCTACGGAACTTTACCTTGCCGAATTAATTATGTTTTTCAAAAGCTGCATAAAGTGCATTTGTTGTTAAAACAATGTCACATGAGATTCTTGTTGATAATAAGTCATTGAAGCAATTTACCTGATTAAGTTAAAAATTATGACACTCAATATCTATTTATATCACAAATAACGAACATTATGAGAATACTTTTTCAAGGAATTTATTTTCAAGGAAATTTTCGCATGTTTGACTGTACTTTGTAGATAAAATGGAAGTCATCCTCCAAGGTATCTTCTAGGCAAATCACGAAACATACATTTGAGAAAAGTCTCGAATACAAGTTCATATCCCATGTTTGAGCATTGAGGACTTGAGCTCAAGCATTAGGATCCTAGACCTAACCTAAGGAGACTAGAGCCCAAGCGTTGGGGGTTAGCTACTTGGGACTGGGGTTCTACGTCATGGGTCCTAGGCCCCGTTACTAGTGTCTCGAACTCCAAAAACACGGGTATAGCTGTTGGGGACTAGAACATAGGCAAACAAGCTCTTTGGGACCGGGGCACTTTGGGACTTGGGCGAGTCCTTAGGGAACCAAGCTCCCATCGCTGGGGACCCAAAACATGGCCTTGGAGGTCTCAAGCCTAAGCTCCAGGGTCCTTGACTCAAGTCATCTGAGGCCGACTTTAAATATATAAGGACTAGTATTGAAATTCAATTATCAGATGAAATATTTTCTTAAAATCTTGTAACTCACGTGGTGCTTATTTAATATGCAAAATTTTCCCATCTGTAGTCGGTGTAAGTTCATATGGGGAGCACCCACACGACCACACGAAGAAAACATAAAAAAGAAAGTGGAATCCAGTTGGAATGTAGTTGGAAGGATTCCTTCCGGATTCTCTGGATCTTGAAAACATTAAGAAAATTACCTTTTGGATTAGCAATTACTAGTCGTCTAATGTCGCCCGGTGGTTGAATAGTAGAAGTGGGACGTAATGGGTTAGCACATGGACGGTCTCTATTCTTGTTCTTGCTTTCTAACAAGAGAGTCCATTCATCATATGTTACTGACTACTTACCAAAATTAATTAGTTGGTGTTCCCCATCAGTGCTAATTGAGGACAATGGTTTGGTTTTCAAACTGCTTTAAATGGGATTTCAGGTGCCCTAACTTTCACTTAATCAATTTTCATAAATCAGTAGGACATCATTATCTATTGTTGTGACATGAATCACTTGAAATTTCTCGACATTTTAGAGATAAAAGCAAAGGTTTTGATTGTTAGGAACCATTCGATACCGAATGTTTGACGGTTAGGTTATACTCTACAGATAACACTTTCGTAATGTCTTGATAGATTTATAAGATTCTCCAAAGAGAATCAATCATGAATTATTGGGAAGCCAGGCACCCTTGAGAAAACAATTCAAGATTCTTACTTGAGTGAGATATTTGTGTATTTTATTCCTTAGGATGGAAAGAGGTGCATATATTATTATATTTCATGGTCTAAATAATTGGCCACTCAGTGCATTGATTAAACTATCTAAAAAAAAAAAAACTGTCGATATGTTCCTGATTCATGTTGTCCATGAGTTTTGTTTTTTTTTTTTTTTTTTAATCCTCTTCCATTTTGGAGATGAACATTATTAGAGGATTGTTTTCAAAACATAAAATGGGTAACTTTTAAATGTCTTCTGAGTACAATTGATAGTCTTGAATTTTACTATCGAAGGGATTGACTAAAGAAAGAAGGGTTCCTTTGCCAAATTTTTAATACCAAATTGGCAATTTATCTAGACAAGAAGTTAAATTTGCAAATGTCGCACTATTTTGGGCCCAGCCCGTTCACTTTTAGTGCTTTTGCATTCTTAGCCAACCAGAAGGCCCAAAATGGAACTTGTTGCTCTATTTGACCAAAAACTTTAGAAAATGAGAATGTTTCTGTTATTCTTCATATTTTCATGGGAAGAAGGAATCTTTTGAGCGTTACTAGGCAAGTCAGGCAACTCGTGATCTAAATTAATTTAGGTCGATAGATGAGAAAAAAACAACTGTTGCTTCGGTGTTAATTTGAGTTTAGGGATATAAGTACGATCAAAGTCATAAAAATTAAGTACTGGGTACACTAGCTACTATTTTGAGTACACCCCTATTTTACCTCGTTAAGGAAGAACTGCAAATCTAGAAATAGGCTCAATCGAAGATTTTTCAAAAGTTATTATAGTGATTCATTCTCTTTAATTTATCCCCAATCGCATGTAAAGAAAAAAAAAAGGGATACACAAGGGACATTACTAGAAAGCATAATTTTTTTTTTTTAATTTAGTTTGGATTACCTAAGTTCTATTTCTACGCAATGAGCATATCTAAATTTTCTCACCAATAAGTTAATGGTAAAGAAAAGCCATAATTCAAATGACTAAGTTAATCCAAAGTTCCAAGATGTTCAATGCAACGCCACAGAATTGTACAAATTATCCTAAAATACAATGCAGAAAACAAAATGAAAAAGTGGAAGGGTGCAAAAAAGGGGGAAAACCCATTTAAGCTATGTACATGTGTATTATGTTAAGTGGAATATTCTGCCGAAATCTGTCACTTCATTTGACTGGAGAATTTGAATACGAAAGCTCTTGGTTGCCAGCTTTTCTAAACCACGCATCTCCTTTGTCCACTGTGGGAGGTCTACACCAAATGTGCCAAATTTTTTCCGAGTAAAAGGTACTAATAAAGTTATCCATTAGCCTAAACTTTCCGACATCATTAATGCCCATTCAGTCCCTCATACTGTTGCTCGGATGCATCTGGGAAGATCGTTTTCCCACTACAAAATCGAAAGCATGGATTCCCTTTAATGAGCGATTATTTTGTAGTAATTTTACTAGATTAAGCTATACAATCACATTTTAGGATATCTGCTAGACTTGTATTTGATTCCACTATAAAAACATAGGTTTTCATGCAATTTCCTTTACTGTACTTTGATTGATTACGTTTACCATGCCATCTACAATTAAACCATGCTTTTATGTAGTTGCTTCATCGGTTGTTTAGTATTCTCACATGGAACAAAATTATTCGGTTGCTATGTGGGGATTGCAGGAAATAAATCTTTAACATGAATAATGATGGGATCACAAATCCAAACGGTTGGCTAGCAATGAGCTTGCAAGCGCGAACACATCCACGTCATCAGATTCAATTCAACCTTTCTTTGAGTAAATTATTACAAAAATATCAAAAATTGTAATACCTCTAAACCCTAGAGATTCGAAATAACCCTAAAAAGGAAATGAAAACCTAAATACTAGCAATTAACATCAAATGAGCCAAACCAATGCAGAAACTAGGCCGAAAGAAGAAAACAACTCCCGCAGCGTGGGTTTATAAGTTGTGCAACAATATAACATTCAAACTGAGTTTTTTTGGATCGTTCTTATGGGCGTCACTTGCTAAATAGTGCACGAATTCTTATTTCTGGCCTACCTTTTAAGTTTTGCTCAATTCAAATGTTTTGTAAATTCATCAGCTACTCCGTTTGCATGATACATTATTGAACAGATCTATGGAGAAGAATAGATGACACGACTTGAATGAGACTAACTTTAGATTAACACGAGTCGACATGTTTCTATTTCTTTTAGATATGAATAAGGTAGATATACCGATAAAAGAATAATAAAAAAAAAAACAAGGTTAGACATAATTTAAGCACGAAACAGGCCCACGTCAATAGCAAGTGAGACCATATAAAATGTGAAAAAGCGAGACCACTTTCTGAAGAAGAAACAGCACTCGATCCTTATCACTTGACATAGCACATGGGCTTTTATGGAATTCATTGGTCTACGTTCTTCTGGGTCTGCTTTACCACGTGGAGAGATTATTCTAAATGGTCAAAGCATTGCTCACAAGTTCAAATAAAGCATTGTGACCATTATCCTGTCTGTTTTTCTGTCTGTTATCATCGTTTTGATTTGGATAAATTCACGTCCTGTCATTTTTCTGGACGAGGTTTACCGAATTTTGTGTTGCATCTCTGCCCATCATTCATGCGTTTATTTCCCATTTAAGATACCAAAAGGAACTTACTGACCTTGCACTTTTGCTGGCCACAACATCATATGACATTGGGGAAGATTTGAGAAGAAAGTAGTACAACGAAAGACTAGAATCTCATATAACATGGACGCATATTATAACTGATGCATATTTTAGGAATTTTTCACTAAATAATTACATAGTTCAATACTGAATTGACAGACAATCCTATACACATCAACTAGAACCATCTCCAGGGGCACTGAAGAATGACATTTTGGGACATGAGACCTAACTAAACCAGAATTGACAGGACTCACACGACACAACTCCAACTTTTTATTTTGTTGTACCTAGGCTTTTGGTTCATCAATAAAGCTTTCAAATACATGGCCGACACCAGGGCTGTGACCCGGTCCAGTGGGTCTGAAATCGCCTAGTATCTCCGTAACGGTTTGCCGCTCCTCATTGTTGCGTGGAGCTTTTACTTGAGCACCTCCCTTCTTTGAGCCAACGAAAGAGTGGCCCACTCCAGGGCTACTTCCAGGGGTTGTGGGGCGGAAATCATCCTTGTACACTGCATCTGACTCACCCAAGTTGGCCGCCTGATCACGGGTTGTAGATGAAGGAACTATCTCCTTCCTTGCATCAAAATGATCATCGTTCATAGGAGACTGACTCGGAGTCAGAAATTGCGATGCTTGCTCGTGCATTTGGTCGTTATTCATTGCATGGAGTTCGTCCTCCCGTGTTGATTTTATCAACCTTCCCTCGGACATTAGGATGGCACAGAACGCGATGAGGGTGAAAATGATCACCAATTTCGACATGACCTGGAGATCAGCCATAGCCAGAGAAGTGTGGAAAAGGAAGTTTGATTTTCTACTTTGAAGTGAGCAATGAGAAGACACAGGTAGGACGGAACTGAATGAGAAGCACTTGAACTCTGCATGGCTATTTATAGGCTAGAGAGAGTGACTTTTTGAGATACTTTAAACTATGTTTGTAGACTTCATTGTGGTTCTTCTTCCTCGTGGTGGTGATTATTGCAAAAGGATCACTTAAAGTGCAGCACTAGTAAATGTTATGTCATGTCATTGCAAGAGCAATATATTTATTTCTTCTAATTTTAGAAGATCTCTCTCTCTCTCTCTCTCTCTCTGCTTTGTGCGTGCTTATGTTAATGGTGTTCTTTTTAACACTTTCAGCACTAGTAAATGTTATGTCATGTCATTGCAAGAGCAATATATTTATTTCTTCTAATTTTAGAAGATCTCTCTCTCTCTCTCCCTCTCTGCTTTGTGCGTGCTTATGTTAATGGTGTTCTTTTTAACACTTTCAGCACTAGTAAATGTTATGTCATGTCATTGCAAGAGCAATATATTTATTTCTCCTAATTTTAGAAGATCTCTCTCTCTCTCTCTCCCTCTCTGCTTTGTGCGTGCTTATGTTAATGGTGTTCTTTTTAACACTTTCAGCACTAGTAAATGTTATGTCATGTCATTGCAAGAGCAATATATTTATTTCTTCTAATTTTAGAAGATCTCTCTCTCTCTCTCCCTCTCTGCTTTGTGCGTGCTTATGTTAATGGTGTTCTTTTTAACACTTTCCCACTTGTATCATTGACGAAGACCCGAACGAAAAAAAGGTCTCGCGCCGACTTTGACGATTGTAAAACTCCTCCAACTAAAACTGGCCACTGCTTGCTTTGAACTGTCGATAGTGGAGCAGAAAATTCTTTTGTAGTATTGAATGGGGCATGTGATATGACAACGACTGCTCTTGGTTGACCTGGTTTCATGGTTTAATTTTGGGTGTTTATGTGGTAAGCACAAAGGATTAGCTAATAATAAGTACGGCTTTGCCATGGAATTAGGTTGTGAGAAGGATGCATCAGGTCAAGCACACGACGAAATGATCTTCACATTACTCTTAACTTGCCCTACTATTGAATGCTATATCTAACTTAAGTAAGAGAAGAGTCCTCAATGATAAATCATGGAACTTGACACTTTTGAATGTATAGGACGTCTGGCGATGACGGGATTATCACATCATATCAACCCTGACAAAACTTAGCCAAGAGTACTTGATTGCACATTTCATCAACGGTTTAGAACTATATTGGTTTGATTAAAAGTTTAGGATTAAGGTTAGTTTAGAACCTATTGTGTAGTTTTCCCTATAACCTTATTATATGCCTGGCCAGTTGTTTAGACCGGTGCTTTGAATTACTTGTCAGAGAAACCCTTCTTATAATAAGTAGGACATATCTGGAAATGAAGGGATTCAGCAAATAGATGAACGCATGATGAGCAAAACAGGGCTCCCCCACCGCAATCCACCGGCACCAAACGTTTAGGGATTCTCTGTACTGTCCACTTAGAGGGGAATAGTATAAAATGTTGACGGCTTGGGTGCAAGCTCATTTCATTTTCTTGTGTGGACAGATTCAAGTGAAATACCAACTGTCTTTGTACTTTGTCGTTTGACCCTTCATTGTCTCGATGGTTCTCCTGATTAAGCTTTTAAAAATTGGTTTAGAATGTGCATGCTTAGCCGCCCAAGGCATAAGAAATTCTTCTGTTTGATTGCTATTAAAATAAGGATCGTCTTAGTGATGGTTTTCGGAACACGGATTTAGGATACTTAATTTGATTTCTTAATAAGTGTGTCCCTAGAATACACATTAACAAAACTCATAACATAAAGGACTATGCATGACATTCAAAAATTCATTTATTAGATTAGTACACAAAGTGATGTGAAAATAGCATTTAAGTAAATGGGCGAATCAAATTAAATTTAACTCATTTATTAAATTAGAATACAGTTTAGGAGACCATTCTTTGTAATCCCAACTTTATTCTAATTACAAGTAATTTCTTTCGCAGTTGTAATCATTAATAAAAAAAAAAAAATTAACGCTTCAACGGGTGAGTCATACTTGAAGGACATTTAACTTGGAGAAGTAGATGATTTAGTCTGGAGAAGATCGGTTTCTGCTAAGGTGAATGAACTTATGTTGCAGAAGAACATGAATGCCGAACCCCTTGTTTAATCCATGCACCACCGCCACCAAAATCGAATCGCCGTTGGACATCATTCCAACTATCTGAATATTTTGTCGAACTTAATATGTGGTAACAATTATATCCATCATCTTACAGGAAATATTCTCTGCGTTGGCAGAACCGCTCGATGAGGACAATTTTGATCTGTTTTCTTTTCTTGCTTGCTTAACTAAAGGGAATGGGATTGGGAAATGAGTACAGATGGACTTTTTGCGTTAATTTCATTCGGTTTTACTAAATCCTGTAATCATGACTCGCAAAAGAAAATCGCTAATTAAGGAAAAAAGAAGAAGAAGAATTTGACTTACTTGACCAAATGAATTTAACTAAGTAGTTGTAGGATATAATTTAATTTTTCCAAATAAACGAGAGATTTATGCAATCATATCATTGTTATGTGGGCCATTCTATATTAAGATTATTTCCCTTAACTAGATATGGGCATTATTCATCTTTAACGCTCATAGATATTACTAGAATATTTGGGCAAAGTTTGAAGTTGAAAATGATGTTGAGTTTGCTTTATTGTATAGAGATGATAACGCTTAACGAGAGCCTCTAAGATGCCTAGTTAACTGTTACGTCCAAATAAGCAATCAAGAGGATGGTCAATTGAATTTTACAGAATATGCAGATTGATCTTTTAGAATTAACCCCAATAAAATGAACTAGCAATACAGCCATCGCAAATAAAATAGTTTAGAGAAAGATAAACTGCAAACGATATTTTTGAAGATTTGGTTTAGGCGTGCCCACTTCTCTCTTTTAGCTCTCTAGCTGTTCAAATCGGCTAGATACCACTAGTTATGCCAAGAGCACAAATACCGCTTTGTTAAAAATGTAGAACCTGTTGCCACATGGAACTTGGTTTCCTTCTATAGCAACCCCACTATAGCCTAGTAACTATCACCTTCCAATATCATTCTCACAGCTTGTCCATATAGCACAACATGTCTTCTTCCCAAACTATAAACTGCACATCTAATAAGTGTTTTTGAATAGTAAATTGCACACTTATCTCTTATCTATATGAACGCCTTCACTTAAATACAACAACTTTTTAAATTTCTTTGTTTACAGATGAGTTGGTAACTCTTTCTGACTCTTAGAACCGACACTCAAATGGGTATTGCAAACTTACAAAAGATATTGACCCAAAAACATCTCAAGAATACTCAATTTCTCTTGTTGTTGCCTTCTCTGACTGAATGACTTATGGTCAAGCTTCCTTCAATTCATAGAGCTCCAATTCGAACGTTTAATTTGAGTCAAGTAGGCATTATGTCATCTTAAATCTTGGCAAAATTCTTGAAAAACACGTGCATAATCTTCCCTCAAGCTAGCCTGCCAATCAAATTTTCTATTAAAGGCAGATTTAATCACACCATTTCATCAATATCTTGAGCGAATTAGTACATGATTTTTCGCATAAATAATATTGGAATATTATACTTAAATGTTATGTGACAACCCGATTTTCAGGTTCTATTTTTAATTGAATAAGTTGGGATTTTCATCGACCCGCCTATAATTCTTTTCCCTGAGCTGATCACTCACGGGATAATTAGTCTATCAGGTGAAATCGTTAAAGAATCTAAATGTGATAGATTTGAGAATTCGACCAAAAATCGACTGCTCGACCATGCTAATCTGAAAGGGTCATTATGGCACTGTCAAGATAGACTGCTCAATCGGAGATAGGTCGATTCGACAGATGTATGTGACTAGTGTGTGGGTGATTTCACATAATTGCAAATTTTCGTCGAACGGCGCTAGACCGATTTTTTTGTCATTTCTGTACCTTATGCCCGTATTTGAAATCTTAAGATTTTCCTGATAATTGAGAGTTGCCAATGAGTCGAAGGTGCACGATGTGGCTCGAAAATAATCGACTACGGGTCAATTGCACTAAAAATTCCTAAAAGCTATCCGGTAGGTTATGTAACACTAAAATCGCACACGGTTGAAATTAATCGTGAATTTAAACCCGATTTCAAAAATTGAAAGTTCTGTTATGTCACGATTCATTTTAGGAATGTTGACTCATCCTCCGAAGATTTTTCTGCAAACCTGAGTTTTTGGCGAAAAATCAAAGTAAGGCTATTTTGGACTGGGAAAATTAGAGGGTTGTTTTTGGTCGCATTTTTTGTCGTCAAGTTGGTTCAATTAATGAGGGAAAATCATGAGATGGAGGATGGCGCCTTGGCTGGATTTATGGACTTCAATTTGAGCTCAATTGGAGAAGGATTGAAGTGAAATTGGAAGGGAAATGTCTAAATTCATAGCCAAGGGGGGAGCAACCTTTTGGACCATTTCTATGGCTTGTTGGGGAAGCTTAAGAGTGGATAATGGCTGAGGATGATGGTTGAGCAAGGATGATGGCTGAAAAATATTAAATGTCTAAATAATGGCTTGGATTTAATTTACATTATTTAATTATTTTTAGTATTTATTTAATTATTTAATATTTTTCAGAAATTATATCATGATAGCCGGTGACCAGAATTTCATGCTAATTGCAGTGGTGTGCTTAGTTTATGCAATTGAGTGTTAATTTGTGCAAATTGAGTGGTGAATGGAATTTTTGTTATTTATTCAAAAATTGTGATGTTTGGATATTTAATTAGAAAATCCCGAGGTTGGGTTTTGACACCGAAAATGATTTTAAAGATTATATCAAATAGTGGGATTTTACGAGGAATAATATCAATTTTTCTGATTCGATTTGACCGTGTATCTACACACAATTATTTTTACCGAATGTTTTTAATACAAAGAAAATGGGCTAAGTATATTATCTTAATCGAGACATTTGAGTGCAATGCACGGTGCCCTTGGCCATAATTGAGTGATCGTGTCATGATTAAGTGAACCCGTCCCCGATATGCATCGGATGGACATAACCCCTATATGGGATGCCCCTATTAAGGGTTGCTAATTGCGGTAGAGGTTGGACCAAAGCTCCTTCGGGAATGCCGTACCTCCATGTGCATTGGGTAGATGTTGCCATGCTCAAGGGGGTGAGACGATGTCTGGCTACGCCAGAAGATCGCTAAACGTTGAGTAGGCCGTGCCCTAGTGGTCGTAATCAATTGGAACATGTGATTGATTGAAATAGACATGCCAGGTTATGTGATAAAATTGTGTGGCACGGTATGAAACGTGTCATAACGATTTGACCCTATAATCAGGACCCTTGTGATTGTTTGAGATTGAGTGAGACATTTCAATTGATGTGTGCATTTGTTATATGCATTTGTGATATGAACTGTACTGAAGTGCAAGAAGGAATTGAGGCGAGCGAATCATCCTTGATGTGTGATTAGACTATCTCTAGGCGTATTTCATTCCTAGTCGGGGTTTAGGGGGTGAACTTGCCGAGACATTGTCTCACCTCGTCGTGGGCTTAATCTTTTTAGGTCCTTAGATGGCGGTTCTTCCGGAACGTTTTGGACAGCCGCGGGCTATTATTGAGCGAGTTATAGATGTCCCTGTCCTTGGTTGTCATTGTGTGATATCCTAGATTTTCGATCCTGTTTTCTATTGAATAAACGGGCATTTCATCGACGCGCTTATAGGGCTGTTCTCGAGTTTGGGATACTTGAAGTGCCATAACTTGGCACAGGAGGACACTTAAGTACTATAACTTCGAAAATGTATACTTAAGTGCCAGTTTCGAAGTTAAATGGAACACTTAGGTACCACTCCGGTGAAAATCCGGCCAAATGACTGACGTGGCAATTTTCCGACAAGTTTGGTCCAAAACAGCGTTGTTTTGCACGTTGATATGGCAAGAGAATGCAAAACGACGCCGTTTCGTGTCGATGTGTAAATAATAATATAAAAATTAATTAAATTAAACTTAAAATTAATTTTATTTAACATATTCTAAAAATTAAAAAAATTATTATTATTTTTTAAAAAGGGGGAGGCCGAAAGAGGCGGCCGAGGGCCGAGCCCTCGCGCCACCGCCTCCTCACCGTCGTTGGGAAGGGTCGGTGATGGAGGGGGAGGGTCGGCTAGGGTCGCCGGCCTCCCGGCCGATCGACGGTGAGGGCTGGAGCCCTCACCGGATTGTAGTGAGGGCTCGCGAGCCCTCGCCTAGATCCGGGGGTGAGGGTCACGGCCCTCGCCCGCATCCGGCGAGGGCTGCGGGCCCTGCCACCTCCCGGCCTCCCTTTTTTTTTTTTTTTTTTTTAAATTTTTAGAATATTTTAATTAAAATTAAGTTTAAGTTTAATTTAATTAATTTTTATATTATTATTTACACATTAGATACGAAACGGCGTCGTTTTTTCATTTTCTTGCCATGTTAGCGTGCAAAATGACGCCGTTTTGGACCAAACTCGCCGGAAAACTGCCACATCAGCCATTTGGCCGCATTTTCGCTGTAGTGGCACCTAAGTGTTCCATTTAACTTCGAAATTGACACTTAAGTGTACATTTTCAAAGTTATGGCACTTAAGTGTCCTCCCATGCCAAATTATGGCACGTAGGTTGTTCTTCTACTAGCTGTTCTCAGAGCTGATCGCTCTCGAGATAACTAGGCTATTCAGAGAAGCCATTAAGGTATTTTTAAGGCAATGGACTTGAGAATTCGATCAGGAATCGACTTATCAACCGTGCTCATCTTTAGAGGCTATTACGGTACAGTGTAAAATCAATTTGAGATCAAAGATAGGTCGATTCGACTGAGATGTGTGGCTAATCGTGAATGACACTACTAAATTAGAAAATCCTCGTCGAACGGCACTAGATTGATTTATCTGTTGTTTTGGTACCCTGTGTCCGTATTTGAATTCTTGAAATTTTTATGACAATCGAGAGTCGCCAGTTTATCGAGAGGGTTCATTGTGGCTTGAAAAAAATTGACCACGGGTCATTTGCACTAAAAATCTCTGAAAACTACTTGTTAGCCTAGGTCACGCTAAAAACGCGCTTGAGTGAAATTAACTATCAATTTGAGTCCGATTTTAGAAATTGAAGATTCTATCATGTCACAATAAATTCTAGGAACGTCAACTCAATCTCAAAAGATTTTTTTGTAACCCGAGACTTTTTGGGAAAAAGTCATTGCATGGCCGTTTTTATTTAGAAAATGCTGGGGATTGTTTTTGATCACGTAATAGGGATGCAAGATGGTTCAATTGGTGAGGAAAAACACTATTTTGAGTATTGACTTGATAATGGAATTTATTAAGGCATAATTGAGTTGATTTGAAGATCGGTAAGTGATCAATTAGAGGAAAAATGTAAGAAATTTGTAGCTCCCCCTCCTCTTAGCCATTTTAGACCAATTCAATGTTACAAGGAGTGCATTATTGGCCTAAGGACAAACAAAGAGGTGTGTGTGGCCATGGATGGTCAAATGGGACATTGGAATGGAAAAACAAGACCAAGATGGAGCCCTTGTCTCCTTATCCTCTCCCCTTCTTGCTCCTCAAGCCATCGGCCACCATTCCCCCTCCATCCCCTCTCATTTTCACACACCAATAGCCAAGGAGAAGTTGTCGTCTACGCTGCATGAAGCCATCGTCATCGGATTGCCGTTTGCCCTCCCTGTGCGTACATCGTGGGCTGTCGCTACTCACGTGTCTTTGCTTCCCCACGCTATTCCAGCCGCTGTCTAGTAGCTATTGGAGCTCAGATGGAGCCCATGCTCTGCCATTTCATTGCTAGTAAGCCCCACCAAGGCCCGGTTTGGCCCTTTCCACATTCTCTGATCAATCCCTGCCTAAACCGAGCTTATTTATATTCTGTTTCAGCAAGAATAAAACAAAACATAATATTAGTGGGTTTTCAGTCGGCTTCTAGGCCCATTTTGAGGTGTTTTCGAGACTCGAATCCTAGGCCTGCTTTAAAGAAAAGCGACCCTCACGATGTTCCTAACGTTTTGATCCGAATGGATTGTTAAACGAGTGAGTTTTGCTCACTAATCCCTTTTTAGTACACTAATGATGCTTATGGGTTGATCATATTTAATTAAGTGCAGTTAGGTGGATATATTATATTAGAGTAATTAAATTAGAGATTTATTGATATATGTTAGGCAAATTAATAGTGTAGTTAGCAAGTAAATATGTCATATTATTCATTGAATGAGTCTCGGTATTTTTCTGAGCTCGTCTCGGCTTCCAATTAGGCATTACAGGCCTAAATTGGATTTATTGCATTTATTTCATAATTTTCATAATTATTTAATTAATTACTTATTTTTTGAAAATTAGGCTGGAATAGCCAACGACCGAAATTTTATGCTGATTATAGTGGTGCAGTCCATTTATTTATTTGAGCATTAAATTATGCTAAATTGATTTAAATATGATTTTAATATTTTATTCTTAAATTAATCAATTTTGATAATTGATTGGAAATTAATTGAGCGTCGGTTTATAGCGCCAAAATTATGTTATGGGCTTTTGAAAATTGTAGGACTTATGAAAATTAAAATTTTTATATTTTGGTTAATTTCAACTGTGTACCCACACACGGCTATTTTATTGGGTATGATAGAATGTGAGAAATAATGCCATATTACGTTGGCTCCATAGCTGAGGATGTCATCTCGGAGAAAGACGTTATATTTTGTTGGCTCAACGATTTGATATATCACCTTGCAGAAAGCACGTGGGCTTGGTGACTAAGTATGTCAACTTGGAGAATGCACATAGGCTCGATGACTAGATATACCATCTTGGAGAGTAAATGATATTGAATGTACTGACTAGGGAAAGGTCGTGATGACATGTAATCGACTAAGTTGATTGATCAACAATTCGATCTGATTGATGTGATGTGATGTGATCATGTATATTTGATAAATATACTGATTTGTAGGAAGGAACTGAGGCCAAGTTAAGTCCTCTGACTTGTGTTGTGCTTAGACAACCTCTAGAGTGTATTGGCTTCCTAATCGAGTCTTAGGGGGTAGAACTTGCTGAGACGTTGTCTCACTGGTTATTGTGTAACCATTTTCAGGTCCTTAGATGGTATTGGCAAAGGACCAAAGGCTCAAAGTGTAGAAGGCGAAGCCTGAAGAATCGACGATCCTGTCTGACTAGTTAGTCATAGGATAATCCTCTTTTGATGAAAGTGGCTGTCTAAGACCGGATTTAATAGTTCGACTTATATATTTGTACTATGGTTTGCAAGGTATATAAGCGTGGTTGCTCTTAAAGTGAAAATTTGGAGTCTTACTTTTCTATTCCATTGTTTTATTGTCTGAGGATTATTTTATATGCGTCCGCATGTGTATTAAAAAGTAAAAGGGTCGGCGATGCATCTTGGGATGTCGCTATTAATAGACTAGGTGAGGGATAGGGGTGCGCTCGAGCATTGGGGCATGACACATTGGGTTTACGAGTTTGTTGTGACCACCATCTGGGTTGATGAGGGCCTACCTGAGAGGGTATCTCATCGATTCAGGGCGTGGTTCCGCCACTGACTCAATAGTTATAGAGCCGGTCCCCTTTAGGGTTTTGAGATCCTCGCTGTGGTTGTCGATGCCGCTTTTGGCAAGGGTGCAGCTAACCCTCTTGATGGTGCTGTGGAGGACTCGGCGACCTCGGAACTTGTGGAGTCTGAAGGATCACTGAACGTGTTCGACTAGTGGGGCGTCGGACAATTTCCTTTTTGAGGGCTGATCTTTTTGATAAACAGGCTAGTATTGTATATATACCTAGTTTTATGAAAGCATGCTGTGTTGTGAATTTGTTATTTTGCTTTTCTATCCCATATTGTTTGCTATCAGGGGTTTTTAATTCGCTTTCGCATATGCAATAAAATGAATGGATCAGTGATGTGTCCTGGGACGTCGCATTTTCCATCGACCACCGAGGGATGGGCACGTGCTCAAAGATTGGGGCGTGACATGTTATGAGTTGGGTCTTTGATGTAGAAACTCCGATGGTATTTGATTTTATATATGAAAAGTGCTCGACCATTAAGTTCGACTGTTTTCTAGAAATGAGACCTTGCTTTAAGACCTTTCCTTTTGCAGATTTATGAACTTCAAGAGATTTTGTTCAAATGTTTGTATAATCAAAACTTAGAATATACATGTTGTAGATATGATCCTCAACACACTTAATGAAGGCATTAAATACTGGCATTAAGTTTAGTTCATCAAAATTCTTTAGGCTTCATTTGCTACTTAAGATAAAATTTTGGATAAGATAAAATTAATTCTAACTTGTGTTTGGTTTTGGCTTAGGATACTTCTCATATTTGCGAAGGTGAATGATTGTGTTTTCTTTTTCTTACTAGATTCGGTATTTGTTGACTGATCTGTGTTATCAATGTTGCTATAGCTCGTTGACATTTCTTGTCAAAGTTGAACCTATGGCTTTGAAATGCTACATGAGCTCCTTTGCAATTTAAGATTTACATTGTACAATGATAATGAATTTATTGATGGTGGTTATCTTCGTTTGTGCATTTGAGGTTCTTTAGTAGTGAAACATAAAGTGTTTTAAACAACTCCATTTGTGCATTTTTGTATTCATTTTTATTGATATACTGTTCATGCAAAACACTAAACAAGATATGATATGAAAATGTTTGGTTTTATTATTGTAATTCATTAAACAATAGATATAACATAGCAAAATCTTTGATTTTCATATCTTATTCTATTATGTCCTATTTTGATTAGAAATTCAGACCACTAAACACAACTTTAAGAATATTTTCCAACATTAACAAGGCCTAACAAATAACTATATAACTATATGTAAAACAGCATGTAGGCTCATCTTTTGCTTATTGCCAGATGGCTAGTGTAGGGGTTGTTTGGTAACGTGCCAAATAGTACCCGATTTTGATTTTTTTGTTTTTGGGAGTAGTTTTGGAACATAATTATGTTTGGAAAATTTTTTGCTCCTGGGAACAGATTTGGAGTGGAATCAAGAAAAAAAAAAAAAAAAGTTGATTCTTGTTCTAGGAAAAAATTTGAGAATAAAAACCAACTCCTCTTCTTCTTCCCTTCCGCCATCTCGTGACCGCCGTCCACTGGTTCGGCGAGCTTGTCGGAGGCTCGCCAAGCCAAGGCAAGGTCCTTGCCGGTGGCCAGGCAGGCCTCGCCGAGCCTCACCTAGCCTCGGTGAGGCTCGTCTATCCACCGGCAAGGCTTGCCCAGCCTCGTTGGTGGCTAGGTAATCCTCACCCAGCACCGGTGAGGCCGGCCTAGCCACCAGCGAGGCTCGGCCGACAAGGGCCAGCCTCGCTGAGGGCCGACGACGCTTTGGTGAGGTTGCCGGCCCTCCGGCGACCGGCCACAAGAAGAAGAAGAAGAATATGAGAAAAAAGAAAAAAAAGAAAAGAAAAAAGGAAAAAGAAAAGAAAAGAAAAAATGGAAAAAAAGGAGAAAGAAAAGAAAAAAAGGAAAAAAAGTAAAAAAATTATTTAAAAATTAAAATAAATTGATTTGGAACAAAATCAATGAGCAGGGTACGAAACACAATTCTATTCCAAAATAAAAAATTTTGGACAGTTACCAAACGGCTTAAAATGTTTAGAATTTGTTGTCGGGAACAGAATAAAAAAGAATCATTTCTAATTAGAATCTACTCTTAGGAATAGAATCGTTACAAAATGTGCTCGTATTATCTAAATTTTTTCATAGAATATATATCATGCTAAAGAGTGTTTTGAGGGCACTTATTATGCATACTTAGTAGAAATTTTTAGTTTACAACATTTCAGTTACACATATTACAAAAATGTTACTATATTGAAAGAAGTAATATTGCCTCATTTGACTACTGAACTAGAGTGCATTATCCTTTTTAAGAAAGTTTAGTTTCAATTAGGTTGAATGATCAATCTTGATCTTGTGAGGTTTAAAGCTTTCAAATAATCTAATTTATTAATAATTGTGTTCATGCTGATTCTAAAAGAATTTATAAAGTTTGGATCATATGTTGATGCCATAATTTATGCTAGGGCTAATACTTCAAAAAACCTGAAATTGGTACATTTATGCCCCATTTAACACAAATTAATTTTTGTCACAAAAGTCCCAAATTGGTAGACTCATGCCCATTTACGCTAAACTAATTTTATGTCAAAAATTTCAAATTAGTACATTTCCACCACATTTACTCCAAACCGATATACTCCCATTGCATTTATCCCCAATTTTGATAAATCTGGGATTTTTTTAGGGTAAATGTGGTACAAGAGTATCAATTTAGGATTTTTTATGATACAAAAATTAGTTTGAGATAAATGTCACATGAGTATAATAATTTGAGGTTTTTAAGAGGAAGAACTTTTAATTATCATATATAGCTCTAGTTGTGTCAAACGCATACCTTATGAGATTCAAAGTTTTCAAATCATCTACTTTATTAATAAGTGGGCGTTTAGTAGCTCTATATGCAAAAGATGTTCGCACTTAATTAGAAGTCTATATTCGTTAATACAATTGGAACTATGTGTCATACTCAAACAAGGATGAGAATGATGAATCAATTGTTGGTTTTTCTGTTAGAGAGATGGTCGCAACTTTTAATTCTTTCCTAGGACTAGCTACTTGTCTTTTTCACATGGCCTATCCTTTCGCTTTTAGCTTTCACTTCTGAGACTTACCATTGGTTAACGATTCTAGACACAAATTGCAAATAGGATCTGGTATCAACCGCCAAGAGAGCGTAAAGTTCCTCACCTAACATCCACTTTAAAAAAAAAAGTCTATATTACGATTAGTTAATTGTAAGCGACATCTTTTTCTACTTTCATGTATATCTTTTGATGGTTGCCAAAGACAGTTGATGGAGCTGCCGTAGTTCCTTTGGAAATAATATGCTTAAAATTGTACTGAAGGGGCAGAAAATATTATTCTTCAAAAGGATTAAAAGGATTTCTTTATATTAAAAGATCAGCAGTTGTCTGGGTTAGTGAACTAGAGGAGACCCATTCGAGTCACGCGTGCATGTTGTGGCTATTTGAGTGTCTGGTTTCCTAGGAAACCTTTTCGATGGATCCGCATATTCTTAGATTGATATATTGTCACTGAATGGAAAATCTAGCCCAGATTGACAATGCTAGAGATATGCTGTAAACTGTTGGCCAAATACTATTTGTACTCTTGACCCGTCAAAACAAGTGTGTGACAAATGATTCGACCATTAGAAAAGTATGTAAATGGTGTACATGTATAAGAATGATAAGAGCGCATAGCATAATAAAAACATGGAAGGGGGAGGTGAGGGATTCAAATCCCCACTTTCTCAGGGAGGATGGGGTGGGGACGCGTAAGTTTCAGGAGTGGGTTTCGACTCCCACGCCTTGCAAGAGGCAGGGCAAAAGTCTAAGAAGTGAGTATAGAGTAGGACTGACAAAAAAAAAAAAACTGTTTTCAAAAACAATTAATTAGTTCTATTAGTAAGCCATCAAAATCAAGCTGGCGATAAAAATGAATCGTGTGAAAAAGGTTGAGCAACATATGCATTCTAGTAGAAGTCCTTAAATTTTTTAAGAATTTTGCGGTATATCTTTTAAATCTTGATGTATAAAAGCACTTGATTACGTAACCCAACCACTGATATTTTTGATAATAGTAAATATAGTAAACAGTAGAAGGGCACTAACGGCTAATGCAATAGTCGACTAAATAATTGCCCGACCGACAACCGTTACCCAACGAACGGCTTATGTGACAGCCGGAATTTGAGCAAATCTCCAACTATCGATAGCCATCGAGTGTATTCTTCAACCTTTTTGCTTTTCAAGATCATGTATCCTCTGTGGACCCTGGCACTGTGACCACATGTGATCTCTCTCTCTCTCTCTCTCTCTCTCTCTCTCTCTCTCTATATAGACGGATTCGGCCCTTTTCCCCCTCCATTAAGGATTTATGTTTGTTACAACGAATGGATCTCTGGTGAGAGAGGTCAATAAATAATTGAAGAAAAAGCTTTCAAAACAGCATCGAATATCTGACTGCATTTGCCAGGGGCATACGTTTTGACAATTACATCTTTCTTGCAATTACGTATGAGCTTCTCGAACTTGTCAAGTGCTTAGGCCAGCTTGACTAGTCAGCCAACTGAGCTCTTTGGTGGATTGCACGAAGCTTGACCTAGTCCATGCATCTTTTAGCCTAGTCACTAAGGAACCAAGAACAACGATGTCCTTGGCAATTTAATTTAATTTTTGCAAATGTAGCACCAAACTCGCTATAAATTGTTCTGAACTCAGGTGCCCGGCCCTCTGCCCGGGCATTTTCCACGCAGCTCGAGCCTTCGTGCCTGGGAGCATCCATCTCTGTGCTTGAATCCTCCCTTGAGTCGATGGCTAAAACTTGAGACACACTCAATAGAAATGATAATGCTTTTAATGAGGTGAAATGTGAGAAAAGCATACAATTTGACATATGTTGGAGAACCGAATTTCTGCACAAAGGTATGACTCTTTGACGGTTGAAGTAAAAATTAATCCCATAAAAATCCAGTTGATAGAGATAATGAAAGAGTCGATGTACTTTTTAAGTTAAACCAAAAGAATTAATTGAAGATTTTAGAGATTTTAAGATTCGATTAAATTAGAGATAATTTTGTAAATCATAGCAAAATTTTCTAAACTTTTATCATCAATATTTCAGGGAAAATTATCCAAAAAATTCTAAACCTATTAAACTTTTGTCAATTCATTCATAAATTTTTTAATTTTGCCAATTCTGTCTAAACATTTTTGGGTGCATTTTGTAACATTTCTGTTATGAGGAATAATTTCTCTTCAGAAATGCTTTTTTTTTTCTTGGAACAAGTTCTGAGTAAAACGGCAATTTGATAACTATAAAAAATTTCTATTCCAATAATAGAAAAAGAATAGGAATGCGTTTGATATGACTTACAAATTCTTTTATGTCGTAAAATTTCTTTAATTTTTTTGTAAGTTTTAAAGATTTTTCTTGTTTTATTTTCTCTTTTTCCTCTCTTCTTTCCCCTCCCCTAGCCGGCAATGGCAGAAGTAGTGGCAACCGGTGGTGATGCGATTGGTGACCATTGATGGCGAGCGGTGGGTAGTGAGTCTCCACCGGCCGATTAGAAGTGGAAGAAGAAGAAAAGGAAATAAAGAACAAAACAAAAAGACTTATTTTTAGAAATTGTTTTTTTTTTTTGGTAACCAACTTATTTCTAGAAATTGTTCTTGAAAAGAAAGAACAACTTTTTCTATTTTTTGTTTTTGTTTCAAATATATTCATTGGCTACTTTCCTATTACAAGGAATACAAAAATTAACTGATATTATCAAATAGATTTTTGTTCTTTTTCTATTTTGGAGAATAAAAGAACAAAAGAATAGAGAAACATGATTGTTACCATACAAACTCTTCACTTCTTGCAAATTTAGTCCATTCGGTCAATTTTGGTTGGATTTCACTAATGTGGCACAGATAGTGTCGATTGCCTAGCCTTCAGAGACTGGCGAGGGTTGGCCTTGTCAACCTCGGCCTTGTCAACCTCTGGGGAGGTTGCCCTCGTCGGGATCTGGCAAGAGGTGACCTTGCTGGCCTTAGGCGAGGCTTGCCCTCACCAAATTTGGTAAGAGTAGCTAGTCTCCACCGGCCGATTAGAAGTGAAAGAAGAAGAAAAGAAAAAAGAAGAAGAAAAGAACGCAAATACTTATTTCAAGAAATTGTTCCTAGAAATAAGAAGCAACTTTTTTCTATTTTTATTTCTATTCCAAATCTATTCCTCAGCCACTTTTCTATTCCGAGGAATAGAAAAATTAACTAATGTTATCAAATAGATTTATGTTCTTTTTCTATTATGAGGAATAAAAGAACAAAAGAATAGAGAAATATGAATATTACCAGACGGACCCTTTACTTCTTGCCAATTGAGTTCATTTGGTCAATTTTGATTGGAATTCACTGATGTGGCACAGTTAGTGCCGATTGCCTAGCCTTCAGCAACTGGCGAGAGTTGGCCTTGTTGACCTCAGGGGAGGTTGCCCTCGTCGAGATTTGGTGAGGGGCGACCTCGCTAGCCCTTCACCAAATCTGGTAAGGGTTACCCATGCTGAAGGCCAGCAAGGGGGACCTTGCTAACCCAGAGCAAGGCTTGCCCTTGCCTGATTTGGTGAGGGCGATTTTTGCCCTTGCTAGCGAGGTCGTCCCTCACCAGATTCAGGTGAGGGTGGCTTTGCTAGCCTTAGGTGATGTCGCCCTTCGCTAGATGTTGACGATGGCAACCTCACTAGTCGTAGCCTCTAGTTGGCCACCTGGTGGCCAGCTAACTAGAGGAAGGAAGTGGCAGAAAAAAAGAAAGAAAAAAAAAAAAAGAAAACATAAAATAATTAAAAAATTATAAAAAACTATTAAAAAATAATTTTTTGTTCACGTCATCGCCGATCGTACCATGTAGGATAGTCGGCATCTAAATCAATAACTACTGGCCAAAATTAGCCAGATTGACTCAATTTGAAAAAAGTGAAAATGTTTAGGACTAAATTGACAAATTTGAAAAGTTTAAGATTGAATTAGTAAAAGTGCAATAGTTTTAGGATTTTTTGGCCAATTTTCCCCCAATATTTTAGGTTAACTTTTTGGCCCTTCTCAAGTATAAGATCAAGTTTCCAAACTTTTGCAGTCACGCCCCGAACCTTAAGTGCACGAACATCCCTCAACGGTCTATTAAATTGCAATGTTCTAGGACACATTACCGATGTGATATCCTAACTTTCCACTTCTGTTTTCAATTGAATGAGTCAAGCTTTTCATCGACGCGCCTAGAGCCTTTTTCTCTGAGTTGGTTACTCATGAGTTAACTAATCTATTAGGTGAAGCCGTTGAGGAATTTTAACACTACAGACTCGAGAATTCGACTCGAAACCGACTACTCGACCGTGCTAATTTATAAGGGTCAATACAGCATTGTCAAAATCGAACAGAGATCAAAGATATGTCAATTCGACGAGAGATGTGATCAATGTGTAGGTGATTCCACTTGATTGCAAAATTCTCATCGAACGACACTAGATTGATTATTTTGTCTTTTTTGTACCTTGTGTCCGTATTTGAAATCTCGAGATTTCTACGATAACTGAGGGTCGCCAATGTGTTAAAGATGTATATTGTGGCTCAAAAATAACTGACCACAGGTCAAATGCACTAAAAATTCCCAAAAGTTACAAGGTAGATTAAGACGCGTTAAAATCGCGCTAGATTGAAATTAACCATAAATTTAAACCCAATTTCAGAAATTGAAAGTTCTATAATGTTACAATTCATTTTAGGAATGTTGACTCATCCTTCAAAGATTTTTCTGCAAACCGAGATTTTCGGCGAAAAAGCAAAGTATAGTTATTTTGGATCGGGAAATTCGTAGGTCCGCTTTTGATTGCATTTTTGGGATACAAGTTGGTTCAATTGATGAGGAAAAATCATGGATTAAGAGTGGACACCTTGGTTGATTTGTTTGGACTTCAACTGGATTGAATTGAATGGGAATTGAGTGGAAATGAAGAGGAATTGAAGAGGAATTGAAGGGATTTGAGGGACAAATGCACAAAATTCGTATGCTATGGGGGAGATGACTTTTGGACCACTTGGAAAGCTTCTAAGGGAAGCTTGGCTACTGCTATTTGGCTGAGGATGACAGCCATCCACGGTGGGGGCAAGAACTCAAGTGCCTATGATATTTTATGGCCCCCTCCTTGACCAGCAACCTTTTTCTGCCTCATTTGGCTTCACTTTCTCCATTGTTGAAGTGTTGGGAGCTCAGAAATTTCAGAGAAAACCGAGTACAACCTCCCCTTAGCTGGTCGCACGCCCACCAAGCCACCAAACCCTTTTTTCCCCCTATTTTCTCCTTCTTCCAGTTTCTACTCCAACTGACCTTTCTCTAAAGATCTGAGTTAAAAGTTGCATTCCCGTGTGAATTAGCTCTCATGCCACTCGCCATCGTCTTCAGCACATTCAAACCATATAGGAGCAGCTCGTCGTTCGCTGGAACGAGTTGCTGACCAGAAGGAACTGGTCGCCAAATTGCCTGGAGTTTGCCTGGAGTGAACTGTTTCGCGTTTTCTTCATTTTCCCTCCTATTTCGACCCTTCCTTTGCATATACCAACCACCAGCAAGTCCCCCTTGACCTTCGAGTGTTGCCGTTTGCTAGCCACCAGCTCGTCGAACCTCCGATTAGCCCTTCCTTGCCGTTTAGCCGTTGGTTCTCTTTCTACAGTTCAGACAAGAACAGAAATAGAAAACCAGTAAGCTGTGAAGTCTTCGTGGCCCGTTTTCAAGCCCTTCCCCGCCTCGGTTGATGTCGCCACTTGGAGGTTTATCTTCCGCCTTGGTGTTGCCGTCACCGTGGACTCACCAAAACACTAAACCGGTGAGTTTACTCGCTAAACCAGTGAGTTTACTCACTAAACCTCACGTAGGAGGTTAATTACGTTTAAGAGGTGTTTAGATTAATCTAAGTATGGTTAGGTGGTTAGATTAGCTTAGTTAATTGTTAATTAGATTAAGGGATGTGATTAGTTTAGTGGTTAATTAAGGCTAATTAGGTGATTAAATTAGTGTAATATTGATTAGGCCTTAATTAATTAATTATATCGAATTTATAAATATTATTTTTTATTATAAATTATATTATATATATATATTTAATTTCGTAATATATTTAATTATTTATTATTTTTTGAAAATTAGATCAGGATAGCCGTTGACCGGAATTTCGTGTTGATTGCATTAGTGTGTTCAGATTATGCAATTGATTGTTGGATTGTACAAATTGAGTGATGATTGTAAAAATTTGATATTTATTCAGAAAATCTCAAGTGTCGGGTTTTGATACCGAAAATGAATTTTAAGTACTATATCAAATAGTGAGGGTTTGAAAAAGAGAGATATCACTTTTAAGGTTCAAATTGATCGTGTACCGACACACGACTATTTTCCAGGTGTTTTTAATACGAAGAAAATTCACTATTTTAATTAAGGCATTTGAGTGCAATGCATGGTGTCTTAGGTTGAGATTGAATGGTTGTGTGTTGCTTAAGAGAACTTGTCCCCAAATTGAGTTGGATAGATGTTACCCTATATGGGTTACCCACTCATTGGGTTTTGGGTTGCAGTAGATTCTAGATCCATGCTCCTTCCGGAAAGCCATCTTTGAGAGACATAGCCGTGCTTAATGGGGAAGAGACGATGCCTGGTTATGCTAGTAGAATGCTGAGCTTCAATTAGGCCGTACCCTAGAGGGGCGAAATTAACAATTGGAATGCATGATTGTTTGAGTTAGATGCACCTGATTATGAGATAAAACTGTGTGACATGGTATGAGACATGTCATAAGGGTTTGGCTTTATAATTGGGACCTCTGTGGTTTATTGAGTTGAATGAGGCGTTTCGATTGTTGTGTGCATTAATTATATGTAATTGTGATATGAACTATGTTGACATGCAAGAAGGAACTAAGGCGAGGTAAGTCCTCTATGTTGTGTGGCTAGGCCACCTTTGGGTGTATTTCCTTCCTAATAGTTTAAGGGGTGAACTTACTAAAACATTGTCTCACCCTGTCGTGAGCTCAATTTTCAGGTCCATAGGTGGAGGACTGAAGCCCCGAGTCTATGGAGGTGGAGTCTGAAGGATCGGCTTTTGTGTCCGACGAGTAGGTCGTAGGACAGCTTCCTTTTGAGAGTTGATCTTTTGTAGACTTTTGACTAGACTCGTTTTCTACCTAAACTCAGTTGTTTATAAAAGTTGGCTTTTGTGAAATATTGCCCTGCTTTTCTATCCCATGCTGTTTGTTGTTAGGGGTTTATTGTTTCGCTTTTGCATGTTAATGGGTCGGTGACATATCCTGGGAACGTCGCATTTGTATCGACCATAGAGGGATGTGCGCGTGCACGAGGCTCGGGGTGTGACAGCCGACCCAACCTTATTATCTTTCAATTAAATGCAAGCGGAATTATTTAATATAAACATCCAGTCAACCTACAAATAACAAGGATAGTAAACACGCATTAGAAAAATTTCCAAAAGTACAACTTTTATTTATATACAGTTAACCTTAGGAAGTTAGAAATCTACAATTCTATCTTGGAAGGCCACTTCCTAAACGGCCAACTGACAAAAAGGGTTAGAAAGGTCAGGGTTAACGTATTCCTCTGACACGATGGTCATCCAAAAATGTGAGTCCCACATGGCCATTGGTCTGTTATGGTAGACCATCAATCCTTGGGAAAGGACCAAGGAGATCCCTGTCAAACTTGACGAACCAAGCCACAAAACGGTGGGGAACTAGATAGTCTAGGCCCTCCTCAACCTAGAAAGTGGTGGTGTGATTCACGATGGTCGTCTTGGTCCCATCGATGGCATACTCGGTCACACCTCACTCAAAAGACATTGGGACCTCGAAACAATTACGATGCTTCATTGCTAAGGCCTAAAAATAATTAACAACAACAAGATGAGATAAATCTCAATGAGTTAACAGTTTAAGCCTTGACTATGATGTGAATTCATCTTAGAGGCAGCCTAAACACGCAATGATATACAAACTTACCTCGTCTTGACACATCCCTGCATATTAGTACATCATATATGCCAATCTTAATGCAACAAGTATAATTAATAATCAGAACATAATCCACAATATCAAGGCACATCGCCAAATACACGTGTTTCAATTACTACAACCCCTTGAGCTACAACTAACACAATAGTCGACAGTCTTTCGATATAATTGGGCATCATCTCACCCCATTGGGCATGGTATCGTCTAGAATCCCCGCCTAAACCGTATTCTACAATGAGCATCGGTTTGACCTCAACCGCAACTTGGCATTCGGAACTCGCTAGGCATCCAATAAATATCAGGTATTGCCCCCAAACTCTTGTTGGCTAACGGGTTCAATTAAATGACTACTCAAGCATGTCAACACTAAAGCCGATTTTATTTGCCATCAATTAGCTCAATGTAAAAGAGTGCGTGCTCAAACAACAAACTTTGACAAATCTTTATATTTAAAATCTCAGTAAAATAATCACATGTGGTCACGTACTTAAAAATAAATCGGCCAAACTTTGAACGCTTTCATTTTAAAACTCCATTACTCCATTTAGCACATAAGACACGGCGTCCAAACACAACATCTTAAAGTTTGTCATTTTTTTTGTCAATAAATCCTTCTTTGAAAATAGTGTTTAAAACTCATGATTCAGACAATCAACATTAAGGCATTACAAGCTTAGATGATCAGAATTATGCAATATTACATCCATCTACTTAAAGACTAATTCATCATTAAGTTACACTAATCACGGTTAATTAGTGCTAAAGCACAATAATTGGGCTAACAAGGATTAATTACACTAACATGATTAATTAAGACTAATTGTCATTAACCACTGGGGGTTTGTCCCAGTGGCCACCCTTTCAACTTGGAAGGGGGAAGTGAGGGGTTCAAATCCCCACCTTCTTAGGGGGGATTGAGGTGGAGACGATTTCATTTTAGGAGTGAGTTTTGACTCCCACGCCCTACAATGAGGCAGGGCAAAAGTCTGAGAGTGAGTGTTAGAGTAGAATTAGAGTAGGATTAGAGTAAGATCGACAAAAAAAGAAGAAGAATAATTGTCATTAATTACTCTAACTATGATTAATTTATATAATTGTAGTTAATTAATCTAATTGCGATTAATTAAGCTAACGACACTTAATTAAGCTAACCACGATTAATGAAACTAACTACGGTTACTTTAAAGTAACTACAGTTAATTAACCTAACCACAGTTAATGAACCTAACCATGATAATTAAATTAATCATCCTTAATTAAGGCTAATTCTAATTAGCCTTAATCTAATTCATCCTTAACCATAATTAACTAATATTAACTACTATTAACCATAATTTAATCCTCCTCAAACGTAATTAATTTCCCAATCAAGGATTAGGAATTAACTCACGGTTTTCCGATGGCGACGAGCTCACGACGATGGCAACGAGAACTCGGGTCTCATGGCTTGAATGGAGATACGAATGACGGTGGCTCGGCATTTGAAACTCACGACTTGGCTAAGGAGGGAGGGATGTTTAGTGGTTGCTTATAGCGGTGGTGAGGATGGTGAGTGGCAGTGTGAGGAATGGCGACGGTGTGGACGAGCAACAGTGAAGGTGGCGCGGCGGTGGTGGCTCCTCAAAACCCACGGCCAAGCTTGGGCTTGGCTTGGGTGGTGGTGCATTGGCAATGGTGGTGGTTCGATGACGGAAATGGTGAAATAACGGCGGCACAGTGGCTTGATGGACGGGTGGTGGACGGTAGTCAAAGGGGCGGTGATGTGAGGGGCGTAATGGGGTAACCAAAAGGGGAGAAGATGAAGAGGAAATGATGAAGTTGAGGGAAAATGTAAGCAAATAGAGATGGGAAGGGTCGGTTAAGGGAGGGAAGATGTGAGGGGGGTGGAAGAGGAAAAAATAAGATATTTTCCCCAAAATTCAATCATAAAATCTAATAAAAATCCCATAAAACCGTCTCCTCCGTTCACTTATTTCTTTTGTCATTTAGTCCATAAATGCAAGGGTGTTTTGGTCATTTCATAGCTTTTTGGCCAAAATTTTCAAATTTGCCCTTGGGCACATGTCACTTGAATTGGGCTTGAATTGGGCTTGAAATGGGCTTGGTGGCCCACTTGGCCCTCATGGCTGAATTCATCATCAGCGCGAGGCCTAATGGCCATTGTTTGGCCTAGTTTGTCCTTCTTGCTTTCAATTCTTGTATTATTATTCATTTTTCGAAAATTCTCAACTTATTGATAATTCACAGATAAATGAGACAATGTCTAATAAGTTAGTTTTGAAATGCTCGAAAGTTTGATTCCCAAAATCGAATTAAATTACATGATTAAAATTGATCAAATACTACTTTAATATGACTTAAACTATTAGGTGACTTTTATGGATTTTCTCACAATTGACCCATAGTTGATAATTTTTTATCCACGTTTGTGTCTCTTCAAATCGTGGATGACCCTCAGTTGTCATGTAATCATGAAAGTTCATTTACATAGCCTTAGTACAAGGCCAATAGATAATCAATTCATCGTCGTTCAACACGAGTATCATAATCATGCTGAACTACTCGCAAACCGACTACATACTTCTATCAAATCGATTTGTATTTGTTCGCTAATTAACTTGTAATAGCGTAGTATTGACTCTTGTCAATTCTTATGATTGAGCAGTTGATCCCTGATTGAATTATCTGATCTTTCATGTTTAAATTTTTTATGGCCTCGTCCAATAGATTAGTTAACTCATTAGTGATCAGTTTAGAGTAAATTCATTATTAGTGCATTGCCAGAATAATCATTTCATATATTTCGAAATAGGTCAAATTTCATGATATCATTTTTTCAATTCAATCACTCTTTAACTTTTGTTACATTTTACAATTACTCTAACTTGAATGAGAGAGGTCGTGGCCGCCTCTTACATAGTTTGTGAGAGATGGTGAAGGTCGCTCTTTGGAGCAAGTGGTGGCACCGTCACTTTTTGCTTTCTTTTGTTTGTTTGTTTTTTTTTTTTTTTTTTTGTCGTGAAAATTTTTGCCACATTAACAGAATTTTTGGAATTATCGAAGCAATTGACCAAAGAATCCAATTGCATAATTAATAAAGTTAGAAGATTGACTTGCACAAACAAGTTAGTTCCAATCACACACTTTGCAAGGGCATAGGCGATCAAAAGTGGACTTATCCCTCTTCAAAGTCGGATTACTCTATCAAACTATCTGTTAAAAAGTAAAAGATGACAAGGCATGATACTTAGAGTGCGTTTATTTCACAGAAAATGAAAAATTTGAAAAATATTTTTCTAAAAAGATTATGAGAATGAACAAATGAAAAAGATTTTCATTATCTACAAAGATACTTAAATATAAATTGTAGTCAATAATGAATACTTTTTATTGATTAATTATTTCAAACAATACAAGTAATTATTTTTAAGAAAAATATTTTTCAAATCATCTATTTTTAGCAAAACAAATGAGCTTTAACGGAAACTGATCCAACATCTATAATGGGTACAATATGGCTTATCAAATCATGTTGGCGATAGCAGCAAGTTCGATTAAATCAAGTTTCCTAGCTGCCCAAATTTTGCATGGGTGTAATTGGATTTCAAGTTGTAAAAGGGGGTTTGAAATTCCATTAACAAAAGCTATAATTTTTTAGACTCAATTGGTAGGTACCCTCGAATCGAACCCTACTAATCATATCACTTCAAAATGTTTGTTTTTTTCTTTAAAAAATTGATTATATTATTTATATTAGTTATTTTTGAATTATGTCAATCGGATTTTGAGTGTATTTTGTTTTCCGTATACTTAATCAAGACAATTTTGGAACTCCATAAAAAAGGTCAATTGGGTTTCGAGAAATAAAAATGAAGGAGTGAAATGGAAAGAGGAATATATATTTTTATATTCCTACATTAAATGTATGAATTCAAAAGGTATTAGAGTCAAATATGCTTCTACGAAGATGTATAAATGGGAAAAAAGGGTAAAGATACAATTTGAGAAAAAAATGGATGTCTCGTAGTGGGACTTATGCCACATTTACCCTATGCTAATTTTTGTGTCATTAAAAATTCAAATTAGTATGTCCGTGTCACATTTACTCAAAACTGATGTACCCATATTACTTTTATCTCAAATTTTGACAAATTTGAGAATGTATGCTCACCAAATATGAGGAAAGGGATGGGTTTGAAATCACAATTCTTTATGGCCTCTGTTCCATGTACCAAAATGCCTTAAAGTTAAATGCTATAGTCAAAATCAATTTAGAAATCAAACTCTTGTTTTCTATAGAGCAACCTTTTTTACAAAAAAAATCCAAAAACATGAGAAAAAGTTGCCATAATAGTATCATGGAAGCAACTTCCACAATCATTGTGCTAAATCTAGGCAGGCACAGCAAATCTCCAAGAAAAAGAAAAGATCGAGGGTCAAATGAACTACAACCGTCAAACTGTCCAAGGCAAAACCCCACCACTCCTCCTTGGCCCAAAAATCAAAGGTGTTGTTTTGTTTAGTCCTTCAAAACTAGCGAAATGGACCAAATGACGAGCCTCCAATTTGGTTTTCTCTTGTTCCTACCGACCCTCCATTAAAAAGGGAACCCCATTAATCCATAAAGCAAATTTTGCAGTTTCTTTTTCATTTCTGTACCAAAGAATTTGACCAAAGAGCATCGCGTAGTTGGCTCCTACACCGGCGGAAGCCTCCCAACAGCCTGCCACTAACATTCTATAATCCGCAAATTGGAGACAAGGACAACTTGATTTTGCTGATTTGTCGGTCTAGTGCGCGTGGAATTTCAGAAAGATTAATTAAAATATAATGGATTCGTTAAGGACTGGTTTGATGGTTTCAACCGGGGGCTTCCTTGGATCTTCGGTGTTGGTTGAAGGTTACCTCACTAAAGAAGGGAGCTTTCATAATTATGAGGGTCTTTGCGGCTTGTCCATTTGATATACAGGATGACGAGTTTCATGGATGCCTTCCCTATTTTACGTGCTGATGCCCACACGCCTTGCACCCCTGATTCCTCTTGCATCTTTTTCTTTCCCTGGGAAGGGAATACCTCTTGTTGTTCAACGTCTAAGAGATGCCGAGGTCCATACAAGACCTCAAACGAAGCAGTTTTAGGTCTTATTCTTTACCACAATACAAAATTTCCTAGAGAATCTATGAATTGTTGGCTGATTTTCCTACGTGAAGCACCCCGGGACCAGCTGAAACTAAGAAGGACAAAAACGTGATGATTGTTTTCTTCTTTCCGACCCAAGATACGAACACAAAGACCCGATTGTATAATATTCCATGAGCCAGTTAAATCTAAACTTTTACTTTGTGTAGGTGGTCTTGATCCAGAATAATTTACTTGGTGCGATTTAAGTTCGCGACCTTTAATTTCGATGATGTCTAATTAGCTGTACAAATTATATCAACCTTAAGAGGTTAATGAGAAAAAAAATCCGATTATATTACAAGAAACATAAAAATTCATTCTGTTGCATATGAGGTCTTCCAAGCATTGTGATCGACTTATCATGAAGAGTTTGAGTAACATCCGCTAAATACTAAATTCATGCATTTTGCTAATACTTCGGTGGCAAAATGTTATGGGTATCTGTCATGGTCTTTTTGAAGAAGAACCGAAGGCGTAAAAGTTGCAATCCTGGAGATGATAGCATTGTTGGCACATGAAAAATACACATTAGATAATGCCAGTTTCTTATAAGTCGGCCATAATTAAAAAATAAGATAACTATAAAAATATTTCTATCATGAGCAGCATCCAAGTCAGCAATGATATATGCTGCATTTGTTTCACGGAAAACTCAATATTTGGAAAATGGTTTCTTAAAGATTATTATTTGTATTGTCTACAAAAATGAATGAATAAAATTATTTTCATCACTCAAAAAATAATTAAATATAAATTGTTACCGATAATAAAAATACATTTCATTACCTTTAATATAATTTGTATTCCGATTGACTCGAAGCTATACTAGTGCATGACGGGCTTATCTAATTTTTCTCCCCAGCAAATTAATGGCAAAGAAAAAGCTTAGTTAATTAAAAGTTCGAAGATGTTGAATGCAAAGCCACAGAATTGTGTAAACTATCCTAAAATATAATGCAAAAACCAAAATGAAAAAGTGAAAGGGGGCAAAAATGGGGGAAAAAAACCACTTAAGCTTTATACATGAATATCATGTTACGTGGAAGATTCTGCTGAAATTTGTCACTCCCTTTGCCTAAAGAATTTAAATACGAAAGCCCTTGGTTGGCAACTTTTCTAAATCACGTATCTCCTTTGTCCATGGTTGGAAGTCGAGTGGGGCAACTTTTTTCCGAGTAAAAGGTACAAATAAAGTCGTCCATTTGCCCCTAAAAAAAAGTAAACTTTCCGATATCATTTATGCCTATTCAGTTCCTGATAATGTTGCTCAGATGCAACTGGGAAGATCGTTTTCCCACTACAAAATCGAAAGCATGGATTCCCTTCAATGCGTGAGTATTTGTCAGACTAATCCTACTAGATAAAGCTATACGATCACATTTAAGGATATCTGCTAGACTCATCGTAGATTCCACTAAAAAAAATATCGATTTTCACGCCGTTTCCTTTGCCGCAGTTTAATTGATTCTATTCACCGTGTCATCCACAACCAGATCGGCCTTTTACATAGTTGCTTTTGTACATAGTTGCTTCATTAGTCGTTTAGCATATCCCATAGAAAAAAATTATTCGGCCGCTTTGTGAGGATGGCGGGACGCAAACCTTTAACATGAACGATGATGCAATAAAAGCAATAGCACAAATTCAATGGTTGGCTAACAATAAGCTTGCAAGTGCAAACACATGCACATTATTATATTCAATTCAACCTCTCTTTGAGCAAATCTTTACAATAATAACAAAGATTGTAATACCCCTAAAGCCCTAAAGATTCGAATTAACCCTAAAAAGAAAATGAAGACTTAAATGCTAACAATTAACATCAAATGAGCCAAACCAATGCGGAAATTAGGCTAAAAGAAAAAAAAAAAAACTCCCGCAGGACGGGTTTATCAGTTTGGCAACAATATAGCATCTGAATTGAGTTTTTTTTTTTTTTTTTTTTTTTTTTTAAATTAATGGGGGATTGTTCTTATGGGCGTCATTTGCTAAATATTGCGCAAACTCTTATTTCTGGCCTACCTTTTAAGTTCTGCGCAATTCAAATGTTCTGTAAATTCATCAGCTATGACGTTTGCGTAATTTATTATTGAACAAATTTATGGAGAAGAATATGAGATGACGCAACTTGAATGAGACTGACTTCAGACTAACACAAGTCAACATTTTGTATTTATTTTAGATATGAACATGGTAGACATACTGATAAAAAAAAAAAACGAGGTTAGACATAATTTAGGCACGAAAATGAGTCCACGTCAATGGGGGGTAATTTATTGGCCAACTACGTATGCAGTGGGATGCACAATTAGGTAAATGCATATTCCAAGCTTTATGAAATCAATTCAAAAGGAAATAAATTAGTGAACGAAATCATACCTATAACCGGCGAGAGGTGGCGTCTTTGGGTAAATAGCGATGATCATATAAAATGTGAAACATCGATAAGACCACTGTCTGAAGAAGAAACAGCATTTGATCATCACCACTTAATATAACACATGGGCCATTTATAGATTTCATCGGTCTAAGTTTGAGGTTGAAACCTATCTTCTGGGTTTGCTTTACTACGTTGAGAGATTATAATTAATTGTTAAAGCATTGCTCACAAGTTCAAATTAAGCATTGTCACCATCATCCTGTCTGTTTTCAGTCTGTTATCACCATTCTGATTTGGATACATTCACGTCCTGTCGTTTTTCTGGACGAGGTTTACCAAATTTTTTGTTGAATCTCTGCCCATCATTCACGCGTCTATTCCCATTTAAGATGCCAAAAGTAACTTACTGACCTCGTATTTTTCCTGGCCACACTCTAAGAATTGTTAGTGTAATTAAATATTAAACTACGTTTTTATATAATAGTTTAAACTTTTAGAACAATAGACAGTGGCTCCACAAAATTTAACATGGTATCAGAGTTATAGGTCATGAGTTTGAATCTTTTCATGCCCAATTTGCCTTCCCAATTAGACTAAGCGTGAGGGGAGAGTGTCATAATATTCAAATAATAAATCACGTTTTCATCTGATAGCTTAAACTTTCAGAATAGTTTGTAGTGGTTCCACCAAATCTTACATGATATCAAAGTAGAAGGTTAAGTAGAAGGTTTTGAGTTCAAATTTTTCTACGCCCCTATTTGCCTCTCCAATTATATATTTTCACGCTGTAGGCTAGTGTGACATCTTGAAATTTGCAATCCTGTTTTCAATTTAATAAATCGGGTATTTCATCGACGCGCCTATAGTATTGTTCTCAGAGCTGATCACTCCTAAGATAACTAGACTATCTGGGAAAGTCATTAAGGAATTTTAACGCAATAGACTTGAGAATTTGACCATGAATCGATTACTCTACTGTACTCATCTACAGAGATCATTACGGTATAGTTAAAAGTTGACTAAAGATCAGAGATAGGTCGGTTTGACTGAGATGTGTGGTTAAATGTGGGTGATTCCACAAAAATGAAAAACTCTCGTCGATTGGCACTAGACTAATTTTTCTATCGTTTTGGTACCCTGTGTCGGTATTTGAAACCTTGAGATTTTCACGACCACTGAGAGTCACCAATGTGTTGAAAAAGTTCATTGTGGCTCGAAGAAAATCGACCATGGGTCATTTGCATTAAAAATTTCTAAAAACTACCCGGTAGCCTAGGTCATGCAAAAATCTCGCCAGATTGAAATTAACTGCGAATTTGAATCTGATTTCAAAAATTGAAAGTTTTGTCATGTCACAAGTCATTTTAAGAATGTCGACTTAGTTTCTAAAGATTTTTCTGCAAACCGAGTTTTTGGCGGAAAAAGTTGAGATAGGGCCGTTTTCGACCAGAAAATGCAGATGACCATTTTTGATCGTAGAATTGGGATACAAGTAGGTTCTAATGGCGAGGAAAAATACTAATTTGGTTGTTGACTCGATAATGGAATTTTTAGGGGCTGAAATGAATTGATTCGAGGAGGAATTTAATGGGAATTGAAGCAATTTCAAGCCAAATTCATATGCCCCCCATGGACCCAACTTGTGGACCAACTCAAGGCTTCTAGAAGGGGTGTTTAGTCTAGAAATTTGGTTGTGGAAGACAACAACTTGGTGAGACCAAGTTGGGGGAACAAAGAGATGCGGAAGAGACACGGTGGCTCCCTCAAGCTTAGCTGGTCCCCCTCTTTCTTCTCCCTCATTTACTGTTGACTAGCACCCTCCATTCCAGCTTGCTTGAAGCCCTAACAAACCTAGCAAACCCAGCAAACCTAGAAAACCAGATAGACCGGCCCCCCTTCCTTGTCGACGCCGCTCGCCACTTGTCGGATTGCCACCGAACGTTGTCGCTGCCCATCACGTGTCTGCCAGCCCCCGTGATCGTCTAGCCCCTTTCTGTGGTCGTGCTGCCTCATCTAGTGTCCCTTTAGCCATGTTGAGCTCCACCGGAGTCTGTCCAGGTTACCTCTGTTGTCATGAAGCACCACCATAGCCCGCTTGGACTCACGACTAGCTCCGCCACCCTTGTCTCACCGAACCAGCCACCATTTCCTCCTCTTTCAGCCACCGAACAAAATCGGACTGAGTGGGTCTCGAAGTTGTTGTTTGGCCCGTTTTGGTGGCTTTCTTGACCTGCTTGGCGGTCCCGGTTTGGAGTTTCTTGACCCCCTCCGCGTCCCCGTCGTTTTGATCCAAGCGGTTCGATTAACAAGTGAGTTTAACTCACTAATTCTTGTTTAATAAGTTAATGGCATTTAAGATTTAATTAGTTTAGACTAAGTATGGATTATGTGGATAGTTAGAATAGATTAGCAATTTAATTAACCATTATTACATGTTAGGTGGTTAGAATAGTGTAATTAGAGTCTAGACAAGCTCTACTATTTATCTAGAGTGGTTCGGAAATTTTTTTGATTCTTCTCGGCTTTTAATTAGGCTTTTTCGGCCTAAGTGTGAATTATTGGTATTTATTAATTATTTTTCGTAATTAATTAATTAATTAATTTCCGAAATTTAGACTGGAATAATCAGTGACCGGAATTTTATGCTGCTTACAGTGGTGTGATCTGTTTATTTAATTGACTGTTATTTTGTGCTGATTAAATGTGATTTGTGATTTTTGGTATTTATCCCAAAATTTAATAATTTCAATAATTAATTAGAAAATCAACGGGCGTCAGTTTACAATGCCAAAAATGGATTTGTGGACTATTGAAATTAGTGAGATTTTCAAGATAAAAAATATTGTATTTTGGCTAAGACCAACCGTGTACCCACACATGATAATTTTTATCGGGTATGATAAAAATGGTGAATTTGATAAATGGTCAGGATGGTATACTATATCAACATATGGACTATGATATGTCAAATTTGGGTGAGCAGTATAACAGTATACTATATCTGCCTAAGGGCCATGATATATCAGCTTTGAGTGAGCAGTATACCTTAGCAGCTTCTGATGAGCATTATTAGTATACTATATGTGACATTTAAGATTTTCAATCTTGTTTTCTACTGAATAAATTGGACATTTCATTGACATGCTCATAAGGCTGATCTCAGAGCTGATCACTCTAGAGATAATTAGATTATCTGGGAAAGCCATTAAAGAATTTTAATGTAATAGACTTGAGAATTCGACCAGGAATCAGTTTTTCGACCGTACTTATCTTTAGAGGTCATTACGGTACAGTTAATGTTGATACCTAATTTTGGAAAAATAAAATTGCATTTTGAACAAATAAAAAGAAAAAAAATGAAAATGTGAGAAATTGATTTGATTAAATTATGCAAGGAAATATGGAATTCTGATGGATGTCTGGATTTTGTTAAATGCAGCAACAATTTTGAAATCAAGTGAAAATGGGCAAGAATGGAGCTGATTGCCAAATCATACATATTTGATTTAATGTGACAATAAATGGTAACTCGGGAAATGCCATGTAAAGAGACCATTTCAAATCACTATAAAAGAGAGGCTCATTTTTCATGACAAAGGTGGGAGAATGAAAAATTGAGAGAAAAAAAGTCAGAAGCTTTCGTCCATCTTGGTCAAAAGAAAAAAAAAATTTCTCTTTTCTTTCTCTGACGAGAAAAGAAAAAAGAAAGAAATAGTGAGAGAGAAGAGACGTGAGTGTAGCGAGATAGAGAGAGAAGTGACGTGAGAGACAGGTGAGGAGAGAAGAAAAAATAGAATCACTGTGCATCTTCTTCCTCTTGCACCTATCGCCCTTGTCCTCCCTGTAAAGCTCGACGCACTGATCTAGCTCGTTGATGCCCCCCAGAAGCCCACTCGTCGCTGCGCCACCGTGAGCACCGTTGCTACGCCTTGCCGTCGACGCAACAACCCCTCGACGCCGCTGCAGTGTGCCTCCGACGTCCACTGCCGCGCCTTTGCACCCGCAAACTGCTGTTACCCAGCCCGATGCCAGAGCTCCAACGAAGCTCGCCGCTCTTGACCTTGCCGAGCACCACCCGCCATTGCACCAGTACCCGACTCCTTCTCCATTTGAACCCGAGCGGACCGCTCCCCCTTTCGACTCGACAACTCCGCAATAGCCCTCTGCAATAGATCGCGATGCTCGCTGTGCCGATCTTGCTCAACGACTGCATCACCGCCTGCTGTTGCTTGCCTCCACGACGCCGTCGTCGCTCGCCTACGAGCCCCCCTTTGCCGTCTTCGAGTTCCAGATGCTGCTGTTCATCTGCGCTTCCGTCTATCCACCACCACTACAGCTTCGTGCCCTCATGCCGCTGTGATCCCCGCCAGTTACGCCAAACGCCACACCTCTGCCGGTCCCTTCACCGGAGCATTCACGTCGGCCACCCTCACTCCCTCACGTTGCTGTCCCTGCTGCATTCCCCCTAGGTATCATCAGCTAGGATTTTGTTCGGAATTAATATAATTATTAATTTAATCTGAGAGACATCGGATTATTATTTTTTAATTATATTAATTTTTGTGCTTTCTGGTAGAATTTTAATTATTAAATCATTATAATTATTAATTTGATCCGTTAGATTTCGGATTAGATTTTTAATTATTTTGATCTCTTTGTCATGATAATTAGGGTTAAGATAATTGTTAATTTGACTTGTGAGACAATATGTTATTTTTTTGATTATTCTAATCCTTTATTATGTTGATAGTTTAGATTAAATATTTATTTAATAATTACTTATCTTAAAAAAAACTAAAAAAATCAGAAAATCAAAAAATCAAAATTCTGCATGAGCATATAAGTTTAGTAAATCAAATATGTAGGTTTAGTAAATTAGAATTTTCTTAGGATTACATTTTTAGGATTGCATTTTTAGAAATAAGTTAGGGTTGGACCTAAATTAATTTTTTTAGATAATGTTCACACATTTTAATTATTTCATTTTTCAAAAAATAATTTTCTAAGATAGGATAGGATTTAAGTCAAATTAATCTCTAGAATAAATTAGAAAATTATCTCTTTTTAGATAGTTTAATTAAGGTGTTTATTAATTCTGAATTTCAATAAAAAATACAAAAATATTAGGTGCATGTTAATTAGTTCACAAAATAGGATCATTTAATCAGAATTTGCTCATTAGTGAAGTTAGGTCGTGAGGTGCATAATAACTAGTTTGCATAATAGACCCATTTAATCTGAATTTGCATATTAATAAGATTAAGTCATTTAGTTAAAAAATGCATTTTTAGAAAAGAATTCTAATTTTCAAGAAAACCCAAAAAATTGTTTGTTTTGTGTGATGCAATTTATTTATGGAATATTTGAGCATTTGTGTGATCACCCCATTGCATGATAGAGATTTAGGTTAAAATAAATCTAAACTGCTTGCAAAAACATTTTTGAAAATTAAAAAGAAATGGTACCGAAAGGACATTAGAGAAATCTAGTGTAACCAAATCCCCGTACCCTTAATTTTTGGTTCGTAGTAGTAAAATAATTCTCCAATTATTTTACTTAGATGTCTAGTTGACCTACCATAATCTTATTAGTGGCGATTCCTAGTTAATTTTTTTTTTTGCATGTTAAATATCTGAACCTTAAGTCGCGAATTGGTATGGCTTAGGATAGCCTGAGCTAAGTTTAAATACTTAGTAGTCCATTAATCTAGTTTTAGGCGGTGCACCCGAAAAATTAGGTTGTGATAGCTTGGCGAGTCCACTGGGGACTTGTGTTAAAACATTTAGTGGACTTAGGCCAATTTTTCTTTTTCTTTTAAAAATATTTTTGTTTGGCAGTGAGGATCCCAGGTACGTCCCTAACATTTCTAAGGTGTTAAATGTTCTTGCAGATGTGAGGTATAAGGGGAGTAGTCTATGCTAACCTTTGTCTTGTAGGTTGGAGTGTGGGATTAATGATTTATTTTTTCATGATTAGAAGTGTTGTTTGCATTTAAACTGTTGTGCATGTTTTATTGCTTTTAGCACTACACTATTACATACACAACCTGTGATTGGACCTGGGCTGCGATAGGATTTTTAGGATGGTGTTGAGAATGATACTTTCTCCAAAGCGAGATTGCTATGTAGAGGTTGACATTCTCTTCCCCGAAATTTCTTTCATGGTGTCGAATGTGTTTGTCCATATCCGTGAGACTACGTGATTATTGGGTATTCCATTTGACTGAGCCGGAGTTAGGGGGACCTGGCATGTTAATGCGAGACTGCAACGGTCAGATCATCCTCTTAGCTCCACTTTGTTAAGCCGTCTAGATAGAAATCGAGCCTCACATTTCATGCGTGTGTCTATGTGCTTGTCATTCCTTCTGGTGAAAGTAAGTTGTCTAAGTTCTTACTTCGCAATTTACTTACTTTATTGCAATTTTATTGGTCCATGATAATAGGTTTCATCGCGTTTTGTTTTATATGCTATGGGGAGGACCGATGTACAATTCATTTCCACTCCCAAAAAAGATCTCAAAATGTGGTTTGATCAATTAGATCAAGAGGGCCAAAGGTATGTGAAGACTAGGATTGCCCGACTTCTCCCACTATTGGAGATCAACATTCACTCTAGTGTGATACAAGCACTCCCTCACTTTTGGTGTCCACAAACTTCCACATTCATATTTGGTGAGTACGAATTGGCTCCAACACTTGAAGAATATAGTGTTGCCATTGGAATGCCCTTGGAAAAGGAACTTGTTAGACCGCTTATCGGTATAGATTCTATTTCTCAATTATCACAGTTTTTAGAAATTGAAGCCGAAAGAGTAAGGAAAGTTGTCAAAGCCAATTGTTTTGCATGCCCATTTTTGTTTTTGAAAGATTGTTTTGCAAATCAATCAATGATTTTAAAAGTTAAGATTTTCATGTTAGCATTTTTCGAGCTAATTGTTTTTCCTTATCGAAGAAATGCCATTAATACTTTAATTTCATGGGTGGTTAATCGTGTTTGTGACCGCTTAAATTATGTCAATATGGTTTTAGCTAAAACATTTTTGTCATTAAACCGTTTCAAACAAAATGAAGAAAAGCCCATGCGTGCCCTCCCTGAACTTTTGCAAATATGGTTTTTCTCACACATAAGGGGTTTTGGGCACCTCATGAAACAATTTAAGATTGACGATTTTAGTCACCCCATATTAAAATTTGCGGTCCTATAACGTTTTTCTTCGAATAAACAGTACGCCCATTGGATTAATTTTTTGAAAGATCCTAATCCTAAGGCATTCCTATGGCATACTAAATGGTTCCAAGTTGAGGAGGCTCGTTTCTCACACAAGCATGATGAGCCAATCCTGTTGCTGGGTCTTTCTGGTGTGACTTCTTATTACCCATATAGGGTGGCCCGTTAGTACAAGGCTTTTCAGGAAGTTCCTCCACCACTCAAGACAGAGATGTTCCAAGTTTGTTTTATTCAAATAGACTATAATTACTTCAACGAGATCCAGATGATCATTGCTGCATGGAATGAATGCCACCTAGAGAAGATTTTGGTGCCCAAGAGACTGAAAGGTGAAGAGGAAGTCCACCATGCGTCGGCATTCTACATTCAACAACATTGGATTCTTGCGGCCTTACGTCCAGTGGTCCCTAATGTGACTAAGAAGCCCACTTAGCGAGCACAAATTGAGCATCTTAAGCGGAAAGTGGAAATGATTGAAGCTGAAAAATAAGAAGCTTCGCAAGGCGTTGGAATCCTGAAAGCATATAAAATGAGATCTTTTGAATTTTGATTCTTAGTCCAATGTCTAGGGAGCTTGATTTTGATTTTAAATTCAATGTTTTTAGTTCAATGTTTAGGGACTTGAATTTCAATTCTTAGTTGATTGTTTGGTTTAATATTTCAAGTGAATTTTGAATAAAATCAGGTGATTAGACCGTTGTCATGGGCCATTTTCTATCTCGTCACTGGTTCTTAAATTACCTCTTTTTCCTTTAGGTAACAATGGATCCATCGCGCTTGCCTATTATTACACGATTAAAGGCTAAAATGGCTGAACAAAACGAGATGCGCAATCGTATGTCCACCATGGAAAATCAACTCCAATAGTTAGCTAATTCTATGCAGCTTATAACAGCTAAACTTCAATCCCTCCGGGTGAACCCGAATCCTCCACCCGCTCTCCCTGAGATAATAGCCCCGAGGCCGGCAAATAGGGCTCAAATGAGTGATGATGAAATGCTCGGGTTGGAAGATGACATGATCTTTGTTGGAAAGGCCAAGCTAGATAGTGTTCCCAAGACAGATCAGGATGAGTGTGTTGTAAAGTTGGAAGAGAAAGTGAGACGGCTACAAGAGTCACAAAGCTTACTCCCGTTTGACCTCTCGGTCTATGAGAAGGTCAAAATGCCAAGCAAGTTCAAAATGCCGAAATTTGAGAAGTACGATGGGACATCTTGTCTGAAATCTCATTTGCAAATGTACCACATGCGCATGGCCCAGCATGTAAAAAATGAGCCCCCCATGATCCAATCGTTTCATGCGAGTCTGACCGGGCCTACACTAAATTGGTACATGATGAAGAACGTAAACCTCCTCGAAACTTGGAACGAAGAGGCAGATGCGTTCCTCAAACAATACAAGTTCAACATGGACATTGCACCTTCCCGAGAAGATCTCGAAAGGATGGAGAAGAAAAGGAACGAATCATTTAAGGAGTATGCCGTAAGATGGCTAAATCTAGCAGCTCAAATCACTCCTAAGTCTACTGATAAAGAATTGATGAAATTGTTCGTCAAGACTCTCCCGTCTGAGTTCCGTAACCAGATGGCTAGCACATACGTTGAAGACTTCAACCAACTTGTTCCTGTAGGAGAACAAATTGAGATAGGGATAAGAGAAGAGTGGTTTACTGAGCCATCTAACAAAAGGTTTTCTACCAAGAAGGAGAAGCACCTTGAAGTTGAGATTAATATGACTTATTCTCAATCGAATCGTGGTCGCACTCTAGTAATTAAGATTTCTACTAAGCAACAAAGTGGAGACCATTAGCTCCTTGGTCAACGACATAATGTTAGAAGACAGTTCACACCTCTTCCTGGACCCTTATCTAGGTTTTGCCTGTCCTCTAAAAGAAGGGATTACTCTCAACTGAGCCGAAGTGACCAAATCCCAAGCATTATCCTACATATAATCTCTCCGAAAAGTGTGACTATTACATGGGAGAGGTTGGTCACTCCACTGATGATTGCTATGTTTTGAAGCATAAGGTTCAAGACCTCTTGGATACAAAGGTGTTCTCTTTCACCAGTAATTAGAAAAATCCTTCGCCCAACCATGATGGAGGTGCAAATGTTCTCATTGAGTGAGGAAGTTCTTATCTTCTAGGACTTCAAGTTTTTTTTTAAGGATTTCATGCTTTCTGAGATTTCAATGATTGCTTTTGTTTCTAGGGTTTGCTTGTTTGCATTTTCCATTCCAATAATGTAATTCATTTGATTATATTCAATGAAATTACAATTTTGAGGGCATAATGAGGCACACCAAACCAGTTTGGTGACGATATCCAACAATGAAAAGAAAATATTATCCAAGGAGAATTCTGAGGACTGGGCTTCTTCATGCTCCCTCATCCAAAAAATCCAAAAAAAGAAAAAAGAAAAATTGCTTTTGAAGCCATTTCCAAAAGCATGCATTAGGATAGCACTGTTTAATTTTCTGACTCATTTACTTCATGTTTTAGAGCATTACTTTTTCGGTCTGATGAGAAGACATTTGAAAAGGCACATTAGGTTGCAATGATAGATCAATTGGCTCAGTTGTTACTCAACAGATGTCGAATTGGGAGCACTACAGATTCTAGTAGTAACATGACCGAGATAAAATGAATGTACAATTTGAATTCACCTTGATGTTGCATAGTATCCTATTCATGCACGTTCTCTTGTGCAGGGCAAAAGGCAAATGAAAACTCTTGAAAGTTCGAGTGTCATTCAAAGTGTTGCTTTACACATACATTGTGCGTAAGGATTGAAATCAAAATAGAACTAAGGGGTATGAAAAAGCAGTGTGCCTGGTAAAAGCAAGGCCAATGTCTGTTAAAAGAAGTGAAAAAAATGAATGAAAACTAGGGGCATGGAAAAAGTAGTGTGCCTGGTAAATGCAAGGCCAATGCCCATAAAAGAGAAAGAAATCAAACTCTTAATATAGTGAGTTGTATTCCCAACAAGGCGATACTAAAAAAATCAAATGCTGTTACAATTAATGGAGTTGTGATATGAAAATCTTCGATAGTGGAGAAGGAAAGTGGTGGAAATGTCAAGACGATCACCAACTTTGACCCCATTAAACACTTTTTGAGCCTAATTATCCTTTCATTTCTCAACCCATGAGCCAAGCCTATGTTACGTCCCTTGCAAAGTCTCTTCAGATTAGGGCACTTGAATTAACCTAGGGGTTCACATGTTTTAAGCATAGCTCGAAAAAGTGCGAGCAAGATTATTTCTTTCTTATTTTGCAAGGTTCTTGACTTGTAAACCCAGAGATGATTGCAAAGCTATTCTTTCAATAGCCTTGACTCAAAGAGTCCTTTTGTTAAGCCGTTGACCAAGCCCATAATATGGTCCCTGTTGAAGACCTCTCAGATTGGTAAGGTTGTACCGCTTGCGAAAATACTCTAACCCCTATAGATATGGTGAGATGGAGTGATTCTCTTTTAAATGAGAGTGAGTAAAAGTCCTTTGTAATTGAAAGTCTCTCATTTAGTATTCTTAAGAAATCCATGTCATGAGTGAAAATTATCTTGAACGGTAATTCTCTAGTGGAAATTTGGGTAATGCAAAGGTCATTATGCATGAACCCCGATTTAATTGATAAAAACTTCAATGGATTTTGAAGTGTGCGTTCCAAAATAGCATTAATTGCTTTGGTGAATGCATTTTTGCTCTAATCATGTATGACAGATAATGTTTTCTCAAAGACCCAAAGCTTCTGACATTCAGGAGGTGAGAGATCTCCATAAGATATCTAAGTTTCAAAGGACATATCCTCAAAAATCAGAGATATCACCAGGTAAGTATATCTCTACTCATACTTTAAATACTCGTCATTGTGCAAGTATTCTCTCCCAAGTGCATCAACACTTGACTCGATCAAGCTGTCTTCTATATTGACCCGGCGTGCTTTCGTAGCCCGATATCCTTTATATTGACATGGCGTGCTTCTGTAGCCCAGAGTCCATTTCATCAACTTGGCGTGCTTTTGTAGCCCGGTGTCCTTTATATTGACCTAGCGTGCTTTTGTAGCCCAGAGTCTCTTTCATCCACTCGGCATGCTTTCGTAGCCCAGTGTCCTTTATATTGACTTGGCGTGCTTTTGTAGCCCATAGTCTCTTATATCGACCCGACGTGCTTTCGTAGCTCGGTGTCATTTATATTGACTTGGCGTGCTTTCGTAGCCTAGAGTTCCTTTCATCAATTCGGCGTGCTTTCGTAGCCCGGTGTCCTATTTATTGACTCGGCGTGCTTCCATAGCCCGGTGTCCCTTGATATGACATGGCGTGCTTCTGTAGCCCAAAGTCCCCCTATCAAATGGGAGTGCTTCCATAGCCCGGAGTTCCCCTTCTTCGACATGGTGTGCTTTCGTAGCCTAGAGTCACCTCATTAATTTGGGAGACATATCTTTAAGGATCAGAGATGCCACCAGATAAGTATATCTCTATCCATATCTTAAATACTTGTCATTGTATAGGTATTCCTTTTCAAGCACTAGCACTTGATGGAGTTGCCCCCTAAAGATTTTTCCAGATTCATTCTGATCAAGGCAACGAAGAATGGTTCGGAACCTGGTTAGATGATCTATGCTGCAATGCTCAGGCGACCATAGAATAATATGGGTCTTGGAAATGAATCCTAGTTTAGGCGATCGTAGAATGGTACGGGTCCTAGATAGCACATATTCAGGCGATCGTAGAATAATATGGGTCCTGAAAAATGAATCCTAGCTTAAGTGACCGTAAAATGGTATGGGTCATAGACGACACTTACTCAGGCGACTGTAAAATGGTACGAGTCCTGGAAAATGAATCACCATTTAGGCGACCGTAGAATGGTACGGGTCCTAAACACAACTAAACACTATCATACTGGGCGACCGTAGAATGGTATGAGTCCTAGGAAAGCAATCTCTTTGTGAAGCCATGTTACTGTTCTGAGCAACCGTAGAATTGTACAAGTCCTGTACATGTAACGCAAACTATCTCGAATCATTCTACCCTCCTCAAAGGTAAGTAATTTCAGGTAAGTTCCTTTATCATTTGTATTAGCATTTCCATGCATCATATAAATTGCATTCAAAAAAGGAATTCATTTTCCAACAAAAAGTCATTTAGTGCATGTGCATAATTAAAATTAGGTCTCAATTTTTCTTTGAAGACAACCTCTACGAGCTCACCTTCAAAGAGGGGTAGCTGTTGACACCTAATTTTGGAAAAATACAATTACATTTTAAACAAAAAAAAAGAAAAAAAATGAAAATGGGAGAAATTGATTTGATTGAATTATGCAAGGAAATATGGACTTCTGATGGATGTCCGGATTTTGTTAAATGCAGCAACAATTTTGAAATCAAGTGAAAAACGGGCAAGGATGAAGCTGATTGCCAAATCATACAGATTTGATTTAATGTGACAAGAAATGGTAACTTGGGAAATGCCATGTAAAGAGACCGTTTCAAATCACTATAAAAGAGAGGCCCATTTTCATGACAAGGGGGGGGGGGAATGAAAAATTGAGAGAAAAAAAGTCAGAAGCTTTCGTCCATCTTGGTCAAAAGAAAAAAAAACATTTCTCTTTTCTTTCTCTGAAAAGAAAAGAAAAAAGAAAGAAACAGTGAGAGAGAAGAGACGTGAGTGCAGCTAGAGAGAGAGAGAAGTGACGTGAGAGACAGGTGAGGAGAGAAGAAAAAAAATAGAATCACTGTGCATCTTCTTCCTCTCGCACTCGTCGCTCACGTCCTCCCTGCAAAGCTCGATGCGCTGATCTCGCTCGTTGACGCCCCCCCACCCGAAGCCCACTCGTCGCTGCGCCACTGCGAGCACTGTTGCCGCGCCTTGCCGTTGACGTAACAACCCCTCGACGCTGCTATCGCGTGCCTCCGATGCCCACCGTCGCGCCTCTACACCTGCGACCTGCTGCTGCCCCCGACTTTGGAGCTCCGACGAAGCCCGCCGCTCCTGAGCTTGTGGAGCGCCACTTGCCACTGCACCAGTGCCCGATGCCTTCTCCGTCTGAACCCGAGCGAACCGCTCCCCCTTTCGACCCGACACCTCTACAACAACCCTTTGCAACAAATTGCGAAGCTCACTGCGTCGATCTCGCTTGATGACCGCGTCACTGCTTGCTGTTGCTCGCCTCCGCCCGACGCCGTCATCGCTTAGCCGCAAGCCCCCGCCGTCGTCTTCGATATCCAAACGCCGCTGTTCACCTGTGCTTCCGTCTATCCGCCACCACTGCAGCCTCGTGCCCCCGTGCCGTTGTGATCCCCACCAGCCACGCCAAACGCCACACCTCCGCCGGTCCGCTCACTAGAGCATTCATGTCGGCCACCCTCACTCCCTCGCGTTGCTTTCCCTATTGCATTCCCCCTAGGTATCATCCGCCAGGATTTTGTCCAAAATTAATATAATTATTAATTTAATCGAGAGACATCAGATTATTTTTTTAATTATATTAATTTTTGGGCTTTTTGGTAGAATTTTAATTGTTAAATCATTATAATTATTAATTTGATCCGTAAAACTTCGGATTAAATTTTTAATTTTTTTGATCTCTTTATCGTGATAATTAGGGTTAAGATAATCGTTAATTTGACCTCTGAGACAACATGTTATTTTTTCGATTATTCTAATCCTTTATTTTGTTGATAGTTTAGATTAAATATTTACTTAATAATTACTTATCTTAAAAAAAACTAAAAAATCAGAAAATAAAATAAAAATCAAAATTCTGCATGAGCATATAAGTTCAATAAATCAGATAGGTAGGTTTAGTAAATTAGAATTTTCTTAGGATTGCATTTTTAGAAATAAGTTAGGGTTGGACCTAAATTAATTTTTTTAGATAATGTTCACACATTTTAATTATTTCTTTTTTCAAAAAATAATTTTCTAAGATAGGATAGGATTTAAGTCAAATTAATCACTAGAATAAATTAGAAAATTATCCCTTTTTAGATAGTTTAATTAGGGTTTTTATTAATTCTGAATTTCAATAAAAAAATACAAAAATACTAGGTGCATGTTAATTAGTTCACATAATAGGATCATTTAATCGGAATTTGTTCATTAGTGAAGTTAGGTCATTGGTGCATAATAACTAGTTTGCATAATAGACCCATTTAATTAGAATTTGCATATTAATAAGATTAAGTCTTTTAGTTAAAAAATGCATTTTTATGAAAGAATTCTAATTTTCAAGAAAACCCAAAAAATTGTTTGCTTTGTGTGATGCAATTTATGTATTGAATATCTGAGCGTTTGTGTGATCACCCCATTGCATGATAAAGATTTAGGTTAAAATAAATACAAACTGCCTGCAAAAACATTTTTGAAAATTAAAAAGAAATTGTACCAAAAGGGCATTAGGTAAATCTAGTGTAACCAAGTCCCCGTACCCTTAATTTCTAGTTCATAGGAGCAAAATAATTCTCAAATTATTTTACTTAGGTGTCTAATCGACCTATCATAAACCGATTAGTGGCGACTCCTAGGGACTGTTTTTTATTACAAAATTTAGGATGCAAGGTGGATCTAGAGGTGTGGAAAAATGCCAAGATGATCAGTGATAGGTCAATTGAATTTGTGAGGGCCAATTGAGGTTGAATTTAAGTAGACCAAGCATCCAATTGAAGCCCATTTCTTACAAATTCATAGCTCCCCTTCTGACTAGCCATTTTGGACCTTTTGAGGAGTCATAGGGAGTGTAATGGTGGACCATTGTGAGCTAAGGAAGAAGACTTGGCTAGGAAAGGCCAAATGAGATATTTTATGGAAATTTTGGACCAAGTGGCTCCCTCCATCTCTCCCTCATCTCTATCCTTTCCCTCGCTCTCGCTCATTCCACCATCCAAAACCCTCTCCACCCTCCTTCTGCCTTCTGTGACGTGAGCAACCGGAGGAAGAAGAAGTTGCAGTCGTCGCACGCCAAACTGTCGTCGGAGACCGTCAGTCGTGCCACCACCTCACCGCTTGCTGCCTGCGCTCGACCGAATTGTTGCCCACGACCCCACCTCCTGTTCCACTGTCCAGCTGCTCTGCACCATCGTTCCAACCTTGTTTAGCTGTTGCAAAGGCCTGAGGAAGTCCGCGGAGCCGCCGGTTTGGACCCGAAACCATCCTATTGTCCATCCCTGAGCCTTGCCGCCACTTTAGCTTTGTTTTCCTTCTGTTTTGCAGCAAGAGCATAGAGTTGAGAAGTGGGTTTCATAGTAGCTCCCAAGCCCATTTTGAGGTGTTTACGGGCTCCGGAGCTTAGGCCCACTTTGGAGTAAAACGTCCCCGCGATGTTCTTGACGTTTCAATTCGAGCAGATTGTTAAACGGGTGAGTTTAACTCACTAATCCTTGCTTAGTTTGTTAATGATGCTTAATGGTTGATTAGTGTTAATTAAGCATGATTAAGTGGTTAGATTAGTTTAGGATAATTAAATTAGTGACTTAATGATGCATGTTAGGTGGTTAGACTTAGTTATTAGCAAGTAGAAAGCTTCTAATATTTATTGAACTAACTTCGGGATTTTTCCTGGTTTGTCTTGGCCTCCAATTAGGCAATACTGGCCTAAATTAGATTTATTGTATTTATTTAATAATTTTGGAATTAATTAATTAATTAATTAATTATTTTCCAAAAATTAGGTAGGGATAGCCAACGATTAGAATTTTATATTGATTATCGTGGTGTAGTCTAGTTTAATTTATTGAGTGCTAGGTTGTGTTGAATTGATTTATTGATGATTTTATGATTATTTCCTAAATTAATTAATTTTGAATAATTAATTGGAAAATAATCGGGCGTCAATTGATAGCGCCAAAAATGTTTTGGTGGACTACAGAAAATGGTGGGATTTGTGGAAATGAAATTGTTCTATTTTGGTTAAGGCCGATCGTGTACTCATACACAATTATTTGATCGAGTATGATAAAATTGACAAATTGATTATACGATCAAAATACCATATTATACCGGCTCGGTATGTCATTTTGGAGAAAGGACGGTATGCAATATCAGCTTGATGACTCTATGTGTCATTTTGGAGAATGGATGACATGCCATAACGGCTCGATGACTCAACATGTCATTTTGAAGAATGGACGTTATGATGAATATACTCGGTAACTTATTATGTCATTTCATAGAATGAATCATATAAAATACTGGCTCAGTAACGCAATAGGTTATTTTAGATAATGGACAGTATTGATCGAAATATCTAAGAATAGTCTATTTGACGTGTAAATCGACTAGGTCGATTGACTGATGTTTCGATTGGTAACGTTTGATTTGGGTGCCTATTTGAGCTGTACTGATATGCAGGTGGAATCTGAGGTCAAGGTAAGCCCTTTAACCTTTGTGTGCATAGGCAGCCCAGATGGCATATTAGTTTACTAATCGAGTCTTAAGAGGTAGAACTCACTGAGACATTGTCTCTTTGGTTATTGTATAATCATTTTAGGCCCCTAAATGGCAACACCTCCACCTCCTCATCCTCCCATGCATTTTGGTATCCCTGAAGAGATCACCGAGATAGCGTATCACTTTTTGATACGCCCCCACCCAGAAGGGTGAGAGTATGTGTTGATAGAGTCCAAGGTTTGGGTTGATGTGAGTAGAAATGACTTGGTGCCTCATGAGTATCAATTGTGGTATCGTCATTACCATGACGGGCAAAGAGAGGGTCTCGTTTCAGAAGGTAATGTGCCTTTGTACGTTCTCGAGGCAGCATTTGGGCTGGGGATGGTAGACCCTAAGGATGGATTGGTAGTGGATGCCAAGGATCCCAAGCTCGAGGGCGATCCTGAGTCACTAGTTTATTCAGCTGAGGGTGCTAATTGGAGTGAAGAAGAAGGGGAGATAGTTGAGCAAGAGGAGGGATCGGAGGAGGATCAGGAGTGGGAATAGCCAGAGGTGGAAGAGCCTGAAGAAGAAGAAGAGCTTGAGGAGGAGGAACCGGAGGAGGATTACCTGTTGGATGACCTTGATGAGGAGCCAGATGAAGAAGGTTCGGAAGAAGAGGATGATCTAGAGGAGGATCTTGAGTATGACTCAGATGAGGACTGACATCCCATCTTGTTTGCAAACTTAGGTTGAGAACTGATGTTTAATAGTTTAGCCTTTATCGAATAGTATTGTAATATATACTATGTGGTTTGCCTTGTATAAAAGTATTATTATGGTTTTCAAATGTGAAAAATATGGCAATAATTTTCTATCCCTATTGTTTTATTATTTGGGGATTTATTTATATGCTTTCGCATGCGTATTAATCGACCAGGTGAAGGATGGGCACTCGTTCGAGGATCGGGACATAACACGATATCAGCCCACATGCCTCGATATGTCAGCTTAAGGCGAGTAGTATACTTTGTGGTCAGCTTTTGGTGAGCAATAATTTATCAGCTTTGGGTAAGTTATACTATCTATCTTCAGCTTAGGGTGAGCCGTCCTAGTTTAATAGGACCTTATAGATAGTATTGTGTGGTTTGACCAAGAGGTGGTCATGATAACATGGAATCGACTAAGTCGATTTATCGATGACTCGATGTGATTTAATTGGATGATATGATTTGTGAGTATTTGAATTAAACTGACTTGCAGGCAGGAGTGGAGGCAAAGGTAAGTTCTCTAACTTGTGTTTGTGCTTAGGTAGCCCTTGGGGCATATTTTCTTCTTAGTTGGGGCTTAATGGATTGAATTTGCTGAGGCATTAACTCACCTCGTTGTGGGATAATATTTCAGGCCCATAAATGGCAGCTCCTCCTAAGCATTTTGGACAGCCGAAGAAGGTCATAGAACATAGGTCTTACATTCCACTGCATGGGAGCTCTAGGGGCTGGACCTATGAGTTGGTGAGGTCTATGATTTGGGTTGATGCAGGCCTACCCCAAAAAGGTACCCCACCATTATAGATTATGGTACTATCAGGTTCAGGATGATTAGAGAAAGGGTCCCATACTGGGATCTGAGATATCTCTGTATGTGCTGGAGGTTGCTTTTGCGAAATGCACAACAGATCCTTCCGAAAGCTCGGTGGTAGACACTGTAGACTTGGATCTTAAAGATCCCGAAAGTTTGGTGTACTCAGTTACAAGCTCAAATGTTAGTGAGGAAGTGGAGCAGGAGGAAGACTAATAGTTGTTTGCAAACCTTCCTTTTGTTTTGTAGACTTGACATATATATATCGGCTTAGTTTGTATATGATTGGTCATGATATGTATATATAAGTGTGTGGTTGGTTTTTCAAAATTGTGGCCCTACTTTATTATTCCATCTTGTTGTTATCTAGGGATTATTTATTTGCTTCCACATGTACATTAAAATGAAAAGTGTTTGCGATGTGTCCTGGGACATCGCTATTTAATTGACTAGAGAGGGATGGGCACGCGATCGGAGGATCGGGGTGTGACAGCTAGACCAAAGTCCACCCTACATGTAAGGGGAATTGTTAGAGTAATTAAATATTAAATTACACATTCATCTAATAGCTTAAGTTTTTAGAATAGTTGACATTGGCCCCACAAAATTTAATGGGACCATGCCATGTAATAGCTTAAGTTTTTAGGATAATCGACAATGGCTTCACAAAATTTAATGAGACCATTGCTAACTATTCTAAAAATTTAAACCATTAGATGAAAGTGTGTTGCTTTAACACTCCCCCTCACAATAAATTTGGTTCTTTTAACTAGTACTATATGTGGAAATTTAGTTGATGAGGCAAATGGGGCCTAAAAGGTTTGAATTTAGGATTTTCGACTTTGATACCATATAAAAATTTGGTGGGACTATTGCTAACTATTCTAAAAGCTTAAGTTGTTAGACAAATGTGTGGAACTTTAACAAACATCATATATAACATTGGGGAAGATTGAGAAGTAGCACGATGGAAGACTCATCTCATATCACATGGACACACATTATAACTGATGCACATTTTCAGAACAATAAGCATTTGGTTTCTAAAACCTCGTTATTTTTCACTAAATGATTACAAAATTCAATACTAAATTACTATATAATCCTATACACACCAATTAGAACCATGTCCAGGGGCATTGAAGAATGAAATTTTGGGACATGAGACCTAATTGAACTAGAATTGATAGGACTTACATGACACTACTCCAACTTTTTATTTTGTTGTATCTAGGCTTTTAGTTCATCAATCTTGCTTCCAAATACATGGCCAACACCAGGGCTGTGACTAGGTTCAGTGGGTTGGAAATTGCCTAGTATCTCCGTAATGGTTAGCCTCTCCTCATTGCCACTCGGAGCTTTTGCTTGAGCACCTCCCTTCTTTGAGCCAACGAAAGAATGACCCACTCTAGGGCTGCTCCCAGGGGTTGTGGGGTGGAAATCATCCTTGTACACTGCGTTTGACTTGCCCAAATCGGCCGCCTGATCATGTGTTGTAGGCGAAGGAACTGTCTCCTTCCTTGCATGAGAATGATCATTGTTCATAGGAGACTGACTTAGAGTGAGAAATTGCGATGCTTGTTTGTGGGCATAAGAACGCTTCAAGTGTCATAACTTGGCACAAATGGATATTTAAGTGCTATAACTTACAAAAGTGACACTTAAGTGCAACATTTGAAGAAAAGTGGGACATTTGAGTGCCACCTCTGACGAAGCCGGTCGCAAATCATACGTGGCCATAAAATATTAATATTTCTCGTCAAGGTGGCTCACTTTGGAGAGCGACTCAGCTCTAATTCACTCAAAACGACGTCGTTTTGGCATAATTTAAAATTTAAGATAATATACAAATTAATTAAATTAAAATTTAAAATACTAATATAATTTATATTTATTTAAAATAATTAAAAAAACGGAGGAGAAGGAGGAAGCCGGCGGTTGAGGGCTGAGCCCTTGCCGCTGCCGCCTCCCCGCTGTCGCTAGAAGGCGGGGGAGGGTTGGCCGGGGCTGCCGAGCCTTGGCTGAGGGCCGGTGGCCCCAGCCGACAGGTGACAAGGGCCTGCATGCCCTCGCCTTAGATTTGGGTGAGGGTTGCCAGCCCTCGCCTAGATTCGGCAAGGGTTGTCGGCCGGGTGAGGGCCGATAACCCTCGCCTAGATCTAGGGTGAGGGCACGCAGCACTTGCCGTCGGTTGGCTGGGGTCGGCGGCCCTCGGCCAAGGCTCGGTGGCCCTAACCCTCGTTGCTAGCTGCCTCTCTCCCCCTCCCCCCATATTTTTCCTCCTCCTCAATCGTTGGTTGCCTCCTCTTCTCCTCTTTCCCCCTCATTGGATTTGGGCGAGGGCCATGAGCCCTCGCCGGATCCGGGACGAGGGCCATGAACCCTCGTTGATCTGGGCGAGGGTCGACCCCCAGCGGGCAGTGGCCCTTGGCCCGGCTGGGCGAGGGCCGCCGACCCTTGCCGACCGGGTGAGGGCTGCAACCCGCCCGATTCGGGGGCGAGGGCTCGCGAGCCCTTGTCACCGATCGACTAGGATCGCCGGCCCCCGGCCGGGCTCGGTGACCTTAGTCGACCCTCCCTCTTTCGTCACCGGTCCTTCCGGTGATGGCGGGAGGCGGCGGCCACGGGCGAGGGCCGAGCCATCGGCCCGCCTCCACCCCCTTTTTTTTTTAATATATTTTTTTTAAATTATTAAATTTTTTAAATTTTTAATTATTTTAAATATTTTAACTAATTTTAATTTAATTAAATTTTCTATTAATTTTTTTTACCATGTTAACCCAAAATGACGCCGTTTTTACATTATTTGGCCACGTTAGCATGCAAAATGGCGTCGTTTTGCACTCGCTTCACCAGAAAAAATGCCACATATGCAATTTTTAGTCGGATTTTGGCCGGATTGGCACTCAAGTGATCCATTTTGCTTCGATTTTGGCACTTAAGTATACCTTTCGTAAGTTATGGCACTTAAGTGTCCATTTCTACCAAGTTATGGCACTCCATGGGTCCGCGTGTCCTTGTTTGTGCATTTGTTCATTATTCATTGCACGGAGTTTGTCCTCCCATGCTGCTTTTATCAACCTTCCCTCGGATATAGGATTGCGCTGAAAGCGATGAAGGTGAAAATGATCACGAATTTCGACATGACTTGGAGATCAGCCATAGCCAGAGAAAGTGTGGAAAAGGAAGTTTGATTTTCTACTTTGAAGTGAGCAATGAGAAGAAATAGGTAAGACGGAACTGAATGGGAAGCACTTGAACTCTGCATGGCTATTTATAGGCTAGAGAGAGTGACTTTTTGAGAATCTTAACCCTCTGATCAATTACGTACTAATCCATGTATGTAGACTTCATTGTGGTTCTTCTTCCTCGTGGTGGTGATTTTTGCAAAAAGATCACTTAAAGTGCAGCACTAGTAAATGTTATGTCATGTGATTGCAAGAGCAATATATTTATTTCTTCTAATTTAGAAGATCTCTCTCTCTCTCTCTCTCTCTCTCTCTCAGTCGCTCTCTCTGTGTCTCTGTTGTGTGCGTGCCTATGTTAATGTTGTTCTTTTTACACTTTGCCACTTATATCATTGACGAAGACCAGAACGAAAAAGCTCTCGCGCCGACTTTGACGATTGCAAAATCTCCTCAAACAAAAACTGGCCACTGCTTGCTTTGAACTGTCGCTAGTGGAGAAGAAAATTCTTTTGTAGTTTTGAATAGGGCATGCAATATGACAACGATTGCTCTTGGTTGACCTCGTTTCATGGTTTAATTTTGGGTGCTCATGTAGTAAGTACAAAGGATTAGCTAATAATAAGTACCGCTCTACCATGGATTTAGGTTGTGAGAAAGATACATCAGGTTCAAGCACACGTTGAAATGATCTTGCACATTGCTCTCAACTTGCCCTACTATCAAATGCTGTATCTAACTTTAGTTAGAGAAGATTCCTCAATGATAAATCATGGAACCTGACACTTTTGAATATATAGAACGTTCGGTGATGACAGGATTGTCATGTCATATCAACCCTAATAAAGCTTTATAAAGAAGACTTGATTGCACTTTCCATCAATCGTTTAGAACTAATTGTGCAGTTTTCCCTACTAGCTTATAATATGCGTGGCCAATTCTTTTGACCTGTGCTTTAAATTACTTATTAAATTCTTATAATAAGTAGGACATATCTGGAGATGAAGGGATTTAGCTTATAGATGAACGCATGATGAGCAAAACTGGTCTCCCCCACCACAATCCACAGGCACCAAACTTTCAGGGTTTCTTTGTACTCTCCACTTAGAGGGGAATAGTATAAAATGTTGACGGCTCGGGTGCAAGCTCACACCATTTTCTTTGGTGGACAGACTCAAGTGAAATACCAACTGTCCCTGTACTTTGTCGTTTGACCCTTCATTATCTCGATGGTTATCCTAATTAAGCTTTTAAAATTTGGATTAGAATGTGCATGCTTAGCAGCCAAAGGCGTAAGAGATTCTTCTGTTTGATTGCCATTAAAATAAGGATTGTCTTAGCGAGCATTTTCGAAACGCCTGTTAAGGATACTTAATTTGACTTTTTAATAAGTGTGCGCCCGGAGTACACATTAACAAAACTCATAACATAAAGGATTATGCATGACATATAAAAATTCATTCATTAGATTAATAGACCAAGTGATGTGAAAATAGCAAAAAGCAAATGGGTGGATCATATTCAATTTAATTCATTTATTAAATTAGTATATAGTTTCGGAGACTATTTCTAAATACGAGTAATTTCTTTAGCTGTTGTAATCATTAATTAAAATAAAATAAAATACTTCAACAGGTGAATCACACTTGAAGGACATTTCAACTGGAAAAGTGGATGACTTAGTCTGGGGAAGGTCGGTTACTGCTAAGGAGAATGAACTTATGTTGCAGAAGCACATGGATGTCGATCCCCTTGTTTAATCCATGCACCACTGTCCCATTAAAATCGAATCGCCGTTGGACATCATTCCAACAGCCTGAAAATTTTTGTCGAACTTAATGTGTATTAACAATTGCTCATATCCATCTTCTTACAGAAATATATTCCGTGTTGTCAGAACCAATTAATGCGTAAATGTGAAATGAACATTCGGACAATGTTGATCTATTTCCTTAAAGTGCTTGCTTAAGCAAAGGAAATGCGATTGGGAAATGTGTGCAGACGGACTTTTCGCGTTAAGTATACAAAATCTATACGTTTCATTGGGTTTTACTATCTTGGAAATACGAATCTTGTAATTATGACTAGCAAAATAAAATCATTAATTTAGGAAGAAAGAAGGAAGAAGAATTTGACTTACTGGACGAAATGAATTTAAGTGAGTAATCGTAGGATATAATTTAGTATTTTAAAAATATACGAGAGATTTATGCAATCATATTGTTGTTACGTGGGTCATTTTAGATTACCATTCTTTCCATTATTTAACTAGATATGGTCATTATATATCTTTACCGCTCATAGATATTACTAGAATATTTGGCCAAAGTTTGAAGTTAAAAATGATGTTAAGTTTGCTTTGTTTTGTAGAGATGATAATGCCTAACAGGAGCTTTCAAGATGCCTCGTAACTGTTAGGTCCAAATAAGCAATCAAGAGAAGGGTGAATCGATTTTTCAAGAAAATACAAATTAATCTTATATAACCAACCCCAATAAAATTATCACTTCCATGCACAAAATGAACCAGCAATACAGACATCAAAATAAAAGAGTTGAGACAAAGATAAATTGAAAACGATAATTAGCTCTAACCACCGAATTGACTAGATTGCAGTAGTTACGCCAAGGGTACAGACACCACTTTGTTAAAAATGTAGAACTTGTTGCCACATGAAATTTGATTTCCTTTTATAGCAACCCCACTATAGCTTAGTAACTATTGAACCTTCCAATATCGTTGTCACACCTTGTACATATAGCACCACATGTTTTCTCCCCAGTATAAACTGCATATCTAGTAAGTGTTTTTGAAGAGTCACTTGCACACTTTATCTCTTACCTATACAAATACCTTCACTTTAAGTCCAACAACTTTTTCTTGCGTGTTTGCAAATGAGTCTGTCACTTTTGCAAAATCTTAGAACCAACACTCAAATGGGTATTACAAGCTTACAAAAGATAGTGCTTTCAAAACATTTCAAGAATACTCAATTTCTCTTGTTGTTGGAGTGAAGAACACCCCAAGTGCCAAAATTTGGCATGGCTAGACACATAAGTGCCAAAACTTTCAAAAGGTACGTTAAAGTACCAAAATCGGAGAAAAAAATAATACTTAAGTGCCAACGATGAGAATTTTCAGCGAAATAGCTGACGTGGCATTTTTTGGTGATAATTTTAAATAATGTGGCATTTCTAATTTATCGATGTGATGTAACGTTAGGGGTGTGCAAAAGAACCGGGACCCGTCCAGACAGCCCGGAACCGGATCGGAACTGCGTGGAACCAGATTGGAACTGCCTGGAACCGGTGGTTCTTAAGGAAATCGGTCCGGTTCCCAGTTCCAATTTTTGGGAACCAATGGGTATCGGTCAAGTTCCCCATTTTATGGGTGGAGCTGCCCATCCGCCCACCCAGACGAAACCGGTTATATTATAACAATATATTAATTTTTAATATTTAAAAAATTTGAAATAGTAAATCTAAAATTTAGGGCTTTAATCACCATCTTGTCTCAGTTCACTACTCTCCTACTTCATCATGTCTCTCTTAGTTCAAAATCTTCCCAAGCTCCCTCTTCCTCTTCAATTCACTTCCGGATCTACTTATCTCCCTATGAGTCCTAGTTCGAATTTGGTGAAATAGTGAGTTGATTCTTTTTCCCCACCTCAAACTTGGACTCTCTCTCCACGTTGTCGCCATCCTCGTCGTCACCTTCGCATTCACTATCACTATTATCCTCTTCATTGTTAGGCTTATCCCGCTTCTATCTCCCCTCTTCCTCCTCCCCCTCCTTAGGCCTCCCCCCCATCGTCCTCATTTTTGGGGACAGGGGCGAACTCCAGGTCTAAGAATGGCTCATCATCTCTATTGTCCTCCTCATTGTCAGTCTCAAGGGAGGAGTGGGAGACGGCAGAGGTGGCGGCAAAGATGGTGGTGGTGGTCGGGACGGAAGCGGCACAAGAGTCGCGATTGCTATCGCCACGGTGCTAGTACTTGAGGAGAATAAAACTACCATGGTCGAGAAAGCCAGAATAAGTAGATGTGAGGAGGGCGAAAAGGGAAAGGCATAGAGGTTGGACCGGTTCTATGGATCCATACGAGAACCGGATTGGACTAGTGGTCCAGTTCTTTGATGGATCCATGCAACTAGTGGGTGGTTCCCGGTTCCAATTTTTCAAAACCGGTTCTTAGCGGGCGGTTCCCGGTTTTAGGTTGGGAACCGCCCACCCGGACCATGCACACCCCTAGCTGACGTAGTTATATAAGTCTAAAATGACGTCATTTTGGTTCAAATTTGATTTTTAATATAAATATTAATTGCAAAGACTAAATTGAAAAAAATGGAAATCAGCAAGGGCCTCAATGACCCTCGCTAATTTCTTTTTTTTTTTTTTTTAATTTTTTTATTTAATTTAATTTATATTCATATTAAAAATCAATTTTGGGGATAAAACGACATCGTTTTGAGACAAAGATTGTTGAGTAGACATTGTAGTATGCCACGTAGACAGTTTTATTAATAAAATAAAGTTACATCGAATTTTTGCCAAGTTTTGTTGGAGTTGACACTTAAATGTTCATTTAAAAAAAAAAGACTTATATGTCCACTTGCCAAGTTTTGGCACTTGGTGTGTTCTTCTTCCCACGTTGTTGCCTTTTTCGACTGAATGACTTCTGGTCAAGCTTTTTCCAATTAATAGAGCCCCAAGTCCAACGTTCCGTTTAAGTAGGCATTATGTCATCTTATTCTCTATAAAATAATCTTGGCAAAATTCTTTAAAAACACATACATAATCTTCCCTCAAGCTAGCCTGTCAATCAAATTTTCTTTCGATGGCTGATTTTAATCACACCATCTCACCAATTTCTTGAGCGAATTAGTACATGATTTTTCGCATAAGTAATATTGGAATATCATACTTTATTGTTATGAGTTAGGTCTTTGATTTTGAAACTCCAATGGCCTTTGAATTTATATATAAAAAGTGCCCGACTATTAAGTTTGACTGTTTTCCAGAAACAAGATTTTGCTGGAAGACCTTTTCGTTTGCAGATTTACAAATTTCATTAAAGTTTGCTCAAATGGTTGTACAATCTGAACTTATATATACATGTTTTAGATATGATCCTCAACCCACTTATTGAACGCAGTAAATAATGGCATTAAGTTTAGTTCATCAAAATCCTATAGACTACATATGCTGGTCAAGATAAAATTCAGGATATGATAACATTTATCCTAACTTATGTTTGGTTCTTGCTCAAGATATATCTCAAAATCGTAAAGGTGAATGATTATGTTTTCTCTTTCTTACTATACTCAACATTCGTTGATTGATCGTTTACATTTCTAGTCAAAGTCGAACCTATGGCTCTGAAATGCTGCATGAGCTCCTTTATAGTTTAAGATTTGGATTGTACAATAATTATGAAATTATTAATGGTGGTTATCTTCGTTTACACATTGTTTATGCATTTGGGGTTTCTTTAGCAGTGAACCATAAGATATTCTTAACATCTCCATTTGTGCAATTTTAGATTCGTTTTTATTGATATACTGTTCATACAAAATACTAAACAGATATGATATGAAAGTATTTGGCTTTATTACTGCAATTTACCAAATAATATCTATGATATTGCAAAATCGCTAGATTTTATATCTTATTCTATTCAATCCTATTTTTATTAGAAATCAAGACCAATAAACACAGCCTTAAGAATATTTTCCAACATTAGAAGGCCTAACAAATAACAATATAACCGCATGTAAAATGGCATGTAGTCTCATCTTTTGCTCATTGCTAGATGGCTAGTGTATTTTCTAAGGGCGTGCATGCCGACATTTCTTTTTCTCTATTTATGTTTTTTTTTGTTCCTCAGAACAGGTTTGGAACATAAATTCGTTTGGTAATGCAATCCGTTTGATTTGGGGCAGAAATTAGAAGTTAGAATTTTTAGCTTTTCTATTTCTGTAATAGAAATAAGAAATCCAAATTTTCCTCATCGTTCACTCTCATCACTGCCCATCGCCCACTTGCCGCTTGTGGGATGTCGGGCGCTTGTCGTCGGTTGTTGGCTACCCGCCACTGACCCTAACCACTAGCTGTCGATCGCCGGCCACCAGACGTTAGTCGTCGGCCACTAGACATCAGCTGTCGGCCACCAAACTCCGACAGCTCGTCGCCAACCGTTGGTTGCTGGATGCCAAACATCCATCGGTCATTGGCCACTCATTGCCAATTGTTGGATGCCAAAGGCTCACCATTAACAATCGGATGTCCGTTGTCGACTATCCGCCGAATGTCGGCCGCTCACCACCCGCTGCTAGCCTTCGGTCGCCGGACTCTAGATGTTGGATGTTGGTTCTAAACGTTGGACATTGGCTACCGATCACCGGACTCCAGTGTCGGACTATGGACTTCGGCTGCTTGCGCCCATCACTAGACTCTAGCATCAGACGCTGGACTTTGAACTTCAACCACCTGCCGTGGGTCACTGGATGCCAAATGCCAATCGCCGAACATCAAACTTCAGCCCCGGACATTGGTTGTTGCTGCTCCTAGAAAAAGAAATTTTATTCTATTATCAAATGAATTTTTATTTCAAAAATAGAAATTTTGAATCGTTATCAAACATGTTTTTTTGCTCAGAAACTCATCGATGGAATAGAAATTGAGAAATTAATTTTTGGCCAGAAATTGATTTCTATTCCAAAAAGTTTCTCATGTGCGCCCTAAATTTCCTCATAGAATATACATCATGCTAAAGAGTGTTTTAAGGGCGCTTACTAAGTAAGAAAGTTAGTTTACAACATATTAGCTACACATATTACAAAAGTGTTATTATATTGAAGGAATTAAAATTGCCTTATTTGAAATCTCGACTGAAGTGCATTATCTATTTTAAGAAAGTTTAGTTTTAATCAGGTTGAATGGTCCATCTTGATCTTGTAAGGTTTAAAGCTTTTGAATAGTCTAATTTATTGATAATTGTATTCATGTGGATTCTAAAAGAATTTCATAAACTTTGGAGCATATGTTGATGCTATAATTTATTCTAGGGTTAATACTCCAAAAAACTTGAAATTGGTAAATTTATGCCACATTTAACCCAAATTAGTTTTTTTTTTGTCACAAAAACTTCTAAATTTGTAGACTCTTGCCCATTTACCTTGAACTAATTTTGTGTCAAAAATCTCAAATTGGTACACTTATGCCACATTTACTCCAAATTAATATACTCACATCCCATTCACCCCAAATTGTGCTAAATCTAGGATTTCTTTAGGGTAGATGTGGTACAAGAGTATCAATCTATGATTGTTTGTGATATAAAAATTAGTTTGAAAAAAATGTAACACGAGTGTACTAATTTAGGGTTTTGGTGGTATTAACCATTCTTTTCCTAAGAAGAACTTTTAATTATCATAAATAACTATAGTTGTGTCTAACTCATACCTTATGATGTTTAGAGTTTTCAAATTATTTAGTTTACTAATGAGTGGGTGTCCAGTAAGTCTTTGCGCCAAAGATGGACGCACGTAATTAGAAGTTTATATTTGTTTATACAATTGGAACTATGTGTCGTACTCATATAAGGATGAGAATGATGTATCAATTGTTGGTTTCTATATTAAAGAGATGGTGGCAACTTTTAATTAATTCCTAGGACTAGCTGCTTGCCCTTTTTCACATGGCCTCTCCTTTAACTTTTAGCTTTCACTTCTAAGAGTTTCCATTGGTTTTCGATTCTAGACAACAAATTGAAAATGGGATCTGGAAACAAAGACCAAGAGAGTGACAAATCCCTCGCCTAACATCCACTTTAAAAAGGAGTACATATTTAGATTAGTTAATTGTAAGCATGTGACATCTTTTTCTACCGTCATGCATGTCTTTTCATGATTGCCAAAGACAATTGATGATGCAGCTATAGCTCCTTTTGGAAAGAATATACTTGAAATTGTACCAAAGGGGCAGAAAGTCTCATTCTTTAAAAGGATTTATAGGATTTCCTTATATAAAAAGATCAGCAGTTGTGTGAAGGACATCCATTCGAGTCATGCTTGCATGTTGTGGCTATTTAAGTGTCTGGTTTCCTAGGAAACTTTTCCGATGTATCCGCATATTCTTCTTAATAAAGTTGAGCTATCTTAGAATGATGAATTGGCACCGAATGGAAAATCTAGCCAAGATTGACAATGCTAGAGATATGCTGTAAACAGTTGGCCAAATACTGTCTGTACTTTCGACCAGCCAAAACAAGCGTATGACCAATGATTCAACTGTTACAAAAGTATATAAAATGCAAATGATAAGAGCGTGTAGCACATTAAATATTGAGAAACAAACTGTTTCAGAAAACATATAAGTAGTTCTATCAGTAGTAATTAACTAGCCATTAAAATCAACTTGGTGATAAAAATGAATTGTGTGAAAAGGGTTGAGCTTTACCAAAAAAAAACATATGTATTCTGTGAACGTCCTTAAATTATTGAAGAATTTTGCAGTCTTTCTTTTACATCTTGATGTATAAAAGCAGTCGATTACGTAACCCAGCTGCTGATATTTTGATAAAAGTAAATATAGGCAACGGTAGAAAGGCACTAACGGCTAGTGCAATAGTCGACTAAATAACTGCACTACCGACTACCATTACCCAACAAACGGCTTATGTGACAGCCGGAAATTGACCAAATCTCCAACTACTGATACCCATTGAGTGTCTTCTTCAACCTTTTTGCTTTTCAAGATCATGTATCCTCTGTGGACCTAGGTCCTATGACCATATGTTTGATCTCTCTCTCTCTCTCTCTCTCTGGACGGAATCGGCGCTTTTCCCCGTCCATTAAGAATTTATGTTATCATGCAAAGAACGGATCTCTGGTGAGAGAGGTCAATAAATAATTTTTTTAAAAAAGCTTCCAAACCAGCATGGAATATCTGATTGCATTTGCCAAGGGCATACGTTTTGACAATTACATCTTTCTTGCAATTACATTTGAGCTTCTCGAACTTGACAAGTGCTTAGGCGAGCTTGAGTAGTCAGCCAACTGAGCTCTTTGGTAGATTGCACGAAGCTTGAGCTAGTCCCATCCATCTTCTAGCCAGTCGCTAAGGAACCAAGAACAACGATGTCATTAGGCTTATCTGTCGTTTCTTTTCCCCTTCATTTTTTCCTCATTTATACAGGCGAATTAATCAGGGCAAATCTAGCAGCAAATTTGCTACAGTAAATGAAGCAAACCTGGTAACTCGCTATAAATTGTTCTGAACTCGGGCGCCCGGCCCTTTGCCTGGGCATTCTCCACACAACTCAGGCCTTCGAGCCTGGGGACTGTGTCTTCAAACCGACGCCTTTCATAACTCCACCTCATGTGCATCCATATCTGTGCTTCGATTCTCACCTGAGTCATTGGCAAAAACTTAAGACACACTCAATAGAAATTCTCTTGCTTCTAATGAAGTGACAGGTGAGAAAAATACACATTTTGACTAATGCTGTAGACTTGAATTTCTACACAAAGGTATGACTCATCGAAGGTTGAGGTAAATATTAATCCATAAAAATTCAGTCGATAGAGATAATGAAAGACCTCGATTTACTTTTTTATCAAACCAAAAGAATTTGATTGAAGATTTTAGATATTTTAAGACACAATTGAATTCGAGATAATTTCGTAAATCATAGCAAACTTATTATAAACCTTTATAATAACTTTTTGGCCCTTCTTAAGTGTAAGATTGAGTTTCCAAACTTTCGTTTTCTTTTTCAATCAATTACTCTAACTTGAATGAGAGAGGGCGGGGAGGGGCGGGACTGCCTTTTACATGCAAGTGGTGGTGCCCTCACTTTTGCTTACCGTGGGGCCCACTGACGCTTGTCTGGTGGTGAAGGGCGCCCCCCTGCAGCCCACTTTCCCTTTGGCTTCTTTTCTTGTCGCGAAAATTTTTGCCATATCAACGGTGCCATATCAACAGAATTTTGGAATTATCGAAGGTAATTGACCAAAGAATCCAATTGCATAAATAATTAAGTTAGAAGACGTACTTCCACAACTTCCACAACCAAATTAGTTTCAATCGCACACTTTGCAAGAGCATAGGTGACCAAAAGGGGACTTTAGACTGTATTTGGTAAATTTTTTTGGACTCCATTTCCCGAGTGCAAGCCTTCCAAAGGCTGAAAGCTCAAGGAGGTAAGGGGGTGCATTGAGCTTTTGTCTTATGGGCATGTTGAGCTATTGTTCATCATCTTCTTCTCCGTTGAATAGGATTGGCATGGTTGCAAGTGGTTGTCGGTGAAGGGTAGGTAGTCACCGGCGAAGGCAAATGGTTGGGCGACTCCTGGCAATAGTCGCGGCAACTCTAATTTGTCACGTGACCTTTGTGGAGGGCCTCTTGAGGTCGCGTTGTAACATCCTAGATTCCAGTCCATAAGAATAAGGTATGAGGGTCGATCATGGGAATCAATGACATAAACCTTGGATAGACCAAGACATGGCATGTTTGGCCATGGACTCGGTCCACCCGACCAAGACCCGATTAGGGCAAATAATCAAGACCAACCACGAGGTTTATTTTAAGATATTCAATGGACAAAAATTGAAAATGGTCATGGATAAGTTTAAGAAGGCTGCCGATTTAGTTGCACTCATTCAGGAAAAGTTAGTGAATTTTTAGCACAAACCTCAGTTCTTATAGAACCATCGATCGTGTACATATATGAATGACTTCTCCAATTAGGCGACACCCTATGTTAGTCTTATAAATGCCTTGGATAAATTTTGGACATGAATTAATTAATGCGAGGATGAATCATTGGACAGGTAACAAGAGGTGATTGGGGTTCTCGGATCTTCCATAGCTTTTTGACCTAGTCCATCCTTATTCATTATGTGCCACATGTCATTTGCAAGGAGGAAGGAAAAAACATGCATGCAAAGTAGTTGGAAAAAATATCTAGGTTTCATTTAAGGATTTTGGATCTTAGTTCATAAATGATAGGGATGAGTCACCTACTTAGGTGTCCTTTAGAATCTTAAATAAATTTTAGGGTATGATGGCCCTAAATTATAGTCCTGGTGAACAAGTCAAGAACTAGCCAATTACAAGAGGACATGATGCATCAAAAGACTTATGTGTCCCCTTGGGCGCCATAGGCAATAATGAGTCTAGAGTGAGCCTTAGAGAGCTAGCAAATATGTGGACCAATCCTAAACCAACACCAAAATACCTAGGCGCCAACTCAAGAAGATAGATAGGCCAACTCATCATTTAGGCATAATAATGAGTTTGCATAAAAATCTAAGAGGAAGAGGCCTATAAATAGGATCCTCACATTTTAAGGATTAGCCATTCTCTTTTGTCCTTTCCATTTCTCTCATCTCTTTCATGCCTTCCTCACCAAGCCGCCTTAGGAGCTATCCGATCATCAAATGAACATCTTAAAGCTAGGTCCAAAAAGTAGTAAGTAGACTTTTCTAACTCTTATATAGGGCGATGTACTACGCGTATTGATATAGGAATTTGTCATCGCTTGCTTGTATGTTGTGCTTGTTGCATCTTTTCAATTACTTGTCTTTGTATCAAGTAAATCATGGTTCGCGTGGGTGTTGAGCACACTTGGATGGCGAGGAAAGGTCTCGGTAAATTGGATGTGTGCTGAGGGGGGTGCATGGCCCACATTTGATCTCGGGACAACATTGAAGCTTGTTGTTACTTGGACAAGCATCGGGTAGATGCTGAAGCCAAGGCGAATGATTCCAAGTCAAGACCAAGAGCTCAAATCGCATTCGGCATGAGTCTAGTAATAAGGCACAAAAGTATTGATTCACTTTGTATGGCACACCTTTGGACATTTCATTCGACTAATAATTCAATATAAAAATGGATTGATTGATGTTTGAATGTATGGATACACAATGGACTTTTACTGCCGACGCTGGGGTATGCCGAGTTGTTGCTTGCGGTAAAGCCCTAGATGCCATCTCGATATTGAGATCGTGGACAATGCCGGCTCGGGTGAGGTTGATGCTTGGGGGTCACCCTGGATGTCGTCCTGATAATGAGATCGGGACGATGCTGGTTGCCAAGGGAGGGACTGATGCCTGATTGATACTGGAAGAATCGATGGATTTCGACTAACTGAACTGATTGAAGTAAACTGAAAGTCCATGTGTGGTCCATAACTGATGCATGTGTGATGTTAGAATTGATGCTTGCACTGATATCGGAATTGAGGCTTGCAAAAGCTGGGTTTGTTTGATATGCATTGTTGAGTCCTTGCATCAATTTGAGCATATGTTTGCATTGGGTTACTTAGTGCTTGAATGAGATTTATGTGATGCACGCATCCCTCTTAGTGATTTGAATGATTGTAAGCCATGGATCTTTAGAGGGCTTGTTTTTATGCACTAACTCATTGTCTTTGATATTTGAAAGCACATAGTTAATTAAGAGCCCTTCATATGCATAAGCAAGGCAAGGCATGAACCATGCTATTGATTTGCCTTTGACAAGTGGGTGATGATCTTGTATCTAAAGATCAATGGCGAGACATCCTCCTATAGGAGAATTAGGAATTTCTACCTACTAAGTCATTGACTTACCTTGGTTATTTTGACCATTTTAGGTGTGGGATGGGTGAACCAACCCTTCCGCCCTTCTGCCCCGATCTTTTGATTTATATTATTACTATTATGATGGATATAGTAGACTTAGAAGAGAACATCACTTACTAGAAGTATATTACCATTGTATGGGTCCAAGAAGGGGTAGACACCTTGGATCCTCATGTATATGAGGCTTGGTGCCTCATTTTTGATGGGGGCGTTTTACGTCCCATCCAAGGCCTCATCCTTCTAGTGGATCCTAAGGGAGCATCGTAGAAGAAGGGCCTAGGATGGGGGCCATTTTGGAGGAGCTAGGCTACCCCAGCCTTTTAATCGTTAATGTGTGGTAATGAAGATAAGTAGCCCAAGACTAAGATGGGAAACAACTTTTGATATGTGTATATATGTATGAATATATATTGCTTTTGTTTGCTTGGCTTATATACATGTTGCCCAACTTCCATGATCGTTTGTGTACATGGATTGTTTTTAATTCGCTTCCGCATGTGCTTAATCAAATATAAAATATTTTTGGGACGATCGAACCTAGGACATCGATGCTGACCCATTGGGTCATGCTCTTGTACTAGAGGTGGGGTGGGGGTGTGACATGCGTGACCTCCGATGACCTAGCGCAACCTTGCCAGGCAATACTCAAATTTGGGTCGTTGGCTTGCTAGTCACGCGACCCACCTCCGACGACCCATATTTGAGTTGCGGTGAGGTTGTGCAACCTTTGATGAACTAGTGAAACCTCGTTGCAACCTAGATTTGGGTCGCTAGAGGTCGCACGATTTTGCTAGGTGATACCTAGATTTGGGTCGCCGATCGCGCAGAGGTTGCAGTTGCCTAGTTGCGCCCTCTTCAGGGGTTGCCCGACCCTAGGTGGCCCTTACCGGTGGTCTCCGAGGGTTGCTTGAGGTCTTGCAACCTCTTAGATCAGCTGTTGGTGATAGATTTCGACTGTCGGTGACCGGCTACCCTTGTTGACCAACTTTTTTATTTTTCTTTTGACAAATTTTTCTTTTTTAAATCACAAAAAGTCTTTTGTAAGTATAATCTCTCCAAATGTTATTTTGCTCAAAGGTACTTCATAATAGACTTTTAGATTACAATTTAACAAACACAATTTGTATTTTGGAATACCCATTTAACTTAAAGTCATTTGCATTTTTGTAAAAGCTTTTCCAAAATGTCTAAAACACACTTTTAATTCTCTTCAAAATTGGGTTCCTCTATCAGATATCTATTAAAAAGCAAAAAAAAAATGGGGCATGATACTTGGGGCACGTTTGTTTTTATCAAAAGTGAAAGATTTGAAAAATATTTTTCTAAAAATACTTGCTTGTATTGTTTGCAAGAATGAATAAATGATAAAGATTTTTGTTATTTACGAAAATGCTTAAATATAAATTATTGTTGATACTAGAATATTTTTTATTGAGTAATTATTTTAAATGATATAAGTGATTTTTTTAGAAAAAATATTTTTCAAATGATCTATTTTTTGTGAAATAAATAGAGCATTAATGCAAATTGATCCAACACCAATAAGAGGTACGATTTAGCTTGTCACGTCAAGATGGGAATAGCAGAGAGTCCGATTAAATGAAGTTCCCCAACTGGCCAACTTCCGCACTGGTGTGATTGGATTTCAAGTTGTAAAATGGGTTAAAAAAATTCCATTAACAAAAACTATAATTTCTTAAGATTGAATTGGTAGGTACCCTCAAATCGAACGCTAATAGTGATATCACTTCAAAAATTTTGCATTTTTCAACAAGAAAACATTGATTGCATTATTTATATTAGTTATTTTGAATTATGTCAATCAGGTTTTTAATTGTATTTTGTTATGTATACTTAAGCAGGACAATTTTGGAACTTCATAGAAGTAGTCAACTGGTTTCGCAAAATAAAATGGAGTGGAATGGAAAGAGGAATTTTTCTTTTTTATATTCCTTCAATAAATGTTAAAATTCAAAAGGTGTTAGAGTAAAATATGCCTCTAAAAAGAAGTATAAATGAGAAAAAAGGGTATAGATACAATTTGAGAAAAAAATTATATGTCTCATACTAGGACATTCATGCCATATTTACCTTACACCTATTTTTATGTTACAAAATTTCTAAACCAATATGGCCATGATGCATTTATCCAAAAATGATATACCCCTGTTGCTTTAACAAAATTGTGGTAAATTTGATAATATATGCTCACCAAGTATGAGAAAAAGCATGGATACAAAATTGCGATTCTTTCATGGCCTCCGTTCCATTTACCAAAATGGCCTTAAAGTTAAATGCTATAATCAAAAGCAATTTAGAAATTTAACTCTTGCTTTTAATAGAGCAACTTTCTTCCGAAAAAAATCCTAAAAATATGAGAAAAAGTTGCCATAATAGTATCATGGAAGCACCATCCACAATCATTTCACAAAAATCTAGGTGTACACAGCAAATCTCCAAGAAAAAGAAAAGACCAAGAGTCAAATGCACCACAACCATCAAAATGTCCAGAGAACCCCACCACTCTCCTTTGTCCCAAAAATCAAGAGTGTTGTTTAGCTTAGTTCTATAAAACTAGTGAAATGGACCAAATGATGAGCCTCCAATTTGGTATTCTCTTGTTCCTACCGACCCTCCAATAAAAAAGGAACTCCGTTTCTCCATAAAGTAAATCAGATTTTTCTTTCATTTCAATACTATAGAATCTGACTAAAGAAGATCGCGTGGTTGGCTCCACAATCGGCGGAAGCCTCCCAACCGCTTGCCACTAACATTCTATAATCCTCAAATTGGAGACAGAAACAATTTGATTTTGTTGATTTGTCATTCTAGTGCACATGGAATTTCGGTTAAATTAATTACACTATAATAGAGTCGTCGTGGACTAGCTTGATGGTGACCTTTCGACTCTTCAAGACAGAATTTCCTAGAGAATCTATGAATTGTTGACCCATTTTCCCACGTGTTAGCACCCCCGGGACCAGCTGAAACTAAGAAGGGCAAAATCATGATAATAGTTTTCTTTGGACATGAGATACCAACACAAAGACCCGATTGTATAAGAATCTGTGAAATCTCTCAAATTCGATGAGTCTGGTAAATTTAGACCTTTACTTTGTGGAAGCGGTCCTGATCCAAAATAATTTTCTTGGTGCATTTTAAGTTGGCGACCTTTAATTTCGGTGTAGAAAATCCATTGATTTCCGATCAGCTATACCAATTATATCAGCCTTGAGAGGTAATGAGAAAAAAATAATCTGAATGTAGTACAACAAACAAATAAATTCATTCTGTTGTGTATGAGGTCTTCCAAGTATTGTGAACGACTTAACTTATCATGAAGAGTTTGAGTAACATCTACTAAATACCAAGTTCATGCATTTTGCTAATATTTTGGCGCAAAATGTCCATGAGTGTCTATAACGGTCTTTTCCAAGAACTGAAGGTGTAAAAGTTGTAAGCCTGGAGATGATAGTTGTGACATCCTAATTTTCAACCTTGCTTTTGACTAAATGAAATGGGCTTTTCATCGACGCGCCTATAGTTTTTTTTTCTCTGAACTGATCACTCACGAGATAACTAATCTATCTGGTGAAGACGTTAAGGAATATAAACACGATTGACTTGAGAATTCGATCAGAAATCGACTGCTCGACTGTGCTAATATGTAAGGGTCAATACATCACCGTCAAAATCGATTAGAGACTGGAGATAGATCGATTTGATAGAGGCATGTAATTAAAGTGTGGGTGATTCACCTAATTGCAAAATTCGAGTTGAACGACATTAAACCGATTTTTCTGTTGTTTTTGTACTCTATGCCCGTATTTTAAACCTCGAGATTTTCATGATAATCAAGGGTCGCCAATGAGTCGAAGATGTACAATGTGGATTGAAAATAATCGACCACGGGTCAATTATGCTAAAAATTCCTAAAAGTTATCTAGTAAGTTAGGCCACGCTAAAATTGCGTCCGGTTAAAATTAACCATAAAATTGAACCCGATTTAAGAAATTAAAAGTTCTGTCATGTCACGATTTATTTTAGGAACGTTGACTCATCCTTCTCCGGATTTTTGGCAAGTCCGGATTTTTGGCAAAAATTCAATATTAGGCGATTTTGGACCGAGAAATTCGGAGGGCCGTTTTTGTGTGAAATTTTGGTGTTCAAGATGGATCAATTGGTGAGGAAAATTATAGAATTTGATGTGGGTACCTACCTTGACAAGTTGACCATTGATTTGAGGCCAATTGAAGAGGAATTGAATTGGAATTGAAGGTGAAATGCTGAAATTCGTAGCCATGGGGGGCTGCAACATTTCAGCACCATCTTGGCTTTGCTTAAGAAGGTTTGTGAAGGGAAATTGGTAGAGGATAGGGCTATGGACTTTTGAGGCATGAACTCAAGTGTTTTTGGGATATTTTGGGGAAGCATTGAAGGCCTTGTCCCCTCTACCAGCTGTAGCAGCTCTTCTTCTTCCTCCTTGCTTCTTTGTGCACAATTGTTGTTGAAAAAGGAGTAGAAAAACTAGAGAAAGCCGAGCTAGCCCTGCCGTTGACCACTAGACTGCCTCATGCCCACTTGAGAATCGGCTTGCCTTTGCCTGTGTGACTTCAGTCCTGCACCGTTCCCTCGCGCTCGCGACCAGCACCCGTTGTCCTAAAGCCCTAGCCGCCATCACAGCTCCACCTGGAAGCCACCTCTGCCTGTTCAAGCCGCTGTCGCTGGTCCCCGAGTCGCCGTCGCCTCCGCCTGGTCCCGCCTTGCCATTCTGTGCCAGTAGGGCCGCTCGACCAGCTTCTTCAACCCAAAGCAGAACCGAAGTTCCAACTGGGTGTTGAGACTTTGTGGCCCGTTTTCGGACCTTTCTGGACCTCCCTTGGCATTGCTCTAGGCTCGAGTTTCACTCACCTCTGCGTCGCCATCACCATGAACTCACCGACTTGCTAATCCGGTGAGTTTACTTGCTAAAATGGGTTAATTATGCTTAGTGGAAGATTAGCTTAGCCTAATATTGGTTTAGGTGGTTAGATTAGTGTAATTAGTAGTTTATTTAGTTAATTAGGCTAATTAGGTGGTTATATTAGTTTAGTTATGGGTTAATTAGATTGTGTGATTTATATAGCTTGGTGCATTATGTATTTAAGTCCAATTAGGTGGTTAGATTAGTGTATTTGGCTTAATTAGGCATTTATGTAATTATTTTTCATTTATTTAATTAATTTTGTAATTTATTTAATCATTTAATATTTTTCGGAAAATTATACCGGGATAGCTAGCTATCAGAATTTTGTGTTGATTGTTGTGGTGTGGTTGGTTTGTGCAATTGATTGTTAGATTGTGCAATTGAGTGATGATTGTGATTTTTGACTTATTATTTCAAAGTTGTGAATTTTTGATATTTAATTAGAAAATACCGGGTGTCGGGTTTTGACAACAAAATTTTTTTAGGTACTATATAGAATAGTGGGATTTTTGAAAGGAAGAATATCACTTTTTGTAGTTTGATTTGATTGTGTACCGACACATGATTATTTTACTAGGTGTTTTTAATATGAAGAAAATATGCCAAGCACATTATTTTAATTGAGGCATTTGAGTGCAAGGCACGATGTCCTTGGCCGAGGTTGGTTATGTGTGTGATCACTATGAGAATCCGTCACCGACAAAGGTCAGGTGGACGATGCTCCTCTATGGAATGCCCTTGTCAACGGATGCTGATTGCAATAGAGGCTAGGCTGATGCTCCTTCGATATTACCGTCTAGAGGTAGACGTTGCCATGCTCAATGGGATGAGATGATGCCTGGTTATGCCGGAAGATCGCTGAATGTCAAGTAGGCCATGCCTGTGGGCCGTAATCAATTGGAACACATGAATGAGTGTTTTAGCTATGCCTAATTATGGGACGAAATTGTTTGACACGGAATGGGACATGTCATAACGATTTGGCCTTATAATCGGGACCCCTGTGATCGATTGGTTTGAAAGTGAGATGTTCCAATCGATGAGTGCATTTATTATATATATATATGTTATATGAATTGTACTGACGTGCAGGGAGGTGTTGAGGTGAGGTGAGTCTTCTGTGATGTGTGATATAACTGCCTTTAGGTGTATTACCTTCCTCATCGGGGTTTAGGGTGTGAACTCGCTGAGACATTGTCTTACCCCGTCGTGGGTTTAATCTTTTCAGGTCCGTAGAAGGAGGTGAGACCTGTGCGTTTTGGGTAGCCATGAGGGTATAACGAGTAGAGTACTTTCTTCCCTGTCCCCATGAGTCCCTAGACCCATGAGCTCGTCGTGACTATGATTTTGGTCGATAAGGGCCTACCTTAGTGGGTACCTCATCGATTCAAGGCATGGTTCAAGCGCACGCTTGAGGGTGAGGGTGGGGAGGTACTCGACTCGGTCGTGGACGACGATGTTTTGGCTGATATCGCGACGAACCCGTTGCCTGAGGGTGAGGAGCCTACGAAGGAGGTAGCTGACCCTCTAGATCTCGATATCCTTGACGAAGTCGTGATAGACATGGATCCCAAGTAGATAGGGTCCGCAATAGGGTTAGCCTGGTACCCTTTTTGATTTAGACTTTTGTACATAGACCTTAGAGTTGGCCTCTGTGTATAAACTAGTTGGTTTATAAAAGTGTGGTTTGTTTTATATGGTTGTCTTGTTTTCCTATCCCATGTTGATTGTTGTCTGGGGATTGTTTATTTCACTTCCACATGTGCATAATCGATTGGGTTGGCGATGCGTCCTAAGAACATTGCAATTTTAACGACCACCGAGGGATGTGCGTGTGCTCGAGGTTCGAGGCGAGACATTACTGCCCGAAGTGGTATTAGAGTTGGTTAGTGTTTGGAGTGATAAGGTACGATAGGTTATGGAATAGTTAGTAAGAAATGCTTTTTTCTTATGCTGATGCATGTGATTTATAGCTGATTGGTAGCTTGTTTTGTGATGATCACTTAGTTTCTAATTATGTATGGAATTGGAAAGTAGGTTCCATAGAGAATAGCATTATTGCACATGAAAAATACATATTAGATAATGCCCTTTCTTATCTAAGTCGGCCATAATTCAAAAATAAAATAACAATAAAAATTCGTTCTATCATAATATGTGTTGCAATAAATTTTTGTGGCAATTCAACTGCCTTCATATTTGCCCTTGATTGATAGTCCATGACATGGTTAGCATAGTGAGCTGCGTGCAAGTCAGCAACGATAATATATTTTGTTTGCAAAAATGGATTCATTTTTGTTTCATGAAAAATTCAAAATTTGAAAAATATTTTCCTAAAAATGATATTGTATCGTTTACAAAAATGAATGAATAAAATATATTTTCATCACCTATGAAAATAGTTAGGTATAAATTGTTGTTGATAATTAAAATCATTCCGTTTTCTTTACATTAATTTGTATTGTGATCGACTCCATCTCTGCACAACGATGTTATCTAATTTTTCTCCCCAACAAATTAATGACAAAGAAAAGGGTTAGTTAATCCAAAGTTTCAAGATGCTTAATGCAAAGCCACAGAATTGTGTAGACTATCCTAAAATATAATGCAAAAGCCAAAATGAAAAAAGTGGAAGGGGGCAAAAAAGGGGAAAAACCATTTAAGCTAGGATATTATATTACGTGGAAGATTCCGCTGAAATCTGTCACTTCATTTGCCTGGAGAATTTAAATACGAAAGCGTTTGGTTTGCAACTTTTCTAAATCAGGCATCTCCTTTGTCCATTGTTGGAAGTCTGCATCAAATGAGGCAACTTTTTTCCGAGTAAAAGATGCGAATAAAGTTGTCCATTGGTCCCTAAAAAAGGATACATTTCCACATCATTAATGCCCAACTGATTATGTTGCTCCGATGCAACTGGGAAGATCGTTTTCCCACTACAAAATCGAAAGCATGGATTCCCTTCAATGAGTGAGTATTTTGTAGACTAATCCTACTAGATTAAGCTATATAATCATATTTAAGGGTAACTGCTGGACTACTATTAGACTCCACTAAAAGAAAACGTATATTTTCATGCAATTTCCTTTGCCATACTTTAATTGATTCTATTTACCACGCCATCCACAACTAAATCAGCCTTTTAAATAGTTACTTTTGTACATAGTTGCTTCATTAGTTGTTTAGCATATCACATAGAACAAAATTATTCAGTCGTCTTGTGAGGGCTGTGAGACGTAAACCTTTAACATGAACGATGATGCAATATAAGCAATAGCACAAATTCAATGGTACAACAAGCTTGCAAGCGCAAACACATGTGTTGGAGAAATCTTTCCAGAATATTTTGAAGCTAACAAAACGTTTCTATCAGTCTAGTCTGGATATTTGTAGACCGTCTGTTTAAAGTCTAAAGACTTTCTGATCACCAGACTCAGCACTCAAGACTCAAGACTTAAGACTCATGACTTTTCTCATTGACAGTCTTTTTGATCCAGTGACGAAGGAAATCTAGACCCGAAGTTTATGGTTAAGGATTTAATCCTATCCTTTGGAGAAGATCTTTTGGTTGGATAAATATATCGGATTCTTTTATTTGAATCTAGATCAATTGAAGATCCGATGGTCGACGAAATATTCTTGGAATGTTCTATTCTTGGAAACCAAGATCTTGATTGTATGGGCGAACATGATTGATGGGTTATCGTCAGGTTCCTTTAATAGCTCGAATGATCTTCTTAATTGATTCTGTCCAACGGGTAGATTGGAGGAATTCCTTTGGTAAGTGCCAACGGTATGATGGCATAAAGGAATATAAAAAGGAAGACATTCTAGTTGTGTTAGTAACGTAATCGATAGAGATATTCCAGAGTCTGAAGCACCTTGATTATTAGTTGATACAGTTTGAGTGAAATTGTATATATAGAGAGTGTCTATACTTGGTGATACCTTGAGCGAGTGTGGTAGATCATCTACACCTAGAAATCAAGGAAGATCAACGCTGTAACACCTCTTTGTTCATAGTGGAATCCAGCCAATTGGCTGTCAGCGCAGAAGAGTGGACGTAGGCTTGAATCAAGCCGAACCACTATAAACCGTGTGTTCAATTCTCTCTTTCCTTTACTAAGTCTTACGTTGATTATTATTTGTCGCAATTCCTTCAATTGTCTAAGTATTGTGCTATCATCAAGAAATTTTTTTATATACCTATTCACCCCCCTCTAGGTACTCGTACTAGCTATATCAACATGGACATTATCGGATTCAATTCAATCTCTCTTTGAGTAAATTTTTACAAAATTGTCAAAAATCCCAATACCCCTAAAACTCTGAAGATTCAAATTAACCCTAAGAAGGAAATGAAAACCTATGCTAACAATTAACATCAAATGAGCCAAACCAATGCAGAAACTAGGCTAAAAGGAAAAAAAGCAACTCCCGCGGCATGGGTTTATCAGTTTGGCAACAATATAGCATCTGAACTGAGTTTTTTTGGGATGTTCTTACGGGTTTTGTTGGCAACATGTAAACACATGCATGGCCAAGTTCTGATTTTTCCATTCTTTTACTCCCTGAAATAGAAAAAAGAACAGAAATTCCTTTGATAATATCAGTTAATTTTCTATTCTAGAGAATAGAAAAATCACTAGCGAATAAATTTGAAATAGAAAAAAAAGTAGAAAAAATAGTTTTTAGTTCTCGAGAACAATTTTTAGAAATAAGTCATTTTTTCTTTTCTTCTCCTTCCGCCACTACCGTCCGCCATCATCTGTCGCCACCACTGTGCTCGCCATCTACAGTTCAATGCCACCAGGCTGGCTAGAGGAGGAAGAAGAAGAGAGAAAAAAAAGAAAAATCTCAAAAAAATTGCTAAAAAATTGAAAGAAATTCTATATCATAAAAAACTTTTGAGTTGTACTAAATGTGTTCCTACTCATTTTCTATTCCAGGAGTAGAAATTTTGCGTAGTTATTAAACGCGTTATTTTACTCAAAAACTATTCTAGAGAATAAAAATAGAAAAGAATTATTTCTAAAAAGAAATTATTTTTAGGGACAAAAATGTTATCAAACGCACCCTATATAGTGCATGAACTCTTATTTCTAGCCTACTTTTTAAGTTTTTCTCAATTCAAATGTTCTATAAATTCATCGGCTATGACATTCACGTAATACATTATTGAATAGATTTATGGAGAAGAATATGAGATGACACGACTTGAACCAGGTAGACATGCTGATAAAAATAGAAAAACGAGGTTAGACATAATTAAGCACAAAACGAGCCCACATCAATGGCGTGTAGGTTACTGGCCAACTACTAATGCAGTGAGATGCACAATCAGGTAAATGCATATTCCAAGTTTTATGAAATCAAGTAAAAAGGAAATAAATTAGCGAACTAAACCGTACCTATAACAGGCGAGAGAGGGCGCCTTCGGGTAAATAGCAATGATCATATAAAATGTGAAACATCGATAAGATCACCTTCTGAAGAAGAAACAGCACTAGATCGTTACCACTAAAGGCATGGGCTATTTATGGAATTCATCGGTCTAAGCGTGTGGTTGAAACCTATCTTCTGGATTTGCTTTACGACGTGGAGAGATCATACTAAGTATTGCTCACAAGTTCAAATAAAGAATCGTCACAATCATCCAATACGTTTTTCTGTCTGTTATCACCATTTTGATTTGAATATATACATGTCCTGTCGTTTTTCTATAAAAGGTTTAGCAAATTTTATGTCGTACCTCTGCCCATCATTCATGCGTTTATTTCCCAATTAAGATCTAAATATATCAAAATATAACTTACTGACCTTGTACTTTTCCTGTTCACAACATCATATGACATTGGGAAGGATTGAGAAGAAAGTAGTACAGCGGAAGACTGGAATCTCATATAATTTGTAACGCATATTATAACTGACGCAGACTTCGGAATAATTAGCAGTTGGTTTCCAAGGAAACCTCGTTATTTTTCACTTAATAATTACATAGTTCAATACTAAATTGACAGATAATTTTATACACACCAACTAGAACCATTTCCAAGGGCACTGAAGAAAGACATTCTGGGACATGAGACCTAACTGAAACAGAAATGACAGGACTTAACGCGACACAACTTTAACTTTCTATTTTGTTGTATCTAGGCTTTTGGTTCATCAATCTTGCTTTCAAATACATGGCCGACACCGGGGCTGTGACCTGGTGTAGTGGGTCGGAAATCGCCTAGTATCTCTGTGATGGATAGCCTCCCCTCATCATCGCTCGGAGCTTTTGCTTTAGTAACTCCCTTCTTTGAGCCAATGAAAGAATTGCCCACTCCAGTGCTGGTCCCAGGGGTTGTGGGGCGAAAATCATCCTTGGACACTGCATCTGACTCGTCCAAATTGGCCGCCTGATCATGCGCTTTAGGCGAACGAACTGTCTCCTTCCCTGCGTAAGAATGATCATCGTTCATAGGAGACTGACTTGGAGTTAGAAATTGCAATGCTTGTTCATGCATTTGGTCGTTATTCATTGCATGGAGTTCGTCCTTCCATGCTGATTTTATCGACCTTCCCTCGGAAGTTAGGATTGCACCGAACGCGATGAAGGTGAAAATGATCACGAATTTCGACATGACTTGGAGATCAGCCATAGCCAGAGAAAACGTGTAAAAGGAAGTTTGATTTCCGACTTTGAGGTGAGCAATGAGATGCAATAGGTAAGACGGAATATAGTCAACTGAATAAGAAGCACTCGAACTCTGCATGGCTATTTATAGGCTTGAGAGAGTGACTGTTTGAGAATCTCAATCCACTGACCAATTACATATTAAACTATGTAGACTTTTTGAGAATCTTAACCCACTGACCAATTACATATTAAACTATGTATGCAGACTTCATTGGGGTTCTTCTTCTTCGTGGATGGTGATTATTGCAATAAGATCACTTAAAGTACAGCACTAGCAAATATTATGTCATGTTATTGCATGAGCAATATATTTATATCTTCTAATTTAGAAGGTCTCTCTCTCTCTCTCTCTCTCTCATGCCGACTTTGACGATTGTAAAGTCTCCTTCAACTAAAACTGGCCACTGCTTTCTTTGAACTGTTGATCGTGGAGAAGAAAATTCTTTTGTTGTTTTGAAATGGGCATGTAATATGATAATGACTGCTCTTGGTTGACCTCGTTTCATGGTTTAATTTTTGGGTGCTTATGTAGTAAGCACAAAGAGTTACCTAGTAATAAATACCACCTTACCATGGATTTAGGTTGTGAGACATTGCTCTCAACTTGCTCTACTATCAAATGCCATATCTAACTTTAGTTCGAAAAGGTTCCTCAATGATAAATCATGGAATTTGACACTTTCGAATGTGTAGAACGTTCAGCGATGATAGGATTGTCATGTCATAGAAAACCTAATAAAACTTTGTAAAGAGGACTTGATTGCAGTTTCCGTCAATGGTTTAGAACTACATCGGTTTAATTAAAAGTTTAGGACAAAGGTTAGTTTAGAATTGATTGTGCAGTTTCCCTATGACCTTATTATACGTGTGGCTAGTTGTTTTGACCAGTGCTTTGAATTACTTGTTTAAAGAAACCCTTCTTATAATAAGGACATATCTGAGATGAAGGGGTTTAGCATATAGAGGAACGCATGACGAGCGAAATTGGGCTTCCCCACCACAATCCACAGGCACCGGGCGTTTAGGGATTCTCCGTACTCTCCACTTAGAGGGGAAGAGTATAAAATGTTGACGGCTCGTGTGCAAGCTCGGACCATTTTCTTTGGCGGACAGATTCAAGTGAAATACCAACTGTCTCTGTACTTTGTCGTTTGACTCTTCATTGTCTCGATGGTTGTCCTAATCAAGCTTTTACAATCTGGTTCAGAATGTGCATTGTTAGCCGCCCCAGGCATAAGAGATTCTTCTGTTTCATTGCTGTTAGACTAAGGATCGTCTTAGCCAGCGTTTTCGGAACACCTATTAAGGATACTTAATTAATTTCTTAATAAGTGTGCCCCTGTTAGACAAATTTAATTCTAAGTATTTTCACATTAGTATCAATTCAGTCCATCTAGTCAATTTATACTAGAAATTGCCGACGTCGATGTTGACCATGTCATGTAGGATGGGCAACATTTGATATGGACATTTTGAAATAATTTTTCTATTTTTTTTTACTATATTTAATTTTTTTTTCTTTTTCCTTTTCATTTCCTTTTCTTTTCTTTTGGATTATGGTCAATACCAGCCATGGCTAGTGATTGGGCAGGTGAGTGTCACCTTCACTGGATTAGGCGAGGGCATGACCCTTGCGGGATCTAGCATGGGCACGACCTTCATGACTTGGGCGAGGGCGGCCTTCGCTAGACTCAATAAGAGTGACCCTATGGTTGGCTGTGGTTGATCACTACTCATGGCCGATATTGCTATACTCCAAAAGAAAAAAGAAAAGGAAAAAAAAAAATAGAAGAAACGAAAACATTCAAAAATAGGTAAAAAAAAAATCAAAAAATTATTAAAACATAATTTTACAATGTCCTTATTAGCATTAGCTGTCCTACATGCAATGACTAGAGCTCATGTTAGCAATTTCTGGCCTAAATTGGCAAGGTGAACCGACTTGGTACAACTGTGAAAATATTCTAAATTTATCAAATTGAAATGTTTAAAACTGAATTGGTACTAAGGTAATAGGTCTAGAACTTTTTTGGTACTTTTCCTAACAAAAAATCATTTATTAGATTAGTAGACCAAGTGATGTGAAAATAGCATTTAAGCAAATGGGTAGGTCATATTCAATACAATTCATTCATGCAATCATATCGTTGTTACGTGGGTTGTTTAAGATTACCATCCTTTCCATTGTTTAACTAGATAAGGTCATTATTCATCTTTACTGCTCATAGATATTACTAGAATATTTGGGCAAAGTTTGAAGTTGAAAATGATGTTGAGTTTGCTTTGTTTTGTAGAGATGATAATGCCTGATAAAGAGCTTTTAAGATGCCTAGTAAATGTAAGGTCCAAATAAGCAATCAAGAGAAGCATGAATCGATTTTTCATGAAAATACAAATCCATTTTTTAGAACCAACCCCAATAAAGTGAGAAAATTATCAAAAAAGTCATAAACCTATTACAATTTTTCCAAATTAGTCATACATTTTTTTTTGGGGGAAAATTCAATCCCAAACCTTTTGTAATTATGACAATTTAGTCAATTTGGCCAAATATGGCTGGCGGACAATTTTTTGATAATATTTTATTTTATTGAAAATTTTCTTTTATTTTTTATTGTATTTTTTTTCTCCTCCCTCCTTCTTCCTCCTTCTTCCTCTTGCTCCGATGAATGGCCAAAGGAGAGTGCCATTTGCTGGAATGACGTGGTCCGCTAGTGGCTAGCGCTTCTCATTGTCGCTAGACAAGGGTGAGCTTGCCTAGCCACTGGTGAGGCTCGCCTTGCCAATGGATCGGCAAGCTCGACCTTGCCGTCATTGGGTGAGGGCGAGCTCGCCTAGCCATTAACAAGGTGATTGTCACTAGATTTGGGCAAGGCCTCTTACTAGTGGTTGGGCGAGCTCGCCCTCGCCCAACTACGATGAAGTTGAGCTCGTCGAGTCCTCCAGCAATGGTGAGGTCGAGCTTGTCGATCTACTAGTGAGGCTCACCCTCGCTAGATCCAGTGAGGGATCGCCTTGCCAGTGGTTGAGCGAGCTTGTCCTTACCTAGCAACAGTGAGGCAATCTTGCCATTGCCAAACACATCCGTCCGGCGATTGGCTCTCCCCTTTAGCCGGTTGTTGGAGCAAGAGAAAGAAGGAGGAAGGAGAAAAAAAAAGGAAAAATAAAATTAAAAATGAATAATTTTTTTTTAAAATAAAATATTATTAAGAAATTGTCTATCAGCAGCGGTCGGTGTCTACGTTAGTGCCAGCCGGTGCCCATGTCAGCATCGATTGGCAAATTTGATATAATGGATTGAATTGGCACAATTACAAAGGTTTATAACTAAATTGGCAATATATATATGATTGATTTGGAAAAATTATAATAAGTTTAGGAGTTTTTGGTAATTTTCCCCCATTAAAATTATGACTTCCATGTGTAAAATAAACTAGCAATATGGACATTGGAAATAAAAGAGTTTAAAGGATAAATTGCAAATGGGATCTATGGAGATTCGGCTTAGGTTTGCCCACTCTCTTTTAGCTCTAACTACCCAAATCGACTAGATTTCACTAGTTACTCTTAAGAGTACAAATTCCAATTTGTTAAAAATATAGAACTTGCTACGACATGGAACTTGATTTCCTTATATAGCAACCCCACTATAGCCTAATAATTATTAAACCTACATAATATTGTTCACACACTGTACATATAACACGGCATGTCTTCTCCCCAAACTATAAACCACACATCTACTATGACATCCTAGATTTTCAAACCTATTTTATATTGAATAAAACAGGCCTTTCATCGACGCGCTTATAGGACTGTTCTCAGAGTTAATCACTCTCGAGATAACTAGACTATACAAATAAGCTAATAAGGAATTTTAATGTAATAGACCTGAGAATTCGACCAAGAATCGGCTATTTGACCATGCTTATCTTTAGAGGTCATTACAACATAGTTAAAAATCGATTTGAAATCAGAGATAGGTCAATTCGACTAAGATGTGTGGCTAATCGTGGGTGACACCACTAAATTGGAAAATTCTCATCGGCTAGCACTATATTGGTTTTTCTATCGTTTTGGTACTTTGTGTTTGTATTTGAATCCTCGAGATTTTTACGACAACCAAGAGTCGCTAATGTGTCGAGTGGGTTCACTGCGGCTCGAAGAAAATCGACAAGGGTCATTTGCACTAAAAATTTCAGAAAGTTACATAGTAGCTTAGGTCACGCTAAAAACGCGCCTGAGTGAAATTAACTGTGCATTTGAATTTGATTTCAGAAATTGAAAGTTCTATCATGTCATAATTAATTTTAGGAGCATTGACTCAGTCTTATAAGATTTTTCTACAAACTGAGGCTTTTTGGGAAAAGTCGTCCTAGGGCTGTTTTTGTTCAGAAAAAGGTAGGTATCGTTTTTTATCACAAAATTGGAAGTAAGTGGGTTGTATTAGTGAGGAAAAATATCGATCTGATTGAGAACTCGACAACGGGATTTATCCCGGCTGAATCATGTTGATTTAAGCAAAAATGGGTGTCCAATTGAAGAGGAAATTAAGCAAATTCGTATGTCCCACTATGCCTATGGTTTTGGACCATTTCAAGGGTTGTATTTGAAGGATTGTTGGTTGAATTGCAGTCAAAGAGGTGCTGGTGCCTAAGGATGATCAAGGGGGACAGGTGGACCCTTGTCCCCTTATTCCTTCCTCTCTCCCCCTCACTTGCTGTCCGCTACCCTCTTTCCCCTTGTTCTTGCCATTTGAAGACCACCGGCTAGCAGAGAAGTTGTCGGAGCAAGCCAACAAACCACCGCCCTCAGTCATTCGTCGTTTCCGCACCGCCCGCCCGTTCTAGCTTGCTGTGCCTCAACCATGTCCAGCGAAGTTGCTCCACCCAGCTCACCGTTCCTAGAGGTTGTCTTGCCATCTAGGAGGCTGTCCAGCCGTCGTGAGTGGCCGTGGGAGTCACCAGAGCCGCCATTTAGCTCGCTGAGTGCCCGTGCAACCTCCGCCAATCTCACCTCGCCAAACCAGCTCCATTTCTTCTGTTTTGCAGCAGCGGATAGAGAGCAGGAAAAGTGGGTTTTCTAGCAACTTTCAGGCCCGTCTTGAGGTGGTTCTTGACCTCGGTTGCTAGGCTCGCTTTGAAGGAAGTTGTTCCCCATTGCGTTCCCGCCGATTTGAACCGACCAGTTTGCCAAACAAGTGAGTTTAACTCACTAATCCTCACTTAGTAGGTTAATTATACTTAGGGGTTGATTAGATTAATTAAACATGGTTTAGGTGGATAAATTAGACTAGATTAGTTAATTTAATTATCTGCCGATACATGTTAGGTGGTTAGATAGTGCCATTAGCAAGTAGATACGTGCTAGTATTTCTTTAACGAACCTTGAAATTTTTCTGGGTCCATTTCAGCATCCAATTAGGCATTACGGGCCTAAGTTGGATTTATTGGCATTTATTTAATATTTTTCGTAAATATTTAATTAATTATTTATTTTTTGAAAATTAGGCTAGGATAGTCGACTACCAGAATTTTATGCTGATTATTGTGGTGCAATTTGTTTATTTATTTGAGCTCTAATTTGTGATGAGTTAAATTAATTGTGATTTTAGGATTTTATTCCTAAATTAATTAATTTCAGTAATTGATTGGAAAATAACTGAGCGTTGATTTATAACGTCAAAAATATTTTGGTGGACTATATAAAATGATGGGATTTGTGGAAGTGAAATTATTATATTTTGGCTAAAACCGATTGTGTACCCACACACGACTATTTTATCAAGATAAAAGAGGTTGAATTGATTGTATAATTGGGATGGTATATTATATCAGCCTACGGGCGATATATTAGCTTAGCAGAGAGTAGTATACCGGTATATTATATTAGCCTATCGGTGATATGTCAGCTTAGCAAAGAGTAGTATACCTTATCAGTTTATATTGAGTATGTCAGTATTCTATATTAGCCCACAGGCGATATGGCAATTTAGCAGAGAACAATATACCTTATTAGTTTAGATTGAGCATTGTCAATATACTATATCAGCCTACAGGCGATATGGCAACTTAGTAGAGAGCAGTATACCCGAACATCTTAGAAGTGAGCTATACTATATATTTATCAGCTTAGCAGTGAGCAGTCCTAATATGGATGGACTTATAGATAGTATGAGATGAGTCGACCAAGAAAGTGTCGAAATGACATGTAATTGACTAGGTCGATTGATCAAAGATTTGATATGATGTTATGAATAGATTGATTGATGTGATTTGAGACATCTGTAAATGATATTGACTTGCAGGGTGGAACTGAGGCCAATGTAAGTCCTCTGACCCATATTGTGCTTAGGTAGCCCTTAGGGTGTATTGGCTTCCTAATTAGGTCTTAGGGGGTTGAACTTGCTGAGATATCATCTCACTGATTATTGTATAACCATTTTTAGGTCCTTAGTTGACAACGGTGGAGGACCCAAGGCTCGAAGTTTAGAAGGTAAAGCCCGAAGAATCAGCGTCTTGTTTGACTAGTTAGTCATATGGCAATTCTATTTTGGTGAAAGTCGATTCCCTTTTTGTAGGTTTCTATGTATAAACCTGTGTGTTTATAAAAGGTCTTTTGTGAAAAATTGGTCCTATTTTCCTATCCCATTGTTTTATTGTATTGGGATTTTATTATGCTTCAGCATGTGTATAAAACCAAGAATGGGTTGGCAATGCATCCTAGGACGTCGCTATTTAATCAACCAGTGAGGGATAGGTGCGCACCCGAGGATTGTGGCATGATAGTTATAATTGATTAGAGAACGGATATAAGTCGATTCAACGGAAGTACGTAGTCGAATTGTGGGTAATTCCGCATGATTTCGATATTCGTGTTGAACGACAATAACCCGATTTTCTATCGATATTATACTTGGGACACGTGATTGAAACCTCGCGATTTTACGACAACTGAGAGTCGTCTACGATTCAGAGATGTACAACGCGAATCGAAAATTATCAACCACCAGTTAGATGCGCTAAAATCTCTAAAAGCTATCCGATATGTTAGGTTGTACTAAAATCACGTTCAGTTGATTTTAACCACGAAATTGAATTTGGTTTCGGGAATTAGACGTTCGAACGTGTCATCATTCATTTATAGGATGTTGTCTCATCTTTCGGAGAATTTTCGTCGAGTCCGAAAATTTTGCGGAAAAACGATTTTTGGACAAAAGAATTAGAAGTGAAAATTCAGATGGGCTAAATAACTGGATTTTTCTACCCTATTTTGGCTGATTTTTTTTGGGGAAATTAGAGCTAATTGTGAGTGGTTGGACACTTGACCTTGAAGGATGGAGACATTGGGGTAAATGTGATGATGGGCTTGATATTTTGCAAAGCTTCCCATTGGCTTACCAATTGACTTTTTTCTTTCTCTCTCTCTCTCTCTCTCTCTCTCTCTCTCTCTAATCCCGTTCCTCCTGTGCACGTTCAGCCGGCCATCTTCCCCTCTACTTATTCTTCTTACTTTTTCCTTCACATCCATTCCTCTCTCCTAGTTGCTACAACCTTCATCTTTCTCCCCAGAGCCAACGAACCCATCCCAACGCCAGTAGCCCCCACTCCACCGCCATCCATCAACCACCTGTCCACCCACCGCTTGACCACCTCCATCAAGACCACCATCCCTCTGCCATACCACCACCCAATTGCAACTTCAGCACCACCAGTCACCACCATTGCCCGTGTCCAGCAACTCCAAACCGCCAGCTACCACATGTCTAGTAGCCACTGGAACTTCACCACCATTTGTTCCACCATTGACCAGCCTAGCTCACCCCATTGCTAACATCCATTTTCACCGCCCACCTTCATGCCACGATAGCCATCGAGACCAACCCAAGCCAAGTCCCTCTTGGCCGTGAGCTTCCCCTTGTCACCACAGCCTTCGTCAAGCCTCCATTTGAGACACAGTACTCTCGAGTTCTCGTCACGGTCACGTTGCCGTCACCATGAGCCCACCGTCGTCCTAATCCAATGAGTTAACTCCCTAATCTTTGATTGGGATGTTAATTGCGCTTAGGAGGTTAGATTAGTGCTAAGATGGATTAGTGTTAATTAGCTTTGGTTAGGTTAGTGAGCTTGGTTAGGTTAGTTAACCATGGTTAGATTAATTAATTATGGTTAGGTTAATTAGGTTGGATTAGCTTAATTAATCGCAAGTGATTTAATTAATCATAATTAGTGTAATTAGTGACGGATTAGCCGTTTTGTAGAATTTTACACTCATTTTCTTGGATGGGATCATGCGTGAATTTGAGTGCTACATGTGCAATGTTATGTGATTGGTTGTTTTATGATAATTATCCATTATTATTGCAAAATATGGTTTTATTGGCATTTATATAGAAAGAAAAATTAAGTGTCAGGTTTGGACACCAAAACTTATTTTCTCAATAAAAAAATGGGGTTTTAAATCAGGTACGTGTAAAGTTTAACGGATTAATTTTGAGTACGTGAGCACCTACGAATTTATTTCGGGAACTTTTGAACAAAAAAAAAGGGTTGAAAGGTCTATTATTTGAAGAGGAATTTTGGTGTTTTGCGCTAATTGACGGAAGATAAGAAATGTGTTTGATTGATGACGTGCTTGCATGGTTACTAAGTAGAACCCGTCTTGATGGGTTTATGCAGGATGATGCTCCTTTGTGGAATGCCATCTAGGTAGAGGATGCTAGACGTTGCCGTTCGCGGATGGATTTTGGAACAAAGCTCATTTGTGGAATGCCGTCTAGGCAGAGGATGCTAGACGTTGCCATGCCCAACGGGGCGGGACGATGCCCAGTTATGCTGGATGACCGCCGACTTTCGAGTTGGCCATGGCCGATGGGTTGTAATAATTGAAACACACTTGACTGGTTGTGTTATTGCGCTTGATTATGGGGCAAAATTATGTGGTATGGTATGTGACGTGTCATAACAGTTTTACCTTATAATCAGGACTCATGTGAATGTTTGAAGGATGAAAATTATGTGTTCCAGTTATTAATTACGCTTGTTACATTGATAATATGTAAGGACACACTGAGGCGAGGTGAGTTTTGTATGGTGCATGTTTAAGACTGCCTTCAAGGCAAATTTGCATCCTAATTGGGGTTTAGGATTTTGACTCACTAAGATTTATCTCACCGTGTTGTGGTTAACCTTTTTCAGGTCCTTAGTATGGAGATACGTCTAGTCCGGTTTGAGGTTCCGTGGGAAATGGACTCAGAGTTTACCTTTTTCCCTATCCCTGGGACCACCCAGACTCTCGAGTTAGTGGTGAATACGGTTTGGGTTGATGATGGTCTCCTTCATTTGGTACCCATCACTTCAAAGCTTGGTTCATTAATGAGCGCAATGGTGCTTAGGAGGGTCCCCTGCAGGATTTTGATTGACCGCCGGTCAAGACGGAGGATGGGGAGGTAGGTCACCCCATGGAGATCGACATCCTGGACAGTGTCATAGAGGATCCCAAGCCCAAGTTAGAGGGATTCGGGGGTGTACATTGATTAAGAGTTTTCTTTTTGAGACAAACTTGTGTATATAAACTTCTAGGGTTAACTTGGTAAGTTTATAAACTGTAGTTTGTGAAAAATCACTAGCATGTTTTTACTACCCTTGTGTTTGATTGTTGGCCGGGTGTTTATTTAATTCGCTTATGCATGTACTTAATTGAAAGATAAATAGAATGGGTCGATGATGCGTCTTGGGACATCGCATTTTTAATTGACCGTCGAGTGATGTACGCGTACCCGGGGTTCGGGGCGTGACAAGGTGGGTTGCCAAGGTTATTTGGCAGCCGTAGTTGATACGTTAGTTGAGGAGCCGAAGATGGAGGACATCGCCATGGTGCAGGAATTTTCTGATGTGTTTCCTGTGGAATTGCTTGGTTTGGCCCCAGAAAGGGAGATCGAGTTCGTGATTGAGTTGGCCCTTGGGACGAAGCCAATTTCTAAGGCTCTTTACCGCATTGTGCTATCAGAGTTAAAGGAACTGAAAGTGTAGATGCATAAGCCATTAAACAAATGATTTATACGTCCTAGTGCATCACATTGGGGAGCACCAATTCTGTTTGTAAGGAAGAAAGATGGTTTGTTGCACCTTTGCATCAACTATCGGCAACTCAATTAGGTAATGATCAATAACAAGTATCCATTGCCAAGGATTTGAAGGAGGAAAAAATTTCTCTCTAAATGGGGGGATAGGGTGTGTGGGCGCCAGCATGTTAAAATAAGAAATGCATTTAGGCAAGGAGCTGATTTACTAGACTACCGCCGGTAGTTCCTGTCGGAAGCTTGCTTCTTACTAGTTGGACAAAAAACTTCTGTCTTAGTACTTTCCCAGGCCACAACATAACATTGGGGAAAATTGAGAAGAAAGTAGTCCAGCAGAAGACTAGAATATCATGCAACATGCAACGCATATGATAGCTGATGCACATTTTCAGAATAATTAGCAGTTAATTCAAAAGAAATCTTTTCATTAAATGATTACATAGTGCAATACCATATTGACAAATGATTTTATACACACCGAGCAGAACCATTTCCAGAGGAACTGAGGAACAACATTTTGGGACGTGAAACCTAACTGAACGAGAATTGACTAGACTTACAAAATACAGCTTCAACTTTCTAGTTTGAAGAATTTAGGCTTTTGGTTCCTCATTCTGAAATCCATGGCCGACACCGGGGCTGTGCCCCGGTCTGGTGGATGAGAATTCGTCTGGTGTCGCCATAACGGTTAGCCTTTCCTCATCGCCACTTGGAGCTTTTGGTCGAACAACTTCCTTCTTTAAGCCAAAGAAAGAACGGCTCACTCCGGGGCTGTTCCCGGGGTCTGTGGGGCGGAAATTATCCTTGTACACTGCCTCTGACTTGCCCAAATCGGCCGCCTGATCATGTGCTGTAGGTGAAGGAGCGGTTTTCTTCCTTGCATCAAAATGGTCGTCATTCCTGGGAGACTGATTCGGAGTGAGAAATTGCCATACTTGTTCGCGCGCTTGGTTTTTGTTGTTTACGGAATGGAATTCTACCTTCCATGCCGATTTCATTGACCTTCCCTCGGAAGTTAGAATTGCATGGAACGCGAAGAAGGTGAAGATGATTGCGAATTTTGATATTACTTGGAGGTCAGCCATAGCCAGAGAAGTGTAGGAAAGGAAGTTTAATTTTCTACTTTGAAGCGTGCAATGAGAAGAAATGGGCAAATTGGAATATAGTCAACTGAATGAGAAGCGCTTGAACTCTGCATTGCTATTTATAGGCTTGAGAGAGAATGACCTTTTGAGAATCTTAACCCACTGGCCTAGTACATATTAAACTATGTATATGGACCTCATTGTGGTTCTTTTCTTGTTTGCGGTTGGTGATTATTGTCATAAGATCACTCAAAGTGCATATTACACTAGTATATATTATGTCCATCTCTCTCTCTCTCTCTCTCTCTCTCTCTCGTGTGCTTATGTTAGTGTTGTTCTTTTGCGCTTCACCACTTCAATCATTGACAAAGACCAGGACGAAAAAGCGCTCTCACCGACTCTGATGATTTTAATATACCAATCTAAAATCTCCACCATCTAATACTGGACAGTGGACACTGCTTGTTTGACCTTTTGATAGTGGTGAAGAAAACCTTTTTATTTTTTATTTTTGTAGTTTATGAATATTCTCAAGGGTTCAGACCAAAAAAAAAAAAGAATATTCTCAAGGGCAGACAACGACCGTTCTTGGTTGACCTTGTTTCATGGTTTCCAAAAGAGTTTTGGGTGCTTATAAGTAAGTAACATAGGATATCTAATAATAATTACCTATCTACCATGGATTTAAATTGTAAGAAAGATACATCATGTTTGAGCAAACAAAGAAATGATCTTGCACGTTGCTCTTAATTTGCCCTACTATGGAATTCAGGTAACTTAAGTAAGAGAAGAGTTCTCGATAATAAATAATGGAGCTTGACACTTGTCAGATGACCAACGGTCACTGGATTGCTATATCGAATGAATTAGGCAAGATTTGACGGAGTAGATATAATTGCGTTTTCATTCAAAAGTTTTGGACTATATTAGCTCAATTAAGAAGGTTGAAGACTCAATTAGTTTCTGTACAATAGGTAGGACCTATCTAGAGACTATATGATTTTAGCATAGAGAAGAACCAAAGTGAGCAAATTTGGGCTTTGCCAATTATATGTACTCTCCAGTTAGAGGAGAAGAGTATAAAATGTTGACAGTTACCATTTTCTTTGGTGGACAAATTCAAGTGAACCCTAACTTATGTACTTTGTGTTTTGATAGGGAAAGTATAAAATAAGTTCTAAATTTATTGCACTTATGAATTCAGTCTTCAACTTTTCAATTATTCCAATTGTTTTCTAAACCTTTTGACAATTTGTCAATGTTGTCCATCCGACTAATTTTGATTAGAAATTATTGATATAGATGATAGCTGTCCTATATGGTATGACTAGCATTAACGTTGATAAATTTTATAATTTTTTAAATTTTTTCTGCATTTTTTATAGTTTTTTTCCTTTTTTTTTTACAACTCTCATTGGCCAACCTTCGCTAGCTACAAGCGAGGGCTAGCAACCTTATAAAAAATTGAGAAAGGTTTTAGAAAAATTAAAAACTATCCACGTTAGTGTTAGTCATGTCACGTATGACGACCAATGTTCATGTCATTGAGTTTTCGTCAAAATTGAGTGGATGGATTATATTGGTGAATCATCAAAAGGTTTAAATTCAATTGACACAATTAAAAGATTTAGAATTGAATTGGTATAAGCGTAATAAGTTTAAGATTTTTTTGGGTACTTTTCCCATTGTTTGACCCTTCATTTCTTGATAGTTGTCATAATTAAGCTTTTAAAATTGGCTTAGAATGTACAAGACTTATTTGTGATCGCTAATAATAATAATTAAAAAAAAGGACTGTTTGGCGAGTATTTTCAAAATATTGATTAAGTAAACTTAGTTTACGTTTTTTATAATTGTGTCCCTAGAGTACTCATTGACCTAACTCATAAATAAACAATTGGGCATACTAACATTCATTTATTAAGTTGGTATACCCAGTGATGCGAGAATAACATTCAAGTGAAAGGGTGGATCATATTCAATATCCAACAAAATTCTGTCACATCATATTCAATATCTTTATTCTAAAGATGTATGGTTTCTTTAGCAGTTGTAATCATGACTTAATATTCACTTTAATAGGTTGGGGCATTGGGTCAGATTTAAAAAAACATCACAACTGGGGCAGAAGCACATAAATGTCGAACCGCTTATTTAATCCGTGCACCACCGTCCCATGAAGATCGAATCGCGGTGGGACATCATTCCAACTGTTTGAGAATTCCTACGAGATCACGACATAATGTTGTCAAAATTAACATATACTAACAATTGTTTGTATTTTTCCTCTTACATGACAAATTCTCTCCATTATTTTGTTTTACTATCTTGGAAATACCAATCAGAAATTAAAGAGTTTAGAGAAAGAGAAATTGCAATCAGGATTTGTAAAGATTCGGCTTAGGTGGCTCCTTACTTCTCTCTTTTAGCTCTAATAGCTCAAATAGGTCGAATTCCATTGGGTACGCCAAGGGTACAAATAATACTTTGTTAAAAATGTAGAACTTCTTACCAAACGCAACCTGATTTTTTTTTTTTTTATAACAACTCTGCTATAGCCTAAGGAACCATTAAACCTTTTAATAGTTGTTCTCACACCTTGTACAAACAGCGCAACAGTTCTTTCCCCAAACTTTAAACCAGACCTCTAGGTGTTCTGAAAAAGTCGCTCGCACACTTTATCTCTTAAATATATAAATGCCTTCACTTTAAGTACAATCACTTTTTTTTTATGTGTTTATAAATGGGTTTGTCACTTTTGCCAACTCTTTGAAAGAACACTCAAATGAGTATTACAAGCTTACAAAAGAGATGGACTCAAGAACATCTCAAGCATACTCAATTTCTCGTTATCGCCCTTTTCGATGCTATGACTTCTTGCCAAGTTTCTCCAATTTGTAGCTCCAGTGTGAACGATGTACTTGAATCTAGTAGGCATTATGTCATCTTGTACTCTGTGAAAAAATCTTGGCAAAATTCCTTGAAACACGTGCAGAATCTTCCCTCAAACTGGGCTGTCAATCAAATTTTCTTTTGAGGGCGAGTTAGCTTTTATTTAGCAGGTTTTGATCACGCCTTGTCGCTAATTTCTTGAGGGATTTAGTCTATGATTTTTCACATAAATAATCTTGGAATATCATATCTTATTGTTATGAGCTGGGTCTTCAGTTAAGAAACTCCAATATTCTTCAAATCTATATATGGAAAAGTTTCCGGCGATTAGGTCTAACTGCTTTGTAGATTCAAGATTTTGCTTTTAGATCCTTCATTTTGCAGATTTCTGGACTTTCTGAAATTTTGCTCAAATCCTTGTACAATCAGAACTTAGTATTGACATGACTAAGATATCATTCTCAACACATTTAAATGAACTCACTAAATATTTGGATTAAGTTTAGTTATTGTCAAAATCCTTCAGGGTATTCTCCAACATTAACAAGGCCTAACAAATAACAATATCACCACATGTAAAATAACACATAGGCTCATCTTTGCTAATTGCCGTATGGCATTTGGCTATACTAGTGTATGTCTAAATATCCTATATAAGTCATGCTAGAGAGTGTTTTTCTTTTTTTATGGTCTAACGGCACTTATTATGCAAACTCAGTAAGGAAAGTCTTACTTTACAACATATTGGTTACACATATTGCAAAAGTGTTGCTGTATTGAAAGATGCAATATTTCCTTATTTGAATAATGGACTAGTGAAAAAAAAAGGAACAATGAACTAGTGCACATTTTCTATTTCAAGAAAGTTTAGTTTCAATCAGGTTAATGCTTGATTTTGATCTTTTGAAGTTTAGAGCTCTCATCTAATCTACTTTATTAGTAGCTTTGTCCATTTTGATTCTAAAAGAATTTCATAAAGTTTGGCGCATATGTTTGACGGCCATAATTTATTATAAGAGGACGAACTTTTGATTATTAGAAATAACTCCAGTTGTATTAAACGCAAATCTTGTAAGATTCGAAGTTCTGAAATTATCTAAATTATTGACAAGTGGGAGTTTACATAATCTATATGCAAATGATGAACGCACATTCTAATACAATTAAGTATTAGCAGCCCATTGTTGTTAATACAATTGGAACTATGTGTCACGGCCCAATCCTTCGAGTGCGTGCCCATCCCTCGGTGGTCGATTAAATTGCGACGTCCCAGGACGCATCGCCGACCCATTCATTTTAATGCGTATGTGGAAATGAATAAATAGTTCTCTAGATAGATAGAAAAGCAGGGCCAAATTTTTGAAAACTACAACACACTTTATATACACATCAAACTAAGTCATATACAATACTAGTCTATATTCACAGGTCTAACAAAACAAAAGAGCTACTAGTCCTCTAAGCGTTCGAATCCTCAACCGAAGGCTCCGGAGTCTCTAGCTCTGGGGAACTTGGGTCTACCACAGGTCAGCCGTACCCTTGTCAAAAACGATCTCTAGCACCAACATAGGAATCTTAGACTCCAATAAGGGACCTTCTATGGGTCCATTTCACCCGTAACGATATCACGATTTGAATTGATTGGGTACCCTTTGGGATAGACCCGCATCAACCCAGACGCTAGATTTCACGAGTTCATAGACCCAGTCTCCTTGCCTCCCAGGGAGAGGAATTCGAGAGATCTGTTCGGTAACCTTCTTCGGTTGACCGAAATGCTCAAGAGGAATAGCCATCTAAAGACCTATAAATGTTAACCCATGATAGGGTGAGACAACGTCTCAGTAAGTCCACCCCTTAAACTCCGATTAGGAAGGAAATACGCTTAAATGCCATTTAACCACATACAAGATAGAAGACTTACCTTTGCCTTAGTTCCTTCCCGCAAGTCAGTACGATTCAATACTCAACCAATCATTTCAATTCAATCAAATCATTGATCAATCGATTCACTCGATTCCATACCATCAATACCATTTATAATATTTGATCGATTCAAGCACTGCTCACTCTAAGCGGAAAATAGATGATATAGCTCACCAAAGCTAATAGATATATAAAGATGCTCACCGAAGTTGCTATATATCTACATTGCTCACTAAAGCTATGCCGTACTTATAATGCTCACCAAAGCTGTGTGATACTCCGATTTTATTATACCCAATAAAATAATTGTGTGTGGGTACACGGTCAACCTTAGCCAAAATACAATAATTTCTCTTTTAGAAAATTCCACCATTTAATATAGTTCACAAAGGTATTTTTCACGTTATAAACCAACGCCCGGTGTTTCTCGATTAAATACTGAAATTACTCAATTTTTGGATAAATTCCCAAAATTACAAATATTACTCAAATAGCACAAATTAGTATCCAATTAAATAAACCAAGTACACCATTGATTGAGTTGGCCCCTGGGACGGAGCTAATTTCTAAAGCTCCTTATCGTATGGCGTTATTAGAGTTGAAGGAACTGAAGATGTAGATGCAAGAGTTGTTGGACAAATGATTTATACGTTCTAGTGCATCACCTTGGGGACAAGTGATGGGACTATTAAAGAGTCAAAGAGGTAATGATTTCATTTGGATTGTAGTTGACAAACTGACCAAGTCGGCTCACTTCATTGCGGTACAAAATGATTATGCTATGGATCGGTATGCCGAGCTATATGTGAGGCAAATTATACGGTTGCATGTTGTTCCAATAACAATCACTTTTGATTAGGATCCCAAGTTTACCACCTTATTTTGGAAAAGCTTACAAACGACAATGGGAACGAAGCTGCAGTTTAGCACGGCTTATCATCCGCAGACTGATGGACAATCCGAGAGAACAATCCAAACTCTCCAAGCTACAGTTTAGCACGGCTTATCATCCGCAAACTGATGGACAATCCGAGAGAACAATCCATACTCTCAAGGATATGCTATGAGCTTGTGTCATAGATTTCAAAGGAGGACGGGAAGATCAACTGCACCTCGTTAAGTTGGTATACAACAATAGTTATCAATAGAGCATCGGAATGGCATCGTTTAAGGCATTGTATGTCTATTTGGATGAGGAAGGAGAAAGAAAAATTACGAGCCCCGAGTGATGGGACTATTAAAGAGTCAAAGAGGTAATGATTTCATTTGGATTGTAGTTGACAAACTGACCAAGTCGGCTCACTTCATTGCGGTACAAAATGATTAATGGATGCCGAGCTATATGTGAGGCAAATTATACGGTTGCATGTTGTTCCAATAACAATCACTTTTGATTAGGATCCCAAGTTGAGTTAGTTTAGCACGGCTTATCATCCATGGTGATGGACAATGGTATTAGCTTAGCACGGCTTACAAACCGATGGACAATCCGAGAGTCAAGGATATGCTATGAGCTTGTGTCATAGATTTCAAAGGAGGACGGGAAGATCAACTGCACCTCGTTAAGTTGGTATACAACAATAGTTATCAATAGAGCATCGGAATGGCATCGTTTAAGGCATTGTATGGACGTGCCTGTAGAACACCCTCTATTTGGATGAGGAAGGAGAAAGAAAAATTACGAGCCCCGAGCTAGTGCAACAATCCATGGAAACAATTTAGATCATTTGAGAAAGATTAAAGACAACCCAAAGTCACTAGAAGAGCTATGTAGACAAACAATGAAGACCTCTAGAGTTCTAAGTTGGCAATAAGATGTTTCTCAAGGTGTCACCAATGAGAGGTTCATCTCGTTTTGGTAAGAAAGGGAAGCTAAGCCCTAGATTCATTGAACCTTTTGAAATTTTGAAAAGAATTGGGACTTTAGCCTATCGATTGGCACTATCGCCAGATCTTGCCCAGTTTCATAACGTGTTCCACGTCTCTATCCTGAGAAAGTATGAACTAAACTTGACACATGTGCTAAGTTATGCAAAGATTGAGGTGGACAATAAAGTAACGTATGTTGAGCAGCCAATGCGAGTTATAGACAAAAAAGAACGAGTGTTGCGCAATAAGGTCGTTCCCTTGGTCAAAGTCGTCTAGTAGCATCACGGCACCGAGGGAGTGACATGGGAAAGAGAGGACATTATGAAGAGCCAATACCCCCATTTGTTCGAGGAAGTGGTCGATCCTACAAATTTCGAGAACGAAATTTCTTTAAGTAGGGAAGAGTTGTGACATCCTCGTTCTGACTCGGTTTTTCAGAATGGAATTATTCTGGCAAGTGATTGTTGAACGAGAGTGTCTTGAGGATCGATAGGCCATGAGGACATCGGGGAAGGCCATTTAGGTACAAATAATCGATTTTTCATCGGTAAGGGTATTTAAGTGCGGAAAAGTGGAAACATGCCATGGACGAGGACCTATTGGGCCCAGGCCCAAATAGGTGGCCCAAGGACCACACACCCAAGGGGTGGGTGGCCAAGGGAGGCCCATGGGCCCTTCAAGCCCATCAAGCCCACTTTGAACAAAATGTTGGCATTAAAAGCACAAAAGAATGTGAATAATGCATGAATAGTGCGAAATCTTAGTGAAAAGACCAAAATTTCCCTCCTATTGGACTAAAGACAAAAGGGTAAAAATGGAAAAGGGTAAGGAAGGGGGTGGCATTAGAATTTGGGCGGCAAGGAAGAAGGGAAAAAGACTACCTAACCTAGCCTAGCCTTCACCTATGTACTTGAGTGCAATCTCTTCATTAAATGCTAGATCTTTGCTTCTAAAATTGGATAAGCTTGATGGAAAAAGACAAGGGAGTTGTTGGGCATTTATGGAGACAAGACCTCTCATTTCTCTCTCCCTCCTCTCCCCCTACGTCGACCATCTCTCTTCATCCTCTCACTCTCACATTTCCCTCTTCAAAATGTCATATCTTCATTGAATGGAAGCCTTAGGTTAAGAGATGTGGAAGATTTGAGGGGCAAAGTATTAATGAGGGACAAGATCTTTCTCTCTCCTCTTTTTCTCTCTTCCTCACATTCGGCTCTCTCTCTCTCTCTCTCTCTCTCTCTCACTTTCACTTCTATTTTCTCTCTTGAACTCTCCTTTCTCTCCTTCACGTTGAATAGCCAAACCTCCCCAAGCCATTCTCATCTTCATTCAAGCTCAATCTTCACTTATTTCCTTCACCGGAGGCCATACCAACGCCAAACTACCACAAGATCGCCATTAGCCGCCACTAGAACGTTGACCAGCCACCATCCATTACAAAGGATGTGACATCCCGAAATTTGGCCTTGTTTTGAATATACGAAATGGTTGTTTCGTCAACGCGCTTATGGTTATTTTATTCGGAGCTGGCCACTTACGAGTTAACTAATCTATTAGGTGATGCCATTAAAGGATATAAACACAACTGACTATAGAATTCAATCGAAACCGACCGCTCAACCATAATAACCGGCAAGGGTTAATACAACATCGTTATAAATTGATTAGCGAATGGATATAGGTTGATTCGATGGAATCATGTAGATTGTAGTTACTTCCGCACGATTGCAATATTTACGTCAAACGGCAATAACCCGATTTTCTATCGATATTACATTCGGGACACGTAATTGAAACCTCATGATATTGTGACAATCGAGGGTCGTCTATGATTCGAAGATACACAAACGTGGATAAAAAATTATTGACCATGGGGCAAACGAACTAAAATCCCTGAAAGCTACCCGATAGGTTAGATCATATTAAAGTCGCATTCAGTCGATTTTAACTACGAAATTTAATTCGGTTTTGGTAATTGGACGTTTGAGTGTGTCACGGTTTATTTATTAGACATGTGTCATCTTTCGGTGAATTTTCGATGAGTCCAAAATTTTGCGGAAAAACAATTTTCGAACAAAAAGAAAATAAAAATGAAATTTGGATGGGAAGAGAAATTGATTTTTTCTACCCTAAAAAGGCTTTGATTGTGGAAATTAGAGGAATTTTGTGATTGGTTGGTACTTGATATTGCTAGTACGAGTACCTAGAGGGGGGTGAATAGGTATACAAAGATTTTTCTTGATAATTTATGTATACTTGCGTAATACTTAGACAGTTGAAGGATTTGCGAAGAGTAATAATCAACGTAAGACTGAGTAAGGAAAAAGAGAATTAAACACGCGGTTTATAGTGGTTCGGCTTGATTCAAGCCTACGTCCACTCTTTTCGCACCGACAGCCAATTTGGCTGGATTCCACTATGAACAAAGAGATGTTACAGTGTTGATCTTCCTTGATTTCTCGGTGTAGATGATCTATCACACTCGCTCAAGGTATCACCAAGTATAGACACTCTCTGTGTATACAATTTCGCTCAGACTGTAACAACTAATAATCAAGGTGCTTCAGACTCTGGAATTTTTCTATCAATCACGTACTCAAACAACTAGAACGTCCTCCTTTTTATACTCCTTTATGCCATCATACCGTTGGCACTTATAAAAGGAATTCCTCCAATCTACCCGTTGGACGGAATCAATCAAGAAGATCATTCGAGCTATAAAAGGAACCTGACGATAGCCCATCAATCATGTTCGCCCATACAATCAGGATCTTGGTTTCCAAGAATAGAACATTCCAAGAATATTTCGTCGACCAACGGATCTTCAATTGATCTAGATACGAACAAAAGAATCCGTTGTATTTATCCAACCAAAAAGATCTTCTCCAGACGATAGGATTAAATCCTCAACCATATACTTCGGCTCTGGATTTCCTTCGTCACTGGATCAGAAAGACTGTCAATGAGAATAGTCTTGAGTCTTGAGTCTTGAATCTTGAGTCTGGTAGTCTGAGAGTCTTCAGACTTTAAACTAGACGATCTGCAGATACCCAGACTAGACTGAAGGAAATGTTTTGTCAGCTTCAAAATATTCTGGAACGATTTCTCCAACAATCTCCCCTTTTTTGATGGTGACAAAACTTTCCTGTAGATTTGAACCACTTTGACCTGCAAAAACATTTTTCAAGCAATATGGCAATCACATAAAGATTAACAAAGCAACCAGACTCTGCATCCACAGAAAATTGGTTAGTCTTTCATGAGTAATACCATATAACAACACTTGATATGAATGCAAACAGTCAAGCATTAAAATCCACAGCCAATTCAGTCAAGTTCAAGTTCACACCAAGATTGCTCAAGTCATAAAAAAACTTACAGTCAAAGAAAGTTGAAAGATGGTTGGTTGGTTGGTTCAAATTGCTTCTCCCCCTTTTTGTCAACATTAAAAATGTGAAAAAGATGTCATGTCTACTTGGGAATGCGCACAATCTGGAAATCTCCCATGGACTGGACTACTCCTTCTAGCTTCTTCAAGTCTTCCCTTAGTTGAGCTACCTCTTCTCCCTTGGCATTAGCTTAAAGTTGCAGAGCGAGGTCTTTCATTTTATCCTCCAGGGTAACTGAAGATGCTTGTCCAGCATTCTTCAAGGCTTGAATTTCACAGTCCAGAGCATAGATTTGGCCACGCATTTCCAGAAGAATATCCATGATACGACGAAAATCTGCAGAATTGTCCGTCTGAGTACTTGCATTTGCTCTTTCCAATGGAGTGAATGCAGACGATGGCGCTTCTGTATAGTCTTGCAGATTTGGTTCTGACGTATCGTGACCTTCTTTAGGCAATTGAGAAGCCTGAAATTCTTCTGGGGCTGCTGGAGATTGTCGTAGACCTTCACTATTGGCAGCATGAGGTGAGGACCTTTCTTGCTTGCCAACTCCCCCGGTCTCTAGGACATCAAGAGGGGAAGAGTGATGATCATGCTTTTCTGTATTTTTCTCTCCAGATTCAGCTGCAGACTTTTCTTGCTCTTCTTCTCCTTCTTCAGCTTCTTTCTCCTTCTCTCTCTGCTTTTCTTCTTCTTCTCTGTTCTTGTCTTTTTCTTCTTCTTCTCTCTGTTTCTTTCTGCTTTCTCGTTGATTGGGAAACAGAACGTCTTGTCCTTATCAAGGCAGTGATTGTGAGATCTTCCTCCTCATCTTCATCCTCCAAGATGAGAGTTCTCTTCTTTTTGGATGGGGCACCAATGGCTTCCTTTCCCTTTCTTTTTGAAGCAGATGGGAACCGGAGTCTTCACTCTGAATTTCTCCATTGCCTTAGAAAGTTCTTTCGGACGCATCTTTGTCAACATCTTTAAACCTACCACCATCTTATCGCACGGTCGAACACGAGAGTGTGTGGAGGTTCAATATTCATGTGTCTCGAAGATCCTGGTCACAGACTGGATAAGGCAATTGTCCCTTGTCTTTCGACATTGCTCGTACATGTGAAAGAGAATAGTGTGAGGGACGAGAGAACTTCTTCCCCGAGTTGATTGCATACATCAATTTTGCTTCGGAATTAGACACATCAGTCTTTGATGTAGACTTCGGCCTAATGCAATTGATAACAATTTTGTGCAACACAATATTGATGGCACGCATCCTTGAATAGATGATTTTTCCCTCAATATCTCTATCCTCGACAAGGTCCATTGTGACACGAGCAACTGAGACTTTGACTGGTTGATATCGTGCCCGTTCAACTCCAAGTATGTCCGCCAACATATCCACATCCAACACATAATCCTGATCTCGAACACTGAAAGATATTCTATTCGCATCGATAAAGCTAAGATTTGAATAGAAATATGCAGTCGCCATTGTGCATATCCGTCCGTGGTGTCAGTGCAAAAATGTTCCAGTTGAAGCAGACTGAACTTTTCTCTCAAGTTCACATTCACAGCATCCAGAAAATCAAAGTCGACACTCCTAGGGTTTATCACCCCTCGTTTCAACAGTCTAAAAAACAAATTTTCCTGTTCTTTCGATTTGAATAACTCCATCCTCTTTCCCTTCACCTTCGCAGCAACACCTAATCTCGGTTGAAAATCAGTGAACATTTTGTCATCGTCGTTCCCATCAGTCAAATTTGGGCCCGACATCCGAGGGTCACTTGGAATATTTGCAAGCGCTTCCTCTGCTTTACCTTTGGGAGCAATTCCCAAATCCTCCATTTTCTTCAGAAAAATGTACTCATTCCCATAGTTCTTTAAGAAAATCATCCACATATTTCATCGGAGTCGCAGTACTTTTCAACGCACGGTAAAGTTTGTAAATAAACGAGGGTTTTGGACTCTTACCGGGTGCGTCCTCGATTATCTCTTCTTCTCGGATGTTGACCCACACCTTGTGGGGTAGAAGGCGTTGAGTGACGTGGTGGAGAATGAGTCGGGTTACGTCGACTCGATAATTCTTCCTCTTCGTGAGATCGAAGTGGGTAGGTCCCTCCTTCATCCTCTGTGGTCCCCTTGTCGCGATTCTTGAGGACTTCCTCGAAGACGACATTCTTTTTGTCTTTAAAAGATTTCTTTGATTGCTTTCCCAAGAAAAGATGACAACTTTCTCGAGGATGAACTCGAAGTAGAAACCAGTTTGAGAGGAGAATGCTTTTAGGGTTTTGAAGATTGAAGGTGAAAACTGTATATATATAACTCTGTTTTGAAAAAGGGGAAGTTCAATCGGTGCAAGGAAAGTGTACGTATACCTCTTTTCGAAATCGATAATTGCCAAAATTAAACCTTTTGAAAAGACAAGTTTTTCAATAATAACTGAACGAAAGATCATACCTTTTCGAGTTTAGATAAAGTAACAACTTACAGTCTATAGTCATCAACGTCTGAGTCTGAGAGATTTGAGTCTAACGGTCATCAACTTTTTGAGTCTGAAGGTTGGAGAGTCTCTAGACTTTAACTTCTTTGAGCTTCAAAATGTTGAGTTTGGAGCGGATAGAATCAAATTGATTTTTCTCCAAAGGCTTTGTGAATATATCCGCTAGTTGACTTTTTGAATCAACAAATTGAATCGAGATTTCTCCACTTTGAATATGATCTCTAATGAAGTGATGTCGAATTTCTATATGCTTTGCTCTTGAATGAAGAATTGGATTTTTGGTGAGATTGATTGCGCTGGTGTTGTCACATTTGATTTCGTGCATGAGTCTTCAATCCCAAAGTCTTGTAGCTATTGTTTTATCCATAGAATTTGTGAACAGCAGCTTCCAAGGGCAACATACTCGCTTCGTTGTTGAGAGAGCTACGGTGCTTTGTTTCCTTGAAAACCAAGACACCTGCCCCGCTTCCAAGCAGCGGCAAGTTCTGAAGTACTCTTTCTATCGACTCGCAGCCGGCCAGATCGTGTCTCGAATATCCCGGAAGATTAAAGTCTCCCTTCTTAGGATACCAAAGACCCATGCTTGAAGATGAAGCAACGTATTTAATGATACGTTTTGCAGCACTGAGATGAGATTCTCTAGGATCTGATTGAAACCTAGCACAGATACAAACATTCAACAAAATGTCAGGTGTAGAAGCAGTAAGATAAAGAAGTGAACCGATGATGCTCTGTACAGCTTTTGATCAACTTTTTCCCTTCCTCATCTTTGTTTATCTTCAAAGAACTTGACATTGGTATATCAGTCTTCTTGCAATTTTCCAATCCAAATCTTTTGACAAGATCATTAGCATATTTTTCTTGGTAAATGAAAGTTCCTTCCTTCAATTGCTTTATTTGAAGGCCAAGAAAGAATGTTAATTCTTCCATCATACTCATTTCAAACTCATCCTGCATAGAATTAGAAAATTTCTTGCATAGACTTTCATTAGAAGATCCAAAAATAATGTCATCCACATATATTTGAATGAGTAAAAAACTTTTGTTTTCCTTTTTGATAAATAAAGTAGTATCTACTTTACCTTTGACAAAACCATTTTGTAATAAGAACTTACTTAGTCTGTTGTACCAAGCTCGAGGTGCTTGCTTTAGACCATACAAGGCCTTTTCGGTCCAAGACCGAGTCGGCTTCTTTGAGTCTTCAAATCCAGGCGGTTGTTCCACATAAACTTCCTCTTGGATAAATCCATTTAGGAAAGCACTTTTGACGTCCATTTGGAATAACCTGAAATTTTTGTAACAAGCAAACGCAAGTAATAGATGAATAGCTTCTAACCTTGCTACAGGAGCGTAAGTCTCATCATAGTCTATTCCTTCTTCTTGCGTGTATCCTTTGGCCACGAGTCTTGCTTTATTTCGTACGACTTTACCTTTTTCATTCATCTTGTTTCTGAACACCCACTTGGCTCCAATAACAGTTTTACCTTTTGGTTTAGATGTCAATTCCCAGACATCGTTAATGTTGAACTATCCGAGCTCCTCTTGCATAGCTTCAATCCAGCTTTCATCGATAAAGCTTCTTCTATGCTTTTTGGTTCAATTTCAGAGATGAGAGCCACAAAGCACTAGACTCTTCACGTCTTTTGGATGCGGTGCGAATTCCTTCATTAATTTCGCCTATAATGAGATCTTTAGGATGACTCGGACTTGTGCTTCCGATTCTTGGTTGATTTGTGCGGATGATGATCTCTTTCTTTATTTGAATCTTCATGAACATCTTGATGCTGGTCTTTCAGAGTCTGAGATACTTTTTGAGTTGTAAGCTTAGGAAGGTCTGGAGCAGGTTCAGACTCTTCATATTGAGTCTGACTGGATTCATCTTGCGTAGAGTCTTGAAATTTGACATTCATTGACTCCTTCACCGTCTGGCTCTTCTTGTTATAGACTTTGAAGGCTTTGCTTGATGTAGAATATCCAAGGAAGATGCCTTCATCTGATCTTTCTTCAAACTTACCAACTCGATCTTTTGCATTTTTCAATATAAAGCATTTGCAACCGAACACATGAAAGTATGAAACAATAGGCTTCTTACTTTTGAATAATTCATAAGGGGTTTTCTCAAGAATAGGTCTTAGGAAGACTTTATTGATGATATAGCATGCTGTTGAAACAGCTTCAGTCCAAAATCTTGAAGAAATTTTGCTTTCAACTAAAAGAGTTCTGGCCATTTCTTGAAGAGATCTATTCTTTCTTTCCACAACTCCATTTTGCTGAGGAGTGTATGGAGAGGAGAATACATGTTTAAAACCAGATTCATCACACAATTTTGTGAAATCTTGATTTTCAAATTCACCTCCATGATCTGTTTTTATACTTGAGATAACACATCCTTTTTCATTTTGAACATTTTTAGCAAATTTTTCAAAATATAAAAAGGTTTCGACTTACTTGCAAGGAAATATACCCAAGTAAAGTGAGAGAAATCATCCACAATTACTAGGCAGTATTTCTTACCTACAATACTCGAGTTTTGGTTGGTCCGAAGAGATCCATATGCGTAATGTAGTACATGATTAGTAGAGACATGATTTATTGGCTTAAATGAATTTCTTACCTGTTTTCCCAGAATACAGGGTGTGCATGGATCAGACTTTTGATATGGTAATTTGGGTAGACCTCGAACAAGCTGCTTTGATGAGATTTTGGCTAATTGCTTCATATTGACATGGCCAAGCTTTCTGTGCCATAAGCTTGCTTCATCTTGAATTGAGATTAGATATTGTGATTCATTTAATTTCATGTCTAAGAGGTAGATGTTTCCATGTCTTCGACCCATGAAAGACTAAGTAGAGTCTTTACTAATTCCATAGCAAATTCCTTCTTGAAAGGAGATCTTGAAACCAGTATCACACAGTTGGCTAATGCTGAGAAGTTTATAGTTGAGTCATTCCACTAGAGAAACATTGCTTATTGTGAGATTTCCAATTTTCACAGTTCCAAATCCCACGATGCTTCATTTGCCGTTTCCTCCAAATGAAACATTTCCGCCGTTTACTTGAACAAGCTTTACGAAGCACTTTGAGTCTCTGTCATGTGTCTTGAACATCCACTTTGTCAAGATACCATTTTATCTTTTTCTTGACGGAGACCTGCATTTAAAAGAGAGTCTCAAGTTTTCTTTGGTACCCAAATTTTCTTGGGTCCTTTGGTGTTAGTAGGATAAACATTATTAGGCCATACTTTCTCAACAGGTTTCCAAACCATAGGACATTCTTTTTCAAAGTGATCCTTCTTGTTACACTTTGAACACCTTAGAGCATTTCGACCAACAGACTTTACAAAAACTTTCTTGAAATGCTTTTTGTAAGCCTCTCTCGACGGTCTTTTCTTTATTCTTTCTTTAACTTTAGGAAAATCAATCAAGGGAATTGTTTCCGCTGTCATGCCTAGACCAGACTTATTGAAGTAAGGTCTTTGAACGAAAGAAATTTTTCAAGTTTTCGGATCCCATCGAAAATTTCTTTGAGATATTTGATAAGTCCGTTTTTAAGAAAACATTTTCTTTCAAAAGATCATCTTCTCTTTCTTTAAGAGCAGAAACATTTAGGTCTAGACTTTTAACTCTTTCTTCTAAAATGACTTCCTTTTGTTTTAGAGCTAAGTTTTCCTTTTTAAGTTCGGAAATCCTTTTAAGAGAAGTCTTAAGACTGAAACACAGTTCATCAATATATTTAGAGACTTTGACAGGAATTTTAAAATCACTTACCTCAAATTCACTATCGAGTCCGATCCGAATGCGAGTCCGAGTCCGAATGTGCCATCAAACATATGTTGGCATATTCATTATCACTTTCTTCACATTCGTATCACTCCTGTGTTTCGGCTTTGAGAGCTTTTCGAAACTTCTCAGCTTTTCCTCTTTTCTTCTTGAAGAGGACGGTTGGGTCCGATGTGTCCCTTCTTCTTACATTCGGCGAGACTACATCTTTATTTGGTTCCTCATCATCAACAGACTTGGTCTGCTGTCTCGGGAAACTTTGTTTCTTTGAGTTGAACCTTCTGCCTTTTCTATTCAGTTTTCTGAATCTTCTTATCATGAGGGCGAGCTCCTCATCGTCCATATCATCTTCAGAATCTGCATCATCAGAGTCATCATTTGATTTTAATGCAATAGATTTCTTACCTCTTGGATCTTCGTCTTCATTAATTCATTCCACTTCATATGACTGAAGAGTTCCAATAAGCTCGTCGACAGATAGAGGCATAATTCTTTGCGTTTCTCTTATTGAAGTCTTTATATGATTCCACTCCTTGGAGAGTCCACGCAGTAGCTTGTTCACCTTCATGGGATCAGAAATTTTTTGTCCTTGGTTCTCAAGACCATTGACAATATCTGTAAAATGACTAAACATGTCAATTATAGATTCTCCTGGTTTCATTTTGAAGGCTTCATATTGACCGAGGAGAATGTTAATTCTGGTCTCCTTTACTCGATCTGTCCCTTCATAGGTGATGTGTAATCTATCCCATACTTCTTTTGCTGTAACACAAGAAGATATTCTGTTATATTCAGTTGGAGATAAGGCACAATATAAAGAGTAAATTGCTTTTGCATCGAGTGTTTGTCTCTTGTTTATCTCTTCTGAGTCATTCTGGCATCAACAGTTTCTTTTCCTCTTTCAGAGATTGATGCAGCAGTAGGGGTGATTCCTCTTTTCACAACGTCCCATTCCAGAGGATCCTTGGATCGTAGGAAAGCTTTCATCTTGTTCTTCCAGATGTTGTAATCCTTTCCGTCAAAGTAGGGTGGTCTTGTATTGCTTTGCCCTTCCATCAGCCCTAGTGCTAGCATACTAGCCATAGATCTTTTACTCTGAAGTAAAACACTTCAAACAAAGTAAGAACACAGGCTCTGATACCAATTGATATTGCTAGTACGAGTACCTAGAGGGGGTGAATAGGTATACAAAGATTTTTCTTGATAATTTCTGTATACTTGCGCAATACTTAGACAGTTGAAGGATTTGCGAAGAGTAATAATCAACGTAAGACTGAGTAAGGAAAAAGAGAATTAAACACGCGGTTTATAGTGGTTCGGCTTGATTCAAGCCTACGTCCACTCTTTTGCACTGACAGCCAATTTGGCTGGATTCCATTATGAACAAAGAGATGTTACGGTGTTGATCTTCCTTGATTTCTCGGTGTAGATGATCTACCACACTCGCTCAAGGTATCACCAAGTATAGACACTCTCTGTGTATACAATTTCGCTCGATCGTATCGACTAATAATCAAGGTGCTTTAGACTCTGGAATTTTTCTATTAATCACGTACTCAAACAACTAGAACGTCCTCCTTTTTATACTCTTTTATGCCATCATACCGTTGGCACTTACCAAAGGAATTCCTCCAATCTACCTGTTGGACGGAATCAATCAAGAAGATCATTCGAGCTATAAAAGGAACCGACGATAGCCCATCAATCTGTTCGCCTATACAATCAGGATCTTGGTTTCCAAGAATAGAACATTCCAAGAATACTTCGTCGACCAACGGATCTTCAATTGATCTAGATACGAACAAAAGAATCCGTTGTATTTATCCAACCAAAAAGATATTCTCCAGACGATAGGATTAAATCCTCAACCATATACTTCGGCTCGGCTTTCCTTCGTCACTTTGGATCGAAAGAGGCGTCAATGAGAATAGTCTTGAGTCTTGAGTCTTGAGTCTCAAATCTTGAGTCTTGAATCTTGAGTCGGTAGTCGAGAGTTTTCAGACTTTAAACTAGACGATCCGCGAGATACCTAGACTAGGCGAAGGAAATGTTTTGTCAGCTTCAAAATATTCTGGAACGATTTCTCCAACAGTACTTGACTTTGGGACATGAAGACTTTGAGGTTTATGTGATGATGGGCTAGATATTTTCCTAAGCTTTTCATTGGCTGGCTTGTTTTTCTTACTTTTCTCTCTCTCTCTCTCTCTCTCTCTCTCTCTCTCTCTCTCTCTCTCTCTCTCTCTCTCTCTTTCCATGTGTGAACTCCCCAGCTACTGCCGACCACTCTCATCTGCCCCATTCATCTTGCAATCCTCACGTTTTCTTCATCCCCATAACATCACGCTGCCACACCATTTCTCCCATACACCATCACCACCACTCTCCTCACGCTAGCACCCACCAACAGAATCACCCTCTTCATTCCACTACTACCAGCCCTCCACCTCCACGTTCTGACCAACCATCACCCCACCACTGCACCATCATCCCACCAACAGCTCCACCCAGTTGCCAGCATCCATTTTCACCGCCCACCTCCACGCCACAACCACCGAAGCCTAGCAGCTTCACCAGCCCATTGTCCAATGTCCAGCTTGACCGGCAGCACCACCGCCCGCGTGCAACCAGCACCACCCCATCCCAGTCACAGTAGAACCCGCGGCCACCTTAGCCGAGCACTTGTAGGGCAGCCACAGCCACCATCAAGCCTCTGTGCAAGCCGTGGTTGTTTCATGTTTTCATTGCGTTGCGTTGCCATCGCCGTGAGACCGCCACTGTTGAAAACTGTGAGTTAACTTCCTAATCGTTTATTAGGCTGTTAATTACACTTATGGGGTGTTTAGATTAATGCTAATTATGGTTAGATTAGTCTTGATGAGGATGAGTTCTAGTTAATTCTAGATTAGTGTTAACTAAGCTTGGTTAGGTTAGTTAACCTTGATTAGGTTAATTAACCATTGTTAGGTTAATTAAGTTGGTTTAGCTTAATTAATCACAATTTACTTAAATAATCGCAATTCATTTAATTAATCATAATTAGCATAATTAGTGGCGGATTAAGCGTCACATAGAATTTGACGCCCGTTTTCTTGGATGGAATTATGCATGATTTTCATGGTTTGTATGTGCTATGTTGTGCAATTGATTGCTTGATGGTAGTTATTGATTTTAGTATAAAACTCGATTTTATGAGTAATTAAATAGAAAAATGCTAGGTGTTGGGTTTGGACGCCAACTTTTATGTATTATATAAAAGTACTATATAAAATTGTGGAGTTTTAAAATGGGAGTGTACTAAGTTTGATGGTTCAATTTCAAATATGTGATCACACACGATTATTTTACCGAAATTTTTAATAAGAAGAAAAATTGGCCAAGTTCATTATTTGAAGACAAGGCTTTTGAACGCAAAGCATGGTGTTCTTGGCTAAATATGTACTTGTATGGTCACTTAATAGAACCCGTCCTGATGTGTTTAAGCGAGACGATGCTTGATTAAGTTTGGATGCCCCCATGTCAACGGGATGTCGAGTTGCGGTTGAGGCCGGACCAATGCTCCTTTATGGAATGCCGTCTAGGCGGGGTGTGCCCCGATGGGTAGGGATGATGCCCGGTTATGCCAGATGATCGCCGAATTTTGAGTTGGTTGTGGCTGAGGGGTCATAATAATCGGAACAAGTCTGAATGGTTGTGATACTTTGTGCTTGATTATGGGGCAAAATTGTTAGGCATGGTATGGGACGTGTCATAACGGTTTTATCTTATAATCGAGACCCATGTGAATGTTTGGAAAGTGAGAACTTTGTGTTCCGGTTATTGATTATTCTTGTTGTATTTATAATGGCATGTGTGACGCGCTAATATGCAAGGATGTGCCGAGGCAGGTGAGTTTTTGTCACGCCCCGAACCTCGGGTACGTGCACTTCTCTCGGTGGTCAATTAAAAATGCGCCGTCCTAGGATGGTCGCCGAAACCTTTCTTTTTATCTTTTGATTAAGCACATGTGGAAGCAAATTAAATAAACACCTAGTCAATAAACAAACAAGAGGGATATTCCGAAAACAACTTATTCATTTATCAATTTAAACCTAGGAAGTTTAATACTTACAAGCCTTCCTACGGCCACTTACGACTAACCCTTTCAAAAACTTTCAGGGACTAGGGTCAACCTAAACTTCACTAGCAACAGGGCCAACCAAAAGGTATTGCATCTCGTGCTCACCAAATCCGCACTTAGCAAATCTCCACGCTACAGCCCTGAGAAAGGTTAACCACAACAGAGAGAGATAAATCTCAATGAGTCAAAATCCCTTTTTCAAATAATAAACCTTGTAACCCCCTTTTTTTTTGTTCAAAACCTTTCAAAAGAAATTTGTATGCGATCAGATACTCAAAATCAATCCGTTAAACTTTGCACACTTCTACTATAAAACCTCATTGTTTTATTAAGCAAATAAAATTTGGCATACAAACCCGACACCTCTCTCCCTCTTTGTTCCCCCTCCTCCCTCATACTCAACTAGCTCTTTTCTCCCCCCTGCAGATCACTTCTTCTTCTTCTTCCTCACTTCCTCACCCTCCATTCTTGTAGAACCACCATTTCCAGCCCTTACCAAACCAACCAACAGCCCGCAAGCCACCACTAGCCACCCGTCGGTCATTCAAGCTGCCGTGAGCCCAGTCCGCCTATGAGCCAACAACCGCGTCACTAGCTCCTTCGTGAGCCATCCTCGAGCCTGTCGCCAACTTGCCTCTGCCGTAGGCCAACTCCCTAACGCCACCTCCAGCCTTATGTCCCCGTCCCAGCTCCGTCAACCACTCATCCAGCTCTGCCAAGTCCTGCGACCAGCCAACTGACCCAAAGCAGAACCGAAGACCAGCCGCCACCGTGAGCCTTATGGGCTTTTTTGGCCTCGGTTTGGCCTCCTTTGGTGTCGCCGTGGAGTCGAGTTGTGGTCGCCGTTGTGTCGCCGCCACCGTGGCCAATTTTCATGCTAGACCGGTGAGTTTACCTCATAATCTCTAATTATGATGCTAATTACACTTAAGGATGTATTAGTAGGCTAATTAGTGGACTAGTTAGGCTAATTAGGATTATTGGGATTAGTTCATGTAACTAGATTGATTAGAATTATTTAGTTAGGTTAGTTGGTAGTTAGGTGGTTAGTAACTTAGATTAGTTAGCTTAGTAGGTTATGTAGCAAGCTTAGTTAGGTTGATTTAATTAGTTCAATTAGAATGGTTAGGTTAGCTTATGTTAATTTAATTAAGTGTTTTAATTTAAATATTTTGTAATTTATTTAATTATTTATTAATTAGCGGAAATTATATTGGGATAGCCAGTTGTTAGAATTTCGTGTTGATTATCGTGGTTGCATTGGTTTGTGCAATTGAGTGCTAATTTATTTAATTGAATTTTGAGTGATGATATTTGAATTATTATTTCAAAAATATGGAATTTTGGTATTTAATTAGAAAAATACTGAGTGTCAATTTTTGACTCAAAAAATATTTTAAGTACTATATCAAATCATGGAATTTTTAAATGGGAAAGTATCATGCTTTGTGGATCGATTTGATTATATGTCAACGCCCAGCTATTTTATCGGGTGTTTTTAATATGAAAAAAATAAGCCAAGCATATTATTTGAAATTGAGGCATTTGAGTGCAAAGCACGATGTCCTTGGCTGAGATTGAATGTGCGTGTGATCGCTATTAGAATATGTCACGATGCGTTTATGCCGGACAATGCTCCTTTGAGAACGCCCTATGTCAACGGATGCCGGTCGCAGTGGAGGCTAGGTTGACGTTGCTATGCCCGAGGAAGTGGGACGACGCTTGGTTATGCCGGATGACCGCCAACTGTTGAGTTGTCCGTGGCCATTTGGTCGTAATTAATTAGAACACTTGAATGAATGAATTAGCCGCACCTGATTATGAGACAAAATTGCTTGATATGGAATGAGACGTGTCATAACGATTTAGTCTTATAATTGGGACCCCTGTGATTGATTTGTATATGAGTTGAAGTGTTCCAATTATTGATTGCATGTACTGTATGCATATGTTATATGAGCTATACTGACATGCAGGGAGGTGCTGCGGCAAGGTAAGTCTTATATGACATGTGTTTAGGCTACTTCTAGGTGAATTTCCTCCTATTTGAGGTTTAGGGTGCGGACTCACTGAGATATTGTCTCACCCTGTTGTGGTTTAAATTTTACAAGTCTTAGATGGAGGTGCACCACGTACGTTTTGGGTGGCCACGAGAGGTGGAGACCGAGCGTACCATACTCCCTATCCATAGGAACCCTGACTTAAACCATGAGCTCGTCGTGACTACCATTTGGGTCGATGAGGGCCTATCTCAATCAGTACCTCATCAATTCAAGGCATGGTTTCATCATGGGCCCAACGGTATTCGGGAGGGCCCCTTGGATGGTTTTGATGGGCCTGTCGTCGACGGTGAGTATGTGGAGGAGCTTGACCATATCGTGGACGATGATATTATAGCTGATATCGAGGCGAACCGGTTGCCCGAGGGTGAAGAGCCCGTAGTAGAGGTAGTTGGCGCACTAGACATCGACATCCCTGATGGTGTCGTGATAGACCAGGATCCCAAGTAGATTGGGTCCGGGGTAGGGTTAGCCTGGTAGCTTCTTTTGGGCTTTAGACTTATGTATATAAACCTAGTTTGTTTATAAAATATGTTTTGTGTAAATTTGTTATCCTGCTTTTCTATCCATGTTGATTGTTGTTTCGAGATTGTTATTTCAATTCCGCATGTGCATAAATTGATTGGGTTGGTGATGCGTCCTGGGAACATCACAATTTGATCGACCATCGAGGGATGTGCGCGTGCCTAGGGTTCAAGGCATGACAGTGACTGAATGTGTGCTTAAAAATCTCTGCCTTACTTGTAAGCCATGTCAATTTGAATCTCCACTTTAACTCAGCCGAATTTGGAGATGTTGGTGAGCAAAACATACAATAAGATCTCCATATTTCAAACTTGATCTACTTGGACATTTTTTATGTTAACAATGATAAAGAAGAACAATATTGGAACTCAAAAGGTATTAGAGTCAAACATGCCCCAAAAAGAAGTATAAAGGAGAAAGAAAGGTAAGGATACCCTTGAAAAAAAAATCAATATGTGCAATTTTAGAGGAAAAGAATAGGCCCTCCTCCCTCCGAGGAAATGATTGTCTTTCCCTTGAATCAATGGATTTGCGATTCCCATTCGAATGCCCATTGAATTGAGAATATGCTCACCAAATATGGAAAAAAGAATAGTTTCGAAATCGCAGTTCTTTTAAGGCCTCCGTTAGATGTACCGAAATGACCTAAAAGTTAAATGTTATAATCGAAAGCAATTTAGAAATCGAACTCTTAACTATATTGAAAGGTTTCGCTTTCTCTCTCTCTCTCTCTCTCTCTCTCTCTGGACAAACCCACTCAACTCCCAAAACTCTCCCTCTTTTGAAACTCTCCTGTAGGCTCTTAGCTTTAGTTTCCAAAGCTGAGAGTCTACTTATTTTTTTATTTTCCTTTTTATTGCTTTAATTGTCTTTTCTTTTCTCTCTGAATATGGTTTGGTAGTTTGTGTGTGTGAATATATTTCTGCAACTGATCTTGGGTGAACATGGAGACCAATTCAGCCATTTGTCCAGTTGACAACCACCGAAGAGGATGTTCGTTATGTGGCACCACAACCTCGAAGATTAGGTCACTCTCTTCTCTTGATCTAGATTTAGGTCTAGATTTGGGAATTTTACTCTTCCAAAATAGATATAGATATAGATGTTCCTTATAGGTATTTAATATGTGTTCCTTTAAAATATCGATGCTGCAATGGTGATGAAGACATTGAATTTAAACGTGCATTGCAAACCATTGCAGAAGGAGTGAAAGATCTCAGCATATGCTCATCACTGGATTTGATGATTGGCCATCGAATGTTTGCATCGGCAGATATGTCCTTGAGGAATGAGAATGTACTTCTAACTACATAGTATGCTTTATTATTTGCTTTATGGCATTTGTTTTGTTCTGCAATTATTCATTATTTGCTAGATTTGAAAGCCTTCTATGTATGTGTCGACTATTATTTTGAGAATTGAATTGAATCTTTCTTTTGACAAAAAAAAAAGAAAAAAGAAAAAGAAAAGAAGTCGAACTCTTGCTTTCCACCCGAATTTTGAGAAAAAGTTGCCATAATAAGTATCAAGGAAGCACATTCCACAATCATCTTGCAAAATCTAAGTTAGCACAGCAAATCTACAAGAAAAAGAAAAGATCAAGGCTCAAATGCATCACAACCATCAAACTGTCCAAAGGAAAACCCCACCACTCCTCTTTGTCCCAAAAATCAAAGTTGTTGTTTTGTTTAGTCCTTCAAAACTTGTGAAATGGACCAAATGATGAGCCCCCAATTTGGTATTCTCTTGTTCCAACCAACCCTCCAATCAAAATGGAACTGAATTTGTCCATAAAGCAAATTTGATTTAGTTGGCTCCTACACAGGCGGAAGCCTACCGAACGCTTATCACCAGCATATTATAATCCATGCCACTAGCATAAAATGCAGACAAAAATATTTTGGTGGAATCAATTAAACTATGATAGAGTCGTCAAGGACTGGTCTGATGGTGACCTTTTGCCAGAATTTTCTAAAGAATCTATGAGTTGTTGACCGATTGTCCCGTGTGGAGCATCCGCTGGACCAACTAAAACTAAAAAGGGCAAAATCATGATAATTGCTGTTCTTACGACCAAAGATAAGAACACAGAAAGCCAACTGGATAAAAATCTATGCTCTGCAAGTTTTATGAGCCAGACAAATCCAAATCTTTAACATGTGCAGGTGATCTTGACTCAGGGTTAAGTTGGTGACCTTCAATTTCAGTGCTAAAATTTCTTTGACGTCTAATCAATCATACCAACTAGCACCCACGAGAGGTTAAGCTAGAAAATTGTAATATAAGAATCTTACAAATTTCATCTGTTGCATTTGAGGTCTTCCAAGCCCTTTTATCGATTTGGTGCATTATGATCTACTTAACAGACATCAAGTTTTTATGTCTACAGAATCCACATCATTATCGTTATCAAAATATCTCATTAAGAACAATTGATCATATCGATGAAGTAAGAAGCAACGGAGTGTGTGAATATCAGCATGTCTACTAGGTGAATATCAATGAAACTATGCTAGATATAAGCAAGGTTTATACTCAAATATCAACAAGGCTCTGAATATCATCAGAGTACGGCGACGGCTGAATATTAGCAAAGCACCTATTGTACCTGCGACGAAACTCTTGCGATGAACTTCAAAAGCATTATATTTTTTCTCATAGCTTTGATACTCTTGATCTGGCATGGATTTCAAACTTTAAAAGATATTGATTAACTTTCAATCTTAAAGATTATTTTTGCGATATATTTAATCACATAAGATATCTTGATTGATTAACAATCATCCTAAGACAAGATTCTTTCATTAGATTAAACACTCCAGTTGTGGAAACCAAGATTTGTTTGTGCGGGGCAACCCAATTGAGGGAATCTATTACCGTTCAACCTCAATGGCCACCCTAATCTTCTCAACAACAGTCCAACAACTAGCTTGGAGATTGGTCCTCTTGATGATTGTTCAAATGGAAAATTATGGATGCTGAGGAGTATAGAAGAAGGCTAAGGCATCAGAGAGAGAGAGAGAGAGAGAGAGAGAGAGAGAGAGAGAGAGAGAGAGAGAGAGAGAGAGAGAGAGAGAGAGAGAGAGATCCAAAGTTTAAGAGCATTTCACATATTCTCATTTTGTCTTTCGAAAGCATTCAATTGTAATCTTTTGAGAGGTATTGGTAGAGTGATGGTTTGTGTTTAGGTGGGAGATAGTGAGTCCTATCAGCTTGTGCTTAAGTACAAGCAACACTTGCTATTGTAACTTCTCATTGATTGATTAGTGGAATTCAACTAGTAGGCTTTTAGTGTGGGAGATGCACATAAGCTTACACTAAGCAAAACCACTATAAAACTCTATGTGCAAAGTTTTACTACTCGATAACTTGAATAATAATAGAAACCAATCATATTCATATTCTATTTTACTCGCTCCTCATCATATTCATCTTGACACTAAATTTTCGCAATAGTCTGTTAGGATTTTTTGAAATCACCTATTCACTTCTCTCAATGTCATATTATTAGCCTACCTCATGAGTAACATTGTGATAGCCCAAGGGAAGGGGAAGGTGTCACGCCCTGATCCTTGGGCACGCACACATCCTTCTCACTTGGTCGATTTTATAATGCGATATCCCAGGACTATATATCATCGACCCTTTCATTTATTAAGCACATGCGGAAGCAATTATAAATCCCCAGACAATAAAACAATGGGATAGAAAAGCAGGCTATATTTTTCATATTGAAATTTACAACCAAACCTTTATACATGGCATTAGACAGAGCACTTCACAAACTATTCGCAACTTCAGAGTCTCACTCTATCTACACATATACAAAAGGGTTCACAAAGAGATGGGATTTCAATCCTCGTCTAAGTCATACTCGGGATCATCCTGATCCTCCTCTGACTCCTCTTCACTCAGATCATTCTCTTCCTCAGTTTCACCTCAGGGTTCTCCTTCTTTGATTCCTCCTCCTTAGCTCCTCATTGAGGTCCTGAAATGTTTTTCCCCAAACTAGGATGAGACTACGTCTCAGCGAGTTCTACCCCACTAAGCCCGATTAGTAAACTATTATACTATAGGCTGCCTAGACACGTACAGGGCAGAGGACTTACCTTGGCCTCATATTCCACCTGCATATTAGCACAGTTCAATAGGCACCCAAGCAATCACATCACAGATTAATATCTCGATCGATCGATCCAGTCGATCACATGCCAACAAGACCACTCACGGTCATTTCCATTCAATCAATCATTTCACAACATCTTATCAAAGCAATGATCAATCGACCTAGTCGATTACATGTCAGTTGGACCATTTCTAGGTCATCTCACTCCACACCATATAATCCCCAACAGTACACTCAGTCACAGAGCTACAGTAATGCTCTCGGGCGTCGATTCGCCAAGGTGATGTACAATAAAGCCCTGTTTGGTAACCATCCAAACAAGGCCAAATTTTGATTCTTTGTTCCCGGAATCAGTTTCGGCCTAGAATCGTGTTTGGTAAAATTTTTGTTCCCGGGAACAGATTGGGAACAGAATTAAGAACCAAAAAAAAGTTGATTCTTATTCCGGGAACGAATTTGAGAATCAAAATCAATAAATTTTCTTGTTCCCTTCGGCCGTCTCGTGATCGCCGTCCACCACCGCCCGCCACCGTCCGCCATCCGCCACCACCGTCCAACGCCGTCCGCCGCCACCGGCCGCCGGTCTAGCGAGCTCACCGGAGGCTCGCCCGACCAGGGCGAGGTCCGGCGAGCTCGCCGGAGGCAAGCCCAGCCACCGGCGAGGCTCGGCCTCCCGAGATCTGGCGAGGTTGAGCCTCGCCGGTGGCTAGGCGGGCCTCGCCGGGGCCGGGCAAGGCCTCGGCGGGGCCGGGCGAGCCTCGCCGAGACTGGGCAGGGGCTGGGCGAGCCTCGCGACGCCCAGCCCCACCGGTGGCCGGGCGAGGCTCGCCCGGCCACCGACGAGGCTCGCCCGGCCACCGACGAGGCTCGCCCGGCCCCCCCGCCGCAGCCGGCAGCCTCGCCCAACCCCAACGAGGTCGGCTCGGCCACCGGCGGGGCTCGGCGGGGCTAGGCGAGCCTTGCCCGGCCTGCCGGCTAGGCGAGCCCGACGAGGGGGCCGGCCTCGCCGAGGGCCGGCGATGCTCCGGTGAGGTCGCCGGCCCTCGTCTCGGCTGGTCGCCGGTCCGGCGACCGGCAAGAAGAAGAAGAAGAAGATGAGAAAAAGAAAAGAAAAAAGGAAAAAAAAGTAAAAAAAATATTTAAAAATTAAAAGAAATTGATTTGGAACATAATTAATGAACACGGTACCAAACGCAATTCTATTCCAGAATAAAAAATTTTGGACAGTTACCAACCGGCTTAAAATGCTTAGAATCGGTTCAGGGAATGAATAAAAAGGAATCGGCCCGAGCAGAATCAGCTCCGGGAACAGAATCGTTACCAAACGCGCCCTAAACATTTATGTGCATGCTCTTAGGCATCCCAATTTCCTTCAGCCACCTAGGCACGATACTCGGCACACAGAAATACGGCCACACGGGCACAATCTACGCCACACAGGCATGATCTACACCACACAGGCATGATCAATTATCGCCACACAAGCATGATCAACTATCGCCACACATGCATGATCAATTATCGCCACACAGGCATGATCAATATTCAACAATTTACGTGCATTCTCTAAGCCAACCTTTTTGCCAAGATGACATATTCAACCATTGAACACACGTGCATTCTCCAGGTGATATTCCGATTCACCGAGCCCACGTATCTTCTCTCAAGTGATTACCAATCTATTTTCAATACCGACAACCAATGCCCAACGATTTCTCAATCAAATAATTAAATCAACTCAACAAAGCATTATAAATGCTGAATAACATACTTGGTCATTTACCAATCAACAATTCAATCTCAATCAATTCCAATCAATTTAGGGTAAATCCCTAAAATATCACAATTTATTCAATTCCATACAACATGGAGCACAAATAAATAAACGGACTGCGCCACAACGATCAGCACGAGATTTCGGTTGTTGGCCATCAAAATCTTAATTTCCAAAAAATAAATAATTAATTTATTAATTTCGAAAATTAAATAATTAATATTAAAAATTCAATTTAGCTCAAAATAAAGCCCGGTTAAATAAACAGACTTCACCACGGTCATCAGCATAATTTTCCGGTTCCGGACCATCTCAGTTGAATTTTCAAAAAATAAATAATTATTTAATTTAATTCCGAAAATTAATATTTAAATACTAAAAATTCCACTTAGGCCCGAAAAGCCTAATTGGAGCCCACTAAGGGTTGGGAAAAATCTCGAGGCACTTCCAATAATTAGTAGACCACGTCTACTTGCTAATTGCGCAATCAATTTATCTAAATCGCATCACAATTGATTAATAATTGATAATTTATTCTAATCTAACAACCTAAACATAATTAATTAAAACTAAACCAACCTTAATCATAATTAGCCAACTAATCCTGGATTAGTGAGATTACTCACCAAATCGCACGCAAATCAGATCAATCCGACGGGGGCAACGCGAGGAACGATTCTTCCCAAAGCACGGCTCGGGTTCGAGGCCCGGAAACGGCCCAAAAGCGGGCCTGAACCAGCTGGAAACCCATTTCGTGGGTTGCTGGTTGGCTGCGAAACAGGGGAAAACAGAGATGGTTAGGGGCGGAGAAGGGTTCGGGAGAGCGGGCAGTGCTCCGGGGAGGGCCGGTGGAGGTCTGGCGGCTTCAATCGGTGGCTGGAGGTGGCCGGACGAGGTGGAATGAAGGTTGAGCAGAGGCTGAACCGTGCGAGGGAGCACGCCTAGGCACGAAGGACGGCCGGCGGAATGCGCAGCGTCGCGCGGGTGGTGCGGACGGCGGCCCAGCGGCGTGCGGCAGCAATGGCGAGCTGCTTCGGCGAGCTGCTGTCTTCGCTTCAGCTCCTGCTTTTGTTCGCTGGTTGCACGAAGAAGAAAGAAGAAGAAGAAGGGCTCGGTCATGTGGGGGAGTGGGGGAGAAGAGAGAGGAGAGAGAAGAAGAGAGAAAGAAGAGATAAGAAGAGGGATTTTCTTTGACTAGTCAAAAGTAAAAAGCAAAAGAGAGAGGAGCCAAATTTAAAATTGGCACGGGGCATCGGCGGTGGGGAGGGCCTACGCACGAAAGGGGAGGGGAGAGGAGAGAGAAGAAAGAGAGAGAAAAAAAGAGAGAAGGGAGAGAGAAAAAGAAAAGAAAAGAAAAGAAAAGAATAATACTATTCTCATTTTTCTTTTCTCTTTCCATTTCCCTTTCTATTTTCTTTCGGACTTCGATTTTTCCTCCGATAATTTCTTTCTTGAAATTTCGGACTCAGCAATAATTTGATAGATGATGAGACTGTCCTAAAAATGAATTGTGACACGCCCGACTATTCGATTCCCAAAACCAAATTAAATTTCATAATTAAAATCGACCAAATGCGATTTTAGTACAATCCAACCAATTATGTAGCTTTTAGGGATTTTACCGCAGTTATATCCCTTAACGGCTTCACCCAATAGGTTAGCTAACTCGTGAGTGATCAGCTCAGAGAAAAAGGACCATAGGCGCGCCGACGATATGCACATTTCACTTTATCAAAAATGGGTCGAATTTCAGGATATCACAGAAGGGGTCATCTCTAATCCCACATCGCTTAAGGAGGAGTCCTAGGGCTAGTTTATAAAGGCTTGGGGTCCCTCTAATCTATGTGACGCATTTAAAGCCGTGAGTACTCAATGTCCAAAACGGACAATATTACACAATGAGGCTCGGGTCGTTACAAACATCCACTTAATACTAATTTCATGCAATAGTACTTTGGTGGCATATGCCAATGAGTGTCTATCATGGTCTTTTTCAAGAAGAATTGAAGGAGTAAAGTTGTAAGCCTAGACATGATAGCATCGTTGGCAACAACCGAGTTAGCATTAGAGGCGTCAACAATTTGGGCTAGTGAGCAATGTAAGGGTGAGAATGGGTCTAGGGTAGAAGTAAGAACTAGACCAAACCAGTCATAGGAACTAGTCTTATTCCAAGTTACCGGTTCCAAAAAGAAAGAAGGAAACGGTATTGTACGGTTCAATTCACGGGTTCCTAGGTAGGAACTAGATTAGGAATGAGGAATCTAGAAATTGGAACCGATGAACCAAACATGAGTTAACCTTGAAGTCTCTCTTTGCTCTTGCTAAAAATAACAAATGCCACCTCTCTCTATAGATATGGATTATCTTTAAGAGAAGATTATCATTGGTAAATAGAGTTTTATAAGGTAAAGTGGAATTGATATATATATATATATATATATATTTTGTGAGGTTTTGTCACGCCCCAAACCTTGAGCGTGTGCAAATCCCTCGGTGGTCAATAAAATGATGACGTCCCAGGACGTGTCGCCAACCCAATCAATTATGCACATGCGGAAGCGTATAATAATCCCTAGACAATACTCAACAGGAGATAGAAAAGTAGGACAATCAATTCACAAAAGCCAATAGAAAAACACACTAAGTTTATATACAAAGTCTAAACCAAAAAGAAGCTACCAGGCTACCTTACCCCAGACCCTATCTACTTGGGATCTAGGTCTATCACATCACCACCAGGGGCATCGAGCTCCTCAAGATACTCGCAATCGATGACAGACTCGTCAAAGCCATCCAAGGGGCCCTCCCAAACACCATTGGGCCTGTGGCAAAACCACACCTTGAATATATGAGGGACCAACTGAGGTAGACCCTCATTGACCCAAATAGTAGTAACCACGAGCTCATGGGTCCAGTCGAGATTCCCGTGGATAGGGAGTATGGTGCGCTTGGTCATGACCGTAATCAGGCATCTTCTCACCCCATGGAGTACGGCAACGTCTACCTTAAAAAGGCAATCCCGAAGGAGCATCAGTCTAGGCTCTACTACGACCATAATCCGTTATCCAAGGGCATCCCATATAGGAGTAATGTCCACCTGACGCACATCGGGGACGAGTTCTCATAACCATTACACGATCATTCAATTCCAGCTAAGGACACCGTGCATTGCACTCAAATGTTTCAATTAAAATAATGCGCTTGGCCTATTTTCTTCATATTAAAAGCACCCGATGAAAATAATCGTGTGTGGGTACACAGTCAGATCGAACCTTAAAAAAATTGATATCTTTCCTTTTAAAATCTTACTACTTGATATAGTATTTCAAAACAATTTTTGTGTCAAAACTAAACACCCGATATTTTCTAATTAAATACCGAAATTTCATAATTTTGAAATAATTAATCAAAAATCACAATTATCACTCAATTGCACAAATTAGCACTCAATTGCATAAACTAAACACACCACAACAATCAATGTGAAATTCTGGCTACGAGCTATCTCGGTATAATTTTCGAAAAATATTGAATAATGAAATAAATTACCAAATTAATTAAATCAATACAAATTAAATCAATAAATACACACTTAGGCCTAAAACACTAATTTAACCACCTAAACGGGCCTAAAAAAATAATGCACCTATCTACACAAATAGTACAATCTATTTAGCCCTTAACTAATCTAATCTAACCATCTAACAATCCTAATTAACCAACCAAATCACTAATTAAATTAAACTAACCACCTAAACCATACTTAAGCTAATCTAATTAAACTTTAAACATCACCAACCTCATAAACAAGGTTTAGTGAGTAACTCATCAGATTAGCGGGCCGGTGAGTTCATGGTGATGACGACGCGAAGGCGAGCGAAACACAAGCCTGTGGCAACACCAAGGGAGGTCCGAACGGGGCCTAAAATGAGCCACGAAGTTTCAACCCTTGCTGGAACTCTACTTTTGTCCAAGGCTGAACCCAAGGGGACTGAGGGCAGAATAGCAACTAGTCAAGGTAGGCGAGAGGCGGGTGGCAACGGCAAACCAAGTGGCTGTGATGGTGGCTTGGACAGGTGAACAGGCGAGCTCGGGGACTTGCGACGGCGACCGGCGCGAACGAAGGGCCAGCAAGCAAACGCGGGATGTCGGGGATGCGCAGCTCAAGCTCACAGGCAACAGCAACTGGCGATGGCTCAACAGGCATGCATGGGCTGCTAGAGGCGGTCAATGGTGGTTGGTTGGTCTCCTCTGGTTTTATGTTGGTCTTTTCTCCTCTTGAACAACAACAATGGAGAGAAAAGTTGAGGAAGAGGAAGAAGATGGCTACTGTAGTTGGAAAGGAGGGGGGACGAGCCTTCAATGCACACCAAAATATCAAGAACACTCAAGTGGTTGCCCCACCACCTTCAGCCATATCCACAACAGCTATTTCCCTCCCAAATCTTCCTCAACAAGCCATAGAAGCGGCTGAAATGTTGCACCCCACATGGATCTACGAATTTTGAACATTTCTCTTCAATTTCAATCCAATTTCACCTCAAATTAATCCAATCGGTGCCCAAAAATTTCAGCCAATGTGTCCACATCAAATACATGATTTTCCTCACCAATTAATCCAACTTGATAGCCAAAAGTGCGCTAAAAAATAGTCATCTTAATTTCACGGTGTAATTTTGCCAAACTTTGAATTTTCACCAAAAAATCGAGTTTGCAAAAAATCTGCGGAGGATGAGTTGACCTTCCTAAAATAAATCGTAACATAATAAAATTTTCAATTTCTAAAACGGATTCAATTTCGCAGTTAATTTTAACTGGACGCGATTTTAGCGAGACCTAATCTACCGGGTAGCTTTTATGAATTTTTAGCACATTTGACTTGTGGTCGATTATTTTCAAGCCACATCATGCATCTTTGACTCATATGTGACTCTCAGTTGTCGTGAAAATCTCGAGGTTTCAAATACGGGCATAAGGTACAAAAATTATAGAAAAATCGGTGAAGTGCTGTTCGACGAGAATTTTGTAATTAGGTGGAATCATCCACACTTTATGTCATGCCCCGATCCTCGGGCACACACACATCCTTCTCACTTGGTCGATTTTATAATGCGATATCCCAGGACAATGTATCGTCGACCCTTTCATTTATTAAGCACATGCAGAAGCAGTTAAAATCCCCAGACAATAAAATGATGGGATAGAAAAGCAAGGCCATATTTTTCATATTGAAATTTATAACCAAACTTTTATACAAAACACAAACCAGAGCACTTCACAACTTTTTAATCTAAAGCTCTATTCACATCAAAAAGGAGATCTCAAAAGAAGATAAACTCTCAGTCCATCTGGGCCATACTCAAAGCCCTTCTCGGGATTATCTTCTTCTCTCAAAAATCTTTCTCCTTAAGTTTCATTGCAGAGTACTCCTCCTCCGATTCCTCCTCAGCTCCTTAGCGGGGTCCTGAAATGTTTTTCCCCAAACCGGGATGAGACTACGTCTCAGCGAGTTCTACCCCACTAAGCCCAATTTTTAAACTATTATACTATAGGCTGCCTAAACACGCACAGGACAGAAGACGTACCTTGGCATCAATCTCAACCTGCAATTCAAGGTTATATACAGATACTTCAAATATTTCAATGCACAATCAATCAAATCACAGATCGAAGTATTGATCAAATCGACCTAGTCGATTACATGCCAACGAGACAACTCACTGTCATTTCCATTCAGTCAATCAATTCACAACATCAAATCAAAGCAATGATCAATCGATCTGGTCAATTACATATCAGACGGACCATTCTAGGTCAATACTGTCGGGCGTCAAGTTCACCAATGTGACTTATCCACTAGATAATTGCGTGCGTTTTTTAAGGCGTCGTTTTGCCAATGACATCCTTAGTCATCAAACCACGCATGCCTATAACCATGTACTTAATAGACAATTGTGTGTGTTCTTTAAGGCACCGTTTTCGCCAGTGATATCCCAAATCACTGAACCACACATGCCTACAACCATGTACTCAATAGACAATTGTGTGCGTTCTTTAAGGCGCCGTTTTTGCTAGTGATATCCCAAATCACCGAACCACACATGCCTACAACCATGTACTCAATAGACAATTGTGTGCATTTTTTAAGGCACCGTTTTCACCAGTGATATCCCAAATCACCGAACCACACATGCCTATAACAATGTATTTGATAGACAAGTGTATGCGTCTTTAAGGTGCCATTTTCGCCAATGATGTCCTTAATCACCGGACCATACATGCCTATAACAATATGATTACTAGACCGATACGTGCGTTCTTTAAGGCGCCGTTTTCACCAGTGATATCCCAATCACCGAACCACGTAGGTCTACAATAATGTATGTACTAGACCGATACGTGCGTTCTTTAAGGCGCCGTTTCCGCCATTGATGTCCCACTCACCGAACCACGTAGGTCCATACACCGTGTCTGATTGGTTCAATCCCAAAGTATTTCCAATTCTCTCATAACTCCATCTACTTTACAACTCAATCAAAGCATTATAAATGCTAAACAAATATACTCGGCCATCTACCAACCAATCATTCAATCTCAATCAATTCCAAATCAATTTAGGGTAAATCCCTAAAACATCACAATTTATTTAATTCCATGCAACGTAGAACTCAAATAAATAAACGAATTGCGCCATGACAATCAGCATGAGATTTCGGTCGTTGGTCATCTCAATCTTAATTTCCAAAAAATAAATATTAAAAATTCAATTTAACACAAAATAAAGCCCAATTAAATAAACGGACTTCACCACGGTCATCAGCATAATATTCTGGTCATTTACCATCTCAATTGAATTTTCGGAAAATAAATAAATAATTAATTAATTACGAAAATTAAAAATTCAGTTCAGCTCAAAATAAAGCCCGATTAAATAAACGGACTTCACCACAGTCATCAGCATAATATTCCGGTCACTGGCCATTCCAGTTGAATTTTCGGAAAATAAATAAATAATTAATTTAACTCCGAAAAATAATATTTAAATGACAATAATCCCACTTAGGCCCGAATCGCCAAATTGAAGCCCGATTAGGGGTCGGAAAATTCCAGAGATGCTCCTAATAATTAGTAGACCACGTCTATTTGCTAATTGCGCAATCAATTTATCTAAATCGCATCACAATTGACTAATAATTGCTAATTTATTCTAATCAAACAACCTAAACATAATTAATTAAAACTAAACCAACCTTAAGCATAATTAGCCAACTAATCCGAGATTAGTGAGATTACTCACCAAATCAAGCGCAAATCAGATCAATCCGACGGGGGCGATGCAAGGAACAATTCTTCCCAAAGCACGGCTCGAGTTCGGGGCCCGGAAACGGCCCAAAAGCGGGCCTGGACTAGCTGGAAACCCATTTCATGGGTTGCGGTTCAAGGCTTGCCGGAGCTAATCTAGCGGTTAGGGCGGCGAGGGGAGGTCGGCGGAGGGCGAGGGAAACGTCGGGGAGGTCCGGCGGTGCTGGGCGGTGGCCAGAGGCGACTGGATAGGGCGGAACCGAGCTAAACAGGGGCCGAACAGGGCTGTCTCGCGCGGGGAAGGGGCGCCTGGGCGGAGGAGAGGGCAGGCGGCGCACGGTGGTGAGCGGCAGATGCGGGGCGTGCGAGCGTGGGCGATGGGACGGGCGGCGACGGCAGCTGCGGCGAGCTACTACTCTGCTCTTGGTTCGGTTCGTTTGACGCACGGAGGAGGAAGAAGGAGAGAGAGAGAGAGAGAGAGAGAGAGAGAGAGAGAAAAGATAAGGCTTGACCGGTCAAAAGGGAAGAGAGAGAGAGAGAGAGCAAGCGGTGGGGGGTTCGCACGAGGGGGAAAGGGAGAGGGGAGAGAAGAGAGAGAGAAAAGAGAAAAGAAAGAAAAAGAGAGAAAAGGGAGAGAGAGAGAAAAAGGAAATGTTTAATATCATTATTCATATTTTCTTTTTTTCTTCCCCTTTTCTTTCTATTTTCTCTTGGTCTTCAATTAATCCTCCGATAATTTCTTTATTGAAATTTCGGACTCGTCAATAATTTGACGGGCGATGAGACGGTCCTAAAATTGAATTGTGGCACGCTTGAATATTCGATTCCCAAAACTGAATTAAATTTCATGATTAAAATCGACCAGACGCGATTTTAGTCCAATCCAACCAATTAGATAGCTTTTAGGGATTTTACCGCGGTTATATCCCTTAATGGCTTCACCCAATAGGTTAGCTAACTCATGAGTGATCGGCTTAGAGAAAAAGGACCATAGGCGCACCGACGATATGCAAATTTCACTTTATCAAAAGTGGGTCGAATTTCAGGATGTCACACTTTAATCACATGTCTCAGTCGAGCCAACCTATTTGCGATCTCTAGTCAATGTTGACAGTGCCATATTGAATCTTGCAAATTAGCACAGTCAAGCAATCGGTTTTTGATCGAATTCTCAAATCTATTGCGTTTAGATCCTTAACGGCTTCACCTGATAGATTAGTTATCTCATGAGTGATCGGCTCAGAGAAAAAGACCATAGGCGCATCGATGAAAAGCCCAACTCATTCAATTGGAAAACAGAATCAGAAAACCAGGATGCCACAAGTTTCCTAATAATTGTTATAGTCTAATTAATAGCAATGTTACTTTAAAACTATTGTTAAGTAATTCACTATGTTTATTGTTTCTTTTAATTTCCAATGATTAGAATTTAGAGCAATTTTTCATGGATAATTGAGGACTTAAGTTCTATAATTTAGGTCTTATGTTATGTATCTTGAAATTTTTATTATTTATATTATTGTATGCGTTCATCTTTTATGGATTGTTGTGATTAACAAATGAGGATTTTTGTTGTTGCGTTCATTTTCACTTTACTTAACTAAAAATGAAAGAAAAAATAAAGAAAAAAAATGAAACAACAAAAACAATAGTCAGTTCCCTATAAGACCCTAAAATGGATTGAGAGGGTAGGTTATAGATTCTAAAAACTTGGGAACTGGTTCTGACAAGGTACATTGTAGGTTATAGATATAACTTGGACCGACCCCGAAACTGTGCACCCCTAGAGCAGTGTAAATCAGCACCGACATATCGAAGCCAAAATGTGAAGATTGCGTGAAGCAGGAGCAGTTATTGTTTAATGAAATTTCAATTATGACTCTAACTGCATCCTTGTTTGATTTAATTCAATTAGTTTAGTTTTCAGAAATTCTCAAAATCAGCTTCATGAATCCAGAATTGAGCGGTGATTCCTTTCTTGATTGTCAATCGTCTTTTTACTATGATTGTGATTGTCTGCTTTCTAAGTTTTGTGGAACTTTTAGAGCAATCAAGTCGGAAGAATTGAACCTGTCGATTATCTCTGAAGGGCTATAGTTGCTTTTCAGTTATTTTCTTTTTCCTCTAGTTTGAAATTAATCAAGAGTTCCATCGTCTGAAGGGATAGATATTAGGTATAGTTGTCTATTTTATACCCCAATTTATGGAGTAAATTGCTGAAATGCATCGCAAATTCAAACGGAGATCATGGTGGTAAAAGAAAAATAAACCGTGAAGCCGTGGTTAACTTCTCAATGTTCTTTGGCAGAAAACATAACAAAATGATCTGATTAAAAGCATAATCATGTTGGGGCACTTCATCAAACGAAAATAATCGCAGTCTCAGTATGTAAAGCAATCGAAAAGAATGTGGCTGTTTTTTTATGGAAAATTGCAAAGAAGAATTATGGACTTTAACATTGGAGATAATGGGAAGTTCTAGAATTTAGGAAGGATTTGGAGTGGACTTCGCTTTAGGGACCTTATTGCATTCAATAAGGGCATACTAGGTAAACAAGCGTGGAGAATAACGTAATGTAGTGTGGATCTTTATGTAGCCAGCTTTTGAAAGAATATTCTTTTCCTAACTACAATTTCTTGCAGGCAAGGGAAAGGATCTTGATCCTTTCGGAGATGTGAATGTCTTCTTATGGGAAGAGATGCAATATCCCCAGATGTAATGTGGTCAGTTGGGAATGGTTAAAGAATCAACATCAGAGAAGATAAATGGCTTAGAAGTGGAACAATTGGGGGGCCTGCTATGAGAGGGGAACCACGGGAGGTGGCCAAGTTGATTATCCGAGAGGAGTCGAACTGGAATGAACGGATTGTGCAGAATATGTTTGATGAGCAGGCTGTAAAAGATATACTCGGTCACACTAGTATCACAACTGACAAATGATAAAATGGTGTGGGTGAATACCAAGTCTGGCAATTACTCAGAAACGGCTACTACAACATCAGAAAGGAAAATGTAAATCGATTCTCGATTTAGAATCAACATCCTATCAGCCTAATAAAACAAAATTCAGCGCGCAAGTACTACTCAAAGATTCGGTTCTTCCTATGGACTGCATGCCAGAAGACTATGCCACCGAAGCCAACCTGTGCTTTGTATTGAAACCGAAAACTATTAAGCATATGTTTCTTTTATGTCCATGCACAAAAGCTGTTTGGTCAAATCTTTCTTTGCATTTCAATAACAAGCCAAAGAACTCACCTTTGTTCGAACTTGTTGGGGTTCTATGGCTCATATCAAAAACTCGAAACTACTTTGTCTTAAAGAAAACAGAACCCAGATCCAAACCACCTTGTGGAGGTAGCAATTGCAATGAATAAATTGATTGGGGAAAGTGAAAAGGAATAAAGGCCATAAAAGAGACTTACCCCAACGGTGGAAACCCCCAGCACCACGTACTTTCAAAATCAACATCGACAGATCTTTTGTTGAGGAATCATCGAAAAGAGTAAACACCTGTGTCTATAGGTACACGGGCGGCCTAGTGTGGTCAAGAAGGTTATGTTCAAGAATCCTTGTGAAGTAGGTGCAGAAGGAGTTTGGTGTTTTGATGAGACCCCGGTTATAGTGAAGTCCAGCTTGGCTTGGGCTTGAACTTGAAAGTTCTCTCTTGTGGTTGATCCCATGCGAGGCTGTGCGAAGAGTAGCTGCAAAGTTCAAATTCCAGCAAAACAATTGTGACTTGACTCAAACATCAAGCCAATATGGAGATGTTGAAAATATTTCTCGAAATTGAACCCGTAAAGGTAACCCCATCCAAGTAGGCTTCCTTACTTGAGTAGGTTTCCTATCTTGGATCCAAATATTTTCATTGTAAGAGGTGGATTTTCTTTGTGAAGAGTATCCAAGAGACGACTTCTTTGTGAATTAAACTCTAAAGCAATCCAAGCGCTTTGAATATTCAAGTCAAGCATATTAAATCTTGTAAGTATGATTTGTGAATTCTTTTGTGAGATTGAAAGATTGTTTCTCGATGACCTAAGTGCTTAATAATGTGTGAATGTAATTGGAGCTGAGAAATACTGAGAGTGTTTGAATACCTTGATTGTCATTGTAATTTCTATTTTATCGCTTAATTTATAGTAAAATCATCTGCTGCTTTCCTCATTGTGAAATAGGTCCTATCAATTGAACCACATAAATTCAGTTTTTAAAAATAATTTTCTTACTCTGGTGTTGCTCATTTTCGCAACAATGATGAATGAGTAATCGGCTAACTATACATGCAATAAGATGCACAATTAAGTTAAGTGTCCATATTCCAAGCTTTCTGAAATCAAGTTAACAGGCAATTATTGAGTGAACAAAAGCGTGCTTATTACCGACGAGAGGGTGGTGGCTTGAGTGAAAGAGATTATCATAGAAAATATGAAATTTGGATAAGAACACATTCTACCATAACCCATATAGGCTTTTTATGTAATTTATTGGTCTAATTTGAGGTTAAGACTATCTTTTGGGTTTGCTTTACTATGTAAACAAATTATACTTGATGGTCAAAGCATCGCGCACATGTTCAAATAATGCACTTCCTCTTTTTCCTTTAATTATTTCGCTGTTATTACTGTTCTGTTTGTTTTCCTGTCTATTATCACCAATCTGATATGGATACATTCATGTTCTATCTTCATTTGCAGGGCACCAGTTATATGCAAAGAGAACTTTGAGAGGATAAGTCATGTGGATCATGTAGGCCGGTTTCAATATTTAAGTTCTTTACAGAAACATATAAAAATTGGTGCATTATACCTTGTTAAACTTCCATGTCAAAGGTAGTCATATCGTTATGTGTACGAGATTTAGCAATTTTTCTGTTAAATCTCTGCCCATCATTCATGTGTTTATTTCCCTCTTAAAATCTGAACATAACACAAAAACTTCTTCTTAATACTTTGCCTGGCCACAACATAACATCGGGGAAGATTGAGAAGAAAATAGTACAGCCGAAAACAGGATCATCATACCACATGCAACGCATATGATATAACAGTTAATTTCTAAAGAAACCTTGTTATTTTTCATTAAATAACTACATAGTTCAATACCGAATTGACATATAATTTCATAAACACCAAGCAGAACCATGTCCGGAGGAACTGACGAATAACATTTTGGGACATGAGACCTAACTGAACCAGAATTGACACCAGAATTGACAGGACTTACACAACATAGCTTCGACTTTCTATTTTGAAGTTTTTACGCTTTTGGTTCATCATTCTGAAAATCATGGCCGACACCAGGGCTGTGACCTGGTCTAGTGCCTTCGAAATTGTCTAGTGTCCCCAAAACGGTTAGCCTTTCCTCATTGCCGCTCGGAGCTTTTGGTGGAACAAGTTCCTTCTTAAAGCCAAAGAAAGAATGGCCCACTATGGGGCTGCTCCCAGGGGTCGTGGGGCGGAAATCATCCCTGTCCACTGCCTCTGACTCGCCCAAATCGACCGCCTGATCATGTGCTGTAGGCAAAGGAATCGTCTCCTTCCCCACACCAGAATGATCATCGTACGTAGGAGACTGACTCGGATTGAGAAATTGCGATCCTTGCTCGTGCATTTGGTCGTTATTCATTGCACGGAGTTCATTGTCCCATGCTGATTTTATGGTTCTTCCCTCGGAAGTTAGGATAGCACCGAATGCCATGAAGGTGAAAATGATAACGAATTTCGACATGACTTGGAGATCAGCCATAGCCAGAGAAATCGTGGAAAAGGAAGTTTTATCTTCTACTTGGAAGTGAGCAATGAGAAGAAATAGGTAAGACGGAATATAGTCGACTGAATGAGAAGCACTTGAACTCTGCATGGCTATTTATAGGCTTGAGAGAGTGACCTTTTTGAGCATCTTAACCACTGACCAATTTCATATTAAACTATGTATGCAGACATTGCGGTTCTTCTTCGTGGATGGTAATTATTGCATTAAGATCGCTCAACGTGCATCCCTCGTATTTATTATGTCCCTGTTATTATTTCATCTAGTTTAGTAGATCTCTCTCTCTCTCTCTCTCTCTCTCTCTCTCTCTCTCTCTTTGCGCTGCGTGCGTGCTTATGTTAATGAAGACCCGAACGAAAAGGACCTTGCAACGACTTTGATCATTTTAATATACCATGCTGAAATTTCCATTCCGCTCAACAGGAAGGGTGGGATTGGAAAGTTAGCACCCAACCCGAACGGCGCATGTTGCCTCTGTGGGAAAAGACATGGATCGGTTCCGTGTTATATCAAGACGGGAGCTTGTTTTAGATGTGGCCAATTCAACCATCACTTAAGAAGCTGTTTGCACTGGTTGATGGGACCTCAACTGCTGCTACCGTTGCCACTGATGGGACAAAACAGAGGAAGTGCACCGGAGAATGCACTACAAGGTATGATGAACAGGCCTCCAGCATAGGGAAGGGTGTATGCTGTCACTCGACGAGAGGCAGAGGACTCACCAGACGTGATCATAGATACGGTCTCGTTGAATGACCATACTGCTTATGCTTTATTTGACCCTAGAGCGACACATTCATTTATTGTTGAGCAGTACGTTAAGTTGGTAGGATTGAGTCTAGAACCATTGGGGTCAGTCATTAGTATATCTACACCATTAAATGATAAGGTGTTGTCTATTGTAAGTAGTATTAGTTGCAAGTTGGTTATTGGTGAGCGGGAGGAAATTATAGATTTGATTGTGCTAGCCATATATGATTTTGATGTAATAATTGACATAAATTGGCTCACCAAGCAATGAGCTACTGTAAACTATTGTCGTAAATCGATTTAGTTTAACCCGTTAGCGGGTGAAAGTTTTGAGTTTATTGGAAGTCAAGGAGGACCCTCGATTATCTTAATCTCGTCACTTGAGACAACCCGTTTGTTAGATAGGGGTTGTCAAGGTTACCTAGCAACTGTTGTTGATACAACAGTCGAGGAGTCGAAGATGGAAGACATCACTGTGGTACGAGAGTTTCCTGACGTGTTTCCTGAAGAATTGCCTAGTTTGGCCCCAAAAAGGGAGATGGAGTTCGTGATTGAGTTGGCCCCCGGGATTGAGCCAATCTTTAAGGCTCCTTACCACATGGCGTTGTCAGAGTTAAAAGAATTGAAGGTGCAGATACAAGAGTTGTTAGACAAAGGATCTATACACCCTAGTGCATCGCCTTGGGGAGCATCAGTTCTGTTCGTAAACAAGAAAGATGGTTCGTTGTGTCTTTGCATTGACTATCGGCAACTCAACTAGGCGACGATCAAGAATAAGTACCAATTGCCAATGATTGATGACATGTTTGACTAGTTGCAAGGACTATTGATATTTTCCAAGATCGACCTTAGAATAGGATATCATCAGCTGAGGATCAAAAAGGAAGACATACCAAAGATAGCTTTTCATACGCATTACGGCCATTATGAGTTCACCGTAATGCCATTTTGTTTAACCAACGCCCCAGCTACGTTCATGGATTTGATGAACCGAGTATACAAGGAGTATTCAAATCAGTTCGTGATAGTGTTTATCGACGACATCCTGGTGTACTTGAGAAGTCCAGAGGAGCATAAAAGGCATCTAAGGACGATACCTCAGACTCTGTGAGAACATGGATTGTATGCTAAGTTCAGTAAGTGTGAATTTTGGCTAACTCGTGTGGCTTTCTTAGGTCACGTGATTTTTGGTCAAGAGATTTCTGTGGACCCAACTAAGATCGAAGCAGTTAGCAATTGGCCAAGATCGGTGACAGTGACAGAGGTAAAATGTTTTTTTGGGATTGGCAAGTTATTACAGACGATTCATGGAAAGATTTTCTGCAATAGCCATGCCTTTGACTCAATTGTTGAAGAAGGAAAAGAAATTTGAATGGATGGATAAGTGTAAACGTAGTTTTCAAGAGCTTAAGTAGAAACTGACTACCACACCCATGCTGACGATTCCGTCTGGACCTGGAGGATATGAGATCTATAGTGATGCGTCATTCAAAGGACTGGGTTGCGTTTTAATGAAACATGAAAGAGTTGTTGCATATGCGTCCCATCAGCCGAGGCCTCATGAGTTGAATTACCCGACGCATAACTTATAACTCATAGCGATCATCTTCGCTCTGAAGATTTGGAGCCATTACTTGTGTGGAGAAAAGTTCTAGATCTTTACCGACCACTAGAGTTTAAAGTATTTATTCTCTCAGAAGGAGTTGAACATGAAACAACGTCGTTGGATGGAATTTCTCAAGGACTATGACTGCGACATCCTGTATCATCTCGGGAAAGCTAATAAAGTTGCAGATGTGTTGAGTTGGAAGTTTTCAATTGTGCAGATGGTGATCCAAGAATGAATCCTACTCGAAGGAGCTCAAGATTCAACTTTCAAATTTGAGGTAGGCCACATTTCAAGTCTTATGACCACCCTTAGAATTGAACTGGAAGTGCATATAAGGATCAAGACATTGCAGTTGACAGATCCTGAGATCCAGAGAATTCTACAAGAGAATGCGAAAAAGAGAAAGGCTGACTTTCAAATTTCTGAAAACGGAACACTAAAGTTTCATGGGCGTTTGTGTGTACCTGACGATGCAAAGCTTATAGAGGAGATTTTGTCAAAAGCTCATCGTAGTAGTTACAACATTTATCCAAGCAGTACAAAGATATATCAGAATCTATGTCAACACTATTGGTGGATCGATATGAAGGTAGATATTGCCAGACATGTCACCAAGTGTCTAATGTGCCAATAAGTGAAAGCACAACATTGCAAGCCCAGAGTACTCTTGCAACCTCTCGAGATTCCCGAGTGGAAGTGGAAACATATCACAATGGATTTTGTGATGGGATTACTAAGGAGTTAGCAAGGTAATGATTCCATTTTGGTTGTAGTTGATAGATTGATGAAGTCTGCTTACTTCATTGTCGTATGAAAGGATTTTGCATTGAATAGGTATGCAAAGTTGTGCGTGTGATAGATAGTACGTTTGCACAGAGTACTAGTGACAATTACGTCAAATCGAGACCCGAAGTTCATAGCAACTTTCTAGAAGAGTTCACATACTACCTTGGGAATGAAACTACAGTTCAGTACAGCCTATCATCCATAGATGGATGGCCAATCCGGGAGGATGATTCAAACCCTCAAGGACATGGTGCGAGCTTGTGCATTGGACTTCAAAGGAAGCTGGGAGGAATAGCTTCATTTAGTCGAGTTTGCTTACAACAATAGTTATTAGCAGAGCATCCAGATGGCACTGTTTGAAGCATTGCATGGAAGAGCATGCAGAACTCCTGTATGTTGGGATGAAGTTGGGGAACGGAAGATTACCAACCCTGAGTTGGTTCAACAGTCAGTGGACACTATTAAAGTCATTCGAGAAAGACTTAAGACCACTTAGAGTCACCAAAAGAGTTATGCAAATAAGCGGTGAAGATTATTAGAATTCTAAGTTGGTGAACACGTCTTTATTAAAGTGTCACCGATGAGGGGTACTTCGCACTTCGGCAAGAAAAGGAAGTTAAGTCCAAGGTACATCAGTCCCTTTGAGATTCTAGAATGAATAGAGACTGTGGCGTATCGTCTTGCGTTGCCGCCAAGACTAAGACTAGCTCAAGTGCATGACGTGTTCCACGTGTCAGTGTTGAGGAAGTATGAGCCTAACCCGGCCCACGTGCTGAATTTTGAAGAATTAGTCATGGACGAGAGAATGTCATATGTGGAAAGACCGGTTAAGATCGTGGATCGAAAAGAGCAAGTGCTGCGTACCAAGACGATCTCTTTAGTCAAAGTGGTCTGGCAACACCACGAAACAAAAGGAAGAGAAGAATCGATGAGACGACAATACCTGCACATTTTTAAAGAAGAATTGTATTGGTTTAATTTCTAGGACGAAACTTTTATAAGAGGGGAAGAGTTGTGACATCCTGAATTTTCAACCTCACTCAATAAAATGAAATGGGCTTTTTATCAACGCACCTATGGTCTTTTTTCTCTGAGCTGATTATTCATGAGTTAACTAACCTATTAGGTGAAACCGTTAAGGGATATAATCACGATAAAATCCCTAAAAGCTACCCAATAGGTTGGATTGTACTAAAATCATGTTCGATTGATTTTAACCACAAAATTGAATTCGGTTTTGAGAATCAAACATTCGAACATGTCACGATTTATTTTTAGGACCTCATCTCATCTTTTGGGGAATTTCCGTCGAGCCTGGAAAATTGAAGAAAAATCAAAATCAACAAAAAGAAATTGTGGAAATTCGGATGGGTAGAATTAAGGGATTTTTGGGCTACCAAATTGGGTTAAATTGTGGAGAATTAAAGGAAAATTCGTATGGCAGCTTCAAGGAGATAATTTGACCACCAAAATGACTTAATTTGGTGTGGAATTAAAAAATATATATATGGAAATTCGCATGGTTGCTGAAGAGGCATTTTTGGTCACCAAAATGGAATTGTTTGTGAAGATTTAAGGGAAAAATGTCCATTGATTGCTGCCAAGACTTTGTAGCAACCAAGACTTTGTGGCCATTTCACTTGAGTGCATATGACATTTGTGCATGGATCCCATTGGCCACAAGTTGGAATTCTAAGGCCTCTTGCCCCCCCTCCTTCAAGCTACAACCAACCCCCCGTAGAAGAACTTCTGCCATTTCTTCCTCTACATTCTTTCCTTCAGCTACTACAAACTCCATTGCACCATCTCCATCCCACTGCAAATCCACCCGCCCACCATCAACGCCAGACACAGCCAACAGTCCGCCGGTTCCCTTCATCCAAGCTGCGCCGTCCGTCTCCATGCAGTCTAGCCTAGCGACCACCTGCAACCCTCTCGACCACTAGCCCACCGAACTATGACTGTCATTGCTAGCCAACCTCCTCTGGCTGATCGTCAGTGCCTCACTGCCCGTCCTTGTGTTCGCCAGCCCGTTCTAGTCGTCCAACCAACCACCAAACTCCCTCAATCTAGCCCTTCCAAAACCGAGTCTAGCAACTCAAGCTGTGAGGTTTTCAAGGCTTTTTCAGCCCTTTCTAGCCCTCCGTTGGAATCGTCGTAGGCACGGGATCTCACTGCCATCGCACCGCCATCGCCATGAACTCGTTTTCTCACTAATCTAGTGAGTTAACGCCCTAATATTAGATTAGAAAGTTAATTGTACTTAAGAGTTTAGTTTAGGCTTAATTAGGATTAGTGCTAATTAGTAGTTAGATGAACTAGCCTAGTTAGCTTAGTTTGGTTAGTGTAATTAGTTAGTTAGGTTATTTAGTTAGCCTAATTAGATTAATTAGTTAGCCTAGTTAGATTAGGTAGTTCAATTAGATTAGTCCGGTTATTTTATTTAAATTAATTAAGTGACTTAGTTTAAATAATATGCAATTTAATTAATTAATTATAATTAGCATAAATTATGCTGGGATAACCGGTTATCAGAATTTTACGCTAATTGCCGTGGATGCATTGATTTGTGAAATTGATTGCTAAATTATGCAATTGAGTGCTTGGTAATGATTTTTTATTATTATTGCAAGAAATGATTTATGGTATTTAATTAGAAAAATATCGGGGGTCGATATTTAACACCAAAAATATTTTAGGTACTATATAAAATCGTAGAATTTTGAAATATGAGTATCACGTTTTATGGTTCGATTTGACTATGTGACTACACACAATTATTTTACTGGGTATTTTTAATACGAAGAAATTTGGCCAAGTCCATTATTTGAAATGGAAATATTTAAGTGCAAAGCACAATGTTCTTGGCCAAGTATGTGCTGGTGTGTGATCACCTAATACTCTGATGCGTTTACGCGGGGTATTGAACCCGTCCTGATGTATTTACGTGGGATGATACCTGATTAAATTCAGATGTGCCGAATCGCAGTAAAGGCTGGACCGATGCTCCTTATAGAATGTCGTTTTGATGTATTTACGCGGGATGATGCCGTGCTCGATGGGGAGAGACAATGCCCGGCTATGCTGAATGACTGTCCACTAATGAGTTGGTCGTAGCTATTGGGTCATAAATAACTAGGACATGTGTGAGTGTTTGAAATAGACGCGCTTGATTATGGGACGAAATTATGTGGCACGGAATGGGACGTGTCATAACAATTTGTCCTTATAATTGGAACCCTTGTGATTGTTTGAGAAACAAATTGAGGTGTTCCAGTTATTGAATACATTTACTATATGCATATGTTATATGTGATGTACTAATGTGCAGAAATGTGTTGAGGCGAGATAAGTCCTATATGGTGCATGTTTAGGCTGCCACTAGATGAATTCTCGTCCTAATCGGGGTTTAGGGTGTAGACTCGTTGAGATTTATCTCACCTCGTCGTGGTTACCCCTTTTTCGAGTCCTTAAATGGAGAATCCAAAGCCAGAGTCAGAGGGATCCGGGGTATAGGTCAATTAGGACTTCTTTTGGGAGACAGACAAACCTATAGGTTTAACTCGGTTTGTTATAAAGTGTGGTTTGTGAAAATGGCTGTCATACTTCTACTATCCCATGTGTTTGTATGTTGGTTAGGTAATTATTAGTTTGCTTCCACATGTGCATAAAACGAATGGGTCGGTGACGCGTCCTGTGAATATCACAATTTAATCGATTGCGGAGGGATGTGCGCGTGCCCGGAGTTCAAGACGTGACACATTAGGAGTAGTATGAATTGGAGTTAGCGATGTCTCCTCAAATAGCGACTTGTAATAAACTCAATTATATCGAACTCATGGTACTATTCCCATGATATATATGATGAACTTAGACATTTAGAGTGGTACAACCTAATTTGGAGCAACAACATTAACAAACGCAGTTTTATTGTCTGGCTATTTTGCATAGATGGACTACTAACAACAAGAATCATAGCACAATGGATGACCTCGGTTAATATCCAATATAACTTCTATACGGCTAGTATAGAAGACAGAGCATATCTATTCTTCCAATGTGAATGGACAAGTAGCATTTAGCACAATATCCTTGTGCAACATAGGATTAGGCACTCTTTAGGATGATGGAATGAGAAACTTCAATCGATGATTAGGGCAACAAAAGGCAAAGATTTGGCAACGCAATCCTCAATGTATTTTTCCTAGCAACCATATATTACATTTGGATGGAGCGCAACTATAGACAGTTTCAAAACAGGTCAACTAACATCCATATTATTTTGGCCAATGTGCATAAAGATGTAAGAAGTAGAGCTTTACTCCATAAAAAAAAAAGAAAAAAAAGACTTTCCCAAACCAATGTCATATTGGCTACTATGTGGAGACTTCCTACCTCCTTTTGAATTATTAGCTCTATTTGTAATGTTGGGCAATACCCCAAAGTTGTTGTAATTCATCTGCTTTATAACATTTACATTTTCAACCAAAAAAAAAAACAAATTATGGATAAATTGTTGGTTTTTCTCTTAGAGAGATGGTGGCAATCTTAAGACGATCCTAGGATTAGCTACTTGTCTTTTTCACATGACCTTTCCTTCAGCTTTAACCTTTCACTTTTAAGACTTAACACTTGTTTTTTATTCTAGACAACAAATTAAAAATAGATCTAGAAAGAACTACCTAGAGAGTGTAAAGTCCCTCACCAAACATTTGGGTAAAGAACACCTCAAGTGCCACAACTTGGCATGGGAGACCACATAAATACTAAAACTTCCAAAATGTACACTTAAATGCCATTTTTTTAGGAAAATTGAACACTTAAGTGTCAACTACAGCAAACTTGTCGGAAATCCAACATGGCATTGTTTTATTAATAAAATTGGTCTACGTGGCTTGATAGAATATCCACTCAGCAATCCTTGTCTAAAATGACACCGTCCTCCGTGTTCACTTAATTGCCGGTCATGGTTAAAAGGATCACTTAAGTGTCAAGGTATAGTGTAAGTGATCACTTAAGTGCTACTTTAGTTAAAAGTGAACACTAAGTGCCAATTTTTGTAGAATGTGATCACTTAATTGCCAAAATGATGTCATGTAGCGTCATCTTGTGTAGTCTACATTTACAGCGTGATGTCGTTCATCCCTGTCTAAGTGGATTTTTTTTTTTTTTTTTAAAGAAATGCGATGTCATTTAAAATTCTTACTAGAATAAGTCACATAAACTGTTTGGCCAAAAACCCTCACTAGTGCCAAAATGTTGACACTTATGTGTCCTCTCATGCCAAATGGTGGCACTTGGGGTGTTTTTTGCCCCCAAACATCCACTTTGAACATAAGTATATATTACAATTATTTAATTGCAAGCATTTGGCAACTTTTTCTACTGTCATGTATGTAGTTGGCAAAAGATCTCTTCAAGTCTCATAACTTGACACAAATGGACACTTAAGTGCCATAACTTATGAAATGTACACTTAAGTGCAACATTTTAAGAAAAGCGGGACACCTGAGTGTCACCTCCGACGAAGCTGACCAGAAATCATATGTGGCAATTAAATATTAATATTTCTCGTTAAGGTGACTCGCTGGAGAGCTAACTCAGCTCTAATTCACTCAAAAGGACGTTGTTTTGGCATAATTTGAATTTTAATATAATATAAAAATTAATTAATTAAATTTAAAATAAAAAATAAAAAAATTATATTTATCTAAAATAATTAAAAATTAAAAATTAAAAAAATAGAGGAAAAGGAGGAAGGTAGCCAGTAGCGAGGGCTTAGCCCTCAACCCGCCATCGCCGGAAGGTGGGGGAGGGTCGGTCGGGGCCGTCGAGCCTTGGCCAAGGGCCGGTGGCCTCAGCTAACCGGCAACAAGGGCCTGCATGTCCTCGCCTAGATTCGGCAAGGGTCGTCAACTGAGCGAGGGTCGGCGACCCTCGCCCGGATCTGGGGTAAGGGCACATAGGCTCTCGCCGCCAGTTGGCTAGGGCCACTAACTCTCAACCAGGGCTCAACGGCCCCAGCCTTCGTCGTTGGCTACCTCCCTCCTCCTCCTTCCCTCCCTCCCCTTGCTTTTTCCTCCTCCTCATTCCTCCTCCTCAACTGCTGGCTACCTACCCTTCTACTCCTCCCCCTTTGCCGGATCTGGGTGAGGGCCGTGAGCCCTTGCCGATCTAGGTGAGGGTCGACCCTCAGCGAGCAGTAACCCTTGGCTCGACTGGGCGAGGGCCGTGACCCTCGCCCCAAATCAGGGCAAGAGCTTGCGAGCCCTCGCTGCTGGTAGACTGGGGTGGACGGCCCCTGGCTAGGGCTCGATAACCCGGCCGACCCTCTCCCCTCCATTGCCAGCCCTTGCTGACTGCAACAAAGAGGTAGCGGCTCTCAACTACATCCTTTTTTTTTTTTTAATTTTTTAAATTTTTTAACATTTATATTATAAATTTTTTATATGAATTAAATTTTAAATTAAATTTTATTATTTCTTTACCATGTCAACATCAAAACGACACCATTTTGCACTTGCTTCGCTGGATTGGTACTCAAGCGATCCATTTTGCTCCGATTTTGACACTTAAGTATATCTTTCGTAAGTTATGGCACTTAAGTATCCATTTCTGCCAAATTATGGCACTTCAGAGGTCCGCGTCTCGTATGTAGTTTTATGATTGCCAAAGACAGTTGAGGGAGCTTGTGACATCCCAGATTTTCAGTCCTGTTTTCCATTGAATAAATCGGGCATTTCATTAACGCGCCTATAGGACTATTTTTAGAGCTGATCACTCTCGAAATAAATATACTATTCATGGAAGCTATTAAGAAATTTTAAGGCAATAGACTTGAGAATTCGACTTTTTGACCATGCTCATCTTTAGAGACCATTACGGCACAGCAAAAAATTGATTTGAAATCGAAGATAGGCATGTCTGACTAAGATGTGTGGCTAATCGTGGGTGACACCATTAAATTGGAAAATTCTCGTCGATTGGCCTTAAACTGATTCTTCTTTCATTTTGGTACCATGTGTTCGTATTTGAATCATCAATATTTTCACGACAACCGAGAGTCACCAATGGGTCGATTGGGTTCATTGTGGCTGAAGAAAATCAACAGTAGGTCATTTGCACTAAAAATCTCTGAATACTCGGTAGCCTAGATCACACTAAAAACACGCCAAATGGAAATTAATCGCGAATTCAAGTCTGATTTTAAAAATTGAAGATTATGTCATGTCACAATAAACTCTAGAAACGTCAACTCATATTTCAAGGAATTTTTTGTGAGTTTGGGATTTTTACGGAAAATCATTTTGAACGATTCGGAAAACGAACGGAAATTCATATTAGCCAATTTGAAGGAATTTTTGGCATTTGGTGTGAGTGAATTGGTGAATGGAAGTTGTTTGGGCTTTTTTTGAATTCAAATTGGACCTCAACCAAATTTGTTTGTCCAGAAAATCGGATTTCGAAAAGAAAATTAATTAGAATTTAGAATTGAAGGAGATATCCATTTTTGTTTCCCAAGATTTATTGTTTGAGGGAAATTTGATGCAAGAACACAAGTGAGGATCAAGTGCTCTAGCATGGGAATTTTTAGGGATCAAATTGGACTAAACAAGAGCAAGTGGGACCAAGATTTTCAAGTTACCGGAATTTTTTTTTTTCCATTTCTATTTCTCTTTTTTTTTCTCCCCTCATGTGCACGTTTCCCCCTTTTTGGCCGCATTCTCTCTCTCTCTCTCTCGTAGGGAACCTCCCCCACCGACACTCCCTCCTCTTTCCCTACCGTTCTCCACTTTGCTTCTTCCTTATTTTGACTTTTTCAAACTTTTATCCTCTCTCCCTCTCTCATTTCGCCCAACCGCCCTTAGCCTCTCTCAATTCTCTCTCCCTCTCATGTTCGCCACCCATTTTCTCCTTGTTTCGCTACTATCTAGCATCCCACCAAAGTAGATCACACGGAGCCGAAGCCACGTCGCCAACTCGCCTTCCTCCTTCGTCCATGAGGAGTCCCGTCTGCAATCGAGCTCGATGTACCGCACAAACTCAACCGCGCAAATAAGCCTGCCAGCTAAGGAACCCGGTCAGAACCCTTTAGGCCTTGCAAGCCATTTTTTGGGCCTGAGCTGTGCCTCGTTGCCGTCGCCACTTTAGATAGGATCGAGCCTCATCGCGTTCGTGTCAAATTGAACCGAGCGATTCGTTAAACGAGTGAGTTTTGCTCATTAATCCTCACTTAGTAAACTAATGATGCTTAGGGGTTGTTTAGATTTAATTAAGTGCAATTAGGTGGATAAATTAAATTAGAATAATTAAATTAGAGAAATATCAATGCATGTTATGCAAATGGTTAGTGTAGTTCGTAAGGAAATAAGTCCTAGTTTTTATTGAATGAATCTTGGAAATTTTCTAGGTCCATTCCGGAGTCCAATTAGGCATTACGGGCCTAAATTGGATTTATGATATTTATTTAATAATTTTCGTAATTATTTAGTTAATTAATTATTTTCCGGAAATTAGGCTGGGATAGCTGATGACTGAAATTTTATACTGATTATCGTGGTGCAATTTATTTATTTATTTGAGTGCTAAATCTGAATTGATTTAATTCTGATTTTAGGATTTTGTTCCTAAATTAATAAATTTTGATAATTTATTGGAAATTAACCAAGCATCGGTTTACGGCGCCAAAAAATGTAATGGGCTGTTGAAATCAGTGGGACATTCATAAAGATGAAATTATGATATTTTGGTTAAGGCCGACTGTATACCCATACATGGCTATATTGTTATCGGGTATGATAAAAATGAGAAGCTGACTATATGATTTGAGTGGTATACTATATCAGCCTATGAGTGATATGTTAGTTTTAAGTGAGCAATATACCAGTATACTATATCAGCCTACGGGTGATATGTCAACTTTTGGTGAGCAGTATACCTTATTATTAGCTTTAGGTGAGCATATATATTATACTATGATGGCCCGAGGGTTGGGCAAGCGATACTATCTATTTTCAGCTTTGGGTGAGTAGTCCTAGACTAAAGTTGGACTTTATAAATAGTATTGAATGTACCAGCCAGGGGAAGGTCGTGATGACATGTAATCGACTAAGTCGATTGATTAATGATTTGATCTGATGCTGTGAATTGATGTGTTTCCTGTACATCTGATATATACTGACCTGTAGGAAAGAATTGAGGTCAATGTAAGTCCTTTGACTCGTGTTATGCTTAGGCAGCCCTAAGGTGTATTGGCTTCCTAATCGAGTCTTAGAAGGTAGAACTCACTGAGATGTTGACTCACTAGTTATTGTATAACCATTTCCAGGTCCCTAAGTGACAGTTGTGGAGAATCAGAAGTCCCGTAGGTTGGAAAGGTGGAAGAATCGGAATCGGCAAACCTGCTTGGCTTGTTAATCATAGGACAGTTCCTTTTTGGTTAAGTTGGTATTTCTGTAAGTGACCTGATGGTGTAAATAAACCCATTTCTTATAAAAAAAAAAGATTTGTTTGGTTTGAAAGGTTGTGGAAAATTGGCCCTACTTTTCTATCTCATTGCTTTATTGTCTGGGGATTATTATTATATGCTTCCGCGGTACCGCTCTCGCGGCCCGCACCGAAACAGTGCTTTACCCCTAGATGTCCAGTCAACTGCTGCGCCTCAACGCATTTCGGGACGTATTCAATCCTATTTCCGATAGGAGCAGTTGAGAATTGAATCCAATTTTTTCCATTATTAAGCCTACGTTACACACAATAGTACCTAAAATTACTACTGGAAAAATATATAAAAGATCGTTGGGCCATGCGGGTTCTCCGTAATAATTATGACCCATCCCTTTAGCCAATTTAGCTCTTAATACAGGATCATTTAAGTCAGGTTTTTTTGTTATTGGGATAGGTGAATTCTTATAGATCCATCCTCCGAAGGAACCGGACATGATAATTTTTCATCATCCGGCTCGAGCAAGAATCAAATAAACCAAATGGATCCATATCCATAGAAAATTGTGTATTAAAATGAAAGGGTTGGCGATGCGCCCTAAGACGTCGCTATTAATTGACCAAATGTGAGGGATGAGTGCGTGCCCAAGGATCGGGGTGTGACAAAGCTGCCATATCTCCTTTCGGAAAGTACGCTAGAAATTGTGCCAAAGAGGCGCAAAATCTCATTCTTCAAAAGGATTATTAGGATTTAATTACACAAAAAGATTAACAATTGTCTGGGTTAGTGAAATAGAGATCCTGTCGAGTATTGCGTGCTTGTTGTGGCTATGTGAAGGTATTCTTTCCTAAGAAACTTTTTGATGGATCCGTATATTCTTCTTAATAAAGTTAAGCTATCTTAGATTGATGTATTGGCAACAAATGGAAAATCTAGCCAAGGTTGACAATGCAAGAGATATGCTAAAAACCGTTGGCCAAATGCGATTTGTGCTCTCGACCTATCAAAACAGGTGTGCAACCAATGGTTCGACCATTGGAAAAGGATGTAAATGGTATATATGTATAAGAATTATAAGAGCACATAATACATTAAATGACACTAAACAAACCGTTTTGGAAAACATATAGGTACTTCTATTAGCAGTAATCGAATAGCCATCAAAACCAATATGGTGAGAAAAATGGATCGTGTGAAAATGATTGGAGAACATATATATATATCTGCAAAAGTCCTTAAATAATTGGAGAATTTTGGTGGTATGTCACTTACATTTTGAGGTGACAAGTACATGTCCCAGCTACTGATATTTCTGATAAATGTAATTAGACAACAGTAGAAGGACACTAAAAGGTTAGTGCAAGAGTCAATTAAACAACTGCCCGACCAAATATCATCACCCAATGAGCGGCTTATGTGACAACTAGAATTTGACCAAATCTCTAAGAATTGATAGCCATTGAGTGTCCTCTTCAACGTTTTTGCTTTTCAAGATCGTGTATCCTCTGTGGACCTTGGTACTATGATCATGTGTTTGACTTATCGGATTCTGCTTTGTAAGGGTCAGCATTAAGGCCTTTTTTTTTTCCCTCCACTGATAGAATTAACGTTTTATGCAATGAATAGGGGGGCCGAAAAATATATATATTAGAAAAAGCTTCCAACCGGCATGGAATATGTGACTGCATATGCCTATATTAGAAAAAGCTTCCAACCGGCATGGAATATGTGACTGTATATGCCTAAGGCATAAATTTTGACAATTCCAGCTTTCTTGAAATTCGATATTTGAGCTTCTTGAACTGGACAAGTACTTAGGCCAACTTGAGTCAGTTAACTGTGTTCTTGAGGTAAATTGCATGAAGCTTGGCTTGACCTAGTCCAATGTATCTTCTAGCTCAGACACTAAGATTAAGCTTATTTATCGTTTCTTCTCCTCTTCGTATATTTGTCATGTATACATGCAATTCCAACAATTGCAACCCGTAACCAATGGTTTCAAGTTTAGATCCTATATTTAGTTTCATGATATTATGGGATATGATCCATGATGATAGTAAGAGACTGTTGGTTCTTATCATAAAAATATTGATGCCTTCACTTGAGGAAATCACCAAAAGAGAGCTTATCTTCTAGCCCATCAACGTATCCAATTAGAACAATCTTCACTCAAAAGTTTAAGCCAATAATTATTGTTCAACTACAATATATTAACTTATTCACCTTACACCACATCTCTAATATGAAACTTTTGTTGCCAAACAACCTCACATGTGCACTTAAAAAATCTTTTCCTCACTCGGGATCCATCTCAATTTGAATCTCCACTTTAGCTCAGCCTAATATGGTAGATTTTGGTGAGCAAAACATCTACCCTTCTGACTCCGCTCTAATCACCTTGGCCTAGCCAAAATCAATTAGAAGCGGGGATACCATCCATTACTTCAATTAGGGAGTTACATCCAAGATTCATTTTTTGAAACATTTCTGCAAATGCCAATGCACATCAGAATTGGGCTACCAATAACCGTCTACTCTAATATCACTAGTTTGGTCACGTAACAAAAGTAATATACCTTCATTTGGAGAGATCATTAAGAGGAAACTCAAGTTTGATCCCATCAACATATCCATTTGGATTCACATTTACACATTAGATGAATGCAATCAAAGTCCAATTGATAGAGATAATGAAAGAGTCTATTTAAAGTATATTAGATCAAAAGAATGAATTGAACATTTTAGAGATTTAAGAGTCAATTTAGTTTTAGAAAATTTCGTATATCATAATGAATTTATTCTAAATTTTTAGTGTCAAAATTAAAAGTTCACTTTTTGCCCATTCTAAAGTATAAGTTCGAGTTTCCAAACTTTCTTTCTTAGTTCAATCGATTACGCGAGGATTATCGATCCTTGTTAAGTACTCTCGTTCACTATTTATCCACGGTAATTGACCAAAAAAAGTCCGATCACATATGGGAAATTGAACTCTTGCTTTTCGATAGAGCAACTTTCTTCAGAAAAATATCCCAAAAAAAAAAAAAAAAAGAGAAAAAGTTGCCAAAATAGTATCATGGGAGCACCTTCCACAATCTTTTTGCAAAATCAAATATGTACGGAAAATCTCCAGTAAAAGAAAAGGTCAAGGGTCAAATGCACCACAACCATCAAACTTTCAAAAGGAAAACCCCTCCACTCCTCTTTGTCACAGCAAGATCGAAGTTGTATTTTGTGTAGTCCTTCACAACTTAGTGAAATGGACCAAATGATGAGCCTCCAAATTGGAATAATCTTGCCCCTAGCAAACCTCCAATCAAAATGGAACTCTCCCGACCGCCTGCCATTTAGCAAATTGATACTTTTTTTATTTAAATACTAAAGAATCTGACTAAAGAACATTGCGTGGCTGGCTCCTGCCCCAGCGGAACCCTCCCGACCGCCTGCCACTAAAATTTTATAATCCACAAATTGCAGAAAAAAACATTTTCATTTGGTTGATTTGTCAGTTTAGTGCGCATGGAATTTCGGTGGAATTAATTAAACTATAATAGAGTCGTCCAGGACTGGTTTGATGGTGACCTCTTGACTCTCAAGGGATAATTTCCCAGAGAATCTATGAGTTGTTGACCGATTGTCCACACGTGTAGCATCCCCGGACCAGTTGAAACTAAAAATGGCAAAAGCATGACTTTTTTCTTCGAAATATGATCACAAAAGTCAAATTATCTTAAAATCTATGAAATACTCTGTAAATTTCTTGAACGAGTTAAGTTTAGGTCTTTAAATTGTGTTGATGATCCTAATTAAAGAACAATTTGCAAGGCGCAGTTTAATTGATGATCTCTAAATCCTGTGCCGAAAGTCCCTTGACACCTAATCAACTACATTGACCCAAAGAGATTGACAATAAAAAAAAAATAATTCAATTATCATACAGGAAACATATAAACTTCATCTGTTTAGTATGAGGTCTTCCAAGCCCCTGTAATGATTTTGTGCATGGTGATTGACTTCACTTATCATAAAGAGTTGGAGTAAGATCCACTGAATACAAATTTTATGCATTTTGCTGATACTTTGGCGACAACACTTCCATAAATGTCTATAATTGTGCTTCTCAAGAAGAATTGAAGCATGGGAATGATAGAATTGTTGGCACATAAAAACTACATATTAGTTAACGGGCAATTTCTATATAAGTCGGACATATTTCAGAAACAAAATATTAGTATCGATGTGTTGTTATTGTTGTTGTTATCTTGTTGTTGTGTTATATGTGTTGCCAATGATAAATTTTGTAGCAATCAACACAATTCCAAGTAAAAGCCAAAATATGATGATTATTGCAAAGGCAGTAGCAGTCATTTGCTGTTTTAAATTCCGTCAATTTATGGTGAATAAGCAATAATCTATAGGTACGTATAAGTTGTAGCATAAAGAGAATAAAGATACACAGCGTATTAGATATCTCTATTTCCAATGTGCATTTTCTTGCAATTTACGTTTTCTTTTACAGTATCTTCGTTTGATTTGGTTCAATTAGTTCAGTTTTCCATAATTTCTCGATAGTAACTTCACGAACCCAAATTTGAGTTGTGATTATTTCCTCGATTTTCAGTCGTTTTACCACTATGACAATTATTGTCTGTTTCGAGTTCTTCAAGTTCTTCAGAAAAGTTTGAGCAATTAAATTGGAAAAATAGAACGTCTCAACTATCTCTGAGGAGATATGGCTCTCTTAGTTATTTTTTTCTTTCCTCTTGGTTGAAATTAATTAAGAGTTCCATCGTGTGACTTAATATGAACATTAAATATAGTTGTCTGTTTTAAGCCCCAATTCACTGATTTAATTGCTGAAATGCCTCATGAGTATGAATGGAGATCATGGGGTGAAAAAATACACCACAAAGCCGTTGTTCACCTGTCTAGGAACGTAACAAAATGGTCCAATTGAAAGCAGTATCATGCCAGGCTACTTGATCGAACCCCCCTCCACCCCAAAACAAAAAAACAAAAAAACAAACATTGACCTACATGAATTAAGACTACATTTACCTCGATACAGTGCAAACGCAACCGAGAAAGTGAGCACAACCCAATTACTCAAGAAGATTAACTTGAACATACTTCATTCTGGTTCGATTAAACTTGCCTACTTGTTCGGCTGAAAAAGGCGTTCTCATTTCATATTGAACTCAGAGAAAGATAAGTTGTGTTTATGTTGCTAACATATAGTAATTCATCCAGTTTCCCAAAATATGCAGAGTATATCAAATGCAGCACGACTTAATTAATTCAGATATACTTACGTTAACACTCACAAATTTGATTTTTCTCGTAACATTCCATTATTCCTCCTTTACAAAAAAATATTGGATTTTTTTCATCAGCTTTTTTCTTACCAAATTTATACATCAGATTGGCGTTGTATTTATATGAGATAGTTTCTCCATGTCAACTATGGTCCTCTCACAGATAGCTCAACTTGCTTAATTACAAGTCGTGGTTGTCGCTAAGGGATCTCTCTTGTCTGCAATGTATCCACCATTTTCTATTAATAAAATCTAGAAAAACCCTAGATTTTGTTAATTAATATTTTTCAATAGGTACTACTGCGTAACCTTGCTGATTAGAAGTTTTCAAGGAGTGCAAATGCGTTACCTGCCTTGATATTATTTTTCTCCGCAATAATTAGCTAGCCAGATGTTTTCGGTACTTCATGTTAATTAAGAAAAGAGATTGATAGTCTAATGTTCAAATTAGGGTCACTAAGCAAGGAGTAACCCGGAAAGGTTTTTCATTACAGAAACAATTGGTAACCAAAGAGCTACAACCAGCTGGTACATTTTTTTTTTTTTATTACAATGCTGTTTTATGTACATACACGATTACTGACACTCTTAAACCAGCAATAGCTAGAAAATATAACCTTGACAATCACATGAACTATAAGACACGCGCGTGTGATATGTAGCACAAGAGGACCATCTGGTGAGCAATCACCTGTGAGTTACACTGAACTTAACAAAACCCTAGTTATGAACTTCATGTCCGACGCTCGGGCTGTGGCCTGAAGATGTGGACCCCAGACTTCTCGGAGGCGATGGCTGTGAGTCTTGTGACTCAGCCCCAACTTCAACCGAAGCTGTGGCAAGAGGCAAGCCGACACTTCCGACGTCGGAGTTGTTTAGGTGGCTGCCATCTGAATTCATGCTGTTGTTCTCCAAGGTTTTTCTGGCGCTAAGAAGTACCATCTTCTTGGTACTAGCTTGGAGCTTTGCAGATATGTTTTGGCTTGTTTTTTTCATTTGCCTTCCAACAGTAGGTTGAATATGCTGGTTAAAAAATAATAGCACCAGGAGGCAGGAAAAGAAAAGCTTAGGGGCCATAGAGAGAGAGAAGCTGAGCCAGATACCCTAATTCCAAGATCTTCATGGGTATTTATAGGGCTGAGAGGATCGTGAAATTGTTCTATTTCGCATAATTAGTGCTCAAGACATTGAGAAGTGGCAAATTATTATAGCGAAGAATAAAACAAGTGGGAACTACATCTCTGGATGGAAAATATTAAAGAATGTTTCTAGAAACCTGTTAAGGGTTAGGAACTACATTTTTGAAAAGGGATTGATACCATAAGTGTCATAATTATGATATGGCGCTCATGTCATAACTTATGGATCAAGCAATAGAATGTTATAACTTCTAAATAAACTTCACTTGAGTTTTATTGCAATCTCCCTCATTGGAAATTTTAATGCGGCATTAATTTTATATAAATGGTTTGGACATTAGCTCGTCGGAGAAATGAAGTAAACAAAATCATGCATAAACAACATTGTTTTGGCCCTTCTGTTGTCCTAGATAAATTAGCTTTATCTATAAAATATATATACAATAAGATCGGTTTTTTTTTTTAAATCTAGACACTCATTTAAGCAACATAATCAACGCTACTTCAACAAGCTAAAGGTTTATGTCTGACCAACCAAATTTTCCTCTTTCTTATTCTTTGCCTTAGAATAATTGTATAAACAAATATAATATGTGAAATACAAAATAAATCATAATAAATATCATTAATAAATTTTCATAGGGAAAAGTACCAAAAAAATCTTAAACCTATTATATTAGTATTAATTTAGTCATAAACTTTTCGATTGAACTAATTCAATCTTAAACATTTTCACATTGGTACCAATTCAATCCATTCGGCTAATTTATGCCAAAAATTATTGATATGGCACGATCAACACTAACGTGGACATCTTTAATAATATTTCAATGCTTTTTGAAAAATTTTGAATTTTTGAAATCATTTTTTCATTTTTTCTTTTTTTTACCTTTCACTTTTCTTTGCCTTTTCTTTTTGCCAATGGCCATAACTAGCACTAGCCACAGCCATGGTGAGGGTTGACCTCACCTGGGTCACCACTGGCCATCCAAGCAAAGCCCCTTCACCAAATTTGGTGAGGCCAACCCTTACTTGAGCCAAGGCAACCTCACCATGCCTTGCTTGAGCAAAGTTAGCTTCATTGAGCCTCGCTTGGGCTAGGGCAAGGCCTAGCGAGCATCACCCTTGCCTAGACAAGGGTCAACCTCCTCAATGCAAGGTAGACCATCGCCCAAGCGAGGACCTCGCCTTCTTCTAGGTGAGGCCCGAGCCTTACTTGGCTGTGCTAGACGACTAGCAAGGGTGACCCAGGCAAGGTTAGCCCTCATCGACCATGGCTATGGCTGATGGTCGGCGATGGCCACCGGCAAAAAGAAAAGGCAAAGAAAAGTGAAAAGAAAAAGAAAAAAGAGAAAAATTCAAAAAATATATATTTTAAAAATTCAAAAAAAAAATCAAACAAAAATATCAAAATATTATGAAAATGTCAACATCAGCACCAATCGTGACACGTTAGCAATTTCCGGCCTAAATTGGCTTGATGGACTAAATTTGTACCGATGTGAAAATGTTTAAGACTAAATTGATTTTATTGAAAGATTTATGAGTGAATTAATTCCAATATAATGAATTTAGGACTTTTTTGGTAGTTGTTTAGCTTCAAGTGCAACTGTCGCGACCTAAATTTTCAAGGCAATCCTAAAGTTTAGGTTAATGGATTACTAAGTCCGAAAACTTGGCACGGACCCTCCCAAGTCCTACCAATTGCAACTTGATAGAAATTAACTCATTTAAACATGCAATTTCAATTCAATTTGGAGCCGCCACTAATCAATTAGGGTTTGATTAGAAACCCAAATAAAGTATGGGAGAATACTTTATTTTTACGAACAAGAGATTCAATAAATCCGGGGACATGATTACGCTAGATTAATCTAACGCCCTTTCGGTACCTTTTATTTTAATTTCAAAAATATTTAGCAGACAATGTTGATTAATTTTAATTCAAGCTACTAACATGCAAATGGTGGTTATGCAAGTGCACAATCAATAAAATAACATTCAAATAAATAAATAAATAAATGCTAATAAAATGCATGTCCTAAACATGATTTCTAAATGACAGGACACCTACTTTTTCTTTTTCTTTAAAAAATATTAATTATATGCAATCTTAATTTAAACTTAATATGCATGAATTTTATTTTAATGACATATGAGATGCAATTCATGTGGCATAATTCAAATCATTACAATATGTGTGCAATCTAATTTACATAACCCTAAATATGCATATGATGTATGATATGAAATGTATGACGTGATAATTTTATATGCATGTTCTTTTTATGATTTTTTAATGATTTTTTTTATTACACATATGCAACCTGCACTAACAATGACAACATGAAATATGATCAATTATAAACTAATTTATTAACTAACCAAGTAAATGACCTCTTGTGTTTTCTTTTTCAAATGACTTAATGATTCTTATTAAAAAAGAAAATAATGATGCAATATTAATCTTAGGCCTTTTTTATTAAAAAAAATGCATGACTAGAATATTAAAATATTAACCTATGACCCACTAACTAAGGCGCAGCATGTGGTGTACACATTATGAAATCTATATAACCTAAATAACATTTTTTTTGTTCTTTTTTTGTTTTATTAAAGGAAAATTAACCTAATCCTATATGAATCTAAAAAATATCGAAACGCAAAGCTTTAAATATGAAATGCATATGGACCTAAGTACTTAAATTCTAGATATGACATATGATATGATATGTGATGTGCAAATAACAATGATGCATCAAAATACATGTACTATTGAAAATTTATCTATGTAAATCAATGACATTTCAATGATGCAAAGCAAATCATGAATTTGCCATGAAAAGTCAAAATAATCAAAAATCTAACCCGACGTCTCGCCGCTCAACATTTTTTATTATTATGACTTAATATGACAAATTTCATAATCGGATAAGAATAAATCAAAACAAATCAATGTTAGAATAAAAAAACTATGAGCCCAAACACTCGAACCAAATTTAGCCTAAAAATTTTACCTAGCTCGGAAAAATTATCTCCAAGATGGAAACCGGCGAGGAATGATGCCAAGTTCACCCTTCTCAAGCCTCAAGTGACCTGCACAAAGAAAATGATACCAACAGTACTAAACTTGCTGGACAACTTCGGATGAAGGTTGGTCGGCGTCGGAGCTGGCGAAGCTCGGGTGATAACCGAACCCGCAACAAAAACGGGGAGGCAGCGGGTGGCTCGTGGGCACAGCAGCAGCGGAGACCGGCAGACGAGCTGGGCGCCGGAGTGGAGTGGCGTCACTTCGGGCAAGGGACGCGATGGCGGAGCTCGTGGGTACGGAGGCACGAGCTGCGGCAGAACGGAGGTGCGGCGTTGGCTGACCGTCGAGGACAGAGGCGAAGGCTGGCCGTGGGTGTCAGGTAATGGCATCACGTGAGGAAAGCGGTGAAGGTCGACGGGGCGGTGCCTGATTGCTAGTGCGCCGGCGAGGAGATCGGCGGCTGGCGGAAAATGGGATCGAAGACTCGCGGGATGCAGGCGAGAAGGAGACGCGGCGAGGAGGTGAATTGGGTGGCACTCCGGTACGGTGGCGAGCGAACAGGAGGTCGCGAGTCTGCAACAGAGGAACTCGGGGCGGCGCGGCGGTCGCAGCTAGCTTCGGTACGGCGAGCAACGCGGGTAGGCAGGACGTCGGGCGCTGGGCGGACGTGGAGGTGATGGCATCTCACTTCGGCGGAGGTGCGGTTGCTGGACGCTGGGACGTGCAACGGCGGAGGTCTGGATGACCGGTTGAGCGGATGCGGACGGGGGAAGCTCCGGAGAAGATGAACAGTAGCTTTTTTTTTTTTTTTTCCCTTTTTTTTTCACCTTTTCTCTCTCTCCTATCACTCTCACGTCTTCTCTATTCTTCTTTTGCTTTTTGCTTTTTCAACAAAAGTTAAACCTTCACTCTTTCCTCTGTTTTCTCTCTTTTCACTTTTTTCAATTTTTGACGAAAAGAAGCCCCCCCCCTCGGTTCTGAAAACTTGCCCTCTTTTATAGAGGAAAGACTCAAAATTGTTGAAGATTTCCCGATATCTACTCATCTTCTCAACAAAAAATGGCTCCAAAAATCAAACGGTTAATTTTTTTTAAATTTTGAAATGAGAATATATTTTCAACAACAAAGATTTTCAAAAACCGAATTTTATTTAATTTATTATTTTTTAAAATATTAGGTGTCAATAGCAACCTTCAAATGTAATTTCAATATGATTTACACAAGAGAGTCAGGATTAAAAATCCCATATGAGACACATATAAAGTTGACACTATATTGATATAGTCTCTCTCCATCTATGAACTTAAGTTTTTCTATTATTATCTAGCATTACAATTCAATTTTATTGAAGTTTTCTTTGAAGGTCATTAAAGATTCACTAGAGTTAATGGGAGAATATGTATGCACAGCGTCAAGTCACTTGTGTCTCGATGATTAATTTTCAACTATTTATAGAGAAACTAGGATACATTTGTTACACATAAAATGAATGATTTAAAATATATTTTCTAAATATGATTGCTTATATCACTTACTGAACGAAAAATATTTTCATCATACACAAAAATAATTAGACATAAATTATTGGCGAATAATATAAACATTCTTCATTAACTAATTATTTCAAATAATACAAGTGATTTTTTTAGGGAATTAATTTCCAAATCAATCATTTTCTAGTGAAATAACAAAGTCTTAGACTGACTTGACTTTACAAGGGAGACTTGTAAAAAAGTTCCGATCTTTCATCTTTTTGAAATTAAATATTCATCTAACTTCACATCTACTTTTCAATACATCTCTTTTCTGTAAGAACTATTATCAAGACTATTAATTTTTATTCATCTTATTGTTTTCGAAATTAAATATTCATCTAACTTCACATCTACTTTTCAGTAGATCTCTTTTCTATAAGAACTATTATCGAGATTATTGATTTTTACTTTTATCTTTTTGGTCTGGTATTTTTTTATTATCAATTTTATAAATTTATCACACTAACTATCATGGAGTGATAATCACACACACAAAGATAACCCACATGCGAGTATTATTTTCCTGTCTAATTCCGTCAAATTATTGCAAAGTGGTAAGAAGGAAGTTGAAGATAATTGTCTAAAAAGTCATAAAGTTATTGTACGCAGGCCAACTCAATTCTAAACTTTTCAATTTAGCCAATTTATTCATAAACTTGTTGACGTTGTACTAATGTAGTCCTACCGATTAATGTTGGCTGAAAATCGCTAATGTGATATTCAAGTCAACAAAGATCATCCTACAAGACACATTTAGTCTTGATGTTGATGATTTTTACAATTTTTAAAATTTTTCTGAATTTTTTCCTTTCCTTTTCTTTTTTTTTCTTTTTTTCTTTTTTTCCTATTTCTATACGCCTATGTGACATCCTGAATTTCTGGTTTTGTTTTCAATTGAATGAGTCAGACTTTTCATTGAAGCGCCTATAGTTTTTTTCTCTGAGTTAGCCACTCACTAAATAACTAGCCTATCAAATGAAGCCATTAAGGAATTTAAACACAATAAACTTAAGAATTCGACCAGGAACTATCTACTCGACCATGCTAAATCAAAATCGATCAGAGATCGGAGATAGGTTGATTCGATAGAAGTATGTGATTAGTGTGTGGGTAATTCCACCTAATTACAAAATTCTCGTTGAGCTGCACTAGACCAATTTTTCTGTCATTTCTGTACCCTGTGTCCATATTTGAAACCTCGAGATTTTCATGACAACCGAGAGTCGCCAATGTGTCGAAGTTGGACAATGTGGTTCGAAAATAATTGGCCATGGGTTAATTGCACTAAAAAATTCTAAAAGCTACCCGGTAGGTTAGGTCAAGCTAAAATCGCACCAAATTAAAATTAACCGCGAATTTGAACTTGATTTCAGAAATTGAAAATTCTGTTATGTCACGATTCATTTTAGGACCATCGACTCACCTTCCGAAGATTTTTCTGCAAACCTGGATTTTTGGCGAAAATTCAAAGTAAGGCCATTTTTAACCGGGAAAATCAGAGGACCGTTTTTGGTCGTGTTTTTTTAGGATTCAAGTTAGTTCAATTGACGAAGAAAAATCCTAAGAGGGATGATGGCATCTTTGCTGGATTTATGGACTCCAAATTGAGTTAAATTGGAGGAGAATTGAAGGGGAATTGAATAAATTGAGTGGCAAATGTTCCAAAATTTGTAGATCTTGGGGTGTGCAACATTTGGACTACTTGGAGACTTGTTGAGGAAGCTTTGGTAGCTGCAAATCGGCTGAGGAAGACAACCAAGTTGGTGGGGGCAAGCACTCGAGAGTTTAGGATATTTTGGTGGCCCCCTTCATTTTTAGTAGCCTTCTTCTTCTTCCCCCGGCTACTTTCTCCATTTGTGTGCTGTTGAGAGCTTGAAGGAAACCAGAAAACTGAGCCAAGCCAGCCCCTACCCGTCGACCACCTGCTTGCCACCATCGTAACTCACCGCGTCGCTAGCAAGCTACTCTGTCCCCCCGTGCACGCCGTCCGCTTGTCCCATGCCACCTCACCATCCCCCGTGAACCCTAAGCCACTATCAAGCCTCCGTCCAGCCGTCAAGCCAGCCCCGAAGTTGCACCACCCTCATCGTCCAACCATCATCACCCCCGCCTGCCATCTAGTTGCACCTTAGCCATTCCAGCCAACCAAGCCGCTTGGTCGAGCTCCCTCGAATAGCAAATCAAAACCAAAAGCCAAGCCAGCCATGAGGCTTCAGGAAGCTTTTCTAGGCTCGTCTGATCCTCCGTTGGTGTCTTTGTGAGCTTGGTTGTTGCCCGTCTCCGCGTTGCCAACGTCGTAGACTCATCGGATCGCTAAACCGGTGAGTTTACTTGCTAAACTTTGCTTAAGAAGTTAGTGATGCTTAGGAGGTTATTAGTTTAGGCTAAGTATGGTTTAGGAGGTTAATTAGAATGGATTAGTGATTTAATTATCCGTTTGTGCAAGTTAGGTAGTTAGAACGGATAAATTAGGGACTAAAGTAGTCTTACCATTTATCTAGATAGGTTCGAAAATTTTCTAGACCCATTTAGGTGGTTAGATTAGAGTTTCCGCCTAAGTTGCTATTTATTGCATTTAAATTGAATTATTTAATTAATTTTGGTATTTATTTGATTATTTAATATTTTCCGGAAATTATACCGGGATAGCTGGTAATTGGAATTTCGTGTTGATTGCAATGGTATGCTTGGTTTATTTAAATGAGTGTTAAATTGTGCAAATTGAGTGGTGATCGTAATTTTGAGTATTCAATTCAAAATTTGGAAAATTTGGTAATTACTTAGAAATTATTAAGTGTCGGGTTTTGACACCGAAAATGGTTTTAAAGACTATGTCAAATAGTGGGATTTAAAAAGGAAGGGTATCAGTTTTTCTAATTCAAATTAACCATGTACCCACACATGATTATTTTTATCATGTGTTTTTAATATGAAGAAAATGGGGCCAAGTACGTTATTTTAATTGGGACATTTGAATGCAAAGCACAATGTCTTGGCTAAGAATTGGATGGGTGCATGAATGGTTACAAGAACTTGTCCCGAGCTGTTGAGCTGGACATACCCCTATATGGGATGCCCTACCAATGGATGTCGGTCGTAATAGATTCTAGACCAATGCTCTTTTATGGAATGCTGTTAATGTAGTGATGTTGACGTGCTTGATGGGACGAGACGATGCCTAGCTATGCTAGAAAACCATCAACCTTTGAGTAGGAAGTGCCCATGTGTGGCCGTGATTAACAATTGGAACGCATGCTAAGTGAAATTGACGCGCCGGATTATGGGACAAAATTGTATGTCAAGAAATAGGATGTGTCATAACAATTTCACCCTATAATTGGGACCCCCTGTGGTTGTTGAGATGAAAGTGTTGGCATTCCAGTTGTTTGAGCATGAATACTATTATGTCTATGATATAAATCATGCTGACATGCAGGAAGGATCTGAGACGAGGTAAGTCTCTGTGATTGTGTGACTATGTGGTTAGGACGCCTTAAACGTATTTCCTTCCTAGTCGAAGTTTAGGGGGTGAACTTGTTGAGACATTTTCTCAACCCATCATGAGCTCAATATTTTCAGGTCCTTAGATAGTAGTTCCTCTAGAACGTTTTGGATAACCGTGGGCTATTACTAAGCGGGGATAGATGTTTGGATCCCTGATAATCATTGGGTCTATGAGTTGATCGTGATCACTGTCTAGGTCAATGAGGGCCTACTTGAGAGGATTACCGCATCAATTCAAGGTGTGGTTCCGTCATGGGCTCAATGGAGACAGGGTGGGTCCCCTCCAAGGTTTTGAGATCCCCGCAATGGTTGTCGACGCCGCTTTTGGCGAGGGTGCAGCTAACCCTACTAATGGAGCTATAGAGGACCTAGTGCCCCCGAAGCCGGTGGAGTCCAAAGAATTAGTGAACGTGTCTGACTAGTAGGTTATAGGATAGTTGTTTTTTGAAAGCCGGTCTTTTGTAGACCTTTGTTTATAAACTCAGCTATGTATAAAGGTGTTTAATTCGCTTCCGCATATATATTAAAATGAATGGGTCGGCAACGTGTCCTGGGACGTTTTAATTTTATCAACCACCAAGGGATGGGCATGCGCTCGAGAATCCGGGCATAACACCTATCACCAATGCCTTAGCAAAAGGAAAAAGACAAAAACAATTCAAAAAAAAAGTTAAAAAATTACAAAAATCAAATGCGTTAGCATCATTCGTCCATGCCAGTCGTGCCACATAGAATGACTAACACTAATTTGACCACCACATTAGTTATTTTCAACCAAAATTGTCTAAAAAGATTACATTGAATAATATCAAAAGACTAGGATTAAATTAATTAAATTAAAAATTTAGGACTAAATTGAATGCCACACAATAGATTTAGAACTTTTTGGATAATTTTCCCAAATAAGTCATCAAAACTACAAAAACATATGTGAATCCATAGTCATATATCTTTCATGAACATTAATTCTCAAACAAATGATGGAGAGCCTCATTCATCATAATGTTTTCTACCTTTCAAAGCTCCAAAAAGCCAATTCCCCTCAAAGGCACCATTACTACAAAGGGAATATTACCAAAATAGTTAAACCTATTATAATTTTTCCAATTCAATCCTAAACCTTTTGCATTTATGACAATTTAGTCCACCCAACCAATTTTAGATGGCGAACGCTAACGTGGACGCAACCGACAATGGTTGTTGGCTGACACTGACGTGTCAATTTTTCAATTTTTTTTCAATTTTTTTTTTCTCTCTTTTTTTTTTTTTTTTTTTGGTTGTCTCTTTTCTTCTTCCTTTGGCCAACCACCGAACCAGCCAAAGGTTAATGCCAATGAGGTCAACCTTGTTGGCCACTAGGGTGGCAAGGGCGAGGTCGAGAGCTAGCCTTATCATTGCTAGGCAAGGGCAAACCCTTCCGTCATTGGGCAAGGTCGAGCTCACCCAGCCATGGCAAGGCTTGCCCTCACCAACTTGCCATCACGACACTGTCCGAGGTCTCGCCCAGCTAGATCTAGGGGAGCGCAAACTCGACCTCGCCCAACGATAGCAAGGCTCGCCCTCACCCATGATGGCGAGGCTAGCCTTCGCCCTCATCATCACAACACTAGCCAAGGTTTTGCCCAACCAGATCTAGGTAAGGGTGAGCTTCACCATGGCTAGGTGAGCTTGACCTCATCCAATTACAATGAGGCTAGCCCTTGCCCTTGTCGTCACAGCTATGGCCGAGGTTTCACCTAGCCAAATCTACACGAGGCTCACCCTCACCCTTGCCCTCACCCTCGCCACATCGTCCAACTGGATTTGGGTGAGCTCAATCTCGACCTCACCACCCCAATGACTGGCAAGGCCTAGCCTCTTGACCAACTAGAGGAAGAAGAAAAGAGAAAAAAAAAATTTTAAAAATTTTAAAAATTTGATATGTCAACATCAGCCGAACTACCATGGCACATTAGTAACAGCCAACCAAAATTGATCAGATTGACTAAATTGGGACAAACATAAAAGATTTAAAACTGAATTGAAAAAATTACAATATTTTTAGGACTGTTTTGGTAATTTTCTCTTAATACAAATGTCTATTGTATAACATTATTCTCCCAATTAAATCAAGAACTAAATTTCTTAACTAATTGGTCAGACAAAGTGCAAAGTAAAAGTTAAATCGTCCCTTAGGAAATTACAAAGAATATAGGTACGTACAGAGTTTAAGTTGTACCAAGATTATTATTTTTTTAAAAGAAAAAAATTGGCTACCAATATTTCTTACAAGTTGTAATAACCTATAAATGAGATCTAACAGAGGCGTTGTTTTCCTGACTTCATCAATGTAATAAAAGCTAACATTATTTCGAACACAAACATTAGACAGACGTCATCATTCAAAGGATCCTCCTCGAAATTTTACAAACAAATCAAAAGGTCAAGGAAACAGAGAAGGCATAAAATCAGAGAAGGCCTTGAAGAATCTAGCTATTTAATAATGGCATCAGATATTCAAACATCACATCTCTGAAGTGACTACCATGGGACCAAACTCTACAGGACTACTAAAGGTAATAAAATCAAATTTCAATCATAACTTTTGTTTAATTAATGCAGAGCTACTCCAAGCTCCCTAAAAAGAGAAGACTGGACAAAAAGGAGAATCAATTCCATTATAACACATGAACTTTATACATAGGCCACATACAGAAATATTCCAGAGTAAGAATATCCTCTCAATTTATTGAGAGTAACTGTCTTTCAATTATGTCATGGAGGATACGGTTAAAGCAAAAAGTTTCTCTTGAAAGGGCCTAATGCTTTCTTCACTGCTAAAAACGAAAGAGGACCAGAAACCGAGCCCACCACCTGCCAGGGGACCCAGCCAGAACAAGAGGCCGAAAGAAAATGAGAATTAAAGAAGTTTGGTACAGATTTAGACTTTGTAAGTATTGTCGCCTGTAAGTTACATAAATTATCGTAGTAATCTAATAGCCTCATCTGTGAAACGGGTAAAAGTATTGGCTGTTGGAAGAGAAGCAGCAAAGTTCGAATTCCGGTGAAACAAAAATGACTTGACTTGTAAGACAAGCCAATATGGGGATGTTAAAAATATTTCTCGAAATCAAACCCATAAAGGAAAACCTATCCAAGTAGGCTTTCTTACTTGAGTAGATTTCCTATTTTGATCCATATTTTTAGCCCTTTGAGTGCTAAACGAGGTGCGAAGGTAATTGGGAGTTGGAAATACTGAGAATGTTTAAGTGCCTTGAGTATAGTTGTAATCTCTATTTTATTGCTTAATTTAAAGTAAAATCACGTGTTGCTTTCCTCTTGTTGGAATAGGTCCTATCAACCAAACCACATAAATTCGGTGTCTAATTTATTTCCTTGCTTGGTTGTTGCTTGTTTTCGCAACAATGGTGAATAAGTTATTGGCTAACTATATGCAATAAGATGCGCAATTAAGTTAAAAAGTGCCCATATTCCAAGCTTTCTGAAATCAAGTTAATAGGCAACAATCGAGTGAACAAAAGCGTGCCTATAACCGGCGAGAGGGTGGCGGCTTGAGTAAAAGAAATGATCATAGAAAATATGAAATATGGATAAGACCAATTTTTGAAGAAGTAACGGCACTTACTCCTTGACACTTACTATAACCCATATAGGATTTTTATGGAATTTGTTGGTTTATGTTTGAGGTTGAGACTATCTTTTGGGTTTGCTTTAGTATTTAGAGAGATTATACTTAATGGTCAAAGTATCGGTCAAAAGTTCACCAATTTGATCTGGATACATTCATTTTCTATTCTTCATTTTTAGGGCACTAGTTATATGCAAGGAGAACTCTAAAAGAATAAGTCATATAAATAATGTTGGCCGGTTCAAGATTTAAGTTCTTTACTGAAACATATAAAAGATTGGTATGTATACCTTATGCAACTTCCTAGTCAAAAGTAGTCATGTCGTTTTCTGTACACGAGGTTTAGCAATTCTTATGTTAAATCTCTGCCCATCATTCATGTGGTTATTTCCCATTTAAAATCTGAATATAACACAAAGATCTTCTGTCCTAAAAATTTCCTGGTCACAACATGACGTCGGGTAAGATTGAGAACAAAGTCGTAGTACAACGGAAAACTGGAATATCATACAACATGCAACGCATATGATAGCTGATACACAATTCCGGCATAATTAGCCGTTCATTTCTAAACAAACCTCATTAATTTTAATTTTATTACAGAGTTCGATACCGAATTGACAGATAATTTTATACACATCAAGCAGAACCATTTCCAGAGGAACTGAAGAACAACATTTTGGGACATGAGACCCAACTGAACCGGAATTGACAAGACTTACACAACTAAGCTTCCACTTTCTATTTTGAAGTATTTAGGCTTTTGGTTCCTCATTCTGAACAGCATGGCCAACACCGGGGCTGTGACCTGGTCTAGTGGCTTCGAAATCATCTGTTATCCCCATAACGGTTAGCCTTTCTTCATCACCGCTCGGAGTTTTCAGTCGAACAGCTTCCTTCTTTAAGCCATCGAAAGAATGGCCCACTCCAGGGCTGCTCCCAGGGGTTGTGGGGCGGAAATCATCCTTGTCCAATGCCTCTGACTCACCTAAATTGGCTGCCTGATCATGTGCTGTAGGCGAAGCAACCAACTCCTTCCCCGCATCAGAATGATCATCGTTCGTAGGAGTCTGACTTGGAGTGAGAAAATGCAATGCTTGTTTGTGCATTGGGTCGTAATTTATTGCATGGAGTTCGTCCTCCCATGCTGATTTTATCAACCTTCCCTCAGAAGTTCGAATTGCATCGAACGCGATGAAGGTGAAAATGATCATAAATATCGATATGACTTGCGAATCAGCCATAGCCAGAGAAGCACGGAAAAGGAAGTTTGATTTTCTACTTTGAAGCGAGCAATGAGAAGAAATATGTACGCGGAATATAGTCAACCGAATGAGAAGCACTTGAACTCCGCACTTCTATTTATAGGCCAGAGAGTCTTTGTGAGAATCTTAACTCACTGCCCAGTTACATATAAAAATTATGCATGTCTACTTCTCTGTCGTTCGTCTTCTCGTGGATGGTGATCATTGCAAGAAGATCATTCAGAGTGCATCACTCATATATTATGTCCATATTATTGCAAGAGCATTATCTCTCTCCTTCCCCCAACCCCCCCCCCAAAAAAAAAAAAAAAAAAAAAAAAAAGAGGCCCCTCTATCCCTCCCTCCCTCCCTCCCTCTGCGTGTTGTGTGTGCTTGTGTTAATGTTGTTATATTTACCCTTTGCCGATGATTTTAATATACCCATTTAGAAAACTTCCTAATATATTTTGAAGATTGACAAAACCTTTAATAAGAGTCTGTTGAATCTAACAAAAGTATTTTCAAGTGATATTCATGAAGAAACAATATTCAAACTCTACTTATTATCATTTGGATATTACGTCTGAAATTCTGATTATTCACTTCATGGACATCATGGATATCATTAGAGTTTGGCAACTATATAAGGATATCAGCAAAGCTTACATGTGAATATTGTCAAGATGTTTGGCGTCTTTAGACTCTATGCAAAGTCTATTTAAACTCAGGGAGTATTTAGACTTAGACAGTATCATATGATCGAGAAGTCTATTTAGACTCAAAAACCTATTAGACTTTGTTCCAAATATCATCAGACTCAGAACTGTTTAGACTATTTTCCAAATATCATTAAATTCATAGACATATTCAAACGCAAATTCCAGTTCTTATAACTATATAGCTAGTGATCTGGCTTATATTTCACTTATAAAAAATAATGATTTATCTTGAATCTTAAAAATTGTTTTGCAATGATATTCATCAAAAACCTTTGCACTGATGATCATTCTACTGTCATTGTTCGGACTCAAATCTTGACTACTTTACTACCAATTTAAATTTGTCAAGATTTTTTAAAATCACCTATTCACCAACCCCTCTAGGTGATATTGCTAGCACCAACGATACCATTGTAAACTTCCAACTAAAATTGGCCACTGCTCCCTTTGACCTTTCGATTGTGGTGAAGAAAACTCTTTTGTAGTTTTGAGTAGGGCATGTAATATGACAACGACTATTCTTGATTGACCTCGTCTCGTGGTTTCCAAAAGAATTTTGGGTGCTTATATAGTAACCACAAAGGACAGCTAATAATAAGTGCCACTCCACCATGGATTTAGGTCGTGAGAAGGATACGTCAGGTTCAAGCACGCGATGAAATAATCTTGCACATTACTCTTAACTTGCCCTACAATCAAATGCCTCACTAACTTGAGTAAAAGAAGAGTCCTCAATGATATATTTTGGAACTTGATGAGAGTGCTAGTATGAACACCTAGAGGGGGGTGAATAGGTGTATAAAATAAACCTTGGCAAATATATGCGAAATAAAATAAACTTCAAACAAAGGAGTTAAGGAAGAGAATAAGAACACAAGATTTATAATGGTTCGGCTTAATCCAAGCCTACGTCCACTCTCCCACGCTAACAGCCTTCTTGGCTGGATTCCACTATGCAATCAACAAGAGATTACAACTTTGAGTGCAAAAACTTAGTAGATCACACTATCTCACTAAGTCACTCTTTTGGTATTTCTCTCACGATCACAAACGTTTAAGCTCTCAAGAGACAAGTATATGATCGAAGGTCGCTCAGACTTTGGAATTATAAATTCTACGTTCTGTCTCTTACTTGCTCATCGGTCCATGATCTCCTTAAATACTCCTCCACTTCCAAACTACCCGTTGGACAGTATCCTGGAGAATCGTCTTCCAATATACCCATTGGACAGCTCTGTATCTAGAAGATTTGGTAGCCGTTGAGTGACAAAGGTAGAATCCCAAATTGATTTCAATCGCCCATACAAATGAAATCTTGGTTTCCATAAGTAAAGCTTCTTCGTATAGAAAGATCTTGTCTTCAACATCCAATTGTCAATCAATTAGATTGAGTCAATCAAATCAATCTTGATGTGGAATCTAAACCAGATCACTAGCCGTTATATGATTGGGCTTGAGTTACGTTTCATTGAATCTGGATTATAAAGTCTGAGAGCAATAGACTTTACAATCTGAGTCTGTAGACTTTACAATTTGGGTCTGAACATATCTGCTTCTAAACAGATTTAGCTTTAAGGTCTGTACCTAGTTCAGCTTCATAATAGAGTCTATCTTCTGGTTCAGCTTCAACATAGAGTCTGTCTTCTGGTTCAGCATTCACGTTCAGTCTGGAATTAGTTAGGGTTGACAGACTTCTGATGTAGAACAGACTTTGACACTAAAGTCTGGTAGTCTTCAAACTTTGAGTCTTGAGTCTAGCAATCTTCAGACTTTGAGTCTTGAGTCTGGCAGTCTTCAAACTTTGATAATATTCTCTACATGTTCTAACATCTGCATGGTCTATTACTCAACCATCAAACATGTTAGTAGCCTTTAATTTATTTTGTCATCTTCAAAATATCATAAGGGATTTCCCTAACACTTGACACTTTTGAATATGTATGACTGTTGATAACGACTGGACTACCATGCGCGATAGATCGGGCAAGACGTGACCGAAAAGATTTGATTGCATCTTCCTTTGAAGATTCAAGAATACATTGATTCAATTGATTGATTTTTGCACAGTAGGTTTAGAACTAATACTACAATTTTTTCATAAACTTAGAGCGTTTGTGATAACCATTCTACTTCTTACCAAAATTATTTTGTCGATCTTGAAAATAGGTTTAGAACAAAAATCTGTTTGGTAATACAATTTCATTTTTTTTATTTATTTCTAGAACAAATTTCGAGACTAGAAATAGGTTTGGAATAGAAATAAAAAGAAAAAAAAATTTATATTTCTCTATTTCCAAAATGGAAATGAGAAATAAATTTCTCATTACTCGCCCACTTTACTAGCTGGCTACTCACCTGCCGCTGCCCGCCGTTTGCCACCACCAATCACCAACCACCATCTATTGTCCATCAGCAGTCACCTAGCAGCCAGTTAGCAGTCGACCGGCGGCCAGCCACCGATCGCATGTGTCGGTTGCTAGCCACCACTACCGCCTAAGAGAGAGAAATTTTATGTTATTATCATTTCTTTTTTAGGACAAATTTTTGTTTTGTTATCAAACACGTATTTCTACTCAAAAACTCATCTTGGGAATAGAAATATAAAAATCTATTTCTAGAACATAAATTAATTTTTTGGAACGGAATGCTTATCACCAGTGCTCTTACTCTGTATATAATATATCATGGTTGTTTCGATCATTTCTTTGGAATAATAGGTAAAGAGAACCTCCTTACAATAAGGAGGAAATACCAAGAGATGACGACATTTAACGTATAGATGATCACATGACGAGCAAATTTGGGCTTCCCCACCACAATCCACATGCACCAAACATTCAGGGATTCTTTTTACTCTCCACTTGGAGGAGAAGAGTATAAAATGTTGGCCGCTCATGTGCAAGCTCAAACCATTATCTTTGGTCGACAAATTCAATTGAAATACCAAATGTCTCTGTCCTTTGTTGTTTAACCCTTCAGTTTCTCGATTGTTATCATCATTAAGCTTTTAAAATTGGTTTTGAACGTGCATGCTTAGCCGCACATATAAGATTCTTTTGGTTGATTGCTAACAAACTAAGGATCATCTTACCGAAATTTTTCAGACATTGATCAAATATACTTAATTTAGTTTCTTAATGAGTGTGTCTCTAGAGTACATTTACAAAACTCATAAAATAAAGAATTATGCTTCATACACTAAAATTTATTTGTTAAGTTGTGAGGTGAGAATAGCATCTTAGTAAATGGGAGGGTGATATTCAATATCCAATAAAACTATGTCACATCACTTTGTGTACTATTTAGTAGACCATTCTCAGCAAATCTAGCTTTACTCTAACAATAGATAATTTCTTTAACAGTTGTAATCATGACGCAATGTTCACTTTAACAGGTTGGGGCATTGAGTCATATTTAAAGGACGTTTCAGTTGGAAAAGTAGATGACTTTTAGAGTCTGGAAAAAGTCGGTTGCTGTTAAGGTGATTGAACTTATGTTGCAGAAGCACATGTTGTAACTGATGTTGCTAGTATGAGTACCTAGAGGGGGGTGAATAGGTATACAAAGATTTTTCTTGATAATTTCTGTATACTTGCGCAATACTTAGACAGTTCAAGGATTAGCGAAAGATAACAATCAATGTAAGACTGAGTAAGGAAAGAGAGAATTAAACACGCGGTTTATAGTGGTTCGGCTTGATCCAAGCCTACGTCCACTCTTCGCACCGACAGCCAATTTGGCTGGATTCCACTATGAACAAAGAGATGTTACAGTGTTGTTCTTCCTTGATCTCTCGATGTAGATGATCTACTACACTCGCTCAAGGTATCACCAAGTATAAACACTCTCTGTGTATACAATTTCGCTCGGATTGTATCGACTAATAATCAAGGTGCTTCAGACTCTGGAATTTTTCTATCAATCACGTTCTCTAAGACAACTAGAATGTCTTCCTTTTTATACTCCTTTATGCCATCATACCGTTGGCACTTACCAAAGGAATTCCTCCAATCTACCCGTTGGACGGAATCAATCAAGAAAATCATTCGAGCTATAAAAAGAACCTGACGATAGCCCATCAATCATGTTCGCCCATACAATCAGGATCTTGGTTTCCAAGAATAGAACATTCCAAGAATACTTCATCGACCATCGGATCTTCAATTGATCTTGATACGAACAAAAGAATCCGTTATGATTATCCAGCCAAAAAGATCTTCTCCAGACGATAGGATAAAATCCTCAACCATATACTTCGGCTCTGGATTTCTTTCGTCCTTTGGATCGAAAGACTGTCAATGAGAATGGTCTTGAGTCTTGAGTCTTGATACTTGAGTCTTGAATCTTGAGTCTGGTGATCGAAAGTCTTCAAACTTTAAACTAGACGATCTCGCAGATATCCAGACTAGATCGAAAGAAATGTTTTGTCGCTTCAAAATATTCCGGAACGGTTTCTCCAACAATCTCCCCCTTTTTGATGGTGACAAAACTTTCCTGTAGATTTGAACCACTTTGACCTGCAAAAACATTTCTCAAGCAATATGGCAATCTCATAAAGATTTAACAAAACAACCAGACTCGCACCCACAGAAAATTGGTTAGTCTTTCATGAGTAATACAATATAACAATACTTGAAATGAATGCAAACAGTCAAGCATTTAAATCCACAGCCAATTCGTCGATTCAAGTTCATATCCAAGTTCACTCAAGTTCAAAAACAAACACATTCAAAACACATTCAAACAAATTTAAAGTCAAAGAAAGTTGGTTGATTGGTTGGTTCAAATTGCTTTCTCCCCTTTTTGTCAACATTAAAAAGGTGAGAAAGATGTCATGTCTGCTTGGGAATGCGCACAATCTGAAATCCCCATGGACTGGACTACTCCTTCGAGCTTCTTCAAGTCTTCCCTCGTTGAGCTACCTCTTCTCCCTTGGCATTGGTTTGCGGTTGTAGAGCGAGGTCTTTCATTTTATCCTCCGGGTAATCGAAGATGCTTGTCCAAAGCATTCTTCAAGGCTTGAATTTCACAGTCCGGGGCATAGATTTGGCCACGCATTTCCGAAGAATATCCATGATACGACAAAAATCTGCAGAATTGTCCGTCCGTGTACTAGCATTGGCTTTCTCGATGGAGTGAATGCAGACGATGGCGCTTCGTAAAGTCTTGCAGATTTGGTTCGACGTATCGTGACCTTCTTCGTGCAATTGAGAAGCCTGAAATTCTTACGTCGGTGCTGCTGGAGATTGTCGTAGACCTTCACTATTGGCAGCATGAGGTGAGGACCTCTCTTGCTCACCAACTCCCCCGTCTCTAGGACATCAAGAGGAGAAGAGTGATGATCATGCTCTTCGTATCCTTTTCTCCAGATTCAGCTGCAGACTTTTCTTGCTCTTCTTCTCCTTCTTCTTCAGCTCTCGTCTCTCTCTCTCTCGCTCTTCTTCTTCTCTCGTTCTTGTCTTCTTCTTCTTCTCTCGTTTTCTTCGTTGTTCGTTGATTGGGGGGAACAGTAACGTCTTGTCCTTATCAAGAGCAGTGATTGTAAGATCTTCCTCCTCCTCTTCATCTTCCAAGATGAGAGTTCTCTTCCTTTTTGCTGGGGCACCAATGGCTTCCTTTCCCTTTCTTTTTGAAGCAGACGGAACTGGAGTCTTCACTCTGAATTTCTCCATTGCCTTAGAAAGTTCTTTCAAACGCATCTTGGTCAACATCTTTAAACCTACCACCATCTTATCGCACGGTCGAACACAGAGAGTGTGTGGCGGTTCAATATTCATGTGTCTGAAGATCCTGGTCACTGACACTGGATAAGGCAATTGTCCCTTGTCTTTCGACATTGCTCTGTACATGTGAAAGAGAATAGTGTGAGGGAGAGAGAACTTCTTCCCAGAGTTGATTGCGTACATCAATTTGGCTTCAGAATTAGACACATCAGTCTTTGATGTAGACTTCGGCCTAATGCAATTGATAACAATTTTGTGCAACACAATGTTGATGGCACGCATCCTTGAATAGATGATTTTTCCCTCAATATCTCTATCTTCGACAAGGTCCATTGTGGCACGAGCAACCGAGACTTTGACTGGTTGATATCGTGCCCGTTCAACTCCAAGTATGTCCGCCAACATATCCACATCCAACACATAATCCCGATCTCGAACACCGAAAGATATTCTATTCGCATCAATAAAGCTAAGATTTGAATAGAAATATGCAGTCAGTTGAGCATATCCGTCCGTGGTGTGTCGGTGCAAAAATGTTCCAGTTGAAGCAGACTAAACTTTTCTCTCAATTTCACATTCACAGCATCTAGAAAATCGAAGTCGACACTTCTAGGGTTTATTACCCCTCGCTTCAGCAATTTGAAGAACAAAGTTTCCTGTTCCTTTGATTTAAATAACTCCATCCTCTTTCCCTTCACCTTCGCAGCAACACCTAATCTCGGTTGAAAATCAGTGAACATTTTGTCATCGTCGTTCCCATCAATCAAATTTGGGCCCGACATCCGAGGGTCACTCGGAATATTTGCAAGCGCTTCCTCTCGCTTTACCTTTGGGAGCAATTCCCAAATCCTCCATTTTCTTCAGAAAAATGTACTCATTCCCATAGTTCTTTCCTTTAAGAAACTCATCCACATATTTCATCGGAGTCGCAGTACTTTTCAATGCACGGTAGAGTTTGTAAATATAAGAGGGTTTTTGGACTCTTACTGGGTCTGCGTCCTCGATTACCTCTTCTTCTGGATGTTGACCCGCACCTTGTGGGGTAGAAGGCGTTGAGTGACGTGGTGGAGAATGAGTCGGGTTCGATGCCGACTCGAAAGTTCTTCCTCTTCGTGAGATCGAAGTGGGTAGGTCCCTCCTTCATCCTCTCGTGGTCCCCTTGACGCGATTCTTGAGGACTTCCTTGAAGACGACATTCTTCTTGTCTCTAAAAGATTTCTTTGATTGTTTTCCCAAGAAAAATATGACAACTTTCTCGAGGATGAATTCGAAGTAAAAACCAGTTTGAGAGGAGAATGCTTTTAGGGTTTTGAAGATTGAAAGAGAAACCGTATATATAACTCGTTTTGAAAAGGGGAAGTTTAATCGGTACAAGGAAAGTGTACGAATACCTCTTTTCTAAATCAATAACGCCAAAATTAAACCTTTTGAAAAGACAAGTTTTTCACGGAGAAAATGACTAAGCGAAAGATCATACCTTTTCGAGTTTAGATAAAGTAACAACTTACGTCTATAGTCATCAACGTCCGAGTCCGAGAAATTTGAGTCGATGAGATTTGAGTCTCGATGGTTATCAACTTTCGAGTCCGAAGGTTGGAGAGTCTCTAGACTTTAACTTCTTCGAGCTTCAAAATGTTGAGTCTCGGAGCGGATAAAATCAAATTGATTTTTCTCCAAAGGCTTTGTGAATATATCTGCTAGTTGACCTTTTGAATCAACAAATTGAATCGAGATTTCTCCACTTTGAATATGATCTCTAATAAAGTGATGTCGAATTTCTATATGCTTTGCTCTTGAATGAAGAATTGGATTTTTGGTGAGATTGATTGCGCTGGTGTTGTCACATTTGATTTTGTGCATGAGTCTTCAATCCCAAAGTCTTGTAGCTGTTGTTTTATCCATAGAATTTGTGAACAGCAGCTTCCAAGGGCAACATATTCTCGCTTCGTTGTTGAGAGAGCTACGGTGCTTTGTTTCCTTGAAAACCAAGACACCGTCCCTACTTCCAAGTAACCGGCAAGTTCCCGAAGTACTCTTTCTATCGACTCGCAGCCGGCCAGATCTCGCGTCTCGAATATCCTTAAGATTAAAGTCTCCCTTCTTAGGATACCAAAGACCCATACTTGAAGATGAAGCAACGTATTTAATGATACGTTTTGCAGCACTGAGATGAGATTCTTTAGGATCTGATTGAAACCTAGCACAGATACAAACACTTAACAAAATGTCAGGTCTAGAAGCAGTAAGATAAAGAAGTGAACCGATGATGCTCCTGTACAGCTTTTGATCAACTTTCTTCCCTTCCTCATCTTTGTCTATCTTCAAAGAACTTGACATTGGTATATCAGTCTTCTTGCAATTTTCCAATCCAAATCTTTTGACAAGATCATTTGCATATTTTTCTTGGTTAATGAAAGTTCCTTCCTTCAATTGTTTTATTTGAAGGCCCGAAAGAATGTTAATTCTCCCATCATACTCATTTCAAACTCATCCCGCATAGACTTAGAAAATTTCTTGCATAGACTTTCATTAGAGGGTCCAAAAATAATATCATCAACATATATTTGAACGAGTAAAAAGCTTTTGTTTTCCTTTTTGATGAATAGAGTAGTATCTACTTTACCTTTAACGAAGCCGTTCGTAATAAGAACTTACTTAGTATGTCGTACCAAGCTCGAGGTGCTTGCTTTAGACCATACAGAGCCTTTTCAGTCGAAGACCGAGTCCGGCTTCTTTGGGTCTTCAAATCCAGGCGGTTGTTCCACATAAACTTCCTCTTGGATAAATCCATTTAGGAAAGCACTTTTGACGTCCATTTGGAATAACCTGAAATTTTTGTAACAAGCAAACGCAAGTAATAGACGAATAGCTTCTAACCTTGCTACAGGAGCGTAAGTCTCATCATAGTCTATTCCTTCTTCTTGTGTGTAACCCTTGGCCACGAGTCTTGCTTTATTCCGTACGACTTTTCCTTTTTCGTTCATCTTGTTTCTGAACACCCATTTGGCTCCAATAACAGTTTTACCTTTTGGTTTAGATGTCAATTCCCAGACATCGTTAATGTTGAACTGCTCGAGCTCTTCTTGCATAGCTTCAATTCAGCTTTCATCGATAAAGCTTCTTCTATGCTTTTTGGTTCAATTTCGAGATGAGAGCCACAAAGCACTAGACTCTTCACGTCTTTTGGATCTAGTGCGAATTCCTTCATTAATTTCGCCTATAATGAGATCTTTAGGATGACTGGACTTGTGCTTCCAGTTACTGGTTGATTTTTCTGGATGATGATCTCTTTCTTTATTTGAATCTTCATGAACATCTTGACGCTGGTCTTCCAGAGTCTGAGATACTTTTTGAGTTGAAGGCCTTGGAAGGTTCGGAGCATGTTCGACTCTTCATATTGAGTCGACTGGGTTCATCTTGCGTAGAGTCTTGAAATTTGACATTCATTGACTCCTCCACCGTCTGGCTTTTCTTGTTATAGACTCGTAGGCTTTGCTTGATGTAGAATATCCAAGAAAGATGCCTTCATCGATCTTTCTTCAAACTTACCAACTCGATCTTTTGCATTTTTCAATATAAAGCATTTGCAACCAAACACATGAAAGTATGAAACAATAGGCTTCTTACCTTTGAATAATTCGTAAGGGGTTTTCTCAAGAATAGGTCTTAGGAAGACTCTATTGATGATATAGCATGCTGTTGAAACTTGACTTCAGCCCAAAATTGTGAAGAAATTTTGCTTTCAATTAAAAGAGTTCTAGCCATTTCTTGAAGAGATCTATTCTTTCTTTCCACAACTCCATTTTGCTGAGGAGTGTATGGAGAGGAGAATACGTGCTTAAAACCAAATTCATCACACAATTTTGTGAAATCTTGATTTTCAAATTCACCTCCATGATCTGTTTTTATACTAGAGATAACACATCCTTTTTCATTTTGAACCTTTTTAGCAAATTTTTCAAAATACGAAAAGGTTTCTGATTTACTTGCAAGGAAATATACCCAAGTAAAACGGGAGTAATCATCCACAATTACTAGGCAATATTTCTTACCTCCAATACTGGGTTCGGTTGGTCCGAAGAGATCCATATGCAGCAACCGTAGTGCATGATTAGTAGAGACATGATTTATTTGCTTAAATGAATTTCTTACCTGTTTTCCCAGAATACGGGGTGTGCATGGATCGGACTTTTGATATGGTAATTTGGGTAAACCTCGAACAAGCTGCTTTGATGAGATTTTGGCTAATTGCTTCATATTGACATGGCCAAGCTTTCTCGTGCCATAAGCTTGCTTCATCTTGGATTGAGATCAGACATTGAGATTCATTCAATTTCATGTCTAAGAGATAGATGTTCCCATGTCTTCGACCCATGAAAGACTCGAGTAGAGTCTTTACTAATTCCATAGCAAATTCCTTCTTGAAAGGAGATCTTGAAACCAAGTATCACACAGTTGGCTAATGCTTAGAAGGTTATAATTGAGTCCTTCTACTAGAGAAACATTGCTTATTGTGAGATTTCCAATTTTCACAGTTCCAAATCCCACAATGCTTCCTTTGCCGTTTCCTCCAAATGAAACATTTCCGCCGTTTACTTGAACTAGCTTTACAAAGCACTTTGAGTCTCCTGTCATATGTCTTGAACATCCGCTGTCAAGATACCATTTTATCTTTTTCTTGACGGAGACCTGCATTTAAAAGAGAGTCTCAAGTTTTTTTTGGTACCCAAATTTTCTTGGGTCCTTTGATGTTAGTAGGATAAGCATTATTAGGCCATACTTTCTTAACAGGCTTCCAAACCATAGGACACTCTTTTTCAAAGTGATCCTTACTGTTACACTTTGAACACCTTAGAGCATTTCGACCAATAGACTTTACAAAAACTTTCTTGAAATGATTTTTGTAAGCCTCTCTCGACGGTCTTTTCTTAATTCTTTCTTTAACTTTTGGAAAATCAATCAAGGGAATTGTTTCCGCTGTCATGCCTAGACCAGACTTATTGAAGTAAGGTCTTTGAACAGAAAGAACTTTTTCAAGCTTTTCAGATCCTATTGAGAACTTCTTTGAAATATTTGATAAGTCCGTTTTTAAGAAAACATTTTCTTTCAAAAGATCATCTTCTTTTTCTTTAAGAGCAGAAACATTTAGGTCTAGACTTTTAACTCTTTCTTCTAAAATGACTTCTTTTTGTTTTAGAGCTGAGTTTTCCTTTTTAAGTTCGGAAATCCTTTTGAGAGAAGTCTTAAGACTGAAACACAGTTCATCAATATATTTAGAGACTTTGACAGGAATTTTAAAATCACTTACCTCAAATTCACTTTTCGAGTCGATCCGAAAACTGAGTCCGAGTCCGAATGTGCCATCAAACATATGTTGGCATATTCATTGTCACTTTCTTCACATTCTCGTATCACTCCTGTGTTTCGGCTTTGAGAGCTTTTCGAAACTTCTCAGCTTTTCCTCTTTTCTTCTTCGAAGAGGACGGTTGGGTACGATGTGTCCCTTCTTCTTACATTCGAAGCAGACTATATCTTTATTTGGTTCCTCATCATCAACAGACTTGGTCTGCTGTCTCTGGAAACTTTGTTTCTTTGAGTTGAACATTCTGCCTTTTCTATTCAGTTTTCTGAATCTTCTTATCATGAGGGCGAGCTCCTCATCGTCCATATCATCTTTAGAATATGCATCATCAGAGTCATCATTTGATTTTAATGCAATAGATTTCTTACCTCTTGGATCTTCGTCTTCATTAATTCGTTCCACTTCATAAGATTGAAGGGTTCCAATTAGCTCGTCGACAGATAGAGGCATGATTCTTTGCGTCTCTCTTATTGAAGTCTTTATATGATTCCAGTCCTTGGAGAGTCCACGTAGTAGCTTGTTCACCTTCATGGGATCAGAAATTTTTTGTCCTTGGTTCTCAAGACCATTGACAATATCTGTAAAACGACTAAACATGTCAGTTATAGATTCTCCTGGTTTTATTTTGAAGGCTTCATATTGACCGAGGAGAATGTTAATTCTGGTCTCCTTCACTCGATCTGTCCCTTCATAGGTGATGTGTAATCTATCCCATACTTCTTTTGCTGTAATACAAGAAGATATTTTGTTATATTCAGTTGGAGATAAAGCACAATACAAAGAGTAAATTGCTTTTGCATCGAGTGTTTGTCTCTTATTTATCTCTTCCTGAGTCATTCCACTGGCATCAACAGTTTCTTTTCCTCTTTCAGAGATTGATGCAGCAGTAGGAGTGATTCCTCTTTCCACAACGTCCCATTCCAGAGGATCCTTGGATCGTAGGAAGGCTTTCATCTTGTTCTTCCAGATGTTGTAATCCTTCCCATCAAAGTAGGGTGGTCTTGTATTGCTTTGCCCTTCCATCAGCCCTGGTGCTAGCATACTAGCCATGGATCTTTTACTCTGAAGTAAAACACTTCAAACAAAGTAAGAACACATGCTCTGATACCAATTGATGTTGCTAGTATGAGTACCTAGAGGGGGGTGAATGGGTATACAAAGATTTTTCTTGATAATTTCTGTATACTTGCGCAATACTTAGACAGTTCAAGGATTAGCGAAAGATAACAATCAATGTAAGACTGAGTAAGGAAAGAGAGAATTAAACACGCGGTTTATAGTGGTTCGGCTTGATCCAAGCCTACGTCCACTCTTCGCACCGACAGCCAATTTGGCTGGATTCCACTATGAACAAAGAGATGTTACAGTGTTGTTCTTCCTTGATCTCTCGATGTAGATGATCTACTACACTTGCTCAAGGTATCACCAAGTATAAAACACTCTGTGTATACAATTTCGCTCGGACTGTATCGACTAATAATCAAGGTGCTTCGGACTGGAATTTTTCTATCAATCACGTTCTCTAAGACAACTAGAATGTCTTCCTTTTTATACTCCTTTATGCCATCATACCGTTGGCACTTACCAAAGGAATTCCTCCAATCTACCCGTTGGACGGAATCAATCAAGAAGATCATTCGAGCTATAAAAAGAACCTGACGATAGCCCATCAATCCTGTTCGCCCATACAATCAGGATCTTGGTTTCCAAGAATAGAACATTCCAAGAATACTTCATCGACCATCGGATCTTCAATTGATCTTGATACGAACAAAAGAATCCGTTATGATTATCCAGCCAAAAGATCTTCTCCAGACGATAGGATAAAATCCTCAACCATATACTTCGGCTCTGGATTTCTTTCGTCACTGGATCAGAAAGACTGTCAATGAGAATGGTCTTGAGTCTTGAGTCTTGATACTTGAGTCTTGAATCTTGAGTCTGGTGATCAGAAAGTCTTCAGACTTTAAACTAGACGATCTGCAGATATCCAGACTAGACTGAAAGAAACGTTTTGTCAGCTTCAAAATATTCTGGAACGATTTCTCCAACAGTAACCCCTTGTTTAGTCTATGCACCCCCGTCCCATTTAAGTCGACTTCCCGTTGGAAATTATTCCAACTGTTTGAGACATCGTATGACATTACAACATAATTTTGGCAAACTCAATATATATTAACAATTTTTATATCCATCCTCTTACATGAAATATTCTCTGCGTTGTCAGAGCCACTTAATGAATAAATGAAATGAGCATATTCAGACAATGTTAACCTATTTCCTTGAAGTGCTTGCTTAAGTAAAGGAAATGCAATTGGGAAATGTGTGAAGATGGACTTTTGGTGTGTAGTACATAAAATTAACGCATCTCATTTGGTGTTATTATCTTGGAAACATGAATCTTGTATTTATGACTAGCAAAAGAAATCATTAATTTAGGAAATAGATGGATGAAGAATTTGACTTATTTGATGAAATGAATTTAAGTAGTTGTAGGATGCGGGAGATATAATTCAAAATTTTAAAATCTACAAGAGATTTGTGCAATCATATCATTGTTATGTGGGTCATTTTAGATGACCATTCTTTCTATTGTCTGAATACCTATGGTCATTATCCATCTTTACCGCTAATAGATATTACTAGAATATTTGGGCAAAGTTTGAAGTAGAAAATGATGTTAAGTATTCTTTGTTGTAAGAGATGATTGTGCTTAACAAGACCCATTAAGATGCTTATTAACTGTTAGGTCTAAATAAGCAATCAAAAGGAGGGTGCATTGATTTTTCAAGAAAATAGACATTAATCTTTTAGAACCAACTTTAAAAAAAGTGTTGCTTCTAAGCGCAAAATGAACTAGCATTATAGCCATAAAAAATTGAAGAGTTAGAAGAAAGATCAATTGCAAACGAGATTTATGGGGATTCAACTTTGGGGTGCCTACTTCTCTCTTGTAACTCTAACAGCCCAAATAGACTGGATTTCACTAGTTAAGCCAAGAGAAAAAATAGCGCCGTGTACAACTTGTTGCCATACTGAACCTAATTTTCTTCCATAGCACCCACTATAGCCTAAGTAATTATTGAAAATTTCAATAGTCGTTCTCACACATTGTACACATAGCACAATAGGTCTCTTTCCCAAATTATAAATCACACCTCTAAGTGATTTTATAGAGTCACTTGCACACTTTATCTCTTATCAATACAAACGCCTTCACTTTAAGTATAGCTACTTTTTTTGTGTGTGACAAATGGGTTTCTCATTATTGCGAACTCATAGTAGAAAACACTCAAATGGCTATCACTAGCTTACAAAGAGACAGACTCAAGAGCATCTCATGAATACTCAGTTTTCTTGTTGTTGCCCTTCCCGACTGTATGACTTTTGGAGAAGTTTTCTCCAATTTATGGAGCTTCAATTCGAATGTTGCACTTGAATAAATTAAGCGTTATGTCATCTAATTCTCTTCATAAAAATCTTGGCAAAATTCCTTTAAAACATGTGCAGAAACTACGCTATCAATCAAATTTTCTATTGGTCATCTTTTATTGATGGCAAGTTTTTGTCATGCCATCTCACCAATTTCTTGAGCAAGTTAGGCTAAATAATCTGGGAATATCGTAGTTTTTTGTTTTGAGATGGGTCTTCAATTTAGAAACTCCATTGGTCTTCGAATCAATATATGAAAAGTGCCCGTTGATCAGGTCTGAATTTTTTGCAGAACCAAGATTTTGCTTTTAGACTCTTTTCTTTTGCAAATTTACAGACTTTTGTGAAATTTTGCTCAAATGCTTGTACGATCAGAACTAAGTATCAGCATGATTAAGAAATGATCCTCAACACACTTAAATGAACTCATATTTGGATAAAGTTTAACTATTGATTAAATTTATTACGAATATATTCCAACATTAACAAGGCCTTGCAAGTAACAATATAACCACAATTAAAATGGCATGTGGGCTCAACTTTTGCTTATTGCCATATTGCATTTGCCATACTAGGGTATTGTCGAAATTTCTTAAGAATATGAGTCGTACTTAAGAGTGTTTTGAGGGAACTTAATATGAATACTTAGTAAGAAAATTTTGGCTTACGACATATTGGTTACTCATATTACGAAAGTGCTGCTATATTGAAAGATGCAATATTGCCTTATTTAAATACTGAACTAGTGCACATTTTATATTTTAAGAATGTTTAGTTTCAATTAGGTTGAATGCTCTATCTTGGTCCTATGAGCTTTAGAGCTTTGAAATATTCTAGTTTATTAGTAATATTGTTCATTTTTATTCTAAAAGAACTTCATAAAGTTCGGAGCAAATGTTGAGGGCCAATATATACTTCAAGAGGAAGAACTTTGGAATACGAATAATAGCTCTAGTTGTGTCAAACACATATCTTGTAAGGTTTAGAGTCTTCAAATCATCCATAAGTGGAGGTTTGGAAAATCTATATTCAAAAAATGAATGCGCTTTGTAAAACTATTAAGTTTTAGAAGTCTACTATAATTAATACGATTGGAACCATTGTCCAAATGATCAGAATCCATCCTGCCTCAAGGAGTTTAAATCCATTTCATGCTGCAACGTCCTATACAAGATTATATCTAAACTACTTGCAAAACAAATAAGTTGCATGCTTCCTTCTATCGTTGGTTTCAACCACACTGCTTTTATCACTAGACGACATATCTCAGAGAATATCCTACTATGCCAAGATCTGTTAAACAACTACCATAAGGGAGACAAAGTAATCATGTGACCATAAAGATTGATCTCATGAAAGCCTACAACATGGTTCATAGGGATGCAGTCATCAAGATCCTAAAAGCCCTAATTATACCTCAGTACTTGGTTAAACTGATAGCCGAGGGCATCACCAACCCAAGGTTTTCAGTGAACTTTAATGATGCATAGGTTGGCTATTTCAATAGCTCCAATGGGCTGCAACAAGGTGATCATCTTCCCCCATAGCTCTTTGTCCTGGTTATGGAAATTTCAATAGAATTGTTAGTACGAAAATTACTGCATCTTCTTTCAAATATCACTAGCGCTGCAAAATACAAAGGATTACTCACTTCTGCTTCGCATATGACTTGTTCTTATTTGCTCATGGAAATGTAGAATGCGTCATTTGCCTTGTAGATGCCCTTGAAGAATTTGCTACTCTCATAGGACTACAGTTTAATCTTGAGATGCCAAATCTTTTTCTTTGGGTTGAACGAGGCTAAGAAGCTCCTTATACTAGACCACATGCCTCTTTCCACAAGTACCCTCCTTATCAAATACTCGGGTGTTCCCACTGTTACTAGAAGACTCACTCATACAAACTACAAGAGTCTTACTGATAAAATCTTAAAGAAAATTGAAAGTTACAACATGAAGCATGCAAGTTCAGTCCTTATCTCCATTTGCATCTATTGGATGCAAATGTTCTTACTTCTAAAGCAAACTATATAAAGATTTAGAAGAGGATTCAACAATGCTTATGTTTTGGTTCTAAAGCAAATCATGGATCGCACAAGGTTGCAAGGCAAGTAATTTGCTCACCAAAAAGGAAAGAAGGATTAGGATTGCCCAAATTGAACATATGGAACAAAGTTTTGTCATGCTGCGCACTATAGAACCTCATCAATCATATAACCTCTTCCTTTTAGAGCATTTGAGGAACTCCAATAAATGACTAAGGCAATTGTAAGGACCTGGGCCTCCCACTGTGTAATGTTGTTCGTTTTGGGCTTTCAGTCCTCACGGCTTTAAAACGCTTACACAAGTTAGAGAACCCAATCTTATAAACTAGCCTAGGACTCCCCCTAAGCAATGTGGGACAAGAGACGCGCTCCCTCCCTACACACATCCGGGGACCGAGGCGCGGACGCACCGCCATCCCTCCTCCCCGCACACCGCCGCCTGGGCCGTCACAGCAATAAATGGCAAAGATTTAGTTACGAGACTTCTCAATGTATTTTCCCTTGCAACCATATATTGCATTTGGATGGAGCACAACCATAGACGATTTAAAATAAGTCAACTGACATCCATATTATTGGCTAAGGTGCATAAAAATGTAAGAGGTAGAATTTCACTCCACCAAAAAATTAGACCTTCCTAAACAAATGTTGTATTGGCTACATGTGGAGAGTCTTTACCTCCATCTTTTTGAATTATTAACTCTAGTTGTAATGTTGGGGATGCCCCTAAGCTATTGCACTTCATCTTATCTATGATTTACAAGACATCCCTAAGATCAATTACTTTTTTCGAGATAAATACACTAGAAGTGCCAAAGTTGTATATAGCATTTACTTTATTGCCAAAAAAAAGTTATCACTTAGTGCCACTTTAAAAAAAAAAAAAAAAAAAAAAAAAAAAGACCATTTCAGTGGCAACTCCAATCAAGGTCGCTGGAAATCTGATGTACTTATATTTTATTAATTTCTCGATCCTACAGGGCTCGCCGGCTTGTCTAGTCAACATATGACCCTTAAAACGAAATCATCCAAAAGTTGTAAATAGTAATCGTTTAAGTGTGAAATTTTGTTCAAAGTTATTACTTGCTAGTCATTGTGAAAAAGTGATCACTTCAATGTCAAGCACATCATATGAAAATGTCATGTGGACTAGAGTTTTTAAAAAATTTGCCAAATCATATTATAAATTCAATTATAAATGACACGTAATCAATTTGGTATGAATTTCTCGCCATTGACACATAAGTGATCGTTTTTCTCCGATTTAATACTTAAGTGAGTCAATGAAAATTTTTAATACTAAGGTCAACATTGTATATAACTTTTGGTACTTTTAGTGTATTTGTCCCTTTTTTCTTCACATGGCCTCTCCTTCAGCTTTTAGCTCTCACTTTTAAGATTTAACACTTGTTTTTTATTTGTTTTTTATTCTAGACAACAAATTGAAAATAGGATCCGGAAAGAACTACCAAGAGAGTTTAAAGTTCCTCGCCAAATGTCCACTTTTAAAATAAGTATATATTACCATTAGTTAATTGCAACCGTGTCGCATCTTTTTCTACTGTCATGCGTGTCTCTTCATGATTACAAAAGACAGTTGACGGAGCTGTCAGAGCTCCTTTAGGAAAGAATATGCTTGAAATTATACCAAAGAGGCACAAAATCTCAATCTTCAACAGGATATTAGGATTTAATTACACAAAAAGATTAGCAGTTGTCTGGGTTAGTGAAATAGAGGAGATCCATTCGAGTATTGCGTGCATGTTGTGGTTATATGAAATATTCTTTCCTAAGAAACTTTTGGATGGATCCGCATATTCTTCTCATTAAAGTTGAGCTATCTTAGATTAATGTGTTGAGACTGAATGGAAAATCTAGTCAAGATTGACAATGCAAGAGATATGCTGTAAACCAATAGACAAATACGATTTGGGCTCTCGACCTACCAAAACAGGTGTGCAGCCAATGGTACGACCATTAGAAAGAGGATGTAAATGGTATATGTGTGTAAGAATTATAAGAGGGCATAACACATTAAATGACATTAAACAAATCATTGCGGAAAACATAAAGGTAGTTCTACTAGCCATCAAAACCAATATGGTGAGCAAAATTAATTATGTAAAAATGATTGGACAAAATATATATCCTGCGAAAGTCCTTAAATAATTAGAGAATTTTGTGGTATGTCATTTACATTTTGAGTTGATAAGTACATATCCTAGCTACTGATATTTCTGATAAATGTAATTATAGACAACAGTAGAAGGACACTAAGGGCCAGTGCAAGAGTCAATTAAATAACTGCCCGACCAACTACGGTCACCCAACGAACCGCTTATGTGACAGCCAGAATTTGACAGAATCTCCAACAATTGATTGCCATTGAGTGTCTTCTTCACGTTTTTGCTTTTCAAGATCAAGTATCTCTGTGGACCTTGGTACCATGATCATATGTTTGACTTATCGGATTCGGCTTTTTCAGGTCAGCATTAAGGTTTTTTCCACTCCACTAATAGAATTAACGTTTTATGCAGTGAATGGACCTCTGGTGAGAGGGGGAAAAATTATATATGTTAGAAAAAGCTTCCTAACCGGCATGGAATATGTGACAGCATATGCCGAAGGACAATTCCAGCCTTCTTGAAATTCGATGTTAAGCTTCTTGAACTTGGCAAGCACTTAGGCCAACTTGAGTAGTCAGTTAACCGTGCTCTTGAGGTAAATTGCATGAAGCTTGACCTAGTCCAATGCATCTTCTAGTTCAGTCACTAAGATTAAGCTTATCTATCGTTTCTTCTCCTCTTCGTATATTCCTCATGTATATGTGCGATTCCAACAATTGCAAATGACCCGTAACCAACGGTTTCAGATTTAGATCCTATGTTTAGTCTCATGATAATCTGAAACGTGATCCATGATGATTGTAAAAAATTGTGGGTTCTTGCAATAAAACTCTTAATACCTTCAGTTGAGAAGATCACCAAAAGACAGTTTAAGTTTGAGTCCATCATCGTATCCAATGGGAACAATCATCACTTAAAAGTTCAAGCCAATAAATATTCTTCAAATAAATGTATTAACCGTTTCACCTTACAGCACATCTCTGATGTGAAACTTTTTTTTTCCAAAGATCCTCACATGTGCGCTTAAGAAACCTCTCCCTCACTTGTGAGCCCTCTCAATTCAAATCTCCAATCATCTTGGCCTAGCCAAGATCAATTGGAAGAGGGGGACACCATCCTTTACTTCAATTAGGGAGTTACATCGAAGATTCATTTTTTCATATATTTCTCCAAATGCTGATGCACATCAAAGGTGGGCTACCAACAACCGTCTAATTTTATGAGTTTGGTACTGTGGTAGAATGATATAGCTTCGCTTGGAGAGATCATTAAGAAGGAACTCAAGTTCAATCCCGTTAACATATTTTAGATTCACATTTACAAATTAAATTAATGCGGTCAAAGTCCAATTGATAGAGATAATGAAGGAATCTATTTACATTTTATTAAATCAAAAGAATTAATTGAACGTTTTAGAGATTTAATAGTCAATTTAGTTTGAGACAATTCTATATATTATAACAAATTTATTCTAACTTTTAGTGTCAAAATTATAAGTTCACTTTTTGGCCCTTCCCAAGTATAAGTTTGAGTTTTCAAACTTCCTTTTCTTAGTTCAACCGATTACTTGAGAATTATCGACCCTTGTTAAGTACTCTCATTCACTATTTATCCTTGGTAATTGACCCAAAAAAAAACAAAAATCCGCTTGCATATGGGAAATTGAACTCTTGTTTTTCAATAGAGCAACTTTCTTCAGAAAAATATGAGAAAAAGTTGCCAAAATTGTATCATGAAGCACCTTCCGCAATCATTTTGCAAAATCTAATATGTACGGCAAATCTCCAGGACAAGAAAAGGTCAAGGGTCAAATGCACCACAGCCATTAGACTTTCAAAAGGGAAACCCCACCACTCCTCTTTGTCACAGCAAGATCAGAGTTGTATCTTGATTAATCCTTCACAACTCAGTGAAATGGACCAAATGATGAGCCTCCAGATTGTTATTCTCTTGCCCCCAGCAAACCTCCAATCAAAATGGAACTCTCCCGATTGCCCGCCATTTGGCAAATTGATGTTTTTTTTTTTTTTTTCATTTGAATGCTAAAGAATCTGACTAAAGAACATTGCGTGGTTGGCTCCTACACCGGCGGAACCCTCCCGACCTCCTGCCACTAGCATTTTATAATCCACAAATTAGAGACAAAAACATTTTCATTTTGTTGATTTGTCAGTTTAGTGCGCTTGGAATTTCGGTGGAATTTATTAAACTATAATAGAGCCGTCCAGGACTGGTTTGATGGTGACCTTCTGACTTTTCAAGATAGAATTTCTCGGAGAATCTTTGAGTTCTTGACCGATCGTCCCACGTGTAGCACCCCCAACCAGTTGAAACTAAGAAGCGGAATAGCCTGATTTTGTTTTTCGAATATGAGCACAAAGGTCGAATTATCTTATAATGTAAGAAATACTCTGTAAATATCATGAACTAGGTAAGTTCAGATCTCTAAACTATGTTGATGATCCTAATTACAGAACAATTTGCAAGGCATACTTTAATTGATGTTGTCTAAATCCTGTGCTGAAAATCCTTTGACACCTATTCAACTACACCGACCCTGAAAGATTGACTATAAAAAATAATCCAATTATGATACAGGAAACATATAAACTTCATCTGTTTAGTATGAGGTCTTCTAAGGCCCTTTAATGATTTTGTGCATGGTAATTGACTTCACTTATCATAAAGAATTGGGGTAACATCCACCGAATATTAATTTTATGCATTTTGCTGATACTTTGGTGACAAAATGTCCATAAGTGTCTATGGTTGTCCTTTTCAAGAAGAATTGAAGAAGTAAAATTGTAAGCATGGAGATGATAGAATCGTAGGCACATAAAAAATACATATTAGTTGATGGCCAATTTCTATGTAAGTTAGACATATTTCAAAAGCAAAATATTAATAATGTTGTTGTTGTTATATTGTTATTTTATATGTGTTGCCAATGATAAATTTTATAGCAAGCAACATAGTCAGTGTACAATTCCAAGTAAATGCCAAAACATGATGATTACTACGAAGGCGGGAACAGTGATTATTGTTATAAATGCCGTCAAGGTATGGTGAGTAAAGCAGTTATCTATAAGTACGTATAAGTTATAGCAAAATAGGAAAAAAGACTCACACAGACAGCATATTAGACATTTCTATTTTTCAATGTGGCTTTTTCCTGCTATTTTTGTTTTCTTTTACTGTATCTTCATTTAATTTAGTTCAATTGATTCAGTTTTCCACAATTTCTTGGTACCAACTTCACGAACCCAAAATTGAGTGGTAATTATTTCCTCGATTTTCAGTCGTTTTTCCTGATGACCATTATTGTCAGTTTCGAGTTCTTCGGAAAAGTTTGAGCAATCAAATTGGAAATACTAGACCGCCTCAATTACCTCTAAGGAGATATGGCTTTCTCTCAGTTTTTTTCCTTTCCTCTAGGTTGAAATTAATTAAGAGTTCCATCATGTCATGCAATATGAACGTTAACTATAGATGCCTGTTTTATGCCCCAATCACTGATTTAATTGCTGAAATGCCTCGCGAGTATGAATGGAGATCATGGGAATAAAGAAAATACACCACAATGTCATTATTCGCCTAACTGGGAACTTGACAAAATGGTCCAATCGAAAGCCAAATCATGTCGGGCTACCCGATCGAAGAAAAGAAAAAATACATTGACCTAAAGGAAATGAGGCATACATTTAACTCGATTCAGTGCAAATGCAACAGTAAAAGTGAGCACAACCCAATTATTCAAGAAGATAACTTGAATATTCTTCATTCTGGTTCCATTTTTTTTTTTTTGGGGCCTAAATTCTGGTTTCATTAAGCTTGCTTAATTTTTTGGCTGAAAAAAAGGCTTTCTCAGTTCATATTGAACTTGGAGAAAGATATGCCAACATGTGGTAATTCGTCAGATTTCCGAAATACATTGAGTGTATCAAATACAACATGACTTAATTAATTTATATATATTGACATTGAAACTTGCAAATTTGATTCTTCTCATAACATTCCATTATTCCTTCTTTACAAAACAATATTGGATTTTTTTTCATCAGATTTTTTCTTACCAAAAATTTTATACATCAGATTAGCATTGTATTTATATGAGATAGTTTCTATGTGTCAGCTATGGTCCTCTCACTGATAGCTCAGCTTGCTTTATTACAAGTCCTGGTCATCGCTAGAGGATCTCTCTTGTCTGCAATGTATCCACCATTTTCTATTAATAAAAATCTAGGAAAAATCCTAGATTCTAGTAATTAATATTTTTCAACAGGTATTACAGCGTAACCTTGCTGATTAGAAGTTTTCAAGGAGCGCAAAATGCGTGACCTGCCTTGAAATGATTTCGCTCGGCGATAAGTAGCTCGCTAGATGTTTTCTGTACTTCATGTTAATTAGGAAAACAGATCGATGACCTAATGTAAAAATGAGGGTCATTAAGCAAAAGGTAACCCGGAAAATTTCTTTATTGCAGAAACAATTTGTTACGAAAGAACTACATACGGAAGTTGCATTATCTTTATTACAATCCATGTTTCATGTACATACACTATTACTGACACTCTTTACTCCAGGAATAGCTAGAAAATATAAGACGCGCGTGTGATATGTAGCAAAAGAGGATCATTTGGTGAGCAATGACCTGTGAGTTACACTGAACTTAACAAAACCCTAGTTATGAACCCCATGTCCGATGCTCGGGCTGTGACCTGGAGACGTGGAACCTAGACTGCTCGGAGGTGATGGCTGTGACTTGTGTGACTCGGCCCCAACTCCAACCGAGGCTGCGGCAAGCGGCAAGGTGACACTTTCCATGTCGGAGTTGTTTAGGTGGCTGCCATGCGGATTCATGCTGTTGTTCTCCAAGGTTTTTCTGATGCTAACTAGTACCATCTTGTTGGTACTAGCTTGGAGCTTTGCCAATATCTTTTGGCTTGGTTTTTTCATTTGCCTTCCGACAATAGGTTGAATTTCCTGGGTAAAAAATAATAGCACCAGAAGGCAGGAAAAGAAAAGCTTAGGAGCCATAGAGAGAGAGAGAGAGAGAGAGAGAGAGAGAGAGAGAGAGAGAGAGAGAGAGAGGCTGAGCCAGATGCCATAATTCCAAGATCTTCATGGTTATTTATAGGGCTAAGAGGATCGCGAAATTGTTCTATTTCTCATAATTAGAGCTCAAGACCTTGAGAAGTGGCAAATTATTATAGCGAAGAATGAAACAAGTGAGAATTACGTCTTTGGATGGAAAATATTAAAGAATCTATCTGGACACTTGTTAAGGGTTTGGAATTACGTAACCCTTAACAAGTGTCCAATAGGTTTTTCTATTATTTTCTAACATTACAAGTCAACTTTGGTGAACTTTGCATAGAAGGCCATCGAAGATTCACTAGAGTTAATTGGAGAATATGTACACGCAACCTCAAGTATGAGTTAAACTTCATCCAAATATGAGTTCATTTAAGTGTGTTGAGGATCATTTCTTAATCATGCTGATACTTAGTTCTGATCGTACAAGCATTTGAGCAAAATTTCACAAAAGTCTGTAAATTTGCAAAAGAAAAGAGTCTAATGGTCCGTTTGTTTCACGGAAAACAACTTCCAGGAAAATGTTTTCTGGATTTTCCGGTGTTCGTTTCACGGAAAATAAACTACTCAAGGAAAATATTTTCCATCACTAAGAAAAACAACCTTCAATGATAGGAAAATGTTTTCCACTTTTCAAAAGTGGAAAACATTTTCCATAACTTCTTCTTCTTTTCATTAACACATTTTTGTTTTATTTTTATGCTTTCTTTTTCTTTTTTTCTTTTTTTCCTTTTCAGCTTTCTTCCTTAGCCTTGGCCAGTCGCCGACCACGACGGCAGTTGGCGACTGGCCGTGGCCGCGAGCCAGTGACCAACCGCGGCCGCGAGTCAGCTCGAGCCTCCCCCAAGGCTGGCGAGGCTCTGCCTAGCTCGATCTGGTGAAGCTGAGCTCGGGCCTCCCCAGATCGGGCGAAGCGGAGCTCTCGCCGGCTTGGGACGGAGCTCGAGCCTAGCCAGATCCGGCAACCTAGGCGGGGCTCGAGCCTCGCCCGAGCTCGTTAGAGGTTCGCCGGGCTCTGGCGAGCCGCGAGCTCGCCGAATGTAGTGGCGGAGCTCGGGCTCCCGATCCAGGCGAGCCCGCCGATCGTGAGCTCCAACGCAGAGAGGAGGGAGGGAGAGAGAGGGGTAGGTGCAACCGCAGAAGATGAAGGATCAACCACTGCGACGTGGAAACCGACCGACTCCCCGTCGGCGGGCGACCGTCTCGTCAACGGACCTGATCGCAGACGGACCCGATCGCCAATCCCCCGAGTCAACCCCCGAGGCCGGACAGAGGAAGAAAGGGAGGCAGGGAGAAGGCGATCGGGGGAAAATGAAAAGCGCCCTATGCGACAACCGCCGCCAATCAGTGCGAGGAAGTCTTTGCTGCCACTATCAACGCCGCCGCCGCCGCGAGCCGGCCAATTGTCGTGGATTGAGAATCGCCGGCGGAGGAAGGAGCTGGTGGAGGAAGGAGGAGGTAGAAAGAGGAGGAAGGAGGAAGGAAAAAGAAAAAGGAAAAAAAAGAAAGAATAAAGAATAAAAGTTTCTATTTTTTAAAAATACAAATAATTAAAAATTCATTTTTTAAAAAAAATATAAAAATAATAAAAATAATTTTTTAGTCAACTAAAAAAAATAAAATTCAATTTTTGATAATTTTTCTCAAATAATTAAATTAGCTAATGAAAGTTGGAAAATATTTTCCACTCAAAATTTACATTTCGGCCGAACACCGGAAAATAGGGTCATTTTCCTAAAAAATGACTTTCAGGAAAATGTTTTCCGGATACATGATATTTTCCGTGAAACGAACGGACCCTGAGTCTGGAAAAAGTCGGTTGCTGTTAAGGTGAGTGAACTTATGTTGCAGAAGCACATGTTGTAACCCCTTGTTTAGTCTATGCACCCCCGTCCCATTAAAGTCGACTTCCCGTTGGAAATTATTCCAACTGTTTGAGACATCGTATGAGATTACAACATAATTTTGGCAAACTCAATATATATTAACAATTGTTTATATCCATCCTCTTACATGAAATACTCTCTGCGTTGTCAGAGCCACTTAATGAATAAATAAAATGAGCATATTCAGACAATGTTAACCTGTTTCCTTGAAGTGCTTGCTTAAGTAAAGGAAATGCAATTGGGAAATGTGTGAAGATGGACTTTTGGTGTGTAGTACATAAAATTAACGCATCTCATTTGGTGTTATTATCTTGGAAACATGAATCTTGTATTTATGACTAGCAAAAGAAATCATTAATTTAGGAAAATAGATGGATGAAGAATTTGACTTATTTGATGAAATGAATTTAAGTAGTTGTAGGATGCGGGAGATATAATTCAAAATTTTAAAACCTACAAGAGATTTGTGCAATCATATCATTGTTATGTGGGTCATTTTAGATGACCATTCTTTCTATTGTCTGAATACCTATGGTCATTATCCATCTTTACCACTAATAGATATTACTAGAATATTTTGGCAAAGTTTGAAGTAGAAAATGATGTTAAGTTTTCTTTGTTATAAGAGATGATTGTGCTTAACAAGAGCCTTTAAGATGTTTATTAACTGTTAGGTCTAAATAAGCAATCAAAAGGAGGGTGCATTGATTTTTCAAGAAAATAGACATTAATCTTTTAGAACCAACTTTAATAAAAGTGTTGCTTCTAAGCGCAAAATGAACTAGCATTATAGCCATCAAGAATTGAAGAGTTAGAAGAAAGATCAATTGCAAACGAGATTTATGGAGATTCAACTTTGGGGTGCCTACTTCTCTCTTGTAACTCTAACAGCCCAAATAAACTGGATTTCACTAGTTAAGCCAAGATAAAAAAAATAGCGCCGTGTACAACTTGTTGCCACACTAAACCTAATTTTCTTCCATAGCAAACCCACTATAGCCCAAGTGTCACGCCCCGATCCTCGGGCACACATACATCCTTCTCTTGGTCGATTTTAATATGCGATATCCCAAGACTATATATCGCCGACCCTTTCATTAATTAAGCACATGCGAAAGCAATTATAAATCCCCAGACAATAAAACAATGGAATAGAAAAGCATGCTATATTTTTCATATTGAAATTTACAACCAAACCTTTATACATGGCATTAAACAGAGCACTTCACAAACTATTCGCAACTTCAGAGTCTCACTCTATCTACACATATACAAAAGGGTTCACAAAGAGATGGGATTTCAATCCTCGTCTAAGTCATACTCGGGATCATCCTAATCCTCATCTGATTCCTCTTCACTCAGATCATTCTCTTCCTCAATTTCACCTCAGAGTTCTCCTTCACAAATTCCTCCTCCTCAGCTCCTCGTTGGGATCCTGAAATGTTTTCCTCAAACTGGGATGAGACTACGTCTCAGCGAGTTCTAGTTCTACCCCACTAAGCCCGATTAGTAAACTATTATACTATAGGCTGTCTAAACACGCACAGGGCAGAGGACTTACCTTGGCCTCAGATTCCACATGCATATTAGCACAATTCACAATAGGCACCTAAGTAATCACATCACAGATCGAAGCATCGATCAAATCGACCTAGTCGATTATATGTCAACAAGACCACTCACGGTTATTTCCAAAAAGTCAATCAGTTCACAACATCAAATCAAAGTAATAATCAATCGACCTAGTCAATTACATGTCAGTCGGACCATTTCCAAGTCAAATCACTTCTCATTATAAAACCTCCATTTGCATTCTTGGTCACGAAGCTACAGTAATGATTTCGGGCATCTATTCGCCAAGGTGATGCACAATAACCACTTTATGTGCATGCTCTTAGGCATCCCAATTACCCTTAGCCACACGGGCACGATACTCGACACACGGAGATACAGCCACTCAAGCATGATCCACACCATACAGGCACAATCTACACCACACAGGCATGATCAACTATCGCCACACAGCATGATCCACTATCGCCACACAGGCATGATCAACTATCGCCACACAGCATGATCAACTATCGCCACACAGGCATGATCAACTATCGCCACACAGGCATGATCAATATTCAACAAATTTATCTGCCTTCTCTAAGGCATCCTACATGCCAAAGCGAGGAAATAATCGCCGAGCCACATCACACAGCATTTCTTCTCATCTTTTATCATCATTGATAAAACATCGTGCGTAGGTACACGATTGGCCTTAACCAAATATAATGATTTCGATTACACCAATCCCACTATTATTAGTGTCCACCAAAACAATTTTGGTGCTATCAACCGACACCCGGTTATTTTCCAATTAATTATCCAAATTAATTAACCCAGGAAAATAATCTTGTAATCACAATTAATTCACTTCAGTACAAAATAAAGCTCAATTAAATAAAACAGACTGCGCCACAACAATCAGCATGATATTTCGGTCGTCGGCTATCAAATTCTTAATTTCCGAAAAATAATTAATTAATTAATTTCGAAAATTAATTAATAAATATTAAAAATTCCATTTAGCTCAAAATAAAGCCAATTTAAATAAACAGGCTACACCACGATCATCAGCATAATATTCTGATCACTGACCATCTCAACCTTAATTTCCGAAAAAATAAATAATTAAATAATTAATTTTGAAAATTAAACAATTAACATTAAAAATTCAATTTAGCTCCAAAAAAAAAGCCCGATTAAATAAACGGACTTCACCACGGTCATTAGCATAATATTCAGGTCACTGGCCACCCCACTTGAATTTTCAAAAAATAATTAATTAATTAATTTAATTCCGAAAAATAATATTTAAATACCAAAAATTCCACTTAGGCCCGAATTGCCAAATTGGAGCCCACTAAGGGTCGGAAAAAATCCCGAGACACTTCCAATAAATAGTAGACAACGTCTACTTGCTAATTACACATTCAATTTATCTAATTCACATCACAATTGGCTAATAAACACTAATCCATACTAATCTAACCACCTAATTGCGTTTAATTAAAACTAAACCAACCTTAAGCATAATTAGCCAACTAATCCGGGATTAGTGAGATTACTCACCAAGTTGCACGCAAATCGGATCAATCTAATGGGGGCGACGCGAGGAACAATAAACTCCAAAACATGCCTCGGGTTCGGGGCCCAAAAACGGCCCAAAACAACCTTGCACAGTGCTGGAAACCCATTTTTCCAGCCACTGTTCTTGGCTGGACGAAGCTCGTCCGGCGGCTAGGGCAGCGAGGGGAGGCTGGCGGAGAGCAAGGGGGACGCCAGGGAAGTCCAGCGGGGCTGGGCGGTGGCCGGAGGTGGAGCTGATCGGCGGAACGAGGGCTGGGTCGCGAGGGGGAGGTGCTGCAACGAGCGATGGATGGCAGGACAGCGAGCGCACGGGTGAGCGTAGCGGGTGCGGGCGGGAGGCGGCGAGTGGCGAGCGGAGTAGCGACGACGAGCTGCAGCTTTTGGTCTTCCTTAGCTTCTGGTTCGCACAAAGGAAAGAAGAAAAAGAGAGTTCGGTCGCGTGCGGGAGGAAGAAGAAAGAGAAGAGAGAGAAGAGAGAGATAATGATTGACCGGTCAAAGAAAAGAGAGAGAAGAGAGAGAGAGAGAGAGAGAGAGAGAGAGAGAGAGAAAAGAGAAGAGAAAGAGAGAGAGAGAGAGAAAAAGAAAAGAAAAGAATAATACTATTTTCATTTTTCTTTTCTATTTTCATTTCCCTTTCTATTTTCTTTCGGTCTTCAATTTTTCCTCCGATAATTTCTTTCTTGAAATTTCGGACTCGACAATAAATTAATAGACAATGAGACGGTCCTAAAAATGAATTATGACACGCCTGAATATTCGATTCCCAAAACCGAATTAAATTTCATGATTAAAATCGACCGGACGTGATTTTATTCCAATCCAACCAATTATGTAGCTTTTAGGGATTTTACCGCGGTTATATCCCTTAACGGCTTCACCCAATAGGTTAGCTAACTCGTGAGTGATCAGCTTAGAGAAAAAGGACCATAAGCGCGCCGACGATATGCACATTTCACTTTATCGAAACGGGGTCGAATTTCAGGATATCACACCAAGTAACTAGTGAAAATTTCAATAGTCGTTCTCACACATTGCACACATAGCACAATAGGTCTCTTTCCCAAATTATAAATCACACCTCTAAGTGATTTTATAGAGTCATGTGCACACTTTATCTCTTATCAATACAAATGCCTTCACTTTAAGTATAGCTACTTTTTGTGTGTGTGACAAATGGGTTTCTCATTATTGCGAACTCATAGTAGAAAACACTCAAATGGGTCTAACTAGCTTACAAAGAGACAAACTCAAGAGCATCTCATGAATACTTTGTTTTCTTGTTGTTGCCCTTCCCGACTGTATGACTTTTGGAGAAGTTTTCTCCAATTTATGGAGCTCCAATTCGAATGTTGCACTCGAATTTGCTCAAGAAAGCGTTATGTCATCTAATTCTCTTCATAAAAATCTTGGCAAAATTCCTTAAAAACATGTGCAAAACTACGCTATCAATCAAATTTTCTATTGGTCATCTTTTATTGATGGCAAGTTGTTGTCATGCCATCTCACCAATTTCTTGAGTAAATTAGGCTAAATAATCTGGGAATATCGTACTTTTTTGTTTTGAGATGGGTCTTCAATTTAGAAACTCCAGTGGTCTTCGAATCAATATATGAAAAGTGCCCGTTGATCAGGTCTGAATTTTTTGCAGAACCAAGATTTTGCTTTTAGACTCTTTTCTTTTGCAAATTTACAGACTTTTGTGAAATTTTGCTCAAATGCTTGTACGATCAGAACTAAGTATTAGCATGATTAAGAAATGATCCTTAACACACTTAAATGAACTCATATTTGGATAAAGTTTAACTATTGATTAAATTTATTATGAATATATTCCAACATTAACAAGGCCTTGCAAGTAACAATATAACCACAATTAAAATGGCATGTGGGCTCAACTTTTGCTTATTGCCATATTGCATTTGCCATACTAGTGTATAGTCGAAATTTCTCAAGAATATGAGTCATACTTAAGAGTGTTTTGAGGGAACTTATTATGAATACTTAGTAAGAAAATTTTGGCTTACGACATATTGGTTACTGATATTACGAAAGTGCTGCTATATTGAAAGATGCAATATTGCCTTATTTAAATACTGAACTAGTGCACATTTTATATTTTAAGAATCTTTAGTTTCAATTAGGTTGAATGCTTGATCTTGGTCCTATGAGCTTTAGAGCTTTGAAAGATTCTAGTTTATTAGAAATATTGTTCATTTTTATTCTAAAGAACTTCATAAAGTTCGGAGCAAATGTTGAGGGCCAATATATATTTCAAGAGGAAGAACTTTGGAATACGAATAATAGCTCTAGTTGTGTCAAACACATATCTTGTAAGGTTTAGAGTCACCAAATCATCCATAAGTGGAGGTTTGGAAAATCTATATTCAAAAAATGGATGCGCTTTGTAAAACTATTAAGTTTTAGAAGTCTACTATAGTTAATATGATTGGAACCATTGTCCAAATGATCAGAATCCATCCTGCCTCAAGGAGTTCAAACCCATTTCATGCCGCAACGTCCTATAAAAGATTATATCTAAACTACTTGCAGAACAAATAAGTTGCATGCTTCCTTCTATCGTTGGTTTCAACCACACTGCTTTTATCACTAGACGACATATCTCAAAGAATATCCTACTATGCCAAGATCTGTTAAACAACTACCATAAGGGAGACAAAGTAATCATGTGACCATAAAGATTGATCTCATGAAAGCCTACAACATGGTTCATAGGGATGTAGTCATCAAGATCCTAAAAGCCCTAATTATACCTCAGTACTTGGTTAAACTGATAGCTGAGGGCATCACCAACCCAAGGTTTTCAGTGAATTTTAATGGCGCATAGGTTGGCTATTTCAATAGCTCCAATGGGCTGCAACAAGGTGATCCCCTTTCCCCATAGCTCTTTGTAGTACTTTAGCTTTAGCTGGTACGTCCATGATGGGGTGCGAATGGAAAGCACCGTTTCATCTTGATGCGTTACGATGGAAAGTCACTAATGGAGGCGTACGAAAGGAGACAGATAAAAGCCTCCCGAACACAACCGTTGGTATGGTTGGCAATTCATTCGCACCAAATTTCCTCTAAATTTCCATCAAAGAAGATCAAGGCGTTCCATTTTACTTTTGCAAGAACAATCGGCATTTACGCTGTGAAAATCGAGTGTTTTCCTCGTGATTACATCCAGACTAACGTGAGGAAGTATTGTTCGTGATAAATTCGCAATTCAACATTCATTGCGGGGCCATTTGCTGTTTGCGCATTGGAATTAGATAAGTCGTCTTCCGCCGACTCAAATTCCAACATTGGTATTAGAACCCGAACGTGATTTTTGCCTCGTTTTTCATCGAGTTTTCACATTTATAATTTGATGTTGAGATCAAGAGTTTGAATTCTACATTGTTTGGATCTCTGATAGTCGGAATTGCCCCATGAAAAAGTCGAAATTGAACTGGAGCGAAGAATAGGTTCGGGGTCGCGTGATCCGTGAGGTTTCGGCCTTTTTTCGAAACCATTTTTTTGTCAAAATTAATTTTTGAATAAATAGGGTGAAAGAGCTCGTCGAGACGAGTCCGGAGATGGGTCAAGAGCCGCTGGGAGACACCGGACGCGCCCACATGCGCGGCCAGAAGCCGCTGCGCGTGGGCGTCACGCGCCTGAAGCGCTGGCAAAGCCAGCACGTACACCACACGCGCTGGTCGGCGAACCAGCACATGCGTGACGCGCGCCAACCGGCGAACTGGCGCGTGGTGACGTCACCGTGGCGTCATCCAACGGTCGGTAACCGCAGAGATGACGTCAACGCCAGTGACAGTTGGTCGGCCGGTCACCGACTAGCAACCTGACCTGACCCGTTGACCCAACCCGACCTCGTTGACCCGACCCGACCCGACCCGACGGTTGACCGATCAATGGTCAGACCGGTGCGGCAGTCAAACCGGTCGGACCGATCACCGGTGGGACCGATCGTACCGCCAGGAGCCTTTTGGCTCGCTGGCGTGTGCACCACACGCGCCGCACACTCAGGCGGCACGTGGGGGCCGTGCGAGCTCCGATTGGAGCGTGATTGGTGGCGTTTAGTTTGTATGAGTATTCTCTACACTATGGTATAATGATTTTATACTTTTGAATTGGAAACCCTATGTATGCGTAATTCTTTGGGGTTTAATGCAGCTTATTCATTTGTAGCTTGTATTTTCTTGTAATTTAGGAAATACAATAGCTAGCTTGTGTGCAAATGATGTTAAGTATGCTGTGTAGAGCTTGGTTCAATAATATGATGTATATATTTTAATATACTTGCAATTTTCTAGTTGCTAGAAAATAAGAACAATGGTAGGAAATTCATTACGTGTTGAATTGCAATTTTAATTATAGTTGAAGCATGATTGTTCTTGTGTTAAGGAAAAATGTAGAAATTACATAAGGTTATGTAATTATTTTTTCTAGTGGGAGTTCGTAGGTTGATAAAATTAAAAGGAGTTCTCACCTAGAACTTAAAATTTGCACAAATTAAACTAATTAATGATAATAGAACAATTGTACATAGAAGTTGATCGGGAACATTGTGAACTTGTGCTTTCGTGTTTTTTGTTGAATTATCATTAATTTAGTTTGTCTTTGCTGCAAATTAAATGTGTGTTACTCTGTATAGTGTGCTAGTATTGATTCTGCATTTATTATGTCAATGTATTATAGCAATTGATTATGGCTTCAGCATCCAAGACCATTGTGGCTGACCTCAATAAGGGTGAGAAGCTGAACAGTGACAATTATGATATTTTGCACCGAAAGGTTCAGTACATTCTTGAGGAGCAATGAGGTTTTGGAAACCCTCAATCATACCATGGATGAACCTGAGCATGGAACTTCAGCTTAACACAGGAGAGATCTGGATACTTATCAAGCTTGGAAAAAGAAAAATAGCATTGCTCGCACATGTTGCTGAGCTGTATGCAAAATGATCTCATGTGTGAGTTTGAGAGTTATAACAGAGCTCAAGCTATGTGAGTTACCTTGAAAGATAAGTTTGGGGGTACATCTGCCACTAAGCTAAGGAGACTCACCATCAAGTTTGACACATTCCGAAAACGCCCAAATGTAATAATGAGGCAGCATCTTCGGGAGATGTCAAACATAATCCGTGAGCTGAAGTCGGCAGGTTACTCCCTTACTGATGAACAGCAAGTTCATACTGTTATAAGGTCTCTTCTTGACAATTGGGAGCATATGAAGATCAATATGACACATAATGAAAATATTTTCACTTTTGATGATATTGCGCGTCATTTGGAATTAGATGATGAGAGCCTAGAGGCTGCGAGATCCTCTACCCATGCTTATGTTGCTTAATCGAGTTCGCGCAAAGTTTCGGGCTTCAAGCGCAAGAGGAATCTTCAGTTCAACAACAAAGGGAAGATGACTGATCAGGCACCCAAGAGGACTAAGACCTTTCGATGCAAGAAGCGTGGTGGGAAGAAGAACAAGGCCAAGATGGAGTGCCACAATTATGGCAAGTTAGGTCACTTTGCTCGTGAATGCACTGAGCCAAAAAAGGTACCCTATTACTCTATTACTTTGAGTAATGCTTTTGTTTCTAGTACTGTAATACTTGCTGAATCTTATCAAATGTGGACTGTAGACTCAAGAGTAACAGACCATGTAGCTAGAGACCAAGAAGCATTTGTAGAGTATCGTCGGATACCGCCTGGAAGAAGATGGATATATGTTGGGAATAACTCAAGAGTTGAAATGAAGGGTATCGACACATGTAAATTAATTTTACGTGATGGTCGAAACCTGTTCCTACATGATATCCTTTATGCTCCAGATATTCGACGAAACTTGGTCTCTGTAATTGTTCTTCTTAGCTTAGGTTATGTATTGAATTTCCATTGTGATTGTGTTGACATTTTGTATGGAACAATTTATTATGGTTCAGGTCATGTATCGAATGGTTTTATAGTGCTAGACATTGACTATGATCAGTACAATGTTAATGTTGATGGTTGTTTTTCTTTAGTTGCATCTTCTAACAATGTTGAGATTGATGCAGGTACTTGGCATGCTAGATTAGGTCACATTGGATTGCAAGGAATGCAAAGATTAGCTAGAGAATGACTTTTAGGGTCACTCACTAATGTTAGTCTATCCGTATGTGAACATTGTCTGGCGGGAAAAACAACTAGAAAACCATTTGGTAAAGGGACTAGAGCTGAATTTCCATTGCATCTCATACATTCTGACATTTGTGGTCCTTTGAAAGTGAGGGCGAGGCATGGAGCCTCATATTTCATCACTTTCATAAATGACTTCACACGTTTCGATTATGTCTTTCTGATCTCCCATAAGTCAAAAACATTAGACAGCTTTAGACGATATATACCGATGGTAGAGAATTAGTTGAACAAAATAATAAAGGCATTGAGAACTGATTGTGGAAATGAGTATCTATCGGAGCAATTCAAGGCTCTTTGTGATGAAAAGGGAATTGTACGACAATTGACTATTCCTAGTACTCCACAACAAAATGGGGTAACTGAGAGAATGAATAAAACCCTATTGGAAATTGTTAGGTCTATGATGGCGCAAGCAAATTTACCTATCTCCTATTGAGGAGATACGTTATTGACTGCTGCCTATATACTTAACCGTGTAACCTTAAAATTGGCCACTTCCACCCCTTATGAATTATGGACTAGTAGGAAACCAGACTTGAGTAGTCTACGTCCATGGGGATGTGCAGCTTATATTCATGATTCTTCCCATAAACATGGCAAAATTAAGTCCTAGAGGGAAGAAATGTATCTTTATAATATATTTCGAACACTCCAAAGGATACGTGTTCATAGGTGAATAAGCTAATGGAAGTGTGATCGAAATGGAGTCACGAGATGTCACATTCTTGGAGAACGATTTTCCCAGTAGAGGTGAGATTGATAAGGACTTCCAATTATATGAGATGGAAGATCCTGATAACACACCCACTGATGTTGTAGAGGGAAATGAAGATTTACCTCAACACACAAGACCTAGTGGGAGTGTTGCATCGCCTGATGAATTGAATTCAAGAGAAATTCAATTGCGTAAAAGTAATCGTAAAAGTATTCATCGTCGTCCTTTTGAGATTGAAAGGGAAGCATTTATGATTGCTCAAAAAGAAGATGCCAAGCCTAAGACTGCTCAAGAGGCTCTCTTGACCTCTGACAAGGAAGAATGGAGAAAAGCTTTGGAAGATGAGATAGAGTCAATGAGGGCAAACCATGCCTGGGACTTGGTTGATCTACCACCCAATTGTAAAGCCATTAGAAACAAATGGGTCTTCAAGATTAAGTGAATGGCGGATGGATCTATTGAAAAGTATAAGGCTCGCCTTGTGGCAAAAGGTTATACTCAACAAGAGAGTACAGACTATGAGGAAACTTTTTCACCAGTTGTAAGGTTTGCCTCAATACGCCTTATTCTAGCCATCGTTACACATTTGGAACTTGAATTACATCAAATGAATGTAAAGACAGCATTTCTCAATAGAGAATTAGATGAGGAAATCTTTATGAAACAACCAATAGGTTTCATAGCTAAAGGTCGAGAGCATAGAGTTTGCAAGCTTAATCGCTCAATATATGGCCTTAAGCAATCATCTAGACAGTAGTATCTTCGTTTTCATCGAACAATAATAACTTTTGGTTTCACGATGATTGAAGAAGATCACTGTGTATATGTCAAGCGGTCCAAAGATAAATTTGTAATTCTATCACTTTATGTGGATGATATTCTGTTGGCTAGAAATGACAAAGTTTTGGTTATCACCATAAAAGAATTGTTGTCCTCCAATTTTGAGATGAAGGACATGGGAGAAGTTGCTTATATTTTATGAGTTAAGATCAAAAGAGATCGATCAAGAAAACTCATTAAATTTATCACAAGAGTCTTATATTTTGAAGATTCTTGAGCATTTCAATATGCAATATTGTAATCCCATTGATACCCCTGTCATGCAAGGTGAATGCCTAAATATTGAGATGTGTCCTAAGACTCCAGAAGAAATCAATATGATGGAAACGGTTGCTTACGCTAGTGCAGTCGGAAGTTTGATATATGCTATGATGTGTACTCGACCTGACATATGCTATGCCGTGGGATTGGTGAGCCGATATCAATAAAATCTCGGTCAAGCACACTGGAAAGCAGTGAAGAGGATCTTGAGATACTTGAAGGGCATCATGGACTATCGACTTTGTTACCAAGGGAATGATTTACGCCTATTGGGTTATTCAGATGCCGATTGGGGTGGAGACCTGGATGAGCGTAAATCAACTTCTGGATATACGTTATTGCTCAATGGAGGTGCGATTTCTTGGAATAGCAAGAAACATATATGCACGGCATTGTCTATGATGGAGGCATAATTTATTGCATGTTCTGCCACAATGCAAAATGCAGTATGGCTAAAACGTTTCTTGGAAAATTTAGCCACTGTCATTGAAGTTCTAAGACCGGTGAAGGTTTATTGTGATAGTCAAGCAGCCATTGCCTATGTGAAAGATCTCAAGTATCATGGAAGGACAAAGCACATTGACATAAAGAATAACTTCATCCGAGATATTATAGCGCGGAAAGAAATGTTCCTGCAATACATTTCAACCAATAGAATGGTTGCTGATCCATTTACGAAGGCTATTGCTAGAGACATATTATTAACCCATAGGATGTCACTAGGATTGCGTAGAATGTGATATCTGTTATTGTAGAGGATCATTAGTTTATGTATTTGTAGATAGATGTATTGTACTTGTTTGTTTATTAGTGATTTGATGTTTTATCAAAAAGTACAAATCCACTATGAGACTAGCACAAACACACATATATTATTGAAAAGTATGTCAGCAGGCAATGATTGGCTCACTCACACAAGCAATCGCCTCAAGTGGTGTAGTTAGCACATTGAGATGAGACGTTATGTACAAATAAATGCTGAAGAGCAAGTTTGGTACATAAAATATGTCACATTGATTGGAGTCAAGATGAGGTATGTGTTTTTGTTTATAATAAGACCGAACATGATATTCCCACAATCATGTATGCCTGTAAAATGCCAAATGCGAGTACTTAATTGGGCGTTATAGAAAGCGAGCTGATATAGCACTCGGACTAAACATGAGTACGTGAGAAGCACATGAGTACGTGAGAAGCATCTGTATGGTGGATATATTTGATAAATGACATACGCTCTTATAGAAAGAGAAATCCACTGTAGCATGTAATTTATACTACATATGCATTATACGACCAATAAGGGAAGGTGAGTAAAATTATCCCTATTTACTCATTGTGTGAGTCCTTCAGGTAATTTATAATTTACCTCAATTTTGTGCCATATGTTACTTCTGACTATATGTGACACCCCGAACCCTTCGCAGGTTGTCACCAGCGCCAATGTTACTCCTTATTACCTTTCTCCTTAGAAGATGCGTCGTAATTTATAGACACACACACACACACACACACACACACACACACATATATATATATATATATATACACACACACACACACACACACACACACACACACACACATATATATATATATATATATATATATATAAATATAAATAAAACGATCCCAGCGCGTCTTATTAGCGGAAGCAAATTAAACATCACCATCTATCCCCCTACCAATCCATGATACCAATACACACCAGCTAAACATCAGGATTTTATAACCAAGCTTCGACACTTTACTTACATACATATATAACAAGATGGGATTCCCTTCGGGTCGGTACAACAAAAAGGAAAAGCTAGGACTCAGCTACGTCCAGCCTAAAACCTCAAAAAGAAACTCTCGACCCTCAACATCATACGAGTACAAACCCCTATCGAAAGTGTCGACTATCTACATCAAAAAGATCCAGCTCCTACTCATCGCGCGCGGGTCTCACACCCAACCTGGTGCATCAGGTGGTGGTGGCGGCAACATCCCTCGCATCGCTCCATCCCGACGAACGTGCACAGAAATGAACTCCTGAATGACAGGGCCCCCAGCCAGGCCTATGTCGTACATCACTAGACAACGTACTCGAATAAAAGTCAGTCCGGGAACAGAAGGACAGTCTATCTTAGCACACTCGACCTCTACATCGGATGGTAGACCATAAAACACCCCCCGCGAGACGGCAGGAAGCGGCATACTGCTAATCTAAAATGTTATTCCCCAAAAGGGGTGAGTACAACCACTCAGCAAATAGGGAAATCCAATAACAACTCAATGCATCATGCATATCATCATACGTTGCAGGCATTACTTACCTTGAAGTCATGCGCATACTATCATGCATCATCATATCATCATCATCATCATCATGGCATCAGCATATCGTACATGTCGTCATGCATGTCATATATCATCATCATCGTCTTCATCATCGCATACCATATATCATTATCATTATCATGGCATATCATACCATGGATGATCATCATATCACATCACATATCATCACTATCATGCATATCATCATGCATATAATATCATGCATATCATCATGCATATAATATCATGGGTGATCATCATATCACATCACATATCATTATCATCATCATCTTACATATCATCATACATACCATATCATGGGTGATCATCATTATTTCACATCACATATCATTATCATCATCATGCATATCATATCATGGGTGATCATCATTATTTCACATCACATATCATTATCATCATCATGCATATCATCATGCATATCATATCATCATCACCATCATGCATATCATCATGTATATCATATCATGGTTTAATTTCCACTTTTTACTTTTCAATTGATCACCACATCACCCATTTCTCAATCATCAATTTCATCATCCCCTCGGGCAAAGACCTCTGAGGTTCCCTAGCATTTAGCCTCCTAGGCCACCAGGCTTTCGGCCCCTACATTCCGGGCATCTCGCATCTCAACTAGCATCACAAGGCATTCCCTTCGGGCAAAAACCTCCGACGGGGCTTCCGGCCTTTACCCTTCTAGCCAAGCATCTTGCACCCACATCCTGGCATCGCGAGGCATTCCCTTTGGGCAGAAACCTCCAACAGGGCTTCCAGCCCCCCCACATTCCAAGCATCCTGAATCTCCCAAGGAATTCCGGCAATTCATCTCTGTACATTCCAACCTCATCCTCCACCACAACCACTTACTCACTTATCCTTATCCATATTTATCATTCTTTTGATCTCATTATTACATGGCATATGATTCACACATACATCACAATTCATGATCATACATACATCAATGTCTTATTATACATGTGACAATGCATAATTATTTATTAATAAATTCAATGGAATTTATGGCCAATAAAATAATCCATTTTTATTTTTTTTATTTTTTATTTTATTTATTTATTTTCATAAATAAATATTAAATTCAATATCTATGATTTTCCCAAAATCATAATATTCAAACAATCATTAAACAAACCAATAAGGTGACAAATTTCATGCAAAATTTATGGCTAAATTGAATTTCACAATTTCCACAAAATAGCACATGATATTCGGATAATAACTAGAATGCACAGTTTCCAAATAAATTTGATTAAAATATTCATACGACCTCCAAAAATTACGACATTTTACAGGGTCATAGCCAAGACATTTTCGTGCATCTTTCATGAAGAACTCCAAGCCATATTCTTTTTAGATTATTTTATACAACCTCACGAAGCTTCTGGAACCATTACCGCATCGTCCAGAATACACATCTCCGAAATATTAAGATTTCACCCATCTATTCTCTTTCGTTTCCTCTGAAATTTTGATATGTTATGTCTCAAGGTGTCCTTTAGAAGTTTCATGAAGAGATCTAGGTCAAATAACCAAAGTATGGTCACCATTTAAGTCCATGAAGTCTCGGGTGTCTCGGAATACATCACCAGAATCATCGTCTCCAAGATCTAGCCGATTTACTAGGCTATACTGGTTCATTTCTCTTCAAATTTTAGTATGTTGTATTTTAAGGTGTTACCTACAACTTTAATGAAGACATCGAAGTCAAATCTTCAACAAAAATCAACATGTAATCAAGAATCCAACAAGAAGTCAGTGAAAACTTCACAGATCTGGGGTTTCCGTAAAATAGAACTTTAACCCCTCATATCTATATCATTTTCCACGAAATTTCAGTATGTTATATTACAAGACGTTAGCTACAACTTCCATGAATAAATCGAAGCCAAAATCGGACTCCAAATACACATGCAAGCTCAAACAAGTTACTGACTCCCACAACCCGAGCAAGAACAGTCACACGGCTTGAGAACAAGCCACCCTTACCTCGGTTTTTCTCACTAAAAACACCCAAAATCGAACATGCAACCATATACAAACGTGCAAGAGAAGTTAGAGGACTCCACTTGCCTCTAGGATGGACAGTCGACGGCGTACGGCGGACGGACACGACGAACGGACGGTGGCACACGGCGGTTCCTCCTCGGCTCCGCCTCCTCTCCCTCTTGGTCTCTCCCTCTCGCTCGCGATTTCTCTATCTCTCTCTCACCCTCTCTCTTGGCCGAATGAAGCAAAACCGGTCACTCTCCTTTCTCTCTCTCTTTTTATATCCCCATCTTCTCATGATTAGCAATCATGAGATTGCCTACAAACCCACCAATGCATGGCCTTCCCCTTTGCCACTTGTCTTGATCCATGCATGGGCTGGCCACCTCTTCCTTTGGGCCTTAATGGGCCGGTTGAACTCCCTCTTGGGCCGACTAGCTTGGCCCATCAAGCTTAGGCCAATGGGTCCAAGGCCCATTCGAAAATTAACCCCCTTCCCCCCCCCCTTTTTTTTAATTCCTTTCTATAATTACTTTTAAATTTCAATTTTCATCTTGGCCAAAGTCTTAGGGCATCTTGGTTATTGAAATTTAATTTATAAAGTACATGGCCAAGCATAATTTATTAATCCATCAAATTTAAATTCTCACAATCACAAGCACAAATTATCTAAATAAAAGACTAATGGCTAAAACATAAGCCATGGAAATTCTATCACCTAATTAAAGACTTTAACACACCTTATGGCTTGGCTTTGAATTTCTGGGATGCCGCACTATATTCTCGAAGTGAAAGATTAATATTGCTACTTTAGCATGTTACGGGTGGTCATGAATAGATATGGCCTATGGGACGTGTCTAGGAAAGCAGTTGTTCTGAAATTGAGAAAGACAAAGTGTGAAGGAAGACTATTGTTGTTTTACACCTATCGTGTGTATTTATTGGTCGACCAATTATATCGCCCTATGTGGTTGCGGATGTAATTGTAAATACATGGTGTTTTGAGAATAGTCAAGTATAGCCTTTAAGGGATAGGTATACTTGGACTGATGTAACAAAATATGTCTAGGGCACTATGAGACATCGATTGTCTATTTCTTTTCGGGGTTGTAACCATTATGTCATCCCTAACAGGTGCATAATTTGAGCTCCCAAGTGCAGGTGTACTCACTGATCGCATGGCTTATTTGCCAGTATGAATTGTTTTGTAAAGTTGATGAATGTTGAATGCCTTATATTCTTGATAAAGCGCTATCAAACCCATCATGTCCAAGTGGGAGATGTAGTACTTTAGCTTTAGCTGGTACGTCCATGATGGGGTGTGAACGGAACGCACCGTTTCGTCTTAATGCATTACGATGGGAAGTCACTAATGGAGGGGTACGAAGCGAGATGTATAAAAGCCTTCCGAACACAACCGTTGGTATGGTTGGCAATTCATTCGCACCGAATTTCCTCTCAATTTCCATCAAAGAAGATCAAAGCGTTCCATTTCACTTTTGTAAGAACAATCGGCATTTACGCCGTGGAAATCGGGTGTTTTCCTCGTGATTACATCCAGACTAACGTGAGGAAGTATTGTTTGTGATAAATTCGCAATTCAACGTTCGTTCCGGGGCCATTTACTGTTTGCGCATCAGAATTAGGTAACTCGTCTTCCGCCGACTCGAATTCTAACATTCTTTGTCCTGGTTATGGAAATTTTAATAGAATTGTTAGTACGAAAATTACTGCATCTTCTTTCAAATATCACTAGCGCTGCAAAATACAAATGATTACTCACTTCTGCTTCGCATATGACTTGTTCTTATTTGCTCATGGAAATGTAGAATGTGTCATCTGCCTTGTAGATGCCCTTGAAGAATTTGCTACTCTCATAGGACTACAGTTTAATCTTAAGATGCCAAATCTTTTTCTTTGGGTTGAACAAGGCTGAGAAGCTCCTTATACTAGACCACACGCCTCTTTCCACAAGTACCCTCCTTATCAAATACTTGGGTGTTCCCACTGTTACTAAAAGACTCACTCATACAAACTACAAGAGTCTTACTGATAAAATCTTAAAGAAAATTGAAAGTTACAACATGAAGCATGCAAGTTCAGTCCTTATCTCCATTTGCATCTATTGGATGCAAATGTTCTTACTTCTAAAGCAAACTATATAAAGATTGAGAAGAGGATTCGACAATGCTTATGTTTTGGTTCTAAAGCAAATCATGGATCGCACAAGGTTGCAAGGCAAGTAATTTGCTCACCAAAAACGAAAGAAGGATTAGGATTGCCCAAACTGAACATATGGAACAAAGTTTTGCCAGGCTGCGCACTATAGAACCTCATCAATCATATATCATCTTCCTTTTAGAGCATTTGAGGAACTCCAATAAATGACTAAGGCAATTGTAAGGACCTAGGCCTCCCACTGTGTAATATTGTCCGTTTTGAGCTTTCGGCCCTCACGGCTTTAAAACGCGTTACACAAGTTAGAAAACCCAAGTCTTATAAACTAGCCCAGGACTCCCCTCTAAGTAATGTGGGACAAGAGATGCGCTCCCTCCCTGCACACATCCGGGGACCGAGGCACGGACGCACTGCCATCCCTCCTCCCCGCGCACCGCCGCCTGGGCCCTCACAACAACAAATGGCAAATATTTAGTTACGAGACTTCTCAATGTATTTTCCCTTGCAACCATATATTGCATTTGGATGGAGCGCAACCATAGACGATTTAAAATAAGTCAACTAACATCCATATTATTGGCTAAGGTGCATAAAAATGTAAGAGGTAGAATTTCACTCCACCAAAAAATTAGACCTTCCTAAACAAATGTTGTATTGGCTACATGTGGAGAGTCTTTACCTCCATCATTTTGAATTATTAACTCTAATTGTAATGTTGGGGATGCCCCTAAGCTATTGCACTTCATCTTATCTATGATTTATAAGACATCCCTAAGATCAATTACTTTTTTTCGAGATAAATACACTAGAAGTGCCAAAGTTGTATATAGCATTTACTTTATTGCCAAAAAAAAATTATCACTTAGTGCCACTTTAAAAAAAAAAAAAAAAAAAAAAGACCATTTCAGTGCCAACTCCAATTAAGGTCGCCGGAAATCTGACATACTTATATTTTATTAATTTCTCGATCCTACATGGCTCGCCGGCTTGTCTAGTCAACATATAACCCTTAAAACGAAATCATCCAAAAGTTGTAAATAGTAATCGTTTAAGTGTCAAATTTTGTTCAAAGTTATTACTTGCTAGTCGTTGTGAAAAAGTGATGAGTTCAATGTCAAGCACATCACATGAAAATGTCATGTGGACTAGAGTTTTTAAAAAATTTGCCAAGTCATATTATAAATTTAATTTATAAATGACACGTAATCAATTTGGTATGAATTTCTCGCAGTTGATACTTAAGTGATCGTTTTTCTCTGATTTAATACTTAAGTGAGTCAATGAAAATTTGTAATACTAAAGTCAACGTTGTATATAACTTTTGGTAGTGTATTTGTCCCTTTTTTTTCACATGGCCTCTCCTTCAGCTTTTAGCTCACTTTTAAGACTTAACACTTGTTTTTTATTCTAGACAACAAATTGAAAATAGGATCCGGAAAGAAATACCAAGAGAGTGTAAAGTTCCTCGCGAAACATCCACTTTAAAAATAAGTATATATTACTATTAGTTAATGGCAACCGCGTGGCATCTTTTTCTACTGTCATGCGTGTCTCTTCATGATTACGAAAGACAGTTGACGGAGCTGTCAGAGCTCCTTTAGGAAAGAATATGCTTGAAATTATACCAAAGAGGCACAAAATCTCAATCTTCAACAGGATATTAGGATTTAATTACACAAAAAGATTAGCAGTTGTCTGGGTTAGTGAAATAGAGGAGATCCATTCGAGTATTGCGTGCATGTTGTGGTTATGTGAAATATTCTTTCCTAAGAAACTTCTTGATGGATCCGCATATTCTTTCTCAATAAGGTTGAGCTATCTTAGATTGATGGGTTGAGACTGAATGGAAAATCTAGTCAAGATTGACAATGCAAGAGATATGCTGTAAACCAATAGACAAATACGATTTGGGCTCTCGACCTACCAAAACAGGTGTGCAGCCAATGGTTCGACCATTAGAAAGAGGATGTAAATGGTATATGTGTGTAAGAATTATAAGAGGGCATAACACATTAAATGACATCAAACAAATCATTGCGGAAAACATAAAGGTAGTTCTACTAGCCATCAAAACCAATATGGTGAGCAAAATTAATTATGTAAAAATGATTGGACAACATATATATCCTGCGAAGGTCCTTAAATAATTAGAGAATTTTGTGGTATGTCATTTACATTTTGAGTTGATAAGTACATATCCTAGCTACTGATATTTCTGATAAATGTAATCATAGACAACAGTAGAAGGGCACTAAGGGTCAGTGCAAGAGTCAATTAAATAACTGCCCGACCAATTACGGTCACCCAACGAACCGCTTATGTGACAGCCAGAATTTGACAAAATCTCCAACAATTGATAGCCGTTGAGTGTCTTCTTCACGTTTTTGCTTTTCAAGATCATGTATCTCTGTGGACCTTGGTACCATGATCATTAAGGCTTTTTTCCATTCCACTAATAGAATTAACGTTTTATGCAATGAATGGACCTCTGGTGAGAGGGGGCCAAAAATATATATATGTTAGAAAAAGCTTCCTAACCGGCATGGAATATGTGACAGCATATGCCGAAGGACAATTCCAGCCTTCTTGAAATTCGATGTTAAGCTTCTTGAACTTGGCAAGCACTTAGGCCAACTTGAGTAGTCAGTTAACCGTGCTCTTGAGGTAAATTGCATGAAGCTCGACCTAGTCCAATGCATCTTCTAGTTCAGTCACTAAGATTAAGCTTATCTATCGTTTCTTCTCCTCTTCGTATATTCCTCATGTATCCGTGCGATTCCAACTATTGCAAATGACCCGTAACCAACGGTTTCAGGTTTAGATCCTATGTTTGGTCTCATGATAATATGAAACGTGATCCATGATGATTGTAAAAAATTGTGGGTTCTTGCAGTAAAACTCTTAATAACTTCACTTGAGAAGAGAAGACAGTTTAAGTTTGAGTCCATCATTGTTTCCAATCGGAACAATCTTCACTTAAAAGTTCAAGCCAATAAATATTCTTCAAATAAATGTATTAACTGTTTCACCTTACAGCACATCTCTGATGTGAAACTTTTTTTTCCAAACATCCTCACATGTGCGCTTAAGAAACCTCTCCCTCACTCTTGAGCCATCTCAATTCAAATCTCCAATCACCTTGGCCTAGCCAAGATCAATTGGAAGCGGGGGACACCATCCATTACTTCAATTAGGGAGTTACATCGAAGATTCATTTTTTCATATATTTCTCCAAATGCTGATGCACATCAAAAGTGGGCTACCAACAACCATCTAATATTACGAGTTTGGTACCTTAGTAGAAGTGATATAACTTCACTTGGAGAGATCATTAAGAGAGAACTCAAGTTCAATCCCGTTAACATATTTTAGATTCACATTTACACATTAAATGAATGCGGTCAAAGTCCAATGGATAGAGATAATGAAAGAGTCTATTTACATTTTATTAAATCAAAAGAATTAATTGAACGTTTTAGAGATTCAAGTCAATTTAGTTTGAGACAATTCTATATATTATAACAAATTTATTCTAACTTTAATGTCAAAATTATAAGTTCACTTTTTGGCCCTTCTCAAGTATAAGTTTGAGTTTTCAAACTTCCTTTTCTTAATTCAATCGGTTATTCGAGAATTATCAACCCTTGTTAAGTACTCCCATTCACTATTTATCCTTGGTAATTGACCCAAATATATATATATCCGCTTGCATACGGGAAATTGAACTCTTGTTTTTCAATAGAGCAACTTTCTCCAGAAAAGTATGAGAAAAAAAGTTGCCAAAATAGTATCATGAAGCACCTTCCGCAATCATTTTGCAAAATCTAATATGTATGGCAAATCTCCAGGAAAAGAAAAGGTCAAGGGTCAAATGCACCACAACCACTAGACTTGCGAAAGGGAAACCCCACCACTCCTCTTTGTCACAGCAAGATCATAGTTGTATCTTGATTAAGTCCTTCACTACTTAGTGAAATGGACCAAATGATGAGCCTCCAGATTGGTATTCTCTTGCACCTAGCAAACCTCCAATCAAAATGGAACTCTCCCGATTGCCCGCCATTTGGCAAATTGATAGTTTTTTTTTTTTTTTCATTTGAATACTAAAGAATCTGACTAAAGAACATTGCGTGGTTGGCTCCTACGCCGGCGGAACCCTTCCGACCTCCTGCCACTAGCATTTTATAATCCACAAATTAGAGACAAAAGCATATTCATTTTGTTGATTTGTCAGTTTAGTGCTCTTGAAATTTCGGTGGAATTTCGGTGGAATTTATTAAACTATAATAGAGCCGTCCAGGACCGATTTGATGGTGACCTTTTGACTTTTCAAGATAGAATTTCTGGGAGAATCTATGAGTTTTTGACCGATCGTCCCACGTGTAGCACCCCCAACCAGTTGAAACTAAGAAGGGGAATAGCCTGATTTTGTTTTACGAACATGAGCACAAAGGTCGAATTATCTTATAATGTAAGAAATACTCTGTAAATATCATGAACTAGGTAAGTTCAGATCTTTAAACTATGTTGATGATCCTAATTACAGAACAATTTGCAAGGCATAGTTTAATTGATGTTGTCTAAATCCTGTGCCGAAAATCCTTTGACACCTATTCAACTACACCGACCCTGAAAGATTGACAACAAAAAATAATCCAATTATGATACATGAAACATATAAACTTCATCTGTTTAGTATGAGGTCTTCCAAGGCCCTTTATTGATTTTGCGCATGGTAATTGACTACACTTATCATAAAGAATTCGGGTAACATCCACTGAATATTAATTTTGTGCATTTTGCGGATACTTTGATGACAAAATGTCCATGAGTGTCTATGATTGTCCTTTTCAAGAAGAATTGAAGAAGTAAAATTGTAAGCGTGGAGATGATAGAATCGTTGGCACATAAAAAATACATATTAGTTGATGGCCAATTTCTATGTAAGTCAGGCATATTTTAGAAGCAAAATATTAATATTGTTGTTGTTATCTTGTTATTTTATATGTGTTGCCAATGATAAATTTTATAGCAAGCAACATAGTCAGTGTACAATTCCAAGGAAAAGCCAAAACATGATGATTACTACGAAGATGGGAACAGTGATTATTGTTATAAATGCCGTTAATGTATGGTGAGTAAAGCAATTATCTGTAAGTACATGTAAGTTATAGCAAAATGGGAAAAAAGACTCACACAGACAACATATCAAAAATCTCTATTTTTCAATGTGGCTTATCTTGCTATTTTCATTTTCTTTTACTGTATCTTCATTTAATTTAGTTCAGTTGGTTCAGTTTTCCACAATTTGTTGGTACCAACTTCACGAACCCAAAATTGAGTGCTAATATTTCCTCGATTTTCGGTCGTTTTTCCTGATGACCATTATTGTCAGTTTCGAGTTCTTCGAAAAAGTTTGAGCAATCAAATCGGAAATAATAGACCGCCTCAATTATCTCTAAGGAGATATGGCTTTCTCTCAGTTTTTTTTTTCTTTCCTCTAGATTGAAATTAATTAAGAGTTCCATCATGTGATAAAATATGAACATTAAATATAGCTGCCTGTTTTATGCCCCGATCACTGATTTAATTGTTGAAATGCCTCGCAAGTATGGATGGAGATCATGGGGGTAAAGAAAATACACCACAAAGCCGTTACTCGCCTTACTGGGAAATTAATAAAATTGTCCGATTAAAAGCCAATTCATGTCAGCCTACCTGATCGAAGAAAAGAAAAAATACATTGACCTAAATGAAATGAGGTATACATTTAACTCGATTCAATGCAAATGCAACAGTGAAAGTGAGCACAACCCAATTATTCAAGAAGATAACTTGAATATACTTCATTCCGGTTCCATTTTTTTTTTTTTGGCCTAAATTCTGGTTCCATTAAAGCTTGCTTAATATTTGGCTAAAAAAAATGCTTTCTCAGTTCATATTGAACTTGGAGAAGATATGCCAACATATAGTAATTCATCAGGTTTCGAAATACATTGAGTGTATCAAATACAACACGACTTAATTAATTTATATATATTGACATTGAAACTTGCAAATTTGATTCTTCTCATAACATTCCCTTATTCCTTCTTTACAAAACAATATTGGATTTTTTTTCATCAGATTTTTTCTTACCAAAAATTTTATACATCAGATTAGCATTGTATTTATATGAGATAGTTTCTATGTGTCAGCTATGGTCCTCTCACTGATAGCTCAGCTTGCTTTATTACAAGTCCTGGTCATCGCTAGAGGATCTCTCTTGTCTGCAATGTATCCACCATTTTCTATTAATGAAAATCTAGGAAAAATCCTAGATTCTAGTAATTAATATTTTTCAACAGGTATTACAGCGTAACCTTGCTGATCAGAAGTTTATAAGGAGCGCAAAATGCGTGACCTGCCTTGAAATGATTTCGCTCGGCGATAATTAGCTAGCTAGATGTTTTCTGTACTTCATGTTAATTAGGAAAACAGATGGATGGCCTAATGTTCAAATTAGGGTCATTAAGCAAAAGGTAACCCGGAAAAAATTTTTTTAATGCAGAAACAATTTGTTACGAAAGAACTACATAAGGAAGTTGCATTATCTTTATTACAATCCACGTTTCGTGTACATACACTATTACTGACACTCTTTACTCCAGGAATAGCTAGAAAATATAAGACGCGCTTGTGATATGTAGCAAAAGAGGATCATTTGGTGAGCAATGACCTGTGAGTTACACTGAACTTAACAAAACCCTAGTTATGAACCCCATGTATGATGAACGGGCTGCGACCTCGACTTCTCGGAGGTGATGGCTGTGACTTGTGTGACTCGGCCCCAACTCCAACCGAGGCCGCGGCAAGCGGCAAGCTGACACTTTCCATGTCGGAGTTGTTTAGGTGGCTGCCATGCGAATTCATGCTGTTGTTCTCCAAGGTTTTTCTGATGCTAACTAGTGCCATCTTGTTGGTACTAGCTTGCAGCTTTGCCAATATCTTTTTCCCTGGTTTTTTCATTTGCCTTCCGACAATAGGTTGAATTTCCTGGGTAAAAAATAATAGCACCAGAAGGCAGGAAAAGAAAACCTTAGGAGCCATAGAGAGAGAGAGAGAGGCTGAGCCAGATGCCATAATTCCAAGATCTTCATGGTTATTTATAGGGCTAAGAGGGTCGCGAAATTGTTCTATTTCTCATAATTAGAGCTCAAGACCTTGAGAAGTGGCAAATTATTATATCGAAGAATGAAACAAGTGAGAATTACATCTTTGGATGGAAAATATTAAAGAATCTATCTGGACACTTGTTAAGGGTTAGGAATTACGTAACCCTTAACAAGTGTCCAATAGGTTTTTCTATTATTTTCTAACATTACAAGTCAACTTTGGTGAACTTTGCATAGAAGGTCATCGAAGATTCACTAGAGTTAATAGGAGAATATGAACACGCAATCTCAAGTCACTTGTGTCAATGATTATATACATATATATAAACTAGGATGTATTTGTTTCACATAAAATGAATAATTTGGAACAAAATAAAAATAATCACTTATATCACTTATAAAAATGAGTGAACAAAAAATATTTTCATTGTACACTAAAATAATTAGACATAATTTTTTGTCGATAATAGAAACATTTTTATTACTTAATTATTTCAAGCAACACAAGCAATTTTTTTAGAAATGTTTTTCATATCATTCAATTTCCATGAAATAAACGAAGTCTCAAACTAACTTGACTTTACAATGGAGATTTTTGTGAAAAAGTTTTGAACTTTCATATTATTGTTTCCAAAAATAATATTCATCTAACTTCACGTCTACTTTTAAGTGTATCTCTTTCCTGTGACATCCCGATTTTTCTCAATTTTATTTTCAGTCAATTGAGTCGGGCAATTCATCCATGCATGTAGTTCGTCTCTCAGAGTTGGCCACTCACGAGGGAACTAGTTTATTGAGTGAAGTAATTAAGGAATTTTACCGCATCAAACTTGGGGACTGATCACCCTCGGGTCAGATGCAAGAAAATTTCCCCAAAAGCTACTCAGTGGATTAGGCTAGCTGAAATCACACCGGATTGAATTCAACCGTAAAAATTGGGATTGAACTTAGAAGTTGGAAGCCAGTCATGTCACATACCTTATTAGGAACCTTGGATTAATTTATGGACTTTAGTTTGGACTCAATTGGAAGAGAATTGATGGAAATTGAAGTAATTGAATAATACAAGGACTTGGACCCCGGCGGAAAATGAAATTGAACATATTGGACTAAAGTTGTGGATGGTTGGAGTTAATGGATGATGACATCACATGTGAGGTCATGAATGAGGCAAGATTGGCTAGGGTGGTGACAAGTGGAAGGTGAGGATGAGGCCTTGAAAAGATGGGGTGTCACTTCCCCCTTGTCTCCATCATCTTCAAGCTTCGGAGGAGAGAGATTGGGAGGGAAAAGCAAGAAGCAAACCAGCGGAACCGAGCTGCTCGTCCGCCTTCGCCCGCTCGACCGCCGCCGCTCATCGTTCGCTGCCAGAGCTCGCCGTCGCCGCTCGCCCGTGCACGACCGCCTGCCGTCCCGTGTACGAGCTGCCTTGTCTCCATCCACCGAGCCTCCCACATCATCGTCTCTCCAAGCCAGCAGCTGTCCAATGTCGCCACGCCTCACCGAAGCTCCCATCACCGCCGTTCTTCTACTCAAGCCTCCGCCGATTGTTGCTCAAGCTGTCGCCGGTTTTCCTCCGCCATTTCTCCGCCCGTTCAGCCACCATTTTGTCACCCTTCAAGCTCAGTTTGTCGTCGGCGTTGTCATGCTCTTCGCCGGAGACTCGTCGGAAAGCGATTCCGGTGAGTTTACCTCACTAAACCGTGATTAGTGAGTTAATGATGCCTTAAGTATGTTTAGCTTAAGTTGATTGAGATTAGGTGGTTAAATTGGTTTAATTAGTTATGGATTAGATTAAGGTGATTAATTAAGGTAAAGTGTGTTTAGTTTAAAGGTTAAGTATGTTTATTTTAAAATAAGCCTTGATGTGACTTAAATGAATTTATTTATGATTTAAATAATTGCTTCGAAATTGTTGGATTATTTAATAATATATCATATTCCGAAATTCATTAAATTATTATTTATTAAAAAAACTCGAAAAAATTATTTTGACCCTAGTTGCTCAAAATTTCGTGCCGATCGTTGCTGTGCTTGTAGAATTTGAAATTGATGATTGGTTGTGGCGAATTGAGTGTGATTTCGATTTATGAGGATTCTTTATAAAATCCTAAATGTGGAAATGAATGGGCGATTGGCCGTGAATTACCACCTATTAGAAGTTGTGCCTGATGAGGCCATGAATTACCACCTTTTAGAGGTCGTGCCTAATGAGGCCGTGAAATGCCACCTAATAAAGGTCGCGCCCAATTGGGCCGTGAATTACCACCTATTAGAGGTCGTGCCTAATGAGGCCGTGAATTACCACCTATTAGAGGTCGTGTCTAATGAGGCTGTGAAATGCCACCTGATAAAGGTCGCACCTAATCGGGCCGTGAATTACCACCTATTAGAGGTCGTGCCTGATGAGGCTGTGAATTACCACATGATTACAGGTCGTGCCGAGTAGGGCCGTGATTGCCACTGGTTATTAAACCTTCCTATAGGGCGGGATTGGGAGTAGTAATTGATTGCTAGAATGACACGTAATCGGCTGAGTCGATTGATCGCTGAGACGATCCACGTGATTGAATTGTTCTGATGATGTGATTGTGCCTTTGCTGTTGGGTTATTAGAATTGCACGTGGTTGAATTATATAAACTGTGCTAACCTGCAGATGAAGGCTAAGGCGAGGTAAGTCTTCTTGATGTCGTGGCTAAGCTACTCTGGGCGTATTTACTTTCTAATAGGGGTTTAGGAGAGGTGAACTTGCTGAGACAAAGTCTCATCCCGGTTTGGGGAAAATATTACAGGACCGTAGATGGCAAGACCCCTGGAGATGAGTGGCCTGCCGACGGAGATTGACCAGACGACAGAGAGTACTCCTGACCTTGGGAGTCCTTAGGTCTATCAGTTGGTTAGGACCCTCATCTGGGTCCAGGTGAATGTGCAAGATAGAGTACCATACATGTTTAGGGCTTGGTTTCGTTCCGGAGTTGATGGTGTTAGGGTTGGCCCTCTGGATAACATGGATATTCCGCTGGCGGTGATGAATGCCATTTTGAGTGAAGGCGTGACAGATCTTCCTAGCGGTGGAGTGATCAACGCCTTGCCCCCGACCTCTTGGGTGACAGATCCTGAGGATGTGGGATCGTCAAATGGGGCTGACCAGTAGTTCTAGGACTATTGATTTCTTTTTTTTTTTTGGCGGACCGATCCATGTTATGTAAGCTGACCCATTTTTGATGCACAAAAACTTTGACCCATTTTTGGTGCATATAGTCTCCGGATCCTATTGATGTATGTAAGCCCTGGATTGATAATGATGTATGAAAGTATGTTTATTTGATTTTGAATTGATTTTTCCTGCTATCCTATCCCGTACGTTTTCATTAAGGGTTTCTTAGCACGTTCCGCATGCGCATAATAATTATAAAAATAAATATTGGGGTCGGCGACACTACCTGGGAATGTCGCATTTACACGACCATGGGGGGTTATTCCACGTATCTCGGGGTTCGGGGCGTGACATTTTCTATAAAAACTATTATCGTGTTATTGATTTTTATTTCCATAGTATATATTATTATCAATTTTATAAATTTATCACATTGTCTTAAAGTAATAGTCACACGCACAAGGATAGGCCACATGTGAGTAATATTTTTCTGTATAATTCCATCAAATTATTGCAAAGTGGTACCAAGAAATTTGGAGATAATTGTCTAAAAAGTCATAAACATAGTGAACAATGGTCAATTCAATGCTAAATTTTTCAATTTGATCAATTTAATCTTAAATATTTTGAAGATTTGCTAATATAATCACACTGGCCAATTTTGGTAGGAAAACGTTAATGTGGCAATCAAGTTAGTGAGTGTCATCTTAGATGACATAGCCAATCCTAATGTGGACAATTTTTTTTTTTTTTTTTTTTTTGCAAGTTTTAATAATTTTCCAAACTTTTCATTCTTTTTTTTTCTTATTTTCTTTTCTTTCCTTTTTTTTCTTTTTTCTTTTTCCCCATTTCCATCCACCAGTCGTCAAGGCCTTAGCAAAAGGAAAAGACAAAAAAAAATTCAAATAAATTTTAAAATTACAAAATCATCTACATTAGCTTCAATTGTCCACGCCAATCATGTCACATAGAACGACTAGCATTAACTTGACCGTCACGCAGTAATTTTTGACAAAAATTGGTTAAATGATTACATTGAAAAATTATCAAAAGATTTATGACTAAATTCACCAAATTAAAATGTTTAAGATTGAACTGGCTGTAGTATAATAGGTGTAGAACTCTTTGGACAATTTTCCCAAATAAGTTATCAAAGTTACAAAAACATACATGAATCCATAGTCATTTATCTTCTCATGAACATTAATTCTCGAACAAATAATGGAGAGCCTCATTCATGATATTGTTTTCTACCTTTCAAAGTTCTGAGGAAAAATAGAAAAATGAGTTTTGATAAGCTAATTCCCCTAAAAGGCACCATTAATACAGATCACTATCAAATAACATTACATTCCTAATTAAATCAAGGACTAATTTTCTTAACTAATCGGTCAGATAACTTGCAATCTCTAAGGAAAAGTTATACTGTCGCTTAGGAAATTACTAAGGATTCTATTTCTATAAATTTACATTAGTTCTTTCGTACAATCTGAGGAAATTAGAACATTTACACGATAAGTTAAATCTTCACCTGAAGAAATGTCAAGGCCGTGCATTGCATAGCCTTTCCTTAACCATTACTCTTGAAAAGGTTATGTATTCAGACCATATAATCCTATTTTACACTTCCCACATTTACCATTCATACGTATGGCTTTATTTTTAGCAACTCATAGTCGACTGTCCATGTTGATAGTGAGATGTGGGATGCATAGAAAAAAGTTATACGATTTGTGTTGAGATAGAAAGCTTTATATTGGAGAATTAGTGTGGTATTAAGCAATTAATATCTTGATTGGCATATAACTCATTGACTTAAATTTTTGAGTGAAAGTAGATCCAATTGAATATAACAAACCCAGACCTGGACTCCCTCTTGCCAATCTCCCCAAATAAAGGTGTTAGGCTTAACACATTAAGAGGTTGATATTGTCAATATTCCCCATGCAAATCTCACTCCATTTGATATATAATAATTGAAATTCGTAATTAAATTGCAAATGAGAAAATCATTTCTATGAAGTTCCTCCTTTTGCACCATAAACGCTGATGAAAATTCTCAATTGGATCGTCATAAACATTTTCAAAATTGGGGCATAAATCAAGCCGGTCCCAAAAATTCGGTATGGCGCAACTAAAGATTGTTGAGGTTGGGACACCTGGAGTGCCATAACTTGGCACGGAGGGACACTTAAGTGCCATAACTTTAAAATAGTACACTTAAATGCCAATATCGGAATAAAATGGAACACTTAAGTGTCACTTCGGTGAAAATCCGACCAAATGGTTGACGTGGCAATTTTTGACGAGTTTGGTCCAAAACGGCGTCATTTTGCACACTGACGTGGCGGAGAAAACACAAAAACGACGCCGTTTCGTGTCTACGTGTAAATAATAATATATAAATAAATTAAATTAGATTTAAAATATTCAAAAAAATTTAAAAAAAAATAATAAGAAAATTTTAAAAAATTTTAAAAAATAAAAAAAAAAAAAGTGTGGGTGGTCGAACGGGGCGGCTCCTCGCCGCGGCCGCCTCCCCCCGTCGTCGCCGGGAAGGGCCGACGACAGAGGAGGGAGGTTCAGCCGGGATCGCCAACCCCGGCCGATCGACGACGAGGGCTGCGAGCCCTCGCCAGATCGCAGCGAGGGCCGCGACCCTCGCCCCAAATCTAGGCGAGGGCTCGCGGGCCCTCGCCGCTGGTCGACCGGCCTCGCCGGCCCCTAGCCAGAGCCCGGCAACCTCAGCCGACCCTCCCCACTCCGTCGCCGGCCCTTCCCCACGGCGACGGGGAGGCGGTGAGGAATCGCGAGCCCTCGCCGGATCCGGGCGACCGCCGCGACCCTCGCCCTAGATCTAGGCGCGGGCCGCGACCCTCGCCCGGGCATTCGACGAGGGGTCGTGGGCCCTCGCCGCCTCCCCGCCGCCGTCGAAAAGGCCGGCGACGGGAATGGGGAGGGTCGGCCGAGGTCGCCGGGCCTTGGCCGACGAGGCCGACCGCGGCGGCGAGGGCCCGCGAGCCCTCGCCCGGATCGGGGCGAGGGTCGCAGCCCTCGCCACGATCTAGCGAGGGCTCGCAGCCCTCCCTGTCGGTCGGCGGGGGCCGGCGACCCGGCCGACCCTCCCCCTCCGTCGCCAGCCCTTCCCAGCGACGGTGGGGAGGCAGCGGCGATGAGGGAGTTCCCTCGTTCGACCTCCCCCTTTTTTTTAAATTTTTTTTTTAAATTTTAAATTTTAAATTTTTCTTAATTTTTTTTTAAAAATTTTTAAAATTTTTAAAATTTTCTTATTTTTTTAAAATTTTTTGAATATTTTAAATCTAATTTAATTAATTTATATATTATTATTTACACGTATACACGAAACGGCATCTTTTTTGCGTTCTCTCCGCCACATCAGCATGCAAAACTACGCTTTTTTGGACCAAGCTCGCTGGAAAGTCGCCACGTAAGCCATTTGGCCGGATCTTCGCCGGAGTGGCACTTAAGTGTTCCATTTAACTTCAAAACTAACACTCAAGTGTACCATTTTAAAGTTATAACACTTTAAGTGTCCCTCGGTGCCAAGTTATGACACATGCGCTGTACTTCTACCAAAGGTTGTTCCTCCAAGTTCTTTGGCTTTTAAATATCTTTCACCAAAACAAGGGCACGAAGATCCACTGGAGGACTACTAAGCCAATTATGAACAATGTGTTTGCAGTATACATTTAGGGCAGGCACTAAGTATGAAGATTAGCTCGCTAACTTGCCATACATGCAGTATGATTGCTGTCCTTTTCTTTCTTTTTAGGCATTGCCGCCAATGTAAACCAGGAAAATATAAGTTTTTAGCGCTATCAATATTTAACACGAGTTCCTTTTTCAATAGATAATTAACTGGGTACAGTTACATTTAATCGCATTTGTTTCATAAGTGGGCGAATCATATTATACGCAAATAATAATTATCCCGTAATCCCTAAAGTTTTAATCTGTTTGATGTGATCCATGAATTTTTAGTAAATGCTTAATGTAGTCCTTGAATAAGATGAAAATATCCAATGTTATTCTTCCATTAAATTCAAGTTCAAAAATCATATTAAACAATTTTATATAATTTAGGGACTAAATTGAACATAAGTTCAAGGACTACATTGCACAATTTAAAAGTTCAAAAATAACATTATACATTAGGCTAAAGTTCAAAAACCATATTAAACCATATTAAACCATATTAAACAAATTAAAAGTTGAGGGACGATATTACATATAAGATCAAAGTTAAAAACTATTTATATTATTTCCCCTTTCAGGATGAATGATGTGTTAACTAACACTAACAGACAATTAAGAGAGCACATTAACTTATAAGTAGACGATAGAGTTTAACTTGTCCAAAGAATTTTGCTCTTTGAAGAAAGAGTTTTGGCTACCAATATTTCTTACAAGTTGTAACAATAACCTATGATCGAGATCTAATAGAGGCCCTATCAACCTGACTTAATCAATGTAATAAGGCTACATTATTTCGAACACAAACATTAGACAAACGTCATAATTCAAAGGATCCTTCTTGAAATTTCACAAGCAAACTAAAAGGGCAAGGAAATAGAGAAGGCATAAAATCAAACCTTAATGGTGATTAATCCTGAACTTCATTCTCACTCGCAACCTCATTACAACCTCAATACAATTTCGTTTCAGTAAATGTACACTGATTCTATTACAACGCTAAACGTAAGGATCAGCAAGGTGTTGATTCTTTTGCTAGGATCAACAAGGTGTTGATTTGAAAAGAGAGGGAAAGAAAAGGAAACGAGTCATACCATTCTCATCCAAAATTTCACAAAATTTCAGCAGACCTGCATGCAAGGTTGGCGCGGCGAGAGTATCAAATGAGCCAAAATTTGGTCGTTGCGCTGTACCATTGCAGCCACTCAAATTTTTGGGACATCATTATCGGTGTTGGTTAGCTTCTGCAGTAACAACTATTTGAGAGAGCTTGACTGCATATCTACACAGAGCACACTATCCTATAAGTTAGAAGTTTCCTGGGAGTAGTCGTCATGGATGAAGCTCTCATAAACCGTTCCGCTGAGTGCTCGGTTGACTTTGTCCCAGTTACTAATCAAGTCAGATACCGGCCCTTTGTGTATCTTAACCTGACGGCTCCTGAGTTCCATTACTGGCAGATTAAGGAATTCTTGAACATCTTTTAGTTTCTGCAAAAGAAGTATAAAACAAGCGAGGAGAATAATTATAGGTGAGAACTAACATCTTATCTGCGCTGAGTCAAATTTTGCTATCAGGTGTACTGGCAGAATATGCAAAATAATTGACTGCAAACAGACCTATAAGCTTCACTACTTACAGTTCGGTCTTTTATGAGATCCTCGTAATACAGAACGATGTGTCTCGTGGTGTTATAAAATGCTAAAGCTTTAGCAACTGTTGCCTCTACTTCCTTCAGGTCATCTATCAATGATGTGGAATTAATTGTTGGCTTGTAGGTTGAAAGTGTATCAGCCTGGAAAATGTAACCAAATTACAACAGGGACATAAAAGCACAGAGAGAGAGAGAGAGAGAGAGACCTCTTCCGGTGAATGCACATGAGACTTGTGGGTCCCATTGAGTAATTTGGCATGCCGATCATAGGAATTAGCAAGCACCGAAACCATGCGACGTAGAAGATTTCTTCTGAAGAGAAATACTACAGACACACCCCTACGATTCAAATACTCTAGAATTTCGTTGTGGTGTTCCATTAATCCCTGCATCAATCACAAAAAAGTGGATGACCTATTGCACTGTACATTCATTGAAGCAAACATGGGAGGACAACTAATATACTTCATAGGCCTGGATAGATACTCTGTTTACAGAAGAAAGACTGAGACAAAGTTAAACACCTTGATGATGATGATGACAGCGTTCAGAAGCTTTTGCTCAAAATGTCATTTCTATTCCTACCACACAAGTAGTTATAATAAGAACCAAATACATTCTACTCTATTATTAATCCATCATTGAATTGAATACGCCATTCCCGAAATTCTCTTCATTGAAAACATCTGACAATAAATGTAGGTAACATTACAGGACCCGATAAAACAAGGTCAAAGAAGATAAGTGGAAAGAGCACAGCTCAATGGTGATGTTTTTTACAGAAAAATTGATTGCAGTACTTCAATAAGCTGCTTCTCAGTGCAACAGTAAACTGCTGTGTCACATGTCATTCTAAGTAAGAAAAGGCCAATTCATCAGAGAAGGCCTTGAAGAATCTAACCATTTAATAATGGCATCAGATGTTCAAACATCACATCCCTAAAGTGACTTCCATGGGACCAAACTCTACAGGACTACTAAAGGTAATAAAAACAAATTTATTGGAATCCATCCTGTAAACTTCCAACTATTGTTTAATTGATGCAGAGCTACTACAAGCTCTCTACAAGAGAAGATTCTTATTCCTTTTTCCAGGATAAACCTGGACAAAAAGGAGAATCAATTCCATTATAGCACATGAACTTTATACACAGGCCACATACAGAAATATTCCAGAATAAGAATATTCTCTCAATTTATCAATCGTAACTGTCTTTCAATTATGTCATAGAGAGGATACGGTTGAAGGAAAAGTTTTTCTCGAAAGAATCTAATGCTTTCTTCACTGCTAAACACAAAGAGGACCAGAAACCGAGTCCACCTCCTCCCAGAGGACCCAGCCAAAAGAAGAAAATGAAAAGTTTGGTACAGGTTTAGACTTTGTAAGTATTGTCATCAGTAAGCTACATAAATTATTGTAGTAATCTAATAGTCTCATCTGTGAAACAGGTAAAAGTATTGGCAAAAAAGATCTATACAAAATGCATTGATACTAGTTAAGCTGACAACCATTCGAGGATTGCTAACATGTACATATAAATTTTATAACCATATAAAAAATACATATACAGAGAGCACGCCACTAATTTGAAATTGTCAGAAACCATATCTACTCAAACCAAAGTGAAAACATATATTTGGCTTCATTCCATTCCATGCCTATCATCGAGGAATGGAGCACAAATTAAAGTGAGATACAGGTATCAATTCTTTTTCACCCTTTGGTCATTGCACTAAAGTATGAATGTGCATTTCTCTTGCAATGGCCATTCAACCTCAGCAAATAAAAAAAGTTACACAACCACCCTTTTGCAATGCAATGCACATTTTCCCCCACCACAACCTCATGATTATATAACTCTTCCCTATGTTTTGCTTAAAGGACATTTTGTTAGCTTTTTAAACACTTAGCCTAACCTCTTTTCCAAAACATGATTTTGTAGTTAAATACCAGATCAGAACAATTATTAGCATATGTATTTATATTTTTTCATTTAAGTCACCGGGACCAATCTCAAACAACTTTGCCAAAATCCATTTTACAGTAGTAAAACCACAACAATACTCCAATTTGACTGGGATTTTGATTCCAATACTGACTACCATATGCATAGAAAAATATGATCTGAGTTCTAGTTGAGCAGATTTTACAATGGCCTACCTGAAAAGTAGGATTGTGAAGAGCAAGAATATCAGAGAATTAAGAGGCGTCACTTTTAGAGGATATCAAGACACCTTCGTTTTATGCCCTCGAAGTCACCATGAATGTAATGATCAATCCAATGGATCCTCTACTAAGGCATCATGTCAGCTAAAAAAAAACTACATCCAGTCAAATTTCAAATTCAAACAAATAGCAAGCTTGCAAATGTTTCAACAAGAATAGATTGGCTTTTCAATCTCATTCAATCATTTCTTCTGGAGATGATGTGGCAACTTCTCATGGGTAAAACTAAGATACAAGATTGACTCGGTAAACTGAGAGGATCTGAAAACACATATGGAGCATTCTCAACATGAAGAAATAATATACCTGATTAAGCATCCATTTGAAGCCAACTGCAGCAGAACACTCATTCTTGGAAGCACTGCTGAACCAGTCTAAGTTGTAGACTCTATCCAGTGTTTGTAAGATGGAAGAAATATTTTTCCTCCTATCCCAAACAGAGAATATCTCCCCGTTGGAACTAACATTGGCATGACTATTCAAAAGAGTCTCAAACCATCCACTCCCTGATCTCTGCATCGATATGATCGTGAAGAATCGCACCGGATTATGTGAACACTCAAGCCTGTTTATATTAAAGAGAAGAAAATCAGGTCAACACTCTGAATGCTTATTTTCCAATACCAGCAAACGATTCTCATTTACCTGCTAAAAGTTTGAGGTCTTGGGTAATGCATCGAGGGGTTATCGAATTTTTCCATATTGCCATTGCAACAGGGCTCCTCAATAATCTGGATGTTCTGAAATTTAGTCCTAGACTGATTGCTTATCTGCCTGATGCAAATTGAGCAGATATATAGTCCACACATCGCCGCGAATAACAATACTATGGTCCTATACAATAAAGGAGAAGATTTCTTGTGGGGCTTTACGATAAATGTATCCTGCCATTCACATAGAGAAAGGAAGAGTAAATTCATGTCAATGACCCGAAAATGAAAAATTAAAAAGAAAGAGGACGCTGAACGTCACAAATATGGTTGTAAATCTGCCTCAAGCTTGGTTTACCCAAAAAGAAAGCAATACCATATAAGCCCAACACTGAAGAGACCAATGAAGAAGATAATAACCACAAGGGGGAAAGGAGCACACCCTGCATTTCATATTGAAGAACAAGAAAGAACCCCGAACACTCGCAAGTCCAATCGAATACTTAGTTCAAAAATCACAATGTCCGCACATGCGAAGCTAATTATTCGAGCAGTCATCCCAATCGAACCCTCGTTGCTGCTTCAGCAACCCCCTCCCCTAAAAGGAAAAAAAAATCATACAAACAAAAACATCAAAAGGAGTCCTTTTTTTCCTGCTCAAATGCGCTAATTCTTCGGAAGGAACAAGCCCATTGTCCTGAAAATCGCAAGCGTGACGGAACTTCAAAGAAAAACCACAGAAGGAAGACCCATTTGCTCATTGAACCAGAAGAGACATACTTCTCTACAGTAAAGAAGCAGCAGCAGCAGCAGCAGCAGCACGAACAGAGAGGAAAAAACAAACAAAAACAAACGAGAAAGAAGAACCGCACCTTGCCGGAAAAAACAATTGCTTCCGCCATTGCGACTACTCTGAAACGGAGCGAGCGAGCGAGCGAGCGAGCAAGCGAGAGAGACAGAGAGAGAGAGAGAAAGGAGAGAAATCGCGGGTCGAGCTCAGATTTATCCGCCACAAGCCCCCCTTCCCTCTCAGCTAAGACAAGTCCTCAGCGAGCGTCAGAGCCTCAGAGCGAGAGAAGCAAAAGGTAAAGTTTCAACATTCGGGGTGCCTCGTGGAAATCAAATTCGAGCCCATCACACCCAGAGAGACGAAGAGCGAGTCTCCGCCAGCTTTTTCACGGGTCCACGCCAATGCAGCATCGCCACCATCATCCCATTTCTCCACATTTTCCAGAGTAAATTACATGGCAAGCGACAAAATTGCTTTTCCCTCAATTGGGTTCGCCCCAAATCCCACCCAGCTTCCAGAAGGGGAGGCGAGACGATGATGATGGTTTCCTATGCTGTCGTCCCGTCCCTACACGACGACAGACGCGATGGCCAGTACCCGTACCCGTACCCACCGCCCCCCCTAATCTCGCCTGCACGAAGCCCGGTCCCGTTGGAACTGTCGACCGAACTCCGTCATAACTAATAAAAAAGGAGAGGCCCTCTGCAGCACCCACTTCCCTAAACTTTGACTTCGGTTCGATTCCCAAATGATCCGGTCACCGTTGATCCTTGATGTTCGAGTGTGTTTCATGCGTGTTTGAAAAGGTTAATTGAGTTGCGCCCTAAATAAAAATGGGTGAGAAAAGTGGGTCGTTTGGAAAGACCATTAAAGTAGTGTGTATGAAAATCCATAAAAGGAAAAATGCTACTCTCGTGACAAGTGTCTTGGGATATTGTTAAGCATATTTAATTGCGAAAGATATCGGGAAGTAGTGTTATTAAAACTTTACTTTTTTTCTTGTTGGATTATTTAATGGGTACCTTGGGAGCATTCGCTGTTAGAATTCTTGTAAAGGATACGTGTTGTTTTAATGGTTCTGATTGTTCCAAAGAACTTCTTTGATTCATTTTTTTTTTTTTTTTTTTTATTGTGGTTCTATTGTTCCAAAGAACTTCTTTGATTCATTTTCTTAAGCTCCATTTATTTCATAAAAATACATGATTTGAAAATATTTTTTTTAAATGATCGATTGTATAATTTGAAATAATTAATCAATGGAAACATTTTCCATTATTGATAATAATTTATATTTAAAAATATGACTATTATTTGCTCTTTTCTTAAACTCTTTCTAAAAGAATTTATATAGCACATTATCTTTCTTTCTTTAAATCCTTTCCTTTCATTTGTTTTAGTCCATGATCGCCCTAGAAAAAATATCAAATCTAAAGAGCCGTTTGTTTATGTTTTTTTTTAAAAAAAAGTAAAAAATGACTTTTTATTTTCTCATCGAAATTCAAAATAATTATAGAAAATCATATGTGAAGTAAGGTATATAAACTGGTATCATGTGAAAGCTTTTGGGTGTATTTGCCACAATATTTAAATTAAGCAAAAAGCAAAACATGAATCTATCTAAACGCCAATATTTTTTTTTTTTTCAATTTAGCAGTCGAATAGTCTCCGAGACCACCTTCACGTGAAAATGGATTTAGATTGTCACTAAACAAGCAGCCTCAATTTGAATTTTAAATTCAAGAAAGACCCATCAAATAAAATCACAAAGTTGCTGATAATTTTAAATTGACATAGCTAATGCACGGGTTTTCGTGAAATTTTTAAAGTTTAATAAAAGGAGAAAGTTATCTTGAGTTTGTTTTATAAGGTAAAGAAGAGAGATGTCAATTAATGAATGGCGGAGCAAATCAGGTTATTGCAAACCTAATTATACACTATATGTTCTTCAGATGAATTCCTCTCTATACAAAATCTTTGAAAATTTGATTAACCGTAAATTCTCGATAGAGCTACATGTTCTAGTCAAATAAGGACAAATGAGACCTGTTAGATAAAAAGTTCGAATTTAAAAAAAAAATTGAATTAATTTTTGTAGAAGGATGCAACATGGTCTCGTTGTTTTAAGTGAGCAAGGAAACAAATATCTTAAAAAGAAATCCTTGAACTTTGATTCAATATGAAATGTTGTTCCTGAATTTTTAACTTATTTAGTATAGCCCATGGATTATTATATCATTGGATTTAATCTAGTCTCTGAATTATGTACTTTATGAACTAAATTGAACATGTACTAAAAGCTGTGAATTATATCAAACAAATTAAAAATTTAGGGACATCATTACACATTAAATTAAACTTCAGATACCACATCGAATAATTTAGAAACTCAGGAACAACATTGTATAGTGAGCCAAAATTCTTTAACCATTTTGTATCATTTTCCCACATTAAAAAAAAATACACTTTATCCCATCAATTTATCTGTCTTATTTTACTTATAATACTTCTTAATTTGCAGTATTTAACCCAAGTTTATAGCAACACGGTATACCTAAAATGGAGAAAATCGTAGTTTAAACGGTCAAACTAAGTGTCAATGTATCCCATAAAAATCTTATTCTCTCGAATTTAATTTAAATCCCTCTCATCTTACAATCACTTAAATTAATTAATTTTCATTTCCAAGTATTTATCTCTCTCCACACAAACTTAAAACTATCTGCTCGTGCTCTATTTGCTAGCATAAAAAGAAGAAAAAATCTAATGAAAAACTTCATCATTCTCCGAATCAAACAATCCAATCACTACCATTTTACGGCATCTCATCAATTATAAAGTAAACCGATAATTGCAACGACACGGTATGTATGTCATGAACGAGTAAGATCGACGCGCTTATTATTTATCTAAAGACAAAGACACGACTACATGATAGCAAAGTTCCAGAAGATATGTTACAAAATTATCTTGACCAAGTGTAGGCTTTTCTGCTTCATTTCGTGGACTTAACCTAATTCCTTTTTGTTTTTCTTTCATACGTTGTTTCAAGACGGCGCAGGACGGCACAGGAGAAGCGTTGAAATTGTCGAAAGCGAATGCTAAGATAATACCCGAAGAACGCCACGTTTATCACCAGATTCGCGTTTAATATTGACCCTGCTATGCGACAATCTTCATACATAAAGTTTAGGTGCATCAACAAGAAAATAACTTGTGCCATTACTTTGTTTGCGATTGTTATTGTTACCATCGAACTAGATCCATCATCGTTCGTTGCCATTGACATTGTCGTAAGTAGACTAAACTTAGTTGTCACTAGCAATCATGCCTGTGATTAGTTCTTTCCTATTAAACATCGATATTTCAAATGAATGAGCTTTCTTTAAATATTTGAATAAGCATTGTTGTTGACATTGTCGTAGGTAGACTAAACTTAGTTGTCTCTAGCAATCATGCCTGTGATTAGTTCTTCCCTATTAAACATCAAATTTCAAATGAATGAGCTTTCTTTAAATATATGAATAAGAGAGATGAAGGTTTGTTTTTATTTTGATTTTTCCTTTTTGAAAACAAGTTACTTTGCTTTTATTTCAAAGTAAACTTGGTTTTGGTCAGATGATTTTCAATTCTTTTTTTCTGGAAAACGAAACTGGTGGACTGAGAAAGGGACAGAGAGAGATGAAAGGGGGAGCTCTTGGAAGGAGGAGGTTGTTGTTGGGATTGTACTTGACTTAGATTAATCTTTTTAATCTCCTTTTATTTCATAAAATATGAATGATTTAAAATATATTTTCCGAAATAATCACATGCAAATAAACAATATATTTATTGTTCATAAAAACATTTAAATATAAATTGATGTCGATGATGAAAATAGTTTCCATTAACATATAATTTCATATGATAAAAGTAATCATTTTTAAGAAATTATTTTCAAATTATTCATTTTTTCATGAAACAAATAAAGCCTTAATTGCACAACTTAATCTCAATAGCCAAAAATATATTTTCATCATATTTCCAATTTCGCTTTTTAGTGAAGTTACAAATTCCCCTCCATTTGAAAGGCAAGATAACGCCGGATGTACGGCGTGCGGGATCATAATCCATCGCTGAAAGATCGACGCGCAGCGGGGCGACACGCGATGATGATTCAACGAGCACAAATCAAGCCGCGACGGTGAAAATTAAGCTAGCTTTGCCGGCGCTTTTCCCAATTGAATATTCCCGATAAGATAAAAGCCGGGGAATAGGGCTCATGATTAGGCCTTTCCAGGCGTGTATTAGCAGGAGAGAGCAATTATCTAATCAAACATTGCAATAGAAAAATGCCAATTCATTGATCAAAAAGAATTCAAAAAAAGGACATTCTTCTGGTGCGACTACGTGACCCCCACGACCAAGAATTTGTGGCCATCTCCCTGTCCGTCTCTCTCTCTCCCCAACTTTACACCTCGTTGAATTATGGATCCCGCCTGCCTCCATCATTGAAATCTTCGGAGTCGCTTCGAGAGGGCTGGCCCCCGTCCTCCTTTGTCGGTTTTTCTTCCTTGTCGTTTTTGGACGATTGCAGCTTATCTACTTTCTATGGTTAAAGCCTGAAATCGAGAGGTTGTTGCCCTTTCGCATTCGCCACGTGGAACTTTCATGTCGCCTCTGCCATTGTCATCTGTCGCAAGGGAAGACCATGAGCATGGTTTTGCCCCGTGACCCGTGATTCACCCCAGTAAGGTTTTGACTTGTTCACTTGCCAACTCTAAACTTCTATGTTTTATTAAGTCCAAATTGACCGGTTGGTTTTTGGCATATTCATTTTCCATCTCTTAATTTTTAGTTATTTTTAATTAAGTTCGAGAGAGCGTACCCAAATTTTATCTCTCGTTGAATTTAAACTACAATTGATAAATTAGGGAAAGTATCTTCTGATATACTTTGATGTAACTTATTTTGGATATAATTTCTTGAATATGTTCATTGATGTTGTAATTTTGATTTAACTGATATAATTTTCAATTCAAACAAAATTTCTTTAGCTGAGAAAAAATTAAGCTAAATCGAATTAGAATTAGAATTAAAATATAGAAAACCGCCCAATAAAACCTAAACAAAGTGGACGAGTTAAAACATATGTTTCTAATAATCATAACTGTTCTTAACTTAAATTACCACTTAATTATTCAAGTAATTGAATTTAATGCATCACATGAATTACAATGAACAAAAATGTTTGTTTGATTTAGTTTTTCAACATTATAAATAAGGACAAAGGTCGTGGGTTTTAATTCCTTTTTTATCGTAACTTATTAAAAGCATAAAATTTGTATTTGTATTTTTGTTTTTTACTTTGTGATTTGACTAATTTCGAATATAGCTTCCGTGATTGCATGCTAAAAACTCACTTTTTCTACCTATTCTTTACGTGCTTAGGGAAAAAAAATGTTATAGCATTGTAGATAGCGCAAATATTTCGTGCCAATTACAGAATGCGACACAAGCATTTTAAAGCGCATCAAACTTTTTTTTCCCATGGCAATACCCCATTTATTAAATCAAATTAATATATAGATTCATCAGCATCTAAGATCAATTTCCAACTGACATATTGATCAATAGGATAAACTAAATCAAATAAACATTTACCCAGATTAAATCCATTTTTGATTGAAAATTTATTTAAATCAAAGTGAATATTGGCCAAAAATTTGTATTGCTGATAAGCTATCTTAATTTGACCATTCATGAGCAATCACATAAATCTAGGACTCCTCACATTCTCACTATAAATAGGAGGCCTTTTTTAATCCATTTTGACAAGGACGGTCCGAGAAGAGATTACCCGTTTTTAAATTAATGCCAACTTGATGCGTTCTAATTCCATAGTGTAAATTCATTACGGTCGCGTTGTCTGCTTCGTATGAATTGAGACCCCCTTTAACTATAATTTACTTTTGAAAATCGCGAACATTATCATTAAATAAGTCTATACTCTTCTCTTATCTCACATTGCACATTATTAATCATACCAACGAGTCAAAAACACGCATCGAAACTTACCCACGCTTCATGACTTGTTTTAATTGAAGCGCAGCACCTTTTTGAGGGCCTAAGAAAGTTGAAAAAAAAAAATTGTTTTTCTTAGGAATGACTATGAGAAATCGAAGCGTGAATTCCTAATTTCGCCTCAAAGGGTTAGCTTGACTAAGAAACATAGAGTTCAATTTCTTCAACACCAAATGTTACTCACTCTTTATGTCGAGCCGCCATAGACTTTTGACTTTTGTGTGAATGATATTTTCAAACTCCATTTATTTAATAAAAAATAAATGATTTGAAAAACATCATTTATAAAAAGGAATTGACAAAAAATATCTTCATTATCTATAAAAATATTTAAATATAAATTATTATCGATGATAAAACTTTTTATATCAACTAAGTATTTCAAATGATAAAAGCAATCGTTTTAAGGATTTTCAAAAATCATTCATTTTTTGCGTTGTGTGGAGAAATCAACACGAGATTAGTCATCAATAACTTGGCATGACTCTCAAGCCTTTTCCAAATTTTAAATTTAAGAAAGACTCTGTCAAAAACATGACAAGCTTGTTGATAATCTTTAATCGACCTTATATATCTATTTTCTAATAGCTAATGCACGGATTTTCACGAATTTTTTTAGGCTAAGAGAGGTTGGAAGTTATATTGAGATCGTCTTATAATGTAGAGATTAAAGACGTACATAAAATGAATGGCGGGCAAAATCAAGTCCTTCCAAATCTAATTATACATCATCTTTTTTAAGTGAAATTCCGCGTTATTTTAAAATATGTGAGAATTTGATTCGACGTAAATCCTAAAAAGAGCTTCTTGTTCTTTTAAAATAAGGATAAATCAGACCTGTTAGATAAAACGTCTGACTTGTCACAAAAGAAAAGTTTGACTTAAACTCTCTAAAAAAAAAAAACAGATAGACTTGTGTATTTTGCTTTTTATCTTAAAATTCCATTTAAGTGTCCATAACCTTTTGCAAAGATACATTATAGCAATATGGTATACCAAAATGGACGATATCATAATTTAAATAGCGGAAATAATTGCCCGATGTATCCCATAAATATCCCCCTCTCTATAACTTAATGCAAATCCCTCTCATCTTACAATCACTTGAATTCCTTTCATAGATAAATTTTCATTTCCACAAATTTTTATCTCTCCACACACCAAAGTTGAACCTTGCTCTTTTTTCTGCTTGTGCCCTTTTCGCTTGTAAAACGAAAACGGTTCTAATTAATACTTCATCGTTTCTCTCAAACGATCTAATTACTACCATCTATGCCATTTCATCAATTACAAAATAAACAAATGGCTGCAATGACGCGACACGTATGACATGAACGAGTAAGACCGGCACGTTTATGCAACTACATGATGGCAAAGGACCGGGAGAGATATTATAGAATTATCTTGACCGACTGTGGGATGTGACGTTGGCATTTTAGCATGCCAACCAGAAAGAGCGGCAGGGGTTTACTGCTTCCTCCAGACTAATCAAAGGGATAAGAACAGGCGTCGAAATGGTCGAAAGGGAAAGCTGAAATAAAACACGAAGAATACGACTTTCGATGCCGAGTTACCATTTGAATATTTGACCCTGCTACGTGATATCACGTCCATCAACGAGAAAAGCAAAAAAAAAATTGCAGAACCATTGTTGATGATAAAGACGTGATTTAGTATTTTAATATTTTAATATAAGACTTGGGAAGATTTAAATTCAAAACTTCTTACTTGAATATCATTTTCAGAAAAAAAAAACTTAGCATTAGTTTTAAGAGAATGCACAAATGCGGTGATTCAAATTAAGTTGCATAAAATCTATAAAGGGATTTACTGGACTTACATGGGTCTATGCTCCTAGATTTGTTTCAAGAGAATGTACAAATGCGGAGATTCGAATTCAGACCTTGAGTAAAGAGGACAAACGCACTTACCTTCTAAACTAACCCTTTAGCTTCAAGATGACGGTTAGAAAAGTCAAGAAAGAAAACATCTCCTTAAGAGACCAAAGCCTCTGCTCTCCGATATTCTGAATGTTATCCTAAGAACACAGGAGACTGAACTTCCTTTCAAATCGAAATCTTTCTCAGCCTGTAATAGTTAGAATCTTATTTTCTAAAGTAAAAGAATATTACATTTCCGCCTTTCTCATGATATTCTCAGTTTTAGTTTCATATACAAAGGCGTGCCTCATACATATCGATTAATCGCCACATGAGAATCAACTACACATAATCTGATTAACTCCACTTAATTGGGTTAGTTCATGACATGGACCCCATCACGCTCGTCGTGGCAATCGAAATGAAGTAAAGATGAATTGGAATGAGCAACGAGATCTAAATGTTGAGATGCAATGATTTCACAAAATGGCTGGATGATGTCGATGTAAAAATAAATATTTTTTTATGCTTTTCCGAATATTCTGCGTAAGAAAAGTCGGGGAGTAAGCATCTTAGAGGGGCCCATGATTAGGCCTTTCCAGACGTGGATGGTGTACCAACTAGGAATTTGGCACGACTTTAGGAGGGGAAGGATTTTAAAACAGTGCTGTTAAATATACATTTATCCATCTTATGTTCGGAATTTGTTAGATATTTGTTTAAATCGAAGTGCACGTTGGCCAAAATTCAAATTGTAGGTAATTAATCTTAATCTGACAAATCATGAGCCATCGCAAGAATTAGAGACTCCTCCCCTCCTCTCTATAAATAGGAGACTCCTCTATCCGTAAAGACATGAACAAATTGTTCGAGACCAGATTCAAGTCATCAAGATCACAGTAACCTGTCACAAGGCTAGACCAAAGAATCAAAGGGATTATTCTTGTGAATTTGAATTGGTTCAAAGCATCTAATTTGTCTGCTACTAGTTTTTGATCTCCTTCGATTCTGATTTTTTTTAGAAAACTATAAATATTACTTTTAAATAAGTCTCTTTTCTGTCTCCTACTTTTAAAACTGCAGAATTTGAATTGGTTGAAAGCATCTTTTCTGTCTCCTACTAATTTTGGACCTCCTTTGATTCTGATACTTTTTCAGGAAAACTATAGATATTACTTTTAAAGAAGTCCCGTCCCTTTTCTCATCTCGCAACACGTTACAAACGATTCACGAATATGCTGTAGACTTACCCACTTCACGACTAGTCCATCCTGAATTTCAGCACTTTTTAACGGCCAAAGATAGTTGAGCGACGGCCCAACAAAAATTGCTTTTTCCTTTTTCCAGGTATGACTTGGAGAAATCAAAGTACGGATACAATTTTCTTTCCTAACTCCGCCTCGAGGCGTCGGCTTGATTAAGAAACAAACTTGTGATGGGAGTTTAATTTCCCCACCACTGGATGTAACCGAACTTCTGATCGAGAGGCCATGGACTTGCGGGCTATCGATCCTCTCAAACTCATGCGAAACTATGCCTTTCCGGGCCGCAATCGTGCGGAGAAATCGATGCAAAGGATTAATTCTCAATGGCTTGGTATGATTTCTGAATCCCCTTCCACTTCTGACTATCGGTATCAACGACCAGATAGCTACCCGACCAGCTCGCGGGATGTCAATTCAGACCGTAGGCTCGAATTCTTCAAAGAGAACTGATGTTTCCTGGCACTAGCTGAATGATGATACGAAGACAGTGAAGACTAGTCAGAGCTAACATACGCCAACACCTTCTTGAGAGGTTTTTGACCTTCAAAACCTCTTCAGAAAATGTCATGGTATTTGGCAAGTTTTCCTAAAAAGCCGAAAGCCCAATGCTGATAAGAGCTAACATTCAACTTTCAACATTTAACAAAATGCTGAAACTAGCTCTCTTCTTTCAAAACTACCTTCACTGATTCTTTAAATTTTCAAATTTACCCCTTGTTACTACTTATCTTTTTTAAGAGAGGGCAATCAACAATGGTGGCTAGTGAGGCTAGATTGGACCGATAAGGAACATATGACCTCAAGTGTCACAATTGAGGTGGCCGTCGCTAGGCATTGAGGTCGTGTGACCTCGACGACGGCTGCCTGGGTCGTAGTGCCTAGGATCACACAACCCTCGTCAGGGATTGTGCGACCTTGGGCAACAGTTGCCAATGATAAATCCAGCTCACCGATAGCCTTAACCCTTTGCAAAAGGTTTTATTTCTTTAATAAAAATTAAAAAAAATTAGACCCAAAAGCATTTTGCAAAAAAAAAATATTTGCTATACGCTATTTAGACCAAAGTAGCTTTACAAAGGATCATTTCCCAAAGAGTTTTAGGTCAAAGGCATTTGCATTTCCCCATGGCTCATTTTCCATTTTCCCAAGGGTAATGCTGTTGAAATTCATTTTCCCAAAGGGTAATGCTGTTGAAATTCGAACTTGACAATTAGATCGCATTATTATCGTTATAAAACATCATCTTGAATAGTAAACAAAGGAAAAAACTGAATTTCCAAGACATCAACATTGAATAAAATGTAATATTATCATAATTCACAACACAATGAATAAGTGCAGATTGAAAGTAAGCTGTGACTTTAACCGCATTTAAACGATGTATAGAGGGCTTAATGGATCGACGCAATAATCCAGGAAGCCACCTAACACCACTTGGCATTCACTAGTTCTTCTTCCTTTTTCCTTTTTTTTTTTTTAATTATTTTTCACTCATGATTTTCTCCTCCCATACAGGCCCTAAACTACTTCTGGCGTTCAAAGCACTTATATTCAAATGAGAACTTTGACAGCAGTAGCTCCAACAAGCTTGCTTGCCAGAGAGTCTATTACAACAAAAGCATTGCTTCAAGTTATTGTATTTTTGTACATTCCACCACACCCTGCATCTTTTAAGAGTTTTAGGGCACTCATCCTCATCAATTACACTGGTGGAGAAGAGATGATACCAAGACGTGCAAAAACTCGCACATTCCGACATTTCACCTAACAAAGCTATGGTACATCGTGAATGAATATGTGTGAAAGAATAAATAAATGTCCCCGAGCACATACAGACATTAGGTCTCAGACTAAGCAAATAATTGCTGGATGACCGTTTCGGCGTTACCATTGTACTGGCCAAGCAAATGGATGGCATCGGCCCTAGGCAAAGCAAGAAATTCCTGCATCAAACCAAAGAGTAGGTGACCAGTCAAAAGAATGAATAATATGCTAGAGCAAGATTTTTCTTCATGAATTAGCCTGAATGCAAATGCTCCCGACCCAGAAGGTCGGTAGCAATGCCAAACCATCCTCTACAATTATCACACCCTTCAATTTGTCACAAATCTCCTACTACAGGACTTAATTAGTAGTAGCACTACAGCAATAGAGATTTATTTAAACAAATGGAAGCATCTTACAATCCCTTGAGTTGGAATATTAGCAGATTAGTTCACATTCATGGCATTGTCAACTGAACATAACTCTTTGATCATTAACATAAGAATATACCACTGGGGCAACTCCCTTCTGGCAGTGAATGGACACTTGGGCTTGACTAGTTGGCATTTCTAAACATCGAGCTGACAAGACAATAAAAGTAAAATACATTTTACCCTAACCCTACAGACTGGGAACACTTGGCCAACCCCAACATGTATGCCAATTGATGATGTAGAGCTACACAGAGCAGCCACATGGAGAATATGTATTTAGATCAGTCAAGAGCCTCAGCAAGCAGCCCGTGATATGCTTCGTGATACACCCAAAAAGCGTAACAGAAAGGAGAGAATTGATAATAATATCAATCCTCCAAAAGCCTCATCTGTGGCTGATCCATTGAACTAGAAAAGGCCTCTCACTATTTCCATATTCTGAAGTGCATGTCGTGATGAGGAAATCAACTACCTTAAGCAACTAAGAATTTAAGAATTTTAGCCTGTCTTGAGGCATACCTTCAATTCTCTTAAAACTAACATGAGATCAACTTCGGCTCTAGTGCATCCAACTTTTTCCTCACGTTTCTTCTGGTTCCTTTGATATTCCATTCAAGAACCAAAATTGACAGGTTCTAGGAAACTTAAAAAAATGAACAAAAGGGCTGATACACTACAGTTCACATCACAGTGCACTAGAAGAAAAAATGGCACAGGCATTCATGAACTCACCATGACTTTAAGAATTGCACTTTCATCACATATGCCATCACTAGAAGAAACTTGAGTAGGACTGCTTCCATCATCAGCCATCCTAGGACTTGACGAGGTCGTGACCACTGAGGAACCCTGAGCACTATCAGTATTTGATTTCGATAAAGCAGCTACTCCAACCATGGGGCTGCTAACATCCTTCAAGGAATCAATCCTCAAAAGACTCTCAAAGCGATCTTTACACATTTGAAGTTTGAACCACTCGGTGTGTGTGTGAAGGGTTGCTCTCATTATTTTCATGAGCTGAGGTTCTTCAATCCCGAGGCTTCTACCAATTGCAACCTATCAGACATTAGAGGAGAATCCCAAATGTAAAATTAATTAAACAAAGTATGCTAATGATTTCAATAAAAAGAAGACGGAGATAGAGCTTTGAATCTCAAAAGCAATATAGATCTGTCAGAATGCTTGATAACTCAGGAACAGTAGTAGAACAGATCCAAATTCACATATTATGGACAACACCCACTTCTTCCTATTGTCTCCACTATCTTTCGATTTCTTGATTGCAAAAATTCCAAGTTAGACTATCTGGTTTCCTCACATAAATTGAGATTTTTTTCGTGCACCATCTCTCTTTTGCATCAACATTATGTTTGAATAGTAATCACTAAATGAATTCGCACAAAGTATGTCTTCTGGTGATGGAATACCTGGAGTGAAGTTGCAAGAGCATCCAAAGGCAAGCATTTTCCAATTGAAATATCCTCAGGACGGAGTAATGCCAACAAAGTCTCCTTCAAGGGCTTTAATAATGCTGGATCTTTAGCAGCTAAAGGACCTAAGTGGCTGCAGGCAACCTTAAGAGCACTAGAATGATCGCCTGAAGTGACCAACTTAAGAAATTCAACCTGACATAAGCAAAAGTGAATCAATTTATAATGCAGGACCTATCAACATATCCAGAGTCAATGGTCTGAGCCTGGTTAATGGCACAAAATCAACTTACCTGCTTGAGTTGGAACAGCAAAACAGGATTCTGCACAAAGAAATTGGGATCCATAGTGTTAATTTCTTCAACAACTTCAGCTGCCATTCCCTTGCTGGCTAGTTCTTTCATCTCTAAAAGGAATTCATATTTTTCCTCCCCAGTTTGGTTCTCAAAAGTAAATCTTGCGTCTGAACCCTACAGAACCACATTCCATCAGGAGATTGATCTATGAAATACTACATGATTATACCAAAATAATCAATACCTCTCGTTCTCTCGATGTATTTGCACAAGACACTGAAGCAGCAACCTGGACCCCCTGTTTGATACTTCTAACAAATGACGTATCAGGCACGAAAATCAAGTCATCATGCCTTCCTCTCCATCGCTTACGTTTCCTCCTCTCACCAGTTCCACAGTTTCTGTTTCTTTGAAGCAATTTTGAATGGTTGAACCGCTGGGAACTGCTCGTGCTACAAATTTCATGGTTACTTGTTGGTTCACTCGCATAACGTAGTTCAATATCAGTACCTTCCCTTGTTATTACTTCACTGTTATTGTCTGAACAACCATCTATGCAGCTGTTGCTAAGGACTTCACCATCAGACTGTTTACCAGCCTGAGATTCATCCAACTCAAGCAAACAATTTCCCGATAAATCATACTCTGGTTGACCAACCTTTGGATCTTTGGAGATCTTTCCCATTTCGATCTCTGAAGGATAATAAAGGTCAAACAACAAACCATCAGCATTTCAATTTACTAGAAAGCCACACTTAAATAACAGATAAGCAGCCTCAGATTTACCCGAAGGAAATGGAAGACTGGCATCGATAATACCCCTGTAAAGACAATACTCGCGGACAAGCTCATCAAGCATCGGTATATCCAATTTCATTCGACATAGTTCATTCTGCATTATAAAGAAAATTTAGACTCAATACTAGCAAAATCAGTCAAGCTTGTCTGGTCTGAGAAGATGTCTCATTGCCATGGCCTGAATATGAAACAAATCACCTGAAAAGCCAGAAACAAATCTCCCTTCACAAATCTCAAGCTGTCAACGGCACCTTGTCTACTGAGCATAACAGCATGCGCAAGAGATTGGATGTCAACCTGCGCAATGAAGAGACCTAAAGACCATGAGGCAACTGACTCCAATGACAGACTTATCTCTTCAAAAAATATATTTGATCTGTAAATTTAGTTCCTTTATCTGCAAGCACCTCTGCTAAGGTTCTATGGTCTCTCAAGCCATAAACCTAAGCCCCAAATAACATCTAAAGTCAATTTGCATATAAGTTAGTGATTTTACCTCGTCAAATGCGGGAATTTCATACAAGCTTTCTTCGACAGTTGTGGGAGGATCACACTCCTTATGGAGCAATCTTTCGGTGAGGTCTGAAATTGGTGAAGATATTCCCTGGCGTAAGCAAAATTCCCTATGTATGCTGCACCACACAAGTAGGATGACTAATCAAAGGGAAACAGATAGGATGGAAAAACCAAAACAATAGAGTGCCTAATTTACTATTCCCCATCTTTTGCTCCTTTCCCCCTTCTCATCAAGAGAGTGAGTGAGGTGGGAGGACATAAAGCATCAGCCAAGGGTCAAAAATTTTATTCTTTGGGCTGTAGGGTTTTAAAAAAGTTACCTTATCAAATATCTCAGTGTCATCGAAAAGCGTGGATCGTATACTTGTAAATGAGCCCTTAATACTGATGACATCAAGCCAGCTATATCAAACCTCTTCTTTTCAGACCACTGTCAAATGTCAACAATTAATTAGTAAATAGTTCAGAACCATGCAAAACTATCATAGAATAGGACAAGAACTTAGTACTCTTGAGAAATTAATGCTCTATCGGTTAGAAGCTTAAGTCTAGAAGACACAATTCGACACAGGAGATCTTATCCTAGGATTACCTTGATCCATTATATCAGTTTGAAAACAAAGGGTAAACAGATTTTAATCTCAAGATGAGTGAAGTTGGCTTAATTGGCGTGTATAAATTGTAATGCAAAAGTAAATCAGCTGCATTAAAAATCTATGGTGAGAACCATAAAATAATAGAAACGCTCCACTACAAAGCAAAAGATGAATGAAGGTAGCATAGGATTTTGGGGGCATGCTATTTGAGAGGATTGTCAAATGAGTAGCCAAATTTTATTAATTCAGGATTCTCAACTTACTGCATGATGAAGAGAGGTGATATTATCCATCAGTATAATCCATAACATGACGTGAGGCCTCCAAAGTAGTGCATTAATAATCACATACATCAAACAGTTGCAAATTTCCAAAAGCAAGGAGCAAGGTCATCCCTAATTCTGAAAAGCTTTACGCAGAGTTCAGATGAAGATGAAGTGTCTAGCCAGACATTTTTCTCTTAGCCAATTATGCCTGACTAAGCTGAGTAGGAGATAAAATTCCAAATAAACCCATCAACTAACCATCACAACTTAAAGCTGTGAACATTCTCCCCTTTATCAATTCTATAATTACTTAATTCCTAGTACTTATGACGTCAGCATGAACCTATAAGGGCTTAGGGGAGCACTGTATAACCCCACTCTTAACAATACCACGACAGCTACTAATCACTTGTATGGAAAGGAGCTATCAATTCTATAATTACTTAATTCCTAGTACTTACGATGTCAGCACAAACTTATAAGGGCTTATGGGAGCACTGTATAACCCCACTCTTAACAATACCATGCCAGCTACTAATCACTTGTACGAAAAGGAGATAAAGATTTTAACCTCAAACCAGGAAGGATGAGGATGATGCAAACATTCTTATTGCTTTGCCACAAAGAGAGCATCCTGCCCACTTCGGCTGCATTTGGGACTAGCATTTGGAAGGAACTTTGGGTGTCCAAAGCCCATTTGGCAAAATATTGGGTGTTAAGGAAAAATTTTGAGACTCACCTTGAGGGAATACTGGCCTTTCAAAGACTGAAAGCCCAAGGCGGATCCTAGTCTGCCTTAGACTTTCAACATTTTCGGAAGGCCCTTGTGATTTACTGTTCATCTATGTCGATCGGCATGGTTTCGATGGGTCGGAAACGGGCTGGAGAGAGGCCGGCGTGGTTGCGGCTACCCCAGTATCCATCGCCAGCCAGTCGCACGACCTCCTCGTGTCACCACAACCCTGGGTGGCGCAACCTCCGCAAAGGGCCCCCAGGGTTGTGCAACCACGCGGCCCTTGCGGAGGTCGCGCGACCTCCAACGACCTAGATCATCTGGGTCGCCGCGACCTCCATGAAGGGCCTTCTGAGGTCGTGTGACCAAGCAGCCCTCGCTGGTGGTCACTAGGGGTCACCCAACCCCAAGCGGCGCTCGCCGATAGTCTCTAGCGGCCACCTAAGGTCGTGCTACTTGAGACGTCAGCCGCGGCGATGCCAACGACCGCCTGCCCTTCGCCAACCAACTATTTTTTTCCTTTTTTTATCACAAAAGTCCTCTATAAATGTAAATTTCTCCTAACACTATTTTGCTCAAAGATATTTTACAATACACTTTTAGATTACAATTTACCAAACGCAATTTGCATTTAGAAAACTCCTTTAACTTAGAGTCATTTGCATTTTCCCAATGGCTTTCCCCAAAAGTTTAACCAAACGCACCATTCCTTATATTAACACGGTGGAAGAGAATTAAGTCCAAGATTAGCTTCGGTGGTCTGCATATGCACAGCAGGAAATATGATGAGCCTATCACAAAAGTGCTCCAGTCCTTTTTCTTAATCCTTTCACCAAAGTTCCTTGACAGTAATGGGCCACTACCCATCAAGCCTGATTATTAAATTATCCTGGCGTTCATACAATATATGACTCTGCTCCACCACCCAAAACTTCAAAGAATGGAAATGTGCTGAACCCAACTATCAAAAGACAGATGGGAAGAAGATAAGTAACTGATAAATTCTTTTAAGATCTTGTCAAAACCATTAGCCTCATAAGGGAGCAGGAAAATTCTAAGCACCACACTAATTGCTCTAGCATATTGACAGCATGAAAATGCCACATTGTTAGCTTTTCTATTGTCTCATGTGTATAACAAGAAAAGAAATGGCTTGGCACAATTGGCTGGTATCTATTCTGGGGATAACAAGTTCGGGGCAAATAATCCCTTTGAAATCCCCTAACAATAAGCACCAACTTCCATCAATTTACCTATTCTCGGAGAGCAAAAGAGCTAAGAATTTACACCCTCCCACGATAAAGATACAAAAGATTATAGTCTTCCACAAGACCCAATGATACTGAAGACAAATACAGTAGTTAGAGCAGCCCACCTCATCCGCCACAGGAGAAGACTGATCATCCTTGTCATATATAAAGGCAAGAAGAACGTGCTTGAACTCCTCATACGCTTCCTTAAGCAAGAAAAGCAAAGGCATCAGACTATACCCAGATTACTCATCAAAATGAAGTCAATTAAATTCAATCTCCTCGTCATTTCGACCAAGCTAAAGTTTGCAACTGCCTATACCGACGTCCATGGGCATCCTGCCCCAGCCACATCAATAATCAATAAGCACCTACATGCTTGCAAATCATTTGAGGAAGAAAGGAATTACGTACCGGGTAAGCATCCAGAGCACAGGGTGCAAGAGACGTTCTCAAGCACTCAATGGCGGCATCGCGATCTTCCGCCGTCCCCTTCCTCAACAATTCAATGAATTTCTGCACCAGAACAAGAGCTCAATTAAAATTCCGACACGCCTAGCTACCGATCAAATCGACCGTCGGCTTCATCCCGAGCAAAGGGTCAACGAAAACCACCGCCGCCCGAAACGGAGAAGAGACTCGAGAACCGGGGCCTCACCTGTTTCTGCAGCCGGAAGAGGATCCGGTGATCGTCGAGCACGGAGGGCGCGTGGGACCTGAGGAGCTCGATGGCGGCGTCGATGTCGCCGGCCTCCAGCGCCCGCCGAATCTGCCGGTTGGCCAGCCGCGCGCCGTACGAGGAGGATGAGGACGACGACGACGACGGCGACGACGGCGACGACAAGGGCGACGACGCGGCGGGGGAGGGGGCGCCGCCGCCGCCGCCGCCGCCGCCCTCCTCGGCGACGAGCAGGTTCTCGGATTGCGCGAAGTCCATGACCAGCTCGTCGAGGGACTCCCAATTGACGGGGACGACCGAGTCGTCGTCCATGATCGGGCGAGGCGGAATCAGGGCGGCTTTTTCTCGCCCTAATTAATTTTCTCGGGAAAGGTGGTTGGAATCCGGGAAAGCGAGGGAAAACCGAAGCGGCGTCGGGAACCTTCTTCTTTCTTTCTCCATGGGACAAGGAAAATGATCGTGGGGGGAAGAGAGAGAGAGAGAGGGGAACAGGAAAGGCGGCGGAATGAGGTCAGAGATGGGAGGTTATATAGGTGCCACGTGTCGCGATACGGGGTGGGGTGTCGATTTGGATTACCGCCGTCTTTCTTGGTGTCCCGGGGAGAACCGAACCGGTCGGAAATGGCTTCCTCGTCAGCTGTCGGATTTGCAAAGTAAGGAATTTCTACTGATATTCCAAAAGGGCCTAATTTAATTTACTGAAAAACAGTCTCTCTAGGTCCGGTCTCAGTCATGTCCGGAACGTTTTTTTTTTTTTTTTTTTTTAAAAAGATTAGTAACCTTTGCTCTAATTTCTTGTCTACCTCATTAGTCTTCTTAGTAAAAAATGCCGTCAATTATGTAACATTGCTTTTCCATCTCAACAACGAATCCACCTTGGGAAGCTGATTTGCGAAGAACACTAAAAGTGGAGACGCTTCTTGCTCCAAGAATTGGGGCAAATTATAAGCATTCTCCAATAAAATAGAGAGAATGATTTCTTCGATTTCTCTAGTCTTGATCGCTCCTTCTAATTATATGCGTGATTAACGCCATGAAGCCAAAGCCAGCAAGCTTCTCCGTCCTGCACATAGCCAGCCCTCTCCTTTCGCCGTCATGAATGGGACTCTCTATTAGAGATCTGCTTCACTCAAGAGAATTGATTGTGAACTGGAGATCTTTGTTCATCAATTGATCGGGGAGTGGAATCCAAAACTCTCGAAAGGTGAATGAAAACATGTGATGTTCAAGGTAATCATTAATTTTGGTGAGGTGTAAATTGACCAAGCATAGCCCTTCTCGGCAAACAAGCATGGCGGCTCTTTCAAAATCCTCAATCTTTGTGGGGTACACCATTTAAGGCTTTATATTTCCCCCAGCCTACTTTCTGGCATGCTGAAAGGGGCTCTAGACCTTCATGGGGTTGGCAGAGCGTTCTATTGGATCGAGATTCTATTGTTCCGAAGCTACGTTGGTTAGTAGGCAATGGCCAAACGATACGAGCGAGAGAGGATTGTTGGTTACCTATGGGAATTCTAGGTGGCCCAGCACTGAGAGAAGAACTTGAGACAGTGGTAGGTTTCATTATACCTCACCAACATGCGTGGAATACCCAACTCCTTAAATTGGCTTTTGATGAATCCATTGTCCAAGAGATATTGCGAATTAAACTATGCCCTACCTTGGTAGAAGATAAAATCTACTGGATTGCAACAGCGGATGGTCAATACACTGTCAAGAGCGCCTACAATGTCATCAAGCAGACTGCAACTTCTACGGTACACTCTCGAGCCTCCTCTTCATACAATCCACCTCGAAAACTATGGCAAAAAATTTGGAAAACCAACACAATCCCTAAGATACGTATATTCCTTTGGTCTTTAAGCCAAAATGCCTTACCTACTAAAGAAAACCTTTACCGATGAAAAATCACACTCGACCCACTATGCACCCTCTGCCTTTCCCAATCCCCCGAGACAACAGAACATATTTTTCTGTCCTTAGTACATCTGGAACCATCCCTTAGTGCAGCTTAACCTCTCACAGTATCGCACACATAGAATAGATGCATGGCTAGTAGACTTAATGGACCAAGAGGTGGACATACCAGTGTTTGAACAGATTGCAGCCCTGTTATGGTTCATTTGGCTTGCTTGGAATCACTTCGTCTTTCGCCACCAAAGAATGCACCTGAACCACCTGGTAGACACAGCTTTTGCCTTTGCCCAACTCCATCTCAATGCTCAGCAGAAGGAGTCCCACACAGGCGCTCGGCTGAGTAATCTTCGCACATGGATCCCACCTCAGCATGGTGTCCTCAAGGTGAACATTGACGGAGCATTCCCTACAGCTACGAATATGGGCGCGATCGCTTGTATCATCCGAGATCACACTGGCCGACTGATCAGCGGCGTTACTAGGGATGTCCCCGCAACATCTACACTCAAAACAGAATGTCAAGCGCTTTTGTGTGCCCTTGAGGAATTATCACAGCAAGGAAGAACAAGTACTAACCTGTTGTTGGAGACAGACTACCTCACTTGTCACGCCCCGAACCCCAAGCGCACGCACATCCCACTACGGTCGATTACAACTATGCGACATCCCAGGATACGTCGCCGACCCATTCATTTATTTACGCATGCGGAAGCGAAACAAATCCCCTGACAACATTTAACTTGGGATAGTAAAGCAGGCAATCAATCACAATACTAAACACTCATTTACAAACACATAGGTTTAAATGCGACTCTGGACTATCTACAAAATAGACCAGCTCGACAAAAGGGGAACCATCCTAAAACCAACTAGCAGGACACGTTCACCAATACTTCAATCTCCACCTTTCCAGACTTAGGGCTTCGGGTCCTCCACGACCGCCATCTAAGGACTGAAATTTTAATCCCACAACCGGATGAGACGATGTCTCAAAGCAAGTTCAACCCCTAAACCCCTATTAGAAAGAAAATACGCCCCAAGGTGGCCTAGCCACATCACACGAGAACTTACCTCGCCTCGGTTCCTCCCCGCAGTTAGCACAATTCAAATCACCCAATCACAGATAGTAATGGGAACTCAAACAATTAGAACGCCATCACTTTCATATAATCACAATCGCACTTAGCACGCATTCCAATTATTATTCACTGCCACACAAGGGCATAGCCTACTCGTCGTTCGGCTATCTACTGGCATATAGCCAAGCATCGCCTCCCCCATGGAGCGCGGCTTCGTCGTAGGTCGACGGCATTCCCGAAGGAGCATGGGCCCGAGAATCTCTGCGACCGCAACCACCGCGTGGGCATCCCATATAGGGGCAAGTCCGGCTCAACAGCCCTAGGACGATTCCTCTTAATTATCACACAGCCAAATCATATTCGGCCCCCGGACACTTTGCATTTAACTCAACGCTTCCACTTAAAATAGTGATCCCGGCCATTTTTCTTCATATTAAAAATATTCCATAAATTACTCACGTGTGTGGGACACGCTAATTTCAAATCAAAAAGCCAATATCTCACTTTTTCAAACCCCACTATTTAATATAATAATTAAAATCCAATTTTTGCATCAAAACCCGACACTTGGGTTTTTATGAATAAAATTTATCACAATCAACACTCAAATTGCCACATCCATTCATCAAATTCAAATTCTAAATGCACAGCAGTGATCAGCACGAAATTCTGAGAATTTAAGGTCCCAAAATAATTTTTCGGATTATTAAATAATTAAATTTATTCCGAAAATTAATTAAATAATAATATCCATATTTTTCACAATCCACCCTCAATTTATAATATCCAATCATCAATTTCAAAATCTGACTACACAGAAATAGCCGCACCAAGCACGAAATTCTGAGAATTTAGAGTCCCGACAAATTTTCGGAATTTAATAAATAATTAAATTTTTTCCGAAAATAATTAAATAATAATATTTTAATAATTTCGAATAATGATATATTATTAAATTATTAAATAATTTCGAAATATTTAAATAAATCAAAAGTAAATTCATTTATGTCACATCAAGGTTTATATTAATGTAAACATTCACTTAATCTTAATTTAATCACACTTTAAGCTAATTAAACACATTAATATAATCCACACTTAAATAAATTAAACTAACCACCTAATCACAATTAACATAAACTAAGCACACCTAAAGCGTAATTAACCCTATAAGGGAGGTTTAGTGAGTTAAACTCACTGGATTATGGAGAAAGCGAACCAAAAACGACGAGGACGACGCGAGGATCGACTTTCCTCAAGGCGGGCCGAGCATCGGGCTCGGGAAGGTGGCCAAAACGGGCCAAAATCGAGCTGTGAGACCCACTTTTCTTGGCTGCTGTCCACGGCGGTTTGAGGCCGAGAAAGGGTAGATCTTGTGCTTGGATGAGATGGAGAAGGACCAAGGAAGGTTGAGGGGTCGAACCAGACCTAGGCGGGGCCCGAACGGTGGCCGGAGGTGGCCGATCCGTGGCCTGAGCTAGCCGAACAGCCGCCTGGAAGTGAGGACTAGCAAGGACGACGACGAGAGGGAGGCGGAGGCGCGCGGCAGCAACGGCGCACAAGGGCGACGACGGGCGGTGGCAGAGGCTCCCCTGGTGGCATGCGGCTTTGGACGGGGATGCTCTGGTTCGCCGGTCTGTTGGGCGACAAACGGAAGCTTGGACGAATGGAGCACGACAGAGAAGCGAGCTGGCGGGACGCACGAGCGGACGAACGGCAACCGCAACGGTTCCGGCGACGGCGACGATGGCGTGCGGGCGGGTGGCCGGCGAGTTGCTGGTTCCGTCGGTCTCTCCCTCCTCTCCATTCAAGAACAAACTCAAGGTTGAAGATGATGGAGATGGGTTGGAGGTGACATCCCACCTTTTGAAGAACAAATCCCTACCCTCCACTTGTCATGATCTTATGCACTTCTTTTCACACCACGACATCACCAAGCCAGTGATGTCATACTCCACTAACTCAATCCTCCACAACCTCTTCCAATGGTTGCATTTTATTTTTTCGGGCATGAAATTTTGTACAATCAATTCTTCAATTCCACTTGATTCCCTTCCAATTGAATCAAATGAAGTCATAAAATTAATCTAATGTCACCACACTTCAATTAACATCTTCACTTGTCCATAGAACCAACTTAAGTCTTAATAGCAATACCAAAGGCGGGCCTACTAATTTCTCGGGTCAAATTAACCATTTTTTCGATTTAATTCTTTGAAAAACTCGGCTTGCATGAAAAATCTTCCGAAAATTAGTCAATATTCCTAAAATGATTTGTGACACACCCTGGACTTCCAATTTCGAATTCGATCTCAATTTCACGGTTAATTTCACTTTGGCACGATACTAGCGCGGCCCAACCTACCGGGTAGCCTTTAGAAATTTTCATGCATTCGACCTGTGATTGATCATCTCAAGCCACAATGTATATTTTTGAAACATTGACGACTTTCGGTTGTTGAGGTAATCTCAAGGTTTCAAATACGAAACACAGGCATCCAATCGATAGAAAAAGTCGGTCCAGTGTCGATCGACAAGAATTGTGCGATATGGTGGAATCACCCACACCGGATCACATGCCTTTGTCGAGTCAACCTATCTCCGATCTCTAATCGATTTTAATCGTGCCGTAATGACTCTTGCAGATTAGCTTGGTCGAAAGGTCGCTTCCTGGTCAAATTCTCAAGTCTGATGCATTAGAAACTCTTAACAGCTTCACTCGATAGATTAATTTTCACATGAGTGGCCGACTCAAGGAAAAGAACTATATGCGTGCCAACGAAATGTCCGTCTCAATTTATTGAAAATAGGATTAGAAAATCGGGATGTCACATCACTATTGCAGAAGTGCTCAACTGGGATTGCCTTCCGCCATGGGAGTATTGCGCCACTTTTGCCGAGATCACCAATCGACTCCTCTATTTCCCCAATCTTACCGTGCAGCATTGCAGGCGAGAATCTAATGCCCTAGCTGACTGGGCCGTGAAAGCCCATGGTTGTGGTTCCCTCCAGACAAATTGGCCCACTTCACCACCTCTTGTTATGGTAGACATGTTATGTCATGAAGCTCTTATAAACGGATGTACTTATTTCCCTCAGTGAATAGAAGTTCTATCTTTTCCGACAAAAAAAAAAAAAAATTGACCAAGCCAATGAACTGGAAGTTGTTCCAATAATCTTTCTATAAGGTCAAAATTAGATCGAGGGTTTTCATTTTTCTTTTCGATTCGGCAAATTGAGATAAGTTAACTCTTTCGACATGCAACCCGAATTGAATTTGGCTCAAGTCTATATTTCTACTTCAAGTCCTCAAGCAAACAATTTTATTAAGTTGGAATCCTAGTTGTTACATAAATGGAAAATTTTAGGCATCAATCCCCATAGGAGACTTGACAGGGTGTTGAGTGTTAATAAATTTTACTCGGCTCATAACTCAACGGCTTTTGATGAAAGGCACAACTAAATATAATTATGATTGCAATTATTGTTGTCTAATAAAATTATCATATAGGATTGTTACAATTATATATAATTTTACATGCCAGAATTTATGCAATTTGAAAAAATTAAGGTATTTCGCGACTAAATAAAAGTCTAATAGTAGATTCATAAAATTTATCGAAAGTGAAAAAGCTAAAATAGAATCGCCGGAAATTAAACACACCAATCGGGACTCATTGGATCTGCCAAATTAGACAAACATCATATTTCGAAGCCACTCTCAGCTTTTAAGGGGCTGCCGCCTCAATATTTCCATTAACAAAGACAAAAACGATAGCATTTCACAACACGGTTACAGTTCGATCGCTGCTACATTGCCCATGTTATTGTGGCAACCGTCCTTAAAAAAATCAGTTGGGCTTCAAAATTGTTTTTCCCTGGAGGCCCAAAGACCTTTTAGACCTCACTGTTCTAAAATACAAATGAGGCCGGGATGTTGGGAATGGCGGTCCATAAGTTTAGGGACATGAGCATTTTTTCAATTCTTTTATCTAAGTTCTTGGAAGCTACCATGAACTGGGCCTTAAGAAATTCTCCTTGTCTCGGTTCTTGTAGGCAACATGAACTCAGCAAGATTATGCACTAGAGAAGTTCTGCATTTAGAAAATGTTTCTCCGCAAGCCAAGATTGCTCAACAAATTTCTCTGGACTTTGATTTTTCAGTTTTTGCCCTAGACACTATGTCCCATTTATTTGGTCTATAGATAATTGAATGGCAGAGGTATGCGAAAATGTGGGGCTGGCAATATTGATTACAACCCATTATAATGAAATGATGTGGGTCGCGAATTAAGGAGGAGGAAATCCACTATGACACAAAATGCTATGCTAGATCCTCTATGTTGACACAAATCAAGACATGGTAGTAGGGGTGTGCAAAATACCCGGAATCACCCCTGACGGCGGTTCTTGAGAACCGGCGGCGGTTCCAATTTTTGAGGGAACCGGTCTGGTTCCGGGTTCCGTGGGCAGATCCACCCGCCTGCCCACTCGGACCGGACCGGAACCTTTTTAATATTAAAAAGAAAAAGAAATACTAAACGAAACCCTACGTTTACGTCTCATCTCTTCGTCTTCGATTCTCTCTCTCTTAGTCTCTTCCTCAGTCTCTTCTCTTCGTCTTCGATTCCTCCCCAAGCATTGATGCCGTCGCCGCTGCTCCTCCTCCGCCGTTGTCCGCCCCCTCACGCCGGTCGCCACCCACCACAGCCATTGCTCCTTCGCCTCTGTTGTTTGCCCCCTCGCTGTTGTCTGCCCCCTCGCTTAGTCTCTTCGTCTTCGATTCCTCCTCGAGCGTTGACGTCGCCGCCACTGCTCCTCCTCCGCCGCTGTCCACCCCCTCGTGCCGGTCGCCACTCACCACAACTGTTGCTCCTCTGCCTTTGCTGTCCGCCCCTTCGCTCAGTCTCTTCGTCTTCGATTCCTCCCCGAGCGTCAATGACGCCGCCGCTACTCCTCCACCGCTGCTGTTCGCCCCCTCGCGCCAGTCGCCACCCGCCACAGCCGTTGCTCCTCCGCCTCTGCTGTCCATCTCGACTGAGCCATCTTTTCCGTCACTTAACAAGGTACAATCATCGGCTTCCAACTTGCCTCTCAATTCATCGTTTGCTTGCAAACTTGTATATTGGTTTGATTACCCAATAGGTCGGAACGTAGTGAAGTTCGAGTCTTTGTTTTGGGAATCGATCGCTGTTCATCTTGGTGCTTTGTCTTCAATAGTGCTCATACTTGAATTTGCAGAATCCTGGGTTGCTTTTCCCCGTTGCTATGTTTTTTGATTTTTTGTATATCTGATTGTTGGTAAATTCTATGCACAGGGTCATGGGAAAATGTGGTACTCACAAGATTGCACTTTTGGCTGTTGTTTACTTTACTTGTGTTGGCTTGAACACAGGGACATGGAGCTTGTGATTTCTTTCAATGGACAGATTTTCTGGCAAAAAATGTGGCCCCCAAAGATGTTGTGACTTTTGTTGTTGCACCTCCGGAAGTCATGGAAATTGAGTCGACAATGACAAATGATGGTGAAGATTACGAGGTAGATCCATTATCGATGATGGATAGTGGAGAGATTCAAGGAGTCATTTGTAGATTCTCTGCACCGGAATGTGATGTGAGGGGTTTGGAGAGTGAGAGTTTAACTCTCGAGGGCGATTTGGATACTCAAGAGTTGACTGTGAAGAATGTGGATTTGGGGGAGTCTACTCCAGAGCAAATGCAACTTGTTTCCTGTCTAACATCTCCAGCTAGTCTCAGACAACAAGAATACTTGAGGTGGATATCAGCTGCTAGTGGCATGCTTGCTAGAAGTAGAGGTATCCTATGAGTCATCTTGAGGGTTTTTTCCCCCACCGCACTTAGTTTTTTTTTTGTCATTTACACGTAGTTGACTATTATTTAATGTTGAGCAATCATCTATTAATTATTTTTTAGTTTTTGGAGATTGGAACTTGGAATTTCAGAGCTCAAAACTTGGAAACCAAAATTGTTTCGTGACCGTTCTATGTTGAAAACCCGACCATAGACCTCCTTCCCTCCTTCCCAACTCATAGACCCGACCGTTCTACGTTGAAAACCAAAATTGTTTCGCGTCGAGATCGATTCTATGCCAGTCCGGTTCCCGGGTGAATCCATGCAATAAACGGGTGGTCCCGGTTTCAATTTTTCGGAACTAGTCCTTAGCGGGCGATTCTCGGTTCTAGGTCGGGAACCACCTGCCCGGACCATGCACACCCCTACATGGTAGTGCGTTTTTATGGTAATTCAATCATTTGAGATAATAACAAAAAAAAAATCAAAATTGTGATGTTTTTATGCTAACACGTTTAGGACATGCCAACCTAAATTATCAACTTTAATAAGATGCATCGTCATTGCATTGAATGTAGGATGCATCCCCCTTCGCATCGTCCCACTCAACTCTATAAAGCAACAAAAACCTTATCAAACGACTATCAAAAGGTGATATGGAGTTCTTGTCGGTCATGTAAGATTTTGTAAGACTACTACCAACTGTTCTAAAAGCTTGAGCTCACGCTTAGTCTTTTGCCTAGTACTAAGCGTGGAAATTTAATTGGGGAGGCAAAGAGGAACCTTGAATATTTGAACTAAGGACCTCCTAGTTTTGATACCATGTGAGCTTTTGTGGGACCACTGCTAACTGTTCTAAAAACTTAAGCTTTTAGATGAAGGCGTGATTTATTATTTAAATATTCAAATTGGTCAAACATTTTGCATCAAAGGCCCTTCACGGCACCTTGCAAAGCCAAAACCACTCCATCTGCAGAGAGAGGATTTTGTGCAAAAGCGAAAAAGTCAAGAACTTCAAAGCAAGGGGAAAATCGAATTATGAGTATTATAGACTGAACCAACAATCAAATTTGAATCTAATTAGAATACCGCAAACTCTATAGAGCTGGATCATCATGCTCCAATAGTCCCTCTAAAAAGTAGAAATCTTTAGGTGCGCACCATCTCCAAGAACGGTACTATAGTCCCACCGAGTCAATTATCACGCGGTTCGCAATAACAAACGACCCTTAATTTTCTCCCAAGAAGATTTGAAACATTTTTCTAGGTGAATAGAAGGCGTGGCCCCCTTTTAAAACGACGTGAGACGTCATTTTCGGCCGAGGCTTCGGATTCGAGGGGGGAAGGGGACAAGAATTGGGAATCCAATGCCGAGCTAAAAAGACGGCCCCTCCTCGTACGTCCTCCCGGCGGTCCCCGGCCCAGGCCCATTATGCGGGGCCCATGGGCCCACCGCGCCTCCGACCGCCATTAAAACGCTAGCCGATGGAGAAAAAATTGGCTCCGCTACACCTCCACTTGTCGCGCCGCGAGAGCTAGACAACGTCAAAGATGTCTTGGTCTGAATAATGAAAGTTGTCTGAAGCATTAAAAACTTTTGTGCGCAAGTTGTTCCGGAAAGAACGTGGTTGAATATTTTGCAAAGGTCTTGCACGAGGTACGGCTTCGCTTGAACAAGTGCTTGATTCCATCTGGAGGCGGACCCCGGGTTATCGTCTGTATCGCATCAAGCCCTTTTGATACCTTGAAAGTCAGAATGTAACGAGAATGAAACGATAATTGGACATCATAAGACACCTAGTTTCGTCAACTCATTTTAATTATATCGTGAAAATAAGGGAGCCTTAATGGGTCATGCATAGGTTGAGAATTGTGAACCCTCTTTGTAGGTAAATGAAGTACATCGGCTATTAATCACGTACCAGCGTAAGAAAATCACAACAACGGAAGCCGACACTAATTAATTGGATCTTTAAAAAGTTCGACCTCGCACCCACCCAAGTGTCCACTTGGGATGTAGACTTGAAACCTCATCCACGGATCTCGGTCCCCATGCTTGAATTGCGATCCCTAGTACGACCTCGATCTCCAAGTGGCACAAGCTTTGTCCCTCGCGGTTGCACTTGGGACCTTGACACTTGAACCTTCATACCTAATGGTGTCCCAAACCATTGAATTGCGATCCCTAATACAACCTTGAATCGCGATCCCTAGTACAACCTTTTCACGATTCAGGGTGCTGTAACCGGGCTCCAAACCCGATCCCGACACTTGTACTCGGTACCTTTCGGTACCTCGAGATCGGGCCCCGGCACCCGTACTCGAAAACTATGGTGTCCTGATCAAAGAGCTCGTACACGAGACCCTGGCCCTGTTGGAGAGGCCTGAGACCTCAACAACCGAACTAGGGACCCCAGCACGTTGATCCAGGTCCCAATTTTCCTGATTCAAGGTTCAGGCGCATTCAGGTAAGAAGCCGTGGCATGAAGTGATTAAGCTCCATCGATCGTAAGTAGCAATTTCCGAAACAAGAGACGCTTTCTTGTTGCTTGACCCAGAAGCCAGAAGATTGTGTTAAGAAAAGAACAAGTGACAACGAGTGGCAGAAGCCCAAAGAACAAGAACCCTCACACTGCCACTGCATATCGCCATTGCAATTGCCACATTAGTACTCGACTATCACAAATAAACTGCATATTTAGGATAGAACAAAAGGATGGAAAAGTCATACTTTCATGCTTTTTTCCTTTAATCTAAGTCCCACCCTTCGATTTTTCAAATCAAGTTATTCATACAAATAGTCTAATCAAGACCCTTCGGCACTTAATTTGGTAAAATTCAGTAGACATAATCATTGAACAATGGCGGAGTGTGATATAGATAACATTTTCATGATTTGGACGCTACTGTGAAAAATTAAAAAAAAAAAAGTCTTTTCTTCATTTTATTTATTTCACATGGCACCATTCATGTGGCATCAACTTAAGCAAAATGTTATCCACGTCGCATTCCTTAGTCATTCGACAATTACGTTAGTTGGATCTATTCAAATATAGTGTTGAAGGGACTTGATTAGACTATTTGTGTAAATAGAAAAAATGGTTTTGAAAAGTTCATAGTACAGACGTCTAATTTGAAAAACCGTGAAAATACAGAGAAGAAAAATACAATTTTTCCAAAAAAGACCATCACAATGGCCACACTCAATAGATAGGTGCTCCAAACCATATAGGCTCGTTGTTGTGTGGCTAGCAAATGCTGCTGTTGCACCTGTACCTAAGCAAGCACATTACGTGGGGACGACAATTTTAACCATCCTGATAAATATACGTTCTACCTCATCCAAAAATAAGCCGATAAACCTGCAACCATTGTGTTTAGGGATGGAGTGAATTTTCCAGCCTAGCATGTAGGGCGGGCCGGGGATGGATATGGTCAGGCCCATCCCTCGAATCCGCCAGCTCGCCCCGACCCGCTTTCCTTATGTTTAAATTTTGAAAATTTCTAGTACTAACATAGTTCTTATGTATAAGTTCTGTTATTTTGGCAATGGAAATTTCTTATTTTCTGCATAAATTCCAATACTAAAATGAATACTTCTACCGATTTATTTCCTTTTCTCATATCTATGTAATGAAAATTTTCCGTACTAAACTTCATGCTAATAAATTAAGGAATATTACGTCAAAAAATTATTGTTGTTGAATAAATAAATTTAAAGCTCTAAAGCTTAAAGTTATTGAGGAGGGGGCAAGTGTGATGTGGAAATCCGTCTGTACCCACTAGGGTTGGGAATGGGGTACATAAATATGCCCTACTAGGCACAGGACGGGGATTAGTCATCTTTAACAATAGTGGGGCAAGAATAGGACCCGCCTTCCTCGTGCCATCCCTTACATTATATCACCAAAATTCGATTTCACTAGCCACTTTGGCACTCTTTTTAAACCGCCATCATACTATGCTTTGGAGATGGGGGGTGATTAAACTTGGAGCAGAAAATGTGAGGAAAATTTAGGTTTTTTTGCGAGGTGAAATAAAAATTGTGAGTGTTTTCCTCTCATTTTTGGAGGTTTTGGGAGCTGTAAGCCTACTTTTTCAGTAATGAATGCCATCGAAACTATATCTGATAGGATTCAACTAGGTTAATCAGTATTCATATATTTTGCACATTATTTTCTGGATGGATGATTTAACGCTTCACGTGCATCCAGTGCCAACAGAAAGTTCATCGACTCGAAAAAGCTAAATCATTTTATTTACAATTTAAGAGTACGGCCACGGAGACCAAGCTACACAAGGCCATAAAACATCTTGCAAGTCTCGTGAGCTGATCAATCTAAACTTTTTAGCCTTGCATATGGCCCTAACCCAAAAGAGTTTCCACGTGGTTGGTGGAATTTGAGTGAGTTACTTCTGGTTCCTAAGCTGAAAAAACAAAGCCGAAAAAACTAAACTCTCTCAACTTGATGGGGTTAATGGAGCAAGATCCTTCGCATACACCTCCATATTATACTTTGAATGGAACAATTCTCTTGTCCAATCAGTATGGAAAGATTGTCCTCAAAATATCTTTTTGTTCCCTCCATGCACCTTCGTGGAATGGTAATTTTGGATGTAGTGCGTACATAGTACTAAGTCAAATTGCCTGTTTGGCTGTATTGAATTTCGGAAACTCAAACATTTCTTATGGAAGTTTTGGTGCACTTGATGGGAAAAAGGTAAGAAATCATTGCAAGAGGACCGATGATTGAAAACGAAAGTTGATGAAATTGGAAAAGTAACATTTTTTTGGGAAAATTTTGGAAGATTCTCAAAATTGAATATCTTTGATGGCTTAAGTGATCTTGATTATGATTGTAGGAGCTAGAAATTTGTTTGTTTTAGTGAGGTAATTTCGGCAAGATAATCGAATGGCTTCTTCTCATCTTAGGTCGTTCTAAAACAAGATGTCCTATTCTATGGGGAAAAGAAAAAAAAAAGATGGGAAAAAGTAATCAACGTTAGCAACCTCTCTTTAGTCACCGCATGTTTCACATTTACTATAAAATGTTCGATTTGAGTTATAATTGTAAGAATTTTTCTAATGCTGATTATATATTGTAATTTACTATTTTATAGTATTGATCTAATAAGATGATATATAAATTTTTTAATTAGTCTAATTATGGTTGCCTAGTGTGAGCCAAGTTAAACTAGCATATAATGAGAGGGTCTGATTGAAAACTCTATAAATAATACTAAAATATTTCCTCTAACCCTAACATACACAGTTATCCTTACATAAAGAGTCTTTACTAAACGCTAAGAATGGAGGGCATTTTATTAAGCAAGTGATACATAAAACAATATCAAAGAAGCACTTAAGCTTTGAACCGTCATGATTTTGGATAAAAAACGATGGATTCAAAAATAGGTATGTTAATCTCTTTACCCATTATATGTGTTCTAGTTATGGAGATCCGCGGCTTATAATAATTATTGCAAATCAAAGAAGAGAAATAGAAGGGAAACAAGCTTTATAATAGAAGCCAGCTGGACAGGGAGAGTAAGAAAAGGAAGTAGAATATTCAAGCATAAAAAAGGAAAGTCAGTGCACGTGGTACTTTTTGTTGGTCGAAGTGCACATGGTACTTGATTCGAACTCTTTGATGAGTCACACGTTAGAGTAAGCAGAATAATCACTAATGAGAAATGGCACTGATTTTCATTCCTTTTCTTGAACGAGAATCTTTACTAGTTTAATGCTCTTAGTCTTCGCAAACAAATTAAAAGCTGAAGGATTGCCTTGAGAGTTTCGTCACCCCAATCCTGTCATAGTGCAAGTACGTACAAAGCTAGATGCTCGCCTTGACCAAAGTACAACAAATTAATCAAGATTTTCTAAGATCGAGGAGCAATGACAAAGAATGAAACCTAACACCAAGACTTCTCTAAATCACTCAGAAAAAATAAGCCTCGTGAGATGAACCACTTTCTTTTTTTTTTTTTTTTTGGCCAAGAAGCCTTATACAACTTGGCCAAGGTACTTGATGTCCTATCTTAATCTGGTTATACTAATTTTAGACGCAACGTGATTCGATAGGTAATTGATCAATGATATTTTATAGAAAACTAGTCTTCTACAAATTTATCAATTTCTATGCATGAAAATTAATCAATCGATACCCTTATGCGTTATTGCAAGGTTATAACCTTGCAAACTTTTCTTACAACACGGGTAACCGATAATTATCATTCACGTTCACTCCAAATTTATGAAATCTAATAATTTCTTTTTTGTTCAAAGGTGGGGTAGTAAAGCAATTAAATGGCTTTGGCACGGACTCCAAAGGGAGAAAACTAATGCTGAGGGCTGATTGGGCTAGAGGACGAAGACACCCACCCCGCCTCCCTCTCCCCCAGGAGAAGGTAATCAAAGCCTCCAAAATGGACCACGTCGTCTCTCTCTCTCTCTCTCGCGAGTGCACCAACCCTTGAGGCAACGTACGATCTCTTTCCTTTCCTTGGCATGCACGTTGCGCAAACACATGCAGCAAATGGTCCAGAGCCATAGGGGGTGGCTTGGCTTCTTTCCGCCATTATGACGAGTTTCCAGGCGGGCGGGGTTCCATCTTTTGTCGCCATCCCCGTTTGACAAAAATCCCCAGATGCGAGCCGTTTGTATGCTTTTGATGCCTGCCCATCACGATCCTCTCTCTCTCTTTCTTTCTCTCTCTCTCTCTCTATTTGCCTCTCTCTCGGCGCTGGTGCGTGCATGTGCGCGATCCGCCGAGAGGAGAGCTGGGAATCATACATGATATCATCCCACCTGGTGCAGGTGCCTCTGCCTCCTCTCCTTTTAGGGTTTCCTGCAAGCTGAGTTTTTGAATGGCGGGTTAGGCATTTTCTATTTACTTTAATGCGGCATCTGCCGGGCTCCTGCTGAGGAGGGAGATGGTCTCGCGGGAGTGGATAGGGTTTCCTTTTTCTCGTTCGCTTTGGTGGTCTTTTATATTGCCTTTTTATCAGGAGTAGGCTGGAGGATAGCTGCTGCTTTTGAGATGGACTTCTATTTCGCGCGCAGAAATATACTTCGATGCGTGCCTCATGATTGCGAAAGAAATGGTCCCTCGGTCTTCCGCAGCGCGCGCGAAAGGGCGCGATGACTCTCTGACACGATGTGAAAAGGGGCGTGCGTGCCCTGTTGGAGAAGTTCGAATTAGGTGTTCATTAATAAAGAGGGCAGGAGCATAACTTATCTGCTCGAACTCAGATTTTCATTTTCAAACCTTTCGAGCTCGGCTATAAATCGTTACATCTGAATGAACTAGATTTCGAGACAGATATATTTCTTGAGGTTGAGCTCGCGCTGAGTAGTCAAAATGCATCTAGGGGAATGTAGAATGGATTCGAAACTAGAAAAACGGCCTAAGGTGATGAAAAGTACTTTGCGACAAGAGAAATTATGTCAATCCACGAACTTCATAGGCAAAAAAATTTCTCTCACATGGTTGCTGCCGTTGTGAATGATTTTGCATTTTTTTTTTAAAAAAAAAATCTGATTTTTTTTTTTCATTTTCTTATCTTTCCTTTTTCTTTCTTTTTTACCTATTACCTCTACCGGTCACCAACCATAGGGGATGACCAACAAAGGCCATGTGTCATGAACCAAATTATCCCATACACTTGTGAGTAGGGGTGAGCATCAATCCAAGGTCAACGTTGAACCGACCCTAGACCGACCTAACCCTATCGGTCCTAGTCCAATTCCTAAGGAGATTGGATCGGTCCTTGATCCTAAAATTCTTAGACCAGCACTATGCAGGTTGATTCTTGGTCATGAAAATTCCAGGGTAGTCCAACTCGAATCAACTTTGACTATATATTATATTACTTATAACTTTTTTTTTATATAGAGAAAACCTTAAAATAAACGACGTCAATAATATTAAACAGTTCTTTTGTGATGAGTTCAAGTAATATTACATTGTTCTATACTAATTTAGATTTTAAATGTCTTTTACAACGTTGATAGTCATAATTTAGGAATGAAGAAAATGTTTTTGTGAGGAATCCTCACGGCATTCAAAAAGGCATAAACAACTCCTTATGGCATTATTCTCTAGTATTCATTCTCTTCTGTCTTATTTGTCATCTTAGGCTTTAATTTGCCAAAATCGAAGTAAACAATTTCTTCGCTCACCACTTGACACTCACCTCGCTCGCTTTGGGTTACTCGTGTTGCTCGTCGCTCGATACTCGCTTGGCTTGTTGCTTCTTGCTTGACATTCGATACTCATTTTGTTCGATGCTCACCCCACTTGACCCTCACCATTTGCCTTTTTTAGCTGGCCTCGCTCATCATTAAACTCATTGGGTCGGTATGGTCCTCGGTTGCCATTTTAAGGAGTATAAAAAAACGAAATAAAAAATTATTAGTTGGTCTTGGGTTGACCCTGAAACCAAACCGAATTCATTGGGTCAGTTTGGTTCTCAATTTTTTTTTTTAAGGAGTACAAAAAATGAAATAAAAAATTATTGGTTGGTCATGGGTTGACATTGAAACCGTAACAAACCCATTGGGTTAGTTCGGTCCTCAATCGTTTTTTTAAGGAGTATAAAAAATGAAATAAAAAATTATCAATTGCAACTAGGTTGACCCTAGAACTGGATCAAATCCATCGGGTCAGTCCGATCCTCGGTCCCAAGCTCAATAGGATCGGTCCTTGGTCCCAAAAATTGAGGACCAGCACTGTGCGGATTGGTCCTAAAGTTAGGAGGCGGACCGGCCCAACCCAAATCATACTCACCCCTACTTGTGAGTTGAAAAGTAAGGGCTTTGTGGTATCAAAATGAAGAGTAAGTTTTGCAGAAGAGATAATACAACTAGGTTGTGAGAGTGACATCATGTCATTTATGCTAGGAACCCTAGAGTGGAATGAAAATCATTTTAGAGGATCTTTGAAGGTGGAGTTGGCCTCCGTGTATAAATTAGTTGAGAGCCTATGCTGTTTTCTTGATGAAGCCATGGAAGGCATAAACTGGTTATTTTATTGAAGTGTTATGTATATGAAGGGATTAGATGCCCAACTTAAACTAGGTATGGTACTTTCTAGTGTGAGGATACGATTCACTAGTATATTGTTAGAAACTATCTTAAGAGGGAAGGCTGGTCCGATGTTCTTGGCTCATTAGGCATCATATGAGCTATTCCATGGCCAAGGAAATGTCAGGTATTTGTGAAAGGATAGTAATAGCTTTAATGCCATGTTAGGAAGTCTAACCCAAAGTTTGAATTGTTAAATGAATGGTTGGTTAAGGATAGACTTTGGCCTAAGCCAATGCTTGGAAAGATTTGAATTCTAGACCTCCTACTTTGACATCATGTTGTAAGATTTTGTAAGACATCTACTAATTGTTCTAAAAATTTAAATTTTTATATAAAAGCATAGTTCAAAATTTAAATATTCTAATAATGTTGTCATGTTTTCCATGTTGGAGAATGATGATGACGAGAATGTCAAAATGGAGCCCAAGTACAAGAAAGTCGAGTTCTTAATCATCACCGAGCCTTCTCCATGTCCCTTGTTGGACATTTCTTCATTCATTCTCGAATTTGATAGCACGCGAGTGGATCAGTTATGATTTTCAGGTTAGTTACATTGGACGTTTCGAATTTAATGTTCCCTTTTACTTTTAAGAAAGGTAATAGTCATCAAGTTGCATAAGAGTTAAGTCGGGGCATTTACGCTTGCATCTCTATGATTTAGTTGTGGCACTTACTTGGTTTAATTGAGTTAGATGGTTTTCATCTGTCAGTTTTTATCATCAGCATGCTCTTCGTAAGCACCATTTGTTAAGTGAGCGACATGCATTCTTAGATGCATTAAAATAAATACCAGATGAAAGGCAGATTTAGGCTTTCATGTGCATATCAAAGTTAAAATTGTTATTACCTTCTAGAGTTTTTTTTTTCTTCTGTCGGTTCTACTATACTTTTATGGTAACTCTCACTCTCAGACTTTTGGTCTTCCTCCTTGCAAGGGGTGGGAGTCAAAATCCACTCCTGAAACAAATTCATCCTCACTCTAACCCTACTTGAGAAGGTGGGGATTCGAATCCCCCACCCCCCTTCCATGTTGGAAGGGTGGCCACTCGGGTAAACCCCAGTGGTTCACTTATACTGTAGATGTGCCTTTGAAGTTCATGGATTTACAATTGATGTGCCTTAGAGGATGTCACATAAACCCAAGCCAACCTAAGGGTCCATTTTTATCTCATCTAGTAACCACGAAAGGTCCAATTCACAAATGATTAATGATCTCTCTCCATCAAGAAGCCTATAATTTCTTATAATTGGAAATCTCTCTATAATGATCCAGTCCATTTCAAGTGGGCTTAGCCCCAAAAGAAATATTCTGAGTAATCATGCAAGGTGCTAATCAAATAAGGTGGGTGTGAGTTTATATATCAATAAACATGATAAGCTTATATATCATTCAACAAGATCTTTCCCATCTGATGTGAACTTAAGATGTTATAAACTCTCCCACTTAAAATCAACATCCTCGATAGTGTGCGTATCACCAACAATATTTTGCCTATTCAATGTGTGGTCCAATTTATTTCCGTACCCTCCACCATCCTAAAAGTCTATTTGGAGGCTTGCTTTTGGCAAGCTTTCTCGCCTCAACAGTCACTCCTTGCCCTTATCAAATTGTGTATGAACCTAGTCCGTCCACAAACCAAAGATCTAGTTGATAGGGTCTTGCTCTGGTGGCACATGGTATACTTTGAGCAACCACACAATGTGGTGACCATTAGAGGTGGATCTCTCACCTTCAATGTGGGATTTGAGATGTCACAACTTTCTCTAACCACTACACTTGACCCCTCATCTCTAGTGACTAAATGTCTAAGGTTATTGAATTGTTTGCCTTATCAGACTAAACGCCTTCGAGGCTAACGACCTCTAATTTGAGATATGTGATGACCAGGACATAAAGTTACTGAGGGACATTGTAAATCAGGAGTGAGATAGACAACATTGATGAGGACCTTTGGAAGAGTGAGGAGATTAGTCTCGTTAAATCTTATTAGCCAAATGTAGACGCAGACTTCTATTTTAGTTTGTGGCAGCCGCTGGTACCAATGTTAATGGAGTTGTTAGTTCAATAGGCAACAACACCGACGATAATAGAAGAGGAATAATTGTAAATTAACAGATCTTTTCAAGTGGTTATAATTTAGTTGCATTTTTCAATCTCTTTGAGATCGAGGAAGTATTGATGACCGATTATTGAAACATTGCCTATGCCGTGACATATCATCAAGTAGGCAATTCAGCTGAATTCTCAACTTGAAACAGGGCAATTCCAATCCCATCGAATCATCGATAACTTGTCCCCACACGGATTATAAAGTGCCCCAGGGTCACGACTCTCTCTTCGTTGGATCAATAAGCCATTTCCAAAATAGCCTTCTTTTGCCAATTTTCCCTCCCGCCAAACAGCTTCATGACAATCTTTAGGTACACCACATGACCCAACCCCACCATTCCCACCAACCAGTTTTTGACCTTTATCTACCCACTCACGGGCAACACGTGGCATTGACCCAGAGGCAAGGAGCTGATGCTTCGATCAAGAATGACGAGCCCCAGATAATCCAGAAGTGAAGTGAGCTCTCCCTCTCTCTCTCTCTCTCTCAATCTGATCAAGTTATAGTGAGGTAGCACCAGAATTCAATGGCCATGACTTCAAATAGAAGTAAAAGACGGGAGCCGCAAAAGGTCTTGCTTTTAAAAGGAGAGGGGCCAGAAAGAAATGTCGGATAGAGAGAGAGAAAGAGAGAGAGATGAGAGGCCCGACTTTGGAAAGATGAAAGGAGTGCTTTTGGAATTGAGAGGACCATGTCTGCACCACGAAAGAAAACATGTTTTCGACATGCAAAAAAGGAAAAGTGAGGAGGGGAGAAAATTTTAGAATCGTTTCAATTTCAACTTTTGGGGTGGACCAATCTTTATCTCTTGCTCTCTAAGATTCCTACTTTCTCGTTCTTTCATTTTTTGCTTTTTTCCACTCTCTTTTCTCCCTTTCTTTCCCAATTCCTTTTAGCAAGTTTTGAATTCACATCTTTTCCCACGGTTGAGTGTCATAAAGAGAGGGCAAGTTTCAAAGCGATGAGGAATATTCAATGTGTTTTTTGTTATCTCCCTTTTCCAATCCCTAGGACTTCTTCCCCCACTTCATTTCTTTTGCTGCAATGGGTATTGACAATTTACTCTTCTTTTACTCATTAAAGTAGAAAAAAAGGCTCGGTGCAAATTGTGCCTTACATTAATGCATTCCGCGGAACATGGCATTGCATACAACTTTCAAGATAACATGTAGAGAGGCAAAGATAGAATTTTGACTTCCTTCAATGCTCAAACAGGCATTTTTTTGGATATTCATCTTTTAATGAGTACCATAGCCTTTTTGTACCAAACAAGAGAGAAACCATGGAGGGTTTTGAGAATGTTCTTGGAACTCATTCAATTAGGAAGAATATGCGTCTTTATACTAAGATGATTCGCAATGACCTGTAAATGAAGCTTGACAAATTTGAGCACTATAATTGGATATAACTAGAAGGTCCTTTTGTAATGATGTTGTCAAAAAGTCTTCGGATAGAAAATGTCGAACTTACCAATTAAGGAAATTGTACCAACCTTTCTAATATTCAGTTTAACTAGTCTTTCGAATACCAAACTGCTTCATTTTTTACTTAACAAGTATCTTAGGGGCACTCATTAGAATGATGCCCTCGATAATAAATGATAATTGAGTAAATAAGATAAAATTATATTGGAAGGCCTAAACCTTTTGAATGAAATGCAGTTGGATCCTAATCTTATAATTGGTGCAATTAAGTCCTAAACCTTCATTGAGAAATATACCTAGTCTTGGGCCCCAAGATCTAGCTTGCACAATAAGGGCTTGAAGGAAGATCTAGGGTGGGTTTGGTTTAGCTTTCCCACGATGAAATGCTGGAGTTTTTGATAAACATTTTGAAGTAGCATTTGACCAAATGTTGGAAATACTGAAAGTCAAAAGTAAGTAGGAACTAGCTTTTCGAAGTAGCAATTTGTGTAACGCTGAAACTAGGATTAATTTTTTTTTCTTTCAAAACTACCTTCATCAATTCTTTAATTTTCTAGTTTTGCTTCTTTTTGCCGTTGTACATCTCTTTGTGCAAGAATGGCCAATGAGGGTTGCCTTGAGGCCAGGAGACCAAGGTTGTGTTCGCCCAAGGTTGTGCGACCTTTGGTGGCAGTCACTTGACCTCGGGCAATCTCAGTTGATGGCCGTTGACACCAAATTTGGCCCATCGGTAGCCTAAGCTCTTCACCGGCTCTAGCAAAGAGTTTCAATTTTTTTAAAAATATATTAAAAATGCAGTTCAAGCCCATTACGAAAGTGTTTTTGCCAAACATTACTTAAACCTAAAATCGCTTTGCAAAAAGTTTTTACCAAACGCAATTTGCATTTTCTTAAAAGAGCTTTGGCTTTAAGCATTTGCATTACATCCAAAGCCATTTCTAAAGTTAAACCAAACTCACCCTTATACAAGGACCTATAGTTATGATGCTCAAGCTAGGCTCACCCAATCTTATTGTTGTAATGTACTTTTTTTAGAAATGAGTGGCCCCAGTAATATCTTAGTCCCGATTAAGGGCCCAACCCGACCTAGGCCTCCCATTGATCACCTCTACCAAAATGAGCGATCGAGTTCCAAACATTTAAATTAGTTCAATGAATTTCTAAATTTAAACTAAAAAGTATAATTCAGGCTTAATATTATCTTGACAAGTGATGTCACATCAGTAACTATTGAGTACTACATAAGGAATTGTAAGTATTAGTTATCGAAAAGATCTCATTTTACTTTTAGGGAAAAAAAGTTTAAAAGTTAATAGAACCAATTCAACAGTTTATGACTTGATTGCATTCCATATATAAGGTTTGGAACTTCCAATACAAATTTTCTCAATTTTCGCAACATCAATGCTAAGATTCTAGTTTCCAATAAAAAATTTTCATGGAACCAATTAAGTGACATCTTTCTTACTCAACAGATTAGGAGATATTTTACTAAAATCTATAAGCTGAGTTGTAGTAGTAAAAAATGTTAACTTCAATACTAAATGTGTTTGTGGAACACATAGCTTGACAATGCAAACATGGAAAGAGGGAGAAAAACACTACCAATTAGTTCGACAAAATTGATTGCCGAATCGATTCTAGGGCGCTTCTCAAATCTTGAGATTCCATGCTTTGCTTTCCCCTTTATGACTATTCTGACTTTCTTCTCTTTTATCAATGTAGCAAGGTCCCTGAATGTACAGTCGTCCCAAACTGTGCAAGTATCATAAAGCCACGACCAACTTAAAGGCTGATCGACACTTTTCCGTTTTAGCTCGAAGTGCGAAGGACAATAATTAGAGCTTGGTGGATCTCCTTTTCACATTCACGATAAGGTCCACCAACCCTCTATTTTTGTAATTTGGACATTAGCTTGATAGTACATGCATCTCCTCTCACATGGACAGCATGCATTTCAATAGGTATATAGAGCGCAAGAGGACAAATATTTCTCGGAGATTTCTTGTTTTAAGCCCTTGATTTTGGTCTTCGGCGTATCAACGGACATTAGGGTTGAGTATTGGGATACCTTATCTTGTTCGATTATCAACAATCCGCATGTATCCTCAACATGTAGAGATTAAAACATGTTCATGAGACGCCTAAGCCGTTAGTTGAATTAGGGCTACACATGACTTTGTATATCTAAAGGTCATCTTAAATGGGAACCTAGAGGAGTAGGGATGAGGAGGATATAGCGTTGCATTATTAAGTAATTATTGCTTTTCTATATGAGTAGATTATCAACCATATATCTAAATACCCCACGTATCTAAGAATCCGTGCATCTGATGCTGAGTAGTCATTTTCTTGACGAGGTTGTCATCCCGCTGGTGATTAGAATAATTGATGGTAGCTTCTAGTAGACCCAATTTGGTCAACGATGTTCGACCATGACAAGAGCATACAATTCACTTTTTATTTTTCATGTATTACCCGGGGAGCCGCCGAGAAAGTACTGAGTTGCGATGGCAAATTAGAGCCATTTCTTTCACTTTTCAAATAAAACTCTAAAGACCATAATTTGCAAGGGGCAAAGATGTTTTCCCGGTAAAATAAAAATAAAAATATTAGATATGGCTTTATGTGTTAAGGTTAGAGGGTCGTGAAAGTTTCACGCGTTTTGGCGTGAGCTACATGACTAAAATTAAGGAAAAAGCCAAAAATGAAAGTGATCCAAATAGGACAATCTGGTTACTTTTGCACTTGTGCGTCTAAGAATATTAGGCAAAATAAATCTTACGTTGGATTGTAGTGTAAGGTGAGGGCGGCTAAATATCTGAATTAGTTCATAATTCATTGGTTTATGTTTTTTTTTTTTCTAACGTGAAAATGTATCTAACTAAATATAGTGATTGGTTTAGATAAGGGAGAGAATTATCCTAATTTAATCCTTGGATTAAGAGTAGATTTCAAGAGTCACATCTTAGAGAAAGATATTACTGGTCACCATTATCTCGAGACCAGTTGTTGGCTAATTATTTTTCTTTTCTATTTTCTTTAAACTTCGTAGCTTCCGAGGGTTGTGTAAGTGGGCATGGAGGAAAAAGTTTTTTTTTTTTCTTTTTTCACCCTCTTTCCGTCTCATCTTAAATTATGATTTGACTCCACCATATCGAACCCGTATGGAGCCTTGCCTATTGCTGCAGCCTATACTGGAAAGGCCAGATTACTAATTCCGATGACATATGCACAACACGAATCGAGATCTTCTCAATTAAATTGTCTGACTCAGCATATCCTATTAAAAATCGTGAAACAACATCAAACATAAGTAGAGAGATAAGCATATAGGTTGCAAGTGCATACAATTTGATGTTTGACGCACCGATTGAGATAAAAATTTGCAGAAAGTTAGACTTGCATGTTGGACATCTGATATGCAGAGGTAAAAATTTGACAATGTTCGAAGAAGGATGACGACAAGGACAAGATGAGGCGTGATGAGGATTGTGAATGAGTGACCAGCGACTTTTTGGTTTACAGCACAAATTAAGGGTTAAGATTTGGATTACAGCCTAATTTAGCTCCAAATCCTAAACTTGGGATAAGATTTGGTATCAAAACTACGTTGTCCTGATTATATTTGAGATATTCATTTTTCCAATAAGTTAGGTTGGAGGATTTAATATGTAAAAAAATGTCATATAAAATTTTCAAGCAAGCTTAGAGTGGGATGCACATTAATTTGGACATTGACTTTGTCTTACTCCTTGAACATAAAACAAATGGCGTGGTGCACGAAATTTCAAGAGTGATGAAGGCATCAATCGATATTATTTATTCACTAGGAATTCGAGACTGACCCTTTTTAAATTTCTTTACAGGTCTACACCATATAAATAATGACAATAAATGTGCTTAGAGCAACTGTTGGTGGTACCGAAAATGACATTTTATGAGGTCACAACCTCCACACATATAATTATTCAAAATGTCCCACATCATCAGTAAACTGCATCACACCATTTTGTTAGAGATTTAGTTTGTGCTCCCTGAACAAAGCATATATCAAGGCAAAAGAATATCCACACAAGATCAATCATTATCCGCTTTAACTTTCTCTATTCACATAATGAAAGAATCCGACTAAAACAAGGGTTAAAACCACTTTCTAAGATCGAAGGTTGAGTAGGAATGCCGTTTAATTCCCCTCGGTGGGAAAAGAAGGTATTTTATTATGGTTTTCCGTGCGCACCCACAACTAATGGTCCATGTGCCTTTGTCTATTCAAAGGAATCTTTCACTTTTCCCTCTTTTGGTCATGATGCTAGAGGCCTCTTTAATTTGAATGGCAACAACCAACATTCACCCCTCTTAGATGCTTGTCTCCATAAAGAGGAAAAAAAAGGATAGTTATGTCCATAGATTATTCAATTAGAAATCACTATATGCACATAAGGATGTGTAACGAATAAATTAGGAATTTTTTAAAGACAACGTCAAGACTTTTGTGCCAAAAAAAACACATGTTCAGCTACGTGAGTTGAGTATCCGAATTTATCAAATATTAAATCAAACAATATATCGGATAATCATTGATATTTTGAATTTTTAGAAGGTTTTCTTGTTCATTCTCTCCCAGCAAAAACCCTAGTTGCCATTGATATAAGTGCAACTCACTCTGTCTTTATTAAAAATAAATAACAGGTAGTTATTCAATGTCAAAGTTTTTCGATAACCTTACATGAGATATTATGTTGCAAGTTACCCCATATTAGGGTTTCTTTTTAAAAAAAAAACAAGTTTAGTGTGTGACACTTCCCATTTTCTGACACAATACATTTACTGATGTCCAAAATAAACGCAACATATCTGTATATTATACAGGTAAAGATCAAAACACAATATAGAAAGACCAACCATTACAAATCATTTTATCATCTCTTATCTGTGGCAGCAGTCATTAAAGCACTGGAAGTCGATCGAGATTACATTGATGAGCACTGGCACCATACGAGAAATTATGATCTGCATTCCTTCTGCAGGATCATGCTAATAAAATGTAAGAAGACAGCGAGACTCTGACAATGCAAGAAAATTGCCTGTTCTTCCCATGTTTCCCATTGACACTGCATTAAGTCTCACTGCAATTCGGCTGTTCAAGAAACTACTGCCAACATTCGTCCTATAGGATCAGACCAATCAAACATCAAGATGGCAAGACTCGATTGGGAGTAAAAGGAACTAACTACATGTTCTGTATGGATATTTGGCCGCTTGACCGATCTCTATGGACACATTCAGCGTCCCATTCACATCCATCGAACCTCCACCAAAATGACAACAGATGTGGCCCTCGAGGTTATTCTAATAAGAAACTTTCATATTTAAACACGTTGGTAAATATGGCTTCGAAATGGGTTGAACAATGAAATCGGATCGAGTAAAACAACTCGGACTTTGAGGCGTGATATCACTTTCTTTAAAGATTTATTTGCCCTACAACGTTGCTAATGGTCACCGGCAAAAATCCTCCAGGATACAACAAAGTCTCAGATGAGAATATTAAATAGCAATTCTAGCATTTCTCCAGGGTCTTTCTAAGAAACAATTGAAAAATTGGTTGCTGTTTTTTTCAGAAAGAAGACTCGAAAAATGACCACACATTTCTTTCCGAAAAATTACAAGTATATATATGAAACGATGTCTTGCAACTCTTCGTGAAAATTACGAACAAACACGTCTTTAGAAAATTGTTCGAATAAACAAATGCGACTCTTCGGAAGAAGTCGAAAAACGAACAATTGCAATCCTTCGAGAAAGTTAAAACCGAATAGGTAATTTTCCAAAGGTTGTCTTGAAAAGACACAAACAAAATTCGGAATAATTTTGTTAATAATAATTTTTTTAAATAGAATTTCGAATTTTCATTTATATTTCATTTCCGGAATTCTCAAATTAAAAGGCAACCTTTGAACTAAAAATAAAAAAAAAAAAATTATTCGCGCACCCGACGTTGGTATGGTGGGGTCCACCCCCACCTAATCACTCCTTTAACTACAAAAGGAAATCCCACATATTTAAACTAACCCACTTGCTCCCACATTTTCTATGTGGGACAAAGTAAAGAGCACTCATTTTGTTTTAACAAACAAAATTCCAACAAACACAAGATCCAGCATATTCAAATCAAGCACCTAACCATTGTTGTCTAGCGGATCCTCTCTTTACTTCAAATCCACACAATTTTTTTCCCCGAAACTATATGACACGGTTTGGTACCGACGAGAAAATTCGTATTAATGATCGAACCATCTAGAGTAGAAACAGGAAAACCAAGATTATAAAAGAGGGGTGGTGGTCCATGTCGCCTCCTGGGCAAACGAAACGAGCTCCACACGTGCGACGCATCCGTATCTCTCGTTGTATTATTATTATTATTATTATTATGCGTTGGCAAAGATTTTTCTCGCGAATTACTAACGAAACGCATTCACTCAACAATACTACCTAGCTAGCGCTATGCCGTTATGGCCCTATCTTTAATGCCCCATCCTCCCTTTGTCTCTCCCACTTTCCCTCTCTTGCCTACTCGGCTACTCCTCCATCATTCCTAAGTTCATGTCAACTTCCATCGACATGGACTCTACCCTATTTACCTTAGTTTCGCAACAGTACCGACATAAATTTTATTAAAGTGTCCAACATCCCTTGTCTAGAGGAATTTTACACTATTTATATACGTGTTGTCTTCCTTTATATGTACCTCTGAGTTTTTAGTTTCTAACACCCGTTATTTAGATATGTCAAAATGGGTCATAAACCCATATACAAACCCATATAAATGTTAAATGGGTTATAAATGAGTTAATTATATTGAGTAAATGGGTCATAAATGAGTTTAAACATAATATGAGCGTTACATGGGTCATAAACGGGTTTACAATCTATTTAGACCAAACTCATTTCTATGACTTTCTCTTTAATCTCTCTTGCCTTTACTCTCATTCACTTTGCACTCTCATCTTAATTTAGCTATGAGTTGTAGTAGATTGGGATAAGAATGGAAGCGTTTTAGCAATATGGGATGGATCGGGTCAAGTATGAGTTAGGTACTTGTCACTAGATTTGCATTGTGTGAAAATGAGTCTATTTAGATCAGACCATCTATGACTCGACCCGATCCACCCGTTTGATAGGTTTATCATTATTGGAGTCACCCCAGTTCTTTTCCTATGTGCAAGGTCCCTATTTGTCCAATTCCACATTTGTCATCCCTAATCCAACTCGCACATGATCTATATACTCTGTGTATATATGAGGTCCCCTTCACCTATAAGCTTAAATTTTTCAGTTGGGCTTGAATAAATAATAGGACCACAGGCTGCGCAACCCTTTTAATACATGTCCCCATGCCTACCACCTTTGAAAACAGGAGTTTCACTTGTAGCAAGTAACTTGATGCTCATCTGAACGGCGAGAGATGCGAAACGTGCGAAAAGAGAAGTTAACCCAAGTTTGTGTAAGGTGCTTGGTATTCACAATTCAGTTCCAAGGGACAGCCTCGTTATTGATTCCGGGAGTTAGGAGCACGAGAACTTTTACGACCTCCATTTTTATAGAGAACAAAAATATCCCCATTTTTTCTTATATCTCCTTTTCCAAATAGTTTTGGAAGCTATTAGAATTTTTTTTTTTTTTTGTATTATCACATACCCTATATAGCCATGCTAGATCATAGCACAGCACCAGATATGGCATCCAGCATTGCGGATAGAAGCTACAAGTGCTGCCAAGCGAGATATATAAATTCGCTGTCTACGAACCTCTCCCCTATTATTTTGGTAGTCCCGTCGTTGTTTCTCCTCCAACTCCACACGAGAGGTGGCTTTCAAGGCAGTGTCCAGTCCTTTTTCGTGTCCGGGGATCCGTTTCCAATAGTCAAAGACATAAGCCAAACCCATGCCCCCCCTCCGTCCCTCTCTATACTACTTCTCGAGCCCTTGGACCAAGCTCTTTGCAATAATGCATGGAGAATCCAAGGCGTAGGAAAAAGGGGGGGGGGGGTGGTAGGATAATCAAAAGGGTTGGCCCTTTGTAGCCTCTGAGGAAACGTGAGGTCTCGTGTTCGATGGCTATCTGGTATTTATCTTTAAAGATTAGACCATAAGAAAGTAATTTCTTGTGTAGGGTGGCGGACTGCAAAAGTCGTACTTAGGGATACAAAATAAAAGGGCCTTTGCAATGCTTAATTTTGGGAACATCGGGCGATCAAAGGGGGCAACGATCGCCGCCAACCCCCTCCTTGGGCCACCATCGTTGTTCTATGGATACAATACCCATAACGGCGTAGACGACGGAAGTGATTGCTTTCCATCGATTGGGGGGACTGGATTGTGTGCCAAAATTAGCTCGGGATATTGCTTGACCAGCGACTGGGAAACACAAGTAAGTGAATAAGTAAATGCATGAAGAAGCTGATTATACTTGCATGATCGCTTATCACTGTGGGATTGTGACTATATTGATGTCTGAAAATGTTTACGCGACTGACCAAGTTCTTTTGAGTTCTACAAACGAAAGCATGGAGTAGAAGCTCTTTCGATGACTTACAATTACAAAACATTCCTTGTGTTTTGCTAACAATGCTAGTGATGCTACTTTCATAAGTGAAATCAAAACACTTAAGAATCAGAATTTTGTATTAGGGCACGCACCGAAATACTCTTCTTTCTCATTGAAATAGAGGTATGAGATGAGAAACATTTAAAAAAAAAAAACAAAATATTGAGTTTCCTAAAGAGAAGATACTTGAAAAATGTCTTGTAAATACCTATGATCGTTGGTTTCACCGACAGGCGATAGCAAACCACTTGGAGTTGTTGTAATTGGTAAGAGAGCATGGAGAAATTATAGCTCGAGGCTCGAGGCCACCCATTCAAATCTGACCAATCATGCGCAACCCGATTTGAGTCAAGCAATTAGCATAGGATAAAAGGAGCTAGATTCTTGGCCATAATCGACTTGTAACCTTACAGGGTGTTCCATGAAATCGCTAAGTACTCGAGCCTTGGCACCTATGCTTTGCGTTGTCAAAATTCAGGTAAAGAGTATTGGTATAGATATGATGACAACTAGATTTTTGCTCAAATTGACTGTGAAAAGATAAATATTTTATTTATTTATTTTTATTTATATATTTTTTAATTTTAGCTACCTAACTTAGCAAAACAAAGAGGACAAAATCGGTTACGTGCCTCTCATGTCAAATTCATAATGAATATGTTGTCATCTAGTCCCGATAAGGTGTTGTTTCTGAAAGAAGTACTGGAAATGGTGCGTGATGATTGAATCTTTGACAACACGACCAGGTCATCATATAACCCGAAGACATTTCGTGGATTATGCTTTATGATGATGTGATGAAGAATTAATCACACGTTGGGAATATGTTGAAATCACTTTTTAAGGAGGAAGCAAGATTAATTGAGGAGATGGATAAAGTTTTCAAAGGAAAAAAAGTAGACAGTTATAAAAGTTTTTAACGAGTAAATTCCCAATGATATTCAATGATCACATCAATAATGATCGACACCGATGTATCCCGTGAAAAGAAAATATCTCATACATTCGATGTAATATTAAGAAGGAGAAGGAAGTGTCACTTGCGTGGATGGAGGGAGAATTTCCATGTTTGAATTTCAAAACAGCTCAAATCCAAATTTACTCTTTTTTTTTTTTTTTTTTTTTTTTTTGCGAGTGCTAGTGATATGCTATTGTTGTATTAAAGATTGCATAGGAAGCTACTTTGATTCCCTAGATCCGCCAAAGTCAGTTTTATCATGTCTTTTAGGATGCAAGCTGCTGCATTTAAACGAAACCAACTTATTAAGGTAAATTTCAAAGATTTCTTTAGAGATACTTCCCAAAGACTTATTAAACAATTAATTACTTTAACAAGTTTTTGATGCACTAAATTTTATGACACTGGCATAATGATCACTATATACTAAGCGTAACTTAGTAAGTACATTAGGATATTAAGATTCTTTATACGGATAAACATATCATTCACGCATTTTTTCAAAAATAAAAATGGCGCAAATGAATTGTATCATTACTTTTTCAGATAGTATTAAAACAGTCTTATCGTACATATATGTTCTTGGACCATAAAGATCGTAAACTTGATATCAAAAGGTAAGAAAAAAGAAATCTCTTCACATGAGATGGTAAAAGTCATCGTAATAAGAATTTCTAGTGTAGTTCATGAGAACGACATCCGGCGACCGAGAAATCTCCTCCCGCAGTCTACGGTTCGCGAGCCGTACGATTTCCACCTCCCGTCCTACGCCAAAAAAAGAAAGAAAGAAAAAAAAGAAGGGATAAATTTTCAACACCGACTGTTGGATCGCCCGCTCACATTCCTTTTATCCAATCATTGCCTCTCTCTCTCCTCCCTCTCCCTAGAGCCAGTTCTGGCGACGTCCACGTGTCAATATCCTAATGGCGGAACTACCGGCGCGATTTCGAGAGAACGGACCCCTCCCCCTCCCCCCGATCCACATAACGGCGCCGTCAGAATTCCCGTTTCCTGATTCCCCCCCGTTACTGTGCGACGGACCCCGGGGGGGGACCACCCCGCACCCCCGTTAAATTAAAACCCCCGGCCGCATCGTGACCGTCCAAATCTCCCTTTCTCTCTCTTACCCCGTCCGTCGTCATCATCACCACCACCCCCCCTCCCTCTCTCTCTAAAATTGCCTCCCTCCCTCTCTTTCAGCGAGATGGTCGAGCAACGAGGAGTCGCAGAGACCTAGACGCACCAGGTTCCTAGAGAGAGAAAGAGAGAGGAGTTTAGAGAGAGAAAGAGAGATGGTGAGGAAGTGCAGGGGTAGCGCGGAGGTGGCGGTGATGGAGGTGCCGGTCGTCGGCGTGAGGACCCGAGCTCGGGCCAACCTGGCCGCGGCCGCTGCCGTCCCCGCCGCCGCCGCCAAGGCCCCCGCCCGACCCGCGAAGCGGAGGAGGGTCGGAGCAGAACCGCGCGGCCGGGGAGAGGAGGAGCCGGCGGAGGAGCTGAGGTCGTCGTGCGGCTCGCCGCCGTGCGACGACGATCGCCCGCTCGCCAGGAGCGGCGGCGGCGGCGGCGCGGCGACGACGCTGCCGGAGGATTCGCTGGGCCAGGCTACGGCAGCGGAAGGGACGGGGATCGCTGCCGAAGCCCTAGCTCCTGCGATCTCGCCTCGGTGTCGTGCTGCTCGAGCAACGGATCGAGCGAGGGAGAGAAGGAGACGATCGATTTCGTAGATCTGGAGGTGAAGTTCCTAGGGAATTATACGGTCCGAACCGCGGCTTTTGCGCGGCCGATTCGAATTTGCGTGTCGTGTTAGTGCAAGAAGAAGAGGCTGAAAAATTCATGTGCCCGGTTTTTGCAGGAGGAGAGCGACGGAGGAGTCGACGCCGCCACGTATCGCCGCCGCCGCCGTCGCCGTGGGAGGTCGGTGATCTATCCGTTGAACTAGAATTTGAACTTCCCTCTGGAATTCTACCTGTTCAAGGGTTCCACGGCTTTTCGAATCCGAATCACGCGAACCAAACGGCTCTTCGCCTTTTTTTACCTCCTCTCTTTTCGCTTCTCCACCTTTCTTTTTGGTTTTGGAATTCAAACTTTGTGAATTTCGCAGGAGAGAGAAGACGCCGCCGTCGAGCAGCGAGGTCGGAGCGGAGTCCGACGACATGGGGTCAGCTTCCAAGCCGACGTCGGAGGCCAACTCTCGCTGGAGACCGAGAATGCCGACGCAGGCGGAGCTCGACGATTTCTTCGCCGTCGCCGAGAAGAACCACGCTCTCGAGAACTTCAAGGAGAAGTGAGTTGAAACAAACTATAGCTCATCACATTCTCCTTCCGTTTCTCAGCTTTTCGCCAACATTCCGGTCTTCATAGCTGCGAATTTTCCCTTGTCCTTCCGAGTGGGCCATCTTTTTCCCACTGTTTCTCGGGAAAAGAGGCCCGAGAAAATTCCTTTCTGCAACATAAGTCGCGTTTGACGGCGAGCGATAATCGAACTTCTTGGTGGGTGTTTGCGGTTGCAGGTACAACTTCGATTTTGTCAAGGAAGAGCCGCTGAAAGGGCGCTACGAGTGGTCTCGGATAGGGAGCAATCCGGCGGGGAGAAGCGACTGATCATGGTCATCATCACCGTCGGGGGAGGATGGCATCGTCCATGCACTATCGTCCATAATTTGTCACTGTTTTTTAGGGGGGTACTTCCTCCATCTGAATAGTTTCTCGAATCTTTAGTCCATCAGGTCAGCTTATTTATCTCCTTTCGTTCCTGTACAGTATCTTTCTCTCTATCTCTCTCTCTCTTCTGTAGTACAGTAGTGTTAGGGTATGGGTTTAGGAAGACGAAGGGAGTTCTGTTCTCCGGTACGGTGTTTGTATACGGAGGAGAAGAACCCCATCTCCTGCCCAAGAAAAAAAGAAAAAAAACAAAAAAGAGCATCAAGGAATTGTTATTCTTATCGAATAAAGTTGGAGAAAAGGAAAGAGTCGGAAAAATCCGCGTTCTTTTCAGCAGAGAAAGAAAGACGGTGGGGTGCGGCGACAGAAATTCTCCACCGCCCTCCCCACCCCGCATGTACCCATCTCCCCCAAATTCCGCGTCTCTTTCTCTGCAACTTCTCTGCTACCTCTCTCTCTCTCTCTCTCTCTCTCTCACTATTCGTTTCTCTTCCTAGTGTACCCGCTCAGCTCTTTCTGCATTTATGGTTCTGCGAGATCTTCTTCCCACCCCGCTCCTCTCCTCTTCCCGTCCACTCCACCGTCTTCATTTTGTCCCCTTCCCTCTCTCTTTTTCAACGACGAGAAGAGAACGTCACCAAGTACAAATTTACATTTTTTTTTTTTTTATATTCGATCGATGCTGGATTTTACTTTGTGGGTAATTCTAAAGGATAAAGGTGAATAATTTTTACTTGGGACGAGGAGGAGGAGGAGGTGGGGCAGGGTGGGGAGAATGGCGCCATGCCGTGTAAGCCACGGACACGTGGTGGCAGGAACGGGAAGAGGAATCATCTCATACAACACACAGACAATCCCCCGCCCCCAACCCATGTGACGCTCTCTCTCTCTCTCTCTCTCTCTCTCTCTCTCCTTCTCGCTCGTGCTTCGCCCATCGAAGGGGGGGCACATATCGAAGCCCTTTCTCAAGTACGCACGACCCAATTGGGCGAGAAAGGAGGGGAAAGAAAAGGAGAGCAAAGTAGGCGAAAAGGGGGAAGGGAAGATAAGAGAGGAGGAGAGAAGAATCTTTGCTATTTCCGGTGGTCAGAAATTGTCTCCCCGAGTGCGCAACTCCGCACCCGTCTCTTTCCTTCCCCGCTCGAGAATTCAATCGTTTTTGGACCGACCACCCCACCCCCGCTGCAATCATCTCCTCCGCCACTTCGCCACCCCCATCCGTTTCATGGGCAGACACAGATGATAGATAGATAGAGAGAGAGAGAGAGAGAGAGAGAGAGAGAGAGCTGCATGTGTTATGGCAAAAGGTGGTGGTCCTGCAAAATAGTGTTGGAGAGCAGGGGAGGGAGACGTCCATTGAATTGGTTAATTTTTTTATGACGTCGCGCGGCTTTTCTTCAAATTCTTTATTTCGTCTTTCTTTCTGGACATTTTATAGTAATGGCGAAAGGAGGACATTTGTCACTTAGTCCTATGATTTGCTTAGGCTGGAGAGAGCGGGCACATGGGTGGCCAAAGATTCCCTTCAGTTCTCTGCGCCGTGCCCGATTCAACGGGAGGGGCAGGAGTGGCGATTCTTCCCCCCTTTCCCTTTCCTTTTTTCTCCCTTGTTCTTTGCTGCTTGCTCTTTTACGATATATATATCATTACAGCAGCAGCAGCAGGCAGGGAGATCGACTGCGAAAGTGGCCGCATTCCCGTTGCGGAAAATGTGCACGATCATTGCAGCACGAAAAGAGAGAGAGAGAGAGAGAGAAAGATGCCGTGATGATTCTGAGAGAGATCATCTGGCAGCGCGTGTCACGCAATGGTGGCAGCAGCGGCAGCAGCACGGGCTCGGTCCGTACTTTTTGCCCTCAGGGAATTTAGGAGGCGACGAATTTGGAGGAGGAGGACGACGACTCGCTCCTCCCCAGATTCGCACCCGAAACCAAACCAAACCCATTCATGCGATAAAGCCATCCTTGGCTTTTTCCCCGTCACAAAGGAAAAGAGAGAGATTAAAAAAAACAAAAAACAAAACATCTTTCGTTTTCTTTCTTTCAAAATTCTCTTTTGCCCCACTTCCCTTTTTACCCTTCTTCATAATTGTGCTTAGAGAGAGAGAGAGAGAGAGAGAGAGAGAGAGAGAGGCCTTGGCTGATTGTTCCCAAGTTTTCAACTTCCACGCTTTTATGACTAAATTGAATGTGGCCGTTCGTACAACCCCCTCCTTTCTTCGGCCACACCGATGGGGGGCTCCCTGCTCTTCTCCGCTCTGCTCGTGGAGTCATGTCATTCCCCCTTATTGCTGAATCGGAATCTTCTGTAACTACAGCAATGCGATGGCTTTCCGTGCTTTCGCTGATTGTGGGAAAAAAAACCTCGTTTGGAATTTACTCGCTGACACACTAGCCCCCGAAATGGAAACTCAGCGGAGAATTTTCGGTCCAGCGACTGGAGCCGTGGCAGTGGGAACTTTGGTGGTACCTGGGAGCCAGCGGAACGTTCAAGAAAATTTGCTGTGTTCACTCGTTTTCGATCCCTGCCCACCTTGGTACGGTCGGAGTTGATGGCCGGCTATCCGTGTCTACCTTGGTGTCGGCATACGGATTAATGTTTCGTTTAGTAGTTGGCATACTTGATGAGGCAAGTACCTTGATAGGTGATTCTCTCACGAGCGGGTACATAGATTTTTAACGGTCCGTGATTTGCCAAAACGACAAAATATTTAATATGTTCATATGAAAATTGGTGTTCTTACCGATCTTACTCTTAGCACGAGCTTTAGGCATTATCAAAAATCTATATATAGACAAGTTCTAAATCCTATTTTTGGCTGTTGGTTATTTTTCCGTGAAGCCGATGATGTGGTGACCTGGCTCGGTGACGTGGACTCCCGAGTAGGATTTTGGGGGTGACGTGGTTTAATTCTTGATTATCCATGTAAAAGGAAGCAGCCAAAAAAGGAGAAAAGAAGACAAAAAGTAAAGGAGAAACTAGGCCTGTGCCTAAATTCCATCGTGGAGTGAGCCACATTTGGCTCACGGTCAGAACATCCCCAACGAAGGAGATTCGGTGAGCAGCAGCGGCGGCACCGACGGTGGATTTAAGTCTCTCGACACGTACGTACAGCAAAGTAACGCGCTGTCGCGTTGCATTTGCTCCATCATGGTCCCAATTCGCCGTACGAACTTTCTGTTCGATTGATAAAATTAAAAACAAAGCCCTAGAAATCAGTAAAACCTGATTCATAAATTCGTGCCATTGAGGTAAAATGCATATGATGCCAGACTTTTTTTTTTTTTTTTTTTACATTGATTGTTATGTTACTTAGAGAAACAAGTTAATAAAGAATGTTTTCTTCAACAATAAAACTGTTTAGGCATATTTCATTGTTATCAATAAAAACATTTCACATTAACTTATTTTACCCCCGCGAATAGTTCAAACCATCCATGCATGCGCATCTACTAACAGAGGCGTAACTCTGAATTGGAGATGCCATGACTTCAAATTGGAAGCTATGGGATCCAAATAGAGTTGTCGACCACTCAATCAACCCCTTGAGTTTTGAACATTAGAGCAAAAACGCTTTAGTTGATAACTTGCCCCATTGTTAACTTAGACGTTTGAAACAAAATCGAGGTTTCATTTGTTCCATGAGAAATAATTGATTTCAAAAATTTTTTTTTAATTGCTAATGCAAATTAATTTAAAAAATAGTTTTATTGTCCACAAAAATTATTCAGACATAAGAGTTGTTCTTGATAATAACAATATTTTTCATCAACTAATTATTTCTAACATTTATTTTTAACAAAATACTTTTTAAATTATTCATTTTCTCATGAAATGAATGCACTTTAAAAGATAAGGTTTTCTTCCGCCCCTACAACTAAGGTGATTCTACAATTTTTTTGAATTTGAATGTTTCAATTAGTAGTTGGCATACTTGATGAGGCAAGTACACTGGGAGGTGATTCTCTCAAGGCCGGCTACGCTGCATACCTACATTTCTAATGGTTCTTGATCCATCAGGATGATAAAAAATTGAACCCGATTTTACAAACATCTGCATTCTTGAAGATCTTACTCTTAGCTTAAGCATTAGGCATTAACAAAAATATATTTATATAGAGGTGAGTTCTAAATCCGATTTCCTTAACCAGCACCTGCCGTTGGTTATTTTTCTGTAAAGTCGATGACCAAGGTAACTATTTTAAGTAATACAAATGGTTATTTAAGGCTTCTTTCGGCCCTACTGTGACTAAGGTTATTTTTCCATCCTTCAACTTGAGGAGCCATGCTTGGTGAGGTTGGTCACCGTTGGATCACAAAATGAGAGATCTCAATGGCTTTTTTACGCATTAGTACAACACTTTGATAGAAATAAAGATAATAATAAAGATTATGATGAATCGGTTATAATTGGAGATCGGATGGTCGAAGGATTACAAAGTGTTCTCTATAACCAAAAATTTGAAAATTAGTGAATATTTGGTATAAACTTGAGGAAGGTTGCACTTGGCAAAGTGAGTGATGTAATGAATTGCTTTAATCCAGTTGGACGCGTGCCTAAGATAAGACGGTGAAAGTAGGAAAATCGCAGCCAAAAGTGTAATTACGATAATCTTTGGGCTCCTAATAAAATAATTAATAGATTAGGATCCTCTTAAATTTACTTAAAATTTACCAAGTTTACCTCCCTCTCCTTCGCTCTCCCCCAAAAATTATGATGATTTTTTTTACCTTTATCGGGAACCCCAATGTATTAATCCGCGAGACAATGCACCTTTAATTTAAAGACCCAAAGTGATGTGCATTTTATTGGAGTTGATTTACGTTAATTACCCCCATCGAAGGTTGTTGATGTACTCACTGAATATGCAAAAAAGTCACTACTTTATTGGACTTCGTGGCTTACGTTAGTCTCAAGCATTTTCAAGCTCAAGTTCAATCGATTACGTGTTTGAACTATTTGAACTTGAGAATAAGCGACCTGAGTTTATGTGATTCACAAGTTAAGCTTATGTTGGTTGCTAGTGATTTGAATGCCCAATACACTGGCCAAGACTTGAGTTGAGGAATGCTTTTAGCAAGACAACTGATGACAAGTTAACGACATGCGGCATGTCAATTCACTTTCAATTCGACCCCGTGATAATTCAACTACTAAGCTAGTTTGAACACATGATGACTTCATCGGCGTGTAGCTAGTTTGTTTCTTAGAATAAGTGATGTGAAATAAAATGTTTTCAATATTTATTATGGTATATTCTTCAAACTTTTACCGAAAATTAAAGATCTTGTTAGGACTAATTGATTATCCAATGTCCTCATGGGCATCACATGCATCTAGATTAAATTAGCACTATGGAGAAAAAAGAGTTGACTTTGGAGTCTGTATCTAAGCAATGAGCAAAGAACTCATTGAAAAGCAAATATTTTTCTTTATGATAGCGTTGTTTATAAACGGGCATGGCCTCGGTTGAAGGAGAGAAGGAAGGAGGGAGAAGTGGGAGCATTCTTCTTGGATCCGGTGCCCGCGTCAACCAACCACATGCAGTCTTGTTGGGCCCATTTAAATTTTTTTCAGTGCCAAGAGTTTACTTTGACCTCTTTTCGTTTGATTACTTTGCCACTCCGCCGACGTTTTTTCTTTTTTAATCAGTAAAAGGGCGGAGAGGTGCAACCGATTAAAAGAATATTCAATATAAGCCATAATTACTTTACACCACATATAATCTTAAAATCTTAAGATAGCGAACCCATTATCACAACCTCGCCAAGGTACTAGCAATTGATATAGATGTCGATGGGCTTATTCAGTTTGGACCTTTAGTGATACTTGATGTGATTTAGACATGTGGGGTCTATGTTTTCTTGTGGCTCAACCTAAGACTCGTCTGGTATAGCATCTAAGGGTGAGTACGTTTCTAGGGTAGAACCTGGAATCAAATAACTGAATTGGTGGGAACTTATCCAATTTTAGATTCCAAGATATGTAGGGGAGGTTCCGGGTTCCAAAAATTAGAAAACCTATTTTAATGGGTAGATTCCAAGTTCTACATAGGTGGAACTTGGAATAAGTTTTTGCGTTTTTCTTAATCTATGTCTTCATGTGATTTTGCGGTATCTTATGTGTCCAATGATGAGTAAGTCCAAGTTTCTATTTTATGATTGAAACTTTTATTTTATTAATGTTTCATATTCTTTATATGTCTAAAAATAAGTTATAACTAGTGGATTGTAATAGTAAGTTATGATAATTAAATGTGATGATTCAGTACAATCATTTAATTAATAATTCGAGTGGTACATGGGTAAACCCTCAAAACGGATCTTGAAACTTGTGACATAATAAGTTTTAGGTTCTAAATTCCAAAAAATAAAATAAAATGAGGAACCTATTCTAAGGATTATGTTCTAGGTTTTAGTTGGAACTTGTACGGAATATGGATGTGAAGTTCAGAACCACTCACCCTCCTAGTACCCGAGCTAAAAAAACATGATTCGAGTTGGGTTGCATTATCATTTTCATAAAACTACGTAGTCATCCTTGATTGTCATAAAGCAAGTCCATTTAGCATGAAGCTGGCTCTATACGAATTTCAAAGGTATAGACGAGGATGTGATTGGTCAGATAATTTTTTCTTTCTGAACTTTTCTTGTTTCCATATTATTTGCCGAACAAAATAAATATTTTTTTATGCATGTTCACATTCTTCATAGAATACGTTGCTCTAATAAACATAGCAAAGATTACACAATATATTAAATGGCTTTAGGTCATTTAGGTTGCTCTTAAAGGTCCCTTATCTAGATAAGGTATTCCTGTCGTTGACAAACAAGTCCACCATATGCAACTTTTAGAGGAAAGTGAAGTTACTACTTTTTGATGGATTATAGAGACTTATGCTGAAGAGTGGAAGAAAAATAATTGCTATAAGCTATTAAATAATAAGTGTCAAGGAAAAACAAGTATTAATTATTTGACCCGAAACCAAAAACATTCATAATTTTTTATTCAAGTCGATTCGGTTCAATTTAGATTCCGATTCTTTTTTACATCTCTAGCAGCTAGGATGTCTCTCCATATGAGGTATGCCATGGTCAAGTAATTCAACACAAGTTGTCAAAAATTCAGTAATGATGAGAATCAAACTTGTGATCTTGTGAAAAATAGAAAATCCATTTACTACTAGGTGAAGGGCATTTTAAGTTTTATAAAGCCTTCTTATAGCTAAAAAGAAGGGCAAAAAGGAAAGAACACCAACCTTCTTTGCCAACGGATATTCTAATATTTTTTAGGGTTAATACTCTAAAAGACCCCAAACTGGTATACATGTGACATATTTACAAAAAACTAATTTTTGACTATGAAAATCCTTAAATTGGTATATCTATGATAAATTTACTCCAAATGATCGGAAAAAACCCTAAACTTGGTACACTTATGGCAAATTTATCTCAAACTAATTTGTTTGACCACCAAAAACCCAAAATTGGTACCCTCCATTAAATTGGATTAATACCACAAAAAAAAAATCATGAAAGTGGTATAACTATGACAAATACATAGTAAAATCTCAAATTAGTATACTGGTCAATTGTCACGTATAATCTAACTCAGCAATTTGACAGTAAAATTTAACATAAACTAATAGATGATAAATTTGTCACAAGTGTATTAGTTTAAAGTAAATTTGTCAAAGGTGTATCTGTTTGGGGTTTATAGTGTTTGAAAAACAAAGCACAAAGCACAAAAATACTGAATGAAAGAGCTAATAACAAAGTGAAGACAAGGAATAGGAAGATTGTGTGAGAGCATGGGGAAACGCATTCAAAGAGATCGACTACCACCATTATCACTTGCAGGAAATGTAGTGGGTTAGGTTATAATAATTATCATTGCAAGAATCTACAAGTACAATCAACAACACTAATAATAGCATCAATCGATCCAAAAACATCATTAGCCCATGTAGCTTCTACATCAATCTAATGCCCACAAGATGTGGTAGAAAGCACTCATTCGGCCAAAAGAAAAAAAAAACCATCAGCATTACAACTTGAAACATTTGAAATGTTTGCTTCAATGATTAGTAACATCTTAAGGTTATTTGCATTTATAGGAAGAAAGAATATGTGGGTATTCAATTTTTTTTTTTTTTTTTTGGTAAGGGAATATGTGGGTATTCATTTGTCATTGATTTGTCCAAAAACTGTTTTTATTTGTACTTGACTTTATCTTGACTAGTTGATTTATTTCTTGATTAACTTGTAGGTAAATTGGACAATATAAAGATCCTATCACATAAGTGGTGAAAAATGAGCAATCTTTTTGAGATATGCAAGAGCAATAAAACCAACAACACAATCCTTTTTTTTTTTTCCCCTTAATTTGACTGATGGATGAAGTGACTCATTATGGAGACCGTTATTAATTTTATGGCGGTGTTGGATGGAGAACCAATGTTTGTAAAATCGAAACAAAGGATATGCATTTTTTTTAGCTTATTGAAATAATTAGTTAATGAAATGGGTTAATAACCTGAAAAATCCCAAATTAATACACATGTGATAAATTTACCAAAAACTAATTTTTTAACAACTAAAAACTTAAAACTGGTACATATTTGACAAATTTACTCCAAAATGATACATTTGTGATAAATTTATTCTCTATTAATTTATGTTAAATTTTATTATCAAATTACTGAGTTAAATGACATATGACAGCGGACTAATGTACTAGTTTGAGATTTTACTATTTGTTTATCATAGTTGTACCATTTTTGTAGTTTTTTGTGTTATTAATCTAATTTAACAGAGGGTATATTTTTGTCATAAATGTACTAGTTTGAGATTTATGGCGGTTGAACAAATTGGTTTGGGGTAAATTTATCACAAGTGTATCGTTTTTTTTTTTTTTTTTTTTTTTATGGTCACTTGGGGCAAATTTATCATAAGTGTACCAATTTGGGGTTTTTCGTGGTTAAAAAATTAGCTTAGGGTAAATTTGTCACAAGTGTGCCGTTTAGGGCTTTTCAAGATATTAACACTAATAAAATTGGGCATGAGAATGTGGTCCAAGTAATTATAGATAATGCTTCAAATTGTAAGGTCTCAAGACAACTCATTGAGCAAGAATTTTCATCTATTATTTGGGCGTCTTGTGTAGTAAACACCCTTAATCTAGCTTTGAAGAACATTTGTGTTGTAAAGAATGTGGAGACCAATCAAATAGTTTATGAAGAATATAGTTGGATTTTAGTGCAAACCAAATGAAACATTTCATTATGAACCATTCCATAAGGTTAGCAATATATGATAAGTTTGTTAACTTGAAGTTGCTTTCCGTGGTGAATACAAATTTTGCTTCCATGATTATAATGCTTAGGAAGTTTAAGTTAATAAAAAAGTAGTATTCAAAGCATGGTTATTTGTGACACAAGGACTCTATTGAGATGATAATTAGGAGAGGGCTAAGTTTGTTGAGTAGAATGCGTCAAATGATTTTTGGTGGGATTCAATTGCCTACATATTTTCTTCACTGTTCCTATTGATAACATACTTAGAATTTATGACATCAACAAGTCTTGTCTTTACTAAGTTTATGACATGTGGGATTTAATGATTAAAAAAGTGAAGAGAGCTATATATGTGCATGAAGTGAAAATGTTAGACAAGGTGTTTACATTTTATGAGGTGGTCCATACATTTCTTGTGGACCGTTGGACTAGGAGTAACACTTTACTTCTTTGTTTGGCACATGTCTTAAATCCTAGGTAAGTTCTAAAATTGTATGACATCATTATTTTCTTAGTTGTTTTTTCTTTGATGTGATAATATAATACTTCTCTTACTTATCTTGGTTTTCTATTTTTTATTTTATTATATTAAATAAAGTAATATAGCGATCAATGGCTCAATGAACATTCTACTCGAGTTTTTCCATAAAGGATAAGGAGATCAACCAAGAATGACTAAAATGCCTTTGGTTCCCGAACTTGGATGAGTACAACAAGGTGAATTGCAAATATGTACATTTTGTGAGTAATAATGGGGATTTGAGAGAATTTGATTCCATTCAAATTCTGCATTTTATGGATCTTAAGACTTGTTGAGTTAAGATAGAAGAACACTCCAAGTGCCACAACTCGACATATAGGGACACATAAATGTCAAAACTTCCAAAATATACACTACCAAAATCAAAGAAGAAATGGACACTTAAGTGATAATAGCGAGAATTCCCAGCCAAATAGTTAACATGGCTTTTTCTAGTGAGAATTTTAAATGATGTAGCATTTCTTTAAAAAAAAAAAAATTCATCCACATAGACAAGGCGAACGACATCGCGTTGTCCATGTAGACTATGTGAGACAGCACTAAATGATGTCATTTTGGCACTTAAATCATTGTTTTAGACAAGGATAGCTAAGTGGGCATTCTGATGAGCCACGTAAACTAGTCTTATTAAAAAAATAGTTCCACCTTATATTTTGGTAAGTTCATTGAAATTGACACTTAAGTGTCCATTTTTCAGATAAAGTGACACTTAAGTGTATCATTTAGAAATTTTGGCACTTATTTGTCCCTCTATGCCAAATTGTGGCACCTCGGGTGTTCTTTACCTATGAGTTAATCATGGTGCATGTGCACCTATGCCTCATAGCATAGTTTTAAAACTTCTTGCACAACCTTCTTTGTTATCATGTGCTAAGAGGAATTGAAGTACTTAGGGTGCATTGGTATAACTTTCTCAAGGGGCTTTGGCCTCCAAAGCTCCTTGGAGAAATGCCAAGGTGATTGGTAAGTTTTTGAAGGGACTTTCGGCTGATTGTTAGCCTTTTGAAAACTAAAGGTCCAATACTAGTAGGGACAATCATTGGGCTTTTAGTATTTGGCCAAGTACTGGAACTAGTTTTTTTTTTTTTTTTTCTTCCAAAACTACCTTTGTCAATTCTATAAATTGCCGATTGTCCCTTGTTATTATTATTTTTTAACTATTAAAACATGACCCAAACGCTTCCTCGGTTCGGCAAAGGGCTATGGCCGTCGGCAAGCCATATTTGGCATTGGTGGCTGTCGGTTGAGGTTGTCCAAGAGACGAGAGTCGCACAACTCAGGTAAGGGTTGGCTAAGGCTGCATGACCTCGAATGACATGCAACCTAGGTGACTATTGCTTGGGTCTCACGACCTTAGGCAACAATCGTTGGTGTCGTGTGAGCCCTCGCTTGGGTCTCACAAGGGTTGCGCGATCCTCACCTGAGGTCGTGAGGCCTAGGTGCTAAGGGTTGCCCGAGGCAACAATCGTTGGTGTTGTGTGAACCTCGGGCTTGGGTCCTCAATTGACAGCGAGGTCGTGAGGCCTAGGTTGGTTGTAGCCCTTCAACCTCAACCGATAGTTATCGTTGGAGCCCTTCACTAGATCAAAGAAGGGCTTGGCTTTAAAATATATATATTAAAAATATAAAATATATACCCAAAGCCTAGTGCAAAAGATTTTTTTTTACCAAACATAACATGAACTCAAAGTCCATTTGCCAAGAGTTTTTACCAAATACAATTTATATTTCCCCAAATAGCTTTGGCTTTTAGCATTTGCATTACACTCAAAGCCTCTTTGCAAACTGAACTAAATGCACCCTTACTCCTTTGTGCACTTAATGAGAAAAAATGTGCAGAAGATTTGATTTTCGTTCACAGCAATACTCGTCTTATATCAAGAAAATGCTCACAATATGAAGGAGAGGCCATGATGTGAGATATTGATAGAGATGCATTTGACATGTTTGAAGATATTAGGATGCTTGAAGTTGCGAGTCTTTCATTTAATGAGCTAGAGATGAAGTATGTTGTTTTTTTTAACAATGAATAATGTAGATGAATGACTCATTATTATATTTGATGGTGAAATGTTGATTATTCTTGTTTATTTATTTTTAAATATTAAATTTAATGATGGAATGTGGATTTCTTGTTTTTTTTTTTCTAAGTTTTATGGATTCTTGAAATAGAATGTAGTTGAATTTGTCAATTTGAGACAATGAATAATATTAACAAATGATGAATTAATATTTTAAATATAAATTCATTCTAGACTCTTTTTATTATATATTTATTTATGAATTTGAATCAAATGATAATTTATTATGTATATATAAAAAATATATTTAATATACAATGTGTTTTAACATGTCAAAATTTTCTATATTTTAAGAAATGATGTATTGGCATGTTATGTTATATCAAATATCGCGTGTCGGTACTATGTAGAAGTTAACAAAATAGTCCTTCATTTAGCTTATATCATATAGAAATGTTTTGTTTTTATGCACTACTCACATAGCACAAAAACAATGCGGACACAATTTAGCATGAAAGTTATGCTATGCACATGGCATGTTGGATAGCTCATTGTTTAGTGCATATGCTATGTACACAAAACGACACATCTTATATTATTGGGCAATATATGTTCAGAATGCTTAATATTTAACATTTGTATTATTGGGAACAAATCTATCATTATCAACCACCACCAACATCATCATCATCAAGCTTAGCATAACAAGCATCATCAAATATTATCAAGCAAACATCATCAGTCATCATCATTGACTCATCATTAAATACTTAATTCATTGAGCTTAGATATTTTATTAGAAAAAAAAAAGAGAGAAAACAATATATATGTTTACAAACATATAAATCTCCCCCTAATCAAATGCACTAACAATAACCTATACTACAACAATCAAACTACTCACAACCCCATAACATTACGACATTAAACAATCACAGCCCATCAGTTTTTAGTGAGAACAACTCCAATTAGGCCAAAAAATATAGTACATTATTAATCATGAAAATATTAGCCAGCTCAATAGAACTTTCTCTCTCCTTTTACTTTGTTGAAGGTTAGCTTCAATTGATCTTGTTCTTCGCAAGAGTCCAACAATGAGTTGATGGGAGTTGTTAGCACCAATGAGGGAATCAATCTCGTTGAAGAGGCTACATTTACCTTACTAAAAAGTTAGACTAAGCAACGTCGTTAGTATACTTAGTACTCATATGACTTGTGAATTTTTTAGGTACAACAATTGAACGGAAATGTTCAAGCCCAAATTTTAGTCTAAAACAATAATGCAGCAACCATTGATATAAGCAACTTTACTTCTGCGGCTATAACAATCACATGACATGTTGGTTGGGGAACATTTGGCTGGCTACAATTTTGAGCCTATATTTGAGACTAAGCAACTGCAGCTTCTTATTTGAAATAAGTTTCATTTTAGGTCATATTTTGAGAAGACAGTCTCACTTCAAACTTTTATTTGAAATTTTCTAAATAAATAATTAGGTTTGTTCAATTAAAAATAATTTATATTAGAATAGACTAATTACAAAAATTAATGCAAGATCAAGTTCTCATTAAAAAACCAAAATGATAATGGAGCACGTGCTTACTATCTCTATTGTCATGTTGAATTCAAAAAAAAAAAAAAAAAAAAACTGTATCATATAAGTGGAGTGAACAGTGGGGGGGGGGGTCTACCTCTTAAATGCTGGATGGATGGAGACGATTCAAATGGCAAAATGATCCGAAGGAAAAATTCTGAAAATTGCCTGCATTTAAAGATTTGGATCATTAAAATGAATTGGAATTACGTGATGGGTATTGTATAGAAATTATGTCGAGATTCTCTCATTCTTGAAACATCCCATCAAGGTTTAAATGCTGAGTATGTTCGTCTCTTTTGTTGGTAATAGGGATGAGCCCACGGTGTACTTTTAAGAGAACCAAATCAAACCAAATGGAATTATAATTCGAAGCAGATCCAACAAAACTGTTTAAAGAAAAAACAAGGAATTGTCATTCTTATCGAATAAAGGTGAAGAAAAAGAAGCGTCAGAAAAATCCATGTTCCATTTCAGCAGAGAAGAAAGACCGTGGCGCGGCGACAGGAATTCCCCAACCCCCCATGTACTCATCTCCCCCAAATTTCGCGTCTCTTTCTGTGCTCCTTCTCTCTCCATCTGTTTTCTCTTTCTAGTACCCGCTCCAGCTCTTTCTGCATTTATGGTTGTGCAAAGTAATCTTCTTCTCCCCACTCTTCTCCCCTTTCATTCCGTTGTCTTCTTTGTCCCCTTCCTCCATCTTTTTCCAACAACGAGAAGAGAACGTCATCAAGTACAAATTTTCTTTTTCGTTTATTATTTTTCATTAAAGCTGAATTTTACTCCGTGGGGACTTCTAAAGGATAAAAGTGATTAATTTTTTACTTGGGGGCGTTGAGGAGGAGGTGGGGTAGGGTGGGGGGAGTGGCGCCATGCCGTGCAAGCCACGGGCACGTGTTGGAAGGAACGGGAAGAGGAATCATCTCACAGCCCAAACAAGCGCGCCCCCCCAACCCATGTGACGCTCTCTCTCTAGCTCGTGCTTCGCCCATAGAAGTGGGGGACATAAGAAGCTCTTCCCAAGTACGCACGATCCAATTGGGGGAGAAAGGGTGGAAAGAAAAAGAAGAGCAAAGTAGGCGAAAGGGGGAGGGGGAGAGGGAGGGATGGAGAAGAATCTTTGGTATTTCCGGTGGTCAGAGATTGTCTCCCCAAGTGCGCGATTCCGCACCCGTCTCTTTCCTTCCCCTCTCGAGAATTCCATCGTCAGACCGACCACACCACCCCGCTGCAATTATCTCCTCCGCCACTTCGTCACCCCCGACCATTTCTTGGGCCCAGAGAGAGAGAGAGAGAGAGAGAGAGAGAGAGTTTTGCATGTGTTATCTCAAAAGGGGTGGTCCTGCAAAATACTGTTCGAGAGCAGGGGAGGGGGGACGTCTATTTAATTGGTTTAATTTATTATGACGTGCGCGACTTTTCTTCAAATTCTTTATTTTGTCCTTCTTTCTGGACATGTCATTATAATGGCGAAAGGAGGACATTTGTCACTTCGTCCTATGATTTGCTTAGGCTGAGAGAGGGCACATGGTTGCCAAGATTCCCTTCGGCGCTCTGCGTCGTGCCGATTCTATAGTAGGGGGACGAGGCGCTATTCCCACCCCCCCCCTCGCTGCGTACTCTTTCATTATATATCATTTCGGCAGCAGGAGGCAGGGCGAGCGACTGCGAAAGTGGCTGCTTTCCCGTTGCGGTAAATGTGCATGATCATTGTCGCACGGAGAGGGAGAGAGAGAGAGAGATGCCGTCATGAATCTGAGAGATCCTCTGGCAGCGTGTGTCGCGCAATGGTGGCAGCAGCAGCACAGGCTCGTTCCCTATCTTTTGCCCTGAGGGAATTTTGGAGCGAACAAATTTGGACGACGGCGATGGTGACGCCCTCACCCCGGAATTGGCACCCGAAACCATCCCCATTCATTCGATAAAGCCATCCTTGGCTTTTTGCCCGTCACAAAGTTTATGAAAAGAGAGAGGTTAAAAAAAAAAAAATCTTTCGTTTTCTTTCAAATTTCTCTTTTGCCCCTCACTCCCTTTTTCACCCTTTTTCATTATTGTGGTGAGAGAGAGAGAGAGAGAGAGAGGCTTTGATTGATTGTTCCCAAGTTTTCCGCTGCCCCCCTTTTATGACTAAATTGGATGTGGCCGTTAGTACCACCCCCTCCTACCTTCGGCCACACGATGGCGATGGGGGACTCCTTGCTCTGCTCTGCTCGTGGAGTCATGTCCTTTTCCTTATTGCTGAATCGGAATCTCCTTTAACTACGGCACACGACGGCTTTCCGTGCCTTTGCTGATTGTGGGAAAAAGCCTCGGTTGGAATCAGACTGAAACCGTGGCAGTGGGAACTTTGGTTAATACCTGGGAGCAGCAGAACGTTCAAGAAAAATTGCTCCCGGGTCGGCTCGTTTTCGACCCTGCCCTCCTTGGTATGGTCCGAGAGGATGGCCAGCGGTCCATGTCTTCCTTGGTGTCGGTACAGGGATTATTGTTTCGATTAGTAGTTGGCATACTTGGTGAGGCAAGAACATTGGTAGGTGGTTCTCTCACGAGCGGGTACGTTGGGTACATTGGGTACATGGGCGCATACATTTCTAACAGTCCATGATTCGCCAAAATGACAAAAAATTTAAACCTGATTATACAAACATCAGCATTTTTATCAATCTTACTCTTAACTCGAGCTGCATTATCGAAACTATATATAGATGAGTTCTAAATCTGATTCCATTAACCAGCTCTGGCAGTTGGTTATTTTTTTGTGAAGCTGATGATGTGGCAACCCGGCTCAGTGACGTGGACTCCAAGTAGGAATATGACGTGGCTTATCTCCGGATTATCCATTTTAAAAAGAAGCAGCCAGAACAGAAAAAAAGAAAAGTAAAAGGAGAAACTAGGCCTGCGTCTAGATTCCATCGTAGGGAGCCATATTTGGTTCTCGCTTAGAACGTCCCCGATGAAGGAGATTCAGTCAGCAGCAGCACCGACAGTAGATACAGACTTGTACGTACAGCAAAGTCATGCGCTGTCGTGTTGTATTTGCTCCATCATGGTCCCAATTCGCTATATGCATTTTCTGTTCAATCGATAAAATTAAGAACAAAGTTCCTGAAAATCAGTAAAACTTGATTGATAAATTCGTGCTGTAGAGGTAAAATGAACATGATGCTGGTAAATTCTTGCCCTCGAATTGATCGAAATGCAAGAGAAATGAACCAAAGGTCATTCAGTAATCCTATCAAATTCGACAATCAAAATTCATATATATGTACACTTACTAATCACTCTTTGACTCAAGCTTGTCCTGAAGTGTAGAGTTCTTGGGAAACTTGGAGAGTATGGACCAAAGAGTTGATTGGCGAATCTATAAGAAATTAAGAGTACGTTGATTTCATGGAAAATTAAAAAGTTAAAAAGGATTTTCTTAAGATTGATTATTTACGTTACTTAGGCAAACAAGTTAATAAAGAATGTTTCCTTCAACAATAAAATTGTTTAGGCATATTTCATCGTTATCAATAGAAACATTGTGCATTAACTCATTTTACCAATCCCCACGGATACATTCAAACAATCCATACATGCGCATTGGGGAATACATGAGTAACTCTGAATTGGAGATGCCGTGACTTCAAATTGGAAGCTATGAGATCCAAACAGAGTTCTCGACCACTCAATCAACCCTTTGAGTTTGAACATAAAAGAAAAAAAGTTTTAGCTGATAACTTGCCCCATTGTTAACTTAGACGTTTGAAACAAAATTGAGGTTTCATTTGTCCCGTAGAATTGGTTCGGAAAATATTTTTTTTTATTGCTTACAAAAATTAATAAACAAAAAATAATTGCATCCTCTACGAATATAATCAAACATAAGAGTTGTTCTCGATAATAACGATTTTCATCGAGTAATTATTTCAACCAGTCATTCTTAAGAAAATACTTCCTAAATCATTCATTTTTCTGTAAAATAAATGTTCTTTGAAAGATTAGGTTTTCTTCTGCCCCTATGACTAAGGTGATTCTACAATCCTTCAACTTTGAATGTTTTGATTAGTCGTTGGCATACTCGATGAGGTAAGTACAATGGCAAGTAGTTCTCTCAAGGGCGGGTACACTGCATGCATACATTTCTAATGGTCCATAATTTGCCAAGACGACAAAAAGTTGAAACCGATTGTACGAACATTGGTGTTCTTAAAGATTTTACTCTTAGCTCGAGCTTTTTTTTTTTTTTTTTTTGGTAAAGGTAAGATATATATTAAGAAAAGCCAAATGTACAAAAAGATCTCGACACCAGTAACTTGCACTCCAAATGTAGTAACAAAAGAAGTGGAAGGGTGACGAGATGCAAAAGCCGCAGAGGCGGCACAGCAACTACAACAACAAGGCCAAACTAAGCACGGCTAGCTCGAACAGCTATCAAGCAGAGACAAAAGCAAAGAGGAGGCCATCGTCGATCAAGGACCTACGGGTCCCCATTGAAAATAATCGGGTCTAGACTCCAACTTCTCTGCAGCCTTTGTTTTGAAATTGCCTTTGACGTTCTGAAGGTGATAGCCTTGTCTCGAACCACTTTAAAGAGGTGGTTCTTAATGGCGGAATAGAGAGAGGCTGGTCTCTAAAGATGATGTCATTCCTATTTTCCAAATGATATGACACAACGCGCCAAATGAAAAACGGGCTATGCACTTATAGAAATCTTTCCCCATCAAATAGGTAGTTGCCCATCTGAAATTCTCCCCCCAACCTCTGTTGCGCCAGGGTAAATTACATCTGGACGCCCAAAAGAAAGCAACGCTAGCCGTGACACAGTAGTCAAAAAACAAGTGGTCAAGAGAGTCAGGCACATTCTTGCAAAACGCACAGGCAGCATTTCCAATAATACCATAGGCCAAAAGGAGGTCCTGAGTTGGAAGCCTACGTTTGGCCATGAGCCAAAGATTGAGTTGATATCGAGGCACTATGGCGTTGTCCCATACAAAGGAGTACCAGTGGACCCGCGTCCTCTTCTTCCTGATGAAGTTCCACGCCGATGCCATAGTGAATTGGCCCGGAGAGCTTTCTCGCCAACAGCAACGATCCGGGTCATTCGTCAGGGTCGGAAGAGGTTGCCCCCACGATTGAAGCACCAACCTAAGAGCTTGGCCAGCATCTGAGAAGAGGTCAGCAACACAAGCTTGTCTAGAGAGCCCTGAGCTATAGATAAGAGAGTCTGAAAAGAATAGGTTCAAGGGCCCTCTAGGGTGCCAGTTGTCAAACCACAGAGAGGCTGTTTGGCCATTGCCAATTTTCCAGTAGAAGGCCATCCTGAAATTCCTTCTTAGGGTCAACAAGCTCTTGCAGGCCCAGGATCCAGATGTTGGCTTTCTAGCAACCCAAAAATTCTTGTTTTTTAAGAACGTGGAGTGGATCCATCTACACCATAGCGCTTCCTTGTCGGAGAACAAGATCCAAATATGCTTTAGCATGGAGGCTTTATTGCAATCTTGGAGCCTCCTAACACCTAGCCCTCCTTCATCCTTTGGAAGACAAACGTCATCCTAGGCTACCTTAGCACCACCCCTGCCTAGGTCCGGACCTTTCCAATATTTTCTCTATTTGTTCCATCACAGCTGAAGGTAAAACAAAGACACTAGCCCAGTAGGCTTGTATAGCATGAAGAACTGACCTGATAAGCTGAAGCCGACCAGCAATAGAGAGGAAACGGTGGGTCCAAGACATAACCCTTGCAGTGATGCGATTGACCAGGGTACAACAGTCTGCTTTATTGATTCTCGAAGTGATAATGGGAACCCCCAGGTATCGAACTGGCAAGATTCCTTCTCGAAAGCCCAACTCCAATAGAATATTATTCCTTAGGGAGGGATTGCCACCCGCCAAGAAAATTTCACTCTTGCACGAGTTAGGACGAAGGCCACTCCAAGAGGAAAATATATTTAGAGCTTCCTTTAGGAGAGTCGCCGTAGGAAGGTGCGCCTCACAAAAAAGGAAGACATCATCTGCAAAGAAGAGATGTGAAAGACCCACTGCCTTGCACCTCCAGAAGAATTTGAAATCAGGCCTCGAGGATTGCTTAAGAATGATCCCTGAGAGCACTTCCATGACCATAGTGAAAAGGTAAGGAGAGATGGGATCACCTTGGCGAAGACCTCGACCGCTCGCAAAAAACCCGTGGAGCTCTCCATTCAAAGCTATTGAGAATTTAGGAGTGCGAACACATGTCATAATTAGGCTAGTGACAGAGTGAGGGAAGCCAAAGGCCAGCATCACATTCTCAAGGAAGCCCCAATCCACAGTATCATATGCTTTCCTGAAGTCCACCTTTATTGCACATTTAGGTAAATAAGGCTGAAGGTGGAAGCTAGAGAATAGCTCCTGAGCCAGAAATATATTGTCCCTAATTCGTCTACCTTTTATAAAAGCAGTCTGAAAATGGCCTATCGTGTTCTTCAAAACTAGGGCCACCCGATTAGCTAGCACCTTTGTAATACACTTGTAGATAGTGTTGCAGCAGGCGATAGGCCTATAATCCTCCACAGAAGTCGCGTTGAGCACTTTCGGAACCATTACCAAGATGGTATTGTTAACCTCCCTCAAGAGTTTTCCGGAGTTGAAGAAATCCAACATTGCAGTCGTTACTAAAGGACCTACCGTGTCCCAGTTTTCTTTGAAAAAAATCCACTGTGAAGCCATCTGGCCCAGGAGCCTTTCCCTTAGGCAAAGAGAAGATAGTGTTCCGGATCTCCATCTCTCAGAATGGTTGAGCAAGAAGAGCGGCTGATCGGACGAAAGTGGATGTTGGATAACCTCCCTCAAGTCCTCTAACGAAGGTCTAATAATCTCCCCTTGTGGCATCAAGAGGTCCTCAAAGAACTCTACAAACCTTCGTTGCACCAGGCGTGGCTCCGTCAGTATGTTCCTCGAAGAGTCGAGGACGGAGAGGACTCTGTTCCTCAACTGTCTTTTGTTGACATATTGATGGAAGAATTTGGTATTTCGGTCTCCCTCCCTGAGCCATCTGACCCTGGACTTTTGCCTGAAGAATGACTCCTCCGAGGAGCGCAACTCTGCAAAGATACATCTTTGGCTTTTCTCCATCTCAGCAAGGTCGGCAGAAAAGGGATTTAGCTGTAATTCTGCTTGAGTGGCCTCCATCATCTTCCGCGCATCAAGAGTTCTAGCAAATATATTAGAGAAGGAACCTCTGTTGAGTTGCTTGAGTCGACATTTGAGAGCCTTGAGTTTAGAGACAAGCTTGTACATAGTGACACCATTCCCCGGCGCATTCCACACTTGTGAGACAATTTCATTGAACTTCGGGTGCTTTATCCAGAAGTCGAAGAACTTGAAGGGCTTCCTTCTATGAGTCGGATTAAGAATCTTCACCACCATAGGCGAGTGGTCCGAGATTCCAGGAGCAAGGAAGGAGGCTTCTGAGTAAGATAGATCCAAGCTCCACTTGGCATTCACTAGAACCCTGTCAATCTTCCTTGCTTTCCTAGAATGCCCTGAAGACGTAGTCCAAGTGTATCTAAACCCAACGAACCTCAAGTCTTCCAGCTCAGCTTGCTCTAAGCACTATCTAAACTCATTAAAACAAGGGAGCCAATCTTCGGAGCCATCGACCCAGTCCGATGGATCCTTAATAGCATTGAAGTCTCCCAAGACAAGCCAAGGAGTGTCTCGGAGATGGGTGCTTTTCATGATGATGTCTTCCCACAGCGGTCTCCTCAGCGAAAAAGAGTGATCTCCATAAATAAAAGAAACACAGCAAGCCACCCCAGAGTCTAGGCTCTCAAGGTTCCCATGAATTGCACGCTTGGTAAGAGAGAAGGTTTCAAACTTGACTCTCATGGGGTCCCATCCGACCCAAATTCTACCCCTGGGGAAAAAGTCATAGTTTGCAGTCCAACACCAACCTCTCAATAGAGCTTCGGATATGGAGTTAAAGCGATCCTGTGGCACCTTAGTTTCCACCAAACCAACACAGCACAAGTGGTTCGAAGTAATAAAAGTACGAATCTCCGCTTGTCTAGTCGAATCAACCATACCTCTAATATTCCAGCATCCTATATACATATGTACAAAAGAGGAAATGAGGAAGGGTTACCTCCTTTTCGGTGGCTTGCGACGGCTCGGAGTGGGAGCCACTCGAGCCGCTGGAGGAGGTGGGTCTGGAGGAAGCACCAGGGGCTTGTCCTGGGTATTCTCCTCCTTGTTTCTTGTTGGAGGAGCCTTCGGCGATAGACCTGGAGGGGCCTTTGGCGATTGACAAGGCGAGAGAAGATCTTCATCTGAGCTAAGGTGGTTGACAGACTCATTCAACTCCGCTCCATTCCCCAGGCCCGCATCTAGATGGCTAATAGGGTCTTCCTCCATTGTCGAGGTGTGGTCATCCACACTGATTAGTGCTTGAAACCCACTCTGAGCCCTCCGGGTAGAGGTTGATGGCAAGCTTTTAAGAGCTGCTGCTGACTGCTTGAGAGGTGGTTCCTCTTCACCAGAGCTTGCCGGATGGTCCAAATATGTCTCCTTGGGGGAGGGGAGATTTGTTCTTCTTTCCCTTGACTTGTTTCCATCCGAAATCAGCCTCATTCAAATCTACCACCAGCATCGGTGAAGTCTCAGAGGGGCGGGCCTCCACTGTGGTGGGGGGATGGTCTCGAACTTGCTTCTGGCCTTGCACCGCCTTCCGACCATTCAAAGAGGCTGCACAATTGTGCCCAAAGGAGCTACACTCAAGCATTCCGCTGGCTTCCACTCATACTCGATGGCAATCGACCGAACAACTCCGTTTAGTCTTACCTTGGTCAAGTAGAACCTTGGCTTGTTTACTTGAATCTCCACAAGACTCTTGCAAAGAGATCCTTTGAGATTGCTCCGTGCGTTGATCAACAAATAACGGCTTGCCAATGGTGCTCGCGATGGCGCTAATTGCCGGGGCTGTCCATAGGTCAAGAGGTAGGTTCTTCAAGCGAATCCACACTGGCATCGTGGTTTGCTTCTCCCTCTTCAACTCTAGGAGCGGCTTCCATTGTTGCAAAACAAGTGCAACCCTTGCAACCGTTATAGGTCCTTCTTCCAAAATCTTCCTTCTTAACTCGGGGTCAGGGATGCGGAAGAAAAAGAAACCCTGATCATCGGCAAAAACCTCAACAAGCTTCGGTCCCCAACATAGCTTGAGCGAGTTCTCCGTGAGCTGAAACGGCAAACTCTTTCCTACATAATATCCAACCAGACACTCATGCCATTTGGGATCCACCGCATCTAACACTTCTTCAGGAAGATCCACTACTGGGATATCATCCTCAAACGAGGGAGGAACAAAGGTAAAGTCATACCCTCTCGCTGCAAGTTTCGCAACATTTGCCCACGTCCGGACAGCCGGGGTGTCTGGTTTCCTCGCTTGTTTTTGCGAGGCTTGGGGTCGTTTGGAAGCCGACCTCGCTCTACTTCATCCTCTCGAGCGCCTATCCCGGCCTACATCATTGGGACCACGGTTTGAGGTCTCTGCTAGTGCAGGAGCCTTGCCCGTGAGCATGGAGGCCCGGGCCTCCTTGTCTCGATTAAGGGGGCTAGACGTCCTCTCCGATTCATCTCTCAATTGTGCCGTATTACTCGGCTCACCACCCACAGCCATTGGAGCAGCCATAACATACCCAGCCGACTAAACCCAGACCTCTACACATCAGCCATCTAGAGAGCAAGAGACTAACCGGTCGGACGCCTCGCACCTCACGGGTTGGCTGGACGCAGCAAGGACGGGGTAGGGTAGAGGACCAACAGACCGTTCAGGAGCAAGGCGGCTTACCTGACGCCCTCTTCCCGCTGCGATCAGGTCCAAGACGCACCAGCACTGCTCCTCAAGGGCCGAGCACCGCAGCAGTTCGGTGCAGGGCACGGCACAGTAGGGTCGGAGCGGGGAGCCCCAGCAACCGTTCAAGAGGAGGGTGTGGCACAGCAGGGTCGGAACAGGGGAGCACCAGCAACAGTTCGGTGCCAGCAACCGTTCAAGAGCAGGGCGCGGCACAGCAAGGTCGGAACAGAACACAAGCAACGGTTCGATGAAGGGCGCGGCACAGCAGGGGAGCACCAGCAACCGTTCAAGATCAGAGCCGAGGGAGGCTTACCTGAGGGTGCTGGGACGCCTGCGAACCACAGACCCGAGCCGCACCAGCACCGCACCTCAAAGGGCCGAGCAGCGCAGCAGCAGGCGATTCTCGTGGAGAGGCAGCTCAGATCTCGCCGCAAGAGATGGAGAGAGTCGAATCGGGTCGGTGCGGAGCGAGGGCCTTCCCAGAGGAGCTGAACCCCCAATTTTCACGCCAATCGGAGGTCTGGATCGGCCGGATCGAGCAACTGACGCCGGCGAGCTACAGTTCAAAACCCCAGAGGAAGAGAGGCGGTGAACAGTACCCGTGCGTGCATTTTGGCTTTTTTTTTTTCCCTCTTAGCTCGAGCTTTAGGCATTATAAAAACTATAAATATATATAGATGAGTTGTAAATCCGATTCCCTTAACCGGCATGTGCTTTGGTTATTTTTCTGTAAAGCTAATGATTAAGGTAATTATTTCAACCGATAAAAGTAATTATTTAGGTTTTCTTCTGGCCCTACTGTGACTAAGGTGATTTTTTCATTTTTCAACTTTGAGAAGCCATTCTTGATGAGGTTGGTCACTGTTGGATCACAAAATGAGAGATCCCAATGGCTTTTTTTGTGCGTTAGTACAAGACTTTGATGAGAAATAAAGAAAATAGATACGATTTTGATGGATCGGTTACAACTGGAGATTGGTCTACCAAAGGATTACGAAGTGTCCCTTACAACAAAAATTTTGAAAATTAGTGAATATTTGGTATAAGCTTGAGGAAGGTTGCACTTGGCAAAGTGGTTGATGTAATGAATTGCTTCAATGCACCAAAAAAAAAAAAAAAAAGTTGGAAGGATCGCAGCCAAAAGCGTAATCACGATAATCTTTGGGCTCCTACTAAAACAATTAATAGATTAGGATCCTCTCAAGTTTACTTAAAATTTACCGAGTTTACCGCCCTCTCCTTTCGCTCTCCCCCAAAAAATTATGATGATTATTTTACCTTTATCTGGACCACCAATGTATTAATCCGAGAGACAATTCACTTTACTTTAAAGACCCAAAGTGATGCGCATTTTATTAAATTGATTTACGTTAATTACCACATCGAAGATGATTGATGTACTCATTGAATAAGTAGAAAAGTTATTACTTTGTGACTTTGGGGCTAACATTAGTGTCAAGCATTTTCAAGCTCAAGTTCAACTGATAAAGTGTTCGAAGTACTTAAACTCGAAAAAGAATTGACCTGAGTTCACGTGATTCACAAGTTGAACTCGAGTAGTTTGCCAGTGATTTGAATGCCCCGTACCTTGGCCATGACTCTAGTGGCGGATTGCTTTCAACGGGACAATCGATGATAAGTTAATAACATGTGATGTGTCAAAATCATCAACGGTTCAAAACACATCACAATTCAATTGCGGAGTTGTTTCAAATACACGATGACTTTTATCAACGCTGAGCTGTTTTTTTCCTTGAATAAGTGATGTGAAGCAGAACATTTCTCCGGCATCATTGCAGTATATTCTTCAAGCTGTTACTAAAGTATAAAGATCTTGTTAGGGTTAATTGATTAATCCAATCTCCTCATGGGCATCACATGCATCATCACATGCATCTAGATTAAATTAGCGTAATGGAGAAAAAATAAAGTTGACTTAGGAGTCTGTATCGGGGCAACAAGCAAAGAACTTATCAAAAGGCAAATCTTTTTCTTTTACAGTGTTGTTTATAAACAGGCATGGCTTCGGTTGAAGGAGAGAAGGTAGGAGGGAGAAGTGGGGGCATTTTTCTTGGATCCGGTGCCCGCAGCCACCACCCACATGCAGTCTCTTGTTGGACCCATTTAATTTTTTTCAGTGCCTAGAGTTTCCTTTGACCTCTTTTGGTTGATTATTTTGCCATTCCACTAACTTTTTATATTTTCATCGGTAAAAGGGCGGGGAGGTGCCACCGGTTAAAGAGTGTTCGGCATAAGTCATAGTTACTTTACACCGCCCGTGATCCTAAATCTTAAGATGGTGAACCTATTATCACAATCTCACCAAGGTGCTAATAACTGATATAAATATCAATGAATCGATTCGGTTTGGACCCTTAGTGATACTTGACTTGATCTAGACACATGGGATATATGTTCTCGACATGAGATTTGACTTGCGTTGCACCTAGGGGTGAGAAACTTTCTAGGGTAAATCTCAGAATCGGAATACTGAATTGGTGGGAACTTGTCTAACTTTAGGTTTCAAGACATGCAAAATAGGTTTTGAGTTTCAAAAATTGGAGAACTTGTTTCAAAAGGTAGATTTCAAGTTCTAGATAGGTGGAACCTAGAACAAGTTTTTGCCTTTTTTTTTTGTCTATGTTTTTGTGCGATTTTGCGATATTTTATGGCATATGGTGATAAATGTATAATTTAAAACTACTAATCTAATTTTTCATTTTATGATTGAGACTTTTACTTTGTTAATGTTTCATATTCTTTATATGTCTAAATATAAGTTGTGGTTAGTGAATTATAACAGCAAGTTATGGATATTAAGGAGATGATTCACTGTAATAATTTAATTAACAATATAGGTGGTATGTAAGTGATCCTTAAAACCGATCTTGACACTTGTAACAGGATATGTTTTAGGTCCTAAGTTCCAAGGTATGCATGATATATTTTATTTTCCAAAAAAAATGAGAAACCTTTGCTCGTGGAGTCATGTCATTTTCCTTATTGCTGAATCGGAATCTCCTTTAACTACGGCATACGATGGCTTTCCGTGCCTTTGCTGATTGTGGGAAAAAAACCTCGGTTGGAATCAGACTGAAACCGTGGCAGTGGGAACTTTGGTTAATACCTGGGAGCAGCAGAACATTCAAGAAAAATTGCTCCCGGGTCGGCTCGTTTTCGACCCTGCCCTCCTTGGTACGGTCCGAGAGGATGGCCAGCGGTTCATGTCTTCCTTGGTGTCCATACTGGGATTATTGTTTCGATTAGTAGTTGGCATACTTGATGAGGCAAGAACATTAGTAGGTGTTTCTCTCACGGGCCAGTACATTGGGCACATTGGGTACATGGGCGCATGCATTTCTAACAGTTCATGATTCGCCAAAATGACAAAAAATTTGAACCCGATTGTATGAACATCACCGTTCTTATCAATCTTACTCTTAACTCGAGCTTTAGGCATTATCGAAACTATATGAAGATGAGTTCTAAATCTGATTCCATTAACCAGCTCCGGCAGTCGGTTATTTTTTTGTGAAGCTGATGATGTGGCAACCCGGCTCAGTGACGTGGACTCCAAGTAGGATTATGGTGTAAACGTGGCTTATCTCCGGATTATCCATTTCAAAAAGAAGCAGCCAGAAAAGAAAAAAAGAAAAGTAAAAGGAGAAACTAGGCCTGCGTCTAGATTCCATCGTAGGGAGCCATATTTGGCTCTCGCTTAGAACATCCCCGATGAAGGAGATTCAGTAAGCAGCAGCACCGACAGTGGATACAGACTTGTACGTACAGCAAAGTCATGCGCTGTCGTGTTGTATTTGCTCCATCATGGTCCCAATTCGCTATATGCATTTTCTGTTCAATCGATAAAATTAAGAACAAAGTCCCTAAAAATCAGTAAAACTTGATTGATAAATTCGTGCTATAGAGGCAAAATGAACATGATGCTGGTAAACGTTAACGTTCTTGCCCTCGAATTGATCGAAATGCAAGAGAAAATGAACAAAAGGTCATTCAATAATCCTATCAAATTCAATAATCAAAATTCATATATATGTACATTGATGTGGATATTGAGCCATATTGAGGAGGAAGTGCTAAGGACCCATTGTCTATTCCTACTGATTCGATCGAGCGCGGGCCAAGCAATTTAGGTAAGCTGTTGGTGTCATGGTTCGTGATCTTTGGCGTGGAGATGACCTTGGATCGGATCTTGAAGAATCTTGGAAATCTTGGCGCAATTTAATTATCTAGTCACCAAATATTTGACCAAGTCAAATAAGAATATTCTTCTTGTTTAGGAATATTCTAGAATATGACGCATTAGTTTTTTTTTATGGTTGGTTTTAGGGTTTGTGTGGCGGCTAGAAGGCTTATATATAAGACTGACTGAATTTCTTTGGGGGATGGATAGATATTTTATTTTTGAGGAAAAAGTTGAGAGATTATCTTCTATTGTTCTTTTGAGGATTTGACCTAATCAAGATTCTCTTGTGGCGGTCGATTCGACTTATCGAGCGAGATAGCGAATTCTTTCACTCGTGGTGTCTATAACGTTGGTTGGTTGACACGCGTTCGTCAACATGTCACGTTCATACCAAGGTTGCCAATCACAGGTTTGATTGGAGGTCGAGGTTTGCAATTCCACCATCTGGGCTTTCGTAGAACAATCCTTCCGTAATGATTCACATCATACACTTACTAATATCTCAAGATTTTTTAATCACTATGACTCAAGCTTGTCCTGAAGTGTAGAGTATGGACCAAAGAGTTGATTGACGAATTTATAAGAAATTAAGAGTACGTGGATTTCACGGAAAAGTAAAAAGTTAAAAAGGATTTTCTTAATATTGATTATTTATGTTACTTAGGCAAACAAGTTAATAAAGAATGTTTCCTTCAACAATAAAATTGTTTAGGCATATTTCATCGTTATCAATAGAAACATTGTGCATTAACTCATTTTACCAATCCCCACGGATACATTCAAACAATCCATACATGCGCATTGGGCAATACATGAGTAACTCTGAATTGGAGATGCCGTGACTTCAAATTGGAAGCTATGAGATCCAAACAGAGTTCTCGACCACTCAATCAACCCTTTGAGTTTGAACATTAAAGCAAAAAAGTTTTAGCTGATAACTTGCCCCATTGTTAACTTAGACATTTGAATCAAAATTGAGGTTTCATTTGTCCAGCAGAATTGGTTCGGATTTTTTTTTTATTGCTTACAAAAAATAATAAACAAAAAATCATCACATAAGAAATGTTCACACATAAGAGTTGTTCTCGATAATAACAATGTTCATCGACTAATTATTTCAAACAGTTATTCTTAGGGAAATACTTCCTAAATCATTCATTTTTCTGTAAAATAAATGTTCTTTGAAAGATTAGGTTTTCTTATGCCCCTATGACTAAGGTGATTCTACAATCCTTCAACTTTGAATGTTTTGATTAGTCGTTGGCATACTCAATGAGGTAAGTACAATGACAAGTAGTTCTCTCAAGGGCGGGTACACTGCATGCATACAATTCTAATGGTCCATGATTTGCCAAGATGACAAAAAGTTGAAACATGATTTGCCAAGACAACAAAAAGTTGAAACTGATTGTACGAACATTGGTGTTCTTAAAGATTTTATTCTTAGCTCGAGCTTTAGGCATTATCAAAACTATAAATATATATAGATGAGTTCTAAATTCAATTTCCTTAACCGGCATGTGCTTTGGTTATTTTTCCGTAAAGCCAATGATTAAGGTAATTATTTCAAGCGATACAAGTAATTATTTAGGTTTTCTTCCGGCCCTACTGTGACTAAGGTGATTCTTCCATTTTTCAACTTTGAGAAGCCATTCTTCATGAGGTTGGTCATTGTTGGATCACAAAATGAGAGATCTCAATGGCTTTTTTTTTGTGCGTTAGTACAAGACTTTGATGACAAATAAAGAAAATAGATCCGATTTTGATGGACTAGTTACAACTGGAGATCAGTTGACCAAAGGATTACGAAGTGTCCCTTATAACAAATCTTTTGAAAATTAGTGAATATTTGGTATAAGCTTGAGGAAGGTTGCACTCGGCAAAGTGGTTGATGTAATGAATTGCTTCAATGCACCAAAAAAAAAAAAAAGTTGGAAGGATCGCAGCCAAAAGCGTAATCATGATAATCTTTGGGCTCCTACTAAAACAATTAATAGATTAGAATCCTCTCGAGTTTACCTAAAATTTACCGAGTTTACCTCCCTCTCCTTTCGCTCTCCCCCAAAAAATTATGATGATTATTTTACCTTTATCTGGACCACCGAAATTCACCTTTAATTTAAAGATCCAAAGCGATGCGCATTTTATTAAATAGATTTACTTTAATTACCTCATCCAAGATGATTGATGTACTCATTGAATAAGTAGAAAATTTATTACTTTGTGACTTTGGGGCTAACATTAGTTGTTAGAATATTAGATGGAAACAAACCGAGAATCGAGAATTGGGAAAAGTGTTTTTCTTTCTCTGCAATTCAATTGTACAGTTTACAGCCCTATTAATAACGTACAAGCTTGATCTAATTAAAGAAAATAAATATACAAGAATAATTTCCCAAATATACAAAATTCTAATTTTCCCTAAATATATAGAGTAGATCAATAAGGATCAATTATGATCAATTATAGGCAAGACTATCTTCAACACTCCCCCTCAAGCTTGTGGTCTATACACATCAAAGACACCAAGCTTGCTTAGTAGATGCGCGTGTTTGCCTTTGACATAAGGGCTTGGTAAATATGTCTGTAGCTATTCTGTTGTACTTATTCCTCTTGTCTTGATCACTCCAGTTTGGATCTTGTCTCTGACGAAATGACAATCAACTTCTATAAGTTTCATCCTTTCATGAAAAACCGGATTCATTGCTAGTTTAAGTGCAGCTTCATTGTCACAAAACAAGACAGTTGGTTCTTTTACCCAAACACCAAGATCTTGAAGCATGCCTCTTATCCAGACTATTTCGCAGTTAGTCTTTGCCATTGCCCGATATTCCACTTCAGCAGACGATAATGACACAGTCGACTACTTTTTAGTTTTCCATGAGAGCAACAAATCCCCCAGTTTTATACAGAATCCCGTAACAGATTTTCTACTCATGGGGCAAGTAACATAATATGTGTCACAAAACGCTGTCATTTCCATGTTATTATCTCGAGACAATAATATTCCCAAACCTAGACATCCTTTCAAGTACTTCACTACCTTTAAAGCGGCATTCATATGAGACTGTTTCGGATTGTTCATAAACTGACTAAGAATTTGCACTACATAACATATGTCAGGTCTAGTCATTGTGAGATAAATGAGCTCCCCCTACAAGTCTCTGATAAATGGAAGGATCTTTCAATAGAGGATCTTCATTTAGGGGTGAAAGTCCCTTATCGTACTCAGCAGTGATTAACTTGACATTTTGTTCAATTGTGATGACAGGCTGGCTTGGATCCTGATAATACCCTTTCTGATATGATTTCTAGGATAAATTTGTGTTGACTAAGGCAAATCCCTTTATCTGATCATGCAATCTCTATTCCGAGAAAATATTTGGGAGGTCCCAAATCCTTAATCTGAAATGTGGAGTGTAGGTACTTCTTGAAATGTTGAATGGCAAATTCATTGTTTCCCATAATGAGGATATCATCAACATATATAAATAAGTAAATTGATGACGTACCTTGACTCCATGTGAAGATGGCATCATCATGTTTGGATTGTCGGAATCTTGCAGCTGTAAGTGCAGTAGTGAACTTAGCATACCACTGGCGAGAAGCCTGCTTGAGTCCATACAAGGATTTACGAAGACAACATACTCGATTCTCCCTTTGTCTGCATAAACCTGGTGGAAGATTCATGTAAATCTCTTCTTCGAGATCTCCATGGAGGAAAGCATTATGGACATCCATCTAGTGAAGAGGCCAATCACGCAAAGCGGTAATAGAGAGAAAGGAACGAACAGTGACTTCCTTGGCTACTGGAGAGAATGTTTATGTATAATTGAATCCTTCTCACTGTGTAAACCCTTTGGCCACTAGTCTTGCTTTATATCGCTCGATGGATCCATTTGCCTTGTACTTGATCTTATACACCCACTTGCAGCCGATAGGTTGTCGGTGAGAGGCGAGGTAACAACATCCCAAGTCTCATTTTCTACCAAGGCTTGTAATTCATCCTTCATTGCTTGTTGCCAATGAGGATCTTTGACAACTTCCTCATATGTAGATGGTTCCTGTCCCTTAGAGATTCTACTAATACAACACATATGTTCCGGGGAAAGACAAGCAAAACTAACATAAGATGAGATAGGATGATGTGTACCGGATAACTCTAAAGTGGGACAAAGATAATCTGCTATCCATGTGGGCGGGTGTGTACTACGCCTTGATTGTCGAGGTTGATCCGGTGCACTTACAAGTGGCAGAGCAAAGTTCTCATTTGGATTGGTTGGTGGAGCGGAACCCTCCGATACCACTGCTTGTGGTTCCCTAGGTGCGACATTCTCCGCATAGGATTGCGGATTACTTCCAGGTGTAGAATAAGCTACATGAGGAAACAGGACTTGCTGTGAAGGCGACAAATCTTCTTCATGGAGGAATAGATGATGATGTGCGACTGATCTCAAATCTTGATCTAAAAGAAGTTCTTCTTGGAAGGGAAAAATGTCCTCATGAAAGATAACATCTCTGCTAACGATGAAGTGACTAGTAGATAGATCATAGATCGAGTATCCCTTTTGAGAAACAGGATATCCCATAAACACACCTTTAATAGCGTGGGGACCTAATTTGTCCCGATGGCCCATTGTTGAGACATAAGACAAGCATCCAAAGACACGAAGATGACTAATATCCAGCTCTTTCCCAAAAAGTAATTCAAATGGGGTCTTCCCATTTAGGATTTGGGATGACATCCGATTGATCAAATAAGCTGTTGTGATCACACAGTCACCCCAAAAAGTTTCCGAAATTGAGGCTTGATACTTAAGAGCACGAGCAACTTCTAAGAGATGACGATGTTTTCATTTAACCACCCCATTTTGTTGAGGGGTATAGATGCATGAACTCTCATGAATGATGCCATTTGATGTAAACATAGAAGAACACTCATGATTAAAGAATTCACGAGCATTATCAATACGAACCCATTGTATGGATTTATGAAACTGATTTTTAATTAATGCAAGGAAATTTCTAACATGAGAAAATACTTGTGCCTTAGATTGCATCAAGAAAAGCCAGGTAGCTCATGTATAATCATCCGCAATTGTAAGGAAAAAACGAGATCCATCCCGATGTGGTGTATGATATGGTCCCCAAATGTCCATGTGTAGAAGAGAGAAAGCTGTTTTGCTTCGTGAGGTACTTTGCGAAAAGGGCAATCGAGATTGTTTAGCTATTGGACAAATATGACATTTTGAATGAAGAAATGAGGCACTATGGCCTAGACGTTGATGGAACAAAATATTTTTATTGGAATTGGCGTTACATAAGATGCCCTTATTTAAAAGAAATGAAACATTGAGATTTTTGGGAAGTGTGGCCCAAAAATAGAGTCCCTCTTGAATTTTACCCTAGTCCATTAGTTTCCTAGTCGAAAGGGCTTGAAATAATCATATATTAGAATCAAAGATGACTCTACAAAAATTGTCCTCACAAAGTTTTGAGATAGAGATTGGGTTGAATTGAAATTCAGGAATGAACAGGACATTTTTCAAGGTAATGGATGGATTGAGATTAACTGTTCCAATTTTGGTGACCGAGGTATCATTCCCATTTGGAAGACGAATGGAAGTAACATGAGAGGATTCTTTAACATTAGAAAGGAAACGTTTATTGCAAACTATGTGATCACTAGCACCTGAGTCAATAATCCATGCAATTAGAAGTACCTGTATAACTCGCCGCTTTATCCTGTGATCCCAATTGGCTTAAAGCTCTCATGATTTGTTGGAATTGATCATTACTAACAAGCTAGTGAGCTTTAGCTAGGGCTGAGCACGGTTCCCGGGTTACCCGGGAACCGGAACCGAACCGGAGGAGGGTCCGGTTCGGTTCCCGGTTCCAAGGGGACCGGTTCGGTTCGGTTCCTTTTTCTAGGAACCGGAACCGGAACCGGAACCGAACCGGTCCTGGAACCGAACCGGAACCTGTTTCGGAACCGGAACCGGAACCGGTTACTTAGGGCAGAAAAACTCGACCTTGGATGTTCTAGTGACTTGTATGTGATGTTCTAGTTGAATTTTGGCTTTGGCCTCTAAATGAAAGTTGTAAAGGACTTCTTGGAGCATAACATACTCAAATTTGGGACAAAACAAACAAGTATAAGTGGGTGAAATCTTTATTCTTTGGAAAGACTGGGATCTGGAGATTTTGGGACCGACCCTTGATGAATGCATGGACTGTAAGGCAACCTTTTTGTCGAAATTTCACTTCAGTTTCTTAACAAAAGTTGTAAAGGACATCCTGAGGTACCACATATAAAAAATTTAGAGAAAAAAAACAAGAATAGGTAGGTGAAATCGTGGTCCTTTGGAGATGGTTAGATATGGAATTACGGTACTACGAACACGGATTTTAACCATCCATATTTAATTATCTAGGACGAATTTGACTTCGATGTTTTCATGAAGTATCTACCTTATGGTCTTGGCTATCACATAGTCGAATTTCATAATTTTTGAAGGTCATTTGGGTATTTAATCGGAAATGTTTCTAAAACTGTGCAATCTGATGTGTTCGGATCTTGTAAGTTGCAATGCGTGGACTATATCATTTTGTATGAGGTTCTTTTGGAAATATGTTCTGCATGAAATATCTCTCTTCATGTCTTCCCTACAACATATTTAAATTTCGTAATTTTTGTAGTTCATTTGCCTATTTAACCAAAAAAATTTCAAAAACTGTGCAAGTAGAGAATAGGAAAAGTAAATCGATTTTATCTTTTAATCCAGAATGAATTGGACTATGATTTCTTCATGAAACTTGTACCTCTAGGTCTTAAATACAACGTGTCCAAATTTCAGAATTTTCTGAGTTCATTTAAGGGTTTAATCGAAATTGTTTTCAAAACTTGTACCTCTAGACATTCTTGTTCTAGTGGTGTTTTATTTCTACTTTCTAGTTTGCTATTTGTTTTGAAATTTCTAATTATATTCTATTATTGTTGTGTAGTGCGAAGTTAATGTATCAAGATAACGTGTCAATGGGAAGTTACCGTGTAGTATACACGTACATTATAGTTTTTTTTTTTTTGGTAACGTGCGCATACGTTAAATTTTTTTTTAGTAACGTGCATGCACGTTATAGTTTTTTTTTTGTAACGTGCGCATATGTTATAGTTTTTTTTTTTTTTGGTAACGTGCGCGTACGTTATAGTTTTTTTTGGTAACGTGCGCATATATTATAGTTCAAATATGAAAATAAAAAAAAAAAAAAAAAAAAAGAAAAGGAAACTGTTGGAAACTGGAACCGACCCGGAACCCTGTGACGGGGTAGGTTCTGTGTTCTCATTCCCACGGGTAGGTTCCAGGTTCCTCATTTTGAGGAACCTGTACCCGAGGGTAGGTTCCAGGTTCCAGACGGAACCGAACCGGAACCTGGAACCGCTCACCCCTAGCTTTAGCATTTGCTGTGATGGAAATTTCCTTTTCCTTCCTTTCCTTATCTGCCGGCTTCCTATGCAATTTCCAACAATTATCTTGTGTATGATTTGGACGCTTACAATAATCACAAAATTTGCCTTTTCCTTTGTTGGAATTTCCGCCATGGTATTTATTTGAGAAATTTGCTGAATTATGGCCGTTAGATCCTCTCCACGCTGGTGCAAACATGGCCTGTTGTGGGCCATTAGATTTGGGCACCGCCAAGATTTATCCTGGACCGTCAGATTGTCTGGGCCAACTGTAGCCGTCGGATCCAGAGATGAGATATTTGCCATTCGCTGGAAAAGGAGCTCGCAAGAGCCCTGGACTGTCCGATTGGCCGATTAAATCGTGGCCGCTCATTCCGGATGAATAAAAGGCATTGTCTTCTCCATTCGCTAACCCTAGGGCTATGATCGCAGCTTTCGATCCGCCATGGCTCCCATGGCCGGACTTCGCTCCAGCCAGCTTCTGCTCTGGCGTTGCCTTGGTCGCAAGAATAACGCGATCTTTGACTTTTAGGTACTCTGAGGAAGCCAAGCGCTGCGACTCTTCCTGGACTGCGAGCTGGTAAATCCGGCCGAGCGAGGGTACGGGTTCCATGGCAAGGATTTGGCTACAAAACGGTAAGTAACTTTCATTTAGGATGAGTAGGAACCGAGTTACCTTCTCCCTCTCCCTTATCGCTCGGTATTGCGCTAGGGTTGCTTCGGGTCCCTCCAATTTTTCTTCGGCCATCTCCAATTCGTTCTACAATGCTAATAACTTGTTAAAAACAGTAGAGATTGAGAGATTTCCATGTCTTAACTCGGATAGCGCCTGAGTTATGCTGAAAATTTTGGCTCGATCAAGTTTGCCGTACATTTCCCATATATTTTCCCATATTCCTTTAGCATCTTCTGTTGGGGGTAGTCCGGCGGCAACCTCCGAGGTGAGGCAGTTACCAATCCATGTCTCGACAAGTTGATTACATTTTCTCTAGTGGTGCGCAAGTCGTTCGTCGCTCGGAACCGGAACCGTGCCATCTATAAACCCCTCTTTATCTTTTGTGATTAGGGCCCGATGAAACTCACGGGACCAAATGGAGTAATTTTCGAGCCTTGACAACTGCTGTGTGATGAGGCGGAGCTCCGGTCCGTCCATGTTGGAGGTGTAGAGAGGGTCCCTAGTTCGGGTCGAGCTTCGGTGAAGCCTGCGAAAGGAAGAAAACTTGGTCCATAGGTCGGGTACGGACTCGCCCCAAATCCTAATGAACTCGAACCGGTTTGATTCAAGAATGGCCATCCCGTTCCACCAGAGTTGGACTGATTATTAAGCTGCGGATTTTCTCCCCTTGGTCCGTCATTAGCTCTCTTAGGAAAGCCGGTGGAACTTTGGGCAGGATTCAACTGACTCGTCTGGCTTGGAAGGGGTTGAACCTGGATGGGAACCCATTGAACATATGAGCTCGGAAGAAATTGCCCTGTATTGGGATGAACAGAACCCTGTCGCGCCTCAAGAGTTGGCACTTGATTCTGTTCTTGTGTTTGATTTTCCGTCACCCGATTTGTCTGTTCATCCAAAGGTGAGTTGCCAAAACCTTGGATGTTAGAAGAAATTTTGGATCTTGGGAATTCCCTGATTTCGATGTTTGGTTTCTCGGCATTTTTTTTTCCTTGCTGTTTTAGTATAGAAGAAAAAATTGCAGGCTTAATGTGGAAAGGAAAGGAAACAGGGGAACAGAGAAAGCTTCGAGGGCTGAAAGAAGTAGAGAAGATGTAAAGAAGGAGTGGAAGCTAGAAGACAGGTTCTGATACAATGTCAGAATATTAGATGGAAACAAACCGAGAATCGAGAATTTGGAAAATTGTTTTTCTTTCTTTGCAATTCAATTGTAGAGTTTATAGCCCTATTAATAACGTACAAGCTTGATCTAATTAGAGAAAATAAATATACAAGAATAATTTCCCAAATATACAAAATTTTAATTTTCCCTAAATATACAAAGTAGATCAATAAGGATCAATTATGATCAATTATAGGCAACACTATCTTCAACATTAGTGTCAAGCATTTTCAAGCTCAAGTTGAATTGATAAAGTGTTTGAAGTACTTAAACTCGAAAAAGAATTAACCTGAGTTCACGTGATTCACAAGTTGAACTTGAGTAGCTTTCCAATGATTTGAATGCCCCGTACCTCAGCCATGACTCTAGTGGCGGATTGCTTTCAACGAGACAATCGATGATAAGTTAGTGACATGTGATGTGTCAAATCACCCACAGTTTATAACACATTACAATTCAACTGCTGTTTCAAATACATGATGACTTTATCAACGTTGGGCTGTTTTTTTCCTTGAATAAGTGATGTGAAGCAGAACATTTCACCGGCATCATTGCAGTATATTCTTCAAGCTTTTACTAAAAGTATAAAGATCTTGTTAGGGTTAATTGATTAATCCAATCTCTTCATGGGCATCACATGCATCTAGATTAAATTAGCGTAATGGAGAAAAAGTAAAGTTGACTTAGGAGTCTGTATCGGGGCAACTAGCAAAGAACTTATCAAAAGGCAAATATTTTTCTTTTACAGTGTTGTTTATAAACAGGCGTGGCTTCGGTTGGAGGAGAGAAGGTAGGAGGGAGAAGTGGGGGGCATTTTTCTTGGATCCGGTGCCCGCAGCCACCACCCACGTGCAGTCTCTTGTTGGACCCATTTAATTTTTTTCAGTGCCTAGAGTTTCCTTTGACCTCTTTTGGTTGATTATTTTGCCATTCTAGTTCTACTAACATTTTATTTTTTCATCGGTAAAAGGGCGGGTAGGTGCCACCGGTTAAAGAGTGTTCGGTATAAGTCATAGGTTCTTATACACCGCCCGTGATCCTAAATCTTAAGATGGCAAACCTATTAATATTATCACAACCTTGCCAAGGTGCTAGCAGCTGATATGAATGTCAATGAACCGATTCGGTTTGGACCCTTAGTGATACTTGACCTAATTGAGACACATGGGGTATTTGTTTTCTTATGGCTCGTCATGAGAGTTGACTTGCACTGCACCTAGGGGTGAGAACCTTTCTAGGGTAAAACTCGGAATCGAATGACTAAACAAATGGAAACTTGTGAAATTTTAGGTTTTAAGACATGCAAAATAGGTTTCAAGTTCCAAAATTGGAGAACCTATTTCTAAAGTTAGATTCCAGGTTTTAGATAGGTGGAACATAAAACAAGTTTTTGCCTTTTTTTTTTTTTCCTTTTGGTCTATGTCTTTGTGTGATTTTGTGATATTTTATGGCATCTAGTAATAAGTGTATAATTTAAAACTACTAGTCTAAGCTTTCATTTTATAATTAAGACTTTTACTTTGTTAATGTTTTGTATTCTTTATATATCTAAATATAAGTTGTAAAGTTGTGGATATTAAAGAGATTATTTATTGCAATCATTCAATTAACAATATATGTGGTGCCTAAGTGATCCTCAAAATCGATCTTGAAATATGTGACATGATAGGTTTTAGGTCTTAGGTATCAAGGTATGCATAATATATTTTATATTTCAAAAAAAAAATGAGAAACCTGTTCTAGTGGTTAGGTGCTAAGTTCAGGTAAAACTTGTATGGAATCTTGATCCGAAATTCGGAACCATTCACCCTAGCAGTACCCGGGCTAAAATAATATGATTCAAGTTGGGTTGGGCCATCAGTTTTCTATAAACTACGCAGTCATCCTTGGTTGTCGAAAAGCAGGCCCATTTTAGCTCGTGATTGGGCCGGATAACTTTTCCTTTCTCAACTTTTCATGTTTCCGGATTATTTGCCGAACAAAATAATTTTTTTTTTTTTATGCATGTTCACATTCTCTATAGAATACGTTGATTGGGATTACACGGATATGGATGTTGCTTCTTGTTCAACAAAATATTTTCAAAATGAACTTTTCTTGAAAATAGGCAAGTCGTTCATGATTATTTGCTCAATCACCTGCAATATGTCTTATAAATTTCGGGACCTAAAATGATATTTTCCTCATTAATATCGACATCCACACGGTTCTTGATCCTTTCTTGAAAATTTTAAATGAAATAAAAAGGTTGGCTCTGCTCTTTTGATTTTCGTGGGTTTGGTAGGATCACTGGTGCTCTTAATTTCTTAAAGAAGATTGGGCTGGGGCCCCCGGGGTGGTTTTTTTTTTCTTTTTTTTTTGGGGGGTTTTTTTGGGGGGGGGGGGAAGGCGGGGTTTGGCATTGTTGTTAAAAAGATGACCTACTTGACTTAATGGAACATTTTTTGTCTTTTTGAAAAGAAGTTTATGGACAAGGTCCTTCCTTGCCCAAATAATGTACATCTTGACTCAATCAACACTTAGCGATGGCTCTTTTGCTTATGGTTAGCATATTCTGAGTTACTCTTCATTAAATCAATGCAGATAATATAGTTAGATTTTAAATTTGTAACACATTGCATAATGCCTGTCACGTGGTTTTATTTTATGCAATATAGTTATGCCATTCCAAACTAAAATTGTATTTTATACCCACTTACTTAACAACCATAATGAGATAGCCAATCCAAAGTTTTCAACCATTATGAGATAGCCAATCCAAAGTTTTCATTATGTTTGCAACTGTTTGTTTGTCTAATCCCGAATGGTCTAAAAAGATAGGGCGGGAGGACGCACGGCCAAAAAGCTAAAGGCAAGGATTATCACAGCAATAGCAAATGACAATACTTCCAAGGAAAATATTATGGGAGGAAAACGAAAATGCAAGGATCATCTGGACCCTAGATGGCTTTGGGTCACTTAGGTTGCCCTTAAAGGTCCCTTATCTAGATAACGTATTCATGTCGTTGAAAAACGAATCCACCATATTCAACTTTTAGAGGAAAGTGAAGTTGGTACTTTTTGATAGATTATAAAGACTTACCCTGAAGAGTGGATGGAAAATAATTGCTATAAGCTATCAAGCAATAAGTGTCCAGAAAACAAAAAGTATGATAACTTGACCTAAAACAGAAAACACTGGTAAAATTTTGTTCAAGTCAGTTTGGTTTTATTTGACAGTTCTAGCAGTTATGAAGTCTCTTCATATGAGATATGTCATGGCTAAGTAATGCAATACGAGTTGTCAAAAGTTTAGTCATGACAAGAATCGAACTAATAATCTTGTAGAGATTACCACTAGGCCAAGGACGCTTGAACTTACCTTGAGCTTTCTTATAGCTAAAAAGAAGGGCAAAAAGGAGAGAGCACCAACCTTCTTTGCGGACCAACATCCTTATACTTTTTTAAGCAATATAAGACGAGATGTGCGAACATTCGTGGGTATCCCCGAGAAAAGCAGAGAAAAGGAATACTTTCAAGAGTTACATATATCTCCATCCCTTACTAGATTGGAAGAAACTTACTATTTTGATTGGTGGGATGCAACTTACAACATCGCTTGCAAACAAACTTTAACTGAAACTTGGAGCGTTGCTGTCTCTGTCTCTATGCCATCAACAATAAAAGGTTCCTCCAACTAGGAACCGAGTGAACACCCCCCATAATTTCATTAAATAACTGAAGTTGAAGTTTAACCCAGATCGAATCCTGATATGGATGAAGATGCAAACGAGCCCAAATGCAAAGAAAGCCTTATGTTGATGAAGCCCACGAAGACATGACCAGGAACAAAGCCACCTCAGTGGTCGAAAAAGGCAATAACTCAGAACCTCGAAATATCCGTCAAGCGTAATTCCATCATAGATGATGACATACTGGGCAGTATTTCCTTTACACGTTTTTTTACATTCATGTTGAATATTGTACTTAATCAAATATCTTCTTTTTGAGGATCAGTTTTACTGTATCGGTGCTGTTTGATTCCGTCGTGGTTGATAATTCTTTTTGAAGCACTTTAATAACAAAGCTACCTTTGCAAACCCTAAAACCCGAGCATATCTCCATGTTCCAATGAAATATCCTAATTTGTAGCTAAACAACTATTGCTTTTGCTCTTTGTTTTCTTTTATTTAACACATGCTTTCTTTCCAACGAACTTTTTCTTTTTCTTTTGCTCTTTAAGATAACAACATTGGTAGTGTGGCCATGTTCGATGATCACTAAGTTATCCATACCAATTTACTTCATTCAAGATGAGAGACCTTGATTAAATATTTGGTCATGAGTGCGACCTTGCTCAAGAGCTCGGACAATTATTTGTAGAAAAGGCTTAAGCTTCGAAATTTGTAGTCTTGCCATAAGAAGATGTTTTATGTGGACATGCTATTCTAAAAAATATTCCTAATTTCTAAATGCGGAAATGCAAAACCATGGAATATGAAATTTTTGTTCAAGGGTCGAGTTTGATCCCTAATTTTCTTATACAATGAAATGCTTAAATGGGATGTTGAAATTTATGTGTCAACAATCATAACGGTTTGGAACTAAATCCTTTGGTTTGGAAGGCTACCGGGACAAATAAGGAATTTGATTTTCAGTTGGCAATGAATGAGTTGAATGTAGCTGGTGAGAAAATATATGATTGGTTGTTCTAAAGTCCTTGAGTGCAATGGAGCAAGTCTTACTTTAAGACAACTTTAAAATGCAATGTTTTCTTGAATAGCTAGTGTGAAAGCTTCAATAAGAGTATTATTAATACTAGGGTCAAACTTATCATCACAATACTTGAATCAATAAGAGTGCAGTTTATGGAGACGATTCATTAGCATAGTGATAAGTTTGTTGCGTACACTAGTCCGATTTATTATAAGATCCAAAAGATATTGGATATTTGAAAAAAATATTTAGCATCATGGATTCGTGTATGATATGATAAGGATGAGTTTCAACTAAGTGACCATATGAAGACAAGAGGGTTGTTAGTATCAGACACAAAACATGTAGCTATAAAAGATAGAACATTAGCAAAATATCTTAATATCATGTTGTGGTAGCTCTTATGTACACAAGAGAACAACTTGAAAAATGGATTTATACATGATTTAATAATGAAACATTGTTACAAACTTATTGTTATGTTGTGCACGCTATAAATTTCAAGGACACATGGCCTATTAGGCTCTGTTTAGTAACTTCCCAAATAGTGATAATTTCTATTCTTTTGTTCCTAAGAATAGATTTGGAATAGAAATGCATTTAACAAAATTTTTGTTCGGGAAATAAATTTGTAATAGAATTGAGAAGTAATAAAAATTTGATTCTTGTTCTCATGAACAAAAAAAAAAAAAAAAAAATCAAAATTAAAACAAATCTGACAATCCCTACATTCTCTCCTCTACTCAAACCCATTCTTTTTCTTCTAAACATCACCAAAACCCACTCTTCTGCACATCACCAAAATCCATTCTCTCCCCATTCTCTTTCTCCAAACCATTTAATCCTCATTCATTCTCTCCTCAAGAATGGCGACTGGTGCTTCTTCATCGGCTGAAGCTACTCGTTCAAGGTGAGTTCCCTTCACTTGCAACTATAGGGTGGTTGTCTACCGAACTGAGCAATGGCTCACTCACCATCGTCGTCGTCCGTCGTTTGTGACTGAGGACAGGAGTGAGCTCGGGCTCAAGTTGGTGGGCCCCCTCACCGATTTGGCTGAGGGCTCACTCACTCAAGCGAGCCTTGGGCTTGAATCGACGGGTGCTCGCCATCGTTTGTGTCGGGGCGAGCCCTTGTTGTTGTCCGTCTCGTTGTCATCTTCAAGAGAGCCCTTGGCTAGGTCAGCGGGGGCATCCGAACGAGGGCTCACTCATGCGAGTCGTCGCTTAGACGACGGATGATAGCGAGCGCTGATTTAGGCGAGGGGTCACTCGCACAAGCCGTCGCCCAAACGATGGACGACGACGAGCACCCTCGTTTAGATTGGTGGACGCCCTCCTTATCGTCCTTAACCCTCAATTTGGTCAATCTAGGTGAGGGCTTGCTCTCCATTGTCATCCTCAACCCTCGCTCGCGTAGATCGATAAACACACCTTGCTACCATCCTCGATTGATGGACACCCTTGCTGCCATCCTCAACCCTCGCTTTAGGCAAGGGCTTGCTCGAGTGAGTACAAATTTCGTCGTTTCTCTAGTTCTTTGTTTCCTTGTGTTTGATAGTGGCTCGCCTAACCTCTTATTTTACTAATTGCGCAGTTCCATTGACATTGGTGCATAGTTGATCTTGTGTATCTCTAAAATCCAGTAACTCTTTTCTCAGTGTTCTTTGTTCGCTGCTTTTGCTTGCCTTCTCTATCTGTTACTTTGCTTTTTAATCAATGCTAAAGTAAAGCTTCTAGGTTGATTGGAAAAGTATGTGCAGGGTGGATTTTCTTGTTCTTTTTCTTTGCTTTGAATTGTCTGGACTGTGGTCATTGGAATTCTAGTAATTACTCGGCGGAGTTGTCATGGTTTCTATAAAGTTTGCTGCGAAGTACGTTTGAGGTTGGTAGTGAATTTGGAGGCAAACCCCATGGTCATGGGTTTGGGGTGATGGAATGGACTTGTGTGTGGTTTAGAAGGGGTTCTGTTCTCCAGACAGCGAATGAAGAAGGAAATCATGTTTAGATCATAACAAAGAACTACTTAATTGTCCTTGAATGATCACATTGACATTTTCTAGGATGGTCGCGTTGCTTGTCAATGATGTGTCGGGCATTTAGAGGCTTAATCGTGTTTGTGGCGTAGATAGGCCTATTTGTTTAAAATGGAACTTAAAGGTGTCGTGCATGCAAGATTGTCATCGACAACCGTTTAAACAATTTTAGACTTCTTTAATCAAATAGGTGAGCTTGTTTGTGTTAATGCAATGCATTTATACACATGCAAACACCATTATACACGTTTATATATCTGACTCACATGTTTATGTACCAAAATCAATTATTATATTTCCAGGTTTTAACGTCACATAAAAAATAAACATTTGCGTTCAGGCTAGACGGGTATATGTAATCATATTAATTTGATACGACGTGATTATTATGCCATAAAAGGGCATTTTTACAATGACAGGCATGAAAATGTTTGTGTGTATTACTTGTACTTCCTACATGACTATGTTATTAACTTATATGATGCTCAACCAGTCAATAAATTAAATGGCATCCTAGAAAGATATATTCAATGCAAAATGAACCAAGCCTTTAACCAACTTGTTTGTAAGTTTTTGGTAGAGAAGGTGAAAGAGGGAAATCACACATCTTCTACTTATAACAAAATAGGGTGGAACAATTTACAAACTGAATTCATTAAACAGACAGGATATCAATTAGTCTATTGCTGTTGAAGAACAATGTGAACAAACTGAGAAAACAATATGATAGTTTTAAGAAGCTCATTTCACAATCCAGCTTTGCCTGGGATAATATGAATAAAATAGTTGTTGTCGACAATCCAAGTATTTTGGACTCTTACATTAAGGTATTTTTTAAGTTTGGATCATTTTGATATTATTGTAGATGTAAGTTTTAGAATGTTTAATTATGTTATTGACATATGTCATTATTGTGAAAATTGCAAGACAATAATAGGTAGACAAAATTCAAAAATAATGAATTTCCTCAATATCTTGACCTATGCATTGTATTTGGTGGTACATATGCTATTGGAGAGTATGTTGCAGGAAATGCTGATGATTTGATGGTATTAGAGAAAGGTGACAATGTTGATGGCAATGTAGACGGTGATCTAGAGGATTTAAGTGAACACCACATTGATCAAGAAGTTTTTATATTCGATTATACTTCAATTCTTATTCATAACAAGCACAAGTTAAATAGGACCCCGAACGTCAAAAGGAGAAGGAAAAGTAGCTCATTTGATGTTGCTGACACATGCAAAGTTATATAAGACCTGATCAAAGCTAAGTCAAGTCAATCTGCGAGTAGCTCTGCCACCTCACAAGCCACACCACCACCTATAGACCCATTCTCTGTATCGGTTGTAATTGATGTATTTGTTAGTATGAATGAGTTGGAGCAAGATCTTTACAATAAAATAATGAAACGAGTATGTGTTAGCGTCACATGGAGAAAGGGTACCCTTAGATCCCCAGCTAAAAGGAGATAAGGGCTTCTTCAATGTCTTAGTAGATGTTGAGATATTTTTTGTGGATTACATGTGACTTCACTTGATTGTATGATTTAATTGTTGAAACTCTTGTACTTGTGTGGTGGTATGGATTCGATGGATTGCTTGAGATTTTTATATTTGATTTGCTTTTACTTTACAACTTATATTTTTTTATTGTTATTGGATTTATTATTTTTTCAAATATCTTTATTGATGTTATTGTATTTGTTTGATCATATAGGTATTATGGAAGGGAGATCAAATAGTATGTCTAATGAGCAGGTAGAACCAGTTGAACAATTCTTGGATGACGAAGATCTTGACATATTGATAACATAGCCATGCATTGTTGCAATGGAAATGTCCGTGCATACGAAAAAACCTATTAGGGACAGTAAACTATCGGGACTTGAATGGATAATAGAGATTATTTATGGACTTTCAGATAGAATATATGAAGCTTTCAAGATGGAGATACATGTTTTTATGAACCTATGTAATTTAATGAGGGTGTGACATCCCAGATTTTCAGTCCTGGTTTTCCATTGCATAAATTGGGTATTTCATTTATGTGCCTATATGGTTGTTCTCAAAATTGATCACTTTCGAGATAACTAGGCTATTCAGAGAAGTTATTAAGGAATTTTAAGGCAATAAACTTGAGAATTCGATCAGGAATCGACTTCTCAAATGTGCACATCTTTAGAGGCTATTACAGCACAATATAAAATTGATTTGAAATCAAAGATAGGTTTATTCAACTGAGATGTGTGACTAATTGTGGGTGACACCATTAAATTGGAAAATTCTCATCGATTGGCCTTAAATTGATTCTTTTGTTGTTTTGGTACCTTGTATCTGTATTTGAATCATCGAGATTTTCAAGACAACCAAGAGTTGCTAATGTGTCGAGTGGGTTCATAGTGGCTCGAAGAAAATCGACCATGGGTCATTTGCATTAAAAATCTCTGAAAACTATCTAATAGCCTAGATCACGCTAAAAACACGCCGAATGAAAATTAACCTCGAATTTGGCTCTGATTTTAGAAATTGAAGATTTTGTCATATCACAATAAATTCTAGGAATGTTTACTCATCTTTTGAGGAATTTTCGATGAGTTCGAGATTTTTACAGAAAATTGTTTCGGATGGTTTGGAAAACAAATGGAAATTTGGATTCGCCAATTTGAAGGAATTTTTGGCATCGGGTGTGAGTGAGGTGAATGGAAGTTGTTTGGGCTTTTTTGAATTCAAATTGGACCTCAACCGGATTTGTTTGTTTAGAAAATTGGATTATGAAAAGAAAATGAATTAGAATTCGAAATTAAAGGAAATGACCATTTTTTTTGCCTGAGATTTGTTGTTTGAGGGAAATTTGATGCAAGAATGCAAGTGACAATCAAGTGCTCTAGCATGGAAATTTTTGGGGATCAAATTGGACTAAACAAGAGCAAGTGGGACTAAGATTTTTAGGTTATTGGATTTTATTTTTTTATTTTCCATTTCTATTTCTCTTTTTTTTTTCTCTCCCCCATGCACATGTTTTCCCCTTTTTGGCCGCACTCTCTCTCTCTCTCTCTCTCTCTCTCTCTCTCGCACGCGCGCACGGAACCTCCCCTAGCGATGCTCCCTCCTTTTTCCCTGCCGTTCTCCACTTTGCTTTTTCTTTATTTTGACTTTTTCAAACCTTATCCTCTCTCCCTCTCTCTCATTTTGCCCAACTGCCCTCAGCCTCTCTCAATTCTCTCTCCCTTTCATGTTCATCGCCCCATTTTCTCCTCGTTTCACTATTGTCCAGCATCCCACCCAAGTAGATTGCACGGAGCTAAAGCCACGTCGCCAACTCACCTTCCTCCTTCATCCGTGAGGAGTCCCTTCTGCGATTGAGCTTAGTGCCTCACGCGAACTCAGCCATGCAAATCAGCCCACCAATTGAGGAATCCGAGCAAAATTTGTGAGGCCTTGTGGGCCATTTTTTGGGCCCGAGTCGTGCCCCGTTGCTGTTGCCACTTTGGAGAGGATCGAGCCTTGTCGCGTCCCCATTGAATTGAACCGGAGCAGTTCGTTAAACAAGAGTTTTGCTCACTAATCCTTGCTTATTATGCTAATGATGCTTAGGGGTTATTTAGATTTAATTAAGTGCAATTAGGTGGATTGATTATATTATAATAATTAAATTAGAGACTTATCAATGCATGTTAGGCAAATTGTTAGTGTAGTTAGCAAGGAAATAGGTCATAGTATTTATTGAACGAGTCTCGGTAATTTTCCGGGCTCGTCTTGACTTTGAATTATGCGTTATGGGCCTAAATTGGATTTAGTGTATTTATTTAATAATTTCCGTAATTAATTTCTGGAAATTAGGCTGGGATAGTCAACGATCGAAATTTTATGCTAATTATCGTGGTGCAGTCCGTTTATTTATTTGAGTGCTAAATCATGCTGAATTGATGATTTAATTTTGATTTTAGGATTTTATTACTAAATTAATCAATTTTGGTAATTGATTGGAAATTAACTAGGCATCGATTTACAACGCCAAAAAATATGTAATGGGCTATTGAAACTAGTGGGATATTCGTAAAAATGAAATTATGATATTGGCTAAGGCTGATTGTGTACCCACACACGGCTATATTTTTATCGGGTATGATAAAAATGAGAAATTGACTATATGATTTGAGTGGTATATTATATTGACCTACGGGCGATATGTCAGTTTTGGGTGGGTAGTATACCAATATACTATATCAGCATATGGGCGATATGTTAGCTTTGGGTGAGTAGTATACCTTATTATCAGCTTTGGGTGAGCATATATTATTAGCTTTAGGCGAGCATATATGGTATACTATGATGGCCTAAGGGCCTTGATCATTTAGCTTTGGCGCGACCATATATATAGTATACTATATTATCATTTTTGGGCGAGCTATACTATCTATTTTTAGCTTTGGGTGAGCAGTTCTAGATTAAAGTTGGACTTTATAGATAGTATTGAATGTACCAACCATGAGAATGTAGTGATGACATATAATCGACTAAGTTGATTGATCAATGATTTGATCTGATGCTGTGAATTGATGCATTTCCTGTACATCTGATATATACTAACTTGCAGGAAGGAACTGAGGCCAAAGGTAAGTCTTCTGACTTGTGTTGTGCTTAGGCAGTCCCAAGGTGTATTGGCTTCCTAATCAAGTCTTAAGGGGTAGAACTCGCTGAGACGTTGTCTCACTGGTTATTGTATAACCATTTTCAGGTCCTTAAAGAGTGTTGATGAAGGACCAAAGGCTCGAAGAGTAGAAGGCGAAGTCTTAAGAATTGACAATCTTGTCTGACTAGTTAGTTATAGAACAATTCTCTTTTGATTGAAGTTGATTCCTTTCTGTAAACTTGTTTTATGAACTTGTGGTTTAAAACTTGACTTAACAATTCACTTTGTATATATTTGCACCATAATTTGCAATATATATAAGTCTGGTTTTTCAGTTGTGAAATTTAGAGTCTTACTTTCTTATCCCATTATTTTATTGTCTGGGGATTATTATATGCTTCCGCATATTTATTAAAATGAAAGGATTGGCGATGCGTTTTGGGACATTGCTATTAATCGACCAAGGTGAGGGATGGATGCATGCTTGAGGATTGGGGCGTGATATTTCCGTTTAAGTGGTATTAGAGCAATAGTTAGGGATTGGAGTGATAATGTGTGATGGACCATGGGATAGTAGTAGGAAAGACCTTTAAATTCATGCTGGTGCATATTAGTGTTAGTTGATTGATAAAATTTCTCGTTGTTTGCATATTAGTGTTAGTTGATTGATAAAATTTCTCGTTGTTTAGGTCACTCTATTTCTAATTCGATGTAGAATTGGAAATAGGTTTCAAGCGGATTTATTTATATGATCTATTTATTTATGACAACCTAAAAATAGACGGGAGTCGCCACTAGCCTCATTTTCGGAGGTTGACTAGAAACCCAATCGAGAGTCGGGAGTGTTCCCTCGATTTCTACGCAACCAGATATCTAGGTTCGGGGACTTGGGTTACGCTAATATTACTATTAGCGCCCTTTCGGTACCTAAACAGTATGTTGTGTCCTTTCCTAACGTGTCCATGCATTTCTTTCTTTATATTTTCAGGATCGTTATTTCTAGTCTAAGTGATCATGCGTGGTAGATTACTTTCATTCTATTCTATTCCTAAAAAAATGAAAAGAAAACAATCAATGAAATTGAAATTGCAAAACATTAAGTAAGTAATCAAGGAAAAACAGTAAATTTATCAGGCAGTCCTAAAAAAAAATAAAAGAGAAAACAATTAAAAAGGAAAGAAAGAAAACCCGCAACTCGTCGGGTTTTATACAATGCATGGAACCCGAGACATATGTCGGGAAAATGGGTATTACATGAAAATGATCGGAATGGACATCGACCTCCACCATCTTCACGCCTTCTTCATCTTCAAGGTCCTAATCTAAACCTAATCTAAGAAATTTATGACTAGGTGCATACAAGTGAAAGAAACAATCACAACTAAGATCAAAGCAATTGGGGTAGAACCCATGTAAGATTGGCTCTAAGAAAAAGGCACAGAAATTAAGCACTTTATAAATAGCAACTTTCATGAATGGAATTTCTTGAGGCGTATCAAGTTCAAGTAAAGTCAAATTCATGACCGAAAAAGCAACAATCGCTAAAGCATGCAAATCAATCATAAGCAAATCAAAAAATGATGCATGATAACTAATTTGTTAAGCCACCTAATCAATGCATGAAAATCATGAAATTTGAACATGACGTATGGTTAAATGTGAAGAAAAAGTTTGATTTGGACATTTAACCCTAAATCCATGTGCAAAAGGCCACACAAATCCATTAACATTGATATGTGACTTGTCATTAGGAGCAAAATGCATAACAATTTAAATTGTTACATGCCAACTTGAATTCTAAGGTTACTTGACCTTAAAAAATTCTCAAATTTTAGCATGGGATGGATACGGATATTATGTACAGCTTTCATTGAGAATTTATCCTCAAGATCATTATGTATAAGATCACACAAAATTGATAGACAGTCAGGTTCATAGAGACAGGACAGCACTGCAGGTCAAGACAAATTCAGACTTCAAAGCTTGATCTAAAAAGAAGAAAAGCAGGGCAAATGATGGGCAAATTGGACAAACTAGGCATCGTTAGAAAGGTCAAGGTGTCTTTTACGAATTCCTATTAGGTGACAATTGCAATTTAGGTCTTTTTCTAGCTCAAGCAAAGCCATTTGTATAAGTAGTCAGATTAGATCATAACAAGCAGAACACATCAGCAGGTTAATGCTCTTTGCAAGAAGCATCAGGCAGGGAAAATGGTGGCTAAATCGCACGTATTATATGTCTATGGAAAGCTTGAGAAGTCTATTACAAATCTCTAGAAGATATTAAGTCCTAATAACATCATCTACCAGCTCATTTCAAGTGATTTACACGGAAGGTCATCCGAAACAGAAAGCAAGTCAGAACACCAAAATTTTCCAGAAAACTGGTACTAAATGCCGAGCTATTTTCAGGTAGTAAACGACATCGGATCAGAACGTTTTATGGGTCGATGGAAAGATAATCAAACCATCTTCAACCCCCATGAAGATTCCGAACACAGAAAACCACAACAAACAGCTCATATTAAGTCATTTGCACAGAAGGTCATTCAGAACACACAGACAAATATTTGGCAGATTCTGGACCAGACTTCGGACAGACAAAAACCATATTAAATGAAGTCCGATTAGGGCATTCTATAGCTCATTGGAAAGATAATCGAACCATCTTCGACTTTCATGAAGATATCGAACACAGAAAACCACAACAACCAGCTCATATCAATTCATTTGCACAGAAGGTTAGATCAGCGAAAGAAACAGAAAATCAGCAAGTAATGCAGGTCACTGAGGAGCGGAACAAAGGCATAATGAGTTTCCAAATGTCTGCAATCACTGATGGAAACTTGAACAGCACTAATTTGATTTTAATCTAGAACATGCTGTTTTATTTACCTTTCTTTATCAAAACAGGACATAACAAAACATGTTCAAACGACAAATGAATAGGCATGAAGATCCATATGACTCTCTTTGACCATGGCAAAACTTATTTCATCAATGGTTCAGTTTCAGACATGAATCAATTATATCTACCAATCAACGGTCAAAAGACATTCGAAAGCCAACTCTGATCTAACTTGAGCATTTCATCGAGCAAAACATAGACATCTTGGCCATGAGTCCAAAATGCAACAGCCAAATAGGAAAGCGCAACCAAACTATCACAACAACAATATTACAGGCTCAGATTACCCAATGAACTTCGATAGTAGATAAGTTTCTCATAAACAAATATCAGAATCCTCAGTCACTTTTCAACCCAATGAACATCCGGATATGGAAGATGAATTTATGTTCAACGCACCTTGAATGAAGCGGCGAAGGATCGTAAGTCGTCACTACCGTCGACGCTGTCTGCACTCTAAACTCCAAACTCCTCAACCGGCCGTTCGAGCAAGTCAAATCCGGCGCACAAGACAAAGCCGAGAGAAAATGTGCGAGGTCAGAGAGAGAACGGGAGGGAGAACCGGATCCTAAAAACTTAATTGGATCAAGAGAGAAAGAGAGGGGAAGAGCTCACCGTCGAGCAAACGACAGAGCCGAGAGAGAAATGGTTAAACGTCCTATCATCACCATTGTTGCCGTCACTGCCGATGTCGTCGATTGGTCTCGGAGCTCAATCCTTGGAGCTGAACCGGAACCCCAGATCTAGAGAGAGAATGAACGATCGAGAGAGAGTTCGATCCGGCGAGCTCCCGCACCTTCGATCGTGCCAATAAAGGAAAACCCTAACTGATCGAGCTCCAACCGAGAGAAAGCACTGATATCCGACCGCCGATGTCACCGCCTTCGGATCCTTATCCTCGGAACCAAATTGATATCTTCGATAGCTTGGCGCGATTTCCAGTCTCGCACCACGAGTTCCTCGATCAACAGTTGTTCCGTCTTCTAGAGTTGATCGGGAGAGAGAGAGTCTCTGCTCGTGAGGATGCCGGATCCGGAGCGCTACTTCTCAAGAGGAGCACTGCGAGACTTGGAGGTGATCGTCGAGGGAGGGAGCGGAGCCATGGCCGGCGCCGGAGGGTTCTTGGTCGGCCTCCGAGATCGGGAAGAAATCAAGAGAGAGAGAGGAGGTTGTTACGGCGAAGAGAGGGAGTGAGTCCGTTCGGCCAAAAAAAAATTTTCCCCCAGCCAGAGACCCACCGAGCGAGAGAGCAAGGAAAGGGAGAGAGAGCCGTATTTTTGAGAGAGAGAGCCCCCTTCTGAGGAGCGAGAGGGTCTTCCTTTTATATTTTTTTATTTTTCTTTTTTCACTCCTTTTTCTTTTTATTCTCCTTATTTCTTATATTCTTCTTTTTTTTTTTGTTTTCTTTTCATTTTCACTTTCATTTCATTTTTTTTATGCTTTCCTTCATCCATTTTTTTTTTATCTTTTGGGTTCTTTATTCTTTTTCTCTCTTCTTTTTTTTTTTTCTCTTATTTCTAATCTTTTTGTCTTTGTATTTCAAATTTTTTTTTTTTTTAACTTTTGCGAATTGAATGTTTAAAACATCGACAAAAATTTCGAATGTAGATAAAGAAGCTATGAGTGACCAGGAGCCAAGAACTCTTACCAAGAGGGTTGGTAGGATCGTGACTCAAGGTAGAGCGTCGATCAGGGTCGGTACCCGAGGAGGCCATGGTAAAGCAATGACACATGCTAATGCTAGTGGTGTAGCACCACTACTAGTTGATGCTTGGGTAGTAGCCCCTGGTGATCAGGGAACCATAAGGATTAATCAGGCCTTGAATGCCATGAGGGAGTTAATGGGGCAACATGCCTAGATCAAGCTGCCGCATTTACTATTGCTATTGTAGCTGTCGCTCAAGCTGCCGCTACTGTTATTGTTGCCGCCGCTACTGAGGCCGTACCTACTGCCGCACCTACTGATGTTCCAGCTGAGAACATAGAGGTGTAGAAAGAAAGACCGATCCACAAGTTGGTGGACCGGTTTTTAAAACTGAGCCTGCCAAGATTTTCTGGTACTGGAGACCCTGAGGCCGCCTCACTATAGATACAGAACTTGGAGAAAGCCTTTCCACTCCTAATGTGCACTGAGGCGGAAAAGGTAACATTGGCAGTATATCAATTGCTTGGCAATGCCAATACTTAGTGAAGAGCCACTAGAAAGACAATATTTCCTAAAGGGGTGGTCCCGCTGTGGGATGCATTCCTCAGAGCATTCAATGAACAATATTTTTCAAGGAATGCAAAATAGCAGAAGATAGAGGAATTTCGGCGATTTCGCCAAGGGTTAATGACTGTTGACCAATATGGGGTCAAATTTGCGGAACTATCTTAGTATGCTCCGAGATTGATTGAAGACCTTGAGGAGAAAGCTTGAAGATTCAAGGATGGCATTCAATGTGAGTTGAAGCAACCATTGGTGCCATTTGATTTGATTGATTATTAAGAGGTTTATCGTTGAGCACAGCTGCTCAAAAGGAGTCTGAACGAACAAGTCCCCTCGTCTGGATCAAGGTTTATGTCTCATCGAGAAGGGATTCGCCATGGGAAGAGACCCATGACTGGAGGTAGATTCTAGGTTCCACCCAACAGGAAGGGTGGAGTTGGAGAGTCTGGGCCGAGTCAGAATGGCCTATGTCACTTCTGTGGAAGGTGACATGGTTCAGCCATGTGTCCTTGAAGGCCGAGTGTTTGTTTTTGATGTGGCCAATAGGGCCACATGAATAGAGATCGTCCTAGCAGGCCAAGAGGACAAACGTAGTTGCTGCCGCCCCCACCTATGGGATAGATCAAAGGGTATGTGCCACAGAACGCACCGCAAAGAGGTAGCTGAGACCACCAATGCAAGGCACGGTGTATGCCATCACATAAGGTTAGGCAGAAGCTGCGCCTAGTGTGATCACAAGCATGATTATACTGAATGACAAACCTGCTTACGATTTATTTGACTTTGGAGCAACTCATTCCTTTATTGCCAAGTAGTATGTTAAGTTGTTAGGATTAAGTTTTATATTGTTGGAGTTGGCAATTTGCATATCTACACCATTGAAGGATAAAGTTATTGTTGCTTTGGGTTGTTCTGGTTGCAAGTTAGCGATTGGTGAGCGAGTGGGGAAAATAGACTCATTAGTCTTGGCCATGTATGACTTTGACTTGATAATTGGCATAGATTGGCTTACCAAGCAACGAGCTATAATTGACTGTTATTGCAAAGTGATTCAGTTTGACCCGTTAGAGGGTAAGAGCTTCGAGTTTGTCGGGAATTGAGGAGCACCCTCGATTTCCTTAATCTCATCACCAGAGGCAACTCGTCTGTTAGATGAGGGTTGTTAAGGTTACCTGGCAATTTTCGTGGATACGACAGTTATGGAGCTAAAGATGGAAGACATTACTATGGTACAAGAATTTCTAAATGTCTTTCCAAAGGAATTGCTAGGTTTACCGCTAGACAAAGAGATAGAATTTGTGATTGAGTTAGCTTTTGGGACAAAGCCAATCTCTAAGGCTCCTTATTAGATGGCATTATTTGAGTTGAAGGAACTGAAAGTGCATATGCAAGAGCTACGGGATAAAGGATTTATTTGTCCCAGTGCATCACCTTATGAAGCACCAGTTCTGTTTGTAAAGAAGAAATATATATCGTTGCGCTTGTGCATCAACTATCGGCAACTCAATCAAGTAACAATCAAAAACAAGTATCCAATGTCAAGGATCGATGATTTGTTTGATCAATTGCAAGGAGCGTTGATTTTCTCAAAGATCGACTTGAGGATAGGATATCATCAGCTAAAAATTATGAAGGAGGACGTTTCTAAGTCAGCATTTCGTATTTGGTATGGTCGCTATGAGTTCACAGTGATGCCATTGGGGTTTAAGAATGTTCCTGCTGCTTTCATGAATTTGATGAATCGAATATTTAAAGAATTTCTAGATCAGTTTGTGATCGTGTTCAATGATGATATTTTGGTGTATTCGAGGAGTGATGAAGAGCACGATAGTCATTTAAGACTAGTGTTGTAGACACTAAGAGTTCATCAGTTGTACACCAAGTTCAACAAGTGCGAGTTTTGGTTAATTCATGTTTCTTTTTTTAGGGCATGTGATCTCAAGCGAAGGAATTTTAGTGGACTCAAGCAAGATTGAAGCCGTGATCAATTGGCCAAGACTAACTATAGTGATAGAGATCTGGAGTTTTCTGAGTTTGCTAGGTTATTACAGACGGTTTGTGGAAAGGTTCTCATCTTTAGTGTCGCCACTAACAAAGCTCTTAAAGAAAGAAGAGAAATTTGTATGGACAGACAAGTGCGAGAGTAGTTTCCAATAGTTTAAGGAAAAGTAGACTACCGCACATATGCTGACCATTCCATTTGGTCCTGAAGAATTCGAGATCTATAGTGATGCGTCATTAAGAGGATTGAGTTGTGTGCTGATGCAACATGGCAGAGTTGTTGCATACACCTCCCATTAGTTGAGGCTTCATGAGTTGAACTATCCGACGCATGACTTAGAACTCACAGTGATTATTTTTGCCCTAAAAATTTGGAGACACTACTTGCACAAAGAAAAATTTCAAATCTTCACGGATCATCAAAGTCTAAAGTACTTGTTCTCTCAGAAGGAGTTGAACATAAGACAATGTAGATGGATGGAATTACTAAAGGACTACGACTGTGATATCCTATATCACCCAGGAAAGGTGAATAAAGTCGCCGATGCGTTGAGTTGAAGGTCTTCAATTGCTCATATACTAATTAAGGAGTGGAACTTAATCGAAAGAGCTCGAAATTCGGTATTCAAATTTGAGGTAAGTCACATTTCAAGTCTTATGGCCACCCTCAGAATTGAACCGATTGTCCAGACCAGAATCAAGTTAACCGACAGATTCGGATGTTCAGAAAATTCTACAAGAGGACACTGAGAAAAGAAAAACTGACTTTCAGATTTCTAAGAATGGAACATTAAAGTTTCGAGGATGTTTGGTTGTACTTGACCATATGGAGCTTAGAGAGGATATTCTATTAGAAGCATATCGTAGCAGTTACAACATTCATCTTAGTAGTACCAAGATGTATCAGAATCTGCGTCAACACTATTGGTGGTCAGGTATGAAGGCGGACATTGCTAAACATGTTGCCAAGTGTTTGACATGTCAACAAGTGAAAGCTCAGCATCGCAAGCTAGGAGGACTTTTACAACCTCTTGAAATCCTAGAATGGAAAATGGAGCATATCACGATGGATTTTGTGACTGGACTACCAAAAAGTCAAAGAGGAAACGATTCAATTTGGGTAGTAATCAATAGATTAACAAAATCGGCTCACTTCATTGCAGTTGGAAAGGACCTGAGTTTAGATGGGCATGCAGATTTGTACGTGCGTCAAGTGGTTTGAATGCATTGAGTGCCGGTTACGATAACTTTAGATAGAGACCCGAGATTTACCATCGCTTTTTGGAAGAGTTTACGAAGTGCCTTAGGTACCAAGCTTCAGTACAGTATGTCATATCATCCTTAAATGGATGGCTAGTTTGAGAGGACAATATAGACCCTTGAGGACATGCTGAGAGCTTGTGTACTAGACTTCAAAGAAAGTTGGGAAGATTAGCTACATTTAATGGAATTTGCCTACAACAACAATTATCAGCAGAGCATCAAGATGGCTCCTTTTCGAAGCGTTGTATGACAAAGTGTGCATAACACTAGTGTGTTGGGATGAAGTTGGGGAGAGAAAGATTACGGGCTTGTCGCGACCTCTTTTTTTCGGCGCCCGCAATCGGGTACGGGCGCCTAAAGAGGCTAATAGCTCGGCTAAAATTAATTATGCCCGGACTCTCCCAAGTCCACCAATTCACGACTTAATGGTTCAAGTTTTTAACTGTAAGTTGATTTTTAAAATGGAGTCGCCACTAATCAATCTAGGGTGGGTTGATTAGAAACCCAAGTGAAGTATCAGGAGAAATACTCACTCCTGTGCAACCAGAGAAATTAGGATCGGGAACTTGATTACACTAGTTAATCACTAATGCCCTTTCGGTACCTAATCTTGTTTAAACCCTAAGGTTTTTGGATGTTCGAGGGATTTTCCATGCATTTTGGGAGGAAAAACATTTTTGAGTCATTTTCTAATTTTTGGACACAAAAGGGATTTTTGGTATTTTTTTTTTGGAAAAATACAAGTCTTTTTGGCTTTTTCTGAATTTTTTTGGCTTTTTCATGAATTTTTGGCTTTTTTTTTTTTTTTGGATTTTTGGCATTCTTTTGGAAAATATGAAATTTTTTTGATTTTTTTGATTTTTCGGAAAATAAAATATTTTTAAAATATTTTTTAATATTTTTGGAAAATAAATTATTTTTTTATTTTTCTTGATTTTTTTAGAAAATAAAACATTTTTCAACATTTTTTTAAATATTTTTCGATTTTCTGGAAATTAAAACATTTCTTAATATTTTTTGAAAATAAATTATTTATTAAAATATTATTTAAAATAAAACTTTAAAAAAGGAAAAGCCGACCCCGGGTTGGGTCCGGCCGGCCAGCCCGAAACGCAGACGGGCCCGACTTAGATTTTTCTCCCTTTTTCTTTTTCCAAGCCCATGAACTAACCCAGGCCCATTTATGCACAAAAACAGCCCACACGGTTAGGCCTAGAGGACCCGAACAGGGAGAAACCCTACCCGGATGGGGGTTTCGCCCGACCCGGTTCAGACCCGACGCGGACGGAAACCCTAGGGCGCCGGGCCACGCACCCGACCCGGCTAACCCGATTTTCGCAGCCGCACATCGCCTTCACGATCCGGCGGCCGTGACGAACGACGGAGGGGGAAAAGCATCCGATCGGCGGCGAAGCGGCCGGCGCGGCTACAACAAAGATGGTCAACCCAGAAGCAAGGTGGCAGACGAGGGGAGGTCAGAGATGCTCACCGGCTTTGGGAATTTCAACCGAGGCTCATTGGTAGGGGGCGGCACGGCGGTGGACGTCTTCGGCAGAGATCTGGTGCTGCGACGTCGGGGATAGCGACGGCCTGGTTCGGGGCGACACGGCACGGCGAATGGACAGATTTGCGTCCAGTCAGCCCCCTCTCCTCCAGATCTGACCTTTCTCAAGTCCTCTTCTTCGTGGATCTTGAACTCTCTCCTCTCTTCCGGCCTCGACTGCTCACAGATCTGGCGTGGCGAGCAGCAGCGACGGTGTGCGGATGGTGGCACAGCTCGACGCAGCGTCCGGTGTTAGCGGCAGTAGCAGCAAGAACCCTAGATTTGGACCTTGATCTACCCTCTCCCTTCGGCCACTCTCCCTCAGATCTCAGCCAGCTCGCTCTCGAACCTCCCCGGAAGTCTCTCGGGGGAAGTTCTTCAGAGTTCGCCGACTTCGATCCTTCGGCCGTGCTCGCTCTTCGAGCTCCCTGAAGTCTCTCAGGGACCTCTCTAAGCTTGCTGGCCTCGTCGTTCTTCGACGGAGGTTGTGCCCTCCTATTTATAGGCGAGGAGGAGGCCGGTCGATGGAGGTTCGGCCGTTGGCCCTCGCACACCAACCGGACCCCCGCGGCTGAACCGGCGTCCCATCCGAGCTCCTCCAATAACGCATGCTCGGCATTGAAGGAAGCTAATGATGGCGCTTGAGATCTGTCTCTTCCGGCCGACGTCGGCCTACACTCCTCGGCCGTAGGCTCCTTCGCGTGCGTGAGTTGCAGAGGTGGAAGGGAAGAAGAGGGAAGAAGGAAGAAGAAGAAGAGAGAGAGGGCCGGGCTGGAGGAGAAGGAGGTTGGGCCATAAGGGCCCATGCGGGGGAGAGAAAAAGAGGGGGGGGTGTGAAGGCCCGGCCCGATGGGCTGCCAATTTTCATTTTTCTTGTTTTTTGTTTTTGTTTTTTTATTTATTATTTTTGTTGTTGTTTTTGTTATTTATTTTTTATTATCTAAAAAGGAAAATAAGACCTAATTAATAACCTAATCACAATTTAGGTGTCAATGGGCCCAAAGTTGGTCAAGCAATTAATAAATGTCGCGGTAGTGAACATAAGCTGATTAAAGACCGCTTAGAGCAAACAAAAAAGCTATGCAGATAAGCATTGAAGGTATTTAAAATTCCAAGTTGGTGATCACGTTTTTATAAAGGTGTCACTAATGAGGGGAACTTCACGCTTTGGAAAAAAAAAATAAAAACTGAGCCCGAAGTATGTAGGTTCGTTTGAGATTTTTGAGAGAATTGGGACCTTGGCATATCGTCTTGCGTTGCCGCCGAAATTGGCGCAAGTGCACGGCGTCTTTCATGTGTTGATGTTAAGGAAGTATGAGCCTGACCAGATCCACGTGCTCAATCTTAAGGAATTAGACATGGATGAATATATGTCAGACATTGAAAGCCTGGTTCAAATTGTGGATCGTAAAAAGCAAGTTCTGCATACAAAGACCATTATGTTGATCAAAGTGGTCTAACAATACCACGGTACTAAAAGAGCAACATGGGAGACTGAAGAGTTGATGAGACAGTTGTACCCCCACTTTTTTTATGAAGTTTTGTAAAAGTTTAAATTTCGAGAACGAAATTTTAATAATAGTGGAAGAGTTGTGACATTTTAGATTTTCAGTCCTATTTTCTATTGAATAAATCGAACATTTCATTAACGCATTTATAGGGCTGTTTTGAGAGCTTATCACTCTCGAGATAATTAGGCTATTTAGGGAAGTTATTTAGGAATTTTAAGGCAATAAACTTGAGAATTCGACTAGGAATCGACTTATCGACCGTGTTCATCTTTAGAGATCATTACGGCACAATATAAAATCAATTTGAAATCAAAAATAGATCTGTTCGACTAAGATATGTGGCTAATTGTGAGTGACACCACTAAATTAGAAAATTCTCATCGATCGGCCCTAAACTCATTCTTTTGTTGTTTTGGTATCTTATGTTTGTATTTGAATCTTCAAAATTTTCACGATAATTGAGAGTCGCCAATGTGTCGAGTGGATTCATAGTGGCTAAAAAAAAAATCAATCATGAGTCATTTGCACTAAAAATCTCTAAAAAATGCATAGTAGCCTAGGTCATGCTAAAAACACATCGAATGGAAATTAACAGTGAATTCGAATCCGATTTCAGAAATTGAAGATTCTGTCATGTCACAATAAATTCTAGGAACGTTGACTCATCTTTAGAGGAATTTTCGGTGAGTTTGGGATTTTTATGGAAAATCATTTCGGACGATTTGAAAAACAAACGGAAATTCAAATTGGCTAATTTGAAGGAATTTTTGGCATTTGGTGTGAGTGAATTGGTGAATGGAAGTTGTTTGGGCTTTTTCTGAATTCAAATTGGACCTCAATCGAATTTGTTTATTCAGAAAATCGAATTCCGAAAAGAAAATGAATTAGAATTCGGAATTGAAGGAAATAGCCGTTTTTGTTGCTTGAGATTTGTTGTTTGAGGGAAATTTGATGCAAGAATGTAAGTGAGGATTAAGTGCTCTAGCATGGGAATTTTTGGGGATCAAATTGGACTTAACAAGAGCAAGTGGGACTAAGATTTTTAGGTTATCAGATTTTATTTTTTATTTTCCATTTATTTTTCTCTTTTCCTCCCCATGTGCACGTTTCCCCTTTTTTGGCCGCACTCTCTCTCTCTCTCTCTCTCTCTCTCTCTCTCTCTCTCTCTCTCGTGTAGAACCTCCCCCACCGACGCTTGTCTCGATTTCGAATTAAGCATTACGGGCCTAAATTAGATTTATTATATTTATTTAATACTTTTCGTAATTAATTAGTTAATTAATTAATTATTTTCCGGAAATTAGACTGTGATAGTCGACGACTAGAATTTTATGCTGATTATCGTGGTGCAGTCTGTTTATTTATTTGAGTGCTAAATTGTGTTGAATTGATTTAATTCTGATTTTAGGATTTTATTCATAAATTAATCAATTTTGGTAATTGATTGGAAATTAACCGAGCGTCGGTTTACAACGCCAAAAATATGTAATGAGCTGTTAAAATTAGTGGGATATTCATAAAGAAGAAATTATGATATTTTGGCTAAGGCCAACCGTATATCCACACACGGTTATATTTTTATCTAGTATGATAAAAATGAGAAATTGACTATATGATTTGAGTGGTATATTATATCGACCTACGGTCGATATGTTAGCTTTGGATGAGCATTATACCGGTATACTATATCAGCCTATAGGCGATATGTTAGTTTTGGGTGAGCATATATTATCAACTTTGGGCGAGCATATATATAGTATACTATATTATTAGCTTTGAGCGAGCTATACTATTTATTTCAGTTTTGGGTGAGCAATTTAGACTAAAGTCGGACTTTATAGATAGTATTGAATATATCAACTAAGGGATGGTAGTGATGACATGTAATTGACAAAGTCGATTGATCAATGATTTGATCTGATGCTGTGAATTGATGTGTTTCCTATACATCTGATATATACTGACCTATAGGAAGGAACTGAGGCCATGGTAAGTACCCTGACTCGTGTTGTGCTTAGGCAGCCTTAAGGTGTATTGGCTTCCTAACCGAGTATGATGGGTAGAACTCGTTAAGACGTTGTCTCACTAGTTATTGTATAACAATTTTCAAGTTCTTAGATGGCGTTGGTGAAGAACCAAAGGCCCGAAGAGTAGAAGGCGAAGTATGAAGAATTGACAATCCTGTCTGACTATTTAGTCATAGGACAATTCTCTTTTAATGGAAGTTAATTCCTTTCTGCAGACTTGTTTTATGAACTTGTGGTTTAAAACCCGACTTAACAATTCACCTTATATATATTTACACCATAATTTGCAATGTATATAAGTCTGGTTTTTCAGTTGTAAAATTTGGAGTCTTACTTTCTTATCCCATTATTTTATTGTCTAGGGATTATTATATGCTTTCGCATGCATATTAAAATGAAAGGGTCGGCAATGCATCTTGAGACGTCGCTATTAATCGACCAATGTGAGGGATTGGTGCATACCCGAGGATTGGGGCGTGACAGAGGGTAAGAGGTTGGTTGAAAGATAATCAATATGTTAGGATAGATGAACACGTTGTGATATTCTTATCTTTGGTTAGTCATAATAACTAAACTAGAGATTTATGTGAGAAATTCCAATGTTTATGAGAAAAATCAGTAAATAATTTAATTTAGTGTTGAAGGCAGTTCTCAAACTTGCAAAAAAGGTTATCAAACCACCATCTTTTTATGTTGTTATACTGGAAATTATTATGGATTCTAATCATAAACACTACTTCAAGGTATAGTTTTGATATCAATTTTATATCATCAAATCCATGTAGTTGAGAATCTTGTATGACATTGAATTTTCCTAAATTCACATGATTTTTTTTATCGAAATAAATTCATAAGGTTGTGTAGGTGCTATTGATAGCACCCATATAAATGTTACCATCCCTACATCTTAGCAAACCCATTTAGAGGCAGAAAACAAAATACCACTCAAAATGTGTTATGTGTTTATTCATTTGATATGAAGTTTATTTTCATGTATTCTAGGTGGGATGGATCTGCCAACGACTGTCGAGTGCTTTCGGTAGCACTTACGACTCATTGATTGTAATGTTCTCGACCGTCACTAGATATTTGATTTGTCTATAAGGAGAAACTCATTTTATAATTGTATCATGGTTGTATATCATAACTAATTTATATATTATATACACACATGATAGGTAAATACTATGTGGTAGATTCTGGTTATGTAGCACTCTCGGGAATTTTAACTCCGTTTAAAGATGAATGGTATCATCTAAATGATTATAGGGGGAATGGAAGATGGCCAAGAACAGCAGGAAAATTATTCAATCACAAACATTTTTTTTTAAGGAATGTCATTAAGAGGTCATTTGGGGCATTAAAGAATCGCTTCATAATTTTGAAACACATGCCTCCATTTACAATTAGAAAACAAGTATTTATTGTAATTGCATATTGTGCTATTCATAATTATATTTGTAATCAAGACAGGATGGACAAAATTTTTTCCCTTTATAGAGATTCGGAGTATCCATTTGGACTTAGAGAAGGTTGTAGATGATACATCAAATGAGCAAGAAATAAAATGGCAAAGGATTACAATATGCCCGAGATTCAATAACTTTATATTTCCAATTTTTGTAATATAGTTTCTAAATATTGACTTATCAAAGCCAATTTCAAAGTTGAACAATGGACTAAGTTACTCCATTATTGATTTATGGATAAATTATGTGTACATTTAAAGGCATCAATTTTGTGTCAAGAGCGCCACTTGGAGGAGGTTGTACATCTTGCAACGATCCCCTTTAACCATTAAATTTTGGGATATTAATTTATGGATAAGTTGCAGCGATGAGTTTCTTGTTATTGCCTTTTCTTTACTTCTCTTTCTTGTTTTGGGCCTTGGAAAGAGTCATGTTGGTTTGAAAACTTATTTTCTTAAACGTTGGGTGTTCAATTTTGGGGAAAGGAATAGAGAGAGAGAGAGAGAGAGAGAGAGAGAGAGAGAGAGAAGAGAGAGAGAGAGAGAGAAGAAGAGAAGAATGTTGGCTAAATTAAAATTAACATCCATTTGTATGAAATTCAAAATGGATTAGATATTTAATCATATAAAAGTAAATATTAATTAAAAATGAGTAATCACCATGATAAAAAAATCTTATTTAAATATAAATAATATTGAAATTCTAATAAGAAAAAAATTTTAAAATAACAACAATTTTCGTTTTTATTTTTTCCTTTTTTTCTATATTTTATTTTAATTTCTTTCTATTATGAAATATATATATATATATATATCTATATATATTTGCTATAGATAGAATACATATTAAAATTTTAATTTTAATTTATATTTATATTTATTACATATTTTAGGTATATTAGTATAGTTTATACTATAGTTTATTATTTAGTATTTAATAAAAAAATTGATTAGTTAATATTTTATAAGTTAGTATAAATATAATTAATCAATAGAATTTCTATGATTTGATAGAATTTTAGAATGTAATAAAATTCTAAATTCGAATTCTTTTGAAATTGAAAATATAATAAAATATAATATGATTTCTTCACTCATAAGAAGACAATTACATTGATGAGTGGTTTATGAGAATTTAATATCAAAAAAAGGTAATTGAAAAAGAAATGGAATAAAAATTTCATGCAGTTACTAAACGCATCTATGTTTTTTTTTTTTTTTTTCTATTTTAGAATCAGAAATTTTGTATAATTACCAAATATGCTTTTTTGCTCAGAAATTACTCCCGTAAACAGAATAAAAAAGAATAATTTTTTATAAGAAATTGTTGCCATGAACATAATGATTACTAAACGCGTTCTTAAAGAGCCATTACTCCCATTAAATGTGCCCAAGCATATTGGCAAAAAGATAAAATAAAATAAAAATAAAGCACAAACGGAATAAAATAGCTTGTAATAATTTGAAGGCAATGAATAAGAATATTGTGTGATAACTTAGAAAATACGTTTGAAGGGACTAAATACCACAATTACTGGTATGAAATAAAGTGAGTTACGTCATAACAATTATCATTGTAAGAATTCACCAGTAGCATTAACAACAATAACAATATTTATAGTAGTATTAATAATAATATCATCATTTAGCCTCCAGTAACTCCTACATTCATCTCATACTTACAAGACATGGTAGAAAACACTTGTTTAACCCTATTAGCATCACAACTTGAGACAGTTGAAATGTTTACCTCCATATTTGGCAACATTTTAAGCTCATTTTTATCTATGGGGAGAGAGAAGATGCATGTATTCATTTACCCCTGATTTTCTCATAAAATTATTTTTATTTGTACTTAATTTTCTTGACTAGTTGATTTTTATTTATTTATTAAAATTGTAAGTGAAAAGGATAATATACAAACCCCAACACGTATATGGTGGAATATAATCAATTTTTTTTAGATAAATGAGAACAACAAGACTAATAACACAAACTTTTTTTTGCCCCACTTTTAGTTGATATGGATAAATCTATACAAGTATGTTAAATATACATATGTCTATTGAGTTGTGCTTGCTATCTAAAATATGTGAAGTTAAAAAAATGATCATTCAGTTAGTTTATATAATATAGAAATATTTTATTTTGCTTTGATGCGCTATTTACATAGTAGATAAGTTATGCAAACACAACATAACACGAAAACTATGTTGTGCATATAGAATATTGGATAACTCATTGTGCAGTGCACATGCTGTGTGCATTACACAATACATGTAATATTATTGGCTAAGCATATGCTTAGCATGCTTAATATCCAACATTTGTATTATTGACAACAAATCCACCATTATCAACCATAATCATCATCAAGCTCGGCATAACAAGCATCATCAAACATACATCATCAACCATTATCAAGCAAACATCATTAATCATCATCATAAACTTATCATTACATAATTAATTCATTGAATTTAAATAATTGCATTATGAAAATAGACAATAAGATATGTATTTACAAATATATAAACCTTCTAATAATCATATCCACTAACAATAACCTATCATACAACCAATCTATTTAAAGTCTCATAATATTACAACTATAAACTATCACAATCTTATCAGTATTTAGTGCAAATAGTTTCATTAGGCCGAAAAAAATAGTACATTATTAATCATGAAAGTATTAATTTGTCTACTAGAATCTTCTTCTCATTTTGCTTTGTTGAAGATTTGCTTCAATTGATCTAGCTTTTGGTAAGAGTATGATAATAATTCGATGGGAGTTGTCGCTACCAATAAGCTAAGAAGCATTGATACTCTCGAGAGCATTCATGCCATGTCCGACACACGGTTAACAAGTGTCGAAAAATCCGACACGTGATCAACTCTTCTCAACAGGTGAGTTCGGAATTCCGGCATGCGATTTCCGACATGCATGTGGTCAATTTTAAAAATATTCAACGTTTGAGGGGTCAAAATGTAAATATATATAAAATAATAAAAAAGGGCTAATACCCTAAAAAACCCTAAACTGGTACACTTGTGACAAATTTACCCCAAACTATTTTTTTGACCATGAAAAACCCCAAACTGGTATACCTGTGACAAATTTACCCCGACTGACTATAAAAAACCTTAAACTAGTACATTTATGACAAATTTACCCCAAACTAATTTATTTGACTGGAAAAAACCCCAAAATGGTAAATTTGTGACAAATATACCCTATGCTAAATTGAATTAATACCACAAAAAAATCACAAAAATTGTAAACGGTGACAAACGGAGCATAAAATCCTAAATTGGTATACCGGCCAACTGTTATGTGTCATTTAACTTAATAATTTGAGAATAAAATTTAACGAAAACTAACAGAGGGTAAATTTGTCACAAGTGTACTAGTTTGGGGTAAATTTGTCAAATGTATACTAGTTTGGGGTTTTTGGTGGTCAAAAAAATAGTTTGGGGTAAATTTATCACAAGTGTACCAGTTTGGGGTTTTTTAGGGTATTAACCCTAATAATAAATGTAACAAAAACAATAAATGGGGAAGAAAAAAATTTAGAGACCCTCTATTTTTCACTTCATGACCTTTCCGTGACGATCGAACACCATTCCTCTTGTGAGCATTGCTCTTATTGTCGGTGTCACTCCGCTGCTCCCACACCCCCCTGCAACCACAACTACCCTCGCCCCCAACTTTAACTCACCCCAAGCACACCTCTGCCTCTTGCAAGCGTTGCCTCGACCTCATCTCTGCCTTTTCGTCTCGCAGTTTATCTTGTTTCGCTCATCTCAAGTTAGCTAGTTGTATTATTCTACTTTCTTTTTCGATTCGTCATCTTTAGTCTTTTTGTAATTTGATTTGGGATTTGTTTTGGGATTTGTTTTGTGAACCCTAAGGCTTGTTTGAGGGAAAATGGGGGCTTTTGGTTGAGTTTCGTAATTGGTAGTGAAGTAATATAGCTGACTTGTTTTTTGTCTATGTTTTATTGTGACTGGATCTGTCGAAACCTTTATTGTATTGATTTTAAAGTTTAGTTAATGTTCTAAGATCCTTATATAAATTTGCGGTGTTGTGATTGTTTGCTACTTTGTATACCTTGTTACTTGATGAGTTCAGTGATTGTTTCTTCATAGTTGGGAGATGAAGAGAATAAAGTAACATTCATTTCTTAAATAAGTAGTAGATTCTATGCTATCAGCTATAATTAAGGACTTTATTTTTTTTTTTCTCGTTTGGTTGAAGAACTCTCTCCAATTTGAGCGGTTGTAAGTTAGTAATACTAATTAAAAGCTTTGTACAACTTTTTGATGTGAGGAAGATGAGGATGGGATGCTATTATATGATGAATAAACCAAGCTAGTTGACAAAGCACATTTAGCTCTTTAAAAACTATGCTAATTTCGACAACATATAAATAGATAATACCCTTTATGAATTAAGAAGGTTTTCTTTGGATGGTCTGTGGATGCCGTGAGATCTAAATTGGGACAACAAATTGCTAAAATGAATTTGTTACGATGCTGAAATCTCGACTCCATTTTTTCCTTCTTTCTTGATTAAGGGTTCAAAACCCTGTTTCTTTTAGTATAGTAAAATTATGCTTCATTGACAAATTTTCACTATCATTAATTTTCTATAACCTTACCATTTGCCATGGCATGGAGAAAGCTTGAATATTTATTTTTCTTTTCTAATGGATGATTTGGGGTTTGTGTCATGGTTCTTCATTCTTTTCTTATTTACTTAATTAAAGTTGAGCCATTTTCTTGTCGAGCTTTATTAATCTTTTGTGCATTGAACTTTGTGGAACCCTAAAAAAATGTCTAGAATCACACTAGTTTAATAGATTTTAAAAATTGCTGCTCTCTCGAGGGTTTGAATACGGTACTTATGTTAGAAAGGAAAAATGCAAATGAGTCTATACTCATCACTAGTTATTAGGGCGGGATAGCATTTTAGATTGGGTTGTTGATTTTTTGCTAATAATTTGTTTCTATCGATGTGCTTATTATTATATATGTTTATTTTTGTCTTTTTGCCATCGCATTTAGTTGTAGTATAAATTAAATTTATAATTATTGTAATTGTATTTTTTGTATAATGTCTTTAAGCATGACTAATAGTATTTCAAGTACACAACCACCTATATTTGGCAATGAAGTTGTAAAACAACAATTATGGAAGTATATTATCAAGTTAATTAATCATAGCAATGCATGGGGAAACTTATCTTGAAAATGTAATTTTTGTCAAAAATATTTTAGGAGTTCATATATGAGAGTGAGAGGCCATTTGTTGATGATAAGTGGAAAAAGAATTGGAAAATGCACAATAGTACAAAAAAAAAGGGGATCTTTCGGAGATGAAAAGATTAGATGAACATGGCAATATTAGAATGATGTGTATTGTGACTAGAAATATACATTTGCCTCTTTTTAGTTCAATTAGTATGATGATAGTAGAATGGATTCATCATTTGATTCTAAAAAAGGAAGATTGAAATTGGGAGTGGAAAATCACTTAAGAATGCATTTAACACGATTCAATGGGAACATTTAGATTGTGAGATTGCTAGAATGTTTTATTCAGCGAGCTTGCCATTTAACTTTAAGGAACCCTTACTTTCAATCTACTTTCACTTATGCTGCTAATTATAATATTAGGGGATATGTACTACCAAAATATAATTTGTTGATGATCACCTTATTGCAAAAAGAGAAAACAAATATTGATAGGTTGTGTGTATCTATTAGAAGCATGCAGAAGGAGAAGAATGTAAGTATTATGAGTGATGGATGAAGTGACTCACAAAGGAGATTGCTTATTAATTTTATGGCGATGTCGAATGAAGAACTAATGTTTATAAAAATAGTTAATTGTTCGGGAGATATAAATGATATGCATTTTATTTTTAATTTATTGAAAGAAGAGATAAATGAAATTGGGTATAATAATGTAATCTAAGTAATTATGGATAAAGTTTCAAATTGAAAGGGCATAGGATAATTCATTGAGTAAGAATTTCCATTCATTATTTGGACGTTTTATGTAGTGTTGCATACTCTTAATCTAGCTTTGAAGTATATTTGTGTTGAAAAATATATGGAGACCAATTAAGTAGTTTATAAGGAATATAGTTGGGTTTTAGATATTATTAAGGAAGTTATGCAAATCAAATATTTCATCATAAACCATTCTATGAGATTTGCAATGTGCAGTGTGTTTGTTAGCTTGAAGTTACTTTTTGTAGTAGATACACATGTTGCTTCGATGATTGTGATATTTAGGATATTTAAGTTAATGAAAAGTGATCATCAAAATATGGTGATTTGTGACAAATATAATATCTATCGAGATGATAATTAAGGGAATGCTAAGATTGTCAAGAAGAAAGTGTTTGATGATTTTTGGGGGATTCAATTGATTATATACTTTTCTTCACGACTCTTACTTGTGATATGCTTAGAAGTTGTGACACTGACAAACCTTGTCTTTACTTAATTTATGAAATGTGGGGTTCAATGATTGAAAATGGAAGAAGTACACCAAAGATACTTTAATTTGGGTATGACTTTCACTTTAGTGTCACAATTTTTTGTCGGTTTACTTACGTGCCAAAATTTGAGAAAAATGATCACTTAAGTGTCTTCGGTGAAGAATTCCGACTAGTGAAATTACGTGACTTTTATAACTGAAAATTTTATTTGATGTGCCATTTTTTTTTTTTTTTTTTGCATTGAAGTGATCACTTTTTCATTAAGATAGATATTGAAGTGATCATTTTTTTATAACAATTGGCACTAAAGTGATTACTTCTTAACTTGTTATATGATATTGTTTAGCTTTTTTTTTTTTTTTTTTTTGCACTGAAGTGATTACTTTTTAACAACGATTGACACTTAAGCGATCATTTTTTTTAATGATTAGCATTAAAGTGATTACTTATTTAACTTGCTACAAAACATCATTAATCAAATTATATGCTGACTAAGCATGCTAACAAGCCATGTGGAATTTGAAAAATTAATAAAATATTGTCATGTTAGATTTTCAACGACTCAAATCAAAGTCGCCACTTGAGTGATTTTTTTTTTTTTTTTTTTTTTTAAAGTGGTGCTGAAGTGAAACCGTGAAAAGTTGTGGCATTAAAGTAAGTATCATATACACGTTAAGACATTTATAACATATTTCTCCCATTGAAAAAGTGAAGAATGTTATATATATGCATGAAGTGAAAATGCTAGATAAGGAGTTCACATTTTATGAGGTGGTTCATATAATTCTTGTAGATCATTGGACAAGAAATAACACTCTAGTTCATTGCTTGGCATATGCCTGAAATCCAAGGTAAGTTCTAAAATTGTATGAAATTATTATTTTATTAGTTATTCTTTCTTTGACATGATAATATAATAATCTTCTTACTTATTATTGTTTTATATTTCTATTTTATTTTATTAAATAAGGTATCAAAGTGATCAATGGCCCAATAAAGATACTATTCGAGTTTCTCCATACAAAATAAGGAGATCAACTAAGAAAGACTAAAATGATTTAGGAAATACTAAAATAATTTAGGAAATACTATAATAAGGTGAATTTGGAGTATATAGATTTTGCAGGCAAAAATAGAGATTTTATAGATTTTGATTCTATTCAAAGTTGATATTTTGTAGATCCTAAAGCTTGGTGGGTTAATCATGGTGCATGTGCACCAATGCTTCAAACACAACCTTAAAGTTTCTTGCGTAACCTTCTTTTTTTATCATGTGTTGAGAGGAATTGCAGTACGTACTCTTTTGTATACTTGGTGAGAAGAAATAAGATGACCCCAAAACGTACAGAAGATTTGGTTTTCATTCACAGGAACCTTCGCCTTTTATCAAGAAAAAACCCACAATATGCATAAGGAGAGACCAAGACATGGGATATTGGTAGAGATGCATTTGACACATTTGAAGATATTGGGGTACTTGAAGTTGTAAGTCTTTTACTTGATGAGTTGGAGATGGAATCTGTTGCTTTTTTAGAAAAAGTGGATAATGTAGATGAATGACTTTTCGTTATATTTGATGGTAAAATGTGGATTTTTTTGTGTGCTTATTGTTAAATGTTAAATTTAATAGTGAAACATGGATTGCTTGTTTTTTTCCTTCAAAATTTATGGATTATTACAATGGAATATAGTTGAATTTGTTAAATCAAAACAATAAATGATATTAACAAGTGTTGGATTAATGTTTTTAGTGTAAATTCATTCTAGATTCTTATTATTTATATATTTATGGAATTTACATATAAAAATGTATATTTAATATACAACATGTCTTAAAGCGTCAAAGTTTTTTACTTTTTGATAAATGATGTGTTGATGGGTTGTGTCGCATATCGCGTATCGGTTGATGCTACATAGCCAATGAGGGAATCAATCTCGTTGAAGAGGTTGCAATTACTTCACTAGAAGGTTAGATTAAGCAAAATTGTTAATATACTCAATACTTTCATGGCTTGTGAATTGTTTAGGCAAGATGGTTGCATGGAGTTGGTTGAGCCCAAAATTTAGCCTAAAACAAGCATACTCTAGCTAGTCAATGACCAAGTTATTCCTTGAGACATTGCTAATAATATAACAACCACTAACAAAAGCGCCTCTATTCTTGTGGTTGTAATAGTCACATGACATGTAGGTCAGGGAAGATTTGGCTAGCTAGTGAGTTTGAGTTAAGGGTGATTAGTTCCTGATTTGATTTGGGCTATTTTGCACACTTCTAGTTTGAGTCTATATTTGAGAGTAATTTGGCAACTGCAGCCTCTTATTTGAGACAAATTTCACTTTAGGTTATATTTTGAGAAAATTGTCTTATTTCAAGCTCTTATTTAAAATTTTCCAAATAATAATTAGGTTTGTTTAATTAAAAACAATCTATATTAGAATATGAAAAAATATAAAAATTAATGAAAGATCAAAGTTCTCATTAAAAAAACATAATGATAATTGGGCATGTCCTTGTTATCTCTATCATCATGTTGATTAAGAAGAATCATTGTATTGTATAAGTGAAGTCCATGTTCTACGGGTTTGCCTCTTAGGTATTTTAAAAACACTAAAAAAGTAGGAGAACTATGACCAGGTGGACAATGTAAACATAGACGTAACGTTAGATCCATTAGATCGATGATTATAATAGTGTCTATTTATAGAGATTGAGTCTATGTAATAACTTTTTAGTGAAGGTAAAATTTTACGTCGACTCAATATATGTGCACCGACAACATATTAATCATTAGATGTGTGGTTCCAACAGCGAGACTCAGGTTATTAATGACTATTTACAAATCAAATCTATGCAATAATTTCTCCATGGCTCATCACACGTAGAGACCACGTGCCGTCCCCTCTACTCTCCTGATTCCCACAAAACGGAACTCCGACAGGACCGCTGACTCCTGAGCCACTCTCTCGGTTGGTCTCACCCTCGGACAGGCGTTTGTAAGAAATGCTGCAAAATGAGCTAGCTGCTAGTAATAACGCATTATTAGGAGAATTAGAATATATGGCTAATCCACGTTGCATGCGGCAATGCACTCAGAAAAATTTTAAATGGTTGAAAAAGAGAAAATATAAAGTCCAGACCCTAAACGAGTGCTGGACGAAGAGGATTGAAATGGCTATATGATCCTAAGGAAAAATTGTTAAAATTCCCCATATAAAGACTGGGATGATAAAAATGAAATGGAAGCTGAAATTTCGTGGTGGGTACTATATAGAAATTATGTTGAAACATCTCACCGATGCTCAAATGCTGAGTATGTTCATCTTTTTTTTTTTTTTTAATTATTATGGTAATAAGGATGAGCGCACAATGGGATTTGAAGAGGACGTAAATAACCCAAAAGAAATTATAGCTCGAAGTAGATCGGACTAGACTGCTTAAATTGCCTTTGAATCCCATAGAAATTACTCTTATTTATTTGTTATGCTATTTTGTGAATTAAGATTCATTAGGATATATTAAAAAGCATGCCCGAATTATTCATAAACAAACATCCGAATCATAGACTCTCGTTGAAGATGAATATGTGAGTCACCTCAAATTTGAAAAAGGATAAGCCACTAGATATTTTGAATGACAAATATAATAAAGGGTATTCGTGATGCAATTTGGTTTTGCTGCTTAGTTCATTTTATGATTTGAAAGTGTCTTTAAATCCTACCTCAAGTCTCGATTCAAATCATGGTGAAAAGCTAACTTTAATGCACTAATTTGTGTATTCCGTCTAATTAGCCAATAATTACTCGGATTAAATTGATCAAAGACAGCATAGGTTCTTAAAAGCTAATTTTAATGGACCAAAGTTATAAAGAAAGGAACAAAGAAAATCAACGTTATATTCAGTTAAATTTAAATTCAACCGTTAAAAGAACGCCCCCTTTTTTCCTTTTTCTTTTTTTTTTTTTTTTTGGTCGTCCCCGTAAAAATAGATCTCGAGACAAATCTTAACCAAAATCGAAGTCAAAAGCAGCAGAAGAGCATCTCAGCTGCCCGCTAGGAAGGAACTGAGCAAGCGGACGATTCGCTTTCGTTCCCTGCTCCGGATCAAACGGACGATGGCGGCAGGTCAGGTCAAGACGGAAATGCAGGACGAAGGCCCCCAGGCCACGGCGCCGGCGCCGGCGCCGGAGGAGCTCAGGAACCTCAAGCTCCCCGCTGAAGGCGGCGTCACCCTGGCCCTGCTCTCCCCCACCTCCGCGTCGAGGGCCAAGGCCGACGCCGGATCTTCGTCCATGGTCCTCCCTCTGTCTCTCTCTGCCGAAACGAAAGGAGAAAATGAATGTTCTCCTTTCTGGGTCGTCGTTCTTGTTTCTTTCCCTGTTTTAGCTTGTTGGGTTTGATTGAGCCAGGACTTGGGTTTTGGTGGAAATTTTTTTGGGTTGCCAGGTCAGAGTGAGGAGGAGGAAAGGCACGATTCTCAAGATCAAGATGAAGGACTCGGGATCTCAGGTTGGTTTTGTGTTGCCTAGGAGAATGCTGGTTCTGTCTTGAAATTATTGAGGCTCTTTGTTGCATTCGGTTGCTATTGAAGTGGTTGTTAGGTGCCAATTCAAGAATCCTTTCTCTTTTTATGTGTGTTTCTGGTCCGGCTTACGACATATGGCTTGAGGTTATTTACTTGGACTTTGAAAAGATTGTCCTGTGATAATGAGGTTTACTCATTGTTTGCTTTGTTGGAATGATGAAATGTTTTGATTTGGATCCTCCGTGTGGTTCCAACGTTTTGTTCAACTAAACAAAAGCAATACTCTTTGTTTTCCCTGCTAAGTAAACAGGAGCGAATTTTTGGTACTAAAGAGTCGAGAGATCGAGTTTATGGATTAGTTCCTGCAGTTTCTTTCTTTTGGGCTTGTGAGTGGAGTGCCTGTGTCTTGTTTAGGGATTGAATATCACCTAAATTGATCTAGCTACGCTTCCGGCTCGCATTTATCTGATCTAGGACAGGGTTTCTAAATGTCTATAAGTTATCTGAAGAAGAATTGAGCATGTTAGGATTAATGTTCGGGCTACTGGTTCTTCAGCTCCCGACCTAAGTGTAAGAACTGTGCTCCATACAAAGTGGAATTTGAAATTTTTGCCTTTATCTATCTACAGCCTAACCTTCAGCACTTTTGGGCAGTTGCGCATTTCACTGTTGCTTTGCCCTTTATGTTTTTAAGCCCCAGTTGCTTCTTTGCTTTTGGGTTGTCTGATGTTATTGACAACCTCCATTTTACTTCAAATATGTGATTGCAAGAATGTGCAATCATGCTCTTTATCATATAGTAGACTTCAAGTTGCTTGGATTGAGTCGTGCTGTTTACGAGTTTGCTGTTCTTACTTATAGGTGGTGTCCGATCGTTCCCGCAAATCTCTAAGGTCAGTAAAGCATCTTAATTTTATACAAAATTTCTCCTAATTTCTGGTTGTATCTTGTAAATTACCAAGTGACAAATGTGGACTCGGATTGATTTGAAGCTTTAAGAAAAGTAAGACTGCACTTGATGGGATGCTTGATCCTGGTGAAGTTAAATCCGGTGCAATGGTTCGGGCGGAAGAAGTTCAGTCAAACTTAGAACCCACATATCCTAGCTTCATCAAAGCTTTGGTCCGATCCCATGTGGGCAGTTGCTTTTGGATGGTACTGTAAAAAATGCTGAAGATTTGATTTGCATTTAATTTTGTGAAACTAAAAATTGAAACACTGAAATTTCTTCTCTGTGGAAAAGGGGCTTCCTGGGGTATTCTGCAGGGCTCACTTGCCAAATAAAGACACTACCATCGTTCTTGAAGATGAATATGGGAAGCAGTACGAAATGAAGTACATTGCTCATAAGACCGGGCTGAGTGCTGGTTGGAGGCAGTTCTCTGTTGGACACAATTTGCTTGAGGGAGATGTTCTGGTTTTCCAGCTAGTTGAGCCTAACAAATTTAAGGTAATCACTTAATTGATCTCAACTGTTTTCTTGATCGTATTAATTGAATTTAATTAAATCTGTATAGTAGTAGTGCCAAACAGTGTTTCCTTAAGCAGCGATGCAGAGTGAACTTTGTTCGTGCATCTGAGTTTATGCAGCATGTATCTTCTGTTGAAAGATCCATTAGTATGAGGATCAAAATAAGTTTATGAGGAGTTCAAAATAAATCTGTATTTACCAAACAGTGTTTTTAAGCAGTGATGCAGAGTGAAGTTAAATGCAGCATGTATCTTCTGTTGAAAGAAATATTCAAAATATCCTTGCAGTGATGACATCACATTGGGTCGTCACTTCCTTCTAAGTTCATTGAGGGTGAAGGATTAAGTTATTGGATAAAACTGCCTACCTGAGGATGCACCTTGGTACCCAAACTATGAATGGACGACTTAAGATTTTAGCATGATATCATTCTATCCTGATATAATGCTTTCTCAAGTTTAGGTTGATTTTACCCGGACACAATTACCACTTGTCTCACATGGTGTATTACACGCACATAATTAAGATTCACATGGGGTAAATAGGGGATTACATGAAGCTGAAGTGGAGTTGGATAGTAGCATTTTGTGGTACGGAATCAACAATTAAAAAAATTATGAGGATATCTAGATCCAACTAAACAAAAACTAACGATCTGTAGTATAACATGGTTTATTGTGGAACTAGTCACAATTCATGTGAAATATGTCGGTGAAGCAAACATCAACTAAAAGCAGCATTTCTCTCTGTTTCTTGTTAGTCGCAGTTTTTGGCTTTTGAGTTCAAGGGAAATAGAAGTAGGTAGCTAAAACATTTTCTAGGGGCAAAATAGAAAGTTACACCACATAAAAAAAGTCATGTTTTTGAGTTTTCTAAACTTTTTCATGCAAAGATGAATAAACTAGTGGTAGGTTCAGTTGACTCATCATTCTGTTAGAGAGACCAAAGAGTATGCTGTCCCAAGATTACAAGGCCTAAAGAGGTAGTGTCTTGATGAAGCCTAGCAAAAAGCAGTTGATAGAAGAGCAGAAAATTGTACAATCAAACAGCGACTCTGTTAAAATGTGCAACCTAAAAGTATAAGCCAATAGGTGGAGGAAGTCAGCATAAATATAAGGCCCATATAGACCTTGTAGACAAGCAATGTGTGATACTTTAACACCTAAATAACTAGTGGTTGATTATGGCATTAAGATTTCCAAGGTTTAGCCAAGGCTTAGCTCAGGACCCCAGGTCAAAAGACATATTGTCTTAATGTCACCACCAAAATAAGAATGAGTGGTCTCACCTAGTCAAAAAAGGAGGGAAAAAAATGATGACAATACGTCCCGTCGATTAGACTGGCAATAATTTGGTGCTACCGAGTATTGGGTATGGCGGTAAAGGCTAAGAGTTTCTCCAGCTTGGTGTAAATTTGCCTGGAATTTAACTATGACTTGGTATGCATCTAGGTTGCTTATAACTAACTACTTGGAAGCAATTGACACAGAGGATAACTACTGAGTTGGAAATTATAAACTAGTCCTAATAAGAGAATGATGACTATAGGATTTGATATACAAAAAGGTAATCAGTTTGTTGAAAGGAGTTTTGGTTAGATAACTGATGGAGACAAATTGTAAAGATTATAATCTGATCGTTGATGGCTAAATGATGGCAGTTTATGCTATGATTTGGTAAGTTTTGAACAAAGTCTCAGATCACAAGGAAAAGAGGAGATATTTTATAATTAGGCTGCATCTAGCACCTTAAAGTTTTAGACCATACTGTTGTTTGAAACTTGATTTATCGAACCTGGGCAAGTTCAACCTATAAACTGGTGGAAAGGCATAATTTAGGAGCCATCCCTGTATTATTGCAACAGGGAGAGTGGAATTCAATTCTTTAACCTTCCAGGTTAGCGCTGTTCTTGCACTCAAAAGGACAAAGCATACTCAAAGAGTGGTTTATCCATCTCTGATTCACTAGACTATAGTGCAGATTGAGTCCTAAAGGATAAGTTTATACTGCTGGAATCTGAATGAAGCTTCCTTTTTCCCCTCTTCTTTCCCGGTGAATTTGAAAGGATTTTGGATAGATAAGGGTTGCTTATAATGACTTTAAGCATTAAATTAAGTAGAATTATGATTGAGTTGCAATTTTGTGTGAGGAATTTATGCTACACGCTATGTCAGTTCTTCATTTGTTGCTTTTTGTTTCTTAAATTTTCGAAAACATAATCTGAAAAGTTCCAGCTATGCTAATCTTGTAAGCATAATAGAAGATGGGATGGCAATAGCAGAAACTGACATTGGTCAGGAAGAGCAGTAGTTATCCAGTTCTGGAGGATACACTTCTTAAGAAAAGTTACACTTGGAATCTCAGAAAGGTTTTCTCTTGACACAACAGATAGATGGAATATATTGGAGAAAATAGTGACCAGATCACTTAAGGCTGCTTTGGTGGTAAAGACTACCATTTTGAAAGCTTACTGCATTTTGAAAGCTTGAGCCTGTAGATGGCTTCTACCTCAGTTGGGCAGGGTGTATTAACTGCCCCTAACTCATGCTGTCATCTAGTATACAATTATATAACATTGAAAGTAGTTATTGTCTTTGTTTGAATGATAAAATTGAGATCAATAGATGATGTTACGCTATCATTTATGATAAGCTTAGCATAATAAGCTTAGCATAATCTGCTTCTCCTATTGGATGAACTTATATAAACAAATTTGAGTGCTTGAATGGAAACTCATTTATCATCTGCGTATCTGTTTGCCACCCTAATTTCATTATGGTTCTGCAGGTTTACATAATAAAGGCAGGCAATCTTGCTGAAGTTGATGGCGCACTTGGCCTTCTAAATCTGGATGCCCCTTCCAAAAAGGCTGAAGCAGGCAAGCATTTTCCTTTATTTGTTCCTTCATCCGTCTGCGACTTTTGGAAGTCTTTGCTTATTTTTTTGTTTCCTAAACATACTTTGCTGTTGCTACTATGAATGTACAGAAGATGGCACCAACCATGAAGCATCAGCTAGACAACCAAGAAGGAGGCGTGGAAGTTCGCTGCCGTTAGCCATTGTGCAGAAAAGAAGAAAGAAGTCGGACCAGCGAAAGTCAACTCCTAACCCAGAATGTTTAGTGGAGCAATCGGAAAATGATAGTGAAGGCGTTAATTCAGAAGTCTTAGAAGGTTTCAAGTTGTCTCTGCCGGATGTCCAGTTTAAGGATGTTGACAGTTTCTCCAACTTCCACATTGTGATAGACGGGATGGTTGTCAATTCAGAGCTCTCTGAAGACATCCTGAGGAAGTACTATGAGCTCTGCCGCAGTCAGAATGTGTTTCTCCACGAGAATCTCCTCAAGGGCATGAACTATAAACTTATTGTCGGCACTATATGTGAAACCGTCCATGTGGCTGATGCAGTGAGGGCTTGCAAGATCACTACCACTCGAGAAGAGTTTGAGACTTGGGACAAGACCTTGAAGGCCTTCAAAATCCTGGGCATGAATGTTGGGTTCGTGCGTGCTCGGCTGAAACAGCTTGTGGGGCTCGCTTTTGAGTCAGAGATGGCTATGGAGACACAAAGGTACGTTGAATCCAAGAGAAATCGGGACTGTGCGGATGAAGAGATTAGCAATCTAGAGGCAAGGCTCCTGGAATTGAAGGAAGAGAATCGAAGAGCCAGTACAGAAATTGAGTGCCTGAAGCCAAAAGTCGAGAGCTATGAACTGAAATTCCAGGAAGAAGTGACTGCCCCATGGTAATGACTCCCATGTCTCGTCCTGCGTTTCTTGTTCTCTGTGGTTGTCTTATGTACCATGCTTGTACATCCACCGATTAAAAATGTAGGTGTAGGCCTTCATTATCAATCTAGGAAACATACTTGAGTGAATGTCTAGGGAACTCTTGTTAATGTAGGTTAGACTCTCTCTCTCTCTCTCTCTCTCTCAGGCTTTCTAAGCTGGATTAACAGAAAAATAGTAGCTAAAACGTGCGATCGACGTGAATATGCTCCATTCACTCAATCAACCAGCTCGGCTCTCATGCTGGCCCAAACATGATTAGGTCATTGTCGGCTAGGTAAAGACGACAAGCGTGGGAGGTCCGAGCGCTTGCAGAATCTGAACCTGACATCTCAATTTCAGAAAGCCTGGATAACTTTTAGAACTATCGAACCATGTTGCAGTGCAAACTCCTCAAAGCTGTCCATGTGACATGACCATTGACTTCAGCGGCTCATGTACCACTTGCAGAGGGATATCAATGCAAACCATCTACAGAGATTTCTTCAGGGCCGCGACGCATTGAATTCCAAGGTTGGCTCGTGAGGCGGTGGGCTGTCAAATGGACATGCTTGCGCATCTGCAATGCAAACAATCTGGGCTCGTCAAGTACAACATTTAATCTTGTACTATCATGGCCATCTTTACAGAGGGGGCTACTATGCAACTTTTATTGCGAAGAGGAGATTCTCGCACACGTTATCTTGTTAGTTCTTTTATGTGTGACGTGCATAATGCACGCTACTTACGCATGTAAAGTGCCCATCAAAATGCATGAATAAGATCAGCGTTCTTGAGTAAGACATGACTATCCTACATATTGGTGCTGGGAATGATCCGTTCCAAGATGGGCCAGTTCTCATCCTAAAACCAGGAATTGGAGCAGGCCAGGTCAGTTCATGAATCATGGAATTGGGAACCGATCCTATCTATATAGGAATTGGACCAGACTGGGTTGGCTCGTGGCTCATGAAATTGGGAACCAATCCTATCCACTGGGGAATTGGGTCAGTTGGCTGTAATTTTTTCTTTTTATTGTTTATTCTCTAATACATGCACAAATTTTTGTAACTCTGACCAGTCACACGTGACCATAAGTTACTAGAGACCATCAAACAGAGCCTCTTTCTTGGTCAACAAAGCAAGCACTTATGCAGATAGCAATCATCTATCCTTTAGTTAATTGTTAAGCCAATTCTCCAGCATAACTTGTGTAAACTGTATCTCGACTTTGACAATGTATTCAACTTGGGAAAACTTAGAATCCACCAAAAAGAAGTATAGATAAATCTGAACCAGTGAGAAAGACTAAACCAAGGTTAATATTGTTCCATTGATGCGGTTCCCACTGGTTCCAAATTTTGGAAACCGGGAACAGCCTAAAAGCAATCGGTCTGATCTGGTTTTTTATTGAACTGGGGTGTGCTCACCCCTAGTTGATGCATACATAGATGCAACTCGTTACAACATTTTGCTTTATTGAGTTTTTTTATTTTTTTTTTTTAATATAACTTGCAAAAAAATAACTAATTATTTCTGCTTTTTGGTGCTTACTTCCTGGGTGGCATTAGGCGGATAAGGGTAATGGTTGTTGCAAGGCCTAACCTAGCTCGGTGGACATATATTTTGGGTAAATGGGTTCAAACGTCACAGTGGATTCGTTAGCAAAGTCCCAATGCAGGCAACCCTCTTAACCTTTATTAACCCATGTCCTTATGACATGGCTGCTTGTCTGACTCGCGTCATCTTCACAGGTAACGAACTATCATAGTTCGATTCATATACCGATGTGTAGAAACACAATGATCGCCATGTAGAAAAATCTTGTTCTATAGTCATTTCATGTAATATCTCAAGTTCTACATTGGATGGGAAAGACCTACTTGTGTGATTCCAAGCACACCCAAACCTAAATGGTGATTACCTTGTATGGTTATTGAAAGTGCTCATTTTAGGAGCTTGACCACATGAAACATGTTGGAAATTGAATTGTTATTTGTCCCCATCATCCATGACACACCGCATCGCGCTTGTAACTAATGTCACCTTCAAATTTGCATCGAACATCAGGGCAAACCGCCGTATTCGCTCCTGAAATCTTGGAGCAAGAGGAAGTTTTCGTTCCCGTCCTGCCTATCTGCACCAGAACACAACCAAGCTTGAACAAGCTCCCCCGAAACGTTTTTCCACGACAGTGCTTTTGATTATTAGTGATGGTGCGATGCAAACATTAACTTTTATTACATTGGATACTTTTAGACCAATAAAAACGACGTGGCACCTCTTGCATCTTTGAATGCACTAAATCTACATCATGCCTTCATAATGGAAACAGTCTTTTTTAATATGCATTTCTCCCTCCATCCGTATTGAACTGTACTGCACTCGAAGCATCCTAGTAGCAGCGACCCGCGACAATAAATAGCCGTGCCCCCCCACATTTTAATATTGAGAACACTTGCATTTGACCATGCAAGCCTGGTCTCTCTGACCGCTCTGACCAACCCCACCCCAATTTTATGCTTAGCTGTCTTTATTGATTGTCTGGAAAATAGGGGGAAAAACACACAAAAAAAGAAGCAGAAAATCAAATCGAATCGAATTCACGCGCGATATCTGATCTTCTCCTCCTCCATCAATTCACCAATTTTTCCCATTCCAATGCCTCTTTTCTTCCTTGGTTTTATCTTTTCTTGAAATTTCATTGTTGGCAAAAATATGTAAAAAAAAGGAAGAAAAAAACTTTGGAAAGCCAGCTTGCAGCGAACAGGTTCTTACGTAAAAAGAGACGGCCACGAACCCGGACCTGAACCATCGGAGTCTTCTTGCAATTTTACGTAAAAAGTTCACTTTACGCTACTAAAAAAAGAAAAGGTGAAAAGGGCCATTTCTTGGAAATGTGATCTAGGGTATGCAATAAATTATCTTCTTAGAGATGCTAGATGCTACTACACTTTCTGTAAAAAATATTATGCCGAGGACAAGACGTGGACACTGTTCGGTTGCGCGTGCGCATGGTTTGATTCTCTCTTCTTCTTTATGGGTGGTCTGGTCTGCGAGCTGCTTGCTATTGAATATTTCATCCAACATTATGTCTGTGCTTTATACATGTCTTTCGTTACTAATTTTCCCACGAGAATGCATCCGGGTCAAACATATAAAGATGGGTCAAGACCTCCAAACTATAAGATAATATTATACAAAGAACAGCCAGACCGAAGCAGAAATAAGAAAACAGCAAGATGCCAAGAAAAGGACAACACAATATCAAGATTCGACTAGAAGCAGCTGAAACGGAAACCAACCCCACTGAACACACAAGTCTGTTTGTCTCTAAATCTTGGATGTGACCACCCGTAATGTTCATCCGCCAAAAAAAAAAAAAAAAAAAAAAAAAGAAGGAAATATAAAAGAAAAAGAAATTTAGCAAGAATCCAATCCTCCCCTCGGTACTCTACAAATTCAAGAAACTTCAAGCGAATCTCCCTACTGTAAGCTACATCTCCATCTCCTCGTCCATGCAACCATTCGACCCTCCCTCGCTCGTCATTTCCTGCAAGAGATCCATAAGGCAATGTCAAAAGGGGGAAAAGATGAAAAACGAAATGAACAGAACCAGTTTTTTGTCTACATTGAATGCTCGGTGAAAAACGTCATATCAATCTCAAGGTATCGATTTTATAAACCTAGCTTGGACTTCTTGATATCTTTACCTGTGAAGTCTTGCCGTGATAATGCATGCTATCAGGAACTACTCCGAAACCAGCAGTCCTCTTACTACTATCGCAAGAAGCCTCGCACGACTTATCAGCTTTCCTGGACCCGATGTGGCTCTTCCTCAAACCCAAGAACCCCTTCCATCTCCCTGACCCCTTTGGAGGCCTACGGGATGCGCTGCAGCCACTGTCGTCATCGCCCGCGAGGAGCTCTTCCCTCAGTGTGGTGGTGCCCTTCCCCGCGGTTGGTTTCTCCTTGAACGGAAGAAGCTTGCCCTTGCTGAAGAGCTCGTCGGCGCTCATCATCGAGTAGCTCGAGACGGAGAATTCGAAGTCGGACGAGGCCGGGGCCTCGCCAGCGGCGGCAGACCTCCGCTCCTGCCTCGCCGCGCACTGCGACTCAACGAAGTCATTGGAGAAGGAGATCCTAGGGCCTACTAGGTGGTGGTGGTGGTTATTGTTGTGCGGATCGGAGTTGTGCATGACTCTTCGTGCATGCCAATGCCATATGATGTGGGGGGAGAGCCTCAGCGGGACATGGGGTGGGATGCGAACGAGAGGATAATGATTGACAAAAACAACATATGGAATTGAAGGCAGACAGAGCACCCTCCCAAACACAATTACTTTCCAAGGGACCCTCTCGAACTGTTGCAACCTACCGAAGTAGATGTCTATATTTATATCGGAGGGAGAGTGTGGGGGGAAGGAGAAGGTTTTGGTTTTGGAGTGGTGCTCGATGTAACCTTTTCCCCCCTTCATTCTTTATATTCTTTAACTTATGTTTTCGATTTTTTTTTTTGGAGGTCTGGGGGAGGAACGGGCTTGTGTACGTGGGTTAGGGTACGATCGCATCGAGAAAAGACGATGGTGTTTATTGGTCGTCACGGACTCAGGCTATGGTCCGAATAACGCGTGCCCAATGCGGTAAGTGAGATATTTTATGTGCTCTGAGTTTATTCGGTTATTTAAATTGGACAAGAGATGCATCGCATGCAGGCATGTCATGCGAGATGTGATGTTTTGTCATGGCATGGGCTTTTATGTTCAAAGGGTGGTCAATGGGCATTCAAACACTATCCCAAAAGAATCAACCTTTTTGTTCTGTTGCTTTTGTGTTTGTATCCGAGCTACTTGGGAGTATCCGGCTGCCCTTTTTCACAGCAAGAAAGCATCTTCGTCGGAAGACCCTGGATTAGATATAATATATATATATATGTGTGTGTGTGTGTGTGTGTGTGTGTATTTCCATAGGTCATTTTCCTTTTTCAATTTCAAAATGTACTGTACTCCTCTAAATATAAGGGATGAATTTACATATTGATTTTATCCCTTTAGATGATTGATACATCAAAAAAAAAAAAAAAAAAAAAAAAAACTAGCATTACGCTTTTCAATTTCGATTCTGGTTGATGGACTCTTTATATTCAAGTTAAGCGTTCAAATAAGAATCTCAATTCCTTCATGTACATTTTCAACATCTAAAATTCTTATTACATTTCCTTCCGCTTTTATACCGCTGATTTCTCCATTTTATCGTACTAAACACTCTCTTTATAATCAAATTAAGATTCCTAGCATTTCCATTTCTATCTTAAGTTCTACAACTTGCCCAGTCAGAGATACATATGTTTTCTGTCTGTCCCGTATTAGGTCTCGTCTTTTGATGTAATAATTAATATAACTAAGATGCGGTTGAGGATCCGCCTGAGAAATTCGCTGTCTATCTTGAGTTTTGTGTTTGACATTTGAATACTACCTCTGGGTTGCTTTAGGTATTAAATACACAAAGGTCATTATATGCATATATAAATACAGTTCACGTGAGATGGGATGGCGCATCTACAAAGTAAGTAGATATGCACGGCACCAGTTGATAGTGGCCTTTCACATATTGCAACCAAAATGTCTAGGTTTGAACACGAGGTGTACTGCTTAGAAGTTGTTGTAATTGGAAGAAAGAAGTTAACTAGTAACAGTACTGAGCTGCTTGTTCAAATGGTACTTTTGTACGTTGAGCCAACTCAGGGATTGAGTTTGAATCTCCATACAAGAGGAAATTTGCAGCACTAAGTCTTAAACCTTTTGTGTGGTTTAATTAAGTCCTTAATTTGTATAAAAATGCAATTAAGTGATGAATTACCTAGAAAATGAAATTTGAGGACAACATATAAGGACTTTTCAAGAGACATATCGGCAAATTTAGGTACTATTCATAAAAAGGATTTTATTGCACTTTTTTCAAAAAAGGTTTAGGGTTTTATTAAATGAATTGAAAAGTTTAGAACTTGATGGCATCTCACACACAAGACTTAGGACTTCCTGTACAATTCCCCCCTCTATCCTGACACAATCTTGAAAAGTCTCATACACTTAATTGTTAGGATGATAATTAATTCTTGAGACACATGCATGTTTTTCGTAGAGTTGCATGGTTAAACTGCAAATCCAAACAAAGTTTTGTCCTATTTATTACATTGTAGGCGAAAATGCTTCATGAGAATGTTCCAAGAAAAAAACTACTGGTTTCCAATAACATCAAAGAAATATGTGATGTAGATTTGCGATATTGACATTTATAGAAGGTAGAAAGGCTGGTGACAATGTATTGCTTACCCATGAAGTTGCTAAGGGTTATCACGTGAAAAATGTCACTGCTAGATGGTCTAGCAAGATTGATATCACAAGGGCATTCGACTCTGTCAAATGGAAGCTCCTGCTTAATCTTCTTACGGCTATAAATATTCCTCCTCAGTTCTTGAAGTGGGTAGAGCAGCGTATTACTACTCCTTGATTCTCTGTAATATGAATGGGGAGCTTGCTGGTTATTTCAAGAGGCAAAAAGGTCTCAGACTAGGGATCCTTTATCTGTCTTACCTATTTGTAATGACAATGGAGGTTCTTAATAGGTTTCTAAATGTGGCTGCAGATAAAGGTATCTCAAAAATCATCCAATGTGTAAGAGGATTTAGCTCCACATCTTTGTTTTGGGGGCGATCTTATGATCTTTCTAAATGGTGATAGGCACTCCTTTGCAACAGTTCTCTCTATCTTCGAGCAGTTTTATTGTTTGCCGAGTTGAAGCTAAATCCACAAAAGACTGAACTCATTTCATTTGGGATTTGCGGTGACATCTATTTCAAGCTTGATTTTCTCCCAGTCAGGTACTTGGGGCTAACCTTGATCCCTGGTTGGCTTAAAAATGGTGATTCTAGGCCTTTATCTGACTAAATTCTGCACAGGCTGGCATTGGACAACAAAGAAGCATTTATATGCGGGGAGATTGCACCTTATCAGTACCAGTGTCCTTAGTTTTGTTAACTACTGATGTTGTATCTATATATTGCCCAAGACAGTGATCAAACATATTGAGCAAAGGTATGCTGCAATTTTATGGAAGGGCTTTATTGATGCTGCAAGAGGGCCAAATTCCTTGGAGTGAAGTTTGCTTCCCAAAGAAAGAGGGGGTGGGTTTCAGGAAAATTTTGGTATGGAATATTCTGTGATGTTGAGGAATAAATGGAATTTCTTAAAGCTGGTTTTTTATGGGTTGCTTGGATTGACAAAAAAAACCCAAAGGAAGGAGTTTCTAGTCTCTCTCTCTCTCTCTCTCTCTCTCTAATTGGAGACTTCCTATTGCTGGAAGAGTTTCTGAGAATGAGGGAGAGTGATAGAAACGTTCACAATTGTACAAGATTCTCTGGATGTTGAGTACTGTCTTTGGCTATATTATTAACGATATGAGATTGAGTTTCAGTGGTGGCAAAGCTGTCAAGGCAAAGATCCAGCTCTGTTATAGGCAGCTGTGTGATACCTGGGGCTCAGTTTTGTAGTGTTTTTCCTTCTGAATTGCTGTGCTGGGTCAGACGTTATAAGTTGGTACCTCATGGTCTAGCATGAGGACATGCCATCTACTTCTCCTAACAAGAGGGTTGGCTACTACTCTTTTATTAGAATGCTTCCTCATTCACACAAACTCATATTTATTAAATGAAGAAAGTTGATGGCTGAATGTAATAAGTCAAGACGTTTATTTATTTTGATTTGTTTGTGTTAGGAGGTCGGACACAATAAATGGAGATTTTATAGGATTGCATCCTCAGGGAAAATTGTAGTAGATTCCCACCCTGGAAATAAAAACCCTACTCAGCTTCGAAGAAAATGTAAAGGGCTTTCATTGTGCATGCATTGCATGTAACATTCTCATTTACACAAACTCTTTAAATTATTGCAGAGTATGTACTTGATTCTAAAGAAATTGGTTCCTATCCTATAATAACCTTTAAAAAAATCCACGGAATTCATTCAGACTCAACATGTACAAAATAAAACGATAGTCATAGCCGGGAGAGACATGAAAATCTACTCTCCATCGTTTTCTTTTGGTTCTTTTGCAAAACGGGGTGGCACAATCTGCCCAGAAACAAGGAAAGAAAGTTCACAACTCTTTGTTTTTTCCCCTTCGGCGAGACACAAGTGCTTTGTTTTCTAGCTGTAATTTTCCACAGAGAGAGAGAGAGAGAGAGAGAGAGAGAGAGAGAGAGAGAGGAAGAGTGGCAGAATCCAGAGAGGATGGGGCATGCATTAGAGTTTCGTTGACCGGGAAAAAAGTTTGACTTGTAAGTAATTGGCAGAGAAGTGAGCTGGCGATGCAGGGCCATAAAGTCACGTGATCACGCAGGAGATTACTGCAGTTGTAAGAAATGAGAATTTCCAAATTACTGCAACCGCACGCTTCCGCTACTGATGAATTGCTAGCCTCCCTGTAATAATAAAACGTTCACGTTTGTTAAAACACACCTAAACATTAGTGTTGCCTCAGTCAGATCTCCATGATCATCTGCAAACTATAGCAATAACTTTCATGACTGCTCGCATTGCCTCCCTCCCTTATTAAGTTCCTAAGTAGCTCTTGACGTCTTTGATCAATCCGACGATGTTTCACTCCTCGATCAACCCCATGATGTTCACCATGCAAATTCATCAACGTTCTACTACATTTTTCTTCTTCCTTGCAGCGCCATATTTGGGCTGTGCTTGGCTGGCCATCATGAAGTCTCTAGAGAAGAACCCCCCGGCCAAAAGACTAAGTTATTACTAGCTACTAGCTAGCGCTTTCCTTGTCTTCCCTATAATGTTCAAAATACATATAAACATATATGTATACACACACACACACACACACACACACACACACACACACACATGTAATTATCTGTTTTAGGGTCAGAAAGGCAGGATAAGAGATTGCAAGATCCAAATTCTTGCCTCTTCCTAAAATGGGAACTTGTATTGATTGTCTTTGTCGGGTGGAAAGTACCTCATATAAAATACTCATTTGTATTCGTTACCTGTATTTCATTTTAGTGCCTTACTAGCCTAAGAGAATCTAAGCTGTCAAGAAAATTAAAAAAAAAAAAGTGAAATTTAATACTTGATAATAATTTATTTGCAGACTTAAATTGTACGTTTTAGGAAATGAATTTAGATATATGTAGTAGGATGAAAGAGTTATAATTTTTAATTTTAAATATAAGGAATTTTTGCAATGCCATTAAGTTTATATTGGCGATTTTAAAGTTTGTCTGTTGCATAACAAGAAAGTACTATTGAGAAAGCGATAGAGATATGGCGTTCGATGGAAAATCTCTGAAGCCATGTGAAGCATGCTGACACTGCTCACATGGTCAAAACTTTTTTTCTATTGGTCAACCAAATGGGGACGCGAAACGTGGTAACACCTCGTAATTTGGCCGTATATCATATTATCATGGACGTGGACCGGTCGAAAGGACTGAACTTTTCCTTTCTTATTACATTTTTTCTATATATTGATTTTTTTAATTAATAAGCTCGTGCGGTTATCAATAGTGCCATAAAACACTCCGCAGTCTCCATGGATCAATTATATTAAGCTCTCTGACATATTTAAATTGTTAGATATAATTAAGATAATTCTCTAAAATATTTTCCTATATTAGAGATAATAAGAATACTTCTATCTTTGTATTTTTCAAGATCGCATATATTATTTTGATTGTACATATTTTGATTGATGTATATTAGTTTAGATAATCATCTCTTCTTCTTTTTTTTTTGTATTTTTTTTAAGGAACAAGGGAATGTTAGAAATATATTGCTCGATTCTCTAATCTTGCTTCTTGTCATTTTTTTTCCCAATAAATCATAATATACTCTAATCAATGGTAGATTGTACTATTGCGCATAGTCTGCAGAGCCCTGTCATCTAGAGAAGCGCCATCGAGTTACTATTTCATCAACAAAGCCAGCGGCATTAGCCACTTGCTGTTTCCCTCTGATTCTTAGCTTGGTTAATACGGCACTAGCTGCATAAGCGGGGTCATTAGTAACTGTTTTGAAAGCAAAGCCAACCATATCAGCTATTTACTATTAGGACGACAAATGCATTAGTCGTGTTCAAGCACTTACTGTTTTAGTCAAAAATGCCAACCGCTATTTTTCCTCTGATTCATGACTTCCGTTGCTCATGTCGGAGAGTAGACAAATTTGTTGCCCACGGAAGAGCCAAATCTTGAAATTTATAGTCTAGACATTTTCTCAGATCTTGTTTTATCCAAAATTAGGCTAATTAAATTACATTAAATTTGAGAGAGGATGTTAGAGATAATTAGAATATTTCTAGAATATTTTCCCATATTATAAATTATTTGAATATTTCTATTGAGTTCCTATATCTCTCAAAATAGGTAATTTTGACCTTTGTACATTACTGACAAAGAAAAAAAAATTGTTTACCAAAAAAAAAGACAGAAAATTTTTTGTAATACAATCAAGGATTTCATATTTATATAAAGGAAGATGATTGAAAAAATGCATAATAAAGGATTGGGAATAATTTGGGGTAGAGGGGTTAGGAGGTGGAGAAGGCTTAATAAGGGTTCTCTTTTTTTTTTTCCTTGACCCAATTAATGATAAAATTCTATATATAGGCTCAAAGGACCATCATTTTCTCAAATAAGAATTTGAAGTAGAACTTATTCTAAATATAAACTTAAAGTACCGTCATTTTCTTAAATAAGAGCTTGAAGTAAATATTGTTTTAAGTAAAGATTTGAAGTGGCCATGTCGATCTCAAAGAATGGCTTGACTTGAATCAAAGGCATTTTAGTCCTATGCTTTTTTTTTTTTTTTTGCTTTTTCTTTACAAAAAAACTCAAAAAAAGAACAAAAGAAAAAAACTAAAATTTAAAAAGAAAAAAATCCAAACGGGAGGGATGGCAACCCTTCCTTGCTTGTGGCTACCACCCCCATCACTAGTGGGGCGTTGGCCATGATCAACAAGTTTGCCACTATGACCCTCCCTCGGATTTAGGCGAGGGTTGTTGACCTTGAGAGAGGGCTGACGACCCTTGCCCAAATCAAGGAGAGGTTTGTGGCCCTCACCTCTGGCCGATGACCTACTATACTGATAGGGCGATGGCCATATGTAGGTGACACGGCCCACGGACGGAGCATGATCCAAGACCGTTCGTGATCGGCCGTTTCACACACAAAGGGCTACCCAAGATAGGCCCACGGTCGACCCACAACCAGCCCATGAGCAGAAGGAGCAAAAGGCCCATGCACAACCCATGAACGACCCAAGAACGATGTTCGAGCAACCCGTGATGATTCGATTGATCATGTGTCAAACGGACCTGCAACCCCGATCTTGCTTCTGACACATGCCCATGGTCTGCCCAAGGCCTGACGCATGTGACCCATGGACTTCCCAAGGGCCTACCGTGCGCAGCCCATCGAGTAGCCTTCAAGTAGCCTTGTAATGATTATAGGGATTTGAAATAGACCATTGAATCGGAGAGAACATCAACGGTTAAGATGAGACCTGTCTTTGTATAAATAGGGATCCCTCTCCCTCATGTAATCAGTTTCATTCACAAGTGAATATACACTCTTTTGCCCATCCAACTCTTGTGTTCGAGCGTGTGTATATGTAGGCTGACTTGGGATTACCGATCCTAAGGCCGCGCGATGTTTGATCGACCAAAATTGATCGACCTATGACAAGTGGTATTAGAGCCATCGTTCCAAGCACAATGGCCAATCCTCATGCTGATGCTTTGGTCGTTCAAGGCGATGCCCGAGAAGACCGTGGGCGTCCAACCGAGAAGGTCACCCGGTCAAAGAAGGCCCGTGCTACCTTGTGTTCAAGGGATCCGAAGGGAGACCTAGAGAACCATATAACGGTCCTAGAGGAGACCATCACGGACGTCCATGCATTGATGGACGAACTGCACTAGGCCGTCAAAGGAACGGAAGTCGGTAGGGAGGAGTTCTTGGCTAAAGTGCAAGAGCTCCAAGTCGGCATGGGAGAGCTCTATGTCAAGGTGCAAGAATCCTTCATGCACAAGCTGCAACATCAGGATGAGACTTGGGAGGCCGTGATGGCGGCCATACGTGTAGAAATGGTGGAGATGAAGGGCAAGCTCGCTAAGCTTAAAGCAGCACGCGTGAAAGGGGTGATCACCGTGCAGTCTTGTGCCGATGCACCAAAGCTAAATGAATTCAAGGGCTCCGGGTGGCAAAAGACTTGGATAACTTCCTATAGTACATGGAACGATATTTCCAGACTATGGGAACAACCAACGAAGTGATCCGAGTGAACACCGCAGTCATGTATTTATTTGATGATGCACTGCTATGGTGGAGATGTCGATCGGATGGTAGGAATGGTGACCCTATCACGACTTGGGCTCGGTTCGTCAAGGAATTTCGGCGGACCTTCTACCCCGCTTATGCGGAGGAGGAAGCCCGCGAAGAACTCAAGCGCCTAGAGCAAAAAGGCGGAGTTGTGATTATGTGAAGCGGTTCTCAGAGTTGTTGCTCCAAATCCCGTCCATAACTGAGACAGAAACATTCCACTAGTTCATGAGTGGACTCAAACCTAGGTCAAACAGGAGCTCAAACGGTGCAATGCAACGGACCTCTCAACGGCTACTTCCATGGCCGAGTCCCTTATGGAGTATAGACCGGCCTTCACCGTCAAGCATGACCTTCAACCGAGGGAAAAGGCCACTAGTGGGGGAGATCGAGGCCGGTTCCCTCATCCGAATACTAGCAGACCGCCTCCGGTCTCTCATAGGAATCAACCGAGTCAAGCCACGAAGGATAGCAACACAAGAACGCACATACAAGTGCTTCTTTTGTGACGGTCCCCATATGGCTCGGGATTGCCCGAAGAAAGGAAAGTTGGCGGCCTTGTGCAAGGAGGACAAGCGCGGGAGGAGGTGTGGTTGGGATCGTTGCGGATCCTTGGGGTGATCAAGGCCAAGAAGGCCAAGGAACCTAAGGGAATGATGTTTGTGGACATGAAGATCGGGGGTACCATGATGAGCGCTCTTGTGGATATTGGGCGTCCGATTTGTTCATATCCAAAGAGGTCGCGAAGAAGCTACATCTTCGATGGAGGCAAATGATGCCGGTTGGCTCAAAACGGTGAATTCTAAAGAAGTCTTGACCAATGGTATGGTGAGGAATGTGGAGTTCCACCTCGGTCCATGGACCAGCCGGGAAGACATCAAGGTAATTCCTCTCAACGACTATGATTTCATACTCGGTTTGGGATTCCATGATCGGATCAATGCGGGCGTCATACCCTTCACGGATTGCATATGTATCCTAGACAAGCGTTGCCAATGCATGGTCCCGATCTACTGAATCGGGACACGATAGAAAGATATTATCGGCCATGTAGCTGTCTAAAGGGCTAAAGAAGGGCGAATTGACCTTCTTGGCAGCATTGAAGGAGAAGGGCGCGGAAGAGAACGAGATATCGGAAGAGGTGTCCCAAGTCCTCAATTCCTTCCAAGATGTGATGCCACTTGAGTTGCCCAAGAAGCTGGCTCCTTCGAGAGAAATCGACCATCGAATCAAGCTGGTGCTTGATGCTCGACCACCGGCCATGGCTCCCTATCACATGGCCCCGTTCGAGTTGGAGGAGTTGAGGAAACAACTCAAGGAGCTGCTGGATGCTAGATACGTACGGCTATCCAAGGCCCCATTCGGTGCCCCGGTTTTGTTCCAAAAGAAACATGACGGATCCCTCCGCATGTGTATCGACTATCGAGCATTGAACAAGCTGACCGTCAAGAATAAGTACCCGATTCCCCTTATTGTTGACTTGTTTGATCAACTCGGAGAAGCCCGTTGGTTCTCCCAACTCGACATTTAATCGGATACTATCAAGTGTGGATTGCCGAGAGGGATGAGCCAAAGACAGCATGTGTTGACCCGCTACGGATCATACGAGTTTCTCGTCATGCCATTTGGCTTGACCAATGCGCCAGCTATGTTTTGCACACTCATGAAAAAGGTATTGCATCTATTCCTTGATTGGTTCATTGTGGTTTACCTTGATGATATTTTATTTATAGCCGAATGCTTGAGGAGCATGTTGAACATTTGAGTTGGGTTTTTCGGACCTTTCGAGAAAACAACTTATATGTGAAACATGAGAAATGTGCCTTTGCCAAAGAGAAATCTCATTCCTTGGGCACATTGTCGGGGGGGGACGTGTAGATGGACGTGACCAAGATCCATGCCATCATTGATTGGGAGCCACTAACCAAGGTGACCGAGCTGAAATCCTTTCTCGGTCACACAAACTATTACTAGCATTTCATTCGAGAATATCCGCACCTCACCGTACCACTCATGGACATGCTGAAGAAAGAAAGGTCGTGGGAGTGGACGGATCGGTGTCAAGAGACGTTCGAGCGGTTGAAGTGGGCCATGACGGAGGAACCGGTGCTTATGCTGCCCAACTACACCAAGCCATATGAGGTAGAGACCAATGCTTCTGATTTTGCCATCGGTGGTGTTTTGATGCAGGACGGTCATTTGGTGGCCTTCGAGTCCCGAAAGTTGAATGATGCCGAGCGACGATACACGGTCCAAGAGAAAGAGATGATCGCGGTGGTGCATTGCCTTTGCACATGGAGGCACTATCTCTTAGGATCCTGGTTCATCGTGAGGACCGACAACGTGGCTACGAGCTACTTCCAAACTCAGAAGAAGCTTAGCCCGAAACAAGCTCGGTGGCATGACTTCTTGGCCGAGTTTGATTATGCGCTAGAATACAAGCTCGAAAAATCCAATTTCGTAGCTGATGCCTTAAGCAAAAAGTTCGAATTGGCCAATGTAGTGAGCCGGCCTGACTGTCCGTGGGTTGATCGTATCAAGGTGGGGCTGAAGCATGATCAAACAGCCTAAGCCCTCCTTTAATACGCCCAAGAGGGCTTGACAAGGAGATTTTGGCTCGAGGATGACCTCTTCTACATCAAAGGATGGTGACTCTATGTGCTACTCCATGGGAAACTTCGAAAGGAAGTCCTACATAGTGCCACGACCCCAAATGGGCGGGACATCCGGGAATCCACCGCACCATGGCACTCATTGAAGATCAATACTATTGGCCACATATGCGTGACAACGTGGAAACATATGTGTGGACATGTCTTGTTTGCCAACAAGACAAGATAGAGCAAAGGTCCCCCGCGGGGTTCCTTGAGCCGTTGCCTATCCCAAAACATCCATGGGAGTGTCTCCATGGACGTCATTGTGAATTTGCTGAAATCCGAAGGGTGTCGAACCCTCATGGTCGTGGTAGATTGCCTCTCCAAATATGCGACGTTCGTGCCAACAACAAAGGATTGCCCAGCTGAGGAAGCCTGCCAAGTTGTTCCTCAAGCACGTCGTCAAGTATTGGGGTGTTCCATGTATGATCGTGAGTGATCGTGATCCTCGATTCACCGGGCAGCTTTGGACTGAGCTCTTCAAGTTTTTGGGGACGAGTCTCAACCTTTCCACCAACATGCATCCCCAAACCGACGGACAAATGGAATGGGTGAATGCATTGCCAAAAATCTATCTTCAGCACTATGTGAGCAACACGCAAGTGAATTGGGCACGATTGATCAATGTGGCCCAATTTTCTTACAACTTTTAGCGGAGCGAATCCACAAATCAAAGCTTGTTCGAGATTGTGACCGGGTAGCAACCGCTCACTCTAAGCGCGATCGCCTCAGGGTACCAAAGGAGTAGTCCGTCCGCATACAAGCTCACTAAGGAATGGGACAAACATGCCGACTTGGCGCGGGCATGTTTGAATAGAGCCACTAAATGCATGAAAAATGGGCCGATAAAAAGCGACGACATGTGGAGTTTCAAGTTGGGGACTTAGTGCTGGCCAAATTGCACCTCATCCTCCAATACAGGGACGTAAACAAAGGGTTGATTCGTTGCTATGAAGGCCCTTTTCCGAGTGATACAGTGGATCGGGAAGGTGGCATACAAGCTGGACTTGCCATCCAAGCTCAAGCTACACCCGTGTTCCACGTGAGCATGCTGAAGCCGTTCCACATGACGAGGATGATTCGAATCGGGGCATATCACACCGAGCGCCCCTTGGGGTGAAGACCTCCTATGATCGGGATGTTGAGTGTGTCATGGCCGATCAGATCATATGGAAGAAATATCGGGCACCAAGGAAGGAATACCTCGTCCGGTGGAGAGGCTTTCTCGAGAGTGAAGCAAGTTGGGAACCCTCCGAGGCTCTATGGCAATTCAAGAAACACATCGAAGCTTTCCATGCCGCAGACGTGACGAGGGCATCACCAGAATAGGTGGGGGAGAATGACATGGCCCACGAATGGAGAATGATCCAAGATCATTCATGATCGGCCGTGTCACACACAAAGGGCTACTCGAGATCGGCCCACGGTCGACCCATGACCAGCCTATGAGCAAAACGAGCGAAAGGCCCATGCGTAACCCATGAACGACCTAGGAATGATGTTCGACCAGCCTATGATGATTCGACTAGTCGCATGTCAAACGGACCTGCAACCCCGATCTTGCTTCTGACACACGCTCATGGTCTGTCCAAGGCCTGACATGCGCAACCCATGGACTTCCTAAGGGCTTGCCGTGCATAGCCCATTGAGTAGCCTTCGAGTAGCCTACGAGTAGCCTTGTAATGATAATACGAATTTGAAATAGACCGTTGAATCGGAGGGAATATCAACGGTTAAGATGAGACCCGATTTTGTATAAATAGGGATCCCTCTCCCTCATGTAATAAGTTCGTTCACAAGTGAATATACACTCTCTTTGCCCATCCAACTCTTGTGTTCGAGCGTGTGTGTGTGTAGGCTGACTTGGGATCATCGATCCTAAGGCCGTGTGGTGTTTGATCGACCCGTGACATAGGAGTGTTGGCTTTTTTTTTTTTTTTTTTTTGAGAAAAGTATATTGAAAGTCCTAAATTTTGTTAAAAAAAAGTGCAATCAAGTTTTAAAACTTTCAAAATGTTCAATAAAGTCATAAAATTTGTGGCAAAGTGCAATTGAGTCCTAAAACTTTCAAAAAGTATAACGAAGTCTTAAAACTTGTCAATTTAGCTCAATCAAGTATTTTCGTTGATTGCACATTTTGAAAAGGAGTTGATTATACTTTCATGACAAGTTTAATAATTTGATTAAAATTTTTGAAAGTTTTAAGACTTATTTTACTTTCATAACAAGTTTCGGGATTTAATTACTCTTTTTCAAAGTTTTAAGACTTAATTGTATTTTGTAACAAGTTTTAGAAATTCTGATGTACTTATTCCTTTTTCTATTTTTGTATGTGTGTTTTATTTATTTATTTATTTTTATTTTAGTCTTTTTTTCTTAGTTTGTCATTTTCATTAAAAAAAAAAAAAAATAAAAATAAAGAAAAAGGAAAGAAAAAAAGAAAAAATAGAGGAAGGAAATGCCATTGATTAACCAGTGAGGTCAAGCCCTTTTTTGGGACCAACATGACCACTTTAGGCCCTTATTCAAAATAAAATCCACTTTAAGTCTTTATTTGAGAAAATAATAACACATTAAGCCCTTTATGTGAAAAAATGTTTATTTCAGGTCCTTATTTGAGAAATTGATGGCATTTTAGATTCTTATATGGAAGTTTTATGCCAGATTAATTGTGGGGTTGAGATAGATTGTGATACAATGAAAAAAAAAATCAAAAATGGAAAAAGAATTTAATTTAAGAAATTGCGATTGAGTATTCCCCATGATGCAGCCACTCTTATTACAAATAATTTCAACAACTTTAGGAGAAAAAGAGGCATTTATCTATTATAGATTTAATTTTTTTTAAGTATCTTACCTATTTTATTTACCGCTTTTCTTTCGGTCTTAGAATGAAGACACACGATTGGAGATACAGCATAGGATTATCCCGTTTTTCTTCGATAAGAATCAATATGATTCTTTTCTGCTACTTAGTATCAACAATAGGTCTTTAAAATTTGATTTTTTTTTTTTTGGCTGATACAAATAGAGTAGTTATAAATAGACTTGCAATGCGTTTATTTGTGTCAAGGGTCCTCAGTGAGCTCTACCACCGAGTTAATAGCTTGTCACATAGCTAAGCCATCCTGGACTTGAATGAAAGATCTCACCATGAAAAAAATGGTTATTGGAAAAAAAAAAAAAAAAAACACACACCCACACACACATTTTCTTAAGGTGAAGTTTGTAGATAAAAACAATTATATTCTATATTCCCGAGTGATGCAGCCTTGAATGTTTCAATTGTCGATTTTAGCATGGAGCAGAAATTTACACCTACGAGTATGAATTGAGGATCAATCCTAGTCCATTAGTACCAATCGTCGTATAGGTGAAAGGTGGAGAAGTAATAAGCTAGAAATCAATAATCCGAAAACTTTGTCATCTTATTTATCATACTCCTTTCTTGTCGAGACTGGAAATAAGAAGGGTCGGAGACATCCATTTTGTATTTCGGACACATTTATCACCATCGAGGACCATCGAAGCGACAGGTTTCTTGGGGAAATCAAGGGGCGTGGGAGACGAAGAAACTATTATTTCGTCCTTGGAGTACAATGCCAGTGATATAACCATCTTCAAGCTCACCCCGATTTTCTATACTAAGTGAATTGAGTTTTGCACGATCACTACTTCATATTTTGAAAAGATTTGCCAATCTGATGTTTACAAAGAAGCTCAGAATGCCCAAAAAAAAAACAAACAAACAAACAAAACAAAACAAAACAAAACAAAGGAAGCCTCAAATCATCAATTACTTTGGCTGATCTTCATGTGCAGACGCTGTTGCACTTAGGTCACCAACCTCTTGAACTCATCTGCATTGTCGATGCGGCTGCTGTGACTCAGATCGGCCTCCTTCATTCGTTGTTGGGCCTTCCACCACGCAAGCCACACCCTCAGGCTGTGGACCGCCTCCTGGAGCTCCTCACGGCTGATGGTCCCATTGCGGTCCACATCGAACGGGCGGATCCGGTCCTTGATTTCCTCCACTGTCATGTCCTAGTCCGGATGCACTCGAATACAACATAAGAAGGCCAGGGTGTACAGTTTCCCTTGATTGATGATTGAATGTTAATCGCTTGGTGTTGAAGCAGAAGATGAACTTGAGATTGGCTGATGAGTGGCTGTGCACAGTTGCTCCTGGATCGATTCCATTTATTGAAGTGTGCAAGAGAATCTATCGACGGTGTCTCGTACACTGTCTTAGATATCTTCGGTGGCCATCTTGTACTCGTTTCTGATTTCTTGGGCATCTTTCTCTCTAATAGTACTACATTAAAAATGATAAATTATATAATACCCAGAATTCTATGAGTTTTCAATAGACGCGTCAGCTGAATTTGGCCTGGTGCCACAGTAGCGTATTGATTGGAATCCGCACGTTTTGAATTTTCGCCATGAAGCTCTTTTGCTGGGATACCAAAAGCATGGGAACTCATGATTCCTTTGCCATGGTTCCTCTCGTTCGCCATCCCTGAAGATGCTGCAATAGGCCTGCGTCTACAAGGGCATCGTTGCCGCTGCTCGTCCCTCCTCTCCCATCAGTCCGAGGCTCATGCATCTCTCTCTCTCTCTCTCTCTCTCTCCCCCACCTGATCTCATAAGTCAAGCAAGACACCAGGTCGATTCGACTAATACTTGAAAAAATGAAATCGATTGCAACTGATAAGATGGAGAACCTAAAGTTTGCCGGGTATGTGATCTACACAAGTTTCATCCCTTAACCATTCATCCTAGATCAGTGAACGACACCACGAACTTTCTTCTCGCTAAATAACCTGCATAAGACCAAAGATTGCATAACAGTGTTTGGACATAAGACCATTAGCTTAAAACAAGAGTTCAAGTTAACATATGAACGGAAAATTCAAGTTGCTTCTCCCTTATTCTGTCTGTCGCAGCTTACTTCTTTCTAAATAAAAAAACGTTGCTCCCCCTTCCCCTCAAATCTATAACTACATTTGACTAAGGTTTAGTAAATCTCAAGAGATGCGCAACACGCATCATTCCATTCGCGTGGACATAGATTAAGCTCATAAGCCAAAACGGACATGGGGTTTAGACAACTTCAACGAGACGATTACAACTCAATATGAACTGGCCAAACGGAAAAATGACGCATGTTCTCTATTTTATGTTTCGAACAGTTCTTCGCTGTTCATTTCACCATCAACGAAGTATAATTGGCCGATTTTTTTATATTTATTTCGACGGTGTATTTTTTTATTTTTTTATTTGCAAGGCCGTAACTTAAGCAGTAAGGCCATGAAGTACGCAAAATATATTATATACATTAGCTAAGCCCATTAGTAACTGACATGTACAGATCTCTTAACTTCTAGGTCAAAAGTTTCTGGCATGGAACCTATAAATTCTTTTCCTTTTTCCCTTTTCGAGGTAAAATGAATCCCGCGTCTTATACGCATGATCAGCTACAAACCTAAGCATTTATGGAGATTCAATCAAGTTTAATCTCCCGCATTGATGAACTTGTAATGGCTGTGCTTCGGCAATTAAACAAAGTTCCATATTTTAGCCTTATATACAAACCCTTTACAGGTAGCTCTGTCAGGTTGAAGAGGGTTTAGGGATCACCACTCAAAGAGTCAACATTAATTCTTCTAGGAAACGCATCAAGAAGAATGCCTAGAGGATGCAATGGAGATCATACCACAGCATTGTCTTTAACCCATTTCTCAAAGCATAATGGATACTCCATTCTGTCCACACGGCAAAATTTACTGCATGTATCTAAACAACTTACTACATATATCTATAAAATATCATTACAGTCCATAGGAGTAAAAGCAGGACAAGCACAGTAGTATTTTCACCATTTTCATGCATTTGTTTGTTGGTCTTAAACGTCGAATCCCCCCTTCATTAGAGGATTCCTAGAGGAAGAGCCTGGAGTTGTCCCTTCATTAAGCATTAAGCATACTTTTGTCATTTCCAAGACAAGATAAAAAGAGGCGGTGTTCCTAGAAATCTTCAAAACGAAGGGTCCAATGAAGGCATCCGGTAGCACCGGCCTAGAACAAGCTTCCCAATATATTATTTTTTGGGAAGGTCGGAACTGATGTATTGGTATTTTCAAATAATTCACCAACAAATAAGAGTTTTCATACGGAAAAATTAAGGAATTTGAGATGATACCTTGAAGTAATAAATCAAAAAGAAGTTCACACACGTACACATGTTCTGTTCACATCTGAGTCTAAAAAACAAATCCATGAAAACTAGTACATTTTCGTTGTGGCATGTGCTAGGCAGGACACATCTTCATTAATTACCATCTTAATCCTCTCGCGAGCCAATACACAGATCTCGCACAGAAGATGTATCCTTCAACTTATGATGGTGGTGCAAAATATGCCAGCCATGGGTTTCCAGGTGCAATGAACATCTCCTCCTGCCCACCTCCGTACGGCACAACTGCCGCTCGTGGGACGGCCGCGCAGTGGTCGACAGGCCTTTGCCACTGCTGCGATGACCCTGCTAATTGCCTGATTACCGCCTTCTGCCCTTGCGTGACGTTCGGACAAATTGCCGAGATTGTGAGCAGGGGTTCCGTTTGTAAGTTTCCTTAAGCATGTACGATCGTTTGTGATCATGACAGTTTGTTTTCCAAGTTAGTTCTGCCTGTTAAAGGGCATTGGATGTCATCTGTGGATTGTTTTTGGGTCTTATGTGTGTGGTCATGATTGTTCATTTCTCTGGGTCTGGAGGAATAACTATGTTCCATAAGCATCAGGTTATTTTTGCCTACCTTATGTTTATGATGATTAAAAATGTTTCGATTCTTTTGCTCTTCGGGCACAGCGTGTGCAGCGAGTGGGTTCGCGTACGCAGTGTTGGCTCTGACGGGCTTGCCATGCCTGTATTCATGCTTTTACCGGTCAAGAATGAGAGGGCAGTATGTCTTGGAGGAGGCACCCGTCGCCGATTGCTTGGTTCACTTCTGCTGTGAGCCTTGTTCGCTTTGCCAAGAGTATCGAGAGCTCAAGAATCGTGGTTTCGACATGGGCATCGGTAATTCAAAGATCTTCTTCTTCAACTTTTTCATCTTGAGATGTTTTTTCCAATGATCTTGTGCATTTGCTTTCTCGATCACTTTCTAGACCAATTTGTTATTTGGATTCCCAGATATAGCATGTGTCTTCACTATTATTTCCTTGCCCTATCCATTGTGATGTATGATCTATCCTGATTGATGCGCTGCTTTATTTGATTTTGAATGTGAAGGTTGGGAAGCAAACATGGACCGGCAGCAAAGGGGGATGGTAAATGCTCCCACTGTTATCGTAGGCATGGATCGGTGAAGCTGTGAACCAAGAAGAAGGTGCACAGGGATAACGACTCTGGCGTTTTGCCACTTCTTCCTCTTGCCTTTTCTTTCAGATTATCCATGTATTGCTGTCTATTTCTGAAACCAAAATCAGTACCATGTTTCCATCTAGATATGTGTTAAGCTATTTCGTCAATGAAATTATCTATGTTTTAGTTATTTTTTTATGGATTGAGATTCTCTCGAGAAAAGATAAATGGACAGCTTTTATTTACTTTCTTTAAAATAGTCACACATAAACACATTCAATCAAAATTTATATGTGCCTTACCAATTTTTCCCCTCGTTTCCATTTTCTTTTCTCTTATTCCTCATTCAACCTTTTACCACAAAATGTATCTGACCCGCACCACTTAGAGTTAAACCACTAGCAACCGCACTCTTTAAACATCGCCACTGACGACCTATTTACCAGAGGCCTCGCCGCCACAACCCTCCCACCCCCATTTTTCCATGCATCCATCAAGCGGAGGAATTGTGGCGGATTACGGTCATTGACGAGGTGCTTCAACTAGCTACTTGTGAGATCTTTGATGGATGATGCAATAGATGTGTAAGACCTCAAATCCTAGGTCAAGTATCTCCACTGTTACGGACTGTTGGAGAGAGGGAGGAGGTTCGTGTTGGTGGCAAAAGATGGGGACAAAGCTGGCGTGGTGGTCGCGAGAGGCGGGCGGCAACTTCGACGAGGTGCTTGGGCCGTGACCACAAAGTAGGAAAGGGATTAGTTGATTTGGGTTAGGATATTTTGGGACGAAAACTTCAAATTAAAGATGAATTATTATGGAATTAAGGTAAATAAGATAGAAAGCATAGAGCTAGAGTACCAAGCCAAACTCCTTGACGTGAGATTTGTCTGCTTGTTGCATTTGTATCCCACATTTGAGTGTATCTACAGCATACTTGGACATTTTACAAGCTTATGCTCATGGCTGAAAATTGTAGATGTGGTTCAAAAGATCATGTCGTTGTAACCAAAGCCCAAAAGCAAATGAAAAGGGCAGAGAATACCCAATGCGTTGACCTTGAACAATTTGTAGCACCATCTCTCCAATCTGTGTAGGCATGCAATCTTTCCATCCAATGTTGCTTCTCAATTTGTAAAGTCGATATTCTTTAACATGAAAGTTTGCAAAGAAGAAACCTTCAGATGTTTGTGCAATATTATCCTCAAGTGAGTCCATTTGAATTATGTCTCCTTAGAGAGAAGGAAAATTGTGTAACCGAAGAAGGAATTTTAAGGCGCGTATGATAACCATTTTATTTTCCCTATTTTTGTACATTTCTATTTCCGAACATAGGTTTGGAATAGAATTTCGTTTGGTAATGTAATTTTATTTTTCTACTTTTGGAACAAATCTTTAGTTCAAAAATAGGTTTTAAACAGACATAAGAAGTAGGTCACCAAAAAAAAAAAAACAGACATAAGAAGTAAAAATTCTACTTTTCTAATTTTAAAAAAAATGAGAAATAAAAACTCTTATTGTCACTTGCTTTTGCTACTAGTCTTGCTACTAGTTGACCGCCCACTCACCACTGCTCATCAACCATCACCATCGCTTATCATCTGTTGACCATTGTTGCTCGATGCCGTTGGTTGCCTAGGAAGGGGAAATTTTGTGTCATTATCAATTGAATTTATGTTCTAGTGACAGAAATTTTGTATTGTTATCAAATACATATTTTTGCTCAGAAACTTACCTAGGGAAAAAAAACAAAATTTTTAGCTAGATATAATATTTTTGAAACAGAATGATTATTATTAACACCCTTATTTCCTACATTAACACTGAGGCTGCATTTGATATGGGTTTCTAGTTAGGATAAGAGTAGATAAGATAAAATATAAAATCCAAAGATTTTGTTATATTTTATCTACTATTTGGTGAACGCAATAACAAAGTCGTATATTTTCTTATCATATGCTGTCCATTATTTTATAAGAAAGACATAGCAGTGTAAATGAATCTAAAAATAAAAAATGAAAATTGTAAGGATCTCACACGATTTGTGGGGAAATTTTGCTTTGGATTGGGTAGAATAGAATCAAACTTTGAGACCTCATAACACACTTTTTAAGGAATTATTTGCCCCACAATATTATTATTAGTTACTAGCAGAACTCCTTCAAGATGAAATAGAATCTCAATTGAGAAAACCAAATAACAGTTCTAGTATTTCTCCAAAATCTTTTAAGTGAAACAATTGAAAATGATGGCTGTAATTTTTTAAAAAGAAAAATTCGACAAGACTTTTTCATTCATTACAAAATCGACATGCTTAGCTCAATCTAAATGAATAGAGGCAACTTTTTTGGAAAATGTTGCAAAGTGAATAGATTTTTCTCAAAAGTTACCTTGAATAGACATATTAAAAATTCAGAATAAAAGTAGTAAAAAATAATAATTTTATATTATAAAATTTCAAATTTCATAACTTTTGAAAATAACGATTTAACAAATACAACCTTTCAAAGGTTTGTGACACAACTGAAAAAGATTAGCAAAATAATGGTATGAAACAAAAAAACAAAGGATTAGTGTTAATTATTATTAGCGAACGTGCAAAGTGCTAGTCTAATAATCATGCCAAAATCGCATACCCTCATATAGGTATTGGGAGGTCTAACCCACAGCCCATTATCTTTATTTGACCAAGTCAGAAGACGCCCACATTTATGAGTGGCCACATCCTTCCAACTGTCATATGTGGGACAAGAAAAGCACCATTTTATTTATTTTACAAATAAACAATGAACACGATTCTGTTAAACCAACCACAAATGCATGACCGGGGATAACCTTCATCAATCAATTCATGATTATTGTACGATTTAAATCCTAAACAACAAATGAGTTCTTTGCAATAAATCCTAAATAGGAGAAGAACATTAGAAATGCCAAAACTTTTTTTGTGTTCACTAAGTATCACAAATTTGAAAAATCTTTACTTGAGTGCCAATTTCAATTTGCCTTGTTGGAAAATCCGACGTGCATGCCAGTCGTTTGACGTGGCTTTGCTAGCGTGACATGGACAATTTTTTAATATTATTTTTATATTCTAAATATTTACTTTTTTAAAAAAATTATTTTTTTGGCCTTTTTCTTTAGGGTTTGCGAGGGTGGCCATGAGAGTTATTGGTGACCTTCACTGGCCGTGAAACCCTCACCCTAGGCCGCAAAGGCTTTGGGCAAGGCCGTGAAGGTTCTTCCTAGCTTTGGGCAGTTGCAAGCAACATCGATTTGCCTAGGGGTGGTAGGGGTGGTGAGATTGCGATGCCCTTACCTATGGTTTTGTGACTAAGATCTGGGCAAAGTGGCCCTCACCTTCACTGTGAAGGCCCTAGGTGATGGTGTCATGGCCTCATCAACCACAAGGCAACACCACCCAAAGTTGGCAAGGGCATTGCAACCTCATTAGCTACAGGTGAGGGTCCTTGCAGCCTCGCCAATGCCTTTGCAACTAAAGGTGTAACCCTCGTTGGCTATAAAGAGAAAAAGAAAAAAAAAATCATATAGGATGTTTGATCGGAATTGTCACTTAAGTGAGCAATTTATTGTAATGTCACACTCAAGTGAGCGAAAAAAAAAAAAAAGTTTTGCTACTCAAGTGAGCATTGTACAAAAGTTTTGGACTCCTAACTTGTATTTGGTTGTTCAGATTTCTAACTAAGATAGGATTGAATATAATAAGATACGAAATACATGGATTTTGTTATATCCTATACATTATTTGGTGATTGCAATAATAAAATCGAATATATTCACATTATATTATATATATTATTTGGTATATACAACATATTAATATAAAAGAACAAAAAAATTTACAAACGGAGATAGTAATAATCTATCATGACACTCTTACCTACTTTATTTTCTATTTTTATTTTATTTTTCTCTCTTTTTAAATTAATTTTTTATTTCTTTCTTCCCCTTCCATTATTCTTTAATAAAATTTTATAAAATAGTTTACTACACTAATATACCTAAAATACTAAAATACCTAAAATATTTAGTAAATATAAATATGTATTTATTTTTTTGTATATATTGAATTTATATTATAAAATAGAATTAAATTTGAATATATAAATAAAATAAGATTAAATTAAAATAACTAAATTGTTATTTTAGTTATTTTAAATTTCTTACATTAGAATTCAAATATTATTTATATTGAAATATAATTTTAATTTTGTTAATTTAAGAAGATTGTCATTCAAGAGAAATAAATTTCTTATTATGAATATTAAAAATTATATCTTCATTTATTCCATCTTCCCCATAAGATAATTTTATCTAATTTATATCTCCATTATAGACTTTATCTTATCTTGAGCACGCATCAAATGTAGGATATGATAAATCTTATTCTATTTTATCTTATTTTGAATTTTATCTTGACTGTTAAACACAACTCTAATGTTTTTCTCCCAAACCTAAACAACATCAATGTGACGTGACCCATTTTTCCTCCCTCCCCCCACCTTGATTGGACCAACCCCTTTTCCTCTTTCCTCAGCCCACCTTTCCTTCCTAGACTCGACTCTCCTTTTCCTTTCCTTGGTTGTCATGGTGCATTGTCCGTTGATGCTGATTCGAGCCTTGATTAGTTTGGATTTCCCTTCTCATTCAACAAATACTAGGTGTTTGACAAAATGTCTATGTTAGATCCATTGCCATTTTCTCTGTTTGTGGCTGGATCCCCCCATTTGTATTTACCTTGATTTTTGGTTTTGAGTTGGCTTTTGCCGGTGTTTTGGGGCCGTTCGCAGTGTCGTTTTGCCTCGACCTCTCTTTTTGTTGTTTTGAGCATCCGGCCGAGGGATGTGGCTCTCGACTGGAGGGTTTGAGGTTAGTTAGGAAGTGGCCACCTAGTCATATGTCAAAGCGATTATGGAATTGGGGTCGCCTGGGTGTGGACCGATCACCAGGCTGTGCCACCTTTTTAGGTGGGAGCACGGCTGAGTCGCATCTTGGACAAGTGTGAGGCGAGTGAGCCAATTGTAGCTGCTAGCCAGGCGGAGGCCAAGCTCTCGAATTGGGGAAGGCCAAGCTAAGGGTGGTCGATTGGACGATTAACAAGGTGGAGGCCCAGATCTTAGCTGGGGCTGTGGTGTCACCATGTTTGCCCAGCTGCAAGTGGGCACTGTCGGGTCGGCCAGGTGGAGATCGGGTTGGGCTCGGTTTGTGGGTTTGTTTGGAATAGGTTGGTCATATTTGGGCTTGAGAAGGATAGTAAGCTGGCTTACCTTAGTTTCTAGGCTTTAGGTTTATTTAGTTTTTTATTTAGACTGAGCTTAGTTCATTTAGGGCTTTTACTAGAGCTTGATTTCGAGCCAAACTTGGGCCACTCGTTAAGCCTAGTTTGGCCAAGGGTCTATGCAACCCGAGCTGTATCTAGAGATCTAACCAGAGTTCCTATTTTTGGATTAAAAATTAGATTAAAAATTTTGAAAAGAATAATTTTTTTCTATATTTAGGAAAAAGCTTGGAAATTAGATTTTGAGTATTTTTCTTTTAAAATGTGCAAAAATTCTTCGATGAAGAAATTATACTTAAAATTGAACAAGCTCTTAAAGCTTTATAATAGGGTTTTTAATGTTCTTAAAGACAAATGTTAGATGTTGTTTGAGCATTTCCATTTTGATAAAATATTACTTGCCTGCGCACTTTCAATATAGTGTTTCTTTTAGCCTGGTTAGGAATAGAACTTTAAAACTCACAATTAGTAAGAAGGCGGCATGAATATTTTAGTTGGTGAATGAACAAGTTTAGATACCGAAATGCACTAGTTGGATAACTAATATAATCAAGTCTAGGACCTTAGATCTCTAGTTGTGCAGAAAGTAAGATATACTCTCATGTCTCACTTGATTTCTAGTTGACTCTAATAAGCTAATGGTGACTCCTCATATAAAATACTCATATGGTCAAGTGAAACTAAAAATTGAGTATTCTAACTCAGGCAAAGTATAGCTTTGGAAGAGCCTATGCCTAATTTAAGGTTGTAGGCTCGTCTCTTACGCATTTTAGTTTCCCTGCTAGATGGAAAAGGTAAGTTGCGATACTAATTTAGGTATGCATTTTGATGATGTGAAATTGCTCCTTGTTTATTTGTTGGGGACGACAATTGTTACATTGAGTTCAATATGATGTTCCTGTTAGATTTAGTTATAAAGCATAAACTTGGAGATCCCGATTTTGTTTTTCACAAGTAAATTCATACAAAATTCGGGATCGAATAGCGGAAACATAAATATTAACATACCTCCAGCCATTGATGAAATCTAGAAGTGGAAAACCTCAAAATCTTTGATGGAATCCACACAGCACGAGCGATCTGCAAAATTGAAAACACAAATGCACGTCCTGTTCTACTGCTCAATACCCTTCCAAAACTCGATGGTGTGTGTTTTTCTGTATCGTTAGGGTTTGAAAACAGACGACCTGACATTTTATTCCGTTGATTACGTTACCGGTCTCCCATCAAGACCATTATGGTAATGTAATAACGGACAAATATCACTTAATACACGTGGGTAATAAATTGGGCAATAATTTGAATTAATATAGGGAATTTATTGGGAATTTATTGGGAATGGAATATTGGAATCATAATAAAAAAATATATTAAATATTTTAACATTCTCCCACTTGATCCCAATATTCCTTCAAATGAGTTATTAACCCAAACCCACAAAACTTCATACTGAAATAAAACACATGAATCACGGCGATGAGTCCTCTTAGAGCGAGTATTGTCTTCCGTGTATCACAATGTATTTCATCAGTCCATATGTGATCAAATAACTTAATGAATAAACCTTATGTTTACTCCAGGTCAAACGTAATTATTTTTCTCATAATAACTGAATGTATACAATTGTATTGAGAAAAACATTATAAATGAATAAAAGTCTCATAAATTCTTCCATATAAAGAAAAATTTACATAATTGGACCAATGCCCATTCTAGAAACATGATCCTTATAACTCATTAGCGGCATGCCTTTAGTTAAAGAATCAGCTATCATCAATCCAGTGCTTATGTGTTCTATGACCACTTTCTTCTCTTTAACACGTTATCTGATGGCTAAATACTTGATGTTGATGTGCTTGCTTCGACTACCACTTTTGTGATTCTTAGCCATAAAAACTGCAGCTGAATTGTCGCAAAAAATTCTTAATAGCCTAGCAATGGAATCCATAACTCTAAGCCCCGATATGAAACCTTTCAACCACACACCGAGTGAGGTGGCCTCAAAACAGGAAACGAACTCTGCCTCCATAGTGAAAGTGGCAACCAAGGTTTGTTTTGCACTCCTCCAGGATACAGCTCCGCCAGTGAACATAAAAATATATCCCGATGTTGATTTTCGGGAATCAATGCAGCCAGCAAAGTCTGAGTCCGAGTAAGCAACTACCTCCAAGTTGTCTGTCCGTTTGTACATAAGCATGTGTCCCTTTGTTCCTTGAAGATACCTCATCACCTTCTTTGCAGCTCTCCAGTGGTCCATACCTGGATTACTTTGGTATCTTCCCAACATTCCCACAGCAAAGGCTATGTCAGGTCGAGTGCAAACCTGAGCATACATCAAGCTTCCAACAGCAGAAGCATATGGGATGTTCTTCATTTGTTCCCTTTCAAAATCATTCTTCGGGCATTGGTTTAAATTAAACCTATCACCCTTCACTATGGGTGCTATACTTGGTGAACAATCTTTCATCCGAAACCTCTCTAAGACCTTATTGATATAGGTTTCTTGAGATAGTCCTAATATACCTCGAGGTCTATCTCTATGAATCTTAATGCCAATGACATAAGATGCTTCACCCATATCTTTCATATCAAAACTCTTAGAGAGAAATTGTTTCACTTCATATAACAACCTATTGTCATTGGTTGCAAGTAAAATATCATCTACATATAGCACAAGGAAACAAATTTTGCTCCCACTAACCTTCTGGTATATACATTGATCCATGATATTCTCTTTAAAACCGAATGAAGAGATGACCTCATGGAATCTTAAGTACCATTGGCGGGATGCTTGTTTCAAGCCATATAGAGACCTTTTAAGCTTGCATACCAAATGCTCACCAGCATTAGAGAAGAATCCTTCTGGTTGTTTCATGTAAACCACTTCTTCTAATTTTCCATTGAGGAACGCCGTTTTCACATCCATTTGATGTAACTCCATATCAAAATGGGCAACCAATGCCAAAATAGTACGAAGAGAATCTTTCTTAGATACAGGAGAAAATGTCTCCATGTAATCGATTCCCTCATTTTGAGTAAATCCCTTGGCAACGAGTCTGGCTTTGTATCTCTCTATATTGCCTGATGAATCCTTCTTAGTTTTGAAGACCCATTTACAACCAATGGCCTTTGCACCATCAGGCAACTCAACTAAATCCCAGACTTCGTTTGATGCCATAGAATTCATCTCTTCCTTCATGGCATTGTACCATAATTTAGACTTATCACAACTCATGACTTGTGAAAACGACTCAGGATCACTTTCAGCTCCAACATTATAGTCAGATTCTTGTAGATACACAATGTAGTCATTAGGAATCGCTGATTTCTTCATTCTAGTAGACCTTCTTAATGTCGCATCAACATTCTCCTGAGGAGTATGCTGTTCTACTGGAAGTTCAACAAGATATCGGTAATTGCTGAACAGTTTGGTCTACCAGATCAATATCAGCATGTTGTGGATTTTCAATGATTGGTTGCTCAGCGACCGGTTGAACTGAAGGGGCGTTGTAAGCAACAACCAATCCAGTATCTGAGGTGGAAGGTTGAGTACCTGGATGATCTTCTTCGGGGACAAAGTCTTTGAATTGATCACTCCCACTAATCAGATCATTTTCAAGAAATTTAGCATTTCTTGATTCCACAAACCTAGTGGTGTGAGATGGACAATAAAATCTGTATCCTTTGGACTTTTCGGCATATCCAACGAAATACCCACTTATAGTCCTTTGATCTAACTTCTTTTCTTGTGGATTGTAGACTCTTACCTCAGATAGGCATCCCCAAACACGTACATGTCGCAAACTCGGTTTCCAACCTTTGAATAATTCAAAAAGTGTCCTTGGAACAACCTTGGTTGGAACTCGGTTTAATATGTACATAGCCGTTTTAAGAGCCTCATTCCACAAAAACTTAGGAAGTTTAGAGTTGCTAAGCATACTCCGCACCATGTCCAATAATGTTCGGTTTCTTCTTTCTGCAACACCATTTTGGTCCGGTGAACTAGGCATAGTGTATTGGGCAATAATCCCATGCTCTTCAAGAAACTTCGCAAATGGACCAGGTGCTTGTCCATCTTCAGTGTATCTACCATAGTATTCTCCACCTCTATCCGATCTCACGATCTTAATTTGCTTGTCGCATTGATTCTCTACTTCGGTTTTAAATACCTTAAAGGCATCCAATGCTTCGTGCTTATTACGAAGCAAGTAGAGATACATGAATCGTGAATAATCGTCTATGAAAGAAATGAAGTATCTCTGACCATTTGAGTCTATATCTAGACTACAAATATCTGTATGTATGATTTCTAATATTTCTGTACTCCTCTTAGCACCTTTCTTTGACTTGTTGGTCTGTTTTCCCTTTATACAGTCCACACAAGTGTCATAATCAGTAAAATCTAGAGTATTAAGTACTCCATCATTTACTAATCTCTTAATTCTATCCATGGAGATATGTCCCAACCTCCGGTGCCATAACATAGAGGAATTTTCATTCACAACACATCGTTTTATCCCAGCATTATCATGAACGTGCATCGCATTATTAACGGTATTATCTTGTAAATTAATTCAAAAGAGACCGTCAGACAAAATACCACTCCCAACAATTTCAGATTTATACGATAAATTTAATGTTAAATCTGAAAATTCAAAGGAGTATCCCAAAAGTACAAGTCTTGAAACTGAAATTAAATTCCTAGAAAAACTAGGAATATAAAAGGTCTTTTCCAAAATTAAAACAAAACTACTACGAGAACTAATCTGCATGTCCCAATAGCTTCCACACGCGAGCGCATCTTGTTTCCTGAATAGATGCCTTGTTCACTTCCCACTGGTTTCCGCTGGTTCTGAAAACCCTGCAAGGAATTCGAAATGTGGATTGTAGAACCAGAATCAATCCACCAAGTGTTGTGACTCACATCAACCATATTAGTTTCATAACATACACATGTGAGTTGGTTACCTTTCTTTTGGAGCCACGCCTTAAATTTGGCGCAATCCTTCTTCATGTGCCCCTTATTTTTACAGAAGAAGCACTTGGATTCCTTCTTAATGCCCCTTCTTTTTGCTTGCTTTGCCCTTTATACTTATCCTGTGTTGCCATATGAGCACTTTCTCCTTTCTCCATCAGTAGCCTCTCTTCCTCTTGAACACACATGGTCATGAGTTCATTAATTGACCATTTAGTGTTATGTGTGTTGTAAGAGATCTTGAAGGGAGCATACTCTTTTGGGAGAGTATTTAGGATATAGTATACAAGAAAGGATTCCGATATCCCAACCTCAAGATTCTTCAGCTGAGCAGCAATGTCCCTCATCTTCATGATGTGCTCACGCACACCTCTTACATTGGTAAGCTTCAATGATGAGAACTTCATAATTAGGGTCATGGCATGCGCCTTCTCTGAAGACTCAAATTGAGCATCAATAGCCTTCAGCAACTCCTTGGCATTATTATGCTGAATGACTGAACCACGAATGCTAGCAGAGAGTTTTGTCTTTATGTACATCACACTGAGACGGTTGGACCGCTCCCATTGAGCATAATGAGTATGCTCAGCATGAGTACTATTCTCAGTAGGTTTAGCTGGTTCGTCTGACCTAAGAGCATAATCAAGATCCATGCACCCCAATTGAAGAAGAACTAATTCTCTCCATTCTTTGAAGTTATTTCCATTTAACTCGGGAACAATTATACCAGAACTAATCGTAGGCGGTAAAACTGCATCATAATCAAAGGAAACTTATGTATCAATATATTTGAGGCAATAAACTTAAATCATATTTTACCAATGTAAAACATGTTTTACAATATGAATCATATAACATCAAAAACTACCTGTGGGTTAAGTTTCTAATTTAAATTGATTCATAATTACTTCATGATAAAACTATCAAATTATATTCCCTTCCTTAATCCCTGTGGGTAAATTAAGAAAGATAAAATAATATTTCATCCTAATTAATCACATTAATATATTGAAAATTCATGTGGGATAAAATTCATAATATTAATGTGAATAATTACAATTATTGTCTTTAACCATATGTGATCCAAAGGCTCTTAATGTATATAATTTAATATAATCAAAGATGCTGTGGCTAATCCTTAATTAATTAAATATATACGGATCACTAGACATTTAATTTTCTTCATAGAATTGCACCTTAGGGTAGAACAGTAAAATCACGTGCAAAAGGAGTAAAACTGGAATTTTGCACGCAAGGCCAGAATTTGAATTTTACTTTTAAGGGGTAAAACAGGAATTTCACGCCAAAAAGGGCAAAATCGTAAGTTTACACACCCCAGTGAGGCAAAATCGGAATTTTGCGCGGGCAAGGGCAGAAACGCAATTTTATAAAGGCGGAGGGGCAAAATTGAGAAAATTGCGAGCAAGGGCAGAATCGCAATTTTCCTAAAGCGGAGGGGCAAAATTGAGAAACCACAGGCACACGTGCTTTTCCCATTCAGGCACGTGCAACGCACGCACCCGCTTCAGCGCACGCGCCCCTTGCAGCCTCTCGAGCGCGTGGAACGCACGCACCCGCTGCAGCCCTTCGGGCGCGTGCGTTGCACGTGCCCGCTGCAGCGCTCGGGCGCGTGCAACGCACGCGCCTGCTGCTGCGCTCGGACGCGTGCGACGCACGCGCCCGAGGTCTTCTTTCGGGCTCTCTTCCGCCGCTTCTTCCGCCGCGACCGCCTCTGTTCCGCCGTCTGGGTCTCCTCCCACAGCCCATGTCCGACCAAATTGGTTGATGGGTTTCGAAGAGAACGCCGGAACGAACAAATAGATTCAAGATCCAGCAAAAACGACCATATATGGACCATAATTAAGCCAAAAAAAAAAAAAACAGTCTGCCCTATCAAACCCTAACCACAAAAATTCACCGCTCGATTAACCTTCGACGATCAGTAATATGTCGAAAAATTTATGGGTTTCTCTTCCTAATGGTGGTGTGATCATTCAGATCCAATATCTCATGGTGGGTAGCCCGAATTTGGTCGGAATTCTCAATTCCGATCCAAGCCATATACAAATCCGAAATTTATCCACATATTATTCAATAAAATAAATTCCAAAGGTTTCACCAAGGCAGAGATTGCAAATAAGGGCTCTGATACCAACTATTAGATTTAGCATAAAGAAACTTGGAGATCCCGATTTTGTTTTTCACAAGTAAATTCATACAAAATTCGGGATCGAATAGCGGAAACATAAATATTAACATACCTCCAGCCATTGATGAAATCCTAGAAGTGGAAAACCTCAAAATCTTTGATGAATCCACACAGCACGAGCGATCTGCAAAATTGAAAACACAAACGCACGTCCTGTTCTACTGCTCAATACCCTTCCAAAACTCGATGGTGTGTGTTTTTCTGTATCGTTAGGGTTTGAAAACAGACGACCTGACGATTTTATTCCGTTGGTTACGTTACCGGTCTCCCATCAAGACCATTATGGTAATGTAATAACGGACAAATATCACTTAATACACGTGGGTAATAAATTGGGCAATAATTTGAATTAATATAGGGAATTTATTGGGAATTTATTGGATTATAATATTGGAATCATAAATAAAATATATTAAATATTTTAACATGTTCCTCTTGAGAAAGTCCAAGTGCAGTTTGGAATATCAAATAGGAACGGCTGTTGCACAAAATATACTTCAAAATAATTGCCTCGTGACCACACTCAAAGGTAGGACATAAGAGATAACAAGCCAAGAGAGGACGTGCAAATTGAGTTTGTTCCTTTGAGGAAGTCCAAGTGCAGCTTGGGCAGCTTGGGCTATCGAATAAGAAGGTTGTTAATGTACTTAGAAGTAATTGCCTCACGACCACACTCAAAGGTAAGGCATTTCCCAAATGGAGCAGCGAATCAAGGCTATGACTTCTGCTAGCACGAGCTAAGGTGGAGATTATTGGGTATGTTTTGAGTTTTGACCAACAAATCAAGTGTAGTTAGAAGTGCGGAGAATTAGATAGGTTCGAAATGAGTTTGGTGGCGTTTGTGGAAATAGAAGACCGGTTACCTTATAGTCATATGGTGAGCGCCCATCCCTCTCCGGGTAGGCAATCGATGAGAACGAGGCTCGCGATTTGAGGCATGGCTTCGACCTATTTTAAGCATACATAAAGAGACTACACATGGTAGCCTCTTGAGGGTTTTTTAGAATTTTACTTTGAGAGATTTTTGGAGGAAAACAATTGAACATTATGTAAAGATTTGATTAGGTGTCATCCGGGTTTGGGTGTGAGAAAACTTTTGATCTAAGCTTGTATCTCTACTGTTCATAGTGGATCCATAACCCGTGGCTTTCATTGCGGAGTAACTATTGACACTTGAACCGAACAATGTAAAATTCCAATGTTTTGTTTTCTCCATTTTAGCCTATTTCTTTGTTTGTCTCACTATCATGATCGGTTGCATCGCGGCAACATTAATGAAACGATTAATGATGTTATGTTAATCTCATTGTAAAGGATGTTAGTTGCAAAGTCTTGTTATTGACTGACTGAAATTGAAGTTTTAAGTGAGAGCTGCTTTTATACTCTAGAAATGAGATACCGTTAGATTAAGAAGAATCCAATCGATCTAGATAAATGCCAAACCAGTCAACAAGTCAACTTGTTTCTAACTTTTGAAACAACTGTTCGGACCATTTACTCAAGTACTGGTCAATGCCAAATCTCCAGGTTCTCGACTGCTTCAGCTCTTAAAGTTTTTGAAAAGTTCAATTGCATTGAAATTCAAAACTGCAATTGTGCCTAATTTGTGGTGGTGCAAGGTGTAATTTTCCATTTCATATCAATATAGACACATCTATGGTATAAATACGTTTTTAGTTCATAATGTCATCTCTCGTTAATTCTGAGATTAAAATTTTGTCCAAGTTCAATCGAATTTTTAATTTTCTGCAAAATAATTATAGGATCCTTGTGATTATAATTAAGAAGTCTCTTTTTCAAGGTCAGTTATAATTCAATGGAAATTGAAAGCTACCTAAAAGAAAAGGCTCTATTTGAAAAAAGATTTGTACACTATGATAAATCATTATTTATAGCATTTTATTATAATTTCACTATCACTAGCTACGCCTATGTGCACCTTTGCTATTTTGGACGTTGGTCGGAATTCTCTCCGTCGTCGTCTGGCTCCGCGCCGTTGGCCGTCAGCTCTCGGGCCTTCCTTGCTTCCTCAGCCCAGTCCGTTCTCATCAACATGACCACCATCACGACGGCGCAGACTCCCTGCGCCGCAAGGAGGCCCATCCAGAGGCCCAAGAGGCCCATACCGATCTTGAAGCACATGATGCCCGCCACCGGCAGCCCAACGAAGTAGAAGGCCACCAAGTTGATGTTGGCCCCTAGAGTGGGCCGCGCGCTGCCCCTCAATGCCCCGCACACGGTGGTCTGAGGGCAGTTCCCTAGCTCGCACAACCCCACCACCGGCAATGCTGCTGCGGTCAACACCAGAATAGCTCCGTCCTTCGTGAAGAACCGGCCCCACATGGTCCTCATGACGATCGTGCACAGCATCACGATGAGGCTAGTGGCGACGGCGCAGGCGAGGGCCACTAGGGAGGTGGCCCTGGCGTGCTCGGGCCGGGCCGCCCCGAGCTCGTTCCCAACCCGGGCCGACACCGCGAGCCCGAGTGACGAGGGGAAGATGTAGATCAACGCGGTCGCCTGGATCAAAACCCCCATGGCGCCCACTGCCTCGGCTGCGTTCGGGAGGACCCCGGCGAGGACGATCATGAGCTCGTACCACCACCACTCCAAGCACACCGAGATGCAACTCGGGATGGCCAGCCAGAGAATGGTACTCCACTCCTTGAAGCACTTGAGGGACCAAGCTTGCCACGACTCTCTACATGTCCTAGAGAAGTAGATGCACAAAACAAGTACGGCCAGAATGATTAAGTCGGTTATGGACACAGCAATTGCTATGCCCTTGACACCAAGTTTGTAGTGATGAACGAGAAGATAATTGACTGGGACATGGAGGATAAGCCCAAACCCTGCACTGAGCATGAGAGGGACTGTGATGTTTTGTGATCTAAGGTAGATTCTGAGTGGATTGATGAGGGATTGGAAGAAAAGATCCGGGATCACGTATGTGAGATAGACCGTGGCGACTGTGACTATTTTCGGGTCTTGGCCGCACAGGAGGAGAATCGGCTTGACATAGAGCCAAAGGAAGGAGATGGGTACAGAGGCGAGGGTCAGGATCGTGATGGTGCGTTGTAGGGTTTGGACCATGAGCGGCCACCGCCTCGCCCCGCAGGCCTGAGAGGTGATGGCCTCCATGCCGAGGGCGAGGCCCGTGATGACGGAGTACCCGGTAATGTTAGCGATACCCATCGCGAGCGTGCCTCCGGCCAGTGCTTCTTTCCCGATCTGGCCCAGGAACAGCACCGATAACGCAGATTTCCCGTACATGACTAAGGCAGAAACGATGAGAGGTAGCGCTATGGCATATAGCTTTTTTAACTCTTCAAACACCTAAAATGGGCAGAGAAAAAGCAATAAAGAAAAAAAAAAAATTGGTCAGGCCAAAAACTATATCTCGAGATGTGTCATATTAATTGGCTTTAGCCAATACGTTTAACGAGCACAAAGCCAAATTGGAAACAAATTCTTCTTCCCTATTCGCAATTTCCTACACTAACCTCAAAACTCGATGGCCTCGTTGGCTGATCTTGTTCATTTGATAGACCCACTAAAGTTTCTAAAAGGGGTGATGTATCAGAGCTATGATCGTGACCCAGAAGAGGCGCAGAAAATGTCTCTCTGTCATTGTGACCTTGCATCTTGATCTGGAGTTGTTGTCTGAGAGGCTTGAGACTTTATCACTCAGCACTAGGCACTTGAGGACTCAGATCTTCTTCTTCTTCTTCTTCTTCTTCTTCTTCTGCACGCAAGCGAAGGTCCTAGAGAACGCACGTCAGCAAGAGATAACAAAACTGAATGAATGCAAAACCACCCAGACAGAGAAAGTTAAAGAAAAAGTAGGGAAGAGAGAGAAACTTACAGCTACCTTTACCTCTAAACAACATTTAATTTTTTTCACTCCCCTACACGATCTTACTGGCATTTTCTTCGTTCAACACTCCTGCATTTATATACAAGTCTTTCTCTGGGGATGTGCAGGATTTATGCGGACACATGCAGAGGGTTGGTTAGGGTTTCCATGGTGAGCAATGGACGAGTGTTTGGAGAGGTGGCCATGCGAGTGGGGGATTTTTTTTTTTTTTTATTTGGGGGGGGTGGGAGGTGGGTGTTCGTCGTTTTCTGCATATATGGCAAATAAAGCCACTCCTTTTATAAATTTCATTTTTTTCCTTCTGGAAAAGACCCCGTAACGTGCCTTCTCTTGGTGTCTCGATCAATCTCGACCGTCAATTCACATCTCATTTGTATCCATCGATGGTCATAATTGATTGAAACACTGAACAGAATATCTAGGGAGGTGGAGGATTTACTGTTCTTAATAAGACTCGCGAGTTTTATATAAAAGGTTGCTTAGGACCGGTCAACATATTGTTTAAAACTCATTCTACTAAAATGCATGTTTTAGTTGCGTTAGAAAAGTCTCATGTCGGACAAGTAGTTAGTGATCTTAATTGACTTGTAATTCACTGACTTTTTAAATTGAGATCTGTTAATTTATGTCGGACAATTGACATGATGTAAAGTAGTTGGTAATCTTAATTTACTCATAATTCACTGACTTTTTAACTAGAGATTTGCTATTTTGTTTAGATAGCTTTGACAAATAAGATATTTGTCCAGATTTGATTCATCTATAATTAAATCAGGGTCAGACTCACCATTTAATGAGGGGTATCGCCCCATCTGGACTATTATAATAATGGTGGCTCGGTTCCCCGATTCTGCAACTTCTGTTATGCACGTGTGGCAGGGGACTGCTCCAGGTGCCTGCCATGGAATTTGCATGGTCTCAGCATGTTTCTTCGTGGGTGGTATAAGTGTCTGCTGCACTGACACACGGGAGAAGCTTTGACTTTTCCTCAAAATAGAACGTTGAGCTTGGATGCAGGAGGCCGGTCGGATCGCCTGTGAGGAAACCTGTAGTAGTTACCTCAGAGAATGCTGAAGAACAGCTCTGTTAAAAAGCTCATTTCGACATGGGGTTTGATAAGAAGGAAGAAAGTTTTAACCTGGACTATGCTTCAAGTTTTTCATTCTACCTTATTTCAGGTGAATAAGATATTAGCGTTCTTGCAATTTTGTAAAGGCTGCAAACTTTTTGGGGTCATGATTTTTATTTGTGTTATTGCTAGTGATATATTGTAAAATTTAGATGATTGGTGAATTGACTATCATGAAACTTTTTTTAGTTATTACCGATCGTCACATATATTTCAGCGAAATTGATCAAAATGACTTAAAGAATTAAATTAGTAAAATTGAAAAGTTATGACTAAATTAGCATTTGTATAATAAATTTGGGACGATTAGACATTTTACTCATCATTTTAGGACCACCTAACTCTAACTAAATTAATTCATTTGTTGTGATCTTCCCAATGGTGAACCATTATGGAGAAAATTAATGGATTATTAAATTTATACTTCACTTGAGCTCTCCCAAGCCCATACCAACTGTAACTTTTGGGTTTAAGTTAATATGCAAATCGATTTATCTAAGAGTCATCATTAATCAATTAGGTTCAATTTGTAACTCAAGTAAAGTGTGGGAGCATAGTTTACTTATTTAAACCATAAATTCAAAGAATTATGAGATTTGATTACACTAAATTAATCTAAGGTCCTTTTAGTATCCTTTCTATTTTTTATTTTTATTTTTATTATTATTTTTTTTTTTTTTTGTATTTTGCACCAACTTGAATTAAATTTTAAGCCTAGCCACTAACATTTGAGAGATGATCATGCAATTGCGCAACCATTAAAGTAACACTTAATAATCAAAGCAATAAATCAATTAACTACTAGAAAGAACAAAATTCAAACACCTCAAGCTCATTAATTAAAACTGAAAATGCTATACCTAGCCTACCATGATTATTTATCTAATTATACAATTCTAAATAATTCTTGTCGTGTGTGTGTGTTTTTTTTTTAAATAATAAAATACATGCAATGCATGTAATGCAAACTTATTCTAAATTATATCTATTTGCTACTAATTTAACATGACGTGAATAATGCGATTTATATGACTATATTGACAAATAAAATGAAATATTCTAACGTGACAGATAATTTTAACTAAGGAAACTTAACATGCAATTACTAAATGACAAGGAAAATATGACATGAAATTGATGTGGCAAACATGATGACATGCCATTATGATGTGGCATAGATGCCATGGCAAATATGATGATGTGGAAAGATGACATGTCATATAAGGATTACGGGGTAAGATAATAAAGGTACATGATTACATGGCAAACAATGATGCAACTAAATCTACATGATATGCAAGTGCTATTTTTTTCCTTCTTGATTCAAAATATGAAAATTTTGTCTGAAGATTTTCCAGTTCAAATAGGAAATAATTTGGATTAAATCCTATTCTAACTTGGAATATTAGCCCAAATTACTAGATATTATCTAAATATGAATATCTATTTAGGAAAACTTATTTAATCTATCATGCAATGCAATTATTCTATATTTCAAACAAGAAAGTAAGTGAAGCAATTGGGTAAGTTAAAAATCACCAAATATATCCATTTAATTCAAAATTGGAAACAAACAAACTGACAACCTGATTTTAATGCCTAAAGATTGAAGAGAAATAATTGGGTGCCTATCTTTAATCAACAGTGAGCATAATTAATTATAAATTCTTGATAAAAAATCAAATAACAATTAATTATTATGAGAAAAGTTTCTGAGACCAAAGACTGTTATGCTAGAAAACCCAAGATTGAATTAGTGATTTCATGCAATCCATTAGTAAAGCAATATGAGAAGCTCAAAATGACCAAATATATCCATTCCATTCAAAATTGGAAACAAACATATTGACAACCCATCTTAATGCCCAATGATTGAATTAGCGATTTCAAGCAATCCATAACTTAATCTTAATGCCTAAAGACCAAATTATCGATTTCACATGTTGTATACTTTCCTAACTTGCATATGCATAAAAATCACAAAATAATCATGTTAGATGAAGAGAATACTAAATTTGGAAATAATATATAGAAATCAAGTTCGATTAAGGAAAATTACCTAATTCAAAGATTTGCTTCCCAAAATGGTGACCAGCGGCAGACGACTCGTGGTGGTCGGTGACGGTGATGCTAGTACGGAGAAGAGGGACTTCTGGTTTCCATTGGTGAGGAGGAACTGTTGAAGCTGCTCGGCTCGGTGAGGGCAGGTCACGGCAAGGACCGAGTGTTCTCGGTGGAAGGCAGCAAGGACCACGGGGATCGGGGAAGTTTGTGGCTGGGCTCGTCGTTGGCAGTAGGCACGGTGGCTTGCCGGGATCGTAGCTGGCCGAGAACAGCAGTGTCGTGGAATTGTCGCAGTGCAGTGAGTGAAGCAGCGATCAGTGAAGCGGATCGGTGTAGCAGCTTCTTGGCTGAGGGCTCATGGTTGGCCGAAGGCGTCGGCGACGGTGCAGGGAAGCAGCATCAGGTCGCCAAGGACTCGCGGTTGGCCGAAGCTGGTCGTAGCGAGGGTGCAAGCGCGCGGTTGAGTCTCGGCGACGGTGTAGGGAAGCATCAGCGACAGAAGCAGCTATTGGCAGAGAAGATCGCGGTGAATGGCACCGCAATACATGTGGTTAGTAAGACAAAAGGTTTATGGCCTTCTTCATCCATGCTACAGTAAAATCACCCTGTCCCTGTTCGAATTAATATGCATTTTCAAGCACAATAGATTTTAGGCAGCACTATTTCTACCTCCTATATGACTAAATCTATCAAATTTCTACCAAAAAGGCAAAATTACCGTATATCATTCAATTGCAATATAAATTGATGGTGCCAAATTTATTTACTTTCCCTTTTTTAGTTTTTCTATATCTACATAGGATCTACTTACTATAATTAAGCATTTGAAATGTTTATCATTTTTGTTTATTATAGATTTTTTTTATATACATTAAAGGCGCTATGTCTTTTTCATTGTTAGATATTACTTTCATCAAAATTTGTTTTGTTGAAAAGATAAATTTTCCAGAAATCTAGTTTTTATTCATGTTGTCAATTATATTTATGGATAAGTTGTTGAATAGATAAAATTTAATTAAATCAAAATATTGCATAAAGTAAGATTTTTTTTTTTAAATGCCAATCAAGCACAAAATCACCTAATACTGATATAGAGCTTAGGTTACCAACAAATTTAGACCCAATAGTCACTAGGAGAAAGTTTTTGTGGCTCCGACTTAACCCGATGCGTGAGGGGGAGATTATTAGGATGCACGTGTAAGTGAATTGTGTTAAAAAAATCTCATATATGAGAATTAATGTGCTATAGAGCAATTAGTACATTCTAGTTGGCTCATAACTTATTAACTTAAGCTTTTGAGTAAATGTGAATTCAACTGGATATATCAACGGGCTTGTATTTGGGCTCCATCTTAGTGATCTCCTTAGATAAAGTATTGGAATTTTTTTGCATGCTCCCAACAAATGGTGTTAGAGCTAATGGCCATGGTTGCCAAGCAAGTGAGCATTGTGGTGTAGCAACTCGGGCCATAAGAATTCAACTTGAGATAAGTTGATGCAAGAGGATACTTGAATTAAGGGGAGCAGACCTAACATTAAGCTTACACGTGAACTTTTTTTAAGGGAGGTCATCAAGAGGGAGCTCAAATGTGAGCCCGTCAGTATATCCAGTTGAACTCACCTTACTCAAAAGCTTAAGCTAATGAATTATGAATCAATTATGATATATTAACTATTCTATACTACATCAATTCTCAAATGCAAAATTCCTCTAATACAATTCACTCGCACGAGTATTCTAACACATTGCTCTTCAAATCTTTTAATGGCCGGATGATATTTTAAATTTTAAAAGGAAACTAAGATTGAGATCGTCACGAGGAAAGCGTTTCTATTGTACCCTAAGCATGCATCAAAACGTGCGTCTTTACACGCAAACAAGATCGCTATGGATATTTGTCCATTTATAAGTTCGTTCATGCATTTATAAGCGTATATTCATTCACGTTGACCCATATAAGCTTACGAGCATGCCAGAGACAAACCTTAAAAGATCTCTCGAAAGTAAGAGACCCCGCTTTTTGATACGAGCCATAAAAGAAGTCTCGCTTCTTCCTCCTATATTTCAATCATTGTGTTCACATTCAGGTGGGGCAAAAAAGCATGTTTCTACAAGACATTGTCTATTTTCTTTTTAGGTAAGCATAATTCATATAAGTTTTATGCTCATTCAATCCATTTTATATAAATTTTTCGATGGCTAGCAGACAGTCACAATCTTTAAAGAAAACAAAATAAGAGTCAAGATCGCCACTGGACGATGATGTATGCACATGTATTGCATAACAAGCATACATCCGTACGTCTATCCATGCCCGCAGCCACGAGCGTTATATGTTTATTTATCAGTTTGTCTGTACGTTCATAAGTGCGCTCTTTCACCTTTATGCGTAGAGCAAGACAGCAAGCCACCGACGAGCACGAAGAGGAGCAAAGGGGTTTGACGTTTGCCAAACCACTAAATGCTTGTTAGGGTTTTGTATGGGTCTAATAACTTGAAATAAGACATGTATCGGTGGGCCGCCCCTGGAATTCATAGGTCTGTTCACCCGGGCGGTGAACCATTGATCGCCATAAGGCAATATGAAAGATGCAGAATAGCTTAAAATCATTAAAAGGAAGGACATTGAAGCAGGGGACAGAGGCCAAAGCAATGAAATCGCCGGAATCAAGCCTAGCTAATTCATCCACAAATCATTGCTGCCCAAAAACATGAGCAAAGAAATATTTCAGCAATCACATAAACACATGGGCTCCAAATATTTTGCGAAAAATGAGAAATTTGAAATATATATATATTATTTTTTTTTTTTAGAAATAATTTTTGTATTGCTTGAAATAATTCTATGAATATGTTATCATTGACAACAATTTATGTCTAAAATTTTTTATAGATGGTGAATTTTTTTTTTTTTGTTCATTTATTTTTATAAATGATTTCATGTTTCATGAAATAAATGCAACCTAACTTGAGCTTCCTCTTGATGATCTCTCCAGATGAAAATATCAAACTTATGCTGCATGCTCTTGATTTGGCAACAGCAATGTCACCATAAACCCACTCTTCCATAATGTCCTCAACCTTGAGATATGAGATATACATTGCTAATTTCCAATCTCTAAAGACCGATTTTCTTGCAATGGAAACCGATTGTATCCAACAACCCCAACCGACACGCAACTACATTAGCTTGGATGTATGATTTAATGTCAACACTAGTTACAGGCTATGTAGCACCGATACAGACACGTGACACACAACACAACATGACATGATACGCCGACACGTTATTTCTCAAAAAATAGAGAATTCCAACACGTTCCGACACGTTTTTCCTCTAATATAGAACAACATTTCAAACATCTTTCTACTTTCATAAAAATAATCATACAAAATGGTTTAGTAATTTCTCCTACTAAAATTGCACTCTTCCAGACAAAAATTAGATTCCTAGGTCATTATATCCATTTAGGCACTATAATTCCCATAGAAAGATCTATCTCATTTACTAACAAATTCCCATATGAGATTAAAGAAAAAACTCAATTACAAAGGTTCTTAGGTAGTCTTAATTATATTATAAACTTCTTTCCCAATATAAACATCATTTGCAAACCCTTACATCAAAGGCTACAAAAGGATCCTCCACCATGGACTTTAGTCCATACAAACATTTTCAAACAAATAAAGACTCGTGTTAAAGAAATATCATGCTTACATCTAGCTAATCCATCTACTTTTAAAATAGTTGAAATAGATGCCTCAAAGATAGGATATGGCGGCATTCTTAAACAAGTCAAAAATAGTAAAGAACAAGTTGTTCATTTTATCTCAAAACATTGGCCACAAGAGTAGCATTTAATGTCTTTAAAAATTTTCTTATCGGTTTGAAGGTCTATTTTGATTATTTTGGTATCTACATTTATTCCTATGAGGTTGATGTTTGTTGTGATGTTTCTTTGTTTCTTTTTCAGAATGGCAACTTCCTTTACATTTAAAATTCTCTTGTGAGAAAATCAGGTAATGAATTTAAAGAGTCATTTATAAATTTAATGTCAAAATCAAATACTGAAAGTATGGCTTACCATCTAGTAAAAATATGTTTTGATGCAATGTTTAATACGTCTTCTCAAGAGAAATTTTTGTTTAATAAATCTCCTTGGAATTTTGATATGGACAAAACTATAGCAAGTATTTCTTTTTTGATTGTTGAATAGTTTTGTTGGGTGGAATTCCAATGTTTTGAGATAAACTGAACAGCTTGTTCTTTGATATTTTTGACTTGTTTAAGAATGCCACCATATTTTATCTCTGAGGCATTTGTTTCAACTATTTTGAAAGTGGATGGGTCAGCTAGATGTAAGCATGGTATTTCTTTAACATTAGTCTTTATTTGTTTGACAATATTTGTATGGACTGAAGTCCATGGCGGAAAATCCTTTTGTAGCCTTTGGTGTAAGGGTTTGCAAATGATGTTTATAATGGGAAAGAAGTCTAATTTAATTGAGACTACCTAAGAACCTTTGTAATTGAGTTTTGTTTTTAATCTCATCTGGGAATTTGTTAGTAAATGAGATAGATCTTTTTCTGAGAATTATAGTGCCTAAATGGATATAATGACCTAGGAATCTCTTATGCATTTTCATAATATTCAAAATCTTATGGATAACAACATGGGAATTTGAATATAATACATCTACCAAACCCGGTGTACCTTTACTTGTCCAAAAATACAAGACAAAATGGTGGGATGAATTCAAATATCATGACCAAAGATCCGAAGCTGTGGTTAAAACTTGGCTAAGCAGCCATAAAAAAAATAAAAATAAAAAAACCGGATAACTACAATTCCATCAAATACATCGTTTTTACAAGAAAAATCCATGGCAAGTGCAGCATTAGCTGCAATCCTAGAGTAGAGAGGAATACTGCAATATCCTCAGGACAATGCTCTCGAAAGTGGAAGAATCACAATATAGATCTTCCAAATCACAAGAAAATTAAGACGATCCTCACAGTCACATCATAGTGGAAACACCAATGAAGACGATTGCTATGAGATCAGCCTAGACAGAAATTAAGATAGGATATCACATGCCAACACTATTGTACTGACGCATATAGATATATAAGCATGATGCCAACTCAAAAAAGTTAGGGGTTGAACTTTTCCTATTTACCATAGATTTTCTATATGCATTTCAAAGGGGATAATTACCAAAAAAATTAAAAAAATTCATTGTATGGATGCAAATCTAGTACTAAACTTTTGAATTGTGTGAATTTGGTTCTAAATCTTTTAACAATATACCAATATAGTTCTCCCTTCAATTTTGAATAGAAATCATTTATGTGAATAACTTTTGCAATCTTTTTAAAAATTATAAATTTTATTATTTTATTATCTTTTGTTTTTTATTATCTTTTTTTCTCTTTTCTTTTATTTTCTTTTTTCTTTATGGTGGCGAGCAGGGGTTGGTGATGTTCAATGACCCTTGTCCTGGTCAGGCCAGCCCTGGATGGCCGTGGCTTAAGACCGACCACTAGTGAAAAGGGAAAAAAAAGAAAAAGGAAAAAAAATTCAAAAAAGTTTTAAAAATTGTTCACGTTAATGCTGTTGAAGCTATGTAGGATAGCTAGTGTTGAGTGGACTACCACAACAATAATTTCCTATCAAAATTAGTCGGAGAAATTATATTGGCAAATTGTCAAATTGGTACAATTGAAAATTTTATAATTAAATTGATCATGATATAATAAATTGCAAAACAGTTGTTGTCCTTTTTTTTTTAACACTTATGTGTCTTTTTCTAGTCATTTCTTGTGGTCATCATACCCCTTTTCCATCCTTTATAAATGGGCTATTCCATTTAGGGTGTGTTTTGGATCTACTTTGGGAAGGGACTTTGAGTGTCCAAAGCCCATTTGGCCAAATATTTAGTGTTTGGTGAAATTTTTAAAACCCACGTTGAGGAAATGTTAGCCTTTGAAAGGCTAAAAACCCAAGGTAGATCCTAGGCTACCTTGTGCTTTCAACATTTTTGGAAGCCCCCATAGTTACTATTCATCTTCTTCCCCATTCGCACGGCATGGTTGCATGTGGCTAGTCGGTGATGGCTGGAGAGAGGCTAGTGACGTCGCGGCTACCTCCGCGATCGTCATCGGCCAATCATGCGACCTCGGTGAGCTGTGGTAACCGCTTGCAAGTCGTGGAAACTACTCGTGAGTTGCATCACCGCAACCTAACTTTGGGTCATGCGACCCTTGTGAAGGGCCGCCTAAGGTCGCGTGACCAGACGACCCTCACTGAGGTCGCACGACCTTAGGCGTGACCCAAATCTATGTCACCAAAGGTCACATGATCTCAGGCGTGACCCTAATCTCGCCACGACCTCCATGAAGGGTCGCTAAGGATCACTTGACCCTAGGTAGCCCTCATCGGTGGTTGCCCGACCCTAGGCGGTCCTCACCTTCTCCAAGGCTTGCCTAAGGTCGGCGGCAGCCACCTACCCTCACCGGCCAACTTTTTTATTCTTTTTTTTTTTTTCTTTTTTTAAATCACAAAATTTTTTTGTAAATATAATATCTCAAACATTATTTTGTTCAAAGGTACTTCATAATAGACTTTCAAATTACAATTAAACAGATACAATTTGCATTTTAGAAAATCCCTTTAACTTAAAGTCATTTATATTTTTTCAAAGACTTTTCTCAAAAGTCCTACCAAACGCACCCTTACTCACTTTTGTTTGTGAATGCAGGAAAAAGTGTTATGAATATTTGTCAAGTGCACATTTACAAGCTTTTTTTTATGTTTATAGGTGCCTTTGGTCACCTTTGGACATATTCCGGGTAGGGCTGAACTTTGCCTATCCACCATAAATTTTCAATATGCATTTCAAAGTGTTTTTTTTTTTTTTTTTTTTTTTTTTGTGAGAGGAAATTTCAGACAATTTTAAGAAGACAAATTACATAGACAAATTACGATGCAGAAGGAGCTTATTAAGGCATGCACGTTGATGCATATGTTTAGTAAGGCAACAGGTTCATCATTTGTCATCCATCTTACAGTAAAATCATCTTGCACCAATTGGAATTAGTTAACTAATACAAGAAATTTATGAGACAAGGCAGTCTTTAGCCATACTAAGAACGAGAAGAAGGGTGTAAACCTAACGTGGAAACTCACGTAAGTTTGACCTGTGTATTCCACACGACAACTTAAATTCATCTTATATATTTGTTAGTGTAGTTTCGATCAAATGAGGTCGTGTCACTTTGGGAAGTCAAAGAGGGAAGGTTAAGCCAAAAAAAAGAGGTCAAAGAAGGAAGCGGATGACAGTCGTAAAAGACAGGAAGAAAAATTTGAGTATCATAAAAAATAAAGGGTTGAGAGGAAATCCTTCAAGTTAAAAGAAAGAACCACGAAGACACAAATCTTTTCATTTGTGAACATAAGTGCGAGCGACGATGTCGTGTGATTGATGGAAACATTTTTATCCTTTCCCATTTCTTGTTTTCAACGGACGAAAAATAACATAAGGAAAAAAGAAGTAATAATTCCTCATTATAAGATGTTTTTATTGTCATCTTATGGACTTTTTTTTTCTTGGAAATAAATCTTAGCAAACGGTAATGCATTGGAAAGAACTCTAAAGAAGTCTCACTTCTTCCTCATATATTTGGATCCTCGCGTTCTCATACAGGAGGAAAAAAATGAGTTTCTATAAGCATTTTTCCATAAGATACTGTATACTTTAATTATGTTCTTTTAATCCGTTATTGAAGAAATTTCACAACGGCCGACAAACAATCATAATTTTGCAAGGCAAAAATGATGACATATGCACGTGTATTGCCTAGTGAGCTTGCATCCGTACATGTGTCTATTTGCAGACGCGAGCGTTATACATTTATTTATAAGTTTGTTAGTACATTCTTATGCATTTTCTCGTCTTTATGCGTACAGCACTAAAGAAAACCACCTACGGATATGAAGGGTACAAGCAAAGGGGGTTGGCGTTTGCCTAAACTCTAAATATTTGCTAGGGTTATGTATGGATTTATTTAACTTGAAATAAGACATAAATGACAACACGAAAGATGAAGAAAAGTTTAAAATCGTTAAGAGGAAGGACATTGAAGCAGTAGAGAGAGGCCAAGCAATGAAACAGAGATAAGAGATGGCTGGTTAGACGATATCGAGCTCGTCACAGAATCAGCTGCAACATCATATAAAAAGGACTTCTGCCTTGAGTTTGCTACACGAGGAAAACGCTTGATGACGATAATGGGTTTCACATGAAAAGGAAAACGAGAAATAAGGGAGTTTCACATGATCTAATAAAACATGATGACCAATTCAAGCACTCAGTTCATGCAAATGCTTTTCCTTGCAATCCTGCAGGTGCCTGCAGTAGAATGTGCGTTGATATATCATCTTCTTTTAAGGGTGGTATGCTTGAGAAAAGAACACATTGAGGATTGGTTTAAAGAAATAAGTTGTGATTATCTAAGCTTACCCAGATGTCAAAGAAAAACCTCGGCTCATTCTGCATCAGAAAAACCAGATTTTTCCTATTTCTATTACCTCCTGCTTTTTTTGTTTCTGAATTTGAAGCTCATTTTGACTTGGACGTTAGATAAAACAGGAAAACCTTCACCAGGACTCTCACATTACAAATTTGTATTCTATATATCCAGCTATAGGCAATTTTTTAGGCTGTTTTGAAATTCAAGATGGCCCGGAACATAAATGGCATGGTTTTGATCTTGTGTGAATATCATCACCAATATATTACCGTAAACATTTTATGATAGTTAAATCCATTATAACATATCGGCCACGTTTTTCTCCATGTCAGGGTGGAGAAAATTTTCTCTAACCGGCAATCATGCTTCTGAGTGAGAAGAGGACGAAATAAAATATTGCCCATAAGATTAAGATTAAGTTTCCATGCTGAGGAAGATTTAAAATCTTAAGAGAAGAAAATAAAAAGCAAGAGCCCGATGCGATAGGGATAGGAGATCCTCATCATACGAGGAGATGACTTTCGTGCATCTGTTGCAATATGATCATGCCTCAATTGTATTTCTCGGCCTACAAAAGTTAAAATAATGTTATTTCCTGTGCTTTAGCAGGTTTGCTAGTTTGTTAGTGCATTTATCTGCACATTTACTCGCATTTACTCATATAGAGCCACGAGCATGCTACCTGAGGTGAGCATCAGTCTGATTCTGCCCCGGAACCGGATTGAACCAAGCGGCTCTTAATTCCAATATTTTAAACCTGTACTATTCAGTTCTTGAATCTGAGGTAGAACTGGCCCGAACCAGCAATATCAACACTTTAGCTTTGTCTTCTTTTATCAAACAACCCTGAGTGTGTTACAAAAATATATAAACTATAAGATTTTCTCACAAGTCAATATGGGATCTTACACGGGCTCTATTTTGTCTTAAAAAGTAAGCATGTCTCTTTTGTGGAGGACGATGTTGGATCTCACGCTTGAGCTCTATTTTTTTTTTTTTTTTTTCATTTCTAGTCATCTTAAAAATGCGTTCCACGTTGATCTACAAGGAAAAAGACATGCTGTCTTTTATTATTTCTAATCCATTTAGAGAACAAAAGGTGGACAAGTATCTTAGCTTAGTCCCACTTCCTAGCCGGGGATTGACCCATTTGGAAACCAATCGCCCATATTGACTCAAACTAGAGGGTACATGTTGAAGTCTACCGAACCACATGATGTTCAATAGATTTTATGTGCAATTTTCAATTTTGACCAAGAAAATTGTGGTCAATTTTTTATCAAGAAATGTTTATATGATTGTCATTAGTCCACTGTGAGAATAAGGGTGTATTTTATGCCACAAAAAATAAATAACACATAATTTCAAATTGCTATTTCAATAATTTGTGACTCATAACATATTACTTCAGTAGCCTAAAAATTGTTATGCTAGCAAAACACAAAATTATCTCGTGCTTTCTAGTAAACCCAATCAATAGGTGGGTAGCCAGCCAGTTCACCTAGAAAATGGGCAAGCTTGGCTAATGAGTTTGGCTCACTATTAACAAACCTTTCATCCTAGCTCAAAACATAAAATTAAAAAACATTAAAAGGGTATTAAAGGTGGAAGTTTTAATATAGTGAAAGGGCAACAATGCATACATAACAAATCTAAAGTATAAGGGAAAAGCCATAGAAAACTCCAAATTATACTAGTTGTGACACATTTACCCTAAATTATTTTCTTGTGATATAAAAAACCCTAAACTTATACATATCTAACAAATTTACCCATCATCAAGGTTCCATTTGACAATTTTTGAACATTTGTATTATAGCATCAATATGGTAAATTTTTAATGGTCTTTATTGACGGAACTTTGATAGAAGGTAGATGTATCACACAAATACAAGTTTAAGATTTTTGGTATCACTTAAAAATTTAAGATAAATGTGTCACGATAAGTATAGTTTGAAGTTTGCATGTGACTTTTACTCAAAATAAAATCATACGCTACCTATTCTTTTGCCGAAAATTTTAAATTGATATCTATGCCCACAGCCCTTATGGGTGGGCCAAGGCACTAGACTAAGCCCGTAAGTTTGAACTGGGGCGAGCGTGGAATCACCCAACAAGTCTGGGCCCAAGTAGGCTGGGCCTGATCCCCCAGTTATTCGATCTGCATTATAGTTCAAAAGAAAACGAATACGATAGATTCTTTCTTTATATTCTTTTGCATTTCCTTAGTCACTAAAAAAAACTAGTAAAAACATGGGATAAATTTACATGACCATATTTTCTTCCGACCATTCTTTTGATCGATGGTTTACTATCAATGATGTCGCCCACATTCATGTTTTTAGTTAGTTTTACACGCGGCCCGCAATGCACAACTTATAACCTACCAATTCAAAAAGGTAGTTGAAGAAAATTTCCTTCAATCTTGATTAGAATAAACTATAGCCATGCTTTACGAGGCATGTTAATGACTTGGATAACAAAAACAAAACAACTATCCTTTGTCAATGTTATTATGCTAGAATCACCTTGTTCTAATTGGACTCGTCATTTCCAAAAGTACCATGAACGAGCATTAGAACTCTACTATTTAGAATCACCTTGCATTCGTCAACTCTATTATTTAGAACTCTTTCAATGGTGGGTACTAGAAATCTTGATCTTAGAAGTTGAGAGAGATGATGTATGTGCAGTTCGTGCACTGTGAGCATGTATCTATACATATGTATGTGTCGGCAGACACGAGCGCTACATGGGTGTTGAACTTTGGCGGTGCATTTATAAGTTTGTTCGCACATAGGAAGACAAGCCTGGCACCAACAGACCTGAGGAGGAACTGGTAGGGAGGAATTGAAGTTTTGTGCAACCGCTAAATGTCTGGTAAGAGGCTTTCTCCTGACAACCATTAGGTTGGAGACCACAAACGGAGCTTATACACCATCAGAGAGCAATGTGCATCCGCTGAGGAATAGCAAAAAAATTTAGGTGTGGAATCCAACAAAACATGATGATTCAATCTGATACATAGTCTACACCAGTTTATGCCTCAATGATTCCGGAATATGTAACACTTTGGACCTCAGAAGTCATTAGATACTATCTACTTTGTAACCCTGGAAAAAGAACTGGTTAATCAGAAAATTTAAAACTGCGCAAATCCGAGAGATGCTCCCTCCATAGCAACTGCTCATAAAGCGACACCTGTGAACGTGCGGGCCTCATCAACCAGTTGCAGCCAAAGGAGGTCACATGCGTTTCAGTATGACTCATAAGATCTTCACAATATTTCCGAAATCTGCATAATCGTACAGAGAAAACATTGAACGGAGAACGGGATTACTATTTTCCATGTCAGAGAGCTTGCTAGTAATGAATGAAAAAATAACCCAAACACGGAACTTACATTGATAGGCATCTCGGCTATGAGAATATTGCTACTTTCCTCCAGGCTTTTCAAAGCTACCACTTCACCCCCAACAATCATGTTGATGACAATCCCATCTGCAAATATGCATTTGCACTTTTACTATAAGAATGCAACACAAGATGAATTATTCAAATGGTAGTTGCAGAAATAACCAGCTGCCAAACAAGCTGCCATTCGCCTCATATATGTTTCCTGAAATCAAGCACATAAACCAGCATCAGTGAAATAAGAGCCAAAATTAAAAAATAAGTAATCAATGCAAGCACAAGCCACCCAAACTTTCAACTTGTCGCAAGTTGCTCCAACAAATTAGTATTCACATCACATTAATGTGTTTCAGTTACATGCATAGGCTTGGCAGGTATTATAATTGCCATTACAGCTTTTCCAACAAACAAAAATTTTGACCTTGAATTCCACCACTGGACTGAAATCACTTCATTCCCACTGGAATGTCAACTTAATCAGACTTTCAAATCTTTGAGTATTTCACAGCAATATCTTGTTTCTTACAGTGAACAGATGCTTTTAGAGCTTAATGATGTGAAATTTATAGAAAGAATCATGAGATCGAAATCACTTTAGTTTCCTACAACATCACAATAATAGATTAGTATCTCACTTAACAGTGAAGCTGTTTCCAATTGATCTATGCCTTTATGGTCACATGTAATAAGGTAAACAAAAACTCTAATTTAAGATAGAACAAGAATGTTTTTGGTGCTTTGCAATACTAGAAAGGTTGGGGGTTGATTACAACCGCTAAAAGGACAGGCTTCACATTGAAATGATCACACATGTTGCGAGTGCATTTATTATTAGCTCAATATTTTAAAACAATGTAAACATCTGCATCAGCATGAATAAGTACAACACACATCTGTACCATGAAACCAGTTCAAAGGACAGCTTGCAGAAAAGATGGCCATAATTCAATCTATATAAAAGGTAAACCAAGAAATCCTGCAGCAGAGTGGTCCATGGAATTAATTCTCAATCAAAAAAAAGGTCCAGTTCCTGACCAGTTGGGGTCTTTTCAATGGACCAACAATATGAAGGAAGCAGGAAAAGCAGAGAGGATAAACTTGTTGGCCAACACAAAGTATTTGTCGACCCTAGTATTTGCAAGTTAAAGTTTTTTTAAAAATTGCTTACTTTCTCACCAATATGTATGTAACCCAGAAGAATGACTGGCTGGAGTAGGTTATATTGAGGGAAATTTCATCCGCATGGAGGAGAGGTGAATAACTGAAGAGACTCACAATGAGAGACGCAACTACAAGGTGGACATCTATGATTGAAAATCCTTTGGGCCCCATTTTCATTTTGAGGGAACCCAAGCTGGAAATTCACTTACAAGATTGACAGCCCCTCAATGTCTACAAGCTCATCAAACTCTCGCTTGGGCTCGTAGTTATTCAGTCAGGGAAAGAGCTCGTGATGCAACTCTCAAAGACCAGATAGAGTTACTTGCAAGTGAATACAAATGCAGGCCTAATCAAAATGCTGAATAGAAGCATCATCAGAGTTACAGATGAGTACATTAAGCAAACCAAGAGAAGATGCAGCACAGATGCGTGATAGGTCATAACTTTGAGTAGCCATGACATATTTTTAACAGTAAAAGAACACTATAAACTTTGTTCAGAGGGAGGCATTTCATGCCTGAAGGAGAATGCAAGTCAAGAAAAGCAACTTTATTTGATATCAGGAAATAAACTTCAGTATCATTACGGAAGACTGCACCTTTTTTGTTGGCAACTCATAATTGATCAAAACTCGCGCAGAAAGTGGCGACTCCCCAGAAGTTAGAAGTGGGAGGCAAGCATCTGTAACAACAACAATATGAGACTTTTGCTCAACATCTTCAACCACTTTTACATCATTTCCAGATTGGACAGCAATGCTTTGGTTCCAATGCAAAGTGGACTGCCGAAACCCGTCCAGAACAAGAGCACGATCTGCTTCAGCCAGGTCACTGTACTGGTAGAAGGAAAAGAGATGGACAGCAACACTTTGGTTCATCAGCAATTAATTACAGTGTAGAAAGACAAACAATTACAAATCGTGAGTTTCTAATCTCTCAAGGTTCAAGATGCTTCCTGAGAAGTTTTCAACTGACAAGGAAACCGTGTTAGGATATCATTGAGTGGACAATGTTGATGATAACAAATCCTATAGTTGAATCTTTTTTCCCTTCTAGCAAATAAATATTGTGGTCTAGTTGCAATGTCCCGTAGAGGATGTGAGGAACTAAAGATTCATAATTTAAGCAATCATAAGATGACTTGCTAACATGATTCTAGAAGCTGACATATGGCATTAGAGATATAAGTTCCACTAAAGTAGGAGCCATGGATTTGCTAGCAAAATTCAGTAAGTTAGAACATCAAAGTTCCAATCAAGTGGACTAAAGATTTCCCGAGTTAGATATTTGCATACTAACACAATTCATTTGTCTTAGTCTACAAGTTCGCGACAATCATGGATCGACCAACTCGGAATATGACAGAGCAATGACATAAAGCCCGGATTTTTAACTGAAAATCGAAACAGATTTAGGGGGAGAGAAGCACCAGAGAGGCCAGGGAGATGAATGGGAGATTGGAGACGGCGCAGCAGACAGCGTCAAGCTCGTCGCGGGAGCTGCAGCACACCACCATCGGCAGGCCCGGCCGCTGACCCACCAAGCGCAGCAAATCCACCAGCGTGTCCTGCGAAATTCACAAGCGCTCGCGCGCGCCAAAATAAAAAATAAAAAATGAAAAAAATCGTCGCTTGGCATTTCTACAAACAGCAGACCAGCAATGGACGAAAACCCAACAACGGGATCCGCGACGGGACTACCATCTTGAACTGGAGGCGGTCGACGGCGACGTAGAAGTGACGCGGTTGACTGTGCATGGAGGAGGCAAGAGAGACGACGTCAGCGATGTTCAGGGTAGAGAGAGAGAGAGAGAGAGAGAGAGAAGAGAGAGAAGAAGAGAGAGAGGGAAACCTGGGAATGGAATGTGAAGGAGAGGAGGAAGGAATCGAGGAATCTTCCATTGCATCTATGGCCATCGAGTTCCTTTCCTTTCCACCTTTCCGATTCTCTCCCGGACTACGCTTAGAAGCAGGATCGCGTCCGAGTCACTTCCTTAGATCCGCGGAAAAATCCAACATATCGGCGAAGTATATCTCAGCTTGTTTTCCCATGGGTTGACAACTTGACACTACTAAATTTTAAAAGCCCATCTAAAATATTTTCACAATCAAACGGAAATTCATATTTAATTTTAAAAGAGGCATCAAGTTTTAAAAAGTTTTTGAATTAACCACCACCTCAACTCTCGTAGTTTTTTGGACTCGAGGTCCTATAGACGATCACAAGACCTCAAAGATTGGGCTCATCTTTTTGGGCCGAAGCTCGGAAAGTATTTGCATGGAACCAAGTTTTTTAGATCAAATTAATCATAGCAGTTGATTTTGTGGGACTCATTTGAGACCTACAATGATTCCGATTCACCTGATCAAGTGAGTTGAGTCTAGAGAAGAGATCTCCTAAACTCTTGGAAGTCAAGACCCAAGACAAGGTATCCTTGAGCTAGAATCTGGACTTTAGCACTTTCACTTGGTACATGAGGAGCAAATCAAGTCCTCATGCAACTAAACACAAAAACCCTCAATTACCAGATTGTAAACCCAAAGTCAAATCATGTTCCTTGACAATGAGACATTGTTGCACTTGAAAATTCATGCACTCACACTGGGTCTAACTAGAATTGCAATTTTTAAAATGTTGGGAACTCAATAGAAACATACTAAGAAAATTTGAATATAAGATCAACAAAGGGAACTTGAATGGTTTCTATTATGACTTATGCAGAAACTACAACGAAATTAAAACAAAGAAGAATAAAAAAGCACATGGATTTATGTGGAAACCTTATGGGAAAAACCACAATGGAAGTGGGGGAGCAAGAGAAAGCAAAATCCACTATAGAAATTCAAAGATTAAAAAAGGTGGCTCAAAAACTCAAGATTTTTTCTATCTCAATTTCTTAACCTACTAACTTGAGAAAAAACAATATTTATATTACTCCCAATCCCTAATGTTAGCTCAAATCCTTAGAGAATTCAAGACATACTTAATAAATCTCCACATTGACTTAAATTCTACATGAGCAATAAACAATTTTTTTTCCTCCCACTAGAGTAAGACTTATTGCAGCAAACATTAACCAAATCCAAACAATACTTGAATTTGGCAATAAGTAAGGGTTTTGTCAGCATATCGGCTAAATTTTTTTTAGTACCAATCTTCAAAATTTGATATAACCATCATCGAGAATGTCTCCCATAAAATGATACCGTACATCAATATGCTTTGTCTTCTCATGGTACATCTTATCTTTAGTAAGATATATAACACTCTAATTATCATAATGGACAACAGTCATACCATGATCTAGATTAAACTCTCCAAATAACCCTCTTGATCATATAGCCTTTTTAACAGCCTTTGTAATAACCATATACTCTGCCTCTATAGTAGACAAAGCAACCATATGTTGTAACGTAGCTTTCCAACTGATTGTACCATCTCTCATAGTAAAGATATACTTAGTTGAAGATCTCATCTTTTAAGACTAGCATTTTTTAGTCCGTAACTCAACATCTAATAGTAGGCAATACACAAGCATTTCCAAGTCCACAATTTCACAATCAACTAACAATTCCAAATTCTTGAGTGCATAAAGGTTTTCGGATATTAGTGGAATATTGACTTGGTGAAACTTGAACAACATTCCTTACTCTTGTTTGCTTATTAGAAATGGATGGACACATCTATATCACTACAATGCATCTATAGTAAATAAATAAATAAACATATGAACTATAAAACATTATAAAGAGATTACCCTTAAATCAAAATTACCAATAAATTTATATATGGAAAGTCTATATCATTGTCATGCCCAAATAAACAAAATGAGCATAAAACATTAATCACAATATACACTTGGCACATAAATAAAATTGTGCTAGAAAAAGCACTAGCCGGCGCTCTCTCCTTCTCCATGATAGTAGAGTCCTTATTAGATGATCTACTAGCATGTGAACTAGCTTGTGCATCAATAGCCAAACCAGCTTTCTTTGGTCTTCACTTTTTTGCCTACATGTGAGAAAAACATAAGAAACACTAATGTCATCCTGTGATAACCAAAATCCTATCAACAATTGCAAAATTATCAAATAATACATACTTTGGGGAAGCTTGTATGACACAGGATTCTTGCATGTCTTCTTGTTATGCCCATATTGAAGACAATTTATACATCACATTTGAACTCCAACTTTCATCAATTTCTTAACATCATTACTTTGCTCATCATTGTCCTTGATTCAATTTTTCTTCTATCAGCCTTTTTTTTTTCTTTTATAAGGTGGGGATTTGATTGGCTCAACATGGCCTTTGGGTCACATTTTTTTCGTCATTCATTATTGGGAAGAGAAATTGGTAACATTTTTTTTTAAGCATCTTTCTTAAAACAATCATCGACATAATATTAGTGTTTGACTTCATGATGCAATACAACGTATGGCACATTTACATTGTATTCTAGAGATATCATATTTCCTACAAGCACAATTCTTCCTAACCAAGTTAATCATAGATCTATTGTCATCTCTTTCAACCTCAAATTCATTTCCTAAAGACACTCTAGCAATAAAATACCAAGACTCTAGTGTAGTCTTCTCCAACTTCATTCTAATCCTTGGGCAAATTGGATTTGTTCAATCAACCATCAACTAACTTCTCTATGCTATCATCTACATCAACATAGCTCATATTTCTTCAAGCATCTCAAGAATGGGTTTGGATCTCAGTATGCAAATGTATCCATTAAAGGTCTTACTTAAACTATTATCAACTGCATCACACTTGATACTTGTCTTAATGAAAGCCCTACAAAAGTGCTTAGGGCCTTGTCTCATTAAGTCTTCATAACCTTTATAGCACTTTATTTTCAAATCTGCATTGCCAAGTCAAAATTAGCTTCAAATGCACACCTCACAACTCTCTAGAATAGATTCTTCATAACATCCCTTTTTGTTTTATTTTATTAATTAGCATATATATATCTTGCATAAATTTGATGCTATGTTTGCAGAGATAGCTATGAAACTACATTCATTAGTCCCTACAACCAAAATCAACCAATGAAAACACTTTCTAGAATGGACTAGCTTTTTTAAAAGAAATTGACCCTTTATTTTCTTTGTCATTGAGGACTCATGCAATTTCATGATTTTCTTTAAGAATCTCTTGGAACTCTAGTAATAGTTTTGTTCATGGTGAATCTTGGAGACCTTTCCCCCATAAACCTTGTTGGTTGCTAAGCTCTATATATTCATCTAGAAGACATCTCAAACTACCGGTTTTCCATTGGCCTAAATTTCACCATTATGTCATCTTCCTTCGACAAATTAGACTCCACATGGGTAGCATGGGCGGGTGTCTCAGGGATCATTTCATCCTTTACTTGAATATGGATTTTCCTTTTGTCATAAAGCACTTTCCAAAATGGACTGGCCTCACATATTTTCACTTTAAGCCGGTGGCCAAAATTCTCCACTATATTTTCGTCTAGCCTTGATTTTTCATATGACACTTCTTTACAATTCATAGTATAATTGTTACTTCTCTCACAAGAAAAGTTGTAATGTGGGAGCCTTTCATATTTTAAATCCACCCATAGCTTTTTACCTCCAAGATCAACCACAAATCCTAATTTCAACAAACTTGATAAATCAAACACCAAAAGCTTATCCTTTTTTCATTCAAGACGAGAAATCACCAAAATGGACAAATGGGTTTTGCAACACTTTGGATCAATCACTAAATCGCTTTCAAAAGAGAAGCTAGCCAAAAATTTATGATTTATTTGGAAGGAATGAAATGCTTTCATCTTTAAATCCTATTGACTAGAACAGAGGTCAGTTGTTGATGGCGCATTTGCAATGAATGCAAATTTCTTGAGATGAAACCCATGACTGAAAGCACAAAAAGGAAAGCAAGCCGACACACTTGTTAAATGAACTACACCAGCAAAAGGCTTACTAAAGATTAACATTGATGGATCTTTGCCAAAAGGCTTCTCAGAGGGTGTGATTGCATGAGTATGGCATGACTCAAGGAGAATTCTTGCCCACCACTTCACAAAAGCAATTTGAGTCTCCTCAGCAATCGAAGTCAAAACCCTTGCACTAATTGAGAATTTGGAGCACTTGGAGTAAAGCTCTAACCTGTGGGTGCAAATTGATGTGTTAGTGAAAGTGGAAACCAATAGCTTATTATGGTGTGAATGGTAATATTTTTATTCTAGAGAATAATTTATTGGGAGCGGTTTAGCTAACCATCCCTCTGTCAAGTGATGGAGGAATGGTCAGCTAATAGCCACACATTCCTAAGAGAAACCGGTTGATAATTTCTTATATTTGTGCACATAAGACTCAATGTCATTCTCGAAAAATCCTTCAAAATTCCAACACAACCCAAACATTGTTAATTACAAATGAAAAAAATACCATCACCTATTAAAAAGAAATAGTTAATGTCATTATATAGATCTATTAAATTTAAAAGATGAAAAACACTTGAAGCATTAGTTTTGCAACTAACAAAATCATTGTGCAATGAATTGGCTCCTCAGTCCTTTCGCCAAAATCAAGTTGCTCTAGAAGGATTCTATGGTGACCTAAAATTAAGATGAATAATATTGATTAGACATAAAAAAAATGAAGTAAATAAAAAAACAAAATAAGAATAATAAATTAGAAAAGAAGAAAATTTACCCCATTGATCCAAATCTCATAGGTGAAAATGTGTTGAGACCTAAAACATTACAAAATCAATCTTAAGATCACACAAGTCAAAAACTAAGCCAAAAAATGATTTTTGATCAATTTGTATATAGATTTTACCTAATATAGCTTCAACCTTTGGTTCATTGAGAAGATTCACATGACCACAAGATTTTTGACCCTATATCATTTTATATAGATAATAAGTCAATTTATAGTAAGGTATTTTAATTCAAAATAAAATAATAACACGTACCAACAATGATTGAAAACCCTCGATTTTTTCCTAATTGCAAATCAAATTTTGAGAATAGCTATGGTAACTTATCTCATCCAAATTACTAAGTATGTGAAAATCAATGAAATTTCTTGTACCATGATCCTGGCAAATTGTATACGTTAATTCAGCTAGTATATACTATAATATAAATTTCCAAATAATTCCACGTAATTATTGAAAAAAAAAATGAAAACACCATACCATGCAATCCAAATTCACAAGAGAGTCAATGTGCATCAAGTGATTAGGGATTGTTATCTTCTACAAGAAAGTTCATGTGCAGTAGTTTAGCAAAATACTATCAATCTAATAGTAAATATATGAGAAAATTACATCATGTTAACTAGAATTATTAATGAAAATGTTCTTAAGCTTTAAAGTATATAGTTTAATACAAATAATGATAACAATGTATCTTGAATGCAAAATAGATAAATTTACCTTTGTAAATGCTTTTTGTTTGTGTTTCTCAAATGCATTCTTAAATCGATTTTCTCTTTGATGACCAAGTTACTTTCGTTGAATTGGATCCTTTATTTTAATGCTTTGAGTGTCATTCTGATAAAAATTGTCCGGGTGCTCTTCAACCTAATCAAGGCCCGTAATCTAAATATTTTTTCTTACTTCCTCCAATACTTGCAGAACAAATTTAAAATGCTCTCTAGATTTTGAACCTTCTTGTACGATTTAAATAGCATAATTATATAAGTGATCATATCATTCATTTGGGTTGTCAAAATTGACACCACCATTAGATATGGAGTTCAAAAGGTACAAACACTTGAAATCCTTTCTTCATTGAGACAATATGTAATTGCTCGGTATGTCATTTACTCCAATGTGATGAAGAACACGTAGTACATGTCTACAAAGATAACCCTTGAAAGCAAACATCTTGCAAATGCACTAAACTTCAGTCCCGTGTTACAATACAAAACCTCAAATTCGACAATTTTGGAATTACCATTATCACGATTACCTTGACGTTCTTTTACTTTGAAAGTTGATGCTACTCCATTTGTTTGCACTTGAGTAACATTAAAGCACTGCAGCATTGTCTCAACTTCAACTTGAAACTTTTTAAAGATGCTATGGGTACAAATGGAGGAGAGTTGCTTCTCATAACAACACTTCATTTTCAACCAAGGTTCTGATTGTCTGGAATCAAAATCAACACGAGCTTCTTTTTTATACTCGTCCTTAAGTGCAAGCTCATATTTAGAGACAAAATCACTCAAACATGTTTGTCTATGTGCATATCCATTAAAAAAAAAAAAACATTCATACTATCAGTTCTTTGAGTAGTGACATGCCTACTAAAAAGGTATTTTTCAAATATACTAGCACATATTTTTCCCGCTCCTCATATAATGTTTGAAGCTAGTCATTATCATGGAGTCCATGTGCATCAATCAGCTCCTTCCAAGCAATCTCAAAATCACTCACATATAGTGAGTCATAAACTGCTCTTTTTATTGCTAACTTTATACCTTTTATATTGAAGATGAACCCTTAATTTTTGTGGCAATTTTTGCATTATATGCCATAAACGAAGGTGATGACAAGCAAAGGGAAATACCTTAGAAATTGCATTATGCATTGCTTTACACTAGCCAATAATAATAGCTTAAAGGGCATTCCTTGACATGCAATCAAGTCAAGCCTTAAACAACCAAATGAAAGAGTTTGTTGTCTCATCTGCAAGCAAACCACATCTGAATAAAACTAACTGACCATGATGGTTGACACCAACAAATGGAGCAAAAGGCATGTTATATTTATTTGTCAAATAAATGGTATCAAATATGAGTATATCTCCAAAATATCTATACACGTCTCTTGATCATGTGTCCACCCAAAGAACATTATGCAATCTCTACTCATCATCCAAATCAAGTACATAATAAAAATTGTAATTTTTCAACTGCATGGTTGAAAAATAATTGAAAAGTGCTAGCCTATCTCCTTCTTGCAATTTCAACCTTTTGTACTCTGTAACATGATTCTTAAGATATTTTTCTTCAAAATTGAAGTTCTCATGTCCTCATTCTTCAACAACTAGCGCTTGAAAGGATTTATTTGTCCTAATCCCCGCATCACAATGCAACTTGATTTTTCTTTATGTTCTAGAGTCAATACTCTTGTGCAATGTAAAGAATCTAGCATTTTGAGGAGTTGTAAAATGATTATGATCAAATACAACTTTTGTTATTTCCCACTTATGACGCCCAACTAGATGTACTCTAACCATTGCTAGACAACCGCATCTTTTTCCCAATCTTGACTTAACCGACTCATTTTCGATCTTGTACCTTGACAGCTACAACAAAGCACTGCACCGCATTTTTCTTCATTGCCTTTTCTTTGGTATGAGTTTAACACTCTAATTGCAAATCCCACTTCTTAAGCATAATTGTTATAAAATGCATAAGCCTCATCATAATAATTAAACTCCATACCTATGCAAGGTTTGATTTTCATGTTCTTCAGTATTGTGACGTTTTCACAATTAGCATCTTTGGTTGCATTGTTCATCTCTTCTTCATCACCACTATGATTTTCATTGGCAAAGTTGCTTTCAATACTAACTCCATCCATCTGAACAAGATGTCAAGAAAAAAATATAGAATTATGTCTAAAATATGTAGATACAAACTAAAATTCAACAATAATGAATACCTCTTACTTTCTTGCAATAAGAAAAGTAAAGATTAATGAACCTTTCTCCACAATTATGACTTATTCAATTACAAAATCATACGGCAATCGACTTTACCAAAAAAAAAAAATCATATGGCAATCGAAGTTCAAAGTGTACAAGGTAATTATACATTCCGCAACAAAAAAAAAGGTAATTGCATTCTCATTTTTTGAGTTATTAAGATTTTTCTTTTTATTTGGGAACAATATCTACATAATCATTTTATTTGGCTAGAGAATAATATTCACTATTTTAAAAGTTGCAACTATATTCTTCATATATTTCTTATAATTTTAATAGTATTGTAGGATTTGTTTCTTACTGGGTGAATATTGTTATTTTGATTTGTTTCTTAATTTGAGCATGCAATATAGAATTATACAAATCTCAAGAAAAGAAAAAGAAAAATCGGGTAAAAATGAAATCGGTTGAGGAAGTCGACATCTCCAGTGTTTTTTCATCTTTTAAATTTAATATATTCATAGAATGACATTAACGATTTCCTTTTTAGTATGTGATAATATTTTTTTACTTGTAAGTAACAATGTTTGGATCGTGTTAAAATTTTGGAGGGTTTTTTAAGGATGGCCTTGAGTCTTATGTGCACAAGCATAAGAAATTATCAGTCTGATCACTTGTTTTTTACTTGTGATTTTTTATTAATAGGATTCTCATTAATATTTTTTTTGAAAAAAATAAAATTAAAATTAAAATTAAAGGAAGGATCCCTTGGAAATGTGTGGTCATTGTCTGATTGTTTGGACATCAACTGAGATTTTCCCTAAATTATTTTCAATTTTTTTTAGAAATAGTTTTTGAGTAAGACAATAACATTTGGTAACTATACAAAATTCATATTATAAGAATAAAAAAAAATAGGAATGCATTTGGTACAATCCATAAATTTTTTTGTGAAGTAGAATTTCTTTTTATTTTTTAAGATTTTTTTTTATTTTCTTTTCTTCTTCTTGCTTCCTGCTCACCACCCACCACCGTTGGGTAGGGGGCAATGGCGAGCGGCAAACAAGAAAAAAAAGAAGAAGAAAAGAAAAATTGACTTATTTCTAAAAATTATTTTTGGAATAAGAAATTACTTTTTTCAATTTCTTATTTCAGTTGTGAATCTATTCCGGCTACTTTTCTATTCTGAATAATAGAAAAATTAATTGATATTACTAAATGATTTTTTTTTTATTTCAAGGAGAAAAAGAACATAGCAACAAAATGCACTACCTTATTGGTCAACTATATAATTGGTGCTAAACGAGCCCATCAGATGTACGGCCTAGATTTTTTTTTTCTTTTTGCATTGTACGGCCTAGATTGAAAAGGCAGTTGACCCAACTTAAGTTTGACGCGTAGCTCATTGTTCATGAGGTGCCGGCTGATTGGATTGATAATGTCCGTAGGAAAAAAAAACAAAGAATGCCTTCTTTCTTACTGGTTGTCTAAATCACCGCAGGCCCTGTTCACAAACTTTGTATAAGTTAATGAAAAGAGCCGTATTTTCAAGCAAATATTATTATTATCATTATTTGCTTTTGTAAGTGTGTTTCAGTCACCTATTATAGTGCTCCAAAAGCATTTAACAATTTACTGGTGCAATTACGTTGTTACCTCTTCCTATATTTTTGCCTCATCTCTAATTCGCATGAATCGGGACAATCACAGACAATTGGGATAATCACAAACCCTACTCTTCTAAATTACCTATGGATCTCCCACGAATATTCTTTCTCTTGTATGTCCGCTTTGGTGGCTCCATTCCGAGTCAAAATTTGTCAACGCAAGGAAGACAATTCACGAAGTGCCTGACAGGTGTGTGATTATCTTTTGGCCTTTTCGCCAAACTGAAAGCCTAGCATTTTAGCTAAACGAACTTCTCACGTTTGCCAAACTTGATTTGACATCTGAGTTTGACCGTTTTCTTGTTGTGTTTTCCCCGTAGACGAAGACAAACTATCCACGAATAAAATCGCTTTGAGAAGAGAAATGTCGCGCGATGCCTGCACGAAGCCGTCCCTTTCGTCAACATGAAAACACAAAAAGATAAAAGAAAGGGAATCCGTCCAATCTATAATCGGACGGCCAGGTTCTACGTTCTAACCACTTCACGTTTGACCCCATTTTACTCTAGAAGCCCGAAGCGCCGGCGCAGGTCTTCAAGCTGATCTTTTTCTCTTTACCTTGACTAAATATAGAATTGTCGGATTAGATAGGGCAGCACGTGTAACTTAAATATTACCAAGAACTATCGAAGTTCGCTGGCAAATGTGGTGAGAGAAAGAGGAATCCAATTTCTCCACGAAATGCTACAAAGTGCTCAGGTCAACCGAAAACTCTACCCATCGAAACTTACAGAAAAGAATAACCAAAGTACAGATTAAATTTCTTACGCAAACTCTGATTTGTCCTACAATGCATGGATCATGCACATCGAGTCCATACGAATTCTCAACTACGTGGACCCCACACGGTGCCACGACAATCTACCATTCGAGTGACGTCTGTCCGCGTGATCGGTGCAAAGCATGCAACTCTCTCTCTCTCTCTCTCTCTTTCTCTCTCTTCGTTCATGGAGGCAAGTGCATGACCGGCCACTGCTCGAGCTCCTCCTTCTCAAGCTTCTCCCAGAACTCGCTCGCTCCTCTCTCGTCGTCACGCTCGAAAGACGGATCTTTTTCACGGACGTCGTTAACTCTCTCCCCCTTCCGCCCTCGCTTTGATCGTTTCTTCAGCCTCGCCGTCCTCCATCATGTCCCTGCTCTTGCCGGCACCGGTGCTCGTGCAGTCATTCGGCAGCAGTGGGAAGTTCAGCTTGGCCCGCGCACCGCGGAACTCGAGCGCCGCCCTGTCGTAGGCGCGGGCCGCCTGCTCCGCCGTCTCGAACGTCCCGAGCCACACCCGCGCCGCCCTCCGCGGGTCCCGGATCTCCGCCGCCCACTTCCCCCACGGCCGCTGCCGCACTCCCCTGTAGAAGCCCTTCCTCTTCCTGCCGGCGCTCTTGTTACTCTGGCCCACAGCGAGCGCCTGGGCAGCCTGCGCGGTGTCCCCGCCGCCCCACGCCGCCGTCGCGACTCTGCCCGGCGCGAAGAAGTTGCAGCCGAGGCACCCCTCGATCCCGCACACCTGGCACGTGGCCACGTCGGGAAGCGAGAGGAGGCCCGGGGCCCGCTGCTCCGCGGCGGTCCCGTCGGCGGAGAGGGGCGGCGGCGTGGACGACCGGAAGGCCGGGATTGGTTCGGCCCGCGTGGAGCTGCTCCCGGACATCACGTGCTGGAGAGCGTTAACCATGATGCTGCGTTCGTCGTCTCGGGTTATACCGAGGTCGTGCGATTGCTGCATGTCGAACGAGCGAGGCATGGGAATTTGCAATGACTTCGGGCGAACGATTGACGCCTAAAGGTTTTTATGCACGAAAAAGGAGAAAAGGGCGCTAAGGAGGAGTCTACACGTGGCGTCCAAAGCTGGGGGCCCACGCGCCACGTGGAGAGACGGTGGGGCGTGTGATGTGGCGATGATATAGTCAGCCACGTAGGGCGCGGTGACCGCGATCGCGCGGGTGACAGGCGGACACGTGGCGGGAGGAGGTACCGGGGTTGCGAGCTTCGGAGAAATCGGGTTCGGCTTCCTTCTTCTTGGGGAAAGAGACGGATTGGTTGCAAATCTTGTGTACGGGAAAAGGTCTTTTCTTTTTCTTTTTTTGATAGAAAGTACGGGGAAAGGATCTCACGAGAAGAGAGAATGGCAAAATCCTGTTTTGTCCTTTGGTACGGGTTACGTTTCCACCGCCAACTACTTTGTCAACAACATTGGACAAGGGGGCAAAAAAAAAAAAAAAAAAAAAAAATACTTGTCTCCATCCAATTCTTATCATTCTCTTTTTTATTAAGGATACGTATAATAAAGTCCTAAAACTTGTTACAAAAATATAATTAAATTCTAAAACTTGAAAAAAATACAATCAAGTCCTAAAATTTGTCAAAATTGTTCAATTGAATCCTAAAATTAACACCATTAATCTTATTAACGAAAAATGCTAACATGGCGCCGATATAGCATTTTAAATTATCTTTTATTTTCCACCTAATTTTTAAAATAATTTTTTATTCAATTATTTTAAAATTATATTTAAAAACTAAAATTCATTTAAAAAAACTGTTAAAAAAAAGAAAAAATAAAATGGCAGCTTCGGTGGCGACGATGGGTCGGCGACCGTTGCCGGCCCCTCTAGTATGGGCAGCATCAACACTAGCCAAATTTATTCTGCAAATGATTCCAAGTCAAGGTCATAATAAGCTCAAATCGCATCTGGCATGAGTTTGATTTAATAAAACACGAAAGTTGTTCATTTGTTCACCTTGCATGGCATGCCTTCAGGCCTTTCATCCGGCTAAAAGTTAAATATAACATGAATTGGTTGATGCTTGAAATGTATGGACACATAATGGACTTATATGCTGATGTTGGGGGATGCCAGGTCATTGCCTAGGTAAATTTCCAAATACTATCCTGATATTGAGATCGTGGATGATGCCAGCCCGAGTGAGATAGATGCCTAGGGGTTGCCCTAGATGCCGTCCTGATAATGAATCGGGACAATGCCAGTTGCCAAGGGTGGATCGATGCCTGGTTAGTACTAGAAGAGTCAATTGATTTCAACTAATATGATACTAAAAAAGAATAATTAAAGTCCATGTGTGGTCCATGACTAATACATGTGTGATGCATGCAAAAGCTAGGTTTGTTTGATATGTATTGTTAAGTCCTTACATCAATTTGACATATATTTTAATCGAGTCATTTAGTGTTTGAATGAGTTTCATGAGATGCGAGCTTCCCTTTTTATGACCGAAATGATAATAAGTCACAAATCCTTGGAAAGCTTGTTCATCTTTGATTCTTGAAAGCACATAGACAATTGAGAGCCTTTCATATACAAATCTTGCTATTGATTTGCCATCGACAAGTGGGTGGTGATCTTGTATCCGACGATTGACAGTGAGATGTCCTCCTATAGAAGAATTAGGGATTTCTACTTACGGAGTCATCGACTTACTCTTGTTGTTCTCACCATTTCAGGTGTGTGATAGGTGAACCAGGATCCAAGAAGGAAAGGAATCTAGCATGGGGGCCACTTTTGGGAGTAGTTCAGTAGAGGAGCTAGGCCCTAGCCCTTTGATTGACTATATATGGAAACAAAAATAAGTAACCCAGGACTAGGATGGGCATGTAATCAAAATAGCTTTTGATGTGTGAATATGTATATGTATATGTTGCTTTTATTTGCTTAGCCTGCATATGTCTTGCCCAGCTTCCATGTTTGTTTGTATGGGAATTGTTTATGATTACTTCCACATGTGCTTAACTAAAGATAAAAGACTTTCGGGAACGTTTGACGTTGCCTGGGCGTCAATGCTAACCTGCCAGGTCATGCTCTCATGGGGCGGGGGTGTGACACAATCAATTACCTACCATCGTTGAGACCAGTGGAGATTGGCCATAGGTGAAATGGAAATGAAAAGTGGAAAAAAAAAAAGAAACAAAAAAGGAACAAATAATATAATTTTTTAAAAATTGCAAAAAATGTCCTTGTTAATGTTGGATGCACCAACCGTGCCATGTACATAACTTGCTAACAAGACTACCACATTAATAATTTTCAACATAAATTGATCGAAATAATTATATTGAAAAATTGTCACAAAATTTAGGAATAAATTGATAAAATTAAAAATTTTATGATTGAATTAGTGGCTATATAATGGATATAAGATTTTTTGGACTATTATTGCCCAATAAAGTCCAAGTCTTTAATATGTGCAAGTCACAAGAAAATAGTATAATTTTGCACATAATGAGTGGGCCTTAAATGGGCAACTTTTACATCTTTAGTTGCAAACTATAAAGCACGAACTCTCTTCGGAAGCCTTTATGTCATGCTAAATATTCTAACATGTATTCGACACTTTTCAATACTCGATTAACATGTGTCAAAAAATCCAACACTCAATCAACTTTCTCAACACTCTAAAAACTTTAATCTAGAATTCTGACAAGCGAATTTGGAATTCCAACCTTTAATTCCGATCTGTACAGAGTCAATTTTAAAAAATTTTAATAAATAAGAAATCAAAATGTAAATATGTAAATAATTAAAAAAAAATAAAGAAGGAAAGAAGAAAAACTTATTCTTCTCCTATTTTGATTCTCACTTTTCGTGACACCCAATTCATCCTCCAAGTTTATTTTTTTGTCTTCTCTTCCGACAAGCTTTGACATGCAAGTCCATAATATGGAATTTTTTTTTTTTTTAACTTCAAGTTTTATGAATTTGTCAAATTGAAATAATAAATGATATTAACAAATCATAAATTAATGTTTTTAGTGCAAATTCATTCTAGACTCTTTTTTCTATTATCTATTTATTTGTGAGTTTGAATCAAATTAATTTAATTAAAATAGTCATAAAAATGATAATTTATTATGTAAATATAAAAACATGTATTCGATATACATCATTTCAAAATTCTCTATTTTTACAAAATAACATGTTAGCATATCGTGTTGTGTTGTGTCCCGTGTCAATATCGGTGTTACTTAGGCTACAACTCGAATTCCCCAACCAATTGCGCTAACCTTGAAGAGTTCTCAAGCCCAAATTTATATACACCAAATCAATTAGAGATGTTTAACATAACGTATTAGTCCCCGAGCCTTATAAAATGTACTTTGCGATAGCAATCAACCTATAATTGATACCTGCAAAAAACATTTTTCACGGAAGAAAGTAGTATTATAAAAATAAAAAAAGCACGAGATCGTGACACTCCAAAATTAAAACATACGCTTTACCAGTGAATTTGAATTCACACGAGATGCATAATATTCTTGAATTTCAGAAATCATCATTCGGACAAACCCTTACAAATGACAAGTCTCAGATTGTCATTCTTGCAAACATCGTAAAAGTTCCTGATGCGTAAGAACTATATTCATTTTCAGAAGACCACAATTAGCATTAGCGCGAAAGCACCACAAATTAAGTTGTCATAAATTGTCACGAGTAATGCCGTGGGACAAGCTGAGAAAGAGCCAATAATTTGGAGGCTAGCAAGCAAATATCAAGCGAGAGAGAGAGAGAAACACGTTGAAAATGAGACGAAGAACATGGAAAGGAAGGGCTTGCCTAGAAGTAACTAGTGCAAACCCCAAGCTTGCCACTCTTTCCAGTCATATTAGTTTCTTTCTTTTATTTTCAAACCTCAAATCGCTTACATAATGTTGTTTCCTGAAGAATGATTTAGAGCAAGCAAAAAGTTTCATACGATGCAAAAGAGCGAAGATGGGACTGAAATACGAGCAATGAGCAAAGTAGCCCAAAGGCTCAGGAATACCAGATAAAAGGTATTCCTCAGCTAAAAAGTACTCGAAAATATGCAACACCATCAAAACAACATGCAAGTAGGATAGCAGATGTGAATCCAGATCATTATATGAAGCATACATAACTAGGAAACTATTCTACTTAAACCAGACACAGCATAATCTTCAACGCACGACATAAAGAAAGCTGTGAAAGAGGTAGGTTTTGCCAAAAATACAAGATAGAAGTATCAATCTAGCAGGTCTCAAACCCAGAAGTCCTTTCTTATGTGCACTGTATGTACAAACAGATCACACATATAGAATGCCGCACATCCATCACTAAGTAGGAAACCTTAAGCTCATGTAGAGGTTCACAAACTGGAAGCACTAAAAGCCTAATCGTGTCCTCCCCATCATCTGAATGAACTCGTCCATATCAACTTCACCGTCACCTGCATGGTTTGGGAAATAAAAGAGCGGGTCAGAATTAAGTTTCTTTTTTGCACTGCAAAAAATTCAAGCATAAAAGCAAAAAGTGATGGAATGGAACAGCTTTGACTCCGTGAAGAATTACAAGGACAGTAGTACTGAGGAATTCCCAATATCAAAACCTTGTGTATACAAGTGGCAAGCACAAATTTTTTTAATTATCCCGAAAAGCCTACGGCTGCATTCAGCTACTTACATCAAACTCCACATCAGATAAAACAGTACTCAAAAGTAATCCTTGAGATTTCCCCTGTACAGTCTCTTGTTTGGAGAATGATGCATATAAAGCTGCATTCTTATTCGGTGTTTTGATAGGGTATAGGGCCACCAACCCAATCATTCTCAGGCATTTGGCTTGTCTAACATCAAATCAAAGCATATCTATAAGGCCAAAGTACCAAATCTGACTAGTACCTATTTGCATCTTCTTTCACCCCTTAATCGATCCCCAAAAATGTGGGGAGTCAGTGGAGAATTACAACACCCAGAAGAAAAATCTAGCAATGTTCAAACGTTAAAAACAAAAGAAAACAAACACCACTCATCCCTAGACATCAATTTTGGATGTTTTTGAAGAGGAATCAATACATAATATGTCTGGATCCTTTACAGGATAATAGCTTAAAGAAAACTGAACCAGCCTACCCTGTATCTGTTTAAAGCATGTTTTAATTCATTTTATGCACTACATTAGACGAACAACAATTTAGTTGTAATTTTACTGCATGTGAAGTTGATTAAAGCTTTACATTTCAAATCATTCAGTATGGACCAAATCTTGAACCACAGACGGGGAGAAAATCTGATATCCAATGTCAAAACCGACAGGCATAATTATAGAATAGATAGTTAAAAACAAACTATGGAAGGCATTGAACTTACGATTTTGGTCTGCCTCCCCAATCATCTCCTGAATCTCTCTGTCTGTGAAGTTTTCACCCAGCTCCTTTGAAATTCTCCTAATATCTTCAAAAGATATTTTTCCCTGATCTCCAGGGGAACACATGTAATCAGAACAAAGAGATGATCACAATACAATGTTTTAATCCAAAAGCACAGAATCTCACATTGTTATCTTGGTCAATAAGGTGGAAAGCTTTCGTGAGCTCCTCCTTTGTGTCCCTTTCTCCAATTTTGGCAGTCATCATATGTTCAAATTCATCATAATCAATTGAACCACTTCCATCCTTATCTACATCAGCAATCATTTTATTGATTTGCTGCAATGACATGAAATAATGAATTATTCAGGCATTCAATGATCCACAGAAGCAATATCCCATCATAACCACAAAAGAGAAGGGACACATTTTGAAGGATATTGTCTAACAGATTATATGTCAGTTAGAAGAGGCACTTGTGGTAACATGGGACTTCTTCTTAGTGTGTGCAGGAAACCACAGAACGCAACAGCAGAGAGGAAAGAGAGAGAGAGAGAGAGAGAGAGAGAGAGAGACTAACTTCAATGCCAAATTAGTGTTTTCTTTCCTGCCAGAAGTTTGTTTACACAGAGGTGAAACGGCAATAAGGTACAAAGCCATGAAAAGCAGCTCCAGCCATCAAATTAGTGATGCAGCAATCTAAACTCACCCCAGTAAACTCACATCCAATCATGGTAAATGCATCAAAACTACAGTGGAATAGACAGGGCCTACATCCCATACTCAAGAACATGAATCACAAATATCGTGAATATTATTCTAATAGTACTGAAAATACCAGACCTGGATAACAGAAGGACAAAAACATTAATTTTGCTTCCATTGTTGAGAATTAACTTCACCATTTAAACCTCATGCCATGTGACATTGTGTGCTCACAAAAGTATCTAAAAAAATCAATAGTCATTCTTTCTCGAAGCAACTTTCTTTCATGCATCAAAGTCAACATATATACAGTATATCGACACTTTAGCACAGTGAAGTTCTTCTCCAAATTTCCCACCTATAGTATATGGGTTTGACTACTTGGTTGACAAGTTATGATACAGTGTGCCAAACAGTGGCCTAGAGCATCTTTTTGGCTACAGTTCAGTTAAATGAATCAGCCATGTCACAATCAAGGGAAACAAAACCTAATGCATAACACCCAAACTGCATTCAGTTTCTGCATGTGGCATGATCTAGAATGTGCTAAGAGATTTTCAGAAAATGCATGCAAGGATAGAATTTACCTCCTCTGTCATCTCAAATCCAAGCGCCCTGTTCAAAGATCAGTTTAGTTACATTTTAAATATCAAAGGTGGAAGTATTTGTAAAAGCAACCTTAGTTCATTACCTCATTGCAACATTCAACTCTCTGGCATCGATAGTGCCTAGACAGAAATATAAATATAATTACCCAGTGGAAAAGTCAACAAACAAATCCACTGTATTCAAACAGAAAATTATCTTAATACCTGAACCATCAGTATCAAAAAGTTCAAATGCTTCTCTGATCTCTTGTCTCTTCTGTTGAGTTAAATTATGATGCCTCCCTCTATTCTTGTCTTTCCTAGAGGGTCCCCTTTGAAGACCCTGTTCAAACAGCAAAATAGAATCTCACAATCATTAAATTTACAGATGTAACACACGTCCATCAAGTGACACAATAGCTGTTAAATCATTAGTTGAGCTGCATAATTATCTTAAACTCAAGTAATTAGACACTAGAACCCTCACTCATCTTCAAAGAATCCTTCATGTGCCCCTCAGTCATGTCGTGCTGTGTTTTATGGGCATGACAACATTAGAAATCAAAGAAACAGCAAGTAAGCTTAAGGCATGCACTCAAGTTTTCATGCTTTTTTGTGGGATCAAGTAAATTCAAAGAGCATACCGAGAGATCTCCTTTTACTAGAAAAAATGGATGAAAAGTGATGCTAAGTTTTTTACTTCCAAGGACCATTAGTACTTCCTTATAATTTTAGGACGAGTCTGGACAGACTTCACTTTTCACATTTTACTTAATTGAAACCTTGCAACAAACGCACTTTGAACTTTTTCTTAACCTGTAACACCTGATACTTACACAATAAAAGAACATGACAAGTAGAAAAACATATAATCTTATCACAATTTTTTTCTAATAAATTTGGATAATGCTCCCTGTAACTAAATCATCCTGAAGCAGTACGGGTATGCAGAATAAACAGCAGGTGAAAAGCCAACATGGTAAGGTAAGACGGGGAGAGAATTTTTTGAAAGAAAGCAAAACATTGCTTTTTCTGTAAGCATGAACATCCATAACCCTAATGTCCTCTAAAACAGGTGCACAGGCTCACCCAGGTGCCATAGTCGTAATGTTCATGCGTAGTCGAAAGCCAACTAAACCCTCAATCACGAACGAGGGATTCAGCAAACACGTGCAAAACTTGAAAAGAGTTCGACCGAGAAGAACTTAACGAACAATTCTCAACTCAACTAAAACGAAATTCAACTCTCCCAAAATGACGCAGTGCAAATGGAAGAAAGAGCGACATAGACTTGGGAGAGCTCCCTATATGTCCAGATTGCTTAAGCGAATCTCTTCGCCCCACCAGGTCTCCTCTACAGCCAAATCACTCTCAAAATCGAGAGGCAAACGGCGAATGCAGCGCACCTCACAAGACCAAAATTCTAGCCTAAATCGGCCCACCATGTTTTCTCACCGCTCAGTATCAACGAATCGCCGAAACAATCAGAAACATCGGACGATCGACCTCGCAATCGCTCCGCCACAACAACTCCAATCAAGACATAACCTCGACCGCGCACGACGGATCCGCCGCTGTACGGCGACCGGCTGAACGAAACGATCTTCCCGATGCAAAACCCCCCCGCCCCGGGACGACGTCGCCGACAGTTTCCCGGCGGTTACCATTCGAAGGGGACAAGGACGAGCGGCAGAAGTAACGACATCGGAGAACGGACGAGATTACGGTTTCCATCGTTAACGAGGAAGAGACTCACCATGGCTTCGTGTCTCCGGTCGGCCGATCCGGCTAAGCTTGGTCCGAGCTCGGAAGCGCGAATCGGAGATCGCGAGGAGAAGCTTCGTGGCGAAGCGAAAACTCGAAATGGGAAGAGATGACTTTCGAGAGGAGCGCTTGTCGATTTCGATGATTGAAACGAAATGGCCGAGTTGAATGGGTGCGATGTCGGAAACGCGTCGGCCGTTTCCGGATCTGGAGCGAACAGGGCCGTTAAAGCCCAATACGCGAATGAATCGGGCCGTAAGTCATTCGTGTATTGGGCTTTAATGGCGGTCGTTGGATTTGGTTTGCAAACTATTTATAAGAAGGGGTGAGAAGTTCTGGCTTGCATTTGAAATCCGGAATCTAATTGTTGAACTGGTTCCCTAATTTTATGGAACTTGAAACTTACTATGTATACTCAAGAACCTTGAACCTACCTTGTCATGTGTTATAAGGTTGGTTCCAAATCTATCCAAGTTTCAATTGTATTATAAATTGAATGATTGTAATGAATCATTAGTTCTAACCACCACAATTTGCTATCATCCATTAATCACGACTTATATCTAAATAAACCAAAAATATGAAATATTAACAAAGTAACATTTTTAGTTAAAAATATTGTAAGAAATGGAAATTCATAGTGGTTCTAGATTGCACATTCATCATTCAATGTCATGGAATATCGTAAGATCATGCAAAAACGTAAAACAATAAAAACACAAAGAATTATTCCAAATTCCAAGTGGGTCACTAGAACTAATTTTTCAAATTTTGAAACTTGAAACTTACCATGCATGCCATAGAATTTAAAACTAGTTTGGTTCTTGATTCTACTTTGGAACCATGCTCATCTTAGTTATAAGACAAGATCAAACACCTAGAGAAACAATTAAATATTGTAGTTTTTATGAAACTTAGGCTATGTTCGTTTAGTAGAAAATGAATGATTTGAAAAATATTTTTCTAAATATTGTTGCTTATATCATCTACATAAACAAGATGAACTAAAATATTTTTATTATCAGCCACAGAATTCACATTTCTTGGGCAATAACCTAGGCCTACTTTGGAAAATCTTGATAACAGAAGGAACATTTGTCAATCAGAGCATTTTGCTTCCCAACTAAATTGCCCTTCATTCTGTGGTGTACTTATTAGATCCTCACAGTCTGGCTCTACCTCCCCACGACTGAACTTATTCTGGTCAATGTACTTGAGAGCAGCAAGTAAAGCTAGGGCTTCGATCTGTGCCAGAGAGGTAGCTCGGACGAACTAGGTAAAGCCATTGACAAGGCAACCAGAATAGTCTCGACAGATGCAAGAGATTGCACCCTTCATCGACCCTTCGCCGAGAGACCCTTCTACATTAATTTTAGGGTCCCCTCTGCCAAAGCTATCCAAACTTGTGCTGAGGTGAGATTTCCTTTGTCCTTTCTTATTTTTTTTAGCATTTTGTTGCATAATCCGACCTTGATTCCATAGTGTTTCTTGCGTTTGGTTTGATGCCCCTAAATCATGTTGTTTCAGGCATTCCAAATATGCCAAAGAGCAGTCACCACCATCTCAAATTTAGGTAGGTCAATCGAATTACTCATGAAATTCATCAACCAACTATCAATCTGTGTAATACCTTGTGTTAAACTTTTGGATTTTGAGACTAGGGTTGGACCATATGAGATCTATCCAATGGCACCATAAGAATATGTGTTCAAGTTTCCACTTCACTTCTACACAAGTCACATACTAGATCAAGTAAAATATTGCTCTTCCACAGATTTTTCTTAGATGAGATGGCATTTTGACATATACTCAATAGAAAGATCTTTACTTTTGTGCATGTCTGCAAATTCTGTATTGCATTCCATAGGGATCTGGGGGAATTTGGTAAGATATTGATTGGTTGAACTTGTTGTGCCTTGTTTCCCGTTTCTTGTCTGAGGGTATTGTATCCATTCTTTAATGAGAAACTTCCACATTTGGTGCCCATCCACACTAGTTCATGACTTGAATCTTAACACTTGATTGGAATAGCTAGGATCTCCTATATGTTCATCAAATGAATTATTTAGAAGTTGCTCATTCCAGCATTCCTCTTCAAAATTCATCAACTCTAAGACAAATTGTGGGTTGTTTCTTTTCTCTAGACCTTCAATTTTCCCCTCTTCAACCATTTATTTATTTTGATTTTAACAATTTCACCATTTTCTATTGACCACATTATTGACTTCGAGATTGCTTCTTTTCCCATCAAAAGACTTTGCCAACCCCAAGAGGGTCTTGACCCTTTCTCAGCATTTACAATTAATATACAATCCTTTTAGCAACTTACTCCATAATGCATCTAGGTTTTTCATCAATCTCCAAGCTTGTTTTCCCAAGAGGGCTCTGTTGACAATAATTAAATCCCCGAAACCCATCCCTCTTTTGTCTTTTGTTGTTTTCATGACTTCCCATATTTTTCGATATAAACCAATTTTTTTCACTATTTTTCCACTAGAAATTTGCAATTTTTTGCTCAATAGCCTTGCAAATAGACATTGGGATTTTAAAAATTGACATTGCATGATATGGTAAAGCTTAAACCACTAATTTCAGTAAAATTTGCTTTGCTTGCTTTGGACACAATATGTTCCTCCATGCTTCCCACTTACTCCATAATGCATATGGGTTTTTCGTCAATCTCCAAGCTTGTTTTCTCAAGAGGGCTTTGTTGACAATACTTAAATCCCCGAAACCCATCCCTCTTTTGTCTTTTGTTGTTTTCATGACTTCCCATCTTTTATGATATAAACCAATTTTTTTCATTGTTTTTCCACCAAAAATTTGCAATTTTTTGCTCAATAGCCTTGCAAATAAACATCGGGATTTTAAAAATTGACATTGCATAATATGGTAAAATTTGAACCACTAATTTCAATAAAATTTGCTTTGCTTGCTTTGGACACAATTTGTTCCTTCCATACTTCCAACTTCATATTTACTCTACTAAAATCCAAGCGAACATTTGTTTCTTAGAATTTCCCTAATCAAATGGAATGCCAAGATACTATCTAGTATGACCATTTTTGGTATCTTAATGCTTTCGCCATGTTGTTTCTTATAGTTGAGGGCAACCCTTGCTGAAAAATATACTTCATTTATTCAAGTTTACGGCTTGTCTAGTGGCATAGCAATACTAGTTAAGAATAGTCAAAACATTTTGCACTCCTAAATGGTTCCATCTGGGAAAAAGATGGAATCGTTCTCAAATAATAAGTGGGATAGGGTTGGATAGAACCTGTTCATTTCGATTCCTTTTATATCTCAATTAGTCATAACATTCTCTATCAAAGAGGATAAACAATTTGAAACCGGGACAAAGAGGTAAGGTGACATAGGATCTCCTAGTCTAATGCCTCTAGTTGGGTGAAAAGAAAAAGGAAGAGGCTCTCCATTTAATTTCACGCTAAAGGATAATAGTAACGCTTTACATAACCCAACATAGCCATGTCTCACAAAAACCCATTTAAAGCAAACATGCTTTTAGAAAAATCCCATTCCACCCTATCATAAGTCTTTCGTATATCCAATTTTAGAATAATCTGAAATTTTTCATTTCATTCCCTACTCTCAATTGATGCAGCACCTCTTGCACAATAAAGATATTATCTTAGATTTGCCTTCCATTAACAAAGGCACTTTGTTTTCTAGAAATCAACTCAGGCATTGAGAATTTAAGCCCTATTTGCCATTATCTTTGAAATTATCTTATACATAAAATTGCAAAGGTTAATTGGACAAACTACTCAATTCTTTATGGGTTGGATTTTTTGGTACAGGAGTGATATGGGTTCTCCTCAAAGCTGAATCTAGGATTCTTGATGTGAAAATTTCTTTAACGGCCTTAAAAACATCCTCTTTTATCACTTTCCAATGATGATGGTAGAATAATCCATTTAAACCATTAGGACCAAGAGCCTTATTTGCTCCAAGTTGAAATGCAGTTGTCTTCACCTCTTCCATGGTTAGTTTTGCCACCAAAAAATTGTTCATTTCATCACCAACTCTTATGGGACATAGGTTCAGTATAGGTTCAAAGTTTTTGGCCCTACTAAGGTATATAGGTCCTTGAAGAAGGAAATTGTCAAGTTTTGAAGTTGCTACTTTTAATTTATCCAATTATCTTTGAGAATCTCAACATCAAAATTCTATTTCATTGCCTCATCTTGACAAAGGTGGCATGAAATTATCTCATATTCTTATCCCCTCATTTTGAACATTTAATCTTAGACCTTAAACCCCAACACATCTCCTCTCTCCTCCATAGATTTTCAATTTCCTCTTGAATATTTTGAATTCTACTACTATCTTGAGGAATGTTGGTTATATTAGTTAAAATAGTTCTAGCTCTTGAATTAACATCATGTTCACAAATAGGTTCTAGAAGAGAAATAGATTTTTCTATTTCTATTTCTAGAAGAGTTTCTAAGAAAAATAACCGTTTGATAACAACAAAAAATTTCTACTCTAAAAATAGAAATTCATTTGATAACAACACAATTTTTTTTTCTTTTCGAATGACGGTGGATTGGCAGCGGCGGTGGCTGGCGTACGGTGGCGGCGGCAGCCGGCGACCGACGGCGGCAGCGGGCAACCGACGGACGGTGGTCGACAGCAATGGATGAAGGACCGATTGACGAACGATGAGAAGAATTTTTATTTCTCATTTCTATTCTAGAAATAGAGAAGTGGAAAATTTCTACTTTTGATTTCTATTCCAAACTTATTTCTGAAACAAGAATCTATTTCAGAAATAGAAAAATTGAATAGGTTTATCAAATGGATTTCTATTCCAGAAACAAGTCTGGAATAGAGAATTTGTTTTTGGAACAAAAATTGCAGTTTGTCATGCACCCCCTAAGCCACTTGTTTGTTGCTTTATCCCATCTCTTCACAATATGTTGTGTTTGAATGCATGTAACACTACCAAATGTGTCAAGATGCATAAAGTAGGCTCACACTACCATTTTGTATTGTAAATAACTTGCAATTACATGCAAAGATGGAATCACTTGGACAAAAATGGATAGTATACTTCATTTCACTACTTTTAGTTCCCACATAATGACCAATCAGTTTTCAATATAAAAACATGTTTAGATAGAAGCATGTAAGGAAAAGTAAAAAAAAAAAATCATGAGCCTATTACATTGGTACTAATTCAATTCTAAACCTTTCAATTAAACAAATTTAATCATAAACATTTTCACATTTGTACCAATTTAGTTTATATGGCCAATTTTGATTGGTTGACACTGATGTGGACATCGATTGGTGACCAAACGTTGATGTGAAATTTTTTTAAAAAATATATATTTTATATTTTTTAGAATTTTTATTGATTTTTATTATTATTATTTTATTTTCTCTATTCTTCCTCCTTGAACCTTCCTCGTAGTGCTGGAGCCTTGTAGGCTAATGGGCGAGGGTTGCGACCCTAGCTAGTTGGTGAGGGCTTCACAGCACTCGTTGGCCATTGTGAGGAAAGTCCAAGGCAAAAGAAGAGATAAAAGAAAAGGCAAAGAAAAGAAAAATGAAAAAAAAAAAAAAAAGAAATAAAAAATTTAAAAATTTTGGAAAAAATAAAATAAAAATTATTAAAAATGGCCACATTAACGTCCAACCACCAGTCGGCATCCATGTTAGCACCGCCCAATCAAAATTGGTCAGATTGACTGAATTGGTATCAATGTGAAAATATTTATAACTAAATTGATCTAATTGAAAGGTTTAAGATGGAATCCTTACTAATATAATAGGTTTTGGATGTTTTGGGTACTTTTCTCGAAGTGTGGAAGAAATCAACATAGGATTCCTATAAATGACAAGAGTATTCACTTTCATAAAATGTTTTAGATAGTTGCTATTTTCAACCATAATTGAGCACACTCAAAATTATCAAAAACTACATTGTTTCGCTTCTTTCTGCTTGCTTCTATAGTGATTGACAAATTCAAACAAAAGTCATGATCTTACACGTCAAATTTTGAAAGATATTATTTATGCTTTCACTTCTTTGTGTGGATCTAATTGCTTTACAAAGATACCTTGGCCAAAGGCAAGAAATCATTTATGACATAGGTGACGGATTATCCAACCATTTTTTGTCTCCTAAGCTCCACTCTTGAATGAAACTAGCCAAGTGCTCTCCATTTCGAATTTAAATTCACAATGATATCAAATTTTTTGCTAATATTTATTGCAAAAACTTGGCTTTCCAAGAAGATGCAAGACAATAATCAATGATGATTTAAGCCAAAAAAGGGTGCACATATTATAATGTACTTATTTTTACAATAAACATGATCATGTACCACCACATCTCCAAAACATAATCCGGCTTGTATACATCATTATACAATTGGTTGATCTTTGTTCCTTATCTAATTGAAATTGATAATAAAAAATTTTTCCATTTGATTTAAAACAATCAAAATGGATAATGAGACTTTGACTATCCCTTGCACTAATTGAGTTCCTTATCTTTGATGGTGGGATAATTTGACAATCAAGCAATATAAAGCCAACATTCTCCAGTCCCCTACCTCAGCATTGAAGTAGGAATATGCTTTTATAACTCTTATACCTACTTTCCCATATAAGTTAGAACACTTTTTGAGGATATTTTATGTGTGGCACAATTGTATAAGATGTTTTGGCTATCATCAATGAAATAATGATTATGAACATCCCTAAACTTTGCATTTACATAGACTCCATCTTTAATTTTGAATTTAATGGAATTTGATATCTGGCTCTCTTCATTATCCTAAAAATATTTATTATTTATGAGATGAAATGGATGGAGAATGTCATTCACAATTATAAAGAAATGTGCATTTTCACAATATTCCTTTGCTACAACTTTCTTTTTGTCCTCTTAGCACTCCGGATCCTAGCAATTCTAATTTCAATATCTTTATCAACTTTATGTATAGTGATAGTATCCTCTAGAGCCTCTACAACCTTTTTTTTTTTTTTTTTTTTTTTAAATCACCATTCAAAGAAAGATAAAATGAGAAACAAAATAAGCTCTAAGAACTTAAAGTCATACCCGTTTATCTAAAGAAATATTAAGCTAGTCATTGAGGATTAGGAATAACATCTCGAATATTTGTATATACATTAGTTAGTGACTTCAAAAGTTTTTATATATACATACTTTGGTTCAGTAAGTATTCAAAAAATGAACATATCATACTAAGTCTTTTTTGTTTTTTTAGCTAGAATTATACATGAGTTGACTTGTAGGAAGGAGAACACGTGATATTCATGATAACTCGTGGTTGGGGTGGCGCAACACACGAGAGGGCAAAAGACAAGAAATAAGCACTACCATCTTCATCAGTTTCTAGAGAAAATGGCTAGAAAAAAGACAAGAAATAATGCACTGCCATCTTCATTCAGTATTTCTTTTTAATGAATCGGAGTCAACTTGAAAGGCATGCATTTTAGAAAACGTTATTTGTCTTTTTTTGAAGTACAAAATTCAAAGTGCATATCCCGTCTGTGAGAGAGAGAGAGAGAGAGAGAGAGAGAGAGAGAGAAAGAGCTGTTAGGATTGAAGAATGCACTTGAGTGGCCGTAGTGTCATTGGAGTATTCAATCTTTTTAATGAGTCGGAGTCAATGCCTTTAAACCTCCGTTAGGCATGCATTTTATGTTATTAATGTGTCTCACGTTATTTGTCTTTTTTCAATGATTTTGAGAGTACAAAACTTTCAAAGTGCATATCCCGTCTGATAATTTTTTTGGACGATATTTGCTTTCATTTAGAATTACTTTACGAGATGAATCTCATGAAAAACAAACAAAATTTTGAAAATAAAATGAATCAAGTCATTTGAGCGTGCGAGTTCTCTTTATTTGAGCATGAGTGGTCGTTGTATCATTGGAGTATTCAATCTTTTTGATGAATCGGAGTCAATGCCTTTAAACCTCAGATAAGCATGCGTGGTATGTCATTAAAGCGTGTCTCACGTTATTTGTCTTATTTCGATGAGTTTGAGAGTACAAAACTTTCAAAGTGTGTATCTCGTCGCTCTGATAATTTTTGGGGCAATATTTGCTTAGATTTAGAATTACATTTTGAGATGACTCTCATGGAAAAAAAAAAAAAAAATTAAAAAAATAAGAGGAATCAGGTCGTTTGAGCGTGTAAGTTCTCTTTATTATGATTATCCTCACACCTGATTTTTTTTTTTTTTTTTTTTTGAAGAAGACTACAGCACAATTTTCTTTTGAAGGTATTTTTCCAGTGGAGATTTTCTCCTTCTAAAACGAATAAAAAAAGGTTTAGTAGAATGGAAGGACAAAGTTATAATTTAGAATATCGTCTCCATTATTCGTCAATTTTTTTTCCCCGAAAGAAACGTAAAGGAGGGGAGAAAGTGAGTACGATGGACTTCTCGTATATGGGAGCTTCTATTCTAGAGGAACAATAGCGTACTGATTTTGAGTGCTGTCAAAGTATTGAGTTGTCGAAACGAATTGGTCCAGTGGGCCATGGCTACAACGTTAAGAAACAAAGAAAGCTGCCTCGCTGGCGGCGATGTCGACCGAAGGCGACGGCGATCAGGCATGGAGGAGTCTGAGCGATGGGGAGGAGGAAGAAGAAGAGAGAGAACAGATGGATTAGGTTTTGATCGGGCGTTGGGAGATTTAGATTGGGTGCGGTAAGGATTAAAATCAAAGGGTCACATATCTCGATCTTGCAAGAGAAACGGTAGATTGAATGATAGGGTGGAACATCTGATCCACGTCTGGACAAGTAATTGAAAACGTGGGAAGCTTCCTTGCGCATGTAAGGAAATTACAAAAGTACGTGAACTCGTGAAAGCTGGTCTTGAAAGATCTTGGGGACGCGGAGGAAGCAACCATCGGCAGATACCTGGAAATTGTGAGGCTTTTTGGACGGACGAAGAGCAGAGGACGCGCTCAAATCAACACGTACTCTCCGCGGAGTCCCATCGTTTGCTTTTCCACGCACCTTCCGACCACCGCACCTCGCATTTTCTTGTCGTTTCCTTTCGTTGTCTTTTCAATTTCGTCTATCTCTATTCATCGTACTCTCCATTTCAGTGAAATCTATTTTCCTCTGTGCTTCATCCAAAACGTATGCACACACCTTATTATCGAGTGTGGAATCATGAAACGTTCTGCGACTGCTCGACAATTGTCTGAAGTTATGGATTCACATAAACACACATTGATTTTATTTATTATATATTTTTACCACGCCCGCCTATTAATCTTCCTCAGAAATCTCAAAGCAAAAAGAATACCACCAGGCACAACATATATCCCGAGCATATTAATCTCTTAGAATATCACGCGAGAATCATCAAATCTAATGATGCAGGCATATTGAGCCGACCTGATATTTAATGTATACATGTGATGTTTCTTCAAGATTGTTCGTTCTATCTAGCCCCTAAACACAGCTTAGAGACCCTAATCATCTTCAGAAAAATTGGAAAAAAGAAAAAACAGCCATTTCAAAACGCTGCTAAGATCATAATTAGGACACAAGAAAAAAAGTCATCACCCCACGTCCGAAAAGTCCCCAAAGTTGTTCCCAGCTAATCCGGCGTCTCTTTTTCTTACACCCTTTCTTAATGATAATGCCAACCACGAAACAAAAGTGGGGGTAGGGGAGGAATCATTTCTCTACCAAGTTGGGGAACAGAATGTTCGGTCGCCTCCTTCCTGACGTTGACTTTGCACGCTGCAGTGGGAAACCAAACCCTGGTTAAGCAGCATCTCCGGCTCCATCGACGGCGGTCGAATCGAGGGTTTTAGCTCGTAATCCTTAACCCAGGTTAGGGCTGTCCCGGCCCAGGCTCACCGAGCACGCCACCACCTGCGCCCACTGCCTCAGCCTCGTCTTCACCACCTGCGGATCGTCGCCTGCAACTCCAAAATTTTACACACGCCACTTTCTAATCAACACGCGATGCACACGGCGGCCGGCCAGTCTTTCGCCGGGCCGGTTGGTGTTTGGACGAAGAGCGAAAAGGAGGAGGGAGAATTTACCGTGGCTGAATATGTTGTTCTGCTGGCTGCCGGCGGCGGGAGGAAGAGGAGGAGGAGGAGGAGGAGGAGGAGGGGCAGCATCGCAGTGGGGGACGGTCGACGGGGGCGACGACGGCTTCGAGACGCCGTCGGCGTACTGCTTGTTGACGGCGTAGTAGAGCTCCAGGGCGGGCAAGGTGTCCGAGAGGCGCTGATCCACCGCCGGCGAGTCGAACCCGAAGCCCAGCTCGATGCACGCCTTCAGCTCGTCGAGGTCGTCATCCGTGACGCTCCTGCTCCGGGTGCGGCGGTTCTTGCTGTTACACTTGCGGCGGAGCCACGCCTCCTCGCGGCACATGTCCGGCGACCAAGATCGCTGCTTGTACAGGGAGGACGAGCGTCCGGCCAGGTGAGGCGGCGGCGGCGGCCGGGAGGCTAGGAACGACAGCTCGTCCGGCGGTGGTGGTGATGGTGGAGCGGGGGCATCTGACATGGTGGAGAGACGGCGGAGCGCGACCCCTGCCCCGTCGAACGGGGGTGTCGGGGGGCGGAGGCGCTCTCCTTCCGAGCTAAGTCTCCAGATATTTTGAGAGAGAGAGAGAAGGAGAGAGGGTCGCGGGGCTTATAGTAATGAGGGTTATGGTGTATGGTCGGTCCAAAGTCAATGATGACCGTTCCTTTTTGCATTCTTTTATTTTAACTTTTCCAATTAATTTAATTTAATTTTTTTTTTTTTACATTTGCTCCAAGAATTTTGTCGAGCTCATCGAGGAAATATATCATTTTCAAAATATTCATGATTCACAACGCGGATACTCAATAAAAAATGACATAAATATTTCTTTAGTTAGCCAACAAATGCCCTCAAAATTGACAACAAAATCTTCGATAAAAATTAGTTTCCTTTTTTAGATAATATTGTGTCATCCAAGGATTGAGATTTATCAAGCAATATTACTTTTCACTTGATCAAGATCATCCAATAGGAAGGCAGTTAATGTGGAAGTGTGTATTCATTATATGTTTGAGAATAGATGTCGAAGATTACAAAAGATTGGATTTATCAAATTTCTGAATCTGTCAACTAAATGGGAATCCGAATGGTTTTTAGCTTCAATGGAAAACAATTGAGTTTATCAAAACGAGAGTTTTCATCTCATTGTTTTTCAAACCCAACTCCGTCAAAGTAATACATTGCTTAAATTGTGCATTGCAGAGAAGTTTTGGAGACCAATAGTACTACTTGAAGGTTAAGGATGGCGCATGTTGGGCAAAAGGTCAAAATCAGCAGTGTCTTGGAAGCTTACGTTCAAGACTAGTTGTATTTTTTCATTCAAAATTATCCTATTTTTGCTTGCTGGAGAAGTTTTGTGATGCCCACAAGTTGGACGTATGGATTTTCTTGATCCGACCATCCTGGTAACATGACATTATGTTTCGAATTCCAAGCATCGAGTTGGATTCCGCAATGACATGGGAAATTAAACTTCTTTGTAGGGGTTTGACATAGGCTTCATTGAGGCTTATCCTAGGTATGTTGACTTCAGGTCTAGGGGCATGAGAAAATATTAGTTAGTCCTCATTTTTTGAAGTTAGCCATGGACCGCTCTACTCAATTATCGCCATGTGTCGAGACGAGTCACGTTTCATATTTTTTTCTCTCGTCTTTTTCATTCTTATGCGCCATGCCATGCGCCACGCCGTGAATGAAGCTGTCCAACTTTGACGCATAATCCACTTTAGATCTAGCCGCAACCTGTTCTTCCATGGCAGAGACCGGCAAGGTTAAGATCGACTGCAACCTCATTTGCAAACTCCTTGCCGCACCAAGGTCGCTGCGCCCATCGGCGCTACCTTTCCTCTAACTTCCAGATCTAAAGTCTCTCCTCCAAGTGACCCCTCGCAAGGTGGGAGCTTCCTATATTTATGGTCTTCATAAAAGAGGATGGACTTGGTAAGAGCATCTTTGTAATGGTAGCGAAGCGAGGTTGGCGTGGGGGCTGGTGCTTCAATGGGGAAATAGGCATTGCGTAGAAACGGAAGCAGAGCGAAAGAGTGAAGGAAAAAGAGTAACGGTGGAGAGAGTGAGTGAGGTAACGGAGGAGAGAACAAACATGAAAAGTGAGCCCCATTTGGACAGGTGATAATTAATGAGTGGAGATGCCTATGAGTGACATAGAAAACCGGAATCACCGTGAAAAGTGAGCCCCATTTGGACAGGTGATAATGAGTGGAGATGCCTATGAGTGACATAGAAAACCGCAATCACCAAATATTTTCTCCTGGGGGCATTCGTACATGGACAGGCATGGCTCAAGCGTGATGGATTTTTAGGTAGATCAGTTCCCGACCAAGAATCAATAACTGGTCTCTTGGCTTTGATATTTGCCACAAGAGAGTCTCGGTGATTTTTGGGGCCCTGGCAAGATCTTTGAGCTCATCAAACCGTATTTATGACAAAAAAATCACGAGGCCTTAGTTGGAATAGAGCTTTCATCCAATATAAGTCCCCTGAGATTGACTCCTAAAAGATGCAATTAGGTGGCAAATCTGTATCAAAAAGATGCAATTGATTGGTAAAAACCTCCCATGAATACAACCAAACTCTAAATCTTTGCTTAAAAGGGTACTTACTTCATAAACATAAGCTAAGAATACATGAGTAGTTCTTGAATATTTTCCCTGAACTTTAAAATAAAATACAAACTTGATTGCACCAATAAGAAAAAATCAGGTCTCAACTGCATTTCATAGGACTTCTAATGCACTATTCGCTATGCAATTGGTGAACCACCGTACAGCCGGCAATCGGCGGCGTAAACCCGGGGTGGACTAAGCCACCACCACAGACCCAGCCGTGGGTGAGTCGCACGAATGCGATGCCTCTGGGATGAAGCCAGCTATGCCACCACGGACGGCGGTATCAAAAATATTTTCTATTATACTTTAACTAGAAAACATTAAAACTTGTTAATTCAACAAATTTTTCCAAAAGCACACTATCTTATCAATCGTGGATCTTAGCAAGCGGCCTAAGAATCTAAGAGATTTTCTTTTGTATTTAGGAAGTTCTCGATATGTGGTCGACCAAGCCTTGATTGAATTGATTTAAATCAAGTTACTTATCCATTTTCCTGATGATGTCTTATGATCAATTTATATGGGAATCTGAATGATTAGTGTAGCATAGTGCACTCAATTAACATTAGTTATGTTTTCAATCATATATTTGATGTGAATTTAGATAGTATCAAAATAAGCTAAACTATAGAGGCAATGTCTATCACATCCAATGTCACAGATATTTTACACTTTCGAAGTGCCATTCTTTATTAAAGTCTAAAATGCAGAAATCCTTTTGGACTAAATAATCTATATGGAATGAATGTGTTCTCTTCCACTTTAGACAAAGTCTTTCTTGCAGATTCTCATTTGATGTATTCAACTTTTTGACAATGATTTACACTTTGGCAGGGAATACGATTACTAAAGCAACATGAATTTAAAAAACAAGCACCTAATGAAAAAGAGCTATTGGTGTACCGAGTAATCACACAAAGGTGCTCTTTTGGAAAATTTCTCGTTTCTTTTAGTTTATACATTAGAATTGATCGCATTATTTTCTATCGAGAAAAAAAGCTTGATCTATATTTAATGGTAATCCTTATTTAATTTTCAAATAGCATGCCTAATGCATAAAAAATATTATGTACCAATTGTGAAAAGAAGACTTACTTATGAATCAAACCCTTTTCTCAAATCAGCACAAGTATCAGCATACTTGCACAACTAACTCGTCTTGTGTAGGACACTGCAATTGCTAGTACATCTTTGATGTGCGTAGTCACCGATGATTATTTATAATTTGCAAAAGAAAAAAAAAGAGAGGCAAAAAACTCACTGATTGCGAATGCCATTTCCTGCAGGCCACGTGAAGTCTTTTATTGGGAAGCCAATAGAGAAAGCTAACTTTTTCTAAAGAGATGAGATGCTTTACTTTCCGTCTAAGAAAAAGAAAAACAAAGGACTAAAGATCTAGGGCCTAAGCTTGTTCGTCCCTCATTGCTCATTTTTAACCTCCCCTGTTTGTTTCCTGATCCTAATGGCTGCTGCTTCTTCTTCCAAGCTCAGAAGGAGTTACGATGTCTTCTTGAGTTTCAGAGGTCCGGACGTCCGCAACCACTTTCTTGGTCATCTCTACACGGCTCTAGATCAAACAGGGATATACACTTACATCGACAATGAAGAACTCAAGAAGGGAGAACAGATATCACCGGCACTTATGAAGGCGATTGAGGAATCGCGAATCGCGACAGTGGTTTTCTCTGAGGACTATGCCTCTTCGCCATGGTGTTTGGAAGAGGTGGCAAAAGTCATGGAGTGCAGGGAGGAAAGAAACTCATGGTCTTTCCGGTGTTTTACAAAGTAGAACCAAGAGAGGTGAGAGGGCAGAGACAGAGTTATGCAGAAGCTATGGCTAAGCATGAAGTCAAGTTTGGGAAGGACTCAGAGAAAGTAAAGAGATGGAGGAAAGCACTATTTGACGCTGGTAGCTTATCTGGGTGGGATTTTACTGATGGGTAAGTTGCTTCAGTCAGTCTTAATCTTTCGATACTTAATTTTCTCTGAGATTTAGGATCCTATAAAGTTGATGGGTAAATTTGCCCCCTTTCTCTCCCTCTCCCAAGCGAACACACTCATTTAGCACATATCACACCTATGGCCACGCCGCCGCCCGATTGCTACGTCCGCACGACCGGGTGACATCGGCCCATCTTCGTCTCTGTGGGTCAAGGGGCTTAGTCGATAACTCGTGACCCCAGAGCTGGGGCGTTGAACCCATATTGGGGGTTGGTAGTGTTGGGCGATGGTCACCGGAGGCTGGCTACGACGGCTGAGGCTTGACGGGCACGCCACGATTGCGGGGACAAGCGGCTGCGTGGCAGTGGCGAAGGCGGAGGGGAGCTCAGTGAAGGGCGGGGGAAATTTGTGTTTGCCTTTTGGGGTAAAGTGAGTAGTGGCCAATGGGCCTTGCCCAGGCCAGGCACAGGATTTTTTCTGTTGAGGGCCTGGGCAGGGCCAGCTCATGCCCCTTTTCGTTCTTTTAAGTAAATTTAAATATTAAAATTTCAGACAAATATGAGGAACGAATCTACAAAACCCAAAATTGTGAATTTGCAGATTGATATATACTTTAAAAGGAAAATTGCACAAATTTCAACTATAAGAGTCTCTGATATTAAAGACCGTGCATAATACAAAAAAAATAATGTATACTAATCTATATCTACTATTAAAGTATGGGAAATACAACTCATTATGTCCTTAACAAGATAATGCAAGTTAATGTGAATATAAATTGTGATATAAATATGCGAACAATACAGATATATCATAGGAAACTACTCCTAATTCGAAATATAGATTAGTTGATGATATGATTTAACTTCATTTGGTATTTAGCCTGATTGAACTATTACAATGAAATCATTTGAAGATATTTAAAATTATAAATTATAAAATAGAATGGAAATCAAACAAAATACTTAAAAAATTACTTATCAAGTTATTTCTAACTGAAAAGGTATCTTATTTCCTTACATGATTAAATTCAGTTATCAAATAAACTCGATTTATACAAAGATGGTAAGAAGGAATTTAAAACTGACCCTAGGCCTTAATGGATTATCCTTTGGGACAAATTCTGAATTTGTTCTATGTGGATAATCAGGCTTATATAATGTCCTTTTCACTGTTACTTTCATCAATATGTATTGGAGCTTCTTCAGCCAATCCTAAAGAATGCCTAAGATCTTGGGCTAACTTTCTGGTATCATTGCCACTAAGGTTAGCCGCTCTTTTTACAGGACATAAAATGAATGATGTTAACTTTTCTTGCTACATTTTTTGGACTTCAAGGACTAAGCTTGTCCCTCAGGCTTCTTTAAATTCGTTTGGTTTTTCAATTACATAAAGCCTTTCACTGACCATTAAGGGAACCTCTCTTGCAAGAGCATATTTCCCTTCTTTTGTATCTACAGTCATTTTCTCGAGCAAAATATTTTGTCCAGAGAGTATTTACCTCATTATGTAACCCATTATATATAGGACAAGGCAAATTTGGTACTCTATCCACCTTTTTTATTTATTAGAAATTTTTATTTTAGTTTTTATAAGAAGAAAGAATGAAAAACTAGTTTTTTGAAAGGAAATACAGCGGTAATGACATTCTTGTAAACACTTGAAGCTTTAAAGAGCGAGAAAGTAATTAAAAAACAGTTTTCTACGGGAAATAACAGTTGGCCATATTTGTCCCAAAGACAGGCGTACGTGTCTTTGTTTGTCAACTCTCAGTAGGGGGACTTAAGTCATTCATCACGTTGTTGCTAAGAGTAATACCAGATAAATCGGTAGGCATTCTGACAATTAAAGGAAAAACAATATAATTTCAATGAACTTTAGAAAGAGATCAGGACAATGTCGATCAGCATTTAGCATATCCAATAATTAACTTGAATTTTAAATAAATGTAAAATAAATGAACACACAACATTTAGAATAACATGAAAGATATAGTCTAGATCTGTGTAGACACGGTCATTTTGCTGGTTGAACATATTGGGTCATTCATCTCCAAATATATTGCAGACTAGTTTCTTATTCAACAATTCTCTTTAAGTACTATTATTTTTTTTTTTTGGATTGCTCTAAAAGTAGTTTCAACTAATTTTCTCATTTCAGATATGAAGCGGGGCTCATACAACAAATTGTACAAGAGATCTCAACTCAACTAGATCAAATGCCATTAAGTGTAGCCAAGTATCCGGTTGGGATAGATTCTCGAGTACAAGAGCTTAAAACAATCTTAAATCTACAATCCAAGGATGATGTTCTTATGATAGGATTATGGGGACAAGGAGGTGTAGGGAAGACAACCCTTGCTAAAGCCATTCATAATGCTATTTTTAGAGAGTTCCATGGTGTCAGTTTCTTGGAACGTGTTCGAGAAAATTCTAGAAATTCCATTGATTTGGTTCCTTTGCAAGAGAAAATGCTATCGCAAGTATTATCAGGGAAGAAATTAACAGTCTATAGTGTTGGTGGAGGGAGTCAATTAGTTCAAGATAGACTTTGTAATAAGAAAGTTCTCATCATTCTTGATGATGTTGATGATGCGTGCCAATTAAATGCTTTAGTTGGAGATTGTGAGTGGTTTGGTGAAGGAAGTAGAATAATTATCACAACAAGAAATAAGCATCTTCTAACTTCTCATGGGATAGATCACGACCATATGTATGAAGTTAAAGCTCTTGAGGATGGTGACGCTCTTGAACTTTTTAGAAAGCATACTTTTCGAGGAAATCAAGAAATAGATATAAGCAGTAATCTTGTTGATCAGGTATTACATTATGCGAGAGGCCTTCCTTTGGCTCTTGAGGTGTTGGGTGCTTTCTTATGTGGTAGAACAGAACTTGAATGGAAAAGTGCCCTACAAAAACTTGCCAAAAGTCCTGATAAAAAGATCAACTAAAAAGATCAACGATGTTTTAAAGGTAAGTTATGATGGATTGGAGGACTATGCAAAGGAGATCTTTTTGGACATTGCTTGTTTCTTCAAGGGGAGGAGTACAGAGTACATTAAGAAAGTTCTAGATAGTTGTAATTTTGACACGACTATTGGAGTACATGATTCTCATTGATCGTTGCTTGATTAGTGAAGAGTATTGGACCTTAGAAATGCATGACTTAGTGCAATTAATGGGTTTAGATATTGTTAAAGAAGAATGTCGTGATGACCCCGGAAAACGCACTAGGTTATGTCTTTATGAAGATGTTCTTGATGTTCTAGTAGGAGATATGGTAAGACTTGTTATAAAATTCATATTCAATTCTTATCTTTGACCTTGTTTACTAGTTGTTACAGAATAATGTTAATATATTGAATAAATATATAGGGAACAGATGCGATTAAAGCTATAGTTTTGGAGCTACCAAAACCAAAAGAGATGTATATCGGTCCTAATGCTTTCATAAAAGATGAGAAAGTTGAGGTTGCTCATCCTACTTAATGTAGATAATTCTTTCAAGGTCCCATCCATCTCCCTAATGAGTTAAGGTGGTTTGAATGGCCTAATTGTGCATGGATTCCAGATTTTAGCTGTGGTCCAAAGAAGTTAGTTGGACTTGATATGCGAAAAAGCAAGATCAAAGTAGTGGAGGAACAATTTAAGGTGCGTATTTACTTGGTCCTTTTTTCATTGCTTATATTTATATAATTGGATGATGTTTGTTGTTGTCCCTAGGAAAACATCTACAATTACTATATTCGTTATATATATCAAAACATCAACCGTAGTCTGTCAATCTAGTAAATGAACCAATGCAGTTAAAATCTTCCAATTGAAAATAATCTGCCTTCTAACTGACAACTTGTTCGTTACAATTCGAAACACCTGTAGCAAAGATCTCATTTTTCATCCTCGTACTTCATCTGCTTTTCTGATCAAGTCCATGTGTTTTTAATCTTTCTAACTAATCTAGTCATTCTACTTTTACAAAGTGTCTAATTAAGTCTCTCTGACATCATATTTGGCCAAATCTAGTCAATGCGATCATTGGAGTATGATGTGGATTGAATATTGCCTATACGAACATCCATTATAGATAGTGGATGAGTGCCTGCATATGTACGATATTTAATCCACGTTACAGTGTGGAGTCGTCCAAAGGCCACGCCAACTAGATTTTGGCTAGATTTAGTATTGGAGAGAAATAATTAGATAATTTATGTAAATAGAAGGATTTGATTAGAAAAATCAAAAGTACAGAAAGTTTATTAGAAAAAGTAAACGCACCAGATGAAATAAAACTTTTCCTTACTTACACAAAAAATGACAACAAGGAGCTCAAGCAATCATGATTTTGAGAAGAAAATTGAAACAAAAGCTTCTTGGCTTGTAAAATTAACATTTGAGCGCTGAATGTGCTTAAGATATACCATGAGACTTTTAATTTGATTTGTAGGCTTTTTATATAGTTGGTAATGGTCTATGTGCTTTCAAAGACCCTTCCCATGAGAGAATTGAGAAGCCACGTCTTTAGAACTCTTTGGATGGTAATGGGTAAATCTCTTTTTCTTGTTAAGTCAAAATATTGTTAGCAATGAAATTTGATAGTTACATATGTCTCTTTCACCTTTTAACCCACACGGAACAATGTTCCGAGTTTGCACTTCAGAACAACATAATCGCCCCTATGTAATTTATTCAGGAAAATTGTAAAGATAATTTATTTGCCTGTGAACAAAAAGAAGTTGTTACTAGTTCATCCATGTTTTGGGGTAATGCTTATGAATTGTGATGTGTGGAAACTTTTGTATATAGTTTCCTAGTATGTGGACATACCACTAGTTCTTTTAACTAAAAACTTAGCCAGATTTTGAATTGAATATTTATCACAGTTCTTTCTTTCTTTTTTTTGTCCGGAATGTTTCTTGCAGGACTTTAAAAAATTGAAGTTCATTAACTTTAGTGAATGCCAGCTGCTGATTTGTATGCCAAACCTCGATTGTATTCCAAATCTAGAGCAATTGGATCTCCATGGGTGCAAAAACTTAGAGCATGCCCACACATCAGTTGCATATCACAACAAATTACAATTGTTGGATTTAGGTGGGTGCTCTAAACTTCATGATCTCCCTGCAGTTCTCCAATCCAAGAATCTTCGACATCTCATTCTTAAAAATTGCTCAAAATTGCAAAGATTCCCTAAATATTCGGATGAAATCGAGGGCTTGCAAAAAGTTGATTTAAAAGGGACCTCAATTGAAGAACTTCCTACATCTATAGAAAATCTTGTCTCTTTGGAGGAAATGGATTTAAGTTATTGCAAGAAATTGGCAATCCTTCCATCTAGCATTTATAGGTTGAAAAATCTTACAAGCCTAAGGCTTGGAGGCTGCTCAAAACTAATCAAGTTTCCAAAGGAGGAGGATTCAAGTGATCCCCTCATGAAGATTGGATTTCCTAAGTTAAGTTTATAGACCTTAGTGAATGCAGTCTATCGGAAGTAGAGTTTCTGGAGAATGATTCCTGTTTTCCCTTCTTAAGAAATATGTATTTGAGGGGAAACAATTTTGTTAGCCTTCCTGCATGCGAGCGACTAAATAAGTTGGAATGGTTGGATGTTTCGTATTGCCATCAACTCCAAGAGATCCTCAAGATTCCGCGGCGATTGAATAATCTATCTGCAAATAATTGCAAGTCTCTAAGCAAAATTCCCTCCAACATTGACGTTGACGTTGTTGAGTTCTCTTCATGTTATGAACTGCTACGTAATGGCTTCACCATGAATGATTTGTTCAAGCTTGAGGTTAGACTCTCTTTCACCCCCTCCTAATTAATATGGTAGTTTTGCTAGCATAACAGTTTTTAGGTTATTGTGAAATAAAAGCTTATTATGAGTCATAAATTTTTGAAGGAGAGTGTCCCATAATAATTTTTAATTATTTGTTATTTGATTTTTGTGGTCTAGAACAAACTATTATTTTCATTGTAGATTAAAGATTGTCTCCCAATAATTTCTCTCGATATGGAGTCTTGTACTGTTGTTGCAAGATTGTTTTATATTGTGAAAGGCTAAAAGTCCTGCATCAGTGAGCTAATTAAGAAAAGCAAGTATTGAAAGTGATTCTGCATGTATGTAGTGGAGGTGGCTATAAAGTTATGCAAAGGATACTCTCTATTTATTTAGCTCTAGTTCGCTGTGGAATTATAAGGATTGCCCAATTAAAAATATCAACAATAGATGTACATCCAATTACAAAATCTTCAACAACACGTGTCTTGTTTCCACCAATTAAGTACAAAAAAAATCTTTGTAATGTTATAGTTAACTATAGCTAAACTCTAGGACTACCCACTTAACTCATTGAAAAACCTCCTTTTAGGTGCCAATTTTGGTAAGGTATCTAACAATCTATATCTGTGACAGCAATTTCATGCCAAAATTGCTTGCGAACTTCTTTTACCTGGAGAAAAGATGCCAAAGTGGTTGCTTCCTGATAATGAGGGTTCTATTTCTTTCATGGTTTCAAGAGAATTGTATAAGAAGTTCATAGGATTAGCTTCTTGTGTTGTATTCCAAGAAGGAAAAAAAGAAGAATTTAAGCTTGAAGCATACGTTAATGGCAAGAAGACGATGGAAGGCTCAAGCACTTTCGGTTCATTGGATTTGGGTCATGTATGGCTTGTGTATTGCGTACCAGAGGTGCTGTGGAAAGGAGACCCTTTTGGTCCAAATGACAGGAGTCATTTCCAGTTTATCATTAGAGCACCACCTGGTGTAATCGTCAAAAAGTGTGGATTCCGACTAATGTGCAAGCCACTAGAGAACGATTTGGAGATCTTGCTTCAAGATGATGAATTGTTGGATCCAGCTTTACTCTACGAGGTTTCACATGAAGATAGTCAAGTGATCATAGAGGAAGAAAGTTAAAGAGAAACACAAGATTTACTAGATAATAAAACCAGCACAGAGGAAAATAGTTCTAACAATTTAGTGACAAAGGGCCAAACATGGCTCTGCTCAATCTTTCCATCCAGAATTTGCAGGTTGCGAAATCTTGTAACCCTGATGCTTCATGGCTGCTCAAAACTAATCAAGTTTCCATTGAAGGAGGAGGACTCAAGTGATCCCCATACGAAATACATATTTCTTAAGAAAAGTGAGATTTCCCATGACTTCGAAGGACTTATATCACAAGTTTCTAAGATTAACTTTCTACGTTGTACTCCCAGTGAAAGAAGGAAGAGAGAATAACTTTGCGATTGAAGTATCCGTTGATGGAGACATTAGTGCTGCACGCCCATGGATTTTCAGTTGTATCATCTGTGGCTTCATTATTACGAAGCAAGGGAGCTGTGGGGAGTAGATTTCCAAGTTAGCATTAGAGCATCGGGTGGTGGAATTGTGAAGAAGTGTGGATTCTGAGTAACACGCAGCCACTAAAGAACGATTTGGAGGTTCTGTTTCAAGGCAATCAGTTGCTGGATCCCAATTTATTTTACGAGATTTGATATGCAGATAGTCAAATGAGTACAGAAGAAGAAAGTTCAACTGAAACAGAAAATCTACTAGATAGTCAAATGAGCACAGAGGAAGATAGTTCAAGCCAATTTGTCCACAAAGGATGGAACATGGCGGACTTTTCAATTGAGGTCTCTCTCTCTCTCTCTCTCTCTCTCTCTCTCTCTCTCTCCCTCTCTCTCTGTGCATGCCTGTATGTGTCTGCGTGTGTTGATGGCGAGTGTATGTTGGGTGCACTGTGTCTGTATACTGTAAAAGCCAACAATTCTAGACAAACAAAGAAATCTAATATAAAGCGATTCTGCACGTATTTTCCATAGGGATGGCTACAACACTTGCTAGGGAATGGTTTTTATGGCATGAGCATCATATATAACATAAGCAAAAATTGATATGTCTAATTATTATACAATGATAAATATGTGTAATTATTATAGAACTCTAGTTTGGTTGAATCAGGAGGAATATGCTCAAATCAAACTCTCAACTTGAACTAATTACAAACTTGAGATTTATAGCAGTTTACCCTTATAACAGAAGTATTGCTATTCTCAAATTTTTCCTAATTTACCGAAATGTTCTTCCTTGAAGAGAGATGCTGGAGGAGTTCAATCTTGTTGACCACAGTTTTGTATCTTTCATGGCTTCACATGACTTGTATGACAAGTTCCTAGGATTTTTTTTTTTTTTTTTCCTGTGTAGAAGATGGATAAGGGAAGTATCTTTTGACATTATGCTCCATGTTAATGGCCAAAGGCAGAATGTGTTATCAGAAACTCTTGACTCATTTGATTTGGATCACGTGTGCATTTAGTATCTTATATCAAATGTTCTGTGGGGAGTTTCAAAGGGAGGAGTTGGTTTTGGTCGATTTGATCGATTTGACGAGAGTTTCTTATGATTTAGCCTTAGACCTAGAGTATCGGGTGGAACTATGAAAAAGTTTGGATATGTGATAAGATGTAGGCACCTAAAGGATTAAGGTTGTGCTTGAAGACCATCAGTTAGTCGTTTCAGTTGTACTGTGAGGTCCGCAAATGTCGCCTATGGATAGAGGAACGGGAAGCCAATGACAGTGAAACAGATTAAATGAGAAGAGACGAGTGAAGCAGTGTTGGCTAATGCCTCGTGAGGAAGCAATCATCAAGCCAGCGGAACATATTTGTGATCCAAACTGTTGCACACACATTGAGAGTACAAAGGACGGCATGGTTAAACTACATAGATGCAAGGGAAGATCGTCTTCTTCCTCAGCAAAGCCATGATGATCATCACTGCAGCGGCTCGGCATGCAATCCGCACTAATTTTTATGGTAGTCTGGTTTTGTTGGATGGCTCGATCACGACTTTTGAGGGAAGGGAACTTCTTCCTTTTTTTATTGTTATGGTGGGTTTAACGTAAGAGCTGATCTGTTGCTATTTGTTTTTTGCCTGCTTCATTTGATTTGAAGGTGAAATCACGAGTCAGTGATGGATTCGTGATAAGTCCATCAAGAGAAATCATTGTAAATGAATATTTAAACTCGAGAAAATTTATAGCAAGTGCTTGTTGTTCCATATTTCCTTGTCAATCGGATCAATGATCTCATTGCCAATTGTCTCATTCTGCACAAACATGCTTAGTTACACATCAGCAAACTGAATTTCTAAAACAAGATCATGTGCTATCAAAATGCCTTAAAAACAGAATCAAGAACCAAGAGACGACACAAGATTTACATGATTCAGTCTGAAGGCTGATGTTCATGAGAGGAGGAGAAAAGCAAAGATTTGCATCTCCGAGTACAGTGAAAAGAGAAAGAGCTATCAAAATCTACCGTTATCATGTCTTGGTCTCAAAGTTAGCATGAACTTGTCTTCGCATGTGAGCTCTCTGGGAACCATCTTCCTTTGTTTTTTACCTTCTTCCTTTTTTTTTTTCTGTAAGTGACAGAGCAAATATTAACTTCATAACGAATAATGGCAAGGATTTAATTTGAGTTAGTGTTTATTTTCAAAGTGACAAGGTTCCATGCATATCCCCAATGGACCTTGAAAGCCTTTGGCGAATGATAATGTACCCAATGCTGAATATTATACTCTCCACTCACCTTGGCACTGCTTGCTAGATAAGAATCTGTGATCTCGAGTGGGACAAGAGCATGAAAACGAAGAATAAGCGCACCCTGAGACACTACAGAGGTCTGGCGTAATCTGAAGCAAGTCCCAATGCGACGGCACCGGTGCTCGTCTCCCCCGTGTGATATCCCATTTATTTTTGTGAAGTTGTATCAATACAGTGTTCGAGGAAACACACGTAAGCGCCCGTCTTAAATTATAAGGTGGAAGGATATTATACTAATATGAGAAGTCATTATAGATATTCTACTTTCTAAATACGTGTCCAGTATAGGAGAAATTGTTACATGAGTGTAACATATGTACTAAACTGAATCTGAATCTTTGAAAGTAGTGAAGTCCATATATTTTTCACGTGGTTCCGATCAGATCTAACGGTTCTGGTTAGCTGATCAGCTGGTTCACTGGAGCAGTTCCTCCACTCGGGACATCTTTGTCGGTGTGGACACACCAACGTATAGTATGTCCTTTTTGGCCCCACCTAGCGTGGATTGAGGAGACGTAACGAACGTTCTCCCCCAGTCGCCTATAAAAAGATCGAACACGTGCTGGCAATTCATCCTGCAAAGAGCACCCGATCGAGAGACCAGCTTAAAAACAGAGTCTTGCTCCTGGTGTGTGTGCTCTGAGAGAGATCGAGAGCTAAGAGAGACGGTAGGAACAACCCAGGTCCCAGTTATAGTGTTCTCCGAGGAATGCAGGAAACCGGGGACAAGTTCCTGGGCCAAAGCTTGCGAAGTGATCTTGCAGGCTCTTGAGGATCACGGGTGCTTCACTGTTGATCACCCCAGTGTCCCTCTTGGCCTTCATGACTCTATCTTTAGCGTCGGTGAGGATCTCTTCGACCTACCCCATGAAACCATGATTAAGAACATTAACTTGAAGCCTCACCTTTCCTATACCGGACAGATCCCCGGACTTCTGTTATCGAGGCCCTGGCCATCGTTGGCCTCGAGAAGCTTGAATAGTGTGAAAAGTTCACCTCCTCGTGTGGCCCTCTGGAAACGACCGCTCCTGGTACTATATTTTTTTTCCTGTTTTCTGGGACATCACGTGAGAAGTGCCTTATTCTATTTTCTTCACTCTTAATCCTCTATTTGCACATCTATATTCACTGTACTTTTGAATTTATTGACGACTCCCCGTCCCACTTCAATGTCTTGATCTTTCTCCTACTGGTTTATGAATTCGCCAGCCATCACCAGGAAGAAGTTTGAAAAATGGTATATGCAATAAAGTCCCATGATTGTGCCTAGTTTATATATAAACAAGCTTGTTATATGTCATGCTTCCATGCTCACTTCTCGAACACCTTTCTAATTTGAACCGTGTTATTCATTATTCACGCCACCTTTTATATGCCTTGCTAGTGCACCTAAGAATTTTCTTACTTTCTTAAACGATCCCGCATAATAAACATGTTTCTCCAACCAACTTTAGCATGTCAACTTAAGGCTATAGGATATCGAGAAAAATAAATAAAAAGTTAGTGCTAAAGTTGACTTCTCTAATTTGATTTCTCTTATATATATGTAATGTATGCAACAAAGCTGCTTACGACTATGGCAAGTTCATAGCTATGATGGAGAAAGTAGTGTTTAGGATAGTCTGCGAGAGCTACGGTGTTGAGAAATGCTACGACCCTTACATCAATTCTAACTCGTACCTCCCACGATTCTTGAAGTCCAAGAAACCTGAAGGCATCAAGGTCAGTGAGAACCCGATCGGTCACATGGACAAGAGATTTTTCTCCTCCTTGCACCGGAACAACATTAGGGGGCTTGGATGTGAGGACCAAAGATGGCGAGTGGTTCAGTTTTGAGCCCTCAGCTCCGATTTTCATGGTCATTGCCGGTGAACCATGTGTGGTGAGTCTTTCATTTGCTAGAAAATTCTTCTTAGTACTAGTTTGCGCTAGTTCATTGAAATTATTTGTAATTTTGTGGGGTTCATTCTTGATTAGGTATGGAGCAATGGAAGGATCAAGGCTTGTGTGGTGGTTACAGAAGAGAATCAAGTGAGATACTCTCTTGCTACATTCTCGCACGTCTTAGGGATGATCGAGATGCCAAAGGAGTTCATCGACGAAGCACACCCTTGGCAATACAAGCCCTTTATTCGCATGGATTTCCTTTGCTACTATGACTTTGCCGACAACCGCATGAAGGGTGAGAGCCTTTATCAGCTCCTTCTGCGGAGTTCAGGCCAAATAGCCCTCATGATTAAATCAGAATGAATAAAGTATATGCTCTTAATGTGAAATAAGACGAGATTTGAGGAGATTGTTGTTTCTCAATCTTCTTTGTTCTGTTTCCTAAACTAAGAGGTATGCCAAGTTCAGAGGTGATTGACGATGGATATGGATATGGATTTGATCTGTATAATTTATAGAGGATACAAATATTTCCTGGGGAATTAGTGAGAGATGTTCATGTCATTGGCCTTCGCTTATTCACTGTTACTCAGGCCAAGCCAGTTTTGGAAAAGTTAGTCCACCCATTCGCAACCACCTTGGACACTATTATTTTCATTTAGGAATAGAGATCGAGACATTGGTGAATATTTGATGTAATGGAGTTCTATTGCACTTTATCATGGGATGTTGCGAGTGTAAGTTGGAACCTGGTATGATAATCTCTTTCTTAGTCCAATAATATGCAGCACAACTAGAAAAAAATCAATTACACAGCAAAGCAAAGAGAACTTCGAATCTTTCTGACAGTAAAAGTGCTGAGTAAAACTATCTGACAAACACGCGACAATTCACGCCCTTCTGTTTTCTTGGTCCGAATCAGTCCACTTTCTTTCTTCAAATAATCTTACGAGTACAAGCTATATGGGCATTAGAGCATAACAGGTCCCATATAACTTGAGAAGGATTAGCAAGCCAATTACATGTATTTTACACCTTTGGGCTATTATGACCTAATCTGCTGTTTGATTGGCCTCCCTAAAACAATGGACTATTTGAATATCTTGGAAATGGGTTGTCAGACTCTATTGGGGTGTGATTGGTATGCTCCATCAATAAAATGTCATGTAGCCCAAGTTTTATTAGTAGTTTGGTTTTGGGCCCATGAATAATTACATGATATATATTCTTTTTCTCTGGTAATTAAGAGACGTATTAAAGAGATGTAAGGTGCTAATTATAGTGAAATTTTCAGAAGAATGTAGATTTAGTTTAAGGATGAACTGGGATAAAACTTAATGTCTCAAATTCTCTTTCTTGCCTTTACTCTCTATTTTCTTTGTGATTATGTGACGAATCCTAATAGACTCTTGCATTAGATGATGAAAGGTTCCACATCCCATGCTGGTAGATTGTGGTCGGTAAGTGCACTTCTCAATGTGCAATTATCGAATTTGAAAACTAGTTTTAATTTGTGTACCGAATAAGTTTAATGGCTGCCACATATGCTAGGATTTCCCACTGTGCAGCCGAAGACACAATTTTGGCAAATCTTTTGGTAGTTGAAGAACCACTCTTCCATTCCTTCGAGACCCTTGACCGATGTCTGCAGCTTTATTGCAGGATTCGACCAGACTTCATTCGTCCATCCGCAGTGAAGGAAGAGGTGTTCAACGGTTTCTAGGCTTCGTTCACACAGAAGGCAAGATGGCAGGTAAAATTTTCCTTTTGAACATATTCGTTTTTATGTGGGAAGTGCATTTTGGCACAAATTCCAAATGAAAAACCTGATTTTTGGAGCGTTATTCAACATCATATCAAATGCCACAGGGATTTAGGGGTCTGGTATGATGATGATGCTCCATGCATTTGCTGCTGAATAGCTTGTGTCTTTGAGATGGTTGGATGCACTCTTCACCGAGTAGGTTCCCCACTTGGTGTTGGTCCACATCAGTTTGTCTTTCTCATCATTCATCCGCAAACGAACTGCCAAAACTTCATTAAAATTCAGCTCATCAAACAAATTCTGGATGACGTTTTTCCACCCATCTGAATTCTTGTTGATTAATTCAGCTACTTTCTGATTCACCCTGATTCGTGAAACCACACCCTCCTCCCCCCTAAAAAAAAATTACTCTGATCTTGAGCCATCTATCTTCTCAATGTTGATATCTTTACCATTACTCACAAATGTTGGTATTAGACACGGAGACTCTTCCCGTCAATAAACTTTGATAACCCCCAAGAAGCATGGGATCCCTTTCCTGCACGCCACAAGTTGTTAGGAAAATAGAGACCTTTCAGGATTTCACTCTATAGTGTTGAAGGATTTTGGGAAATTGTCCAACCTTGCTTGGTATTGCATGGCCTTATTGGGGGCAATTAAATCACTGAAGCCTAGCGCACCACAATTCTGTTTTGTTTTCGAAACGTCCATCTTTCCAATGAAGCCCTGACTTTGATCACTGATTTTCCACTCAGAACAAAGCAATTTTCTGTTCAATAGCTCAACAAATAGAAACTGAGACTTTAAAAATGAACATGGCATATTGATGTAGGGCCTGCATAACTGCTTAGATTAAGATCTTCTTCCTTGCTTTAAAAATTAAATTCTCTTTCCAACCTTCTAGGTTCATATGGACTCTTGCCAAAATTCACGCAAGCATCTGCTTTTCATCTTGACCCTAATCTGAAGAAATTCCTTGATATTTCCATGCTCTATTTTTCATGCACTCTCAATCTTAAGCCACGTTTCTTCTTAGACTTAGAGGGCATTCATTTCTGCAATAAATCCAGATTTATTCAAACTGATAGCCTGGCCTGTTGCTGAGCAATGCTGAGGTAGGATAGAACTGAGGGTTGAGCATTCTTTAAGCTGTCCATCTAAGTGAAAAATGGATAGGAGGTGAGATAATGTGAGGCAATTTTTGTTAAACTGTATCCCTGTGATGTTTCTATCTTCAATTGTTTTATTGATGAGGAAAGATAGTATATTGGCCACGATAATGAAAAGATAAGGGGAAAGTGGATCTCCCTATCAAATTTCTTAAGAGGGTTGGAAAAATGACAACAGCTCCCCATTAAATTTGACATTGAAAGAGACAATTGTAACACAATGTATTACCCAGGAAATCCATTTGGCACCAAATTCAATCTTCATCATGCATGCTTCCAAAATATCTCAATCAACTTTATCATGGGCTTATTTCTATCCTTCTTGAGTATAGCTTGAAATTTCTTTTTTATTTTCTGACACTAAGTTGATGCAAAACATATTGCCCTATCCAAATGTTGTCTTGAATCTGCCTCCCATTAACAAATGCACTTTAGTTTACCACAATCAGTTCAACCAAGGTTTAAGGCAATTAATCATAACCATGGAAATAATTCTATAATGAAATTACATAAACAGATGGGTTGAAATTGATCTAGGCTCTTAAGATTTAGAATTTTAGGGATTGAGAGATATGTGTTCCGTTGAGGTTGGGACTAAAATTTCATTTATCAAAGAAGCTTTTCATCATGTTGGAACCATGTGACTAAATTTCTTCCAACAATGCTGATAGAATTGATCATAGAGTCCATCTGATCTTGGAGCTTTGAAAGCTCCCAACTGGAAAAAACAGATTCTTTCTCTTTTCTTCAAGTTACTGCAGTGGTCAGACATTTATTCATTTCATCCGAGAACAATCAAGGACATTGGTCTAAAAACAGCTAAAATTTCAAGGCCCATAGACTTTAAAAAGGTCAACAATAGGCTGTTTTAGTTGACCGGGCTATCAGCACCATTCCTTATTGGTTACTTTCAGCATTGATATTCTATTGCTTTGTCTTCTTTGTATTGATGTAGCATGAAAAAACTGGGTATTCTTATCCCCTCCTTCAACCAGCCAACTGGATATCTCATTCTCTATTATTTTCTGTTGCCATAATTTTTCAATTTACCTCGTCAATTCCTGTACTCTTGCTCTGTCATTCTCAACTATGTTGTTGTTAGTTTTTTTCCGGAGTTTGTTTTTCAAGGAATTAATTTAAGGATATGCATTACAGAATTTCTTCCCATTGATTCAGCTCTTGCTCATGAAACTTTCTTCAGTTTTCCCAGCAAATCATCATGTTTCATGTCTGGGGAATGCCATACAGACTCCGCAATGCCACTATATTCTTCATTTTCAAGCTAAAAAGCTTTGAGTTTAAATTTGTCCTTTTCACTAGCTCAGATGAGAGAGACAACAAAATTGGGCTGTGATTTGACCTCATAGCCTCGATGCATTGGTTGGGGAATAATACTCTCCAACCAATCCACATTGCAACACACTCCATCTAATATGTTTTTTTTTCTTTAACAAAGGCCTATCCCTCTCTGTTATTCGCCCACGTAAATGCACTTACATTCAACATCAATAGTGAACAGTATTTTACAAAATCTCAAAAGCTACTGATCATTAATGGTCTGCAATCCGCCTCCCCATCTTTCCCTAATGGTAGAGAAATTTCACTAAATTCTCCTAGACAAATTCAAGGAAGCTGGTTAGTGGTTTTATTCTTTTCTAATCTACCCACAGCAATAGTCTTTCTGAAATGCATGAAGCGCATGAACAAAGCAATCCTCGTGATCTTGTTCTCTACACATATCGTTGATGAACTTTTCTAAGGCCGATTCAACATTAAGAAATACCAAATGAATCCACGTAACTACTAATACTCATGCGATTACCGCTGGATTCACCACTAAATAATGCTGAAAATTTACTCGTTTCTTTATACACTGCACAAGATGTTCCTCATTGTTTTTCTCCATAAGAACAGGAACATTAGGCCTTTGTTTAGTCACTAAAGCTTTCACAGCTTGAGTTGTCGAGGTTTGTCCAATTGTGGACAATTTCAGCTTAAAATCTTCATTTACACACTGGTTCCTTCTTAGGGCTAGCCACCAAAACCTGTTCATCTAAGTCCTTTGGGACATGCATTGAAATTTCAAGTAGCTAAGTCTCATTTATTGCATTAACCCTAGCTAGTCCATAGGGGTTGTATCTTCTCGACTTCTTATTTGCTGGATACTTTTTTTCCCTTGCTGCATTTCTTTGATAACATGCCATGTTCTACACTAATCTGAGTTGTTGCTTTGAGTTTTAGCTGGCCAATGTCACTGCCAGACCTTGAACATACCTGCGTAAACTCTATTCCATGCATTTCCTAATGAGCCAGAGGATCTGAACCATCCTCTTCCTCCTCATTGCACATTGTAATTGGGTTCTTTCTTCTTGAATCCAAGGGAATCAGGGGTAGTGTTTCCAGGAGATTCTCGTTTTCTAGCTAGACTTTACGAAGAAATTTAAATATATTTTCTAATATAATTTAACTAGAAAAAAATCAAAACCCTTAATTCATCAAATTTCTCCAAATGCACTTTTTTTTTTAATCAATCTTCAATTGTACCAAACAGGCTAAAAAAACAAAGAAATTCTTTAGATATATGAAGTCATCAATACATGGCCCGCCAAGGCTTGGCTAGATTGATTTAAATCCAGTTACTTACCGGTTTTCCTATCAATGGCTAGATCAAATCACATGGAATTTGATTTAAAGGCTCAATTAGCATTAGTAATGTTCTTTTCTATGACATCAATGGAGACAATAAGACTCACATCCAACCTTAGTGGATCAAATCACATGGAATTTGTAATGATCGGAGTAATTAGTAGGCTCAATTAGCATTAGTAATGTTCTTGACCTCATCTATGACATCAATGGAGACAATAGTAGAATAAGCTAAGTTCTAGACACAATGCCCCGTCACATCCAACCTTAGTGGACACTCCCCCCCTCCCCCCTCTTTCTTTTTGGTCTGTGGACACTTTACCCTTTTGAAGTGTCATTCTTCTTTGAAGTCCAAATACGTAAATCCTTTTGGACAACATAATCAGACTGCAATGTTTCAATTCACAATTAGACGAAATATTCAATACGAATTTTCATTAGAAATATCTACTTACACTTTGATATGATAGGGAGTGAAATTACTAAGCAAATGTAGTGTTTACCAAAGTTTCTCATTTTTGGCTAGACTTTACAAAGAAATTCAAATATTCTTTCTAATATAATGCAACTTGAAAAACTCAAAACTCATTAATTCATCAAATTTCTCCAAATGCACTTTAAAAAAAAAAAAAAATTCAATCTTCGATCCTACCAAGCAGGCTAAAAAACAAAGAAATTCTTTAGATATTTGAAGTCGTTGATACATGGCCCACCAAGGCTTGGTAAGATTGATTTAAATCCAATTACTTACCAGTTTTCCTATTAATAAGGATAATGATCAAATTACACATAATTCATAATGATCGAAGTAATTAGTAGGCTCGATTAGCATTAGTGATATTCTTAATTTCATCTGTGACATCAATGAAAACAATAGTAGACTAAGCTAAATTCTAGATGCAATGCCTGTCACATCCAACCTTAGGGGACACTTTTCCCCCCTTTCTTTTTGGTCTGTGGACACTTTATCCTATTGAAATGCCATTCTTTTTTGAAGTACAAACGCGTAAATCTTTTTGGACAACATAATAATCTGAATTGATGAAGTCTTCCTTACAAATTTTTGTTAGAAAAATCTGATTATTTTGATAATGACTTACACTTTGATTTGATAGGAAATGAAATTACTAAGCAAAGGTGGTGTTTACAGGAGTTTCTCATTTTCGGCTAGACTTTATGAAGAAATTTAGATATACTTTCTAGTATAATTTAACTTGAAAAATCAAAAACTTGTTAATTCATCAAATTTCTCCAAATGCACCTTTTTTTTTCGAAAAAGTACACCTCAAGTGCTAAAACTTGGCATGAAAAGATACTTAAGTGCCGCTTTTTTTTTTTTTTTTTTAAAAGTAGAACACTTAAGCATCATCTCCGACGAACCTCGCTAAAAATCTTATGTGATAATTTATTATTATTTTTCTCGCCTACATAGCTCGTCAAAGAGCTGACTTAGTAAAGAAATGCAAAAACAACGCCGTTTTGGCACATATTTGAATTTTAACATAAACATTAATTAAAGTAAATTATAAATAAATAAATAAAAAGGGAGGCGGCGGTGGCAAGGGCTCAGCCCTCAACTACCTTCTTCCTCCCTCCATTTTTTAATTTTTTTTTTTAAAATTTTTTAAACAAATTAGTTTTAAATTTAATTTAATTAATTTTTATATTAATTATTTACCACATCAAAGGCAAAAAAACAACATCATTTTTGCATTTGTCTAACCATGTTAGCATGCAAAACGATGTCGTTTTGCACTTACCTCGTCGGAAAATTACTACATCAGCAATTTGGACCGGATTTTCTCATCATTGGCACTTAAGTGATTTATTTTACTTCAATTTTGATACTTAAGTGTCACTTTCCTAACTTTTGGCACTTAAGTGTCCCTCCATATCAAGTTTTGGCACTCCAGGTGTCCGCCATTTTTTTTTTTTTTTCAATCAATCTTCGATCATACTATGTAGGCTAAAAAACTAAGAAATTCTTTAGATGATTGTTGATACATGACCGGGGAAGGCTTGGTAAGATTGATATAAATCTAGTTATTTACCAATTTTCTTATCAATAGGACTTATGATGAAATCACATGGAATTCATGATGATTAGAGTAATTAGTAGGCTCAAGTAGCATTAGTGATATTCTTAACCTCATCTCTGACATTAATGGAGATAGTTGTAGAACAAGTTAAATTCTACATGCAATGCCTAACACATCCAACCTTAGTGAACACTTCCCCCCTTTCTTTTGGTCTGTGGACATTTTACCTTTTTGAAGTGCCATTCTTTATCGAAGTCCAAATGCGTAAATTCTTTTGGACAACATAATTTGAATGCAATGTCTCAATTCACACTTGGACGAAGTCTTCCTTAGAAATTTTCATTAGAAATATCCAATTGTTTTGATAATGACTTACACTTTGATTTGACAAGAAATGAAATCACTAAGTAAATGTAGTGCTTATAGGAGTTTCTTGTTTTCGGACTTTATGAAGAAATTTAAATATACTTTCTAATGTAGTTTAACTAGAAAAACTCAAAACTCATTAATTAATCAAATTTCTCCAAATGCACTTCTTTTAATCAATCTTTGATCCTACCAAGTAGGCTGAAAAACTAAGAAATTTTTTAGATATATGAAGTCATCGATACATTGCCAACCAAGGCTTGGTAAGATTGATTTAACTTCACTAACTAATTTTCCTATCAATAGAACTTATGATGAAATCATGTGGAATTCATAATGATCAGAGTAATTAGTAGGCTCAATTAGCCTTAGTGATATTCTTAACCTCATTTGTGACATCAATGGAGACAATAGTAGAATAAGCTAATTTCTAGACACAATGCCTGTTGCATTTAACCTCACTGGACACTTTTCCCCTTTCTTTGTGGACCCTCCTATTGAAGTGCCATTCCCTTTTGAAGTCCAAATGCATAAATCCTTTTGGACAAACATAATCTTAATGCAGTATCTTAGTTCACACTTTGACGAAGTCTTCCTTATGAATTTTCGTTAGAAATATCTAATTATTCTGATAATCACTTACCATTTGATTTGATAGGGAATGAAATTACTAAGCAAATGTAGTGCTTATAGGAATTACTCATTTTTTACTAGACTTTACGAAGAAAATTTAAATATACTTTCTAATATAATTTAACTAGAAAAACTCAAAACTCATTAATTCATCAAATTTCTCCAATTGCACTATTTTTTAATCAATCTTCAATCCTACAAAGCAAGCTAAAAAACTAAGAAATTCCTTAGATATATGAAGTCGTCGATACATGGTTGAGCAAGACTTGGTAAGATTGATTTAAATTTAATTACTTCATGGTTTCCTATCAATAAGACTTTATGATGAAGTCACATGGAATTCATAATAATCTAAGTAATTAGTAGGCTCAATTAGCATTAGTGATATTCTTAACCTCATTTGTGATGTCACTAGAGACAGTAGTAGAATAAACTAAATTATAGACACAATGCCTATCACATCCTATGAAGCATGAACACGTTGCAGTCAACGCGTGTCGAATTTTCCGACACGTGGTCAACTTTTCTCGACATGTTTCGACACGCATGTTCGGAAGATGATGGAGGGTGGAGGCAAGGGCAAGGGAGCAAAGACGAGGCCTGAGCGACGGCGAGAGACAGCCAGAGAAAGAGCATAGGCTGAGGCGAGGGCCACCACTATGATTGTGCGATGGATCGGCGATGAGACTACATCTGTGAGGGAGAAAAGGTCAAAGGTGAGGCAGTAAACGATTGTGATGAGGACCGAGAGCAAGCAAAGATCGAGAGGAAGAGGAGAGGAAGGCAATCGTGCGGCGAGTGGCGAGGAGGAGGAGGAAAAGGAGGGCACTGGCTAGGGTTTTTGATAGGGAAACTCAAAAATAATAATAATAAAGGGGACTCTTCTAATGGCGTGACTTTTAATTTGGAGGGGAGGGGAAGTGACAGCGTATCTGCCAGGTGGTGGGGGAGGGAAAGAAAAGTGAAATAAATTTGAAGGTGGGGGAAATGGACAAGGGAAAGAAGGGAGTGGGGGTGGACCCCCAGTGGGGACTTTTTTTTTTTTTTTAATCTGAAAAATAAATAAATAAGATTAAAAAATAATTTCGAAAAATAAAAGTACTGAATTTTGGATAATGATAAATTTTGGTCATTGTAGAAGATCGTGGATTTATTTAAATAAATTGATTCTATTTTTTTATTAGTCATTAGTTTCATCAATAATATTTCTTAAAATTAAAAACAATGTTTCCAAACATGGATACGTATTAACTATGAATATGTCTTTCGAATTTCCAATGAATTGATTTATTAATATTATTAGTGTAAATTCATTGTAGGCTTTTTTTTTAAATTATTTATTTATTTATGAATTTGAATCAAATTAATTAAAAATAAAAGTATTCATTTAATATTCAACGCGTCCCAACGCGTGTCGGAATTCTCTATTTTTGAGAAATGACGTGTCGCGTGTCCGTGCTACTTAGGTCACATCCAACCTTAGTAGATTCTCCCTCTCCCCTCCTTCCCCTCTCTTTCTTTTTGGTTTGTGGACGCTTTACCCATTTGAAGCATCATTCTTTATCAAAGTCAAAACGTGTAAATCCTTTTGGACAACATAATCTGAATGTAATATCTCAATTCACACTTAAACAAAGTCTTCCTTGCGAAATTTCGTTAGAAGTATCCGATTATTTTGATAATGACTAACACTTTGATTTGACAAGGAATGAAATTACTAAGCAAATGTAGTGTGTACTGGAGTTTCTCGTTTTTGGCTACACTTTACAAAGAAAGTTAAATATACTTTCTAATATAGTTCAACTAGAAAAACTCAAAACTCATTAATTCATCAACTCTCTCCAAATGCACTTTTTTTTTGTTCAATCCTACCAAGCAGGCTAAAATACTAAGAAATTCTTTAGATATATGAAGTCGTCGATGCATGGACAAGCAAGGGTTGGTAAGATCAATTTAAATCCAGTTACTTACCGGTTTTCCTATTAATAAGACTTATGATCATATCATGTGGAATTCATAATAATCGGAGTAATTAGTAGGCTCGATTAGCATTAGTGATATTCTTAACCCCATCTACAACATCAATGGAGACTGCAGTAGAATAAGCTAAATTCTAGACACAATGCTTGTCACATCCAACCTTAGTGGACATTTTTACTTCCTTTCTTTTTGGTCTATGGACACTTTACCCTCTTGAAGTGTCATTCTTTTTCCAAGTCCAAACGCGTCAATCCTTTTGGACAACATAATTTGAATGCAATGTCTCAGTTCACACCTAGATGAAGTCTTCCTTACGAATTTTTGTTGGAAACATTTGATTATTTTGATAATGACTTACACTTTGATTTGACAGGGAGTGAAATTACTAAGCAAATGAATTCCAAAAAAAAAAAAAAAAATCCAATAGGAAAGGCCCTGTAGTGAGGGATCGGAGCAAGAAATCCTTCTCTTCAAATTGATGGGAAGTAAGTCATTGGCATACAAAGTAATCAACTTAGAAAAAGAAGCTTGATCTAATTTTTTGTGGCCAAGCTACAAATGAAAATGTACAATTCTTGGTGAAGATTTGCTCAAATCAAAATGCTTTCACCATATTAGAATTGTTTTACATGTCAAAGCTATCCTCTTGAATTATCCAATAGGCCTTCTGTCTTATTTTGGATTTCTTCACTCCCATTATATATATGGATTTTTTTATGGTATGTGGGGAAAATTGTCAAAAAAAAAAAAAAAAAATCCTAAACCTATTACACTTTTATCAATTTAGTCATAATTTTTTTTAATTTTGCCTATTGAGTCATTAATCTTTTCACTTTTTTCCAATTGAGTCCATTTGACCAATTTTAGCTAGAAATTACTAACATGAACGATCGAAGCTAACATGGCATTTTAAAATAATATTTTGAATTTTGATGATTTTTTTCCTTTTTTAAACTTTTTTTTGCCTTTTTTTTTTTTCTAGTTTTTGGAGCTAGGGCCGGCAAGGGTTGTCGGCTGACCCTCACATAGCTCCAAAAATTGGGGGAAAAAAGGGCAAAGAAAAGTAATAATATATATATATATATATATATATTCATAAAAATTGAAATTTCATTAAAAAAATGTCATATCAACGCTAGCCATCCACGTCAGTAATTTCTAGCTAAAACTAGCTAAATAGACTAAATTGACAAAATATGAAAATATTTACAACTCAATTGGTATAATTGAAAAATTTATGACTGAATTGACTAAAGTGCTATAGGTTTAGAATGTTTTGGACAATTTTCCCTTTGGTATGTGCATCATGACACACTCATTTTGACAAACAATAAAGAAAAAAATGGAAGCACCATCCTTTTGCACAAAAGGCATAGCAAAAATAATGCTAATTTTAACTATTAGAATAGGTTCTTTAGTGCCTAAAAGTTTGCAACAACTCCTTTTAATAGGCTGTCCCATTCGACACATACATTATGGATCTAATTGAATAACTTTCAGCACAACATGATCGTATTTCCAAGCATGTTTCCACCATGCTTTCTCTTGATTCCATAGATTTAACGAGGTAGATATTTATGATTATTAAAAGTGCAATAGGTCTCTAATAAATCCATCGACTTTGTGGAAGAGAATATGAATTGTGGAGATAAGAATTAACTTTGGTAAGTGAAATGCGTTACTTTGCGGCTTGAACGCACAGTTCTATCACATGCGCATAGTTTTCTCGTTTACTTTACAGTCACCCCCAGGGTCGTAGCATGGACGACAGGTGGGAATGGGTTGTGAGTCTCGCCTTGGATTCGCTCTAGAGATGAGCGGGTGCTATTCTAAAAGAAACGTAGCTGGTAGGAAACATAAATGGTGGGGGTCAATTGGCTATCAAAGTTTAATCATTTTTGTAGAGCGGGGTGCCTTATTTCATTATATTTTTCTGAAAGTGACAAGCAAATATTCACTTGGGTTTTTGACTAAGCCCAAAAAGAAAAAAAAAAAAAGAAAAGATATCATAAGGATCGAGCTAATGCAAGTGTAGTATAATTAGTCCTATTTAATTTACTTAGATGCTTTTTATCCCATTTTCTGTAGTGGCTACAGTTTGAACCCAAAGCTGGTATGACAAATTGTAATTTCATTTGCCAAATCAGGCATAGATTTGGGTGACATTAAATTCAATTCTTCAACCTGCATTAAAGGATTTCATTTTTTAGTCACTTTAAAAAAAAAATGAAAGTATGGTTAACCAACTTTTGAAGCAAGAGTGCGTGCATGAGGGGTAGTACACCGTTATTTGCACATAAGAAAAAAAAAAAACAAAAACAAACTCAAAATGATATATCTTTCGAGGAGACTGGTTATTTATAATTTGCAAAAGAAGAGAAATAAAGGAAAGATGCATTGGTTGCGAGTGTAATTTCCTGGAAGCCAATGCGGTAGCTAACCTTTTTGAAAAGAGATGAGATGCTCGACTTTCCATACAAGAAAAAGAAAGACAAAGGACTAAAGTAACTTTTAGGGGAGCCAATGGAGTAGCTGACCTTTTTAAAAGAGATGGTATGACACTACTTTCCGCGGAAGAAAAAGGAAAACAAAGGACCAAAGATACGGGTCCATTATCACGCGCGTTTTCCCCGAAGCTAGTACATTAGTCATGGGTCCATCATCGTGTACTTTCCGCAAAAGAAAAACGAAAACAAAAGGATAAAGATATGGAATCCATTTTCCCTGAAGCTATCTCAATAGTCACGGGTCCATCATCATGTGCACATTTGTCAGGGGTCCATTATCACACGCGTTTTCCCCGAAGCCAGCTCATTAGTCACGGGTCCATTATCACGCGCATTTTCCCCGAATTTTCCCCGAAGCTAGTACATTAGTCACGGATCCATCATCATGTGCATCTGATTAATAATCAGAAAATTGGCCTCCAACGAGGGGCGCACGAAATACGTTCATAGAATTTTTCTTTTTCATATCGACCAATCAAATTCATTAACAATCTAAGTAATAATAAATTCAACTTACATAAAGATTTGTGTTGATAAGACATCTCGGTCAAATGTAATCTTCAATTGAAAAAAAGTCTTACTATTAATACTATAGGTGCCTAAAGCACACGATAAAATCCTACGGTAAGATTCGGCTCATCCTTAAGAACCTTCATTTTCTGAAATTCTAATATAATTGAAAGGCCTAATAATATTCTTTGTTGACCTTTGAAAAAGAAAGTCACCCCCCCCTCTCATATATAAAGAAAATGAGGAGAAGATCAAATGGTGCAAACAAAGGACCAAATCTTAGGCAACTCATTGCTCATTGTTAACATTCTCTCTTCCTCGATTCTGATGGCTTCTTCTTCCTCCGAGGAGCCCAAAAGGAGTCACGATGTAATTGATTCTTCTTCCTCCAAGAAGCCCAGAAGGAGTTACGATGTCTTCCTGAGTTTCAGAGGTCTAGATGTCCGCTATCACTTTGTCGGTCATCTCTACACAGCTCTAGTTCAAGCAGGGATATCCACTTACATTGATGATGAAGAGCTGGGGAAGGGAGAACAAATATCACCTGCACTTATGAAAGCAATCGAGGAATCGCAAATCGCGATCGTGGTTTTCTCTGAGGACTACGCCTCTTCGTCATGGTGTTTGGAAGAGTTAACGAAAATCATGGAGTGCAGGGAGCAAAAAGGCCTCAAGGTCTTTCCAGTGTTTTACAAAGTAGAACCAAGAGAGGTGAGATGGCAGAGACAGAGCTATGGAGAAGCTATGGCTAAGCATGAGGTCAAGTTCGGGAAGGATTCGGAGAAAGTAAAGAGATGGAAGAAAGCTCTTTGTGATGCTGGCAACTTGTCCGGGGAGCATTTTACTGATGGGTATGTGCGAACAACTCCACTACTTCAATTAGTCTGGATCTTTTGATGCTTGATTTTCGTTTGGGATCCTATAAAGTCGGGTAATTTTACCCCTCACTCTCAAGCAAACGCACACTCACAACACAGATCACGCCTATCCAGCACACGAAACAGAGCACCGTGTGCGAGCGAAACAGAGCACCCCGTTCGTCCTCTCAAAGCCCCCCACGATGGCCACGCCGCCGCCCGATTGCTATGTCCCCATGCAGCCCCAACCGCGTTACCTCAGCCCCTCTCCATCTCTCTGTATCAAGGGGCTTAGGCGACGACTCACGACCCCAGATCTGGGGTTGGGTAGCCTTCGACGATGGTCGCCGGAGGCTGGCTACAACCGCTAAGACTTTCTTCTGTCACAGAGAAAGACAGCAGGGAAACGGAGAGGACGGCCGACGTTGAGGGGCATGTCACGATCGCCGGGACATGCGGCTGCTAGGCAGGGGCGAAGGCCAGGCACAGGATTTTCCCCTGTTGAGGGCCCGGGCACGGCTTGCCCATTCCCTTTTTCGTTCTTTTAAGTAGATTATAAATATTAAAATGCCAGACAAATATGAATTTTTTTTTCACGAAACCCGAAATTTTGAATTTGCAAATTGATATATCCTTTAAAAAGGAAAATTGCACAATTGTCCAATATAACAAGTTTCTCTGATATAAAAACGGTGCATAATACATAAAAAAAACTAACCTATACTAATCTATATTGACATCTTATATCTACTATATATAGTTGAAGTTGGGAGAGTTTTCACTCATTTGTACACCATGTGGCAGGGAACTTTGCTATGTCATTGCCACGTGGCAGCACATGGTAGGGCAAGACATATAGCATAATTGTGTCATATGGCTCATATATGATTAATTAGCATTAGTTTAGTGATTTGTCATATATCTTAAAATACATGCGTAAAAAATATTTTTTGTTTAAAAAAACTCATGATAGTAAAATTATCAACTTAAATTGAATCTTTTATTTCAGCTGATCTGATTTTTTTTTTTTTAAAAGACGAAAAAAACAAGTATCTTGCTTGTCCCTCAGGCTTCTTTAAATTAGTCTCTATTTCAATTACATCAAGCCTTTCATTGATCAATATGGGCACCTCTCTCGCAAGAGCATCTCTCCCATCCTTGTATCCACAGTCATTTTCTCGAGCGAAATATTGTGTCAAGAGAGTATTTACCTCATTACGTGTCCCATCATACATAGAAGAAGATAAATTTTGTGTTCTGTCAACCTTTTTCTTATTTATTAGAAATGTTTATTTTATTTTTTTATAAGAAGAAAGAATGAAAAACTAGGTTTTTGAAAGGAAATGCAGCCCTTAATGACATTCTTGTAAGTACTTGAAGCTTTAAAGAGCAAAAGGTAATTAAAAGATAGTTTTCTTTGTCCCAACGGCGGGCGTCCGTGTCTTTGTTTGTCCACTTTGAAAAGTGGGACTCAAGCCATCCCAAAGGATATTTGATTTTTATTAGGATTTACCCCATGGTAATGCTAACTCAGACTTCACGTTGTTGGTTTCCATCACAGCTACTACTTTGCTAAGAGAAATACCAGATAAAAAGGTAGGCATTTGCAAAATCTAAGGAAAAACAAGATAATTCGATGAACTTTGTAAAGAGATCAAGACAATGCCTATCGGCATTTTGCATATCCAATAATTAACTTGAATATTTAATAAATGTAATAATAAATTAACACATAACATGAAGAATAAGATGAAAAAATATAGTCATGGACCTATGGAGACACAAGCATCTTGCTAGTTGAACATATCCAGACAATCATCTCCACATACATTGTGGACTAGTTTCTTACTCAACAATTCTCTATAATTACTTATTCATTTCTTTGGATTACTCTATAAGCAATTTCAACTATCTTTTCCTTATCAGATATGAAGCGGGGCTTATCCAACATATCGTACAGGAGATCTCAACTCAACTAAGTCAAACACCATTATATGTAGCCAAGGATCTGGTGGGGATAGATTCCCGAGTACAAGAGCTTAAAACAATCTTAAATCTACAATCCAAGGATGATGTTCTTATGGTGGGATTACGGGGACAAGGAGGTGTAGGGAAGACAACCCTTGCTGAAGCCATTCATAACGCTATCTTTATAGACTTTCAAGGTGCTAGTTTCTTGGAACGAGTTCGAGAAAATTCCATAAATTCCAATGATTTGGTTACTTTGCAAAAAAAATTGCTTTCGCAATTATTACCAGGGAAGGAATTACCAATCTACAATGTCGGTGGAGGAAGTCAGTTAATTAAACAAAGACTTTGTAATAAGAAAGTTCTCATTATTCTTGACGACGTTGATAATGCATGCCAATTAAAAGCTTTAGCCAAAGAGCGAGAGTGGTTCGGTGAAGGAAGTAGGATAATTATCACAACAAGAAATAAGCATCTGCTAACTTCTCATGGGATAAATCCAGATCATATATATGAAGTTAAAGCTCTTGAGGAGGGTGAAGCTCTTGAACTTTTAAGAAAGCATGCTTTTCAAGGAAATCAAGAGATAAAAATAAGCAGATATCTTGTTCATCAAGTTTTGCATTATGCAAGAGGCCTTCCTTTGGCTCTTCAGGTGTTGGGTGCTTTCTTATGTGGTAGAGGAGAAGATGAATGGGAAAGTACCTTGCAAAAACTTGCCGAAACTCCTGATGGGGAGATCAATGATGTGTTAAAAGTAAGTTATGATGGATTGGAGCCTTATGCAAAGGAGATTTTTCTGCACATTGCCTGTTTCTTCAAGGGGAGGAGTACGGAATACATTAAGAAAGTTCTTGATAGTTGTGATTTTCACACGACTATTGGAATAAAAATTCTCATTGAGCGCTGCTTGATTAGTGAAGAGGTAGGGAAAATACAAATGCATGACTTAATACAATTAATGGGTATGAATATTGTTAAAGATGAAGATCGTGATGATCCCATAAACCGCAGTAGATTATGGCTTCGTGATGATGTTCTTGATGTTCTATCAGAAGATAAGGTAAGACTTCTTTGTGTATTTATTCATAATCAATTCTTATCTTTGACTTTTTTTACTATAGTTACAAATAAACCTGAATATGTTTGAAAAAATATACAGGAAACAAAAGCAATAAAAGCCATAGTCTTGCAGCTACCAAAGCCAGAAGATATGTATATTGGTCCTGATGCTTTCACAAAGATGAAAAACTTGAAGTTGCTCATCTTGCTTAATGTAGATAATTCTATTCAAGGTCCCATTCATCTCCCTAATGGGTTAAGGTGGTTTGAATGGCCTAATTGTGGTTCGACTCTAGAATTTAGCCATGGTCCAAAGAAATTAGTCGGACTTGATATGTGGAATAGCAAGATCAAGGGAGCGCCCAGACACTTTAAGGTACGTATTTACTCGGTGCTTTTTCATTACTTATATTAAATCTGATGATGTTTGTTATTGTTCTTAGGAAAACGTCTCCAATTACTATATTTTTTTATACATATTATTTCACCTTTTACTAGCACGGGACAATATTTTGATTTGTGCCCTACTGGACAGCAGAATCGTTCATAAGTAATTTATTTAGGAAAAGAGTATACATATTCAAATATACATGCATGCATACGTACGTACGTACGTACATACATATATGCATATGTACATACACATTGACCACAAAAAAATAGAAGAAGGTACTTGTTGTTGGAAAATACGGCTTCAAATCGGATAGAGTAATCAAGTCGGACTTTGAGGCGTGATATTACTTTTTTTTAAGGATTTATTTACGCTACAAAATTGCTAATGGTCACCGACAAATATCCTCAAGATACAACAAAGTCTCAAATGAAAATACGCAATAACAATTCTAATATTTCTCCATGATCTCTCTAGAAAACAATTGAAAAGATGACTGTAGTTTTGAAAAAAAAAAAAACTTGAAAATGACTCAATTCTCATTCATGCCAAAAACTAACATATACATAAAAATAGGTCTTAACGTATATAAGCGACTCTTCACGAAAGGTTGCAAGTAAACAAACGCAACCATTCAGGAAAGATTGCAAAATGAATAAATGCAACCTTTCGTGAAAGATTGTGAATTGAACAAGTATAACCTCAAAGGTTGTCCTGAAGAGACACGTAAAATTCAGAATAATAATAAAAAAATAGTAATTTTAAAAAAAATAAAATTCAGAATTTCAGAATTTCCTAAATTCCTTAATAAAAAAAAAACCATTTACACTAATCAATGTTAATAAGATAACTGTACAACATTAAAAATACAATGGGACTTCATAATTTCCTAAATTACTTAATTAAAAAAAACCTTTCAACTAATAAATGTTAATAAGATAACTGTACAACAGAAAATAAAAATAAATGGGTTAGTGTTAATTAAATCGCGGGCACACAAACGTGCTAAGTGCTAAGTGCACCTAATAATTGTACACCCGCACACGGGTATTGTAAAGTCTAGCTCACATCCGAACCTTTTCTTTGAACGCACTATAAAAGGGTCATACTTATAAATTGGCTCATCTCCTCCATTCCTATGTGGGACAAGAAAAAGCATCTTTGTTTGTTTTACAAATAAACAACCAACACTTGTTCATCAAAGTTTTGTGATCATGCTTATGATTTATGATGTGTGAAAAATCAAAGTCAGATCTTCTAATTGAATATATATCTCTTTTTTCTTTTCTTTTTTGCTGAATAGTTCTTGCAGGACCTTCAAAATTTGAAGTTCATTAATTTTAGTTCATGCCAATCACTGGTTTGTACGCCGAACCTCGATGGTACTCCAAATCTCAAGGAATTGCATCTCAGTTGGTGCAAAAACTTGGAGCGTGTCCACGAATCAGTTGCATATCATGGCAATTTACAATTTTTGAATTTGTATTCTTGCTCCAAACTTCATCATTTCCCCGATGTACTCCGAACCAAGAATCTTTTATTTCTCGATCTTGATTGTTGCTCAAAATTGCAAAGATTCCCTGATATTCCAGATAAAATCAAAGGCTTGCATAAACTTTCTTTAGCCAAAACTTCAATTGAGGAACTTCCTGCATCCATAGAAAATCTTGTCTCTTTGAAAAAATAAGATTTATCCCATTGTAAGAAACTGGCAATCCTTCCACCTAGCATTTATAAATTAGAAAATCTTGAGAATCTTAACCTTTCAAATTGCTCAAAACTAATGAAGTTTCCAAAGAAGGAGGAGGATTCAAGTGATCCCCATGCGAAGACGGGATTTCCTCAGTTACTTTATTTAACCCTTAATGGATGCAATCTATCAGAAGTAGAGTTTCTAGAGAATCCTTCATGTTTTCCTCACTTAAATTGGTTGGATGTTTCGGGTTGTCACCAACTAAAAGAGATTCTCAAGATTCCAAGGAAATTGGACGCTCTGAAAGCAAATGATTGCAAATCTCTGAGTAAAATTCCCTCCGACATACATCATGTCCAGCATGCTTACTTACCTTTATGTCCTAAACTGGTCAACAATGGATTGACCATGAATGATTTGGTCAACCTTGAGGTTAGACTCTCTCTCTCTCTCTCTCTCTCTCTCTCTCTCTCTCTCTCTCTCTCTCTCTCTCTCTCTCTCTCTCTCTCTCTCTCTAAAGGCTGAAAATCTAGAATCGGCCGGCTAATTAAGAAAAGCAAATATATGGAAAGTGATTTGTGCATAAATGATATTCTCTCTATTTATGGAACTCTAGTTGCTATGGAATTATAAGGATCATCCAATGGAAAACTTCAATAATACATGTTCATCCAATTACAAAATCTTCGACGATAAATTAACTATTTTCACCAATTAATTACAAAACATCTTTGTAATGCTATTGCTAACTATAGCTTAACTCTAGGACTACCAATTTTTTTTTTTAGTACTACCAACTTAACTGATTGAAACTTCTCTTTTTATGTGCCAATTTGGAAAAACTATCTGACGGCTTACATGTATGACAGCATTTTAATCCCAGAGGCGATTTTCTTCTACCTGGAGGAGAGATGCCATGGTGGTTGCTCCCTAATAAAGAGGGTTATTTATCTTTCACGGCTTCAAAGGACTTGTATAAGAAGATTGTGGCATTAGTTGTTAGTGTTGTATTCCGCAAAGAACGCACGGGCCATGGTCAATTTTATCTTGAATCATTCGTTAATGGCAAACATGATGCAATACGATCATGGTGATTATGACTATCCAGTGTCATGTTTGGACCATGTGTGGCTTGACCGTTGGGAACCGTGCGAGCTGTGGGGAGGACTAGAAGATGCCTTTGGCGCAAATGACAGGAGCCAATTCCAAGTTATGATTACAGCAGAAGGACCGGTGCAATTGTGAAAAAGTGTGGATTCCGCCTAATATGCAAGCCACTAGAGGAGGATTTGGAGATTTTGCTTAAAGATGATCAATTGCTAGATCCAGCTTTAGTTTACGAGATTCGGAATGAAGATTGTCAAACAAGTTTAGAGGAAGCTGATTTTGCCAAACCAGGCCTAGATACGAAGGACACATCCACAGTTGAGGTCTCTCTCTCTCTCTCTCTCTCTGCGTGATTGATACACAGTCTATGTTGAGTGTTTGTGTGTATATTGCAAACGCTGAAAATGCTAGATGAACAAGTTGAGGTCTCTCTCTCTCTCTCTCTCTCTCTCTCTCTCTCTCTCTCTCTCTCGTGATTGATACAGAGTCTATGTTGGGTGTTTGTGTGTATATTGCAAACGCTGAAAATGCTAGATGAACAATTAATATAAGGTGATTCTGCACGCATGAACATGATCAAACAAGCAAAGAGGAAGACAGTTCAAATGAAGCAAAAGATTTGCAAAATAGTAAAATGACCACACGGGAAGATAGTTCAACAAATTACTCCACATAAGGAATGAACATGGTTGACCTCTCTCTCTCTCTCTCTCTTTGTGCGCGCATGTTGATACTGAAAGGTGGGCACACTTTGTGGGTATAATATAAAAGCTGAAAATTCTAGACAGATAAACAAGTCTAATTGAGAGTGATTCTGCATGTATATGTAATAGGGGTGGCTACAACACGTGCAAGGGAATGATTTGATAACCCATGAGTAATTTTTATAATGTAAGCAAGGATCAATGTCTAGTTACTGTAGAACAACTTTGGTTGAATTAAAAAGAATATACTCAAATCAAACTCTTTTACTTTAACTATCAAAACTTGGGTATTTCTAACAATTTACTCGTTTAACAGAGGTGTAGGTATTCCTTACTTCGTCTTGATTTCCAACATGTTAGCCCTGGAGGAGAGATACTGGAGGAGTTTATCCTTGTTGAAGATGGTACCATATCTTTCATGGCTTCACAGGACTTGTATGACAAGTTCCAAGGATTGGTTCTCTGTGTTGTTGTCGGTGTAGAAGGTGGAGAAAAGGAAATATCTTTTGACATCGTGCCGCATATTCACGGTCAAAGGCGGAATGGGCTATCAGGTACTCTTGGTTCATTTGATTCGGATCAAGTGTGGATTCAGTATCTCGAACCAAATGTGCTGTGGGGAGTGTTGGAGGGAGAAGTTGATTTTGGGCAATTTAACGAGAGATATTTACGATTTAGCGTTAAACTTAGTCTATCGGGTGGAACAGTGAAAAGGTTGGGATATGTGCTCCATTGCACACGACTAGAGGATGATTTAAAGGTAATGCTTGAAGACAATCAATTAGTGGATCCAGCTGTACTTTACGAGGATGGCGATGGACATCCATGTGTAGATGTAGGACACTTCATACGCAGATTCAGAGAGAGAAACAGGAAGCCAGTAAGAGTGAAACAGAGTAAATGGGAAGAGGCGAGTGCAATATGAGTTGGCTTGCAGATGTTAAGGAAGCAATCATTAAGCCAGCAAAACAAATTGGGGTGGCACATGTTTCCTGATACCCTAGGACATCTGTGTCCTTGTTGAAGTAAGTGGATGGCATTCAGTTCAATCTCTCATGTGAGATTCAGATATATGCAAATAGATAGATGGTGATTTTGCACACAACATTCATTGCAAGCGTGGTCGTTTTTCCATATTTTCTTGTCAATCAGATTGTGATCTCTTTGATAAGTGTCATATTGTGCGCAGCATGTTTTGTTACATATCATTTACTAAATTCAATGGTATTAGCGCATCCTTGGAATAGTCTCGACTCGAGACATATTCTACTTTGAAATGTCATCTTTGGGAATGTCTTAATGTTCTGATCTAAGTTTAATTTTATATTTTGAACAAAGACACTTGTGCTTGGCTACAATTGTATCTGATGTCTTGGATTTTTAATTTGGGTTGCATGTAATTAATTTCAGATTTTCCAATTTTATTTCCATTGAGACCTCAGTCACCCGGGAACTATTTTCCAGATTTACTGCCTTTTTTTTTTACGTACTTGGCAAGTACAGCTAATGGCAAAGCTTCGCAACCACTTTTACATATATATCTCCTTGTCATTTTTTAAAAAAATTATTATTTTGTTTAATCTTATGGGTTTCACATTATTCATCTACATGGTGCTTTTCAACAATGATGATTATGTATTTTTGTCCATATGTAAGCCTACCAAAAGGTTTAGCGCACAACTTTTCATGTGCATATATGCTAACGGGAAATATACTAGAGTATTGAGCATAATCAATGAATCGCTATCATATGGAGCTTTTTTATAGACACGTTGGGATCATGGTTTCTAATTTGGATAATTTCTCAATGCTTTTGAAAAGTTATTTTCTTTCTTTTTGATGATTAAATTTTGAAATAATAACAGATCAACAACAGGAAACCGATCCATAAATTGCTGACATCTTATAAAATCCAATTCTCCCACATTTTGTTCCTGTGGACCACAATCTTCAGCAGTGACTTATGTGTTGCTGCGTTCAAGTTTATGGACCTCATTATTCATGTGCTTGTGCATTTTGTTGACATTATTTATGCACATTTGTTTATTTATTTATTTCAATCAAGTTCTTTTCCTCTATATATGGACTTGTGTGGTTGCCCGATATTGCATGAAAACATTGATATTGTAGTATTGATATGAATGGGAAAATTACATTAAAAGTCATAATGGTTGGTCCAAAATACAATCAATTCCTAAAATATTAGAAAAAAAGTACAAGCAGGTTCTATATATTTTGAAAAATGTGCAATTTAATCCTTTCGACGAGATATCTACCAATATTGCTAATGTGGTATGTTGTAAATCTAACGTGATATTTTTTAATAGGAATTGAGAAAATATGATGTTAAGTGAATGCCAGGTCATAAAACAAGTCAAACTTTTTTTATTTAAAAAAGAAACCAAAAGCATATCAAAATTCATAATGAAGACAAGAAAACCAATCACTTGCATGCCCTCAAGACCTATAGCACATATGGTATTTGAACAAAAATTTCTTGCAATTAACTTTAAACTAAACTTGTTACATTATTGAAATACTAGACAATACTTTTATCTAACACTTTTTTTAGAATAGTTGATAATGATTTCATAAAATTCTACAAAATTAGTTTTGTAAGGTCATGACTTGTGATCTCACCCTTTCACTTATTTTCAAATAGTTTTGATCTTTCATACGTTTTTCTCTCTTGTTTCCTTTAAGTGCAAGTCTCATTAATAGTAGTGATATGTCGTGAATCTAAACAGTAATCATATAAAATCAAATCTTTTTTATATATCAGGAGAAAATTATCAAGTCTTAAACATATTATATGTTTTTTTATTTTGTCATTTTGTGTAGAATTCTAATGCAATCCTCTGATTAGTGGCCGTCAATAATTGCTAACGTGGCTATCTACATAGGGAAGGAAGCTTAAAATGTATCACGATATTATGCGATTTTTTTGAATTAGAAAACTTTATTTGAGTAGAATGTGCCCAATTGAGAAAGACGTCGTTCTCTCTCCTCATCTTTCTCTCTCCTGTAACCGACTCCCTTCGTTCAAAGCTGAGAAAACGAGAGAGAAAAACGGAGATCTTTTCTAGCAAAGCGATCCGAGAAACCTTCTTCTTTCTTCCTCTTTCGCCCGTCGACGCGGCCCATCGTCGCTGCAAGGTCATCTCTACAGCCGCCGCCGCCGCCGCCGCCGTCGCCGTCGCCGTCGTGGCTTCTTTCGCCTCTCTTCTCAATCGCGGTTACCGAAAGAGTTGGGAGTCGTTTTCCTCACCGCCTCGTGTCTTCACTCCAGAGGACTTCCCCCATCGCCCTCCCGACGCCTTCCGCCGTCTTCGCCGGCGCCGCCGTCTCCCGCCCGTTCCGAAGCCGACCGGGATCCCGAGGCGCCGAGACCTTCCAGTTGTGAAGCTCTTCCGCAGGCTCCGATTCCGATTCTCGACCCGTACTGCAGCTCAGATATTGAATCCTCTGTTGACGCGATCCATTTGAGTTTGTTTCTCCGATTGCGAGCATCTAGCGTTGGTTTAGCTCGAACCTAGGTAGGAATCTGAACTTGAAATGGTTAAAGATCTGCTCCTCAATCAACTGCGCACCATTCGTTCGGCGAAATTCTTAAACTAAATTCGTGTGGATTATTTTGACTGCCTATTGATTGCTGAGCACGATTTCAGTCGGATACAGTTGTTGCCGAGATTGAATCTGACCACTGCGTTCGTTGGTGGTCGCCGAAGAGGAAGTAACCGGAAAACGACGGCCTCCGTGTTAATCTCTAAACTCATTGGCACCGGTTTGTTCATCGCGTTCCTTTTTTATTTTGTTTGTTTGGGTCATGCTGCGGCCGTGCGTGTGAGTTCTGAATCAGTGGTAGTCGAGATGGTGGCCGACGGAGGCACTCCGGCGACGGCCAAAGGTAGTAGATGACAACGTACGGATGCTTCTGCCTAAAGGCTTGAACATTGATCTTGCTTGCATTTATTTACAAGTAAGTTTGTTCGATTCTGTGAGTAACAAAAGGAGAAAAAGATCCAATATATATGCGTGCGTGTATATGTATAGTTGAAAATGGACTTGGTGTGCGCTTATGGTTATATTTGAGATTGAGCTTGGTGAGGTTAAGATTGAAAGGGGCTGGATATAATAAGCCCATTTATGTCCACGGCTAGAGTCGCGAAGTCCCAATGCAATTCCTATGCGGACCGAGCCCATCTTTAATATAAAAAAAATAGTAAATAACAATAGAGAATAAATAATAATAAAATAATATAATGAAAATGGAAACTGATTGTTCAGACACAAGAGAAAAATAAATAAAAAGACATTGAACAATGACCCTCTTTATTTTCGACCATTCAACAATCTTCCATCTGTCCTTATAAAAGGGTGAGAGCACCGATTAATGCAAAACAACCAATCACCCCAAATTTAGGTGGAAAAGTATTGATGCAAAACATGCCTCTAAAAAGTATGCCTTAATCCGCGGCGCCCTGGGCTCCATGATCTCCATTTTGCTCAGTCATAGTAAATCCTCTCTCTATATTGCCAAACGTCAATTTTTTTCAATACATAGGAAATGAAAAAAAAAATGCCAAAAAAAAGTTACTTTAATTTCGAATAACATCATTCACTTTTTTTTTTTTTTTTTTTTTTTTAAGTCAAGCAAGTTAATTTCAGACATAAAGTACATCACACTTATTTTTTGTTATTCTTATCTTATAATTATATATATAAGGAAAATAAATTCAAATCAAAAGGGAGAAAAATAGGGCACATAATGTTATTTTTTTTTTTTATTATGATTACATGGGAATATTGTAGTGATAGATAAGATTTTTTTTTTTTTTTTTTTTTTTTTTTGAAACTTTGGCAGATATAGGAGTGATGAGTGAAGTGGTAATACACATAAAGGAGCTAAAGATCCTAACGTGCATCCTTAACGTGTTATTGCTTCTAGGGTTATTGATGGTGGGACAAACTTCCGACTGAATTGGCCCTGCCAACACCATCGCGCAACGGCGGCCAATTCAATCGAAGGTTTGCCATGCCATTGACAACTAGAGGACCGAGGAGCGATAACACGTTGAGGATTCATGTCAGGATTATTACCACTTCACTTAACACACCTATTTCTGCCAAAATTACCCCAAAAAAAAAAAAAAAAAATCTTGTTTATCATTACAATGTTTTTATGTAAATCATAATCACATACAAGAAATTGAAAACAATGTATTTATTATGTGCCTTATTTTTCTCCATTTTGATTTGAATTTATTTTCTAAATATATATGATTATTAGATAAGAATGACAAGAAATAATAAGTGTGATGGACTTTGTATCTGAAATTAACTTGCTTGGCTTTTTAAAAAAAAAAAAAAGAATGGAAAAAGTGGATGATGTCATCCGAAATTAAGTAACATTTTTTTCTTAGCTTTTTTTTTTTTTTTTATTCATTTCTGATGCATAAAAAAATGACGTTTGCAATATAATTTATTATAACCAAGCAAAATGGAGGTCATGGAGCCCACAAAGCCGCTGGTTAAGGTGTACGTGTTTAGAGGCATGTATTGCATACTTATTCTTATCTTATAATTTATATATAAGGAAAATAAATTCAAATCAAAAGGGATAAAAAAAAAATAGGGCGCATAATGTTATTTTTATTTTTTATTACGATTACATGGGAATATTGTAGTGATAAACAAGAATTTTTTTTTTTTACTGAAACTTTGGCAGGTATAGGACTGATGAGTGAAGTGGAGGATAAAGAAGCTAACGATCCTAACAAATAAATTGCTTCTAGGGTTATTGATGGTGGGGCAAACTTCCTACTGAATTGGCCTCGCTAACACAATCGTCTAGCGGCAGCCAATTCAATCGAAGGTTTGCCGTGCCATTGACAACCCGAGGAGCGATAACACACTGAGGATTCATGTCAAGATTATTACCACTTCATTTAACACACCTATTTTTGTCAAAATTTCAAAAATAAATAAAAAACAAAATCTTGTTTGTCATTACAATGTTTCCATGTAAATCATAATCACATACAAGAAATTAAAAAAATACATATATTATGTGCCTTATTTTTCTCCCTTTTGATTTGAATTTATTTTCTAAATATATATGATTATTAGATAAGAATGACAAGAAATAATAAGTGTGATGGACTTTCCATCTGAAATTAACTTGCTTGGCTAAAAAAAAATATAACGGAAAAGGTGGATGATGTCATCCGAAATTAAGTAACGTTTTTGGCTCTTTTTTTTTTTCATTTCTTTTGCAATATAATTTATTATAACCAAGCAAAATGGAGGTCATGGAGCCCACGAAGCCGCTGGTTAAGGTGTACGTGTTTAGAGGTATGTATTGCATAGCTGCTTTTCCACTTGAATTTGGGGTGAACAATTGATTGTCTTTCAAACTTTTCTTTAGATTGAGTATCTCAACTTGCTTGATCTTTTTCATGTGCAACTCGATCCTTCCGTTCACCTACTGTTACTTGCTTCGTTGAATGTAATTGCAATACGGCAATCTTCCATATTAAGAGTTAAGAGCTGATGTGGAAAAGCAAGAGAGGGCACTCTACCCAGGTATCGGCTGCCTACTGTACCATTCGTGTGCCATTGCTGGTATTTTTATTTCTCTTTTCTCCTCGTTTTAAAGTTTTCTATTTTACCAATTGAGTATATTCAAATGATAAGATTTACGTCTTTAATTACTACTTCTCATGTGAAAGCAGAAAAAATAGACTTCACTTTATCATATGTGTTTGGTCACATCAAATAAGTGAGTCCAATTAGCATGGCCACTCAACATTTAAAGGAGCAAGTAGTGGTAGTGGTTGGTCACAAAAGGAGCAAACTCAGAAATCAAGCTAGTTAGTGGAATCAATTGCTAGAGAAAAAGGATGATGAAATTGAAAAGAAGGGTACAAGTTAAGAGGATTGGACCATCAGACTCTTGCATTCGGTGATGAGAGGTTCCACGTCCCATGCTAGCAGATCGCAATCAGTAAGTGCACTTCTCAAAGCCCAATTATTGAATTCCATAACTAGTTTCAGTTCGTGTACTGAAGAGTTTCATGGCTTCCGCATATGCTAAGATGTCCCGCTGTGCAGCCAAAAAACTCATAATTTTTGCAAATCTTTTGGTAGTTTAAGAACCACCCTTCCATTCCTTTGAGACCCCTGAACGAGATCTGCAGCTTTATTGCAGGATTCAACCAGACTTCTTTCATCCGTCCGCAGTGAAGGAAGAGGTTTTCAACTGTTTCTAGGCTTTGTTGGCACAGAAGGCAAGATGGCAGGTAAATTTTTCTTTTAGTGAACAAAATTCTTTTTTTATGTGGGAAGTGCCTTTTGGCACAAACTCTAAATGAAAAACCTGATTTTTGGAGTGGTAATCAACTTCCGTATCAAATGCCATAGAGATTTAGGGGTCTGGTATGATGATGATGATGCTTGATCTGTTTGCTGCTGAATGTTTTTGTGTCTGAGATGGTTGGAAGTGCTTCCCAGAATAGGTCCCCGACTTATAAGTTTCTCTTTCTCATCTTCATCTGCAAGGGAATTGCTAAAACTTTCATTAATAATCAGCTCATCAAACAAATTCTGTACAACGGTTTCCTTCCATCTGGATTCTTCCTTGTTGATTAATTCAGCTACTTTCTCTGGCCAGATTCGCGGACCACCCCAATTACTCTGATCTTGAGCCATCAATCTTCTCTAATGTTGATATCTTCACCATTACTCAAAGATCACCTCACATCCAACCTTAGTGGACACTTTTCCCCCTTTCTCTGTGGACACTCCTATTGAAGTGCCATTCCTTTTTGAAGTCCAAATGCATAAATCCTTTTGGACAACATAATCTGAATGCAATATCTTAGTTCACACTTAGATGAAGTCTTCCTTATGAATTTTCGTTAGAAATATCTAATTATTTTGATAATCACTTACGCTTTGATTTGATAGGGAATGAAATTACTAAGCAAATGTAGTGCTTATAGGAGTTACTCGTTTTTTACTAGACTTTATGAAGAAATTTAAATATACTTTGTAAAATAATTTAACTAGGAAAACTCAAAACTCATTAATTCATCAAATTTCTCCAAATGCACTATTTTTTTAATCAATCTTCAATCCTACCAAGCAGGCTAAAAAACTAAGAAATTCTTTAGATATATGAAGTCGTTGATACATGGCTAAGCAAGGCTTGGTAAGATTGATTTAAATTCAATTACTTACTGGTTTTCCTATCAATAAGACTTATGATGAAGTCACATGGAATTCATAATAATCAAAGTAATTAGTAGGCTCGATTAACATTAGTGATATTCTTAACCTCATTTGTGATGTCACTGGAGACAAAAGTAGAATAAGCTAAATTCTAGATGCAATGCCCATCACATCCAACCTTAGTGGACACTCCCTCTCCCCTTCCCTCCACCCCCCCCCTCTTTCTTTTGGTTTGTGGACGCTTTACCAATTTGAAGTGTCATTCTTTATCAAAGTCAAAATGCGTAAATCCTTTTTGACAACATAATCTGAATGCAAAATCTCAGTTCACACTTAAACGAAGTCTTCCTTGCCAAATTTCGTTAGAAGTATCCGATTATTTTGATAATGACTTACACTTTGATTTGATAGGGAATGAAATTACTAAGCAAATGTAGTGTGTACTAGAGTTTCTCGTTTTTGGCTACACTTTACAAAGAAAGTTAAATATACTTTCTAATATAGTTCAACTAGAAAAACTCGAAACTCATTAATTCATCAACTTTCTCCAAATGCACTTTTTTTTTTTTTTTTTTTTTAATGAATCTTCAATCCTACCAGGCAGGCTAAAAAACTAAGAAATTCTTTAGATATATGAAGTCATCGATACATGGCCGAGCAAGGCTTGGTAAGATTGATTTAAATCCAGTTACTTACCAGTTTTCCTTATCAATGAGACTTATGATCAAATCACGTGGAATTCATAATGATCGGAGTAATTAGTAGGTTTGATTACCATTAGTGATATTTTTAACCCTATCTATGACATCAATGGAGACCGTAGTAGAATAAGCTAAATTCTAGACACAATGCCTGTCACATCCAACCTTAGTGGACATTTTTACCTCCTTTCTTTTTGGTCTATGGACACTTTACCCTATTGAAGTGCCATTCTTTTTTGAAGTCCAAACGCGTAAATCCTTTTGGACAACATAATCTGAATGCAATATCTCGGTTCACACCTAGATGAAGTCTTCCTTACGATTTTTCGTTAGAAATATCTTATTATTTTGATAATGACTTACACTTTGATTTGACAAGAAGTGAAATTACTAAGCAAATGAATTCCACAAAAAGCATCCAATGGGAAAGGCCCTGTAGTGAGGGCCAAATGCCCTACTGGAGCGAGAAATCCTTCTATTCAAAGTGATGGGAAGTAAGCCATTGGCGTACGAAGTAATCAACTCAGAAAAAGAAGCTTGATCTAATTTTTTGTGGCCAAGCTACAAATGAAAATACACCAATTGTTGGTGAACATCTACTCAAATCAAAACGCTTTCACTAGATCAACGCAAGTATCTACATACTCGCATGACTACATCCTGTGTAGGACAATAGAATTGTTTTACATGTCAAAGCTATCCTCTCAAATTATCCAATAGGCCTTCTGTCTTATTTTAGATTTCTTCGCTCCCATTATATATTGATTTGTCTATGGTATGTGGGGAAAATTGTCAAAAAAAAAAAAAAATCCTAAACCTATTATACTTTTATCAATTTAGTCCTAAACTTTTCAATTTTGCCTATTGAGTCATAAACATTTTCACATTTTGCCAATTGAGTCCATCCGATTAATTTTGGCTGGAAATTACTGACATAGATGTTGGAGCTGACGTTGCATTTTAAAAATAATATTTGAATTTTTATGATTTTTTTCCTTTTTTTTTTTTAAACTTTTCTTTGCCTTTTTTCTAGTTTTGGATCTAGAGCCAACAAGGGTTGCGGCCAACCCTCACCTAGCTCCAAAAACTGGAAAAAAAAAAAGTGCCATATTAGCGTTGGCAATTCACGTCAGCAAAAGTGAATGAATCTGTGAAAATGTTTAGAACTCAATTAGTATAATTGAAAGATTTATGACTGAATTGACTAAAGTGCTATAGGTTTAGAATGTTTTGGACAATTTTTCCTTGGTATGTGCATCATGATACACTCATTTTGACAAACAATAAAGAAAAAAAAATGGAAGCACCATCCTTTTGCATAAAAGGCATAGCAAAAATAATGCTAATTTTAACTATTAGAATAGGTTCTTCCGTGCCTAAAAGTTTGTAACAACTCCTTTTAAGATGCTGTCCCATTTGACACGTACATTATGGATCTAATTGAATAACTTTCAGCACGAAATCATCGTATTTCCAAGCGTGTTTCCACCATGCTTTCTCTTGATTCCGTAGATTTAACGAGGTAGATATTTATGATTATTAAAGTGCAATAGGTCTCTAATAAATCCATCGACTTTGTGGAAGAGAATATGAATTGTGGAGATAAGAATTAACTTTGGTCATATGCACCGAGTGAAATGCGTTACTCTGCGGCTGAACGCACAGTTCTATCACATGCGCATAGTTTTCTCGTTTACTTTACAGTCCTCCCCAGCGTCGTAGCATGGACGACAGAGGGGAATGGGTTGTGAGTCTCGCCTTGGATTCGCTCTAGAGATGAGCGTGTGCTGTTCTAAAAGAAACGTAGCTGGTAGGAAACATAAATGGTGGGGGTCACTTGGCTATCAAAGTTTGATCATTTTTGTAGAGCGGGGTGCCTTATTTCATTTTATTTTTTTGAAAGTGACGAGCAAATATTCACTTGGGTTTTTGACTAAGCCAAAAAAAAAAAAAAAAAGAAAGAAAAAGAAAAGATATCATAAGGATCGAGCTAATGCAAGTGTAGTATAATTAGTCCTATTTAATTTACTTAGAAGCTTTTTATCCCATTTTCTGTAGTGGCTACAGTTTGAACCCAAAGCTGGTATGACAAATTGTAATTTCATTTGCCGAATCAGGCATAGATTTGGGTGACATAAAATTCAATTCTTCAACCTGCGTTAAAGGATTTCATTTTTTGGTCACTTTGAAAAAAATGAAAGTATGGTTAACCAACTTTTGAAGCAAGAGTGCGTGCATGAGGGGTAGTATAGCGTTATTTGCACATAAGAATAAAAACTGGTTATTTATAAAAAACAAGAGAAATAAAAGAAAGATGCATTGGTTGCGAGTGTCATTTCCTGGAAGCCAATGCAGTGGCTAACCTTTTTGAAAAGAGATGAGATGCTCTACTTTCCATGCAAGAAAAAGGAAGACAAAGGAGTAAAGTAACTTTAGGGGAGCCAATGGAGTAGCTGACCTTTTTAAAAGAGATGGGATGACACTACTTTCCGCGAAAGAAAAAGGAAAACAAAGGACTAAAGATATGGAATCCATTTTCCCCGAAGCCAGCTCATTAGTCACGGGTCCATCATCACAGGCGTTTTCCCCGAAGCCAGCACATTAGTCACGGGTCCATCATCATGTGCATCTGATTAATAATCAGAAAACTGGCCTCCAACGAGGGCCGCATGAAATACGTTCATAGAATTTTTCTTTTTCATATCGACCAACCAAATTCATTAACAATCTAAGTAACAATAAATTCAACTTACATAAAGATTTGTGCTGATAAGACGTCTTGGTCAAATGTAATCTTTAATTGAAAAAAAGTCTTACTATTAATACTATAGGTGCCTAAAGCACACGATAAAATGCCACGCTAAGATTCGGCTTATCCTTAAGCACCTTCATTTTCTGAAATTCTAATATAACTGAAAGGCCTAATAATATTCTTTATTGGTCCAGCCTAAGGACCTTAAACAAAGGCCCATTTATCGGAGCCCCCGTTCTGGGTAATAAAAACGAAAGGGATTAACCGCCGGGGGACCTAGCATCTTCCAATGATGGCAGTTGGTCAAACACCGTTTAGGTCTAATATAACTGAAAGGCCTAATAATATTCTTTGTTGACCTTTGAAAAAGAAAGTCACCCCCCCCCCCCCGTGGCGATATATAAAGAAAATGAGGAGAAGATCAAATGGTGCAAACAAAGGACCAAATCTTAGGCAACTCATGCTCGTTGTTAACCTTCTCTCTTCCTTGATTCTGATGGGTTCTTTTTCCTTCAAGGAGCACAAAAGGAGTTACGATGTAATGGCTTCTTCTTCCTCCAAGAAGTTCAGAAGGAGTTACAATGCCTTCCCGAGTTTCAAATGTCCATATGTCCGCAATCACTTTCTCAGTCATCTCTCCGCAGCTCTAGATCAAGTAGGGATATTCACTTTCATTGACAATGAAGAGTTGAGGAAGGGAGAACAAATATCACCTGCACTTATGAAAGCAGCCTAAGAATCTAAGAGATTTTCTTTTGTATTTAGGAAGTTCTCAATATGTGGTCGACCAAGCCTTGATTGAATTGATTTAAATCAAGTTACTTATCCATTTTCCTGATGACGACTTATGATCAATTCACATGGAAATCATAATGATCAGTGTAGCATAATGCACTCGATTAACATTAGTTATGTTTTTAATCATATATTTGACGTGAATATAGATAGTATCAAAATAAGCTAAACTATAGAGGCAATGTCTATCACATCCAATGTCACAGACATTTTACACTTTTGAAGTGCCATTCTTTATTAAATTCTAAATGCATACCTCCTTTTGGACTAAATAATCTGCATGGAATGAATGTGTTCTCTTGCACTTTAGACGAACGGTCCGTTCGTTTCGCGGAATATTTTTGGAAAACATTTTCCTATAAGTCATTTTCTAGGAAAATGACTCTATTTTTCAGTGTTCGGCTGAAACCTAAACTTTGAATGGAAAATATTTTCCACCGTTCTTTAGCTAATTTAATTGTTTGGAAAAAATTATCAAAAATTGAATTTTAATATTTTTAATAGACCAAAAAATTAGTTTTTTTATATATTTTTAAAATGAATTCTTAATTATTTGTATCTAAAAAAATCAAAAATTTTATTATTTTATTATTTTTTTCTTTCCTTTTCTTTTTATTTTTTCCTTTTTCTTCTCCTTCCTCCTCCTTCCTCCACCGCCGCATGCTTGACGATGGCTAGTTGCCCGGGGGCCAACCAAGACCCGGTTGCCGAATTTGGTGAGCTCGAGGATCGCCCGAGCTCACCAGAGTTTCGCCGGGCTTTGGCAAGCCGCGAGCTCGCCGAATCTGGCGGGAAAGCTCGGAGCTCCCAATATCGGCGGCGGAGCTCGAGCTCGCTTGGATCGGGAGCTCGAGCTCGCCGCCCGCATCCGGCGAGCTCGCGGCTCGCGAGCTCGGCGAACCTCTAGCGAGCTTAGGCCTCACCCCTTACCAAACCGCGACGCCGAGGACCTTGTACGGGTCTGCCGGATCCGCCTTGCCGCATCGTGCTTCTCCGACTTCAACTTGTGAGTAGGCATTTCTTGTGAGGCAACCTCCGGAAACCCTAGAAATCACTTCGGCGGGTCCAGAATCGGCGCAACATCCGCCGGTCGCCCCCCATTCCCAGTCCCCACCCCGGTTGCAAAGGAGCGCACCGCCGCTTCAAGCGGCACGGTGGATAGAACGGGGAAACCGCGGTGGAGAGGACGGAGGTAAAGATAGAGGGAGAAAGAGAGTGCAACAGTGAGAAGAAAAAAAGAAAAAGAAAGCATAAAAATAAAACAAAAATGTATTGGTAAAAAGAAGCAAGATAAATAAATTATGGAAAGTGTTTTCCACTTCTCAGAAGTAGAAAACATTTTCCTCACTTTTAAAGGTTGTTTTTTCCAATGATGAAAAACATTTTCCTTGACTAGTTCATTTTCCGTAAAAGATCGCCGGAAAATCCAAAAACGTTTTTCCGAAGTTATTTTCCGCGAAACGAACGAACCCAAAGTCTTTCTTACAAATTCTCATTTGATGTATTCAATTCTTTTGACGATGACTTACACTTCGGCAGAAATACAATTACTAAAGCAAAATGAATTTCAAAAACAAGCACCCAATGAAAAAGAGCTATTGGTGTACCGAGTAATCAAGTAGAGGTGTTCTGGAAAATTTCTCGTTTCTTTTAATTTATACATTAGAATTGATTGCATTATTTTCAATCGAGAAAAAAAGCTTGATCTATATTTAATGGTAATCCTTATCCAATTTTCAAATAGCATGCCTAACGCATAAAAAATATAATGTACCAATTGTGAAAAGAAGACATACTTATGAATCAAACCCTTTTCTCAAATCAGCACAAGTATCGGCATACTTGCACATCTAACTCGTCTTGTGTAGGACACGGCAATTGCTAGTACATCTTTGACGTGCGTAGTCACCATAGATTATTTATAATTTGCAAAAGAAAAAAAAGAAAGGCAAAAAACTCGTTGATTGCGAAAGCCATTTCCTGTAGGCCACGTGAAGTACTTTTATTGGGAAGCCAACGGAGAAAGCTAACTTTTTCTAAAGAGATGAGATGCTTTACTTTCCTTCCAAGAAAAGGAAAAACAAAGGACTAAAGATCTAGTGGCTAAGCTTGTTCGTCCCTCATTGCTCATTTTTAACCTCCCTGTTTGTTTCCTGATCCTAATGGCTACTGCTTCTTCTTCCGAGCTCAGAAGGAGTTACAACATCTTCTTGAGTTTCAAAGGTTCGGACGTCTGCAACCACTTTCTTGGTCATCTCTACACGGCTCTAGATCAAACAGGGATATACACTTACATCGACAATGAAGAACTCAAGAAGGGAGAACAAATATCACCGGCACTTATGAAGGCAATTGAGGAATCACGAATCGCGATAGTGGTTTTCTCTGAGGACTATGCCTCTTCACCATGGTGTTTGGAAGAGGTGGCAAAGGTCATGGAGTGCAGGGAGGACAGAGACCTCATGGTCTTTCCGGTGTTTTACAAAGTGGACCCAAGAGCGGTGAAAGGGCAGAGACAGAGTTATGCAGAAGCTATGGCTAAGCATGAAGCCAAGTATGGGAAGGACTCAGAGAAAGTAAAGAGATGGAGGAAAGCACTATTTGACGCTGGTAGCTTATCTGGGTGGCATTTTACTGATGGGTAAGTTGCTTCAACCAGTCTTAATCTTTCGATACTTAATTTTCTCTAAGATTTAGGATCCTATAAAGTTATGGGTAAATTTGCGCCCTTTCTCTCCCTCTCCCAAGCGAACACACTTACACAGCACATATCACATCTATGGCCACGCCGCCGCCCGATTGCTACGTCCGCACGACCGTGTCACATCAGCCCATCTTCGTCTATGTGGGTCAAGGGCCTCAGTCGATAACTTGTAACCCCAGATCTGGGGCGTTGAACCCATATTGGGGGTTGGTAGTGTTGGGCGATGGTCACCGGAGGCTGGCTACGACGGCTGAGACTTGACGGGCACGTCACGATTGCGGGGACATGCGGCTCAGTGAGGGGTGGGGGAAATTTGTGTTTGCCTTTTGGGGTAAAGTGGGTAGTGGCCAATGGGCCTTGCCCAGGCCAGGCACGGGATTTTCCCCTGTTGAGGGCCTGGGTCCTACCCTTTTTCGTTCTTTTAAGTAAATTTAAATATTAAAATTCCAGACAAATATGAAAAATGAATCTACAAAACCCAAAATTGTGAATTTGCAGATTGATATATACTTTAAAAGGAAAATTGCACAAATGTCAAATATAACGATTCTCCGATATTAAAGACCGTACATAATACATAAAAAAACTAATGTATACTAATCTATATCTACTATACAAGTATGAGAAATACAACTCATTATGTCCTTAACAAGATGATGCAAGTTACTGTGAATATAAATCATGATGTAATTATGCGAACAATACACATAAATCATAGGGAAACTACTCCTAATTTGAAATATAGATTAATTGATGATATGATTTAACTTCATTTGGGATTTAGCCTAATTGAACTATTACAATGAAATCATTTGAAGAGAATTAAAAGTATAAATTATAAAATAGAATGGAAATCAAACGAAATACTTAAAAAATTACTTATCAAGTTATTTCTAACTGAAAATGTATCTTATTTCCTTATATGATTAAATTCAGTTATCAAATAAACTCGATTTATCCAAAGATGGTAAGAAAGAATTTAAAACTAACCCTAGGCCTTAATGGATTATCCTTTGGGACAAATTCTGAATGTGTTCTATGTGGATAATCAGGCTTATATAATGTCCTTTTCGCTGTTACTATCATCAATATGTATTGGAGCTTCTTCAGCCAATCCTAAAGAATGCCGGAGATCTTGGGCTAACTTTCTGGTATCACTGCCACTAAGGTTTGCCGCTCTTTTTACGGGATATGAAATGAATGATGTTAGCTTTTCTTGCTACATTTTTTGGACTTCAAGGACTAAGCTTGTCCCTCAGGCTTCTTTAAATTCGTTTGTTTTTTCAATTACATAAAGCCTTTCACTGACCATTAAGGAAACCTCTCTTGCAAGAGCATTTCTCCCTTCTTTTGTATCCAGTCATTTTCTCGAGCAAAATATTTTGTCAAGAGAGTATTTACCTCATTATGTAACCCATTATATATAGGACAAGACAAATTTGGTACTTCGTCCACCTTTTTTTATTTATTAGAAATGTTTATTTTAGTTTTTATAAGAAGAAATAATGAAAAACTAGTTTTTTGAAAGGAAATACAGCGGTAATGAAATTCTTGTAAACACTTGAAGCTTTAAAGAGCGAGAAGGTAATTAAAAAACAGTTTTCTACGGGAACTAACAGTTGACCATATTTGTCCCAAAGGCAGGCGTACGTGTCTTTGTTTGTCCACTCTCATAAGGGGGACCCAAGTCATCCCAAAGGGTAAAATACTTGATTTTCATTAGGATTTACCCCATGGTAATGCTAACTTAGACTTAATACCAGATAAATCGGTAGGCATTCTGACAATTAAAGGAAAAACAATATAATTTCAATGACCTTTAGAAAGAGATCAGGACAATGTCGATCAGCATTTAGCGTATCCAATAATTAACTTGAATTTGAAATAAATGTAAAATAAATGAACACATAACATTTAGAATAACATGAAAAATATAGTCTAGACCTGTGTAGACACGAGCATTTTGCTGGTTGAACATATTGGGTCATTCATCTCCAAATATATTGAGGACTAGTTTCTTATTCAACAATTCTCTTTAAGTACTATTAATTTTTTTTTTGGATTGCTCTAAAAGTAGTTTCAACTAATTTTTCCATTTCAGATATGATGAAGCGGGGTTTATACAACATATTGTACAAGAGATCTCAACTCAACTAGGTCGAGAGCCATTACATGTAGTCAAGTTTCCGGTTGGGATAAATTCCCGAGTACAAGAGCTTAAAACAATGTTAAATCTACAGTCCAAGGATGATGTTCTTATGATAGGATTATGGGGACAAGGAGGTGTAGGGAAGACAACCCTCGCTAAAGCCATACATAATGATATTTTTAGAGAGTTCCAAGGTGCCAGTTTCTTGGAATGTGGTCGAGAAAATTCCAGAAATTCCATTGATTTGGTTCCTTTGCAAGAAAAATTGCTATCGCAAGTATTATTAGGAAAGAAATTAACAGCCTATAGCGTTGGTGGAGGGAGTCGATTAATTCAAGATAGACTTTGTAATAAGAAAGTTCTCATCATTCTTGATGATGTTGGTGATGCATGCCAATTAAATGCTTTAGCTGGAGATTGTGAGTGGTTTGGTAAAGGAAGTAGAATAATTATCACGACAAGAGATAAGCATCTACTAACTTCTCATGGGATAGATCATGACCATATGTATGAAGTTAAAGCTCTTGAGGATGGTGATGCTCTTGAACTTTTTAGAAAGCATACTTTTCTTAAAAATCAAGAAATAGAAATAAGCAGTAATCTTGTTGATCAGGTATTACATTATGCAAGAGGTCTTCCTTTGGCTCTTGAGGTGTTGGGTGCTTTCTTATGTGGTAGAGGAGAACATGAATGGAAAAGTGCCCTACAAAAACTTGCCAAAAGTCCTGATAAAAAGATCAACGATGTGTTAAAGGTAAGTTATGATGGATTGGAGGACTATGCAAAGGAGATCTTTCTAGACATTGCTTGTTTCTTCAAGGGGAGGAGTACAGAGTACATTATGAAAGTTCTAGATAGTTGTGATTTTGACACGGCTATTGGATTACAGATTCTCATTGAGCGTTCCTTGATTAGTGAAGAGTATAGGACCTTAGAAATGCATGACTTAGTGCAATTAATGGGTTTACAAATTGTTAAAGAAGAATGTCGTGATGATCCCGCAAGACGCAGTAGGTTATGGCTTTATGAAGATGTTTCTGATGTTGTATGTGGAGATATGGTAAGACTTGTTATTGTATAATTATTCACAGTCTATTCTTCTTGAGTTTTTTTTTACTATAGTTACAAATTAACCTAAATATTTTCAAAAAATATACAGGGAACAAACGCAATAAAAGCCATAGTCTTGCAGCTACCAAAAACCGACCATGTGTATATTGGTCCTGATGCTTTCACAAACATGAAAAAGTTGAGGACGCTCATCTTGATTAATGTTTATAATTCCTTTCAAGGTCCTATTCATCTCCCTAATGAGTTAAGGTGGTTCGAATGGCCTAATTGTGGTTCTCCTCTAGAATTTAGCTCTGGTCCAAAGAAATTAGTCGGACTCGATGTGCGGAATAGCAAGATCAAGGTAATGCCCGAACAATTCAAGGTACGTATTTACTTGGTGCTTTTTCATTACTCACAGCTATATACTAAATCTGATAATGTTTGTTATTGTTCTCGGGAAAACATCTCCAATTACTATATTCTTTATACATATTCTTTCACATTTAACCAACATGAGAACAACGTTCGATTTTTGCCCTCTTGGACAGCAGAAATGTCCATATGTAATTTGTTTTGGAAAAGAGTATACATATATGCATACATATTGACCACGAAAAATAGGAGTATTTACTTGTTCATCAAAGCTTCGCGATAATGCTTATGAGTTTCGATGTGCAAAAATCAAAGCCAGATCTTTTAATTGAATATTTATCTCAGTTTTCTTTTGGAACATTTCTTGCAGGACTTTAGAAGGTTGAAGTTCATTAACTTCAGTGAATGCCGGTCGTTGGTTTGTTTGTCGAGCCTCGATTGTACTCCAAATCTAAAGGAATTAAATCTTAGTGGGTGCAAAAACTTGGAGCGTGTCCATGAATCGTTGCATATCACGACGTTTGCAATTGTTGAATTTGAGTGGGTGCTCTAAACTTCATCATTTCCCGACGTACTCCAGTCCAAGAATCTTCAACTTCTCGATCTTAGTTATTGCTCAAAATTGCAAAGATTCCCTGATATTCCAAAGAAAATCAGAGGCTTGCGTAAACTTTCTTTAGTCAAGACTTCAATCGAGGAACTTCCTGCATCCATAGAAAATCTTGTCTTTTTGAATGATATAAATTTAACCAATTGCAAGAAACTAGCAATCCTTCCGTCTAGCATTTATAGGTTGCAAAATCTTAAATATTTGGGCCTTGGTGGCTGCTCAAAACTAATCAAGTTTCCAAAGAAGGAGGAGGATTCAAGTGATCCCCACATGAAGATTGGATTTCCTAAGTTATGGTATCTACACCTTAAAGGATGCAATTTATCAGATGTAGACTTTCTAGAGAATCCTTCATGTTTTCCTAACTTATGGTCATTGGATGTTTCGTATTGCCAACAACTAAAAGAGATCCACAAGATTCCAGGGCAATTGCATCTACCGAATGCAGCTAATTGCAAATCTCGAGAAAAATTCCCTCCAACATACATCATCTTGAGTCTGTTTACTTACCTTCATGTCATGAACTAGTCAGCAATGGATTGACCATGAATGATTTGTTCAACCTTGAGGTTAGACTCTCTCTCTCTCTCTCTCTCTCTCTCTCTCTCTCTTCTCTATATATATAAACACACAAAAGATTGAAAATCAAAAATCGGCCGGCTAATTAAGAAAAGCACGTATGTAGAAAGTGATTTTGTGTGTATATGTAGGGGAGGTGGTTACAGGGCCACATAAAAAATATTCTCTCTATTTATAAGACTCTAGTTTGCTATGGAATTATAAGGATCATCCAATGAAAAACTTCAACAATACATGTTCATCCAAATACAAAATCTTCAACAATAGATATCATGTTTCCACCAATTAATTGCAAAACATCTTTGTAATGCTATTGCTAACTAGAGCCAAACTCTAGGACTACCCACTTAACTCATTGAAGCTCCTCTTTCTATGTGCCAATTTGGAAAAGCTATCTAAGAGTTTACATCTATGACAGCATTTTAATCCCAGATCTAGGAGCAATTTTCTTCTACCTGAAGGAGAGATGCCACAGTGGTTGCTCCCTAATAAGGAGGGTTATATATCTTTCACGGCTTCAAAGGACTTGTATAAGAAGTTCGTAGTATTAGCTGTCTGTGTTGTATTCTGCAGAGAAGAACGAACGGACTTTGTCCCATTTGTTCTTGAAGCATTCGTTAATGGCAGAAGGACGATGACTTCCAGATTTGCTTCCACTTCATCATATTTGGATCATGTGTGGCTTCGGCATTGCGAACCATGGGGGTTGTGGGGAGGACTAAAAGATGCCTTTGGTGCAAATGACAGGAGTCAATTCCATCTTATTATTAGAGCAACATGGACAGGTGGAATTGTTAAAAAGTGTGGATTCCGCCTAATAAGCAAGCCGCTAGAGGACGATTTGGCGGTTTTGCTTGAAGATGATCAATTATTGGATCCATCTTTAGTTTACGAGATTCCGAATGAAGATCGTCAAACGGAAACGGAGGAAGTTAGTTTATTCAAGTTACTCCCAGATAAATTGATGGATGTATTCACAGTTGAGGTCTCTCTCTCTCTCTCTCTCTCTCTCTCTTATTGATATAGAGTCTATACTAGGTGTTTGTGTGTATATTACAAAAGCTGAAAATGCTAGATGAACAACTCATATAAGGTGATTCTGCACGCATGAACATGATCAAACAAGCAAATAGGAAGACAGTTCAAATGAAATAGATGATTTGCAAGATAGTAAAATGACCACATGGGAAGATATTTGAAGAAAATACTCGACATAAGGAATGAACATGGTTGACCTCTCTCTATCTCTTTCTCTCTGTGCGTGCATGTTGATGCTGAAAGTTGGGTGTACTATGTTGGTATAATGCAAAAGCTGAAAATTCTAGACAAACAAACAAATGTAATTTAGAGTGATTCAGCATGTATATGTAATAGGTGTGGTTGCAACACTTGAAAGGGACTTTACTATCCCATGAGTAATTTTATAATGTGAGCAAGGATCAATATGTCTAATTACTATAGAACAACTTTGGTTGAATTAAATGGTATATACTCAAATCATACTCTTTTACTTGAATTATCACAGCTTGAATATTTCTAACAATTTTCTCATTTAATAGAAGTGTCGTTATTCCTTAATTTCTCCTTGTCTCCGAGATGTTCGCCCTAGAGGAGAGATGCCGGAGGAGTTCATCCTTGTTGAAGACGGTATCATATCTTTCATGGCTTCACAAGACTTGTATGACAAGTTCTTAGGATTGGCTCTCTGTGTTGTTGTTGGTGTAGAAGGTGGAAAAAAGGAAATATCTTTTGACATTGTGCCACATGTTCAAGGTCAAAGGAGGAATGCACTATCAGGTACTCTCGGTTCATTTGATTCAAATCATGTGTGGATTCAATATCTCAAACCAAATGTACTGTGGGGAGTGTTGGAGGGAGGAGTTGATTTTGGGCAATTTAACGAGACTTATTTACGATTTAGCATTAAACTTAGACTATCGGGTGGAACCATGAAAATGTTGGGATATGTGCTAAGATGCACACGGTTAGAGGATGATTTAAAGGTAATGATTCGAGATAATCAATTGGTGGATCCAGCTGTAATTTATGAGGATTCTTCTGGTGGAACAGCAGATTCACTGGCAGCAGAATTCTTACACAAATTGTCACATAGTAGAGAGAAACAGGAAGTAAGTGAGAGAGTTTAGTATGGGTTGGCTTTCTAACTCCTAAAGGAAGCAATCATTAAGCCAGCAAAACAAATTTGGGGTGGCTTACCTTGGTGAAGGAACGGATGGCATTCAATTCAATCTCTCATGTGAGATACAAATATATGCAAATAGATAGAGGGTGACCTTGGACATAATATTCATAGCAAGTGTGTTTGTTTTTCCATATTTTATTGTCAATCAAATCGTGATCTCATTGATAAGTTTCATATTATGCATAACATGTTTAGTTACATATCATTTACTAATTTCAGCAGCATTAGTGCATCCTTGAAATATTCTTGACTTGAGACATATTCTACTTCGAAATGCTACCTCCGGCAATGATTTAATGTTCCGATCTAAGTTAAATTTATATTTTGAACGAAGACAGTTGTGCTTGTCTACAATTGTATCTGATGTCTTGGAATTTTAATTTGGGTTGCATGTAATTAATTTCAAATTTTCCAGTTTTATGTCCATTGAGACCTCAGTCACCCGGGATCAGTTTTCCAGATTTACTGCCTTTTGTTCACATACTTGGCAAGTAGAGCTAATGGCAAAGCTTCGCAACCACTTTTACATAAGTATCTCCTTGTCAATTTTTTTTTTCATTTATATTGTTTAATCCTACGGGTTTCACCTTATTCATCTGCATAGCGCTTTACAACAATGATGATGTGTATTTTTTGTCCATACATAAGCCTACCAAAAGGTTTAGCGCACACATTTTTTCATGTGCATATATGCTAACAGGAAATATACAAGAGTATTGAGCATAATCAATGACTCACTATCATATGGAGCTTTTCTATATACACGTTCGCTTGGTTTCTAATTTAGATAATTTCTCAATGCTTTGAAAAGTTATTTCTTTCTTTTTGATGATTAGATTTTTAAATAGTTACAAATTAACAACAGGAAACCGATCCATAAATTGCTGACATCTAATAAAATCCAATTCTCCCACATTTTGTTTTTGTGGACCACAATATTCTGCAATGACTATATGTTGTGGCACAGTTCAAGTCTATGGACCTCATTATTCATGCGCTTGTGCATTCTGTTGACAATATTTACATGATTATATAAATATATATATGTCAAGTTCTTCTCCTCTATATATGGACTTAATCGATATTGCGACGAAAACATTAATATTGTAGCTGATATGAATGGGAGAATTACCCAAAAAGTCATAATATTTGGTCCAAAATGCAATCAATTCCTAAACATTAGAAAAAGTTAATTAACTCATATTTTGAAAAAGGTCCGATTTTATCCTTTCGACAAGATGTCTGCCAATTCTGTTGATGTGGTATGCCGGAAATTTAACGCGATATGTTTTAATAGCAATTGAGAAAGTGTCAAGCGAGCACCACATCATAAAATAAATCAAAATTTTTATTTAAAAAAGACAACGAAAGCATAACCAGATTCTATGTAAAGACAAAAAAAAAACAAATGGGCCCTGGAGGTTTCGGTTAAAGATTCGGGGTGGCGCCACCGCTGCCACATGGGGCCAGACGCTTAAGACTTCTGCTATAGGTTCTAATGTGTATAAATGACTCGCATGCCATCTAAACCTAAAGCACATATGCTGCCTCAACAAAAAAATTCTCGCAATTAACTTTATATTAAACTCGTTACATTAATGAAATAGTAGATCATACTTTCATCTAAAACTACAAATTTTAGAATAGTTGATAATAATTTTACAAAATTCTACAAAATTAAGTTTTGTAAGGTTATAACTCGTGATCTCACGCTTTCACTTATTTTAAAATACTCTTGATCTTTCATATGTTTTTATCTCTTATTTCCTTCGAAGTGTAGTCTCCCATTAATAGTAGTGATATGTCGTGAATCTAAACAGTGATAACAGAAATCAAATCTTGTTCATATATTTGGAAAAAATTGTTAAATTAGTGCTAAACATATTGTATGGTTTTTTAAATTGCCATTTTGCTTGAAATTGCAATGTAATCCTTCGATCAGTGGCCACTGGTAATTGCTAATATGGCAATCTACATAGGATGTCATTTCAAGTAAAGTTGTTCACGTCAGTATGGTATGTAAGACAACCGGTGATGAATAGACATTGCATTAGTAATTTTTTTTACGATAATTGGCCCAAAGGACTACATTTTAATTTAGTAAAATTTAAAAGTTTAAAACTGAATTGGCATCCACACAATTAGTTTATAACTAATTTGGTAATTATTCCTTTAATATGTGTTCTCATATTAGTGTTCATAACTATCTTAACTTTACTTGGTTGACAAGGTAGAGCAAACGTGATTTCTAGGATATGTAAGTCGTAAACATGACGCTCCAAATTCCTTTCTTTTTCTGTGGGGAGGAACTTGACATGTGTCACGATATTATGCGATTTTTTGAATTAGGAACTTCATTTTATATAACCAATTAGGTGCGAATCCTATATATGTATAGACACGTCTGCAAGAACTTACTTAAGAAAATAAGTCAATTAGCAGCATGGAGTTACGTCCAATATAATGCACCCCGACAGTCTCTGGATGTGTCCCGGAATTTACACAAATTAACAAGACCGTCCGTCCACTGGTCCAACACAAATAGAGTAAATTCTTTCTCTCTTGTTCAATGCCTGTGGGGAAACACATGGTAAAAACTATGCGCATTTAACTGTCAAAGTAAGAAAAAAATTATTCAAAAAGTCTTAAACCTATTGCACTTATACTAATTCTATCCTAAACATTTTAATTTGACTAATTTAATCCTATTTTTTTTTAAATAATTTAACCAATTTAATCCTTTGACACTCTGTTATTTTCATATTTAGCAAGAGAGATCAAGATACTGGTGGACATTTGATGTAATGGAGTCCTAATGCATGTCATCATGGGATGGTGCGCGTGTATGTTGGTACCTGGTATGATAATTTCTTTTGTAGTCCAATAATATGCAGAACAGCTAGAAAAAAAAATCAATTATACAGGAAAAGTAAAGAGTGCTTAGAATCTTTGATAGCAAAAGTGTGACATCCCAAATTTCACCGACTTTCATTAGTGTAATCAGATCATTAGAAACTTAGATTAATTTAGATTGTGCTAGAAAGTGAACCCAATGGACCGGAGGAATGTGTAGGCTCGAGAAGTAAGTGGGCCACACGAATTGGGCTTGATAAGCCGAATGGAAGAGCTGGGCTTGGGCTTAGCTTAGAGCGGGCCAAGGCTTGGATCTGTTAGAATAGTTAAGTGGGCCGGATTGTCATAGGTTGAGCCTGTTGGGCCAGAGACGGATGTTTAGGCCCGAGTGATTTTATTTTCAATTAAGTTTATGGATTATAGTTAAGATAATTTAATTAGTGATTGTAAATGCTAATATCAATTTCTAACTTTAGCATTTCTTGTGATAAATTCTCTATAGACTAACACTAAATAGTTAATATGTCATATAATTTCGTAACTTTATATGATTACAATAGGATTGAAATCTAATGGAATCGAAAGGGAATTAAGTGAAAAACATTAGAAACTAATGAACCAACTAACGACACGAATTAGAGATTAATTAAGATCGAGTGACAAATGGCGAAATTTGTTATGCTTGGAGGCCACGACATCTCTCTCGTTTCTCTTTGTCTTCGCATCACCCACGGTTTTCTATCCCCACAAAACCCAAACAAGCAACTCAGGAGACATCATCATTAGAAAATCTCATGATTAGTCTAGCCTAAGGATTAGCCTTGTAGACCTATTCCCCTCTTAAATTTCGAAATCTCTCTCTCTCTCTCCAAAACCGAAACCCATCTTCTTCTTCTTCTTCTTCTCTATTTTCTCTCGGTCGAACAGCAAGGAAACCAGTAGCCAAAACCAGTGATTTTCTCCTTCTTGCATACGAGTTTTGGTGTTGATTTTTGAAGAATCTTTGAGTTATCTATTAGCTGAACTAAGGTAAGGAAAGATAAGTTTCTAAACTATAAGTTATCCATTGTTTTGGTCAAGGAACTTGTGGATCTAGCTGAATGGTGGAGGATTAGATGTGAAGTTGCTATTTTGTATTGATTTGAGCTTGATGAGTACTAGGTTGAAGTTATAAGTCATTGCATGTTGCATTTGAGGCTTGCATGTCTCGAAATCTAAGTGTGAGTAAGCTGTGATTGTTGAGCAAGGTGAGGAAATGGTTGCTGAGTGGAAAGATGTGGTGTATGTTGCAGTGAGTGAGCTTATGGATGGATATACGCTTTGAGCCGAGCTATGGAAGGTTTCTCTGTTAATAAGAACCTGCCAAAAGTATTCTTAGATGCTTTGGAAGAGTCTTGAAGTGTTGTAACATAGATTAGTAGAGAAATAAATGGTTTGATTGAGCTAGGAATGAAGAAAACCGTATATGAAGATTCTGTTTTAGAGAAATTTAGATAGGAAGTCTTTTTATTATGTCACCTTGATTTCGAAAGATGAAGATAAGGAAAGGAATCATTTTTGATTGAGTTCAACATTTAACTAGGGTCATATGAATGTAAAAACATGAAGATAGAAGTATACCTATTGAAATCAGTAAACTGTTTTATAGAGAATAGCTTGACCTTTGATGATTATGTGAATTTTCTGTAATTATCTAGTTAGAATTGAACTTTGAATCCTCAATGAAATTTTTAGGAAATATCCTTAGGAATAACATATCAAAAATTTGAGAATAAATGGACAATTTTTGGTTAGTGAAACGAATTTTCTTTGTAGATGTTAAATCTGGAAACTATTACAGGATGCTAGTAAAGATTATAGCAATTACTGCTCTTAATACAGTGAGATATAGACTTAGGTTTCTTCACAGAAAATGTCAATCTATGTCTCTAATTTAACATACTAAAATTTCATAGTATTTTGATAAGAATTGGTATACTTTCTGTGTCTGAGATCAAAACTGCTCATTATTGTTAATAATCTGTTTAGACCCGAGAATATGCAATAGTTGTTGTGTCTCTTATATTAGTCTTGCATGACACACATAGAGTCTAGTGACCTCATAATAGATGTTAGTTGTATAAAAGTAAGTCTCATATATCATTTGAGGTATAGGCACAAATAGTATCATGTGTGTGCAATGAGTGCGGTGCATAGTGCTTGATTATGGGGTAAATATATGTTCAACATGGTATGGGACATGTCGTAATGGGTTTTATCTTATAATTTGGACACGCACGTGTGCTAGGTACATGAGAGTTAGATGTATAGTTGTATACTTTGAAGTCTTTTTCTTTTGCATTCGGTGGTGCGAAACGTGTGCTTAAATGAGTGAATGAACCCATCGGTACAAAGATACCGGTGATGCCCCTCGGAAGTTGGGATGCCCATGTTGTGTGATCTTGGATGCCTCAGTCCTGTGTTACCGAGATGCCTCGGAGTGAGATGCCCTTGTGTGTGATCAAGGATGCCCCGGTTGTGTGATACTAGGATGCCTCAGAGTGAGATGCCCCATGCTAAATGATCTTGGGAGGACCTCGGTTGTAAGATACCGGGATGCCTCAGAGTGAGATGCCCATAATAGGTTTATTATGGAAGTCCGGATAAGGTAACTTTCGGAAATGACTCAATCGGGCTGGCAGAGTTCCGGTGGGTAAACTGATCAAGGGTGGACTATATGCACAATAAATATAATTCTACTTGGCGAGTGAGTTCATTCATCATTGTTGCATTTCATCTTGATATAGAGATTGCGAATGTGATAGGTATATTTGGTGTTTATGGATGCATTTAGTATGTCTCATACAAAGTGGTTACACATATGATGCATTAATATTCATTGGATTATACTCGTGACAATCCTATCTTAGTATCTTAAGCTGTTTGGTCATGATTCCCTTGTAAACTTGATGGCTGTGGATTGTCTAAGTTAGAATCTTATCATTTCTTTACTAGGCATAGTTTTTGCTCATTCCTTATATTTTTCAGATTGATAGTATGGATGTGCCACCAATAGCTCGTTATGGAGTGATATCAGACATTGAGGTTACCTTTATCGATGTGTATGACTCTGACATTGAGCTGAATTTCTCCAAATATGAGGCTACATTATGGATGGATGATGGTAGAGCTGAGATGACCCCAATGAAGTTTGTCGTATGGTTTATCAAGCACGATGGAGCGATGTTTGGCCCTATTCCTTTTAGTGATGATGGAGCAAGAGCTGGGACGGATGGCGCCTAGACGCCTTTGATCATGTAGAAGCTGACTATCTTTTGTTTCTTTTGTTGAACGTGGGCTTGCGTGGGAGTAGTGAAGTAGATACCCATACCCTTATCCCTGGATGTTTACTTGTGCCCTTACTTTTGAAATGTAAATGTGATGTATATAGGCGAAGTACTTGTAAGAAATCCAGGTTGAATTTTTGTAAGCCCAAACGATCCTAACTGGTTTAGAAATGAAGCTTCTCGTGACTTTATATATATAATCTTAATAGGATTGTCTATTAATGAAATTGATAGGACTCTTATAGGATAACCTTACAAAACAAAGTGTAAATTTTAAATAATCTATGTTATACGTGCTAACCTTCAAGAGTGAACACTATAGGCTAACTGTCATGCCCCGATTCTCGGGCACGCGCCCATCCCTCACCTTGGTCCATTAAAAATTTGCAATATCCCAGGACGTATCGCCGACCCTTTCATTTTCATATGCACATGCGAAAATAATTAAAAATCCCAAAACAATAAAATATTGGGATAGAACAGTAGGACAAAATTTCAATCTCTTAAAAACCTTCACTCTTATATACAAGGTGAACTAATAAGTTCAATTCACTATAAGCCAGTTTAAAAAACAAGATCTACAAGCAAAAGTGGGGTTCTACAAGCTACGGGTCCCCTCTTCCTCTCCATCATTCTCCACACTCCAACTGGAGCCTTCAGCAAACTGCGCCGGACTTTCGAGATCTTCAAAATCCAAGTCTACTGCATCTAGGGACCTGAAATGATAATTCAATAACCAATGAGACAATATCTCAACAAGTTCTACCCCCTAAGACCTGATTAGTAAACCAATACACCTTAGGGCTACCTAGGCACAACACGAGTCAGAAGACTTACCTTGGCCTCAGATTCCACCCTGCATATTAGCACGGATCAAATAAGCATCCAAGCAATCACATCACAGATCAAAGCATCGATCAAATTGACCTAGTCGATTACATCTCCTTCCAACCATTCACCAATCATTTCCATTCAATCTATCAATTCACAACATCAGATCAAGCAATGATCAATCGACCTAGTCGATTACAGGCCAATCCGACCATTCTCTGGTCCTCTTACTTATTCAGTCTCAAATCTTCTCACGGCTCAATGAGCATAGTCTATCAAATTTCTTGGCTACAAATTCGGTCCAAATGACACAACCTATCTTTAGGTGGCAAATTACGGCCCAATGGGCGCAACCTTTAATAGGTGACAAATTACGGCCTTATTAGGCGCAATCTCTATCAAGTGATAATTTACGACCCAATGGGCGTGAACGATTCCAAATTTGGTGGCAAAATTCGGCCCCACTAACACAATCTTACTTTGGCGGCTTTTGAGGTTCAACTCACAACCTCTCATAGTCAATTTCTAATTGAACACTGGCACTGATCAATCTTGGGATAAATCCCCACATACTCATCAACTCACTCAATTTCCATAAACCGGTGCTCAAATAAATAAACAGAAAAGCACCACTGAAATCAAAGACGAAATTCGGTCACCAACCATCCCGGTTGAATTTCTGGAAAAATAAATAAATAATTAATTAATTTAGAAAATTAATAAATAAATACTAAAAATCCACTTTAGGCTTGTAATGCCTAATTAAAACTCGATAAATGTCGAGAAAAATCCCGAGATGCATTCAATAAATATTAGAAGCTCTCTATTAGCTAATGACTAAGTCTAACCACCTAACATGCACTTAATTGTTCTAAACTATTTTAACAACCTAATTGCACTTAATTAAATCTAATCAACCCTTAGGCATCATTAACAAACTAAGAAAGCATTAGTGAGTAAAACTCACTTGGCAAAGCGAAAACTGGAACACCGCGACGGCGATGCGACGGCGGTCGAATTCCAAAATTTCAGCAGCGTCGACGAATACTCGGGCCAGCCTACCTTCACGGGCTTGGGCTCAAAGCTGGCTTGACCGCACGAGCCTCAAGTGAGTTGGAAATGTGATGAACTCAAGTTGGGCTTTGTTGGCTTTGTGGACTCAATTGAGATGGGCTGACGTCGAGGACTTTGGGCCGAGTTGCTGAAATTAATGGGCTTCAAGTGGCTGAGCTGCTGGATTTTTGGGCCCAGCTAGACTGAAATTCGCTGGGCTTGAAGACTGCAAATTTGGGCCGAGATTGCTGGCTTCGCTGGGCTTGAAATGGCCCTTAACTGGACCGAATTTTGCTGGGTTTCGGGCTTCAAATGAGTTGAGAAAGAAGTAGCCGAAAAGGGGACGCTGGGCTGTGGTTGGTCGATCGTGGGCTTCACTGGCCGATTGTTGATCATGAAGAAGTCACTGGGCTGTTGCTTCAGAAAGCTTGCTGGCGTGAGCTGGCATGCAATCGAAGAGCAACTGCACTCGGTGAAACAGCCACGAAGAACTTTGAGCGAAGCAGCAAGTGGCAGCTGCAGAGAGAAAGATCGCTTGAAGCAGCTTCAGCTTCGGCTTTGCTGGAGCTGACGGAACAAGCCAGATGGGCTTCGGCTTCGCTCCAGCTAGTTTTCGGTAAATCTTCGGTGGACGTTGATGATACGAAGCGGTAAGGAAGCTGTGGCGAGCTGGCGACGGAAGAGAGGAGCAGCTGATGGTGTCGGTGGTCTTTAAGATGCGCTGGACTTGACTCGAAGGATGCTGCTGTGGACGCGTGGACGTGCAAAGCAATCAACACACCGAAGCAAAGATGGAGTCGAAGAGGGTCAACGAATGGCTTCGTTGAGCACTGAAGCTGACCGAACGTGGGGATGACAGGCACAAGGAGATGAGGGGCCGGTCAACAATTGAGTTAAGATGGGAAAATTTGACTCGTGGGGTGGGGAACAAACTTTGGTGGATGAATAGGCGGTGGGAGAGAAAGAAGATGACGCTGCAAGAAATGAAAAATGAAACAGAAGCAGAAGACTTCGTGGAGGGTTGTGATGCTCGCGCGAAGGAGGGGGAATCGGATGAGGCGTGCGACTGAAGCTTTGTGGGGAGAGAGAAAAGTTCATAACCCTATCCAAAAACTTAATTGCTTGGTCCCCGAAAAGTGCTCAATCTTATCCCTTGGTCTCACAATACTTTCTTGCAATAATCTTCACAATTAAACTCATTTTGATGCCCACAAATGCTGCCCTCACCATGGATCCGAATTCTTTAATTTAAGCTTCAATTCCCATCCAAATTCTTCAATTTGATGTCCAAATTTGATGTAGAAAAATTCTGAACAATTTTCTATAATCCCCGACACTCAAAGGCTCAGCTTGGAAGTCCAAATTTTCTTCAATTGAGCCCATCCAAATTTCCGCTATTTTCCACAACGTCCGAATCGATTTTCCGTAAAAATTCCAAACTCGACGGAATTTCTCCGAAAGACAAGACGACGTCCTATAAATGAATCGTAACATGCTTGAACGTCCGATTCCCGAAACCGAATTCAATTTCGTGGTTAAAATCAACCGAACGCAATTTTAGTCCAATCCTACCTACCGGGTAGCTTTTAGGGATTTTACCGCAGTTATATCCCTTAACGGCTTCACCCAACAGATCAGTTAACTCATGAGTGATCAGGTTAGAGAAAAATGACCATCGGCGCGTTGACGAGATGCCCATTTCATATATTCGGAACTGGGTTGAAATTCAGAATGTTACACTAACAAATGAAAAATTAAATTTTTAAGTCTTGTAAGATGATAGTATTTATAATTCCTGCTTGCGCTTAGTACGTGACTCTACTGAGACATCACAAAAAGTGCCCAGTAGAACTATTTGACAAACATAGGACAATTGATTATCAAAAAAGTCATAAATATATAGCAATTATGCCTGTCACGCCCCGATCCTCCGGGCCTGTGCCCATCCCACCTCGGTCAATATAATAGCTATGTCCCATGATGCATCATCGACCCTTTATGCTTAATACACGCATGCGGAAGCAGATATAAATCCCCAGACAATAAAACAATGGGATAGGAAAGCAGGACTCATTTTTCATAAAAGACCTTTTTATAAACACACGGGTTTATACACAGAAGCCTACAAAAAGGGAATCGAGTTTTAACAAAAGAGAAATGTCATTGGACTAACTAGTCGGACATGCTCGCCGATTCTCCGGGCTTCACCTTCTAAACTTTGGGCCTTGAGTCCTCCACTAACATCTACTAGGGATTTGAAAATGTTTATACAATAACCAGTGAAACAATGTCTCAGCAAATTCAACCCCTTAAGACCCGATTAGGAAGAAAATTACGTCCTAAGGGCTGCCTAAGCACAATCAGGTGCCGGAGCACTTACTTTAGCCTCAATCCTCCTTGCAAGTCAATTCAAATAATAAGTACTAACAATTATGTCACTTAATTAAATTAGATCGAACCATCGATCAATTGACCCAGTCGATTACATATCACCACGACCATCTCTTGGTTGGTCCATTCAAAATCAAGGATTCCTTAATCAAAGTGAAATATATATAGTATATTATCCTATCTCCAGATGACATATAGACCATCAAGCGGGTATGCATAATGTTCTATTTTCAAGACGACATATAGAGTTATCGAGCCGTTATATCATATATGTGCATAACGTTCTATCTCCAAGACAACATATAGAGTCATCGAGCCGTTATAACACACCGTTGGGCCATATCATCCTATCTCCAAGATGACATATAGAGTCACCGAGCCGGTATACAAGCAATTCCTTCTCAAGATGACATGAGAGTCATCGAGTTGTTAAATCATACCATCCTATTTCCAAGATGACTTATGAATCATCGAGCTGTTATAGTATTTTTGTTCTGCAGACATAATCAATTTACCATTTTTATCATACTTGATAAAAGTACACGCGTGTAGGTACACGGCCGACCTTAGCCAAAATACAAGATTTTCACTTTTGAACCCCCCACTATTTTCAGCAGTCCCAAAATAAATTTTTGACGCTATAGACTGACGCCCGGTAAATTTTCACTTAATTACCAAATTAATTAATTTAGGAATAAAATCATAAAATCACAAGTAAATCAATTCAGCACAAATTAGAGCTCAAATAAATAAATAGATTGCACCATAATAACCAGCATAAAATTCCAGTCGTTAGCTATCCCAGCATAATTTCCGGAAAATAAGTAAATAATTCAATAATTACGAAAAATATTAAATAAATGCAAATAAATCTAACTTAGGCCCGTAATGCCTAATTGGACACCGAAACGGACCTAGAAAAATTCCAAGGTTCGTTAAATAAATACTAGAACATATCTACTCACTAAATACACTAACTAACCACCTAACATGCATCGACTAAAAATTAAATTAACTAATCTAATCTAATCTATCAACCTAAATTGAGAAAAGTACGCTACAAGTGCCCCATAACTTACAAAAGGTACATTTAAGTGCCACATTCGAAGAAAAACAGATCACTTAAGTGCCACTCCGGCTAAAGTCCGACCAAAAAGCTGACCTGGCATTTTTCCGACAAAGTGAGCCCAAAATGACCCCGTTTTGCACACGACGTGGCCAAATAATGCAAAAACGGCATCGTTTTGGGCTGACGTGGTAAAAAAATAATATAAAAATTAATTGAATTAAATTTAATTAAAAAATTAAAAAATAATAAATTTAAATTTATATTTAGTTAAAATATTAAAAAATAATAATTTTAAAATTAAAAAATTAAAAAGAAAAGGGGTGGGGGCAATGGTTGAGGGTCTCGCCGTTGTCGAGAAGGGCCGGCGACGGAGGGGGAGGGTCGGCCGGCGGTGAGGGCTCGTGAGCCCTCGCCCAAATTCGGCGAGTGGCGAGGGTCGTAGCCCTCAAACAGATCCGGCGAGGGCCGCCAACCCTCACCGGATTTGGGCGAGGGCTCGCGCACCCTCGCCGTGGGTCGGCCGGGGTCGCGGCCCTTAGCCGGGGCTGGCGACCCTAGCTAACCCTCCCCCTCGTCGCCTAGCCTTCCCTGGTGATGGCAAGGAGGTGGCGGCGTCGACCCTAACCCCTTTTTTTTAAATTTTTTTAATTTTAAAATTATTATTTTTTAATATTTTAACTAATTTTAATTTAATTAATTTTATATTTTTTTTACCACGTAAACCCAAAATGACGCCATTTTTGCATTATTTGGCCACGTCAAAGCATGCAAAACGGCGTCGTTTTGGGCTTGCTTCGCCGGAAAAATGCCACGTCATCCTTTTGGCCGGATTGGCACTCAAGTGATCCATTTTGCTCCGATTTTGACACTTAAGTATATCTTTCGTAAGTTATGACACTTAAGTGTCCCTTTATGCAAAGTTGTGGCACTCTAGGGGTCCGCAACTCAACCTAAATCATGCTTAATTAATCTAATCAACTTATAAGCATAATTAACCAACTAAAAGAGGAATAGTGAGTTCAACTCACTTGATTCACGATCCGTTTGTTTCAAAACATCGAGAATGCAACGGGGACCGACTTTCTCCAAAGCGGGCCTAACTTTCGGGGCCGAGAAAGTCCTCAAAACGGGCCTAAAGTGCTGCTGGAAACCCACTAGTTTCTACTCTGTTCTAAGCTGCAAAACAGAGGAAACAAAGGTGGTTTGGCTTCCGCTTCTGCTTGCTAGACAGAAGAGAACTAGCGGCTGAATGGCAAGGAAACGGTTTGATTGGAGCTCCAACGAGTGGGTGGTCAGCAACCAATGGCTCCCAGGGGTCAAGGGGGTCTTGTAGGTGGATGGAACAGTCAAAGGAAGGGTCAGAATGGGAGAAAAACGAAGAAAATCGCAAAACAGTGCGGGCGGGCAGGGGATCGACGGACCGACGACTGGCAGCTTGTGGCGATAGTACGGGACGGCTGGTGGCTCTGTTCGGGGCGAGGTCGGGCTCATTGGGACGGGTTGTCTCTCCTAGTCACGGTGATGGGTGGATCGTTGGCCGATTCGCATGGGAAGTGGACTTTTCACTTGGATCTTTGGCGAAAGGTCAGCTGGAGCAGAAACTGGTAGAAGTGAAAACAGAGGAGGAAAACGGTCCAGCGGTGGTTCCAACGATGGTGGCGGCGCGTGAAGGTTCTAAGCAACTACTCTGGCTTCTCTGCAATTCTCGAACAGCAAGAGAGAGGGCTGAGGAAGCAATGGACGGCAGCTTGGGGGGAGAGAGAGGTAAGATGGGGCCACATGCCTTGATCTTCCACAAGCTTGTCCTATTGACCTCATCCTCAGCCACCAGCACTTCCTAGGCCACAATTCATCCACCAATGCTCATCTCACAACTCTTGAAATGGTCCAAAACCATAGGCATAGGGGGGAGCTACGAATTTCACACAAATCTCTCTCAATTGGACTTGATTTCCTCTTCAATTCAATCCCATTTGGTCTCAATAAATTCGATCAACCCAACATCGGTCATCTCGACATTTTTCCTCACCCATATAATCCACTTACTTCCCAATTTTAGGATCTAAAACGATCATGGTCTTTTTCTAAACAAAAACGGCCTTAGGACGACTTTTTTCCAAAATATCTCGGTTTGCAGAAAAATCTTTTAAGACTGAGTCGACATTTCTAAAATTTATTGTGACATGGCAAAACCTTCCATTTCTAAAATCGGATTCAAATTCGCTGTTAATTTCAATTTGGTGCGTTTTTAGTGTAACCTAGGCTACCAGGTAGTTTTTAGAAATTTTTAGTGCAAATGACCTGTGGTCGATTTTTTTCGAGTCACAATAAACCTACTTGATACATTGACGTTTCCTCGAGGATTCAAATACGGACATAGGGTACCAAAACGATAGAAAAATTAATCTAGTGCCGACCAAGAAGAATTTTCCAATTTGATGATGTCACCCACGATTAGCTACACATCTTAGTCGAATTGACCTATCTCTTATCTCAAATCGATTTTATACTGTGCCGTAATGGCCTCTAAAGATAAACATGGTCGAAAAGCCGATTTCTAGTCAAATTCTCAAGTTTATTTCATTAAAATTCCTTAATGACTTCCCTGAATAGTCTAGTTATCTCGAGAGTGATCAGCTCTAAGAACAGCCCTATAGGCGCGTCAATGAAATGCCCAATTTATTCAATAAAAAACAAGGTTGAAAATCTTGAATATCACAATATGAATTCAGTCCTAAGTCTTTTTTTTTTCTTATTATCATTTCAATCATAAACATTTTACAATTGTGCCAATTTAGTCCATTCGACGTGAACACCAATTGGCGATATAGTTGTCGACGAATGCAGACATGGCATTTTTAATTATTCCACCCCCCACAACAAAATCTTCTCATTCCTTTGGCCCAGCGGGGAGGGCTAGCAAGGTTAGCCTCACTAGATTTGGTGAGGCTCACCCCCGTTGGCCACTAGCGAGAGCGAGCCTCACCCAACGATAGCAAGGCCGCCGTTGCCAGATCGGCAAGGTTGACCTCACCAACCATCGCCCGATTGGCTGGCGTTGGCTAGAGGAAAGGGCATATGGAAAAAAAATTAAAAATTTGAAAAAAAACAATTTAAAAAAATTCCACTTCGGCGTTTGCCAGGACAGCCATTGTCGGCCGATGTCCACATTAGCGCTAGCTGGCCAAATTTAGCAAGATGGACGGAATTGACACAATTGCACCAGATTTAAGATTGAATTAGCAAAAAAAAAAAAGAAGATTTAAGCCTAAATTGACATAATTGCATTAGATTTAGAACTTTTTTAATAATTCCCCTCATAACAATTCATGCCCTTCTATTTTCTTGGTTCGAATCAATTCACTTTCATTCTTCAAGTAATCTTTCAAGTACAAGCTAATTGGGCGTCAGAGCATAACAGGTTCCATAAAATTTGAGAAGGATCAACAAGCCAATTATAAGGAAGCGTTTTGCACCTTTGGCCCTTTCAGACCTAATATGCTACTTGATTGGCCTCTGTAAAACAATGGACTAATTGAATATCTTAGAAATGTGCTACTAGACTCTTGCATTCGGTGATGAGAGGTTCCACATTTCATGATGGCAGATTGCGATAGGTAACTGCACTTCTCAAAGCCTAATTATCGAATTCTAAAACTGGTTTCATTTTTTGTACTGAATGAGTTTAGTGATTTCAACATATGCTAGGATTTCCCACTGAGCAACCGAAGACACTCACGATTTTTGCAAATCTTTTGGTAGTTTAAGAACCACTCTTCCATTCCTTCGAGACCCTTGACCGAGATCTGCAGCTCTATTGCAGGAGTCGACCGGACTTCTTTCGTCCATCTGCAGCAAAGGAAGAGGTGTTCAATGTTTGTATACACAGAAGGCAAGACGGCAGGAAAAATTTTCTTTTTGAACAAATTCTTTTTTACGCAGAAAGTGCATTTGGTACAAAAATCCAAATGAAAAACCTGATTTTTTGGAGCGGTATCCAACGTGCATATCAAATGCCACAGGGATTTAGGGGTTTGGTATGATGATGATGCATGATCCATTTGCCACTGAAATCAGCCCGGTCCATTTATCGTATATATACTGTTCTTCAGTAATATTTAAAAATCTATAAATCACTAAAAAAATCTTTTTTTAAGAAAAATATATTCCTTTTAGATCATTATTTTATTTGTGTCGTTTCACTTAAATCAATCATCCTCCTTTTCTCAATATGTCAATGCCGCATATGTACATCCAAAGATTAACTGATGTACGGCGAGACTAAGAATTGAATAAGGAACCGGATCGAAGGATTCCCTCAAAATTCATATATTATCAAACTCAAATCTAAATTCTTATGATGAGAATGTGCTCGGTTGAGAAAGAGAGGGGCGCGGCTAGAGGGGAAGCAGTAAGCGTAGCAGAAAACAGAGAAGGTCTCGCATAACAGAATTCGTCGTTCTCTCTCTTCCTCTTCCTCTCTCTCTTTCCTATGACTGACTCCAGGAATGATCATATTTTTCGTTCAAAGCTGAGAGAGTGAGAGAGAAACTGAGTTTTTTTTTTTTTTTTTTTTCTAAGAAGAGCGATTCGAGAACCATCTTCTTTCGTCCTCTTTCGCCTGTCAGACGCAGCCCATCGTCGTTGCAAGGTCATCTCTACCGCCGCGCGGTGTGGCTTTTCCTCACTGCCTCTTCCGCCGATTTTCAGCTCTCCTTGTCATCACTGCAGAGGACTTCTCCATCTCCCTCCCGACGCCTTCGGCCATCTTCTTCGCCGCCGTTTCCCGCCGTTCCAAAGCCATGCGTACCCTAGTTTCCGAGTCTGAGATCCTGAGGCATTGAGATCCAGTTTGAAGCTCTTCCGCAGGTTCCGATTTCGATTCTCTACCCTTACGTCGGCTCAGATATTGAATCCTCTGTTGACGCGATCCATTTGAGTTTGTTTCTCTGATTGCGAGCATCTGCCGTTGGTTTAGCTTGAACTTAGGTTGGAATCTGAACTTGAAATAGTTGAAGATCTTCTCTTCAATCAATTGCGCACCATACGTTTGGCAAAATTCTTATAACTAAATTTGTATGGATCATTTTGAGTGCATATTGATTGCTGAGCACGATTTCAGTCAGATATCGTTGTTGCCGAGATTGAATCTGACCATTAACTCTTTGTTTTGTTTCCACCCTATGTTGGCGTGTCTTCCTGCTGACTTCATTGGTGGTCGCTGGAGAGGAAGTAACTGGAAAACGACGGCCTCCATGTTAATCTCTAAACTCATTGGCACCGGTTTGTTCACGGCGTTCCTTTTTCTTGTTTGTTTGGGTCAGGCTGTGACTGTGCGCGCGAGCTTTGAATTACTGGTAGTTGAGATGGTGGCCGACGGAGGCAATCCGGTGATGGCCAGAGGTAGTGGACGACAATGTACGGATGCTTCTGGCTAAGTAGATGAAGGCTTAAACATTAATTTTGCTTGCATTTATTTAGAATAGATGAACTATATATATAAAATAGTGTGCGCCTAGTGGGATTTTAGTGGAAAATAGGCTTCTGGTACGACTATAATAAAAGATGGGCTTAGTATGGTTCTATTTGAGATTGAGCTTGGTGAGGTTAAGAATGAAAGGGACTGGATATAAAAAGCCCATATATGTCCACGGCCCAGATTCGTAGTCCCAGTACAGTCCATTTTCGGACCGAGCCCATCTTCCGGAGTGTGAGAGGCTCAAGGGTCAGCTAGTGCTACCAGTGTTCTACAGAGTGGAACCGAGGGAGATTCGAGGGCAGAGAGAGAGAGAGAGTCATGGCTATTTTCCACAACATTCATTTGCTTTCTCTTGGATGAATGAAGGATCAACTGCACCAATTTAAATAAAACTAACCTCAGTTAAACGTAAGTGGAGATCGAAGTAAATTGCAAACTTGTGAAAAGATGATGAAGAATCAAGGCCCTTGTGTTATACGTGAACATTTGACTAATGAGAGGTGGGTCTTACCAGAGTTTTGTTTCCTTCTCTCAAAAGAAACGAAGACCGGAAAAAAGAGGAAGAACATGTGAAGAAACGAAGGAAGAAGTGTTTGGGTTTTCTTTTTTAGGGCATGTAATTTTTTGCTCAAATTTTTCTTGGACAAAAGTATCCATATTCCGGCCCATGGAAAAATCACATGCTTGTTGGTCGACAAACATTTAGCCGATCGGTGAGTTCAAGCCTTTATGTGAGACTGATTTAGCCACTTTAGGTTATTATTTAAAATGATGTCCATTTTAGTCCCCTTTTTTTATTGTATGTCCTTATCTAGAATTTTTCCAAATAATAACTAGTAAGCCATTTCCATTAACAGCAAAAAGAAAAAGATAAAAAGATGTAATGAAAATGAACCACTGGACTCAAGCCTTGGATTCACTTTACATACGAGCACATAGAAGTAACAAGGTGGTGGGGCCACTTGCTCATCAAAATCAATTTGATCATTTTTCTTTCCAGAGCAAAGTTGCGTGGAGTGAAGCTAGCACGAAAGTGATGAGCAAATACTCCCTTGCGCTTTTGACCAAGCAAAAAAGACTGAGAAAAAAAGGAGAGATATCATCAAAACGAATGGAATATTCAATGTTAGTGGAATCTTTACACTTTTGAGGTGCCATTCTTCTTTAAGGTCCAAATGTGGAAATCCTCTTTTGGACTAAATAATCTGAATGAAATGTGTTCTTTCCAAACCTAGACGGAGTCTTTGTTATGAACTTTCGCATGAAAGTGATGCTAGTATGAAAGTGATGAGCAAATAATCTCTTGCGCTTTTGACTAAGCAAAAAAGACACAGAAAAAATAAAATAAAAAAGGAGAGATATCATTAAAACACATGAAATATTCAACATTGGTGGAAGCTTTACACTTTGAGGTGCCATTTTTCCTTAAAGTCCAAACGCGGAAATCTTTTTTAAAAATAAATAATCTAAATGAAATGTGTTCTTTCACACCTAGATTGAGTCTTTGTTATGAACTTTCGCATGAAAGTGATGCTAGCACAAAAGTGATGAGCAAATACCCCTGCACTTTTGACTAAGCAAAAAAGACAGAGAAAAAAAGCAGAGATATCATCAAAACACATTATTATTCACTTGGTGGAAGCTTTACACTTTGAGGTGCCATTTTTTCCTTAAAGTTCAAACGCGGAAATCCTTTTTTGGAATAAATAATTTGAATGAAATGTGGTCTTTCACACCTAGACGGAGTCTTTGTTATGGACTTTCGGATGAAGTATCCAATTCTTTTGAAAATGACTTGCACCTTGATTTTATTGGGAATAACACCGGTAAGCAAATGAATTCCAAAACAAGCATCCATTGAAAAGGGCCCCACCCCAGCAAAAGATCCTTCACTCCAAAGTAATCAAAAATAAGCTATTGACGCACCGATTAATCATTTAAAGCTATTCTTCTAGAAAATTTCTCATTTCTTTGAATTTATACATTACAACCACTTGCATTATTTTCAACTGAATGAAAAGCTTGATCTATTTCTATTATAAAATTGTCAGATGACTATTGCTTTGTAAAATGCGGAGAAAATGGCAAAAGGATACATGTGCCTCTCTGCATTTGGTGAGTGAATTTATCAAATTCCTCCTCTGACACTTGTTGTTCATATCGTTGTTTAATTATGTATTGTGTTGAAGATGTATCACCAACTCTTTTAATTTATCAACATGTGATGTCATGATATTTAGCTAAAAAAATTCAAGTAAACACTAGCAATTTTTTGCCCAAATATATAATATGCTCCATAGTATCAAGTGTTTACGCACAAATATAAATTAAGCAATTTATTACATGTGTTATATGCATATAAATAAAAAAGGGTAGCGAGAGAAGAATGTTGAACCCTTTTATAGTGGTTTGGTCCAAATGGGTCTCAACTCCATTTCTAGAGACCGTTCGAGAGTTATGCCTAACAACTATATTTGAAGCCTCGTACATAAATTGATCCGCACTGGAAACGGACATTCATCTATAAACATGGTGCCCTCTTATACAAAGAAATGCCGTCCCATTGATCTCTCAAGAATTTGATTGCATGCAAGAGGGATTTTCAATAATTACCCAAGGCAATTAGTCATTCTATTTATAGGGGAAAAGAACAAAGTCAACTAGCCGTTAATAACACTTCAAATGGTTAGCTGAATTTGGCGGACAAATCCAAATCCAAAACTGCGGGAGCTGGATGTTTGGAGGCATACTGGCCCGGTGTTGGTTTGCTTAGTTGAAAATGCCCTTATTATATTTGAGTCCTGCAAAAGAAATAGATTGTGTTAACTATTTCGTGGCCAAATAAGTGAAACTGGCATTGGGGCTTGTTTTCAGAAAGCTCGCCAAAGGAATTAATAAAAAAAGGTATTCGGTCGAAATCACGGCTTATTACATCGTTCAAAGTGGGTCGTAGTAAAAAAGAATGGAAAAGGTAAAGCCTCAATTTCCAACAACGCTACTTGTATTTACCAAGCTGGGATCTTCCATGTGTATCATGTGTAAATAACAAACAAAGCGCATAGGTTAACCTTTCTACATATTTCCTAAGTGTGAGCTTGGACCATCCAAATCAGAAATCGCCCGAACCGGACCTGATAGGCTGATTTGGTCTAGTTCTTTGAGAGATTGGTCCAGTTCCCGGTTCCAAGGGGAACCAAACCGGACTGGACCGACTCTTTTTTAATTTCTTAAAAGTAATAATAAACCTTAAATATAGTAATAACTCTAGTATTTTTTTTTTATAATTTATAATTTTTTTTTTTGCTAAGTGATCGGTTCCATGGAACTGGTTCTCTTGGTCAGTTTGGTTCCACCCAAACTGAATCGAGAATCGATCACTCTTAATATTTTTTGTTTCAAAAAAATAATAAAATAAGATAGAAAAGAGAATTTTCTAGGACACGATGAGTTGAATAATGTAAACATGCACGCAACTCCCTCATTCAATTCTTAAACGAAAGATGGCTACTTAAAAATATGAAAATCAATTAATGGGGAAAAAACAAAATTGTATCCGGTATGCGTTAAAAAATTTATTTCATGACTTAGTTTTTGAGGATACATGATTTTTTTTTTTTTTTGGGCGGAAGGGACACGATAAGTTGAATAAGCAAAAAATCTGAACAATTTCCTACCTAACAATGTGAAAGATATATTGCCATTGATAGAAGATGAAGTTTTGGAATGGAATATATCGGATCTGGGTTGAGAATGATAATTTTTTTATTGTGAGACATAAATTCATAGCTAATATTTTTATATGCTTTTAATAATATTGAAATTTTGCAAATAAAAAGTAAGAGTGATCGGTTTCTAATTCGATCCAATGGAACCGGTCACTTTATTTTTATTTTTATTTTTGTCATTAAAGAGTGTTCGTGCACAATGAGAGAGAGTGACAAATCTTAAAATATTGATGGAAGTGAAGATGAGGGAAAAGTCATTATGGCGTAACTTATAATACCAGTGGATAAGATAGTGTTTAGTTTCCATTTGATGAATTTTTTTGAAGAAATAAAAAAAAAAAAAGTATATATAGTCAATCTAATCTAGTCCAATTTCCACTTTATAGAATTGGGAACAGAATAGATACTCTTGAGAACTAGACCAACCAACTAGTTTAGTCTGACCTTTACACAAAAAAAAAAAAAAAAAAAAAAAAAAAAAAACTAGTTTATTCTGATCCAGGTGGTTTTCGTTTTGAACAGTTCGTTTTAAACACTCCTAAAATAAAATCCCCTAAAATAAAATCACTTTCCGGTTTTCTTTTTGTAAGACACAAAAAAAAATTTAAAATAAAAATGAGCGAAAGAAAACTTCTCGTCCATTTGTGAAAAAACAAAAAGAAAAAAAAAGAAAAGAAAAAGGCACTTTTCTTGACATGGCGCGACGTGCGATGTTTCTCAGTCAGCGTCGTTTTCTTGACCAACTCTGCGATAAAGCATCGCTCATTGCTCGACAGTCGACACGAATCCGAACTAAGCTCAGATTCTATCTTCCAATGTCGTCGTCGTCGTCGTCTTCTTCTTCCTCCTCTTCCGAAGTAAAGTGGCGGTTCAACGTTTTCATTAACTTCAGAGGCGAGGACGTCCGCTACGGCTTCGTCGCTGACCTCCACAGGTGTCTGCTTCATGGCGGCATCAACGCCTACGTGGACAGCAAGGACTTGAGGCGCGGGGACAAGATCTCGCCCGCCCTCATGAAGGCCATCGAGGAGTCGCGGATCGCCGTGCTCGTCTTCTCCGAGGACTACGCTTCGTCTAGGTGGTGCTTGGACGTGCTGGTCAAGGTAATGCAGTGTAAGAGGCTCAAGGGACAGCGGGTGCTGCCCGTGTTCTACAAAGTGGAGCCCTGGGTGATTCGATGGCAAAGAGGGCGTTATGGCGATGGATTGGCCAGCCACGAGAAGAAATTGGGAAGGGATTCTGAGTGGGTGCATAATTGGAGGAAAGCGCTAATTGAAGCCGCCAGTTTGTCCGGTTGGCATTATGCCGATGAACAATCACAGTAATCCTCTTCGACCCTGTAAAAGAATTTGGAATTCTCTAATTTTATTGATACATGATGGCATCGATTATTGCGTTAAGAGTCATTTTTTGGAATGTCACAGAGTAATTGTTTACTTTGTGTTAGTTTTAGTTAGTTCAATGGATTGTATGTTTCCATTTATTCGCGTTCTTTTTGCTGCTTTGTTTTGGCAGAGATGATACCAAGTTCATCGAGAGCATCGTCAAAGAGATCTCGACCATAGTAGCACGAGTACCCTTGAGTGTTGCCAAGTATCCCGTCGGTGTAGGTTGCCGGGTAGAAAAAGTAATGTCGTTGTTGAGTATGGGTTCGGATGATGTTCGGATGATAGGAATATGGGGAACTGGAGGTGTAGGGAAGACCACTATTGCTAAAGCTGTTTATAACAGTATTGCTGATCTGTTTGATGGGTGCGGCTTTCTTGCAAATGTTAGAGAAACTTCCAGTAGACCTGACGGCCTAGTTCATTTGCAGAATACGCTGCTATCCGAGATATTATGGGAAGAAAATTTAGTGGTCTTAAGTGAGGACGGAGGTGCTAATCTGATACAAGATAGACTTCGCTGCAGGAAGATTCTGCTTGTGCTTGATGATGTGGATCATGGGAAACAGTTAAATGCATTAGCTAGAGAATGTGAATGGTTTGGAAAAGGGAGCAGGATCATTGTTACGACAAGAAATAAACATGTACTAACTTCTCATGGGATAGATCTGGTGTATGAAGTTGAACCATTAGATCAAGTTGAAGCTTTTGAACTTCTGAGTTCACATGCTTTTCTAAGAAACCAGACCAAAGACATACGTAGAGGGGATCTCATATATAATATTTTGGGCTATGCTAATGGCCTTCCCTTAGTGATTGTGGTCTTGGGTTCCTTTTTATGTGGTAGAAGTAGAGGGGAATGGGAGAGTACATTTAAAAAACTTGCTGAAAGTCCTAATAAAGATATAAACAGAGTCCTCAAGATAAGTTTTGATGCGCTGGACAACAATCAAAAGGACATTTTTCATGACATTGCTTGCTTCTTTAAGGGGAGAAAAAGGGATTATGTAACCAGAGTTCTTGATGGTTGTGGTTTAAAGACATTAATTGGGATTCAAACTTTGATAGAGAGATCCTTAGTAACAATTGACAATATGGGAACCGTACAAATGCATGACTTGATTCAGCTGATGGGTCAGGACACCGTTAAACAAGAAAGTCCAAATGACCCTGGGAGACGGAGTAGATTATGGTGCTATGATGATGTTTATGAAGTACTGTCGGCGGCTATGGTGAGAGCTTCTCATGAAACCACTGATAATCTTATCTTCTTTAATTTACATGCTATAACCTAATTGGGTTGGGTAATAATGGTCATTATCTTTTCCTTGATAGGAATCAATGCTATTAAAGGCATAGTACTAATGAAACAATTAACAATGTGTTAAAGGTGAGTTATGATGGATTAGAGGACTATGCAAAGGAGATCTTTCTATACATTGCTTGTTTCTTCAAGGGGAGGAGTACATAGTACATTAAAAAAGTTCTAGATAGTTGTAATTTTGACACGACTATGGATTACAGATTCTCATTGATCATTGCTTGATTAGTGAAGAGTATAGGACCTTAGAAATGCATGACTTGGTGCAATTAATGGGTTTAGATATTGTTAAAGAAGAATGTCGTGATGATCTCGTAAAACACAGTAGGTTATGGCTTTATGAAGATGTTCTTGATATTCTATATGGAGATATGGTAAGACTTGTTATTGTATAATTATTCACGGTCTATTCTTATTGAGTTTTTTTTACTATAGTTACAAATTAACCTAAATATTTTCAAAAAATATACAGGGAACAAATGCAATAAAAGCCATAGTCTTGCAACTACCAAAAACCAGCCGCATGTATATTGGTCCCGATGCTTTCACAAACATGACAGAGTTGAGGACGCTCATCTTGATTAATGTTTATAATTCCTTTCAAGGTTCTATTCATCTCCCTAATGAGTTAAGGTGGTTCGAATGGCCTAATTGTGGTTCGCCTCTAGAATTTAGCTCTAGTCCAAAGAAATTAGTCGGACTCGATGTGCAGAATAGCAAGATCAAGGTAATGCCCGAACAATTCAAGGTACGTATTTACTTGGTGCTTTTTCATTACTCACAACTATATATTAAATATGATAATTTTTGTTATTGTTCTCTGGAAAACATCTCCAATTACTATATTCTTTATACATATTATTTCACCTTTGACCAGCACAGAACAACATTCTGATTTTTGCCCTACTGGACAGCAGAAATGTCCATATGTAATTTGTTTTGTAAAAGAGCATACATATATGCATACATATTGACCACGAAAAAATAGGAGTATTTACTTGTTCATCAAAGCTTTGCGATAATGCTTATGAGTTATGATGTGCGAAACATTAGAGCCAGATCTTTTAATTGAATATTTATCTCAGTTTTTCTTTTGGAACATTTCTCGCAGGACTTTAGAAATTTGAAGTTCATTAACTTCAGTGAATGTCGGTCGATGGTTTGTTTGTCGAGCCTCGATTGTACTCCAAATCTAAAGGAATTGAATCTCAGTGGGTGCAAAAACTTGGAGCGTGTCCATGAATCAGTTGCATATCACGACAGTTTGCAATTGTTGAATTTGAGTGGGTGCTCTAAACTTCATCATTTCCCCGATGTACTCCAGTCCAAGAATCTTCAACTTCTTGATCTTAGTTATTGCTCAAAATTGCAAAGATTCCCTGATATTCCAAAGAAAATCAGAGGCTTGCGTAAACTTTCTTTAGTCAAGACTTCAATCGAGGAACTTCCTGCATCCATAGAAAATCTTGTCTCTTTGAACAATATAAATTTAACCAATTGCAAGAAACTATCAATCCTTCCATCTAGCATATATAGGTTGCAAAATCTTATATATTTGGGCCTTGGTGGCTGCTCGAAACTAATCAAGTTTCCAAAGGAGGATTCAAGTGATCCCCACATGAAGACGGGATTTCCTAAGTTATGCTATCTACACCTTAAAGGATGCAATTTATCATAAGTAGAGTTTCTAGAGAATCCTTCATGTTTTCCTAACTTATGGTCATTGGATGTTTCGTATTGCCAACAACTAAAAGAGATCCACAAGATTCCACGGCAATTGCATCTATTGAACGCAGCTAATTGCAAATCTCTAAGAAAAATTCCCTCCAAAATACATCATCTTGAGTCTATTTACTTACCTTCATGTCATGAACTAGTCAGCAATGGATTGACCATGAATGATTTGTTCAACCTTGAGGTTAGACTCTCTCTCTCTCTCCCTCCCCCCCCTCCCCCGCGAGGGGCCCCCCCCCCTCCCTCCCCCTCTATATATATAGACACACAAAAGGTTGAAAATCTAGGATCGGCCAGCTAATTAAGAAAAGCAAGTATGTAGAAAGTGATTTTGTGTGTATATGTAGTGGAGGTGGCTACAGGGCCACATAAAAAATATTCTCTCTATTTATAAGACTCTAGTTTGCCATGGAATTATAAGGATCATCCAATGAAAACTTCTTCAACAACACATGTTCATACAAATACAAAATCTTCAACAATAGATATCATGTTTCCACCAATTAATTACAAAACATCTTTGTAATGCTATTGCTAACTAGAGCTAAACTCTAGGACTACCCACTTAACTCAATGAAGCTCCTCTTTCTATCTACCAATTTGGAAAAGCTATCTAAGAGTTTACATCTATGACAGCATTTTAATCCCGCATCTAGGAGCGATTTTCTTCAACCTGGAGGAGAGATGCCGCAGTGGTTGCTCCCCAATAAGGAGGGTTATATATCTTTCACGGCTTCGAAGGACTTGTATAAGAAGTTTGTAGTGTTAGCTGTCTGTGTTGTATTATGTAGAGAAGAACGAATGGAGTTTGTCCCATTTGTTCTTGAAGCATTCGTTAATGGCAGAAGGACGATGACTTCCAGATTTGCTTCCACTTCATCATATTTGGATCATGTGTGGCTTCGGCATTACGAACCACGGGGGTTGTGGGGAGGACTAAAAGATGCCTTTGGTGCAAATGACAGGAGTCAATTCCATATTATGATTAGAGCAACATGGACCGGTGGAATTGTGAAAATGTGTGGATTCCGCCTAATATGCAAGCCACTAGAGGAAGATTAGGTGGTTTTGCTTGATGATGACCAATTGTTGGATCCAGCTTTTGTTTACGAGATTCAGAATGAAGATCGTCAAACGGGAACAGAGGACGTTAGTCTGTTCCCGTATTCACAGTTGAGGTCTCTCTCTCTGGTCTATATTAGGTGTTCGTGTGTATATTACAAAAGCTGAAATGCTAGATGAACAACTCATATAAGGTGATTCCGCACGCATGAACATGATCAAACAAGCAAATAGGAAGACAATTCAAATGAAATAGATGATTTGCAAGATAGTAAAATGACCACATGGGAAGATATTTGAAGAAAATACTCGACATAAGGAATGAACATGGTTGACCTCTCTCTATCTCTTTCTCTCTGTGCGTGCATGTTGATGCTGAAAGTTGGGTGTACTGTGTTGGTATAATGCAAAAGCTGAAAATTCTAGACAAACAAACAAATCTAATTTAGAGTGATTCCGCATGTATATGTAATAGGTGTGGTTGCAACACTTGAAAGGGACTTTACTATCCCATGAGTAATTTTATAATGTAAGCAAGGATCAATATGTCTAATTACTATAGAACAACTTTGGTTGAATTAAAAGGTACATACTCAAATCATACTCTTTTACTTGAATTATCATAGCTTGAGTATTTCTAACAATTTTCTCATTTAATAGAAGTGTCGTTATTCCTTAATTTCTCCTTGTCTCCTGTCTCCAAGATGTTCGCTCGGGAGGAGAGATGCTGGAGGAGTTCATCCCTGTTGAAGACGGTATCATATCTTTCATGGCTTCACAAGACCTATATGACAAGTTCTTAGGATTGGCTCTCTATGTTGTTGTTGGTGTAGAAGGTGGAAAAAAGGAAATATCTTTTGACATTGTGCCACATGTTCAAGGCCAAAGGAGGAATGCACTATCAGGTACTCTCGGTTCATTTGATTCAGATCACGTGTGGATTCAATATCTCAAACCAAATGTACTGTGGGGAGTGTTGGAGGGAGGAGTTGATTTTGGGCAATTTAACGAGAGTTATTTACGATTTAGCATTAAACTTAGACTATCGGGTGGAACCATGAAAATGTTGGGATATGTGATAACATGCACACGATTAGAGGATGATTTAAAGGTAATGATTCGAGATAATCAATTGGTGGATCCAGCTGTACTTTATGAGGATTCTTCTGGTGGAACAGCAGATTCACTGGCAGCAGAATTCTTACACAAATTGTCACATAGTAGAGAGAAACAGGAAGTAAGTTAGAGAGTTTAGTATGGGTTGGCTTTCTAACTTCTAAAGGAAGCAATCATTAAGCCAACAAAACAAATTTGGGGTGGCTTACCTTGGTGAAGGAACGGATGGCATTCAATTCAATCTCTCATGTGAGATACAAATATATGCAAATAGATAGAGGGTGACTTTGGACATAATATTCATAGCAAGTGTGTTTGTTTTTCCATATTTTATTGTCAATCAAATCGTGATCTCATTGATAAGTTTCATATTATGCATAACATGTTTAGTTACATATCATTTACTAATTTCAGCAGCATTAGTGCATCCTTGAAATATTCTTGACTTGAGACATATTCTACTTCAAAATGCTACCTCCGGCAATGATTTAATGTTCCGATCTAAGTTAAAATTATATTTTGAACGAAGACAGTTGTGCTTGTCTACAATTGTATCTGATGTCTTGGAATTTTAATTTGGGTTGCATGTAATTAATTTCAAATTTTCCAGTTTTATGTCCATTGAGACCTCACTCACCCGGGATCAGTTTTCCAGATTTACTGCCTTTTGTTCACATACTTGACAAGTAGAGCTAATGGCAAAGCTTCGCAACCACTTTTACATAAGTATCTCCTTGTCATTTTTTTTTTCATTTATATTGTTTAATCCTACGGGTTTCACCTTATTCATCTGCATAGTGCTTTACAACAATGATGATGTGTATTTTTTGTCCATACATAAGCCTACCAAAAGGTTTAGCGCACACAACTTTTCATGTGCATATGCTAACAGGAAATATACAAGAGTATTGAGCATAATCAATGACTCACTATCATATGGAGCTTTTCTATATACACGTTCGGATCATGGTTTCTAATTTAGATAATTTCTCAATGCTTTGAAAAGTTATTTCTTTCTTTTTGATGATTAAATTTTTAAATAATTACAAATTAACAACAGGAAACCGATTCATAAATTGCTGACATCTAATAAAATCCAATTCTCCCACATTTTGTTTTTGTGGACCACAATATTCTGCAATGACTATATGTTGTGGCACAGTTCAAGTTTATGGACCTCATTATTCATGCGCTTGTGCATTCTGTTGACAATATTTACATGATTATATAAATAAATAAATAAATAAATAAATATATATATATATATATAAATATATGTCAAGTTTTTCTCCTCTATATATGGACTTAATTGATATTGCGACGAAAACATTAATATTGTAGCTGATATGAATGGGAGAATTACCCAAAAAGTCATAATATTTGGTCCAAAATGCAATCAATTCCTAAACATTAGAAAAAGTTAATTAACTCATATTTTGAAAAAGGTCCGATTTTATCCTTTCGACAAGATGTCTGCCAATTCTGTTGATGTGGTATGCCGGAAATTTAACGCGATATGTTTTAATAGCAATTGAGAAAGTGTCAAGCGAGCACCACATCATAAAATAAGTCAACATTTTTATTTAAAAAAGACACCGAAAGCATAACCAGATTCCATGTAAAGACAAAAAAACAAATGGGTCCTGGAGGTTTCGGTTAAAGATTCGGGGTGGCGCCACCGCTGCCACCTTGGGCCAGACGCTTAAGACTTCTGCTATAGGTTCTCCTAATGTGTGTAAATGACTTGCATGCCATCAAAACCTAAAGCACATATGCTGCCTCAAAAAAAAAACAAAAAAACTCGCAATTAACTTTAAATTAAACTCGTTACGTTAATGAAATAGTAGATCATACTTTCATCTAAAACTTCAAATTTTAGAATAGTTGATAATAATTTTACAAAATTCTACAAACTTAGGTTTTGTAAGGTTATAACTTGTGATACCACGCTTTCACTTATTTAAAAATACTTTTGATCTTTCATATGTTTTTATCTCTCATTTCCTTCGAAGTGTAGTCTCCCATTAATAGTACTGATATGTCGTGAATCTAAACAATGATCACAAAAATCAAATCTTGTTCATATATTTGGAGAAAATTATTAAATTAGTGCTAAACATATTATAGGGTTTTTTAAATTGCAATTTTGGAAATTGCAACGTAATCCTTCAATCAGTGGCCAATGGTAATTGCTAATATGGGGATCTACATAGGATGTCGTTTCAAGTAAAGTTGTTCACATCAGTATGATATGTAAGACAACCGGTGATGAATAGACATTACGTGAGTAATTTTTTTTTATGACAATTGGCCCAAAGGACTACATTGTAATTTAGTAAAATTTCAAAATTTAAAATTGAATTGACATCCACACAATTAGTTTATAACTAATTTGGTAATTATTCCTATAATACGTGTTCTCGTATTAGTGTTCATAACTATCTTAACTTTACTTGGTTGACAAGGTAGAGCAAAGTTGATTTCTAAGATATGTAAGTCGTAAACATGACGCTCCAATTCCTTTCTTTTTCTGTGGGGAGGAACTTGACTTGTGTCACGATATTATGCGATTTTTTGAATTAGGAACTTCATTTTATATAACCAATTAGGTGCGATTCCTATATATATGTATAGACACGTCTGCAAGAACTTACTTAAGAAAATAAGTCAATTAGCAGCATGGAGTTACGTCCAATATAATGCACCCCCGACAGTCTCTGGATGTGTCCCGGAATTTACACAAATTAACAAGACCGTCCGTCCACTGGTCCAACACAAATAGAATAAATTCTTTCTATCTTGTTCAATGCTTGTGGGGGAACACATGGTAAAAACTATGTGCATTTAACTACCAAAGCAACCTTCTCTTCTCTCGATATGCAGAGTGCTCTCCTACCGCTATGGTAGTTTACACTTTTGCGATGCCCTAATTCCCCAAATTTCCAGATTCATTCCGCTTGAATGGCAAAATTAAACACATCTCGTTGATTGTCTCGCCATGGACAATTCACCCTGAAAGCCTCCCTTCTCTAACCCGATTATTCGACCATCTTTGTTGTTGTTGGAGCTGTCCGGTGATGAAGCTCTGTCTTGCGCACCACTTTTCTTTGCATCGCTGCTCTGTCCGATCCTCCTGGATTTCGATCAACCCTTCTCAGTTCATGCATGGACTGGATTGGCGCTGGCTTGCTTAACTCTGACTTGCCTTCTCTTCTGGTTGCCTGTATTTCTTCTTGGTCAGTTCTCAGATGGCTCAATTCGACGGATCCCAGGACCCGCGACTGTATGCGTTGTGCCACAGAATGGGTAGGCTGTGGAATCAGCAAGGTATTGAAGACTGGGACGACATGCCACCTACGGATAAAATTCAAGAATGCAAGTTAATGTTGGTAGCTAAAATACATTCCAATCCTTCTATTAATCTTCAAGCTTTTCAGAATACACTCAAGCGGGCCTGGAAAACAAATCAAGTTGCTATTACCCAATGTGAGGAGGAATTTTATGTTGCTAAATTTGAAGTAGAAAATGAAAAACAGAGGGTACAAGAGGGTGGACCTTGGCTCTTTTCTGGCAACTTGGTTATTTTTAAGCCATGGCTTCCAAATACACCATTGCACTGTTACGATTTCTCAACATGTGCATTTTGGGTCCATATATATGGTTTGCCGCTTGAATGGTACTCCGAAGACATGGTTGCCAGAGCTGTTAAAAATGTGGGTAAGGTAATGGATGTTAAGCTGCAAAATACAGAAGGAACTATGGTTAAAACTACAAAGGTGCGTGTCGATCTTAACCTGAGTGAACCTCTGAAAACAGGGCAACTTATTCGCATTGCGAGGCATCCAATTTGGCTGGATTTCAGGTATGAAAGGCTCCCACATTTCTGTTATTCCTGTGGCATTATTGGTCATTATGCAACCTACTGTAAAGATATCCCTTTTACTAAAGCGAAAATGGAAGGAAAAGAAAAAATGTCTTACTGTCATTGGTTGAAAGCTGAGGTGAGAGAATTTAGCCCATATTGGAAAGCATTCTATGAGGAACAGCAAAGTACTGATACCGAGCATGTTCCAGAGACTCCTCCACCACCTCCTGTGCATCCAAGTTTGTTGCCTGCTGCTATATAGAACTGTGACCTACAACAGCCTCCCACTCAGGGGAGGACAGATCCGATCATGGCGCTTGGTCACACATCTACCAGTCTTGTCCTATATGCTCCTGAACAGGGAAAGAACTCTCAAAAACCAAGGCAATCAAATATTGGAGGTACCTGTCCCAAGTCAGCCATTCCTTCTACAAAATGCCATGCTCAACAGATTTCGATAACACCATCTACCTCCAAAAAGATCAAGAATACAAGACTGTCCATCAACACAACAGTAGTAAAGAAAATCAAGCGATATTCACCGTATGATTCACGCAACGCAACAATAGACATCCTAGAAGACCGCTCTCTTATGGAAACCCCTATTTTACTGGCTACTGAAGTGGGAGGATGGGCGATGGCGACTGGCCCTCAACAGCCACCTTTGAACAAATGAAAATTATATGCTGGAACTGTCAGGGTTTAGGCTCCCCCCTGACAGTTCAAGCTCTTAAGGCCCTAGTGGCCAAAGAAAAGCCCGACTTAATATTTTTGATGGAGACAAAGGACCGAGAGGAGGTGATTACTCGACTACAACGTCGATTGAAATTTCGGAATTCGCATATTCTGAACCCTATAGGTCTGGCTGGAGGATTGGTTTTACTTTGGCATGAGTATTTTGTGGTTGACATGATTCAAGCTAATCAAGAAATGTTTGATATGAACTGTGTGGATTCCCGATGTAACCTTTCTATGCGACTAACCTGTGTTCATGCACCTGCTACGTATTCCCCTCACCAACTCTTTTGGACAGCACTTCAGCAGATAGCACGCACCAACACTTTACCTTGGCTCTGCATTGGTGACTTTAATGAAATCCTGTATGTTTGGGAGAAAGTCAGTAAAAGACCACCTGACACCTACAGGATGTCTTCTTTTCGACACGTTGTCCAAGAATGTGCTTTGATGGATATGGCCACTAAAGGATGTGCGTTTACCTGGTCGAATAATAGGGAGGGTGCTGATTTAGTTATAGAAAGGCTGGACCAAGCTTTCTGTACTTCTGAATGGCGTATTGCATTTCCCAAAGCTGAAGTGTTTGCACTTCCAATAGTGGGTTCTGACCATACCCCTATCCTGATAAATACTGATGGCTGCAAAAGAAGGCGAGGTAAGTTTTTTACTTTTGAAGCTTTTTGGTTACAGGATAAGGAGTGGGAATTTGGGACATGGACGACAGTACAATCTCTCGCAAAGACTCAAACTTGTTTCACAGGCCCTATCTACCTGGAGTTACAAGAAATTTTCCATAGCCCAAAACCAAATAGCTTTTTTACATCAACAGCTACAAGATTACACTAACCTACCTCACACACGTTATGCTCAGCAATCCATTACCAACCTCAAAGCAGAAATAAACAGGCTATGGCAGCAAGAGGAACAATTCTGGGCAATGCGATCTCGCATTAGTTGGCTTAAGTGGGGGGATAAGAACACAAAATTTTTCCATGCCACGGCTATACAACGAAGACAATGCAATAAAATCTGTATGTTGAAGGATGCAGATCAGCAATGGATTCAGGATGACAACTCTCTCAAGCTCATGACTACACAGTATTTCACCAACCTTTACCAAACTATTGGTACACGAGATTATCAGCCCGTCATTGATAATGCCTGACCGTGGTCACCCTAGAAATGAATGATCAATTGGTGGCCGAGATTACCCAGGATGAGATTCGTAGTGTGGTTTTCTAGCTAGGGTCTACCAAAGCTCCAGGACCTGATGGTATGAATGGATTATTTTATCAATCACATTGGGATACCTTGGGCCTTGATCTTTTTATGTTAATTCAGCAATTCTTTACAACAGGGATCATGCCTACTGATCTGAATAAAACCTTTATCACCTTAATTCCAAAAGTTCCTCACCCAAAAAACCTAGACCAGTTCCGTCCTATTAGCCTTTGTAATTATGCTTATAAGATAATCTCCAAAGTGTTAGCCAACCGACTAAAACCCTGGCTTCTAGCATTAATTTCCAATGAGCAGAGTGCCTTTGTAAGTGGCCGCCAGATCCATGACAACATATATATTGTGCAGGAAGTACTACATCAGCTACGCACTCGGAAATGGGCAAAGAATTTCCAGGCAGTTCTAAAAATGGATATGCGCAAAGCCTACGACAGAGTGGAATGGGATTTTCTCGAGTCTTACCTCCTAAAGTTGGGTTTTCATACCACTTGGGTACGATGGGTCATGCAGTGTATTACAACAGTATCGTACAACATTAAGTTCAATGGGGAATAGTTAAACTATTTTCATCCAACCAGAGGAATCAAACAAGGGGATCCCCTTTCTCCATATCTTTTTAGTCTCATGGCAAATGTATTATCAACTCTCATGCACCAAGCGATTCATATGGGCCATATTAAAGGTATTCAGATTAACAGGTGGTGTCCTATATTATCACACTTATTTTTTGCTGATGACACCATCTTTTTCCTTGATGCTAACCTTCAGGAATGCCTGAATCTGGCCAACATATTGAATCAGTATTGCGTGGCTACAAGACAGGAGATTAATCGGAACAAATTTGGAATTTATTTTACCAAAACCTGTCGTTATGCCTTACAGGAGAATTTGGTGAATGCCTTGAGAGTCCTAGTGTTAGTTAAAACAGGGAAATACTTGGGAACACCAATTGGCCAATTCAATCCTAAGTCTTTTTTTTTTTCTTTTTATCAATTCAGTCATAAATCTTTTACAATTATGCCAATTCAGTCCATTCGACATGAACACCAATTGGCGATAGCTGTCCGGCAAATGCAGACATGGCATTTTTTAATTAGTTTTTTCTCTTCCCCCCCAATCTTCTCCTTCCTTTGGCCGGCGAGGGGAGGGCTAGCGAGGTCAGCCTCACTAGATTTGGCGAGGCTCACCCCCACCGGCCATTAGCGAGGGCAAGCCTTGCCCAACGATAGCAAGGCCGCCATTGCCAGATCCGGCAAGGCTGACCTTGCCAACCATCACCTCTGATCGGCTGGTGCTGGCCAGAGGAAGGGGCATATGGAAAAAAAAGAATTAAAATTTTGGAAAAATTAATTAAAAAAATCCCACGTTAGCGTTTGCCAGACAGCCATCGCCGGCCGATGTCCACATCGGCGCCGGCTGGCCAAATTTAGCCGGATGGATTAAATCGACATAATTGCAAAAGATTCAAGATTGAATTAGCCCAAAAAATAAAAGGTTTAGAACTGAATTGACATAATTGCATTAGATTTAGAACTTTTTTGATAATTCCCCTCGTGACAATTCATGCCCTTCACTTTCTTGGTCCGAATCAATTCACTTTCATTCTTCAAGAAATCTTTCAAGTACAAGCTAATTGGGCGTCAGAGCATACCAGGTTCCATAAATTTTGAGAAGGATCAACAAGCAAATTACAAGGAAGTGTTTTGCACCTTTGGGCCTTTCCGACCTAATATGCTACTTGATTGGCCTCCCTAAAAGAATGGACTAATTGAATATCTTGGAAATGCGCTATTAGACTCTTGCATTCGATGATGAGATGTTCCACGTCCCATGCTGGCAGATTGCGATAGGTAAGTGCACTTCTCAAAGCCCAATTATCGAATTCTAAAAGTAGTTTCATTTCGTGTTCTAAATGAGTTTAGTGATTTCAACATAGCAAGGATTTCCCACTGTGCAACCGAAGGTACTCACGGTTTTTGCAAATCTTTTGCTAGTTTAGGAACCACTCTTCCGTTCCAGACTTCTTTCGTCCATCTGCGGCGAAGGGAGAGCTGTTCAATGTTTGTATACACAGAAGGCAAGACGGCAGATAAAATTTTCTTTTTGAACAAATTCTTTTTTACGTGGAAAGTGCATTTGACACAAAAATCCAAATGAAAAACCTGATTTTTTGGAGCGGTATCCAACATGGATATAAAATGCCACAGGGATTTAGGGGTTCGGTACGATGATGATGCATGATCCATTTGCCACTGAAATCAGCACGGTCTATGTATCGTATATATACTGTTCTTCAGTAATATTTAAAAATCTATAAATCACGAAAAAAATCCTTTTTTAAGAAAAATATTTCCTTGAGATCATTATTTTATTTTTGTCGTTTCACTTAAATCAATCATCCTCCTTTTCTCAATATGTCAATGCCACATATGTACATCCAAAGATTAACTGATGTATGGTGAGATTAAGAATTGAATAAGGAACCGGATCGAAGGATTCCCTCACTTGATAAAAAAAAATTCATATATTGTCAAATTCAAATCTAAATTCTTATGATAAGAATGTGCCCGGTTGAGAAAGAGAGTGCGCGGCTAGAGGGGTAGAGGTAAGCGTAGTAGAAAACAGAGAAGATCTCGCATAACATAATTCGTCATTCTCTCTCTTCCTCTTCCTCTCTCTCTTTCCTATGACTGACTCCAGGAATGATCATATTTTTCGTTCGAAGCTGAGAAAGTGAGAGAGAAACTGAGTTTTTTTTTTTTTTCTAAGAAGAGCGATTCGAGAACCATCTCCTTCTTCCTCTTTTGCCTGTTGGACGCAGCCCATCGTCGTTGCAAGGTCATCTCTACCGCCGCGCGGTGTGGGTTTTCCTCACTGCCTCTTCCGCCGATTTTAAACTCTCCTTGTCATCACTACAAAGGACTTCTCCATCTCCCTCCCGACGCCTTTGTAAAAGAACTAAGGAATTTTGGAATGAGAATTCTGTCTTTCATTACCACAGAAACGTAACATATATACAAGAAGATACAGCTAAATCTCCTAATTAGGCTAAACTACCAAAAATACAAGGACAACGTAATAAAAGAATAAAAAGATATGCACACAAAACTTCCTAAGTAAACGGCATAAATAAAAGCATATCACAACTGCCTTTCTTCCAATATATTTGTCTTTCCAATACCCCCCCTTCAAGTTGGAGCATGGAGATCTCGAATACCCAACTTGCGAAGAAGAAAGTTAAATTGATCCTTTCCCAATGCCTTCGTGAAGATGTCAACTAGCTGCATTGAACTACGTACATAATCTGTTTGAATGTTACCATTAAGTATCTCATTACGAATAAAATGACAATCCACTTCAATATGCTTAGTACGCTCATGATAAACAGGATTAGCAGCTATATGTAAAGCTGCCCAACTGTCACAATACAGGTGCATAGGTTGAGAATGTGCCACACCAAGAGAATCCAATAATCCTTTCAACCACTTAAGTTCACAAACTGTAGTACTCATAGACCTGTATTCAGCTTCAGCGGACGAGTGAGACACTGTCTGTTGCTCCTTAGTCTTCCACGAGAGAGGCGATTCTCCCAAAAGAACAAAGTAACTAGTAAAAGATCGTCTCGTCAAAGGACAACTAGCCCAATCAGAATCGCAGTAAGCAGACAATTTGAGGTTACAATTGGCACGTAACATAATACCCTGACCTGGATTTCCTTTCAAATAACGCAGAACTCTCACAGCTGCCTCCCAATGAGCTTTCTTTGGCCGCTGCATGAACTGTGCAAGAATATGTACACAGTAAGATAATTCAGGTCAAGTTATTGTTAGATAAATAAGCCAACCCACCAAGCACCTATACTGAGCAAGGTTGTCTACATCATCACTCTCAGTAAGGGCTAGCTTGTGATTTTGTCCAAGAGGAGTTTTAGCCGGCTTAGAACCCAGCAATCCGACCTCAGAAATCATATCCAATGCATACTTACGTTGACATAAGAAAATACCATCCGAGTTTCTCGCCACTTCAATCCCCAAGAAATATTTCAACTTCCCCAAGTCTTTCATATGAAAACAACGACTTAAATAGTTCTTGAACTTTTGCACAATGAAAATATCATTACCGAAGATAATGAGATCATCAACATAAATAAGCACAGTCAATTGAGCAGTCCCAACTCGAAAAATGAACAAGGAGTAATCTGAATATGACTGTTGAAATCCATAAGCTTGCAAAGATGCAAGCCAATTTCGCAAATCAACACCTAGGTGCTTGCCGCAAACCGTATAGAGATTTCCGAAGTCTACATACCTTCCCTGATGATTGAGAGGCAAATCCAGGCGGCATCTTCATGTAAACCTCTTCCTCTAAATCGCCATGTAAGAAAGCATTTTGAACATCCATATGATGAAGTTCCCAATTTTTTGCAGCCGCAATGGCAAGAAAGGTGTGTACAGTGCACATTTTTGCCATAGGAGCAAAAGTCTCTTGATAATCTATGCTTCCAACTTGTTTATTTCCTAGTATCACCAACCGCGCTTTGTATCGTTCAATGCTTCCATCAGAATTGTACTTAATTTTATACACCCACTTGCTCCCAATTGCTTTCTTCTCAGGCAGCAAATTTTCGACTGTCCATGTGCCATTATCTTCTAAAGCTTGTATTTCTTTCCTCATGGCCTCTCTCCACCATTCATCTTTAATTGCTTCCGCATAAGAGTTTGGTTCATGTCCTGCAGTAATTGCTACCAAGAAACACCGGTGTTGTGCAGAAAATTTTCCATAACTCACATAATGTGCTATAGAATAAGGCATACTTGAGGAATCAGATTGGGCATATGAGCATGTCGAGGGGCTTATTCTGATGGTGTTTGTCACATAATCTTTCAAACGAACAAACGGTCTTGACCCTTTGTCCCCTGCCTAGCTGCTCTTCGACAACTTCACTTCTTTCCACGTCCTCATTGTTTGTGTGGATCAATTCCTCCATTTCATGATTCACCTCATTTTCTCTATGTACACTTTTGGTGTGCTCCTCTCTCAAATCACTTTCTAAATCATCAACTTCATCACCCAACTCCATAACTCTATTTTTAATGAGTCCATCACTTACAGTTTTCTCATCAGCATATGGAAATTCTATTTTAGCAAACACTACATCTCTTGATACAAAGTATTCACCAGATTCTAAATCATACAATCTCCACCCCTTCTTTCCCAACGGATAACCAACAAAAACACACCGGCGACTTCTACTAGCAAATTTATCGTTATTCCGATTTTGATTATGCGCATAGCACAAACAACCAAAAATCCGAATATGTTTGTAAGAAGGAGGTTGGCCAAAAATAATCTCATATGGGGTTTTACCATTCAATAATATAGATGGAGTCCTGTTTATCAAATACCCAGCTACGAGTACACATTCTCCCCAAAAATTCTATGGGTAAACTTGCTTGGAAACACAAAGCTCTTGCAACATTAAGGATATGGCGATGCTTTCTTTCCACTCGGCCATTTTGTTGAGGTGTTCCAACACAAGAAGTCTGATGTAAAATCCCATGTTCATCAAAATATTCTTTCAAACACAAAAATTTACTTCCGTTATCACTTCCAATGATTTTCACATTTTTCTCGAATTGGCATCTAACCATCGCAATAAACTTCCTAAGAACACAAGCCACTTCCTTTTTTCCATTCAACAAATATATCCACACAGCACGAGAGTAATCATCAACAATTGTCAAGAAATAAATTGCTCCACATGAAGCTGGAACTCTATAAGGTCCCCACAAATCACAATGTATCAATTCAAAACAATCTTTAGCTTTATTGTCACTAGAAAAGAAGACCTCTCTTGTTTGTTTTGCTCTAAAACAAACCTCACAAGTTTTATTGGTTTTCCTAACCATTTTGATAGCTTCTGGAGTTAACTCCACCACCTTAGAAGAAGGATGACCCATTCTTTTATGCTAAAGCTCAAAGGATTCCATATCAGCCACCGTGCAAGCATGTACTGAAGTCACTCGCTTGAGAAAGTAAAGCCCCTCGCATTGCTCACCCGCTCCAATCAGGTTCCTCGAATTTAGGTCCTGTATAGCACATATTTTGTTAGTGAGTTGAATAACCAAATTTGAATCATTAAGAAGTTGTGATACAGAAATCAGATTGCATTTCAAATTTGGCACAAAGAGAACTCGTCGCAATTTCAAGTCTCCTCCAAGCAACACAGTTCCTTCTTTCATTGCCATGGTCTTTTCTCCATCAGGTAACTCGACTGAGCATGGCACAGTATCACGTAATTCTCTAAAAAATGCCAACGTTCCTGTCATATGGTGGGAAGCTCCTGTGTCAATAATCCAAGGAAAAATACTATGTTTACCTGTCAGCCTCTCATGGCCACCATTCTGATGAGAACTTAACATCCCCAATAAAGTTGCCCATTGGTCATCATTCAATCCCCTAAGACCCTTTCGATCTAAATCCGTCACAACTCCTCGCCCACCATCAACTCCAGTTGCCCGTGAGACGTTGGCACGAGCACCTCCTCCGTTGTTACGTCCACCTCTATTATTACGCTTTTGACCACTACCTTGTCCAGCAAAGGTTCCACGTGGTCTATTACCCCACCATTCTGGATATCCTATTAGCTGGAAACAACTTTTAGCATCATGTCCCTCTCGGTTGCAATTAAAACAAAACGGGATTTTATCTCCCCCCCCCCTTGAATTTTGACCACCTGCCCGGATTGCAAAACTCATGGGATTGCCTCTTTCATCCTTGGTTCGTGTCATAGTTCGCACTCGCTCTTGTTGAACAACCATAGCATAGACACGATTCAAATTAGGCAAAGGTTCAGTGCTCAAAATATTAGCGCGCATTGTTCCATATCCTTCTTCATCTAAGCCCTTCAAAAATTGACGAACTCTCTCTTCTTCACGCTTTCTTTCCAATTCAATGGTAAAATTGCATCTGCAACCTGTACAAACACACACTAGTATCTAATCATAGTTATTTATTTCATCCCACAAGATTTTGAGTTTACCGAAATAGGACACGACGGGCTGACCCTACAATTGGCCAAATCCGATCTCAGTTGCTGCATCGGTGGACCATTCCCAATTGAGAATCTCTGTTTGATATCCTCCCAGAGATCTTTCACGTTCTCCATGTGAGAGATAGTCGAGCGAAGTGTCGGTTCAATGGTATTAAACACCCAAGAAACCAACATGGAATTAACCGTCCACCAATCTTCAAGTTCCAGCGAATCATCTGTTGGTTGCTTGACAGATCCATCAATAAAACCATATTTCTTCTTGGCTCGTAATGCAGTCTGCATAGCTCGCACCCATTCTTCATAATTCTCGTCCTTCAACTGAACTTGGGTAATCAGGTTACCCGGGTTGTCATTCGAATTCAGTGTGTAAGGGCTAGAGGTTTTCTTGTCCGTTCCAGAACTCTCCTCACTTTTTTTTCCACCAGCCATGGCTCTGATACCATGTAAAAGAACTGAGGAATTTTGGAATGAGAATTCTATCTTTCATTACCACAGAAACGTAGCATATATACAAGAAGATACAGCTATCAAACAATCTCCTAATTAGGCTAAACTACCAAAAATACTAGGACAACGCAATAAAAGAATAAAAAGATATGCACACAAAACTTCCTAAGTAAACAGCATAAATAAAAGCATATCACAGCTGCCTTTCTTCCAATATATTTGTCTTTCCAATAGCCTTCGGTCATCTTCTTCGCCGCCGTTCCAAAGCCATGCGTACCCTAGTTTCTGAGTCTGGGATCCTGAGGCACTGAGATCCAGTTTAAAGCTCTTCCGCAGGTTCCGATTTCGATTCTCTACCCTCACGACAGCTCAGATATTGAATCCTCTGTTGACGCGATCCATTTGAGTTTGTTTCTCTGATTGCGAGCATCTGGCGTTGGTTTAGCTTGAACTTAGGTTGGAATCTGAACTTGAAATAGTTGAAGATCTTCTCCTCAATCAATTCCGCACCATACGTTCGGCAAAATTCTTAAAACTAAATTTGTATGGATCATTTTGAGTGCATATTGATTGCCGAGCACGATTTCAGTCAGATATCGTTGTTGCCGAGATTGAATCTGACCATTATCTTTTTGTTTTGTTTCCACCCTATGTTGGCTTGTCTTCCTGCTGCCTTCATTGGTGGTCACTGGAGAGGAAGTAACTGGAAAACGACGGCCTCCATGTTAATCTCTAAACTCATTGGCACCGGTTTGTTCACGGCGTTCCTTTTTCTTGTTTCTTTGGGTCAAGCTGTGGCTGTGCGCGCGAGCTTTGAATTACTGGTAGTTGAGATGGTGGCCGACGGAGGCAATCCGGTGACGGCCAGAGGTAGTGGACTACAATGTACGGATGCTTCTGGCTAAGTAGATGAAGGCTTAAACATTGATTTTGCTTGCATTTATTTAGAATAGACGAATTATATATATAAAATAGTGTGCACCTAGTGGGATTATAGTGGAAAATAGGCTTTTGGTACGACTATAACAAAAGATGGGCTTAGTATGGTTCTATTTGAGATTGAGCTTGGTAAAGTTAAGAATGAAAGGGACTGGATATAAAAATCCCATTTATGTCCACGGCCCAGATTCGTAGTCCCAGTACAGTCCATTTTTGGACCAAGCCCATCTTCCGGAGTGTAAGAGGCTCAAGGGGCAGCTAGTGCTACCTGTGTTCTACAGAGTGGATCCGAGGGAGATTCGAGGGCAGAGAGAGAGAGAGAGTCATGGCTATTTTCCACAACGTTCATTTGCTTTCTCTTGGATGAATGAAGGATCGACTACACCAATTTAAATAAAACTGACCTCAGTTAAATGTAAGTAGAGATCGAAGTCAATTGCAAACTTGGGAAAAGATGATGAAGAATCAAGGCCCTTATGTTATACGTGAGCATTTGAGTAACGAGAGGAGGGTCTTGCCCGAGCTTTGTTTCCTCCTCTCAAAAGAAACAAAGACCAGAAAAAGAGGAAGAACATGTGAAGAAACGAAGGAAGAAGTGTTTGGATTTTCTTTTTTAGGGCATGTAATTTTTTGCTCAATTTTTTCTTGGACAAAGTATCCATATTCTGGCCAGTGGAAAAATTACATGCTTGTCGGCCTACAAACATTTAGCCGATCGGTGAGTTCAAGCCTTTATGTGAGACTGATTTAGCCACTTTAGGTCATTATTTAAAATGATGTCCATTTTAGGCCCCTTTTTTATTTATAAAATAGCACTATTCTATGTCCTTATTTTGAATTTTTCCAAATAATAACTATTAAGCCATTTCGGTTAACAACAAAAAGAAATAGATAAAAAGATGTAATGGAAATGAACCATTGGACTCAAGCCTTGAATTCACTTTACATACGAGCATGTAGAAGGAACGAGGTGGTGGGGCCACCTGCTCATCAAAATCAATTTGACATTTTAGTTTCCAGAGCAAAGTTGCGTGGAGTGAAGCTAGCACGAAAGTGTGAAGCTAGCACGAAAGTGATGAGCAAATACTCCCTTGCGCTTTTGACCAAGCAAAAAAGACGAAAAAAAAGGAGAGGCATCATCAAAACGCATGGAATATTCAATGTTGGTGGAAGCTTTGCACGTTTGAGGTGCCATTCTTCTTTAAAGTCCAAACGCGGAAATCTTTTTTTGAACTAAATAATCAAAATGAAATGTGTTCTTTCATACCCAGACAAAGTCTTTGTTATGAACTTTCACACGAAAGTGATGCTAGCACGAAAGTGATGAGCAAATACTCTCTTGCGCTTTTGACTAAGCAAGAAAGATGGAGAAAAAAAAGCAGAGATATCATCAAAACACATGATTATTCAACGTTGGTGGAAGCTTTACACTTTGAGGTGCCATTTTTTCCTTAAAGTTCAAACGCAGAAATCCTTTTTTGGAATAAATAATTTGAATGAAATGTGGTCTTTCACACCTAGACGGAGTCTTTGATGAACTTTCGCATGAAGTATCCAAGTCTTTTGAATATGACTTGCACCTTGATTTTATTGGGAATAACACCGTTAAGCAAAAGAATTCCAGAACAAGCATCCATTGAAAATGGCCCCACCCCAGCAAAAGATCCTTCCCTCCAAAGTAATCGAAAATAAGCTATTGACACACCGATTAATCATTTAAAGCTATTCTTCTAAAAAATTTCTCATTTCTTTGAATTTATACATTACAACCAACTGCATTATTTTCAATTGAATGAAAAGCTTGATCTATTTCTATTATAAAATTGTCAGATGACTATTGCTTTGTAAAATGCGGAGAAAAGGGCAAATTGCCTCTTTGCATTTGGTGAGTGAATTTATCAAATTCCTCCTCCGACACTTGTTGTGCATATCATTGTTTAATTATGTATTGTGTTGAAGATATATCACCAACTCTTTTAATTTATCAACATATGATGTCATGATATTTAGCTAAAAAAATTCAAGTAAACACTAGCAATTTTTTGCCCAAATATATAATATGCTCCATAGTATCAAGTATTTATGCACAAATATAAATTAAGCAATTTATTACATGTGTTATATGCATATAAATAAAAAGGAGTAGCGAGAGAGGAATGCCAAAAACTTTTATAGTGGTTTGATCCAAATGGGTCTCAACTCCATTTCTAGAGACTGTTCGAGAGTTATGCCTAACAAAAACTGCCCGAACCGAACTTGACAAGCTGATTTGGTTCGGTTCTTGGAGAGATTGGTCCAGTTCTGGTTCCAAGGGGAACCAGGACCAAACTGGACCGAATCTTTTTTTTTTTTATAAATATTTTTTAATTTCTTCAAAATAACAATAAACCTTAAATATAGTAATAACTCTAGTATTTTTTTTATATACTTTTATAATTTTTTTTTTTTTGCTAAATGATCGGTTCCATTGAACCGGATCGGACCGGTTGGTCCGGTCTGCTTCCTAGTCCTAAAAATTGGGAACCAATTCTCTCGGTTGGTTTGGTTCTACCCCAAATAGAACCCAGCATCGATCACTCTCAATTTTTATTTTCAAAAAAATAACAAAATAAAATAGAAAAGAGAATTTCTAGGGACACGGTGAGTTGAATAATGTAAACATGCACGTGACTCCCTCATTCAATTCTTAAACAAAGATGGCTACTTAAAAATATGAAAATCAATTAATGGGGGAAAAACAAAATTGTATCCAGTACGCGTTAAAAAATTTATTTCATGACTTAGTTTTTGAGGACACAATGATTTTTTTTTTTTTTGGCAGAGGGGACACGATAAGTTGAATAAGCAAAAAATCTAAACAATTTCCTACCTAATAATGTGAAATATATGTTGCCATTGATAGAGGATGAAGTTTTGGAATGGAATATATCGGATCTGAGTTGAGAATGATAATTTTTTTTTTATTGTGAGATATAAATTCATAGCTAATATTTTTATATGCTTTTAATAATATTGAAAATTTGCAAATAAAAAGTAAAAGTGATCGATTTTTGGTTCGATTCAATGAAACCGGTCACTTTATTTTTTTTTTTTGTCATTAAAGAGTGTTAGTGCACAATAAGAGAGAGTGACAAATATTAAAATATTGACAGAAGTAGGGGTGGTCGGTTTCCGGTTCGGTCCGGTTCCAAGGTGGAACCGGGAACCGGACCGGGAGAATCGGTTCCCAATTTTGGGAACCGTGGACCAGACCGTTGGTCTTAGGACCGAGAATCGGACCGAACCATCGGTTCCGGTCTAGTCCGGTCCGGTCCAAAAGAATTGGCACTTTCTTTTTTCACTAAAGAATTACCATTCACTAAAGAATAATCATGCTCCGGACCGATTAATGAAATTCGGTTTCCGAGCAATCTAATAAAACTACTCACACATGTTTCCACGTGCAAAATATTCAAACTTCACTTGTGTGAATATCAATCATAGTTTATGTGTTTCATGCTTAATTTTAAGCATAAAACCCATGAACAACGTGATTAAAGGTTATGCTTGGCTTATGTTTTATAGACAATCTCTCTTATATACTTTGAATGTTTAGTCGATATGAGACTTTTTAAGGCTTGAAGTGCCTAGTCATTTGCAAGTGAGGGGAGCAAGAGAGAGAGTGTGAGCATGAGGAGAGTTTTTTCTATAAATAAAGAGTAACAACAAAAGTTTTGATGGTCTCTTGGCCACATAAGAGGTTGTTACCTAAATTGCAATTCCAATTGCAATAAGTTTCATATATAATATTCATATATTATATATGTTTATATATTATTAAAATTTGGTTTGGTCAAGTCGGTCTGGTTCCCACCTTGGAACCGGGAACCGGACCAACCAGCCGCCGGTTCCAAGATTAGGAACCGGGAACCGGACTGTCGACCATGGGAACCGCCCAAAACCGGCCGGTCCGGTCCGGTTCGATCCGATCCCGGTTCGGGCGGTTTCCATTGCACACCCCTAGACAGAAGCGAAGATGAGAGAAAAGTTATTATGCCCTAACTTATGATATTAGTGGATAAGATGGTCCGATTTCCACTTTTAAGAATTGGAACCGAACAGATACTCCTAATAACTATACCAACCAACTAGTTTAGTTTGATCCAGGTGGTTTTCGGTTCGAATGATTCGTTTTAAACACCCCTAAAATAAAATCACTTTACGGTTTTCTTTTTGTAAGCCACAAAACAAAAAATTTTAAAATAAAAATGAGCGAAAGAAAACTTCTCGTCCATTTATGAAAAAACAAAAAGAAAAAAAAAAGGCGCTTTTCTTGACATGGCGCGACATTCGATGTTTCTCAGTCAGCGTCGTTTTCTTGACCAACTCTGCGATAAAGCATCGCTCATTGCTCGACACGAATCCGAACTAAGCTCAGATTCTATCTTCCAATGTCGTCGTTGTCGTCTTCTTCTTCTTCCTCCTCTTCCGAAGCAAAATGGCGGTTCGACGTTTTCATTAACTTCAGAGGCAAGGACGTCCGCTCCGGCTTCGTCGCTGACCTCCACAGGTGTCTGCTTCATGGCGGCATCAACGCCTACGTCGACAGCGAGGACTTGAGGCGCGGGGATGAGATCTCGCCCGCCCTCATGGAGGCCATCGAGGAGTCGCGGATCGCCGTGCTCGTCTTCTCCGAGGACTACGCTTCGTCTAGGTGGTGCTTGGACGAGCTGGTGAAGGTGATGGAGTGTAGGAGGCTCAAGGGACAGCGGGTGCTGCCTGTGTTCTACAAAGTGAAGCCCGGGGATATTCGAGGGCTGAGAGATAGTTATGGCGATATATTGGCCAGGCACGAGGAGAACTTGAGGTAGGATCCTGAGAGGGTGCATAATTGGAGGAAAGCCCTAATTGAAGCCGCCGATTTGTCCGGTTGGCATTATGCCGATGAACAATCACAGTAATCCTCTTCGACCCTGTAAAAGAAGTTGGGAATTTTCTAATTTGATTGATACTGATGGCATCGATTGTGCGTTAGATTAGAGTAACGTTTTGGACTGTTGAAGAGTGATTGTTTACTTCGCGTTTGTTTTAGTTAGTTCAATGGATTGTATGTTTCTGATTATTTGCATTCTTTTTGCTGCTTTGTTTCGGCAGAGATGAGACCGAGTTCATTGAGAAGGTCGTCAAATATATCTCGACCATAGTAGCACGAGTACCCTTGAGTGTTGCCAAGTATCCCGTCGGTGTAGGTTGCCGGGTAGAAAAAGTAATGTCGTTGTTGAGTATGGGCTCGGATGATGTTCGGATGATAGGAATATGGGGAACTGGAGGTGTAGGGAAGACCACTATTGCTAAAGCTGTTTATAACAGTATTGCTGATCTGTTTGATGGTGCAGCTTTCTTGCAGATGTTAGAGAAACTTCCAGTAGACCTGGCGGCCTAGTTCATTTGCAGAAAACGCTGCTATCCCAGATATTATGGAAAGAAAATTTAGTAGTCTTAAGTGAGGACGGAGGCGCTAATCTGATACAACATATACTTCACTGCAGGAAGATTCTGCTTGTGCTTGATGATGTGGATCATGGGAAACAGTTAAATGCATTAGCTAGAGAATGTGAATGGTTTGGAAAGGGGAGCAGGATCATCGTTACGACAAGAGATAAACATGTACTAACTTCTCATGAAATAGATCAAGTATATGAAGTCGAACCATTAGATCGAGTTGAAGCTTTTGAACTTCTGAGTTTACATGCTTTTCCAGAAAACCAGACCAAAGACGTATACAGGGATCTCATATATGATATTTTGGGCTATGCTAATGGCCTTCCCTTAGCGATTGTGGTCTTGGGTCCCCTTTTATGTTGTAGAAGCAGGGAATTATGGGAGAGTATATTGAAAAACCTTGCTGAAAGTCCTCTTACAGATATAAACCGTGTCCTCAAGATAAGTTTCGATGCGCTGGAGGACAAAAATCAGAAGGGCATTTTTCTTGACATTGCTTGCTTCTTTAAGGGGAAAGAAAGGGATTATGTAACCAGAGTTCTTGATAGCTGTGGTTTTCACACATTAATTGGGATTCAGACTCTAATAGAGAGATCCTTAATAACAATCGAGTATGACAGCATAGTACAAATGCATGACTTGATTCAACTAATGGGTCAGGATGTCGTTAAAGAGGAGTGTCCAGATGATCCTAGGAAACGGAGTAGATTATGGTGCTACAATGATGTTTTTGAAGTATTGTCGGAGGATACGGTGAGAGCTTCTTATGAAACTGTTGATAATCTTATCTTCTTTGATTTACATGCTATAACCTACTTGGGTTGGGTAATAATGGTCATTATCTTTTCCTTGATAGGAAATCAATGCTATCGAAGGCATAGTGCTGGACTTGCCAACACAAGAAGAGCTAGACATCAGTCCCAGTGCTTTCACCCATATGAAGAGACTGAGATTGCTCATAGTTCTGAATGCACAAATCAACGGAGGTCCCGTATGTCTTCCTAACAATTTAAGGTGGCTTGAATGGCCTGAATATCCTTTATCAACTCTGAACTTTAGTTCTGGTCCAAAGCAACTTGTTTGGTTGGATGTTTATAACAGCCAGATTAAAGAATTAGGAGGGAACCTAAAGGTACATCATACATGCTATTGTCGATAATTTTTATTTTAGGTGCTTTTGACAAAGTGAAATTGATCAAAATCTTATTCAGCTATTCCTTTTAAATTGCAGCGTTTTAGAAATTTGAAGTTCCTGAATTTCAGCCACTGTAAGTTGCTGATTAGTGTTCCAGACTTCTCAGAGGCGCCAAATTTGGAGACACTGAACTTAAGTAGGTGCTCAAACCTCAAGAAGCTTCCAAGCAAACTGAAGCTGAAATATCTTCAAACACTTGATGCAACTGGCTGCTCTAAGCTTGATAAGTTTCCGGATATTGAGGAGATGGAGAGCTTAGCAAACCTTTATTTATCTCGGACTTCTCTAAAAGAACTTCCTTCGTCAATTGAAAAACTAGTCTCTGTGAAGGTTTTGATTCTGAAATCGTGCAAAAGTCTTATCAGTCTTCCTAGTAGCATTTACGAGATGCAAAGTCTAGAGCACCTTTCTCTTGAAAATTGTTCAAGGTTTGGCTTGTTTCCAATAAACAGTGAGAGCTCCAGTCTCCCTAATGGTAGACGTGGATTTCCAAATCTGGTCTCCTTAAACCTTAGTGGCTGCAATCTGTTGGAGGCTGAATTTCTTCATAGTCTTACCTGCTTCTCTTCTTTAAATGTTTTGCATCTCTCACGAAATAACTTTGTTAGTCTTCCAACATGCATTAGCAAGTTTGAGGAGTTGATGGTCCTCAAATTAGATGATTGTAAGCAGCTACAGGAGATCCTAGAGCTTCCACCAAACATTTGCACCCTTGAAGCAAGTGGCTGCTATGCATTATCCAGATTTCCAAAGTTGCCTATTGAGTGCATTCAGTCCTCCATGTCAATGTATGTTCGCTTAGATTCATGTCATGGACTGGTTCGTGAAGGTATCGACCTGACTAACATTATATCACTTGAGGTCTCTCTCTCTCTCTCTCTCTCTCTCTCTCTCGCCACATGCATGAGATGGCAAGATTCTGATTTTTGTATATTTGCTATTGCAGGATGTTCATGAGATGGATCACTCCATGGATACCGTGCTTCCTGGAAGAGAGATTCCATGCTGGTTTATCCAAAGTCAAAAGCATTCTGTCTCTTTTTGGGTACCCCGACATTTGCATGCAGATATCCTTGGATTGGCTTTATGTGTTGCTTTTGAATTGAAGGAGGGAATTGAGGCTAGAGTTTCATGCAAGGTTCAAGTATTGGTGAATGATATTCAAAGTAACTACAATACTATAACTTTTTCTTCAATGCAGTCGGATCACTTGTGGTTTAACTATTTTCCACAACGTTCATTTGACGAACTGGATGAGATGCCAGAGACTGAGTGGAGTCTCTTCCATGTTTCATTTGAAGTGTCAGAAGCAACACTGAGAAGGTGTGGGTTTCGCCTTATATGCAAGCGAGTGGAGGATGACCTACAGGTTCTATGCCAACATGAATCGCCTTTAGGAAATGCCTCAAGCCTTAGAAGATAATCTTGATTATCAGAGATAACTGCAAATGATGGCACAAAGGTGCCCCCTCTGGATTGCAGTCAATTTTGAATTTATGATATAGTGCTCATTGTGATTTGTTGCATTTGCTAAATGATTCCTTGCACTTCAATTTCAAATATTCAAGCGCTTGTGCCTTGTGTCCATCTTCTGATGGTTTTCTAATGGAATTGTCATATGTTAAGACTACAGTGGCTGTCACATCAAGCAACTTCATCCTGTTTTGTCACGACAGATTGATTGATGGGACATTTGTTAATTTGGCTAATACTAACACTAAATTATGGAAACTGAATTGCGAGGGATTCCTTCACAGAAGTCCAAAAGTATACATATAAACCCTGCATATAATTTAGCAGTCACAAATTTATAACTTTTTGCAGCCAAATTTAGCTTTAGGCGGTGGGCACTATTATTCACTGAGATGTGAATGGATCTTGAAACAAATTCTGTAGATCCTTTTTTTGGGCCTCAATGTGAGTATTGTTTGAGTTACTGTAGTTTTGTGTTTGCTTCATTTTTATTGCTCTTTACGTATCACTCCTGGGGATCCTATAATTTCTTCCAGATTGCTTATTGTGTCACAAAATGAAGTATCAGTGTCAAAACACTAGCAGACTGAACATTCTAGCTCTTTGCTCTCTCTTTCATATTTATGTGTCTATTAATCTTTTTCAGTTTCCCCCTTTTATGCTAGTAGGAGTGCTTATAATACAAGACCATAGAAGTAATACAATTTGATGTCTAGGTGAGCTTTTCCAAGTTTCTCAGATGTATCTCGAGTCTGTCAAATTAATGCGGCATGTGTTAATTTTAATCTTCTGCGGATTGTTCTGTCTTTATGGAAGTTTAAGCAAATATGAGCTTGAGAAGTTCCATATATTTTATCCCACAAGAATCAATAGTGTGAAATCTCTCTTCTTTTCTATAAATTCATGATGTGTATAGCTTCAAACACTCTATTTCATGTTGAAGTACCTTTCTATTTTTCAAAATGGTATTTCACTGTGCATCAACAAAGTCGATTCCTTCAATTGCATATGCAAGTTACATTCGCAGGTAGAAACCCATCATGAAGTTTGAGCATCTTGCATAGTCATTCTAATTATTGTCTGATTATCTTAGTTGGCATGCCATCCTAGTGTTGGCATGTGCAACCTAAATCAAGAAAGGTTTAGGGCTACGACTGGTAAAAAGGGTGCATTCTGACGTTCTTGAAGTAGATGTATTTTGTGGGAAGTGATTAGCCTGTGCTGGGTCTGTTTCTCTATCTCTGGATGAGTTGTTAATGGGGGGTGTGCTCAAATCTGTATTTGTTGGTTCTACATTTGTAACAAACCTATCCCAAATAAAGGTAAATGTTTGATTACTTGATTTTTGCCAAAAAAGATAATTTGTGCAGAATATATCCCTCATTCAATTAAGCGTCTTCAGCCAAGAAAAAAAAATTAAGCATCAGCCTGTTGGCAGCAAAACTCATGTTACTAGCAATGTGATTATTCTATTTTTTGTACTACATTTGGCTATTTTCTCTTTTTTGGTGGTTTTCTAAGATGGTGACCAAGTGGATCTCTGTAAGTATCATTTTTTGTCCATCTCATCCTTAGGTTCAAGATCCAAGCCTTTACTTCAGGTTTTGTTCAGAAGAACCACTATTTCATATCTGATCTATTCCTCACGAAACATGTTTTTCTTTATTTGGTGCAAAAATAGATTAGACATAGTTATTCTTTCAAAATTATAAATAGTTATTCCTTTAGTTGGGATCTGGTGGACGGCGTTCTGAGGTATGCAAATGGGCTTCCTCTAGCACTTTGAGGCCCTAGATGATCAACAAAAGGAAATTTTTCTGGATGTTGGTTGTTTCTTTGTAGGAAGGATCAAAATTACATGAACAAAGTTCTTGATCCATCGGCTTGAACCAATCATGCACATGTAAGTACTAGTGGAGAGGTCTTTTATAGGTACTGAAACATAGGATGAATCAAATGCATGAATTGCTTCAACTAATGGCCAAAGATTTGAATGCCCTGAGGAGCCAAGCAAATGCAGCAGGTTATGGTTGTATGATGATATTTGTGAAGAATTGGCATTAGATACGGTTATAGCAGTATGTCTATACTCTGTGAACGTCCGATGATTTTGGCCACTATAGAATGAACCAGCAAAATCTAGTGAAGACAATATGGTGTTTAATTTTTTGATGATCTTGTACTGCCATATCTCTCTTTTACAGGCATCAAATGCAGTCAAAGCAATTGGACTGTGGGCGTATAATCCAGAAGAAGATTTGTACACCAGACCCACTTCTTTAGCAAATTTGAAGAGGCTGAGATTGCTCAACCTTCGAAATGCATGCTTTATCAATGGAGCCGGGCAATGTCTCACTCCAGAGTTGAGACGGTTTGAATGGCTTGAATAGCCTTCAATAATCTTGCTGACATTTCGCAATACGGAGAAGCTCATGGGACTTTATATGCTGTACAGTCTTGTTCTAGACTTGGGGAGTGAATTCAAGGTATGTCCCTAGTCTTGGTAGGTTTAACAATATAAATAAGCCAATGGGAAAGTGATTATTGTATTTTCATTTTTCATATATTGCAGAATCTTAAAAATTTGAAATATGTCAATTTTGGTGAAAGAGAGTTCCTCAAGAGGATTCCTGACCTTTCAGTGGTCCCAAATGCTGAAGGTTTGATGCTACATGCATGTGTTCATTTAATTGAGATCCATGAATCCGTTGGGCATCTGGAGAAGTTTGTTGATTTGGCTTGTAAATCTTGTTTAAGCCTCAAGACTTGTCCTACTGCATTGAAGTCAAAATATCTCAAATTCCTGCGCTTCAATAGCTGCTGCCGTCTTGTGAAGTTCCTGACCATCTCAGCAGAAATGGAGTCTCTGCTAATACTTAGTCTAAATGAAAGTCCAATTGAAGAATTGCCGGATTCAATTGAGAATCTCGTTTCTCTCATAATTCTGTTCATGAATGAATGCGATGAACTTTCAGTTCTTCCTAGCAGCATTTACAGGTTGCGAGCTCTTAGGTATATTTATGCAAATGGTTGCTCAAAGCTTCGTAAGTTTCTGTGCAAGATGGAGAATAATTCAGTAATTTTGAATTGCTCTGTCAGATTGCCGAATCTAGTTCATCTGGATCTAAGTAGAAGTGGATGTTCTCATGGATGTTACCTGTTTTTCCACCTTGTTCTCCTTATCCCTAGCAGGTAATGCTATTACTACTCTGCCTGCAAGCGTCAGTAAGTTTGACTAGTTGGATGTTCTTGATTTGTCGAATTGTGAGCAGCTGCAGCCAAAGTTCCCCTACTTCTACAGTTACTATAGAGATTGACTAAATTGTTTGGAAATTTTGTTGAGGATTTGGTCAGTTCCATAATTGAGAGAAGTTTTTGGGAGATTTTAATTGATTGGTATGCCCTTGTTTGGGTACATATAAGTAGAGCAATGATACGTATGCAGTAGAAGTAAGCCAACTTTTCCATCCGCTTGGCGTGGCCTGTCTTCAATTACACCATTGCCCTTAGATAAATCTTCAAGAAGACATAAGGACATGGAATCCACGGGCAGGAAAAAGAAGGAATAGAAGATGAGCAATATCAGGAGAGCTAAAGGAGACAACTTGTCCAAGATTAGCAAACACATATATGCCAACTAACAGACTGCCCCTATCTCTCCAATTGCATTCCATGTGCTAGCAGAACTGCAGCGCTTCCATCAGAGCAGCAACGGTACGATGAGGAAAAAAGGTCTCACGTAAAGCAGCCGGCACTCGTAGCAAATCATCAGATCTTGACTCCACGCTTCCCAAACAACTGCTGATTAAAATCAAGGGATGGACCTGCACCATAGACAATCCTTGTTGGGGAATCATCAAGCAGAAGGCCAGATGAACCCAAGGTCAAACCATAAGAAATTTAAATCTCCACTGCTCAATTTATAGGTCATTAGCTGCCTGGCCTTATCAAGTGTCTTTGGAAAATGAAAATCTCTCTAATAAGCACCATTGTTTTGTCACGGCTAAAATGACCGGCTAGTCCATCATGAACTTCAAAGACAGTCGCTTGATATAAACATTGGAACGAGCAATTGATCACCCTTCATATTGATCACCCTTCATTGTACAGAAAACTATCTAGATTGTGAAACTTTCCATATGAACTCTCAAGAGTTAACTTTCATTTTTTTCCAAAACTTGGATCCTCTTCACACAAATCTTTCACTTCTCCAAATCCACCAACATTGATTTACATAGTAAAGAGGAGTATATATCAGTGGCTTAAAGTGTACTCGACTGGATTCACTCCAATGGAATGGAATGGAAAGGGCTGTAGAAATTCACTCCAAGTTGCATGTAGGTGATTAAGCTTCTGTTGAGTGTTGTCTTTTAAGTGACCAATGATCAGAGTACAAAACAAACTCTTTTGTTAGCAAATACTGCCTCCACTGCTTGAGGGCACAGACTCTGGCATAAAACTCATCATAGATCGAATACTTCACCTCGACATCATTCAAATTTTTCATTGAAAGGGACAAATGGATGACCTTCTTGATTGAGAACAACACCAATGCCAACATTGGACGCGTTGCATCAGTGGTGGGAACGCAGGAGCTCAAGCCATTTTCTTCTTTGATGGTTCAAAACTCTTTTGTGCCTTTTCACTCCCCTGAAATCTCTCTCCTTTTAAGCATTCTGTAACTGGTGCAGCAATGGAACTGAAATTCTTTATAAATCTCTCGTAGAAAGGAGCAAGGCCATGAAAGCTCCAAATCTCATGATGCAATTTAATTCACAAGCTGCCCTGCAGGAACCCTCATTAATCCAATCAAATATTACACGCATCCTCCCCCTTTTTGTCATCGCATTAAAAAGGGCTTGAAGGGCGAATAAGTAGATCAAATGCTTTCAACAATTCTAAGTACTCGAGCTCAAGTGTATACATAAGCTCACATGGCAACATGATCAGGAGAATCTTAAAACACCTCTTCAAAGAAGGTACAAGCCAGTGTTGTTGAAAAATATGAAAAGACAAAAAGACTCTAATAAGTTGGCGGAGGAAGAGGATATTGTGGAAAAAAATGAGGATTTTGCAGGAAAAATTTGAGCAAACTGACTGACTTATCGAAGTTCCTCCTCGATTTCCCGCAAATCCTCTGTGCGTCTCATTGCAGACCATGTGGATCTCCTCTCAAAGCCTAGTAAGCTCGGTAGAGAGAGCCTCTATCAATGGATCATCTTCATTTCCATCCTAATATCAACTCCGACAGCTTGCTTTATACAGTGATGGGTTGGTTCTACTATAAAGTTTAAGAGAATCGAGAGAATTATGAGAAAAAGATTTTCTGCAATCGATACATTTTCCATGAGCTGAGTACATGAATTTATACAAGAGATTACAAGCCGTTAGAATCAATCAAATTGAATTTACAATCCCTTGATCTTAGCATTTGCTTGATATGTGAGATTCTTCCTTGACTTTAGCACTTGATTGATTTGATCTAGATTCCCTGATTTGTGCCATTATCCTTAACACGCCCCAGCAAGATGGCAGTTCCATCAAGGACGCCAATCTTGGGTCGTAAATAACTTAACTAAGGTTTGGATAACAGTTTTGTGAGGGCATCTACGATTGACTTGTGGTTGAGATGTGGGAGATGCGGAGAACTCCGTTTGCAACTAGATCACAAACGAAATAGTAATTTATGGTAATGTGTTTCATTCAGGGGTGAAATACCAGATTCACACATACATATGTGGCACCAATGTTGTTGCAGTATAGAGTTGGAGTGGTGATCGATTAGATGCCAAGTTCGGACAACAAGTTTCAAACCCATTGTTGTTTTATCGTGGCTGTGGCAACGGCGCGGTACTTAGCTTTAGTCGAAGATCGGGCAATTGTGTGTTGTTTCCCCACACTCCAAGACACCGGATTAGGTCCTAGATAAATGACAAATGCAAAGGTGGATGATTGGTCATCTGCATTGCCTGCCCAATCAGCATTGGAGAACCTATAAAGAATAGATGTCGTGGAGCGTGTTAGATGTAACCCATAAAATATGCTTCCTTTTAAGTATCGGAGAAGTCGCTTAGCGGCAACCCAATGTGTGATAATGGGATGTTGCATGAATTGGGATAATTTATCGACGGATAATGCGATATCAGGTCTTGTGATAGTTGAAAGGCCCTAATAAGACTTCGATACTCACTTGCCTTGGTTGTCTCGGCTGGATCATTGGCACAGAAGTTGATTCCCACGACTAATGAAGTGCTTAGCTCCTTGGCCTCATCCGTTTTGTGTTTTTGTAGAAGCTCACAGATATACTTATGTTGAGAGAAGTATACCCGTCTTGGTTGGGATCACTTCAATGCCATGGAAGTAATGAAGTGTTCCCAAATCTTTGACAAAAAAATGCATAGATAGTGCTTCAATAAATTTGTGGATGAAAGATTTGTCATTACTTGTGATGACGAGATCATCAACATAGACAAGGAAGAATGTTGTAATTGGACCCATGGTGTAAATGAACAAAGATGGATCGGAGTGAGAGCTGCAAAAGCCGTGCGTGTGCAAGAATTTACTCAATGTAGTGTACCATGCCCTCGGTGCTTGTTTTGATCCGTAAATAACTTTTCTCAATTTGCATACATGGTTTAGTCGAGTCTAATCAATAAATCTCGGAGGCTAGAGCATGTATACTTCATCCTTGAGATCCCCTTGTAGGACCGCATTTTTGACATCAAGTTACCGAAGTAGCCATCCTTGGTTCAATGCAATAGAAAGAACAACACGAATGATGGTTGGTTTGACAACGGGACTGAAGGTATCATTGTAGTCGATTTCAGGACGTTAGTGAAAGCCTTTAGCAACTAGACACGCTTTGAAGTGCTCAACACTTGCGTTTAATTCGGAAGATCCACCTACAACCAACAACATTATTGGAATTTGTGTTACGGATAAGTTCCCATGTTCCATTGCATAGGAACGCATTAAACTCCTCGGACATGGCATGTCACCATTTGGCATCCTGCATTGAGTAACACATGTTCATTCGATGGTGTCAAGTAAAGGGTGTTTAGTGGTGTGATGAATTTGTTTGGGTTTGAATATATTATTCCTAGATTGTGTAATCATTGGATGGTTGTGGGTTGCGGTTGGTGGAGGTGATGGTAAGGGTAGTTGTGGTGGTGAATCAGAGGATGAGGGAGGTGGATCTGATGGGGTGGGGTTTATAGTAGACAATGATTTTATTTTTGTCTGAGTTGGTCTAGGTTTTTGGTAAGGGATCAACTATGGGTAAGGTGAGCAGTGGTTGAGGTTGTAATTCGGGCTGAGGATGATTGTTGGTGGCGTCGGTGCTACGAAATGGAGAGATAGTTATTGCGTGGGGAGCAAGCAGGGAGTCAGCAATAGTTGTGGGAGCTTGCGATTGGATTAGTGTTGGGACAAGAGGCGAGTCTAGACTCATTTGTTGGTCAGTGATTGGGAGTTGAATCCATGTAGGATTCGTAGGTGATAGTGGGTTTGGAGGTAAAGGACTTCGTTGTGACATATGAAAAAATGTGTTCGTGGAACACAACATGACGAGAAGTATGAACACGTTTGGTTTGGGGTTCAAAATATTTGTACACGCTTTGGGAGAGTGAGTAGATAAGGAATATACATGGATGGAAACATTTATCAAGCTTATTTTTGGCATACAAGCAAAGCCACACCTAATTTGTCTTTTCAAATACATATTGAAAAAAATAATTGAAAAAAAAGATGGTGAGAAAGTCCGAGTCAGGCTGGATCTAGCCTTGGCCCGGCTCGCCTCTCTTTCTTGCCCCCCCAATGCGGCCCAAGCCTTTTCCCTAATGTGGCCCAGCCTCCTCTTCCCTTTGGTCGGCCCTCACCCCAGCCTTTCTCCCTCCTCCAGCCATCCTCTGCGCACAACCTGCAGCAAAAGAAAAGCAGGACAGCAACAAAGCAAAGGTCAAAGCAACAATAGAGAGCAGAGGATCGCGAGGGGTAGGCGGGCGGTGCGATCCGTGGATCGGGAGCAGTCCGAGCGGCCTTGGTGCTGTGGGGCTCTTCGTGCGCAGACTTGCAGGGAAGAGAAAGGGGAGAGAAAGAAGAATAGAAGAAAGAAAGAGAGAAACGAGGGAGGACAAAAAGGGGGAAACCAGAGAGAAAACATGAGGAGAAAGGCTCATGGGGGTCAACCAAGGAGCCGAGGAGCCCCCGGAATGCCTAGCTGCCGCCGGTGAGCCGCTGACTGCCGCTGTCTCCTCGAAACCCAGGTAGGCATTCCGTCGAACACTTGGTGCGCATTTTTGGAAACGAGCTGGCCGGAGCTCGCTTCGATCATTTCGGGCGAGATCCGACCCTGTAAATTCCTAGCTAGGTCATCGGTGCTTGTTGGTCGTTTGCTAAGGATCCCGAACCCGCCTCGAGTCCCGGTTGGGTCCAAAATCTTACAACTCTCAAGTGCCCCCCACCTACTTGTCCAAATGCCCAACCAAAAACTAGCTTCGTTTGCCTTAACCTCAACTTGGTTTTTTGGTCGCCGAAGCACTGCCGCGGTCTAGCCGAAAGCTGAGCCATGCCCCGACCTAGTCAAAGTAGAAACGTCACGCCCTAGCCGAACATCACCCGTGCCAATCGCCGATGTCGTTTCCCCTATCGCGATCGGACAATCACGGAGTAAGGGCTGCGGGCCGGCACCGGCGGAACACTGACCTCGATTGACGTCCTTGCGGTAGCCGTCGGAATCCCCAACCTCAAAGGTTGAGGGTTGCTCCCGCTCGCCTAATCGAGGCAATGCCGTTGCGGCCCTAGCCGAAGGGGCCGCTTGTGCCACATGCTATCGCCATCCCCTATCACGGAACAGGGTCAAGGCCAAAGCTGGGCCAGATTATAGATCTGTCCCACTCGGCCCCCTTTCATTTGGGCCTCCAGAGAGCCATTTTGTAAAAAGGAGAGTTGGGCCTGTCGGTTGGGCCCAACCCTCAATTGAACGTAGGCTCGACCAAGGCTAGTCGGGCCTGGCCCTATTCGAGTGAGTTGACTAACCCACCCCCAATTGTGTCAGACCGAGGTGAGCTGGACTCAACCCGCCCTAATCAGATCGAACCTGGGTCCAATCAGACTAGACCTAACTCGGCCTGACTAAAAAAAATAAAAATTTCAAAATCTAAAAAATGTAGGGTTTGGTTGGGAATTGCCATGTCTTGCCTTCTTAGTGTAATTAGGCCTTTATTTTCTTGTATATTGATTATATCGCATGTTTAATTTGCATATTTAATTATATTTAATTGTACGTGCTTAATTTACTGCAATTAGGATCTCGGTAGCTATAATTATTATTTTAATGATTGTGCACCCACATGATCACCTCACATATTAGTGGATAGGTGGAAAATCAACCCAAATTGCTTGACAAAAATATTTTCTTTTAAAATGAACAAGATTAGGTACTGCAATGGCACTAATTGGTCAATTAGTGCGACCCTAGATTCTTTGGTTGCGTAGGAAGTGAAGCATACTCCCATACCTCGCTTGGTTTCTAGCCGACCCAAGTTAGTGGCAACTCCTTATTGTGAATTTCTTAAGAATATTCCAATGTCGCGTGAGGTATATGCTTGGGAGAGCCCATGCCTAATCATGGGCCTTCGGTTCGTTTTTTAGACAATATCCCTAAACCTATTCCCTCCCCCCGAGGGGTAGGTCGTGACAAGATTGATACTAAAGGATTGGGGTGGGTAGTTGATTGATAAGATATGAAGTGGTTTGAAAGGCATAGGACCAAAACATGGTTGGAAGAGATGCGTTGTGGAGTAGAGTTAGGCTTGTTTTTACAATATGGCGATGTTGTTGTGTTGCAGGGTGTGAGGAAGACTAGTGAAATGAGAAATACCGTCTGTGGTGAAAACGGTTTTGAGTTTTAGATACTCACCTCCGCCATCAAAGTAGACGAAGGTAATAAGATGTTGAAATTTTTTTTCGACAATTGATTTAAAAGCACTAAAATTGGCATAAACATCGGATTTTTTTTTTGCATAAGATAAAGCCATATATATTTTACAAAGTGGCCGACAAATGAAACATAATATTTGAAACCATCAACTAAGGTGTCGGGAGAAAAACCCCAAACATCGGTGTATAAGAGTTAGTGGATATTTGCTCGAGAGAATAGAAACATTGAATGGCAAACGATGACTTTTATTGCATTAATGCGAATCACAATATGATTTGGAAATGGATTTAGACTTAGGACTTGTGGGCAATGAAAATTTCTTAAGTACATAATTTTGAATGGAGAGAGAAGGATGTCCCAAACGTCGATGCCAATCGCAGTGCGCCACTTTCTCTCCTATGAACGCCACGGGTTGGTCTTTGCGTGGCCATAGGGAGAGTGACATCCGATAGACTCCATGCTTATGCTCATCACGCAACAACATTGTGACATCCTAATTTTCCAATTCTGGTTTCAATTGAATAAGTCGGGCATTTCATCTTTGCGCCTATAGCTCTCTTCTCTGAGTTGGCCACTCATGAGATAACTAGTCTATCAGGTGAAACCGTTAAGAAATCTAAATGTAATAGACTTGAGAATTCGACCAGGAAACGACTGTTCGACCGTACTAATCTACAAGGCTCATTACGGCACAGACCGATTAGAGACCAGAGATAGGTCGATTCAACATAATCATGTAATTCAGTGTGGGTGATTCCACTTAATTGCACAATTCTTGTTGATTAGCACTAGACCGATTTCTCTATCGTTTTGGTACCCTGTGTCTATATTTGAAACCTCGACATTTTTACGACAATCGAGAGTCGCCAATATATCGAAGATGCACTTTGTGGCTTGAAAATAATTAACCACGGGTCAATTGCATAGAAAATTCCTAAAAGCTATCCGGTAGATTAGGACGCGCTAAAGTCGCGCCAGATTGAATTTAACCGTGAAATTGAACCCGATTACAAAAATTGGAAGTTCTGTCAAGTCACAATTCATTTTAGGAACGTTGACTCATCTTCAGAAGATTGTTCTACAAACCGAGATTTTTGGCGGAAAAGCAAAGTAAGGCCATTTTTGTTCGGGATTGTCAGAGGGCCGTTTTTTATCGAATCTTTGGGATGCAAGTTGAATCATTTGACGGGGAAATGTCATGAGAAGGCCAAGGACACATGGACTGATTTATTTGAGCTTCAACGCTTCAATTGATTGGAATTAAGAGAGAATTGAATGGATTGAATGAGGGAATGTCCAAAATTCGTAGCTCCCATGGCACACCACATTTTGCACCTATTGCCAAGCTTGTAGAGGAAGATTGGAGGAGAGAGAGAGTGGCTAAGGTCATGTGGTGTCATGGTGGGGGCAAAGCCAATGAGAAGATGGCAAGTGTTGAACTCTAGAGAACCTAAGGAGACCCCCCCCTCTTTAGCAGCCTTCTTCTCCCTTGTTTGTAGGCTTTCTCCATTGTTGTTGAAAGAGAGAAGCTTAGCAAAAACCAAAGGAACCGAGCAGCACTAGCCCCTCCATTGTCGCACACCCGGAAGGCCATCGTCGGCCGTTTTCCTCCCCTGGTTTCTCCTCGTTCCAGTTTCTGCTCCGACCGACCTTTCACCAAAGATCCGAGTAAAAAGTTAACTTTCCGGTTGAATCAGCGAACGAGCCACCCATCACCGCGAAGACGACATCCAGACCGTTCCGGATCACCTTGCCGCTCGCGGGAACAATTCTCCGGCCGTCTCGAAATCCTGAGAGAAGCTGCCGCTCGCCGGACCGTTTGGACTCGCCCGGTTTCGCCTGTTTCGGGTTTTCTTGCTGTTTCGCCCCATTCCGACCATTCCTTTGCCCGTCCCAACCACCAGCAAGATCCCCTTGACCCCCAGGAGCCGCTGGTTGCCAACCACCCATTTGCCGGAGCTCCGATCGGCCCGTTTTCGCCGTTGAAGTTGCTGGTTTCTTCTCTGCAATTCAGCCCAGATCAAAAGCAGAAGACAGCAAGAAGTTCCAGACTTCGAGGCCCATTTTCAATGTCTTCCCGGCCTCCGTTGGTGTCGCCGCTTTGGGGTTTATCGACTGCCTTGGTGTCAGGGTCGCCGTGAACTCACCGGCGCGCAAAACCGGTGAGTTTATCCTCTAATTCTTGCTTAGTGAGTTAATGACGCTTAAGGGGTGTTTAGATTAGTCTAATTAGGTTTATGTGATTAGATTAGATTATTTTAATATAAATTAGATTAGTTGTATGATTAGCTTAATAGATGTTTAATTAGGGCTAATTGTATGATTAAATTAGTGTAATCTTGTTTAAGCCCTAATTAATTATTTTTAATTAATTAATTATTTCGAATTTATATATATTATTTTATTAAATTATATTATTATAATATACTATTTGATTATTTAATTTTCGGAATTATATTTAATTATTTAATAATTTTGAAAATTATGCCGGATCTTGATCGTTAGAATTTCGCGCCGATCGCAAAGAAGGTGCGGTCGGTTTGTGTTAATTGTATGTTTAAATTGAGAAATTGAGTGATTAATGATTATGGTTAATTATTCCAAAAGTGTGGAATTGAGTGATATTGATGAAGTTTTGGTATTTAACTTGAAAATACCCGCTGTCAGCTATTGGCATCGTAATTGGTTGGTAGGCCAGTTTGAATCTATTGATTGATTTGATTGATGATTGGTTTGGGTTATTGTTGAATTGATAGCTTTGGCGAGTAGTTGTTTATATATGTATCAGCTTGGTCGAGCAAATATTACATACATATACGCTACAGCTTCAGTGAGCTATCTATACGCTACAACTTCAGCGAGCTACCGTCTATATATTACAGCTTTGGAGAGCATTTGTCGTATTAACAACTGGTTTGATAGACGGTATGGAAAGATAGATAATATGATTGAATTGAATCATTGTGAATGATCGGAATTGGTTGAATTATGAAATGTACTGATGTGCAAGAAGGAAGGCGAGGCGAGGTAAGTCATCTATCCTATTTGTGTGGTTAGAGCGCCCTGAGGCGTATTTTCTTCCTAATTGAGTTTTAGAGGGTAGGACTCGCTGAGACGTAGTCTCATCCCGGTTGTGGGATAATATTTTAGGTCCCTAGATGACGGTCATGGAGGACCAGAAGTCATGGAGTTCGAAAGGTGGAGGCTGAAGAATCGGCGAACGTGTCTGACAAGTTGGTCATAGGACAGTTCCATTTTTGTTGAGACGGTCTATTTTATAGTCAATCCAGTGTTGTATATAAACCTGTGTGTTTATAAGAAAGCTTGATTGGTTGTGATTGATTGCCTGCTTTTCTATCCCAAGTTAAATGTTGTCAGGGGATTTGTTTCGCTTCCGCATGTGCAATAAAAATGAATGGGTCAGCGACGTGTCCTGGGAAGTCGCATTTCTATCGACCGCAGTGGGATGTGCGCGTGCTCGGAGGATCGGGGCATGACAAACATCGCTCCCATTCGAATATCCTTCACCAAAAAGAATGTGCCAAAAATTTAAATGAGATATTATTTTGGGCACAAAATTTAGAGATCGAAATTAAATTTTGAGTAAGGGATAGCGTGCAAAATGCGTGGGGGTTAAACAAAGGTGTTTTTGGGTGACACGAGTTTTGTCGTCCTAACATGCGAAAGACTCCAACCTGTCCCATCACCAATAACAATCTCATCCGGTCCTTCATACTCTGAGTGGAGAGATAGGTTTGCTAAGTCGTTGGTGACATGATGGGATGCTCTTGAATCGATAAGCCATAGCAGACTGAGCTTGTGGTGGTTGTGTTGTGCACAATACGTTCAGCATTTGGACGATACGGTAGCAAATCTTGGCTGTATGGCCATATTTGTTGCAAAATTGACATAGAGGCCGAGCATGAGATTGAGATGAATTGCCCCGCTAGGTGGGGTTTTTACGAGATTGTTGGCTATCAGGGTTGTTGCGGACACCATGAGAAGCACCACTTCTGTTTTGAGCATCGTTCTAGTGAGTAGCGGATGTACTAGAGCATGATTTGGCAGTATACTGAGCTATGACAGGAATAAATTCTATAGCTTTTTCTTCATGCTTAAAGTAAGTTTCATAAGCGATAAGTTTGTTGTGGAATTCCTTAAATATAATAGGATTTTCTCTAGCATGAATTGCAACCGCTAATTCTTTAAATTCAAAACCAATTCCACTTAAGGCGTGAATAACAATATCATCATCTTGAAGGAGTGTATCAATAATAGAGAGTTCGTCGTCAATACCCTTTAATTCTTGAAGATATTCAGAAACTAACCTCGATTGATGCCGGATCGTGGACAACTGGTCCTCGAGAAACATTACTTGCAGGATTTGTTGGCATAAAGGTTGGTGAGTGTCAAAACTTACCCCTCGAGGGAGAGACTAGATTTAGGGGTATTGCCTAAAAGACGGGCTAGGCACGGGCTCTCACAAGCCCATATCTTGTCCGACATTGAGGTATTCATAACAATTTTGTAATAAAGAGTTGCCACTAACTGATTGGGGTTTGCGAAAAACCAAGTGAGGCATGAGTGTACCTCACTTCTCATACAACTAGAGAATTTAGGGTTGGGGACTTGATTGCACTGATTAATCAATTAGTATCATTTTGGTACCTAGTCTTGTTTATTTTAAAAATGACTTTTTTCAAGCACTCTAGATTGATTTTATATCAATCCACTAACATGTGGAGCAATAATGTGGGTACACAATCATTATCGTAATAATCAACAACCAAGGAAAGTATTAAATGCATTATATGGGATATCAAAGACTAAACACTAAGGAAAAGATAAATGCTAATTATAACTAGACTAAAGGGAAATCAAAATCAACATATCAATATTGCACAATCAAGGGCATTTGTCTCTAAGGACAATTGAAACCCTAAGGCAGAGACCCACGGACATAGTCAATCTTGAGCTTAATTCTAAATTGAAAGACTTGTACTTTTTAGGAGAAAATAACCCAAAAGATTAATTTTAACCTTTTTTGAGGATTTTTAATTTTTTAATTTTTAGAATTTTTTGGATTTTTTAGAAAAATTGAATTTTTATATTTTCCAAAAAATCTAGATATTTTAATCTTTTGAAACTTTCCTTTTTATTAATTTTCTAATTGCTACTGACATTTTTAAAATTTTCCAAATTTTGGAAATTTTTGAATTTTTCCTTTTTGATATTTTTTTATTTTTTTAAATTATATTTTTAATATTTTCTGAAAGCTTTTGAATTTTCAGTAATTTTTTGACTTTTTAATGTTCTCTCAATTTTTTTTAGTTTTAGTTTTTTTTATTTTTAAATGAATTTTTAGTTTTTTTAATATTTTTTAATATTTAATATTATTAAATTTGAGAAAACGGGTTTGGACCGGGTAAACCCAGTCTGGCCCATTGACCCGATCCAAACCCCGATCCGACCCGCGTCGGATTAAAAATGATTTTTTATATTCTCATATTATTATTGTTTTGAAATTTTTTTTGGTTTCTAATTTTTTTCCTTTTCTCCTCCCCTTTTGTCCTCTTCCTTATTTCGTCCTGTTCTCTTCATCTCCAACCTCCAGGCATTCTTCCTCCAGCCCAAAGACCCCACCATCTGCAACTTGTTCTCCGTCGACCAAGAACACTCGACGCCACCATCATATCAGCTACCGATCTTCGTGCTATGCCATCGTAGAACCAGTACCAACCACTTGCGGCTACTCCGGCCAATGCCCACAACTCCGGCGACCATAAATTTTAACAAAGTAAAACCCTATCGATTCGAAACCTCTAAAACCAACAACCCAACAAAAAAACAAGCTTGAATGCATAAGCATGGGGAAGAATAGCCTAACTAGTGCGACCTCGAACCGCTAGCTTCACCGGTGGGGGGAATATAACTCTGGCGGAAGGAGAGGATGCCCGGCCAACTTGACGATGAGCGAATATTTCAGCGAGATCACATTATAAAACAAGATAAACACAAATAGCAGACGCGATTCAACATATATTGAAGAAAAAAATGAGTCGATCTTAAGCTTTGACGACGAAAGCGATCTGACTCTCTCTCAGGCATTTTATCAAGCATACGGCGTACTCCAAAGAAACAAGAGATTTTTGCCTCGATCGAGACTCGTTGGTCACGAGCTCTGGCCCGACACCTCTCAAACGAGGAATCTACGGTTCAGAAGGCCAACCTGGTTCGGACGGTGAGCAACGGGCGGACCTCGGGCGATGGCAACGCTCTCTCGATCTCGCCCTCCGCTCTCCCCAGCTCTCTCCATCTGTCGCTCTCTCACTCCTCTCCTCCTCCCTTTCTCTCTCTCGGCCACTCTCCCTTTTGAGGCTACCAACCAGTGTGCATGGCTTCTGCCATCTCCAGCTCGCTGGTCGGCTTGGCCCGACTTGCCCCGACCTGCGAATCGCAATGCCCTCTGCTGCTCACCATCCTCCCGCTTTCTCTGACATGTACTCTCCTTTTTTGCAGAGGCATGACCGGCGTTAGGAGGAAGACCACCAGCACGCAGGCTGGGCTTGGAGAAAAGGAAATCAAGCTGGGCTTCGCCCAAGTGAAAAGACATACAAGGGAGAGGAGAAAAGAAAAGGACCGGGCCAAGCCCGACCTGCTTTTATTTATTTATTTATAATTTTCGATTTTTTCTGAAAATTTTAATAATTAGTGATAGTAATGCTAATGCTCCTAACCTCTATATGTGATACAATTTAGTAAAAATTATTTTTTGGTTAGGATTTAAAAGACAAGAGACACTTAAATTTGTCGGCGGACTTCAATGGTTAGCGGATTATAAACGAGAAAGGGGTGTGGAATGATGGCGTTACATTGTAAAGATGGTCATCGACCGAGATGGGAAAATCTCATTGTATACAAACGGATTTCTATTGGAAATGAAAATGTATGATTCAAGAGTATACCCGTAAACCTTTTAAAAAGCGTAGTTTAAGGATAGACTCACAAATCCTGTGACTTAATAATAGACCCACGAATCCTGTGATTTAAAGATAGATCCACCAACCCTCCACGAATCGCGTGGTTTAAGGATAAACCCTCGAACCTTGTGGTTTAAGGATAAACCCATGAAACCCGTGGTTTAAGGATAGACTCACCAACCCTCCACGAACCCTGAAATTTAAGGATAAACCCATGAACCTTATGATTTAAAAATAGACTCACGAATCGTGTGGTTTAAGGATAAACTTACAAACTCTGGGATTTAAGGATAGACCCACAAATCTTGTGGTTTAAAAATAGACCAACAAACCGTGTGGTTTAAGGATAGACTCATAAACCGTGAAAAGTATAGTTTAAGGATAGACTCACGAATCTTGTAATTTAAGAATAAATTCACAAAACTCGTGGTTTAATAATAGACCCACCAATCATGTAGTTTAAAAATAGGCCTACAAATTGTGTGGTTTAAGGATAGACCCACAAACCGTGAAATTGCATGGTTTTACTAGGGAAACCTATCATTCAAGAATATTCTACAACGGACACTGCACTTTCAACATAAGGTGTCATAACAAATGCTTTGGTAGCGAGGGAATACCAGGCAAGATCAGTGTCATTTAACACATATCACAAGAGACAATATCAATAAAGTGCCAACGGTGAGAAAGCATTGATTGCATGAACAAATCAAGCCGATTTCAAGTATTTAGTAAACATTTGCTATCATTCGATATCTCAAAATTGCTATCTCACTTGAAAGGTATCATCAATCCTCAAAGTCGTTGACATAAACTCAACTCATGAAAAGGTTTTTTTTTTTCAATATGCCAAACAAGAGCTCCTTAATTAGAAATGTCTTATTGTGCGCTCTTAAGAAAGGCTATTTTTCCCCATCCATTCATGCAGGAATTAATCTGATCATTCAATCTACCTCACACTTCTGGAGTCGAAAGTTCTGAGAATTATTCACAATAAATACACCTTGGTCTTGGGTTATGAAATGAAAGGCTTATTAGGCTCAAAAAATATATCAAAAGAGTTTAAGAGTTGGTGATTATCTAAACATCATTACCAATTTCTTTCCAAGATTCTTCAATTCTTTGGCATTTGACTAGTCTCAAGAGTCCATTCGCTAATCATTTTGACACGAGAGCTTTGCTCTTTTCTCTAATGGCTTTCGCATTCATAACGAATTTTCAATGCAAGCATTTTGCCTTCATTTTTTTCTTTCTTGTAGGATTTTTTTTATGCAACTCTTTTTTTTAATGGGCATTGGCTAATCACTTACTGTTTTTTTTTATACCCCTTAGTTTTTCATCATTTTTTGGGCTTTGCCATTCAAAGATTATCATGATCTTTCTTTGTGTAGTAGAATGGACTCTCGAGACCGTTGTCTTCAATTAGCACTCTTGATAAATCATTTGTTTTTCCCCAGTGTGAGGAGACGACCACCAACCAGGTTTCAAGAAATGAATTAATTAGCTCGAATTAGCTTTGCAAAGGGATATAAGTGTTTGAGATAGAGAATTGAATGCTCTTCTTCATTTTGGGATATTTTGAACTTCTATTTGAGTTCACCTGAAAGATATCACAAGAAGATTGATACAAGTGAGAGCAAAGAAGTCTTTCTCATCTTTTCACCACATAATGTTAGCCTAAAACCTCCAAATTCGCCCCTTCGTGGGGTAGTTCTCAATGGGGGTATTTTGTAAAAAATTCTCCATATTAACAGGCTTAAAGGGGCTAACTATGGTCACTTGTGTGTAGGATAAATAATAGAAATGCCTCTTTTCATTTTGATCCATGTACCACTTGCGAATGAATCCCCCGTCCTTAAACGACACAAGTTTTCTCTTCCTGCTCAACTTTCAATGTGTTTATAGGACGTGTTTGGGAATAGCTTGCCTGTCTTCATTCTAAGTATTCCTTGCTTGGTATGATTAACATCTCAATTTCATTTTGCTGAGATCATTAGAGTAGATTAATCTCCATGGGGAATTTTGACTCAAAATGAATAACCCGCCAAACGGGAAGACAATGTTGAAGTAAAGAAGATATTCAAAAACTTTATAGAAAGTTTGTTTCCTTATTTTTCCATTTTTTTGCCTGTTCCCAGGAAAGCGCTGAAGGTTATTTCTTGCGACGGGGATTTTCCATTTATTTTGCATTTGATTTTGAGAAAAAGGGTACTTACCTATGGCGGGGCAACTTGGTAACCTTGTTCAGAATAGGAAAGAATATGTTAGTGGAAGAATCTCTAGGGATTGAAAGATTAGAAACGATACATCATTACCCTTCACTTGCATTAATTCTTTGTGTGATAACATTTCATGAAATCATTCTCTTGGATGTTTGGCACCTCCAAATTGCCCTTTACCTATATTTGTCTTTAAGTGTTTGATGTTTCCATTTCACGTGCTTCTATTCTTCGCATATTAACATTTCTCCTTGCTTCGACATTCAAGGACATTGTTCCTTAGATGCTTGGCCCCATTTGTTGTCCGCGAGAAAAAGATTGGACATGTTATTTCACATTTGATTGGAAATCAATTAGGAACAATATACATCCTGTTGGGAATAACGGATCCCCGAAAAACCGGATTCGACACTAAATCGAACCCCTAAATCGAATGCGGAAGCGAAGCCCAGGAAATACACGTATCACCGATCGTAAAGTACACCACGGAATCGAGCGTACCTTGTTTGCCACAGATTAAACACCAATGCTAAAGATTGAGGAAGAGAAACTGATCCTATTTGATCCGATGATGTCAATTGGCCTTGAAGGGAAGACGGTGTCGCCGTTTGCGCTTGTCTTCTTTTTCTTGGAGGGAGACAGGGAGAGCGTTTGAAAGAGAGGGAGACGTACGTACGTTAATGCCAAGAGGTGCGTTCTCCCTCTCTTTCCTCCCTTTTATACGTCCCTCCATCCACAGGCCTTATTCCTGTGGGCCGGGCTTTTAGGCCCAACATGGGCGGACGGGCCTTAAGCCCATCTCATATAAAACCATCACATCCTTTACACCAAAATGGATGTTTAGGTCCTCGCATGCCCTTCTTGGTGGAAGGCGTTGCTCTCGTGGCCAATGTGCGCCTTTTCCTTTTTGCGTTGAATCAATTTTATCTTGCTTCACCTCTTCGTTCATCGGGGCTTGCCTTATCATGCTTGTTTGATGTGTAGGTGCTTCTTTTTCTTCTTCTTCTTTCATTTTAAATTTATTAGCTTGTCAAAAGAAGGCTTCTCCTATAAAAAAAGGAAAAAAAGAAAAAAGATGAGGTCAGATACACTAGTAAAGTAGAAAAACTAACATTCATTGAAACAAGTATTCCCCTTATAGGTTGCATTATTCTATCCTATTATGACGCAACGTCTCGTTTGTTGGGAATGGATTTGTTAGAAGTATGCCCTAAAATTAATTAACTAATTTTTAAAAAAAATTAAAGGTTCATGCATGTGCACGAAGCATAATGGTCAGCGGTTGCTGACCATTATGCACGAAGCATGGATGGTCAGAAACCGCTGACCATCATGCCAAGATCGTGCATGAGCGGTTGCTCATGCACGATCGTGTGCTTTAGACGATCAACAACGGTTGCTGATCGTCCATTGATTAGCAACCGTTGCTGATAAGTTTTTAATATAAAACAATTGAGGGATGAGAGAAAATGGGCTGTTGGAAAAACAGAGAAAAGGTGGGTGTGCATTTTGTGTTTTAGAGAGAAAATGTTTTGCTGAAAACAGAGAGCAAATTGTGTGCATGTTCTTGTGTTCTTTGAGACGCAAGAAAGAAGAACATTATCTCGTTCGGGCCATGACTATTATACATCAAGGATACGACGGTTTGTTTCCACGTGATTGCTAGCACAATCGAAGTGGTGAATATCCGAAATTCTCTCTTCTGTTCGACGTTCGTTGTTGGTGTGTCTCGAACTAGAGGTCCGACGCTTGTGGGACTCGAACGTAGAACATCCGAACCGACTTGTTTAAAGCGCATTTCGAGAGGTAATTCGTTTAACTCCCTTTTTATGTTTAGATTTTTGATTAAAACGCACGAACAACGCCTAAGGAGAATCATGTGTAAAATATATCTTTGTTTCCGCTGCGTTTATTTCATTAATTTTTCTTATACATGATTAATGAAACCACAACAGTGGTATCAGAGCCAACCTTATGCGTTTTTCGTGCGTTTAATTGATTTGTAGTTCAAATATAATTTTGCGTTCTAATGGCCAATTTATTTTGTTAAGAGAATTGGTTCTCTTACCTTTTATGTGGCCTATAGAAGTTGATTAATTTATGTGATAAATTTAATCAACTAAGCAAAAATTAGAACTAAATCAATTTTGAATCAAAAATCCATAACTTGTTGTACTTCGTGTTTATATTTTACAAATGATATGCAGAATTTTATGCATGCCTTCCAGAGCTTTAAATTTTGAATTTATGGCTCGTAAGGAAGGGTGGTGATCATGGAAAAATCCCTAATTGTTGTGATTGTTGTATGGATGAATGTATGATGATTACAGGTATTCTTTTTGGGGATGTAATTATTAAATGGAGGCTGTGTCCTTCCTTTTATTTTACTTTAATTTCTTGATATGTAATTTTAGTATAGTTTAGTATTTCAATTGTTGATGTAAATACTACAAGAGAGGAGGAGCCATTGGAGAAGCCATTAAACCGGTGAACTCTTTGGGCCCGGTCTTTGAAGAGTTCAAAGATTGAAGAAAAAGTGAAGAGCAGGTCCATATAATTAAAACATTAAAAATGGCTAAATGGGTTTCTTTGGCTCGAGACCCATTGAACCATAATTCCATGATCACCACATTAGATAGATGTTAATGTGATATCTATTTATTTATTGTGTTTATGATATCGTGCATGTTAAATCGGTTAATGTGCAAAGTGAGACCGTTAATAACGACCCAAATCTCCTTACAAAGAATATTAAGTCGAAACGGGTTTCGAACTCGTGGCCTTCCATCGTCGTGGTTTGATCCAATATTATAGTGGTTAACTAACCGGTTATGGATATATAGGGGGTAATTACCATTTATAATATTGGACCACTCCATTATGCATATGATGCTGTGGGGTTGGAGCCAAATGATTTTTAATAACTGTCAGGTGAGGGAATCATTTGTGTTTTCAATACTTGCATTAGACGATGGGCTAGACTTAACTATGATTGTGATGCCAATAACTGTTAGGTGAGGCTTTCATGGTCTAGAGGCCGAAGTTATGATTGGGACTCGCATATGATGCGTTGAACAAGCTGGTTCATTCACTAAGTTCATAAGACACCAATAACTGTTAGGTGAGGTGGATTTTGGACTGGTGGGACTCCAATCCCCACTAGTAATCTTTACCCAACAAAGATTACCACTTCTCATCTTAAGGAGTATGGGATTCGAAGATAAATTTAGTGGGAGGATCTATTTCATTTAAAGACCAAAATGAAATAGTTACTTTGAAAGATACAACGGCTAACAATTTATTTTCTGCAACAGATATATATTATTACTCTGAAAATGGTGACCACAAACCCACTCGTTTCTATACTTGACAAGAATTGTTTGACTGGACCCAATTTCACTGACTGGGTGAGGAATTTGAGAATTGTTCTCAATTCAGAAAAAATCGGGTATGTGCTTGATGAAAAGATGCCAACCTCCTTTCCTGAGGGTGGGACCCAAGAGGAGCGTGTCACTTATGATAAGTGGCGTGATGATGACTTAAAAGTTAGGTCATATATGCTTGCTTCTATGAATAATGAATTACGAAGAAATATGAATCTATGGAAGATCTTTGGGTCGATCATTTTGCACTTAAAGGAATACTTTGATGAGAATGGTCGAACCTCTAGATATGAGATATCTAAGGCATTGTACCGTATGAGGATGGCTGAAGGATCATCTGTTAATGATCATGCTTTGAAAATGATCGGCACATTGAAGAATTGGCTAGGCTAAATCTCGTTATGGATAATGAGTTAGCTGTGGATTTGATCCTCCAATCTTTACCTGATTCCTTCTCTGGTTTTGTCCAAAACTTCCACATGCATAAGATGGATAAAACTCTTGCGGAGTTACATAGCATGCTGGTAGTTTATGAGAAGGAAATGCATAACACGAGGCCAAATGTAGTGGCTATGGCTAAGGCTTCTTCTTCAAAGGGTAAGACTGTTTTAAAGAAGAATAAATGGAAGAGGCCAAACTGTTGTGCAACCAAAGCCCATGATTGATAAAGGGAAATGTCATTCTTGTGGTGTCAAAGGGCACTGGAGGAGGAACTGTAAGAGGTACCTCGCGAGCTTGAAGGTTAAGCCCAAGAACCGACCTTATGAAGGTATGGTGTCTATGCTTATTGAAACCAATCTTATGGTTAGTGCTGAATCCAGCTCATGGGTTCTAGATTCTGCTGCAACTTCACATATTTGTATGTCTTTGCAGAATCTGGAAATAAGCGAGGATGCTAAGGCGAAATGAGATTGTCCTGACGTTTGCCAATGGAGCAAGAGTTGCTGCATTAGCTATAGGGACTTTTCATTTATGTTTGCCTTCTGGACATGTAATGTTTTTAAAGAACTGTTTGCATTATAAGAATGCTGTTAGGAACATCATCTCTATACCTCGTTTGGGTAAAGAGAATTATCAATTTTCTTTTGCTGATGATGTATGTTCTATTTATCATAATAGAATATATGTTGGTTCTAGCTTATTAACCAACAATCTTTATACCATTACAATGTCCGGTAATGCGATTACCAATGTCAATAAGCAAAATAGAATTGATATAAATGCCATAACTAATAAACGCCCTAGAGACGGTCCAAATAAAAAGTATGTTTGGCATCTCCGATTAAGTCATATTGGAGAAGACAGAATTAACAAGTTGAGTAATGATGGATACATTGATCTTTCAAATTTTGAGTCATACTCGACTTGTGAGGCATGTCTTCTAGGAAAAATGACCAAAGCACCTTTTGTGGGACAAAGTACGCGAGCTGCTGACATATTAGAATTAATACATACAGATGTATGTGGACCAATTAATGAATCTGCTAGAGGTGGTTATAATTACTTCATTACCTTCACTGATGATCAATCACGGTATGATTATTTATACCTCATGAAGTATAAATCTGAATCCTTTGGAAAGTTCAAGGAATTCAAGGCTGAAGTTGAGAAACAAACAGGAAAATGTATTAAGGCTCTTCGATCAGATCGAGGAGGTGAATACCTTAGTACTGAATTCCTGGACTTTCTTAAAGAGAATGACATTTTATCACAATGGACACCTCCTGGAACTCCAGAACATAATGGTGTATCTGAACGAAGAAATCGTACTTTATTAGATATTGTACGATCTATGATGAGTTACACCGATTTGTCAATATCCCTTTGGGGATATGCCCTTAAGACTGCTGCATATATACTGAATAGAGTGCCGTCCAAATTTGTTCCAACTACGCCCTATGAGATATGGCATAGTAGGAAACCTAGTCTTAATCATATTAAGATTTGGGGTTGTCCAGCTTTTGTGAAAAAGCTAAAAGTGGAAAAATTGGAGGCAAGATCGAACAAGGTCGCTTCATTGGATATCCAAAGGAAACTCTTGGATATTATTTCTATCTTCATTCGAGACCAAAGAATTTTGGTATGCAAGCACGCTTCTTTCTTGGAGAATCAGTTCATCCAAGAAAGTGGTCTTTGGGCGGAAAATAGTCTTACAAGAAGAAAATAATGAAGTATCAAACAACCGAGTTCAGATACCAATGTCTGATTCAGTGGGAGCTTCTGATACACAACCTCTTAGGAGAAGTGCGAGAATGTCTCGCCCACCTGCTCGTTATAGACACTCGGTTGATCATATTGAACCATTATTCATTGTGAATGATAGTGATCAACCCGGTGATCCTAAAACCTATGAGGAGGCGATGTTGGACATCGATTCTGGTAAATGGCTAGAAGCCATGAAATTCGAAATGGATTCAATGTATTCCAATGAGGTATGGACCTTGACTGACCTGTCTGATGGTATTGTACCAATTGGCTGTAAATGGATCTTCAAGAGGAAGATGAATGCTGAAGGTCAAATTGGAACTTACAAAGCACGGCTGGTGGCGAAAGGATATCGTCAAAAAGAAGGAATTGATTATGACGAAACTTTCTCACTGTGGCCATGCTAAAATCCATTCGGATTATGTTGGCTATAGCTGCACACCTTGATTATGAGATATTCCAAATGGATGTCAAAACGGCTTTTCTAAATGGTTTTCTCGATGAGGACATCTATATGGAACAGCCACAGGGTTTTGAACCCAATAGTGAAAAACGGAAGGTGTGTAAGCTTAAGAGATCCATTTATGGACTCAAACAAGCCTCAGTTGGAACATCCATTTTGATGAGGTAGTCAAATCGTTTGGCTTCATCAAAAATCCGGATGAACCTTGTGTATATAAGAAGATCAGTGGGAGTGCAATTACATTTCTGGTTTTGTATGTCGATGATATACTTTTGATTGGAAATGATGTACCAATGATATCATCGATAAAACTATTCTTGTCATAGAAATTCTCCATGAAAGATTTAGGAGAGGCAACCTACATTTTAGGTATCAAGATCTATAGAGATAGATCAAGACGATTGATTGGCCTCTCACAATCTACGTACATAGACAAAGTGTTAACACGGTTTAACATGCAATGTTCCAAGAGAGGATTATTGCCTTTTAGGCAAGAGATCCGTCTTTCTAAGGAGATGTGTCCCAACACTCCTGAAGAAAGAGAGCGGATGGCAAAGATACCATATGCATCCGCTATTGGAAGCATAATGTATGCTATGCTATGTACTAGACATGATATTGCGCATGCTGTAAGTATTACTAGCATATATCGTCGATCCGGGAGAAGAGCACTTGGATAGCAGTCAAGAATATTCTTAAGTACTTGCGAAGGACTAAAGATTTATTCTTGATATATGGAGAAGGAGAATTTGAAGTTGTAGCTTATACTGATTCTGATTTTCAATCGGATCCTAATGATTATAAGTCTAAGTCTGGTTTTGTCTTCACATTCAATGGTGGTACAGTTAGTTGGAAAAGTTCCAAACAAAGCATAACTACCGATTCCACCACTGAGGCAGAGTATGTAGCTGTTTCTGAAGCAGCAAAGGAAGCCGCTTGGATGAAGAAGTTCATTTCAGAACTTGGAGTCGTTCCTTCAATTAAGCAACCGATCACATTGTTTTGTGACAACAATGGGGCGATAGCTCAAGCTAAGGAACCAAGGTCTCACCAGAAGTCCAAGCATATTGAGAGACGCTTCCATCTCATCAGAGAAATTGTTGGGAGAGGTGATATCGCCTTGCAGAAAATTGCTTCAGCAGAAAACGTGGCAGATCCCTTCACTAAGGCCTTACCTCAGTCTTCTTTTGAAAGACATATTGACAAAATGGGTTTGAGGTACCAGACAAATTGGCTTTAGTGTGGCGGGAAATTGTTGGATGTATGCCCTAAAGTTACTATGTAATAGTTACATATTAGGGATTTCAGTTGTACTTTCATTATTATTATTTAATTAATGGCAATGACTTATTCATTCATTTGTCAAATTATTTTATATTGATGAATGATTCCATAAGATCAGTTGCAACTAGACCTATTCTTTATGTGACGGGTTCATAGTTAGACTGAATCTTTAAATTGTTCCCGGTCGATGGATTATTAAGTGGATATTAATAATCTGTTGAGACCGGTGTGTTCTTAACTTCGCCATTAAGTATTGGATACTTAAGGGAATGATGAGTCACATGTCATTGGGTATTATGATGCCTGAGTTAGAACACAGGTGTTTTGTATTAGACAAATTCACTGAACGTGACGCATATGGAACGATTAGCAACATGGAAGCTTTTAGCGTGGTCAATGTCTAATTGTTCATGCTTTGGTCTTGTGTAAATAATCCTTAGACCTGAGGCACAGTGTTAACTTGTGTATCGAACAACTATGGTTCACGGGTGCACATAATGCCGGGTCGTCGATCCGTCTTTATACCTGATGGTCTTAGTTTGTTCATATACGAAGTTACACGTGTGCGCAATATGGAATCTGTCTCCTTGTTATATGCAAGGTATGATAATGATGTCCTATGCGATCTAATTGTGACACTGCATTGAAATCCTCGGCCGGGGTTGTAATCGAGAATAAATTGTTTATGTCTCGAATAAAATGCATGTCAATTAGATTTGTGCATATGATCGAATTAATGACTTGACAAATATTCCATGGTCTTTGTTTGATCGGGACATAGTAAGACAGAGGGATTGAATTACACTGTAGCCAAAGCTGACAGGTTCATTATGTTCTTATAGTATTCACACTATCTGGGTAGCCATGACATATTGCTAGATGTCAATCGTGGCTTGTAGGACCTAAAAGATTAATCGGGACAATTAATTCTTTTGGAAGTACTAATGTGTTAGTACAAGTCTTACTACCAGCTTAGTGATGAACCTAGGGATGTCACACACCATAAACAACTAGGATGACGTGGAATAAGAGAGAAATATTATTGCAAATATGTTTGCAATTACTGGAATCGAATTGAGTCGATTTGAAATTAAATTAAATGAGATTTAATTTAATTTGTATTATAGTCACGAGCCTACTTGCATATGATGCACACGCATGCCCAAAGTGAATATATGTTAACATACCAAACAAGTTGGCTTTAGTGCAAGTGGGAGATTGTTAGAAGTATGCCCTAAAATTAATTAACTAATTAAAAAAAAAAAATTAAAGGTTCATGCATGTGCACGAATTCGTGCACATGCACGAGCATAATGGTCAGCGGTTGCTGACCATTATGCACAAGCATGGATGGTCAGCAACTGCTGACCATCATGCCAAGATCGTGCATGAGCGGTTGCTCATGCACGATCGTGTGCTTTAGACGATCAGCAACGGTTGCTGATCGTCCATTGATTAGCAACCGTTGCTGATAAGTTTTTAATATAAAACAATTGAGGGATGAGAGAAAATGGGCTGTTGGAAAAACAAAGAAAAGGTGGGTGTGCATTTTGTGTTTTAGAGAGAAAATGTTTTGCTGAAAACAGAGAGCAAATTGTGTGCATGTTCTTGTGTTCTTTGAGACGCAAGAAAGAAGAACATTATCTCGTTCGGGCCGTGACTATTATACATCAAGGATACGACGGTTTGTTTCCACGTGATTGCTAGCACAATCGAAGTGGTGAATATCCGAAATTCTCTCTTCTGTTCGACGTTCGTTGTTGGTGTGTCTGAACTAGAGGTCCGACGCTTGTGGGACTCGAACTGTAGAACATCCGAACCGACTTGTTTAAAGCGCGTTTCGAGAGGTAATTCGTTTAACTCCCTTTTTATGTTTAGATTTTTGATTAAAACGCACGAACAACGCCTAAGGAGAATCATGTGTAAAATATATCTTTGTTTCCGCTGCGTTTATTTCGTTAATTTTTCTTATACATGATTAATGAAACCACAACAGGATTTCATGACTTTGTCCCAGTATGCTTCTTTAGCGAGGATGCAACGTCTCGTTTGTTGGGAATGGATTTTATGACTTTGTCCCAGTATACTTCTTTGGCGAGGATGGAAGGGAGTTTATCAGGTTCCACATCGAATCCGATGCTTTCTCGAGGATGGATTTTATGACTTTGTCCCAGTACGCTTCTTTGGCAAGGATGGAAGGGAGTTTATCACGCTCCATATAGAATCTGATGTTTTCTCATGCTTCATTAGTAGAGACGTTGCCTTGATTGAAAGCACCTTATGCTTGGTTGTTGATTTTGATGCGCGTTGCCTTGCCATACTTGTGTTGGATCTTTTATCCCAATCCAACCTAAGTATGTCATTCCCAATAAGTGCTCCCTTCACATCAAGGGAGAAATATATCATTTGCTTGCACAAATTTGGGCTAAGACAATGAATGAGATATATCCTCTGATTATTCCTCCGTGTCTCGTTTGAGAGGTCTCAACATTTTATGTTTCATTAGGCTCATCATATGATTCTTTAATCCATCTCCATCATTCCCACACATGAAAAGCGATACATCATTTCTATGCTAATGTGCATTAAAGCTTTAGGAACGTGATACACCCTTTTTCAATCGTTGGGCGATTGTCCGTTGTTCCACTCAGACATAATGATGCCCCCTCTTCCTCAGTTAGAGAGTCAACCATTCTATTTGAATCCTTCCTTTGTCAAGGCAGGTGATCATCCTTAACAATAGGCATTTTCTATCTCTTTACGCATGACTCCTATTTGCTAGTTTGGGTCAATCCGCTTTGGTGCTTTAGAAGAAGTCGTTGCCGATTTCAATGGATTCCACGAAAGAGTACGTAAGTGGGATTTCCCTATTTTGAGGAGTTGATGACATGTTTCCAACTCGCTTATAGGCGACTTTCATTCCTCGCTCGTTAACTTTAAAAAACTTTAAAAAACTTTAAAAAAAAAAAAAAGCAACGTGGGGGAGGCGGCTCAGGGATCAGCCCTCAGCCGCCGTTGCCGCTACCCCGCCGCCGCCGGGAAGGGCCAGTGACAGTGGGGGGAGGGTCGGCTGCGGTCGTCGGGCCTTGGCCAAGGGTCGGCGACCCCGGCCGACCAGCGACGAGGGCTCGTGAGCCCTCGCCGCTGGATCTCTGGGGCTCGTGGCCCTCGCCCGGATCCGGCGAGGGCTCGCGAGTCCTCGCCGCTAGATCTGGGCGAGGGCCGCGAGCCCTCGCTGCTGGATGCAGGGGGTCTCGCGGCCCTTGCCCAGATCCGGCGAGGGCTCGTGAGCCCTCACTGCCCGTCGGCGGGGTCGCCAGCCCTTGGCCAGGCCCGACGACCCCAGCCGGGCCGGCGACCCCGACCGACCCTCCCCCGCCGTCGCCAGCCCTTCCCGGTGGCGGGCGAGGGCTCTCGGCCGCCTCCCCCGTTCCCCTTTTTTTTTAAAATTTTTTAAAATTTGTTAAAGTTTTTTAAATTATTATTTTTAAAAATATTTTAACTAAATTTAATTTTAAAATTATTATTTTTAAATATTTTAACTAAATTTAATTTAATTAATTTTTTAATTATTTTTTTTACCACGTCAGCCCAAAACGACGCCGTTTTGGCCACGTCAGCGTGCAAAACGACGTCGTTTTGGGCGCGCTTCGTCGGAAAAACGCCACGTTGGCATTTTGGCCGGACTTTGGCCGGAGTGGCACTCAAGTGATCCGTTTTTCTTCGAATGTGGCACTTAAGTGTACCTTTCGTAAGTTATGGCACTTAAGTTTCCCTTTGGCCAAAGTTATGGCACTTGAGGGGTCCGCACGTCTGATATTGTGCAAAGCATAGGTTAACTAGCAAGTACTCTTCGGGAAAATTATTAAAATAATCATAAATCTATTGTAATTTTTCCAATTCAATCTTAAACCTTTTTTTTATACTAATTCAATCTAGTACCCCTAGTTAAATCATATAGACACTAACGTCAAGAATTTCTTCTTGTTTAAAATTACGGAGTTCGTGCATGCTTACAATCATGTATTCCACAACTTAAATAATGAAAAGATTAAGCGCCTCACATGATTTTTTAAAACTTTGAGACGCGTTTAAGCAACGTACGAATTTGAAAGGAGAATGAGAAAAATAAAAAATAAACGAGGAGGAAGTTTATAAAATCAAGGATTATCATGTGAATATGCCTAGTAGATTGTTTTTGGACATAGATAGGATATAAGTGTAACATAGGAATCTATACGTATACGACTGGTGTGGCTGAATGATATATCAAAATTTACATACAGTCATGACTCATGATCATGTCTCCTTCTCTCTCAGCTTTTCAGCAGGCTCTGGATTAATGACAAGATTATTTAACTTGTTTTGTTAAACATTTCTAATTAACAAAATCCAATGCATATCCCCAATAAACCTTCAGAGTCTTTGGTCAGTAATTAACTTATCCCGATGATTAAATACAATCTCGCTTGCTGAGGCATATTCCACCTCATGATCTCCCAATTCTTTGGGCAAAGCTATATTAAAGCAATATCGAGGAAATACATGTAAGTGTCGATCTTTAAATTATTAGATGAAAGGACATTACATTAATTTAAAAAGCCATTTGTAGGTGAATTTACTTTACAAGTACGTTTCCAAGATTATTACATAATTGTAATATGTGTACCAACCTGAATAGAACCACTGAATATAGTTGGTCGCATGTGTCTTTGACGTGGATTCTATCAGATCCCAAGGTTGGCGGATGGATGGGTTCACCAGAACAATTTCTGCACTCGAGACAGATGTGTCACATATAATTCGTCTTTTTCCCCACCGTCAGCGTGGATCAAGAAAAAGTGACAAAGTTCTCCCTCGGTTGCCCATAAAAAGGTCAAACAACCTCTGGCAACTCATCCCGCCGAGAGCTTCCGACCAAGAGACCAGCTTAAAAACAGCCTTGCTCCTGGTGTGTGCTCTGAAAGATAGAGAGCTGAGAGAGATGGCAGGCACAAAAATGGCGTCGAAGGTCCCGGTGACAGTGTTCTCCGAGGAATGCACGAAACCAGGGACGAGTTCGTGGGCAGAAGCTTGCAAAGTGATGGCGCAGGCTCTTGAGGATCATGGGTGCTTCATCGTCGATCACCCCGGCGTCCCTCTTGGCCTTCATGACTCTGTCTTGAGCGTCACCGAGAATCTCTTCGACCTCCCCACCGAGACCAAGATCAAGAACACCAACTTCAAGCCTCCCCTTGGCTCGGCCGACAATGCCCCCAGTTCTCCTCTCGTCAAGGCCCTGATCATTGATGAAGCCAAGAAGCTTCATGATAACTCTATCTTAGATAGAGCATTTTTACTAATTTAAGGGTGATATTTGCTTAGTTTTGATGAATTTATTTCCAACTAATGTAATTTTATTGAATTTTGTAGGAAATATGACTTTTGGATTTATAAGGGACCGTGTGCATCATTTACTGAGGAGTCCTATTCAAGATCTAATGGGAGGTTGACCTAGGGCAGAATTTTGGAGACTATACAGACCCCTCTTGTGCCGCATATTTCGGTTATCGGAGAATCCTTGGAGCCCCAACCAGATTTTAGGCTTTTTCAGTTAGCTTTTATGCTTCTATTTTATTAATAGAATTGGCGCATGTCAAGGAGAGAAGGAGGAGGCAAACCCAAACCTATTTGTGACTTAAATTGGTAAATTTGTTTTAACTTAGCATTATGTTCTCTTTAATTTTTGTTGTTAGTTTAACTTTAATTATGTCTAAATATCTTTTGTTAGAGCTACGATGGATCTTAATCATGATTGATTAATTTTTAATACTTGTTCATGCAATATAATTGCTTTCATTTTAGCATTCTCTATCACGATCTTAATGCTATTAGAGTTTAGCCAACTTTTAAATGATTTTCAATGTATGCATGATACCGGGTGGAGATTGCATGCTTAAGCACTGGTGATATTAAACCATAAATTAAATCTAGGTGAAGGTACACTAGGTTGTTTGTGTGGTTACGGTAGTAGATCTAGGTTGGGACTACTTAGATTGAATCTGGGAATTTCCACAAGAACTTAATGCTTTTAGGTAGTTTAAATTCACCTAAGGCTCGTGTGGGTTGACATACCTAATTAAGGATTATTAGGCTGAGGTTGGCACATAATCTAACTTAGGGAAATTTCACCAACACAATTGGAAATTAATTTGGTGCATGACAAATTAAGAGAATTAATTATAAGTGGTTAAGTAAAGTTGGATGCTCTAACGCTTCGTGATCTTGATTAAAATCTTGAAATTTGCCTTGTTAATTTTTGGTTTACTTTTGATTAGGTTTACTTTGCAATTTTAATTAGTCTTTGAATCATTTAAGTTTTGACTCTTTTATATTTCAGTCCTTTAATTGGTTTAGTTCACTTTTTAATTACCTTTTTGACTCTGTTAGCTAAATTTTTGGATTAATCGCCTTCGGTAAGTAATTGGATAATTAGAGACAATCTTGGTGGGAACAATACTCACTCATCACTTTATTACTTGTATATATTTTGCACTTGCAATTCAGATAACAAGTTTTTGGCACCATTGCTAGGGATTGTTTTGATAATTTTCCAATTACTATTGATCTCGAGCGATTCTTAGTTTAGACTAGCCTTTATTTTCTTTTTTTTTTTTTTCTTTTGTAGGCCAAACTCACCTCTCCATAAAAGGTGGGAGAAACATCGCATAACTTGAAGCCAACAAGGAGACCTTGAAAAATTTGATCCTAAGATTGAAAGAACCTTTATTAGTAGAAGAGAAAAGCAAGCACAAGCAATCTCCATTGCAATGGCCAAAAATCAAGAAGACACACCTCCGAGGAGAACTTTGAAAGATTATACTACACCAACAATTCAAGAAGCACAATCAAGTATAAGGAGGCCAATGGTACAAGTCAATAATTTTGATATCAAGCCATCCTTAAGTCAAATGCTTCAAAATGCAAGGCAATTCAGTGGATCACCTAATGATAATCCAAATCTATAGTTAACAACATTCCTTAAAATTTGTGACACTGTTAAATTTAATGGCGTTACTGATGACGCTCTTAAGATTATTCCTATTTCTCTTCATGATGAAACTAAAACTTGGTTGACTTCTTTTCTTGCAGGCTCTATTACCACTTGGTACGACTTAGCTCAAAAATTCCTAGGTAAGTATTTTCATCCTGCAAAATCAGTCCAAATGCATAATGATATTACTACATTTATGCATATGGATAGTAAACCCTTTTATGAAGCATGGGAGAGGTTTAAGGAACTGTCAAAAAGATGCCCACACCATGGACTGCCAATTTGGATGCAAGTGCACACATTCTATAATGGAGTGCATCTCACGGTTCGGGCTAATCTAGATGCGGCAACTGGAGGCACTTTGCAAAACAAGTCACTCAAAGAAGCTTTTGATCTACTTGAAGAGTTAGAAAGTAATAGCTACCAATGGCCAACTGAGAGATACTAAGCCTAGAAGCCAAATGGAGTTCATGAAGTTGACACCAATACGGTTTTGAATGCAAAACTTGACGCATTAAGCGGGATGATTGCTTCTTTGAAAACACAAGGAATATCTTATGAATTTTGTGGTGGAATTCATATTAGCACTGATTGTCAAGTAGATAACCCTTATACCAATTCTTTTGAACATGCTAACTTTGTTTCAAATTTTAATAGGGGTCCTCAAGACAATTCTTATTCCAATACTTACAATCCGAGATGGCAAAATTGGGGAGGTCAAAATCGACAAGGACTGAGAGTACCACCACCACCACCAATAGAGAAGCCGAATTCTAACTTGGAGGATTTGATTGCCAAGCTAGCCCAAACTGTGGACAAGTAAGCCCAAGCCATGGAAAAACAAGCTCAAACCACACAAGATTTCATGAGAAGCACCGATGTAAGACTCCACAATCAAGAAGAATCAATTCTAAACATAAAAAAGCAAGTGGAGCAACTAGCTCAAATAATTAATAAAAGACAAAATGGTGCCTTATCAAACAATACCGAGAGGAATCCCATAGAGAATGCAAAGGCAATTACATTGAGAAGTGGAAAAAAAAGTTGAAAAGCAAGATCGAGATGAGGATGTAGTAGGAGAGAAAAAGGCCAAACCTTCTACCAAGGCTGAACACAAGGATGAGTCACTAAAGAGCAAGCCATCTCTAACGACATATGTTCCATCTATTCCTTTTTCCGGAGAGGCTAGCTAAACACAAGCAAGATAAGCAATTTTCGAAAATTTTAAATTAGATAAGCAATTTTCAAAATTTTTAAATTATCTTAAACAATTATACATCAACATTCCTTTTATAGATACTTTAACTCAAATGCCAAGTTATGCTAAGTTCTTGAAAGAGATCCTAACTAACAAGATGACATTAGAGGAGTATGAGACCGTGAAGTTGAATGAAGAATGTTCGGCCATCCTTCAAAATAAGCTATCACCAATATTAAAAAATTCAAGGAGTTTTACTATTCCATGCAATATTGATAGTGCTTACTTTAATAAAGATTCATGTGATCTTGATGCTAGTATAAACCTAATGTCTTATTCGGGATTTGTGAAACTAGACGTGGGGAAGTAAAGGCAACCACCGTGTCTCTACAATTGTGGATAGATCTATCAAATACCCAAGAGGCGTGGTGGAGAATGTTTTAGTGAAAGTGGATAAATTTATCTTCCTGGTAGATTTCGTTGTGCAAGAGGAGGATTATAAAGTTCCTATCATTTTAGGCCAACCATTCCTAGTCACAGGAAGAGCTCTTATTGATGTATAATAAGGAAAATTGATCCTTAGAGTAGAAAAAGATAGAGTCACTTTCAATATCTTCAAGGCCATGAAAAACCTCGAGGGATCGAGTGATTGCTTAAGGATAGACACTGTCAATAGGGAAGTGGAGATCATGTTTAAATTGACCACAATTCAAGACCCTATAGAGGCATGTTTGGTTCAGCCAAAGGAGGAAGAGGCCAATAATGAAGAAATTGAGGAGGCCATGGAGTTTTTAGAAGCAAATCCACCATACCTTAGATGAAAAGTACCAAAATTTGAAGATTTGGAGTCAAGTGCAAAGAAGTCGAAACCCTCCATTGCAAAACCACCAACTTTTGAGCTTAAACCATTACCTTCTTATTTAAAATATACTTTCCTTAATGGTGTTTCTTATCTAGTGATTATTTATTCTTCTTTGACTGGGGTGATGGAGGAGAAGTTACTTAGAGTGCTTAAAGAGTACAAGAGTGCAATTGGATGGACCATTGTAGACATAAAGGGAATAAGTCGTTCAATTTGCATGCACAAAATTTTGATGAAGGAGCAATACAAACCGGTTATCCAACCACCAAAAAGGCTCAATCCGAAAATGTAAGAAGTTGTGAAAAGCCGAAGTGATTAAGCTACTCAATGCAAGTATTATCTATCCAATTTCTGATAGTGATTGGATGAGTCCCTTGCAAGTAGTGCCGAAAAAGGGAGGGACGATTGTTATAACCAATGAAAATAATAAATTAGTTCCAACTAAAATGATTACGGGTTGGTGAGTTTGCATGAATTATAGAAAATTGAATGATGCCACTCATAAGGATTACTTTCCTTTACCTTTCATTGATCAAATGTTAGAGAAACTTGCAAGGCATGAGTATTATTGTTTTTGGATAAATATTCAGGATATAACCAAATCCCTATTGCCCCGATGATCAAGAAAAGACTACATTCATTTGTCCTTACAGTACATTTGCATATAGAAAGATGTCTTTTAGTCTTTGTAATGCACCCACTACTTTTCAAAGATGCATATTTTTAACATGATAAAGAAATGCATTGAGATTTTCATGGATGATTTCTCGTTTTTGGCACATCTTTTGATTCATGCTTGCAAAATTTACTTTTGGTGTTACAAAGATGCGAAGAAACTAATCTTGCGCTAAATCAGGAGAAGTGTCATTTTATGATAGTTCTAGGCCATAAAATCCCTGCTAAAGGTATTGAGATGGATTGAGTCAAAATTGAAGTTATCTCCAAATTGCCACCCTTACTTTTGTGAAAGTACTTCGAGGATTTTTCGGACATGCATGATTTTATAGGTGATTTATAAGGGACTTCCCCAAGATAGCAAGACCACTCACAAAATTGCTTGAAAAAGATGCTAAGTTTGATTTTAACTTTGAGTGTTCACAAGCATTTGAGATCTTGAAGGAGAAGTTGATTTTGGCTCCTGTAATGACGCCACCGGATTGGAGCTTGCCTTTTGAATTGATGTGTAATGCTTGTGATTATGCCATTGGAGTCGTGTTAGGTCAAAGAGAGGATGGAATTTTTCGAGCCATATATCATGCTAGCCAAACCCTTAATGGAGCCCAATTAAATTATGCCACTACTGAAAAGGAGATTTTGGCAATTATTTTTATTTTTCATCAATTTCGTTCTTATTTGATCGGCTCTAAAGTGATTGTTTATATTGATCATGTAGCTTTAAGGTACTTGTTGGCAAAGAAAGATGCGAAACCAAGGTTGATTCATTGGATCTTATTGCTTCAAGAGTTTGATTTAGAGATCAAGGACAAGAAAGGGACCAAAAACCTTATGCTCGATCACCTATCTAGGTTGACGAATGCCTCTAGTGATGAGGTAGCAATCTTGAATGACTTTCCTAATTAAACACTCTTTTTCTTGAAAACCGAAATTCCATGATATGCAGATATTATGAACTATTTTGTAAGTGACATCCTTCCCCTTAACTTGAATTATCAATAAAGGAAGAAGTTTTGCTTCGATGTTAAGAAATACTTTTGGGAGGATCCCTACTTGTTTAAGGTATGTGTCACGCCCCGATCCTCAGGCGGGCGCCCATCCTAACTTGGTCGATTAAATAGCAACGTCTCAGGATGTATCGCCGACCCTTTCATTTTAATAAGCATGCGAAAGTATATAAATAATCCCCAGACAATAAAACAATGGGATAGGAAAGTAGGACCATAAATTTTAAACCTGAAAAACAACCACACTTATATACATTGCAAACCAATGCACATATATACAAGGCGAACTACCAAGTCAGATTCAACTTAAACAAGCTCAGAAAACAAAGTCTGCGGACGGGGTGGGGTTTTCAATCTACTACGGGTCATCATCATCATCCCCCACGATCTCTCCTTCTTCCACGCTCCAACTAGAGCCCACGGCTGAGTACACCGGAGAGTCGAGATCATCAAGCTTGGAATCCTTCGCATCCACCACTAATCCATCCTTAGGGTCCGCAGTTTTCTTACCAAAAGCGACCTCCATCACATATAAAGGTATATCAAATTCTGGCAGAGGGCCCTCCCTTCGTCCATCATTGTAATGGCGATACCATGACCTGTATCAACGGGGCACCTTTTTGGGTAAAACCTCATCGACCCAGACAATGGACCTCACCAGAACATATTCTAGCCCTTCAGCATGCCCATGTATCAGAATGTGATAACTATGTTCTGTGAACTTCTTTGATTCGCCAAAAAGCTCGAGAGGAGCAGGAGGGACTGCCATCTATGGACCTGAAATGTCATCCCACAGCAGGGTGAGACGACGTCTCAGCGAGTTCTACCCCCTAAGACCTAATTAGGAAGCAAATACGCCCTAAGGGCTACCTAGGCACAATCACGAGTCAGAGGACTTACCTTGGCCTCAATTCCTTCCTGCAATTACACAATTTATAATATCATCGAATCACATTAACAAATCAAATCGTTCACTTAGATCGACTCATCGATCAATCGACCTAGTCGATTACATGTCAACCAGACCATTCCCAGGTCATTTCAATCAACGCTATCCATAAAATCCAACCACCTTGTGGACAACTTACTCTAAGCTGAAAGAATAGATAGTAGCTAGCCTCGAGGCTAATAAATAGTTTACTGTTACTTCTCTAAGATGACATATCGGGTCATCGAGCTGATATAATATAACGTTCATTCTCTGAGATGACATATCGAGTCATCGAGCTAATATAGTATACCGTTCTTTCTTCAAGATGATATACTGAGTCATCGAGCCAAACTAGTATAACGTTCTCTCTCCAAGATGACATATTGAGTCATCGAGCTGATATAGTATATCGTTCTTTCTCCAAGATGACATACCAAGTCATTGAGCTGAACTAGTATACCGTTCTTTTTCACTTTTTATCGTACCCGATAAAAATAACCAAGTGTGGGTTCACGGTTGGCCTTAGCCAAAATATAATAATTTCCTTTCCACAAATCCAACCGTTTCATATGGTCCACCAAAATATTTTAGCGTTGTAAACCAATGCTCGGTTATTTTCCAATTAAATAGTGAAAATAAATAAATTTATGAATAAAATCCTAAAATCACGATTCACACCAAATCAGTGCAAATTCTAGCTCAATTAAATAAACAGATCACACCGTCACAATTAGCATAAAATTCTGGTTCTTGACTATCTTGGTCTAATTTCCAGAAAATAAATAAATAATTAATCATGGAAATTAATAAATAAATACTGAAAATGCAACTTAAGCCTGAAAAAGCCTAATTGAATGCCGAGACGGACCCGGAAAATTTCCGAATCACTCTAGATAAATATTAGAGTTCATCTAGACCCTAATTACACTAACTATTCACTTAACATGCATTGGTAAATAATTAAAATTCACTAATCTAATCTAATCTAACTATCCACCTAAGCCATGCTTAACCTAAATTAATCAATCCTTAAGTGTCATTAACCTACTAAGAGAGGATTAGTGAGTTAAACTCACTTGTTTATCAAACTGCTCAGTTCAATTCGACGAGGACGCGACGAGGCTCAACTATCTCTAAAGCGGGCTTGGCTTTCGGGGTCGAGAAGTGGGCCAAAACGAGCCTCAAGCGCTACTGGAAACCCACTAATTTGGGTTCTGTTTAGGGCTGATTGGAATGGCTTCGGCGGCTGAATGGGCGAGACACGGTCAGTGGAGGCAACAGGGGTACTCGGCGGCCAACGGCGAGGTCTCACAGCGGTCGGAGGTGGCTGGATGGGCTCTGGCCGAGCCTCACGGTGTTGGACGGCACTCAAACAGTAAGGACCAGTGGCAAGCTGGGCGTGGTTGAGGTGAAGGGCGTGCGCGGGCGGTAGTGGCGTCGCGGGCGGAAAATGGTGACGACAAGCAGCCCGGCAACATGCTGGCTTGCTCGGAGCTTGCTAGTTTTCTTCTTTGTAAATTTGAAGCTCTCAAGGCACAATGAAGGGAGAAGAGGGGCGGTCGACCAGCAGGTGAGGGAGAGAGGGAGAGATAAGGGAACAAGGGGGCCACTTGGTCTCCTTTTTTCTCTCAATTTGTCCCCCTCGACCATCCTCCACCACCAGCTAAGTTCCATGGACCAAAATCAGCCACCAAGGCTCGCTTCTAGAAGCCCAAGATGGTCCAAACTTCGTGGGTGGTGGAGGCACACGAATTTGGCTCGGTTTCTCTTCAATTGGACCCCAAATCCTCCTCGAATTAATTCAATTCGATCTCTAAAAATTCAATTATCGAGTTGATAATCAAATTGGTATTTTTCCTTAGCAATTGAACCATCTTGCTTCCCAATTTTTTGATAAAAAGTGATCCCGACATTTTTGGAAGAAAACGACCCTACCTCAAATTTTCCCAAAAAGTGTCGGTCTGCAGAAAAATCTTCGAGACTAAGTCGTCGTTTCTAAAATGATTTGTGACATGACAAAAATTTCAATTTCTGAAATCGGATTCAAATTCGTGGTTAATTTCACTCTGTCGCGATTTTAGAGTGACCTAGGCTATTTAGTAGCTTTCAGAAATTTTTAGCGTGAATGACCCGTCTTCAATTTTTTTTTAGCCACAATGAACCCACTAGACACATTGACGACTTTCGGTTATCGTGAAAATCTCAAGAATTCAAATACAGACACAAGGTACCAAAACGATAGAAAAATCAGTCTAGTGTCGGTCGACGAGAATTTTTCAATTTAGTAGAGTCACTCACATTTAGCCACACATCTTAGTCGAACCGACCTATTTCTGATCCCTGATCAATTTTTAACTGTGCCGTAATGACCTCTAAAGATGAACACGGTCGAGTAGCCGATTTCCTAGTCGAATTCTCAAGTCTATTGCATTAAAATTCTTAATTGCTTTCCCAGATAGTCTAGTTATCTCAAGAGTGATCAGCTCTGAGAACAGCCCTAGAGACACGTTGAGAAATGCTCAATTAATTTAATTGAAAGCATAAGTGAAAATTTTGGATGTCACAATATGTGCTAACCGAGTTATTTGATGTTGTGTTGCTAATGAAGAAATCTATAACATTCTATTTTTATTGTTATGATAGAGAGGCAAGTGATCACTATAGTGTCATCAAGACTAATGCTAAGCTCTTACAATATGGATTTTATCAGCCTACTCTTTTTAAGGATGCATATGCTCATGTTTCTCACTATAATAGGTGTCAAGGGACTGGGAACATATCTAGAAGACATGAAATGCCCTTAAACAATATTATGGTGTGTAAATTGTTTGATGTTTGGGGCATTGACTTCATGGGTCCATTTCCACCTTCTTTTGGTAACATTTACATATTGGTTGCTTGTGAGTATATATCTAAATGAGTACAGGCTGTGGCTTTGCAGTCTAATGATGCTAGGGTTGTTTGTAATTTCTTGAAAAAACACATCTTTACTTGGTTTGGTAAGCCTATGGCCATTATAAGTGACAAAGGCACACACTTCATGAATAAATAGTTTGAGTCACTTTTGCATAAATATGGAGTCACTTATAAGGTAACTACTGCTTATCATCCACAAACTAGTGATCAAACTGAGATATTTAATAGGAAGATAAAGAGAATTTTGGAAAAGACCGTGAGCACTAATAGGAAGGATTGGGCAAGAAAACTTAATGATGCTTTGTGGGCTTATAGAACTGCTTTCAAAACTCCTATTAGTATGTCAAATTTTTGGCTTTATATGGTAAAATATGGCATCTACCTGTTGAGTTGGAACACAAGGCATATTGGGTTTTGCAGAAACTTAACTTTAATATGCAGGTAGTAGGTGAGAAAAGACTACTTCAATTGGATGAGTTGGAAGAGATGCGCAATGATGCATATGAAAGTGCGAGAATTTACAAGGAGAAAACAAAGAGATAGTGTGATCAACACATCTTAAGGAAAGAGTTTCATGTGGGTGAAAAGGTTTTATTATATAACTCATGTCTTCTTTTGTTTCTAGGTAAGTTGAAGTCTAGATGGACCGGTCCTTACACCATCACCAAAGTATTCTCTTTTGGAGCCATCGAGATTACCAATGAGAAAGAGGGGACTTTCAAGGTGAATAGTCATAGGCTCAAGCACTGTTATGGAGAAGGTTTCGATGTCCAAACATCTTTCATCACCTTGGTTCCACCTACTTAAAAACATGGGAAGAGTTCGGCTGCAAACTATAAAGCAAGTGCTTCTTGGGAGGCAACCCAAATTTTAATCTTCTAGTTCTTGTGTTTGTTTGGTTTGTGTGTTATCTTTAAAAAAATTAAAATAAATAAAAAATTATTGTGGCGACAAATTTTTTGTTTTGCAAGGATAGCAGTGTGCACAAGCATGAGGTAGAATGCATATTGTACTGCTCTGCTATGTGCCATAGAGGTAGAAGAAGGGTTAGAGACACATGGCTATGCCACCGTGTAGCCAAGAAATTTTCTTCATCAATCTCTAACCATAAACCTAAGCCAGTCATCACCCTACTAGGCATGATTCAACATGGACAATTGGCATCACTACATATTCAAGGGAGTATTTCAAACCTTACTCTACTCTAATGTGGTTGCATCATTACTCGTGTCTAATTCTTTATTCTTATGCATTGAGGACAATACTTTATTTTAAGTTGGGGGTAGGGGATTGCAATTTTTTGTGCTAGAATTTTGCGAGTCTTGAAAATTTCTAGGCTTATTTGAAATTTTTAAAATATTTTTGAAGCAAACTTTATAGGATAACCTTAATTTACAAGATTGATGTCCTTTTCATGATTGAGTTGTTGCAATTTTTAAGAGGATATAAATTTTGTTTAACTTGAGATGGATATATGAGTTAGTCTTAATTTTGATTGTGCAATTCATATTTTGAGCACTTATCCTTGTTTTTTGAGTTATGTGCGCTTAGAAAAGATCAGTGGAAAGTATGTGATTCTGAATTTGTTTGATGTTCTCTTGAAATTAATATGATATACTCAATCAAGAAGGTGATATAAGCATTCTTTGGATCATTTGAGCCTTTCAAGCCTACCTTGTCAATTGATCCCCAGTAACCTTTAGAGTTTTTATTTGGCCTATTTTTCTTTGATGACCTTATAATGTTGATCCAACTTAAGTATATTACCTTACCCTATACCCCATAAGCATGTTTATCCTTAAAGCTACTTTAATAGTTATGGATTCTTGATGTGTCGGAAGTTGCTTAAGCTTGAAGTAGTCATGAAAAGTCAAAAAAAAAAAAAAAAAAAGGAAAGAAAGAAAGAAAGAAATTCAGCAATGAAAGAAGGAAAAAGAGAAGTAATGGAAGTTTTAAAGTGTTAAGTGTTTGTGAATTACATGATTATGATAGTGTAAGCAGATGGAGGATATGGCTTGAATCCTATTTAATTCAAATGCTTTGAGAATTGATATGTTTATGGGGTGCATTGGGCTTAAATCCTTTATATCCTATCCTTACTCCTTAGCCGAGCTATATTATAAGCCTTAAAGACCTATTGATTGTTAACTGGGTATTGCTATTCATTAGTGGAGAGAGAACTGAAAAGTAAACCTATGGGACTTGATTAATGGATTTTGAGTTTGGGGTGTTGCATATCAACTTGATATATTTGAGCATACACGATTTGAAAAGTCAAGGATCACATACACAAATTGCACGGTTAAGGTTAGATATAGCTTATGTATTGTTTTTTGGGTTCAATGGGATTTATGTTTTCCTTTTAAGTGGTGATCCAAGAAATTGTGAATGGATGGTGATAATTGGAGATGAGGTTTGTCTGCTTCTATTGTTTGCTCGAGGACTAGCAAACCTTTAAGTTGGGGATAATTGGTAACTCTATTTTAGATAGAGTATTTTTACTAATTTAAGCTCGATATTTGCTAAATTTTGATGAATTTTGGGTGAATTTATTTGCTACTCATGTAATTTTATTGAATTTTGTAGGAAATATGACTTTCAGATTTATAATGGACTGTGTGCATCATTTACAGAACATGCCAAGACCATATGCGTAATTATCCATGTGTTCGTGCTAGATTTGCATATTAGTCCCTATGTCACGACATCTTCTAAAAGATTTCAATATCCTTAAGGACATCTCAATATTAAGAATATTTTAGTATCTTCCAGAATATCTTATCTTGAAGAAAAAGCTAGCCAAGAATAAAAATTTGGTGGATTTGACCATAATTAAATCTAGGTTCAAAGAAAATCAAGGATATGAATCATAAGAAGAAAAACTCCTAATTTAAAGGGAGTCCTATTCAAGATCTAGTGGAAGGCTGACCTAGGATAGATTTTTGGAGACTATATAAAACCCTCTTCTGCCGCATATTTCAGTTTTCGGAGAAGCCTTGGAGCCACAACTAGATTTTAGGTTTTTTCAGTTAGCTTTTATGCTTCTATTTTACTAATAGAATTGGCGCATGTCAAGGAGAGAAGGAGGAGGCAAACCCAAACCTATTTGTGACTCAAATTGGTGAATTTGTTTTAATTTAGCATTATGTTCTCTTTAATTTTTGTTGTTAGTTTAGCTTTAAGTATGTTATAAATTTCTTTTGTTAGAGCTACAATGGATCTTAACCATGATTGATTGATTTTTAAGACTTATTCATGCAATATAATTATTTTCATTGTGGCGTTTTCTATCATGATCTTAACGCTTTTAGAAGTTTGGCCAACTTTTAAATGATTTTCAATGTATGCATGATACTGGGTGGGGATTGCATGCATGAGCACTAGTGATATTAAACCACAATTTTTAATATAGGTCAAGGTACACTTTGGGTTGTTTGTGTGGTTGCAGTAGTAGATCTAGATTTGGACTACTTAGATTGAATCCGAGAATTTCCACAAGAACTTAATGCTTTTAGGTAGTTTAAATTCACCTAAGGTTAGTGTGGGTTAACACACCTAATTAGGGATTATTAGACCGAGGTTGGCTTGTAATCTAACTTAAGGAAATTTCACCAACACAATTAAGAATTAATTTGTTGCATGACAAGTTAAAAGAAATAATCATGAGTGGTTAAATGCAGTTTGATGCTCTAACACTTTGTGATATTGGTTAAAATCTTGAAATTTGCCTTGTTAATTTTTGGTTTTACTTTATATTAGGTTTACTTTGCAATTTTAATTAGCTTTTGAAATTGAGTTAATTCACTTTTTACTTACCTTTTCGACTTGGTTAGCTAAATCTTTGGATTAATCACCTCCAGTAAATAATTGATAATTAGAGATAATCATGGTGGGAATGCCACTTTATTACTTTTAGATATTGTGCACTTATAATTCATCTTTTGCGAAAAGTATTTTTGTATAATACTATCCATCTATGCTAACATTGTTTACAATATTGACGTTGGCAGACTCTGGCCAATAGAGGTTTCGAATGTTTATTTGCCATCTGCAATATCACTCTAAATTAACATCTTGTAAGCCTGTACAAGAATGCTTAGTATTAATCTTTTTTTCTTTTGGATTTAATGTTTAGGTAAGCAGACCGCCTTCATTTTGTCTCCATAGAGAAATTATAGTGGTTTAATAAACATAGTCTTAGCTTGATAAAATGGACAAAATTAATGTCGACTTCTCTAACTTAATTTCTGTGTTTCTATGGCTAAAGCAAAGCTGTCCATGACTATGGCAAGTTCATAGCTGAGATGGAGAAAGTAGTGTTCAGGATGGTTTGCGAGAGCTATGGTGTCGAGAAATACTATGATCCTTACATCGACTAGAGCACATACCTCCTTCGATTCTTGAAGTACAAGAAACCAGAAGGCGTCGAGGGTAGTGTGAACTCGACTGAGCACACGGACAAAAGCTTCTTGTCCTACTTGCACCAGAACAACATTAGGGGCTTGGAAGTGAGGACCAAAGATGGGGAGTGGTTCACTTTCGACCCCTCGGCTTCGAATTTCATGGTCATGGCCGGTGAAGCATGTGTGGTGAGTCACTTATTTGCTCGCGAAAATTCTTCTCAGCACTACTTCGTGCTAGTTCATTGAAGTCATTTCTAGTTTGATGTGGTTCGTTGCTGAGCAGGCATGGAGCAATGGAAGGATCAAGGCTTGTGACCACCGCGTGGCGGTTAAAGAAGAGAGTCAAGTGAGATATTCTCTTGGGACATTCTCGTACGTCACAGGGATGATCGAGACACCTGAGGAGTTCATCGACGAAGCACACCCTCAGCAATACAAGCCCTTCAATCACATCGATCTCCTTAGCCACTGAGACTCTAGCGACAACCGCATCAAGGCCGAGAGCCTCATTAAGTCCAGCTGCGGAGTTCTGGCCAATTTGCCCGCATGAATAATTCAGAATGAATAGAGTATATGCCTTATAATGTGAAATAAGATGAGGTTTGAGGAGATTGCCGTCTCTCAATCTTCTTTTTCTGTTTTCTAGAATAAAGAGGCATGCAAGGGTCTTTCCAATGTAGATGTTATATATGGCATATTTCGTGCAATGTAATCCATCCATGTTACGAAATTAGTGGAGCTTCCGTTGTTTCTTTCAATAAGTGATTTGTTATACTTGCTTCATGACAAATATCATCAGGTTATTTTTCACATACATAATGGTGGAGATGAACTTGGTCTATATCACCATGGACGCATGTTATTTTCATATAGCAAGTCCACCAATGTGGTGGACATCTATCTGATGTAATGAAGTTCTAAAGCATTTCATCATGTGATGGTGCGTGCGTGCCTGGGATATGTAGCCCACTAGAAAAAAGAAAATCAATTATACAGCAAAAGCAAAGAACATTTTGAATCTTTCTGAAAGCAAAAATGCCTGTAAAATTGCCGAGTATAGAAGACTTATGACTTGATTTATGAATCAAATTTTGTGACTCTTATCATAAATTTTTTTCGTTCAGAAACAAAAAGCCATAACATTCCCTTGTGCGGTGAGTTTCCAATTAAGGTGATCAATAATGCCATGGAAAGAAAGTCTTGGACTTGGATCCCAAGTAATAATAGGCTTTGGAGGAGGACTTTCCTATTAAAAAATATAAATAAATAAAAAGAAAGAAAGAATAATTAGAAGAAGAAAAAGAAGTATCTTTCATTACATAGGTATATAGACAAAAACTCTGTACTTGTAGCAGGGAAACACGGGGACAAACTTCACCTCCAGAGTGGATCCCTCCAAAACAAGGTGCTCCGGAGGCTGATATAGGTGGACCTCACGTAACCTGAACAGTCGATGGAGCGATAGCCTGCGCATGTCGTAGCTCCTCTGGAACTCTCATCGAGGGGTTCGCGAACTCACCTCGCCTCTCCTTTGCAAATCAAACTGAAACCCTAGCCATGGTGGACGCCCTCAAGTTTCTCTTTTCCAGAAGGGCATTCAGCTTGAGTCCGACCGTTCGAGTTTTGATAAATTATTCGAAGTCCGCAGATGGGTTGGTGCAGGAAGAGCGCGCACCAATCTCCGAGGCCCGTGATCCGCCACTCCACTTCTCATATATAATTTTAGCCCATGTAGTAGACAGACTGATAGAATAATGGATTGGGTCTTCTAGGACTCGCTTCGTTATGATGGTCCACAAGTGCGCTTGATGTCTATGTTTGAGAAATAAAGGAAACGTGTTTGGCCTAAAAAAGAATTGATGCATCGAGAGGAATCGGTAGACGAGAAATCTCTCGCAAGCTTAACGTAGAAAAGTGATTTTCTTATTTCTAATGGACCAAACGTGGTAAACATTCCAAGCTCACTAAAAGCAGACAAATATCAACCTTCGAGGTGTTGTTCAGCCCAAACAAATTTCTCACTCCTAAGTATCTCAATCTGATTTCTTCTTTTAACAATAAAAATCATTTTTCAAAATACAATTAGATATTAGCACTTAGACATGAAACCCATTATTGGGCATAGGGACAACGGCCTCTACACCAGGTCCTTGACAGCCGGGCCCGAGTCCCTTGAGGCTAGGCCAATAAACCCAACTTACCCCATCCAAGTCCTTGTCTATTGTGCCTCAACACCCAACTTCCATACCTGAATCACCAGTGCCCACCAAGTTCCCCCGAGGCTGAGCCCCAAGTTCCTGTCACTCGTGCCCAGGTTCCTAATGACTGGGCTCAGGGAAACCCGGCGCTTGGGCCCGAGGACCATAATGGCCGATGCCTAGGTCCCTGAGGTCAGGGTCTAGTACCTGTTGTCCAAGCCAAGGTCCTTGGCACCAGGCTTGGGACCCAAACGGCAAGTTTGGGTTCCTCAGGGGGGGCCGAAGACCTCTGTGCAAATGGACCTATTTTTATGGTATAGTCACCTTTTCGAATTATCGGCATGTAGATGTACAAAGTTCTAAATCCACTAATTCATGTATTTCCATTCCACTAATCTTACTTTCATTGTTGTTTAGCTGTCTAATTCAGTACAGCCTTTCATGTCACTTCGTGGCCCCTTCTTTAATCCTTCATCGTGCGATCGGATTGGATATAACACTACGGTCATCTATGATAGACGTTCTGTGTTCGCATTGGTTTGTCGCATTTGTAATGCAATCTTGGCGGGCAAATCCATATACTCTGGCAGGTGCCGTCTGACAATTGACCCGCTACGTTTTTTTATCATGGTATTGCAATTTGACGCGTCAGTTTTGCAATTTTGTCATAACACAGTTCACTTTTACGTAAATGTCTCACACTTATCAACCAAGATTGGTCGGCCGGAAAAAAAGTGCATGCCATTTTAGGCTGGATCCTTATATCACACACAGAGTACATGTCTGTTTAGATTAAAATACAAGCGAGTTTTGCTTTATAAACCATGGAAGAAAATTTGCAATTTATTTTAAAATTTCAACCAAATAATGGAAAGTATCATTATTTTTCCGGTAAATAGCTTCTTAAAAGACATTTTTCAGATATGTCAAATTTTTCCATGAAAGAAATGAAGCATTCACAGGTGCCATGTTATTCACTATGAAGTACCGATATTCTTTGGAAGTTTTCGTATCATATCGAACATTCCGACACGTATCCGACACTCAATCATTACGTGTTAGAAAATCCGACACTTAATCAACTCTCCTGATACTCTCCGAAACTTGAGTCTCGAATTTTGATACGCATATGGTCAATTTTAAAAAATTTCAATAAATAAGGAGTCAAAACATAAATATGTAAAAAAATAAATAATAACAAAAATAATAAAGGGGAAAAGAAGAAAACTTAGTCTTTTTTCTCTTCCGACTCTTGCTTATCGTGACACACAATTTACACCCATATTTGTTTTTTTCTCTTTTCTTCCAACACGCGAGTCTAGAATGTGGATTGCTTATTTTATTCTCGAAGTTTTATGGATTATTGGAATGAAATTGAATTTGTCAAATTGAAATAATGAATGATACTAACAAATGATGGATTGATTTTTTTTAATATAAATTCATTCTAATCTCTTTTTTTTATTTATTTATTTATGAATTTGAAGAAATTAATTTGATTAAAATAATGTATATATAAAAATATATATTCAACATAGAATATATCATAACGTCTTGAAATTCTCTATTTAAAAAAAAATAACGTATTAATATATCGTGTCATGTCATATCATATTCTGATGGAGAGCAATATTTCTTTTTTGGTTTTATTGAAATTATCTGCATTTTGTGTAGTGGAGACTTGCATATGGATGTAAGTGTCTTGGTTGACATAGTCCATGATCATCTCGTATTTGAGCTCCCTTTTGATTTTGAGAGCTATTTGTATATGTCTTTAACTTTTTGGGCTCTTTTTGCACATGGGTTTGCACCCCTTGGTGCCCTATAGTTGATTTTCTTTTTATCTGTCAAGAAGAGAATACCACCATTATATTCTAGAATTGATAAGATCGAGTGAAATCATGCATAGAGTTCTACGATTGAATTGTTTGAACTTGCTTGTGTTGGAATTGAGCTTTTTTTATCTATCTGATCCACACATTCTGCTTTTGAATACTTTAAAAAACTTTGCTGGATGGGAAATTCTTCATTCATAATTCATAATGTGGGCTTAGTCAATTATTGATTGTCTTTCGAACTTTTCTTTAGATTGAGTATCTCAACTTGCTTGATCTTTCTATGTGCAATTTGATCCTTCCGTCACCCGCTGTTACTTGCTTCTTTGAAATGTTGTAATTGCAATCCGGCATTCTTCCATATTAAGAGTTAAGAGCTGATGTGGAAAAGCATGTGAGAGGGAGGGAGGGAGGGAGGGGTAGCTGATGGCACTCTACCCAGATTTCGGTTGCCTACTGTACCATTCGTGTGCCATTGCAGGTATTTTATTTTTCTCTTCTCCTCATTTTAAAGTTTTCTTCTTCTTTTTTTTCGATTGAGTATATTTAAATGATAAGATTTACGTGTTTAATTACTACTTCTTATGTGAAAGCTGAAAAAATAGACTTCACTCCATCAGATGTGTTTGGTCGCATCAAATAAGTGAGTCCAATTAGCATGGTCACTCAACATATAAAGGAGCAAGTAGTGGTAGTGGTAGGTCACAAAAAGAGCAAACTCAGAAATCAAGCAAGTAGTGGAATCAATTGCAAGAGAAAAAGGATGACGTAAATGAGAACTTTCAGCATCAACAGCACCATCCAAGGCATTAATAATATCTTCAATAGTCACTACGAGGATCCCTGCTAGATTTTTGTAGGCATATGTCTTAGCTTTCTTTCCTTTGGAGTATTTGAACTATTGTAATTTAATTTATTTAAAATATCAGCCACACTGCTTATCTGTAAATTTTCAAGTGAAATATTGTGATTGTATGATTTATGTTCTAAGGCATGCAAACATGTGTGCACGCTGACAGGCACATGTACATGCGCCTCTGCCCAGGTACATACTGATAAGCTAGGTCCATGAGGAATATTATAGCCATTCTATAACTTGGTACCGGTCATCTTCCTCTCAAGGATTGTTATTTCGCTAAAGTTTTGCTTCGTGGAAGGAAAAAAAGCAAAAACTTGAACTGGTCCAATTACTCGAGACTGTGCAATTGGTGAACATGGTTAGTAAATGCAGTTGATATACATCAGACCTACTTTTGGGTCTATTTGCTTAGGAGTAAAGTATCTGACCAATTATCCATTCAAGTTCTCAAGTTCTGTTGCTCGGAAGCAGGAATCGAACTTCTGGAGCAAATATTAACCATGGTAGACCACTGATTCAATCGCAAGTACATCTGCAACTGAGTTTCTATCGTGATGTTTATCCTAATTTTGTTCCTTTTGCCAGCAACCCCCAGATTTTCAACTCTTGCTTTTGCTGAGTTAAAATGTGTGAGCTGTGTTTATTTCTGCCGTTCCTCTTCCATTGTTGATGAGGTTAGTACATTCTTCCTCGGTCTATGGAAAATGAAGTAACACCCTTTCTTGCATATTTAGTTGCTCTAAAAGCGCTCTTGTGATGCTCTTCAGGATGAAACTGAAACAAGTCAAGCTACCCTTTGTCCAGGAGGAAAGCACAAGCTCATTTGGGATGAGGAAATTGATTTGATTTGCCTCTTCTATAATCAGATGCAGCTCGAGATAAAATATGTCTTGCCACCATTTCCACCATCTTTGGTAAGTTCTGTTGGTTTACCAAGTACTGTGGCTGTTCATGTTACATACCATTTCCAAAATACCGTCCACACTTCACAGTTGCACTAGTTATGTTATTGACTGTCACTGCCATAGACTGTTTCACTCACCGTCATCCTCAATGTATGTCTATGCATTAGAATCTGGTTCTGATATTTTTTCCCTTTTAGTATAATAGTAACTGTATATGCTTTGAACTACACCTCCAGCGCATTCATGAATATGTTATCTACTCCTTCGAACTTTTTTAAGACCGGGACATCACATGGGAGGTGCCTTCTTCTATTTCCTCCACTCTTAATACTCTATGTGCACATCTCTATTCACTGTACTTTTTAACTTAGTAACGGCTCCCCATCCCACTTCAATGTCTTGATCTTTCTCATACTCTTTTATGATTTCCCTAGCAATTACCAAGAAGGTGTTTTAAAAATGGTATATGTAACAAAGTCTAATGATTGTGCATATTTATTATATAAACAAGCTCGTTACGTCATACTTCCAAGCTCACTTGTCGAAACACCTATCTAATTCGAACCATGTTATTCGATATATATGCCAACTTTCATGTCTTGCTAGTGCACCTTCAAATTTTCTTACTTTATTAAACGATCCCACATGACAAAAATGTTTCTCCAACCGAATTTAGCAAATCAAGTTTAGGGGATAGGGTATCGAGAAAAATAAATAGAGTTAGTCCCATAGTTGACTTCTCTAATTTAATTTCTTGTTTATTATTATTATTATTATTTTTTATTTTTTTTTTTTTTGGCTGCAGCAAAAGTTGTTCATGACTATGGCAAGTTCATAGATGAGATGGAGAAAGTAGTGTTCAGGATGGTCTGCGAGAGCTACGATGTCGAGAAATGCTATGACCCTTACATCGATTCCAGCTCGTACCTCCCACGATTCTTGAAGTCCAAGAAATCGGAAGGCGTTGAGGTCAGCGTGAACCCGGCTGGTCACAAGGACAAGAAGTTTTTGTCCTTCTTGCACCAGAGCAACATTAGGGGCTTGGATGCGAGGACCAAAGATGGCAAGTGGTTCAGTTTTGAGCCCTTGGCTTTGACTTTCATGGTCATTGCCGGTGAAGCATGTGTGGTGATTCACTTATTGGCTTGAAAATTCTTCTTAGTACTAGTTTGCGCTACTTTATTGAAATCATTTCTAATCTTGTGGGTTCATTCTTGATTAGGCATGGAGCAATGGAAGGATCAAGACTCAGAAAAGAATCAAGTGAGATACCCTCTTGCTACATTCTCATACGTCCCGAGGATGATCGAGACGCCAGAGGAGTTCATTGACGAAGCCCCTCATTCACATGGATTTCCTTTGCTACTATGACTTTGTCGATGACCGCATGAAGGGCGAGACCTCATCAACTCTTTCTGCGGAGTTTGGGCCAATTAGCCCTTATGTTTACATCAGAATGAATAGATTATATGCTTTTAATGTGAAATAAGATGAGATTTGGGGAGATTGTTGTCTCTTAATCTTCTTTGTTCTGTTTTCTAAAATAAAGAGTTATGCAAAGGTGAAAGGTGATAGAAGATGGAGACGGATTTGGTCGGTAAAATTCATAGATCATACAAAAATTTTTTTGGGGAATTAGTAAGAAATGTTCATCTCATTGGCCTTCGCTTATTCACTCCTACTCAAGCCGGGCCAGTTTTGGAAAATGAAGTCTGCCGATTTGGAACTACCTTGGAGGACACTATGTTATTTTCATTTGGCGGGAGAGATCAATACATTGGTGAGTTCTGGTGCATTTCGTGATGGGATGGTGCGCGGGTATGTTGGAACCTGGTACGATAATTTCTTTCTTAGTCCAATAATATGCAGCACCACTAGAAAAAATCAATTATACAGAAAAATCATAAAATACTTCAAATCTTTCTGATTGCAAAAGTGCCGAGTAAATCTATCCGACAAACACGCGACAATTCAAGCCCTTCTATTTTCGTGGTCCAAATCAATCCACTTTCATTCCTTCAACTTCAAGTAAACCCATGAGTACAAGCTAAATGAGCATCGGAAGCCTTTAGAATTGTTATAATAATTAAATATTAAATCATGCATTCATCTAATAGCATAAAATTTTAGAATAATTAGCAATGATCCTATAAAATCTCACATGATATCAAAGCCAAATGTTTTAAATTCGAAACTTTCTAGCCCCAGTTACCTCCCATTAAATATGTCCATGCTAGTACAAGGCTTTTAATAATATTTTAATATTTTTTTAATTTTTAAAAAAAAAAAAAGACTAAGCATGATGAGGAGTGTTAGAATAATTAAATATCAAACCACACTTTGATCTAACATCTTAAGCTTTTTAAACAGTGGGTGGTGGTTTCAAAAAATCTCACAAAAATCAAGGAAGAGAGGAGGTTAACAATGAGCAATGAGCTGCCTAAGATTTGGTACTTTGTTTCACCATTTGATCTTCTCCTCATTTTCTTTATATATTAGGTGCTGGCTTTCTTTTTCAAAGTCAACAAAGAACATTATTAGGCCTGTCAATTAGATTAGAATTTCAGAAAATGAAGGTGCTTAAGGATGAGCTGAATCTTAGTGTGAGATTTTATTGTGCACTTTAGGCGCCTAAAGTGTTTAATAGCGAAACATTTTTTTCATTGAAGATCGCAATTGACCGAGATGTCTTATAGGCGCAAATCTCTATGTAAGTTGAATTTATTTTTAATTAGATTGTTAATGAATTTGATTGGTCGAATGAAAAAAAAAAAATTCTATGAACGTGGGCCCTCGTTGGAGGCCATTTTTCTAATTTAATGGTTATAAACCTTTATGTTTGCAAATTATCAATCAAATGCACATGATGAAGGACGAATGACTTATGTGCTGGCTCCGGGAAAATGGATTCCATCTCTTTAGTCCTTTGTTTTCCTCTTTCTTTTGCGGAGAGTAGCGTCATCCCGTCTCTTTGAAAAAGGTGTGCTACTCCATTGGCACCCCAAAAAGGTGATTTAGTCCTTTGTCTTTCTTTTACTTGTGTGGAAAGTAGAGCATCTCATATCTTTATAAAAAGGTTAGCTACCGCATTGGATTCCAGGAAATGGCATTCGCAACCAATGCGTCTATCTTTTTGTCTCTTCATTTGCAAATTATAAAAACCATTCTCCTCGAAAGATATATCATTTTGAGTTTGCATTGGCTTCCAGGAAATGGCATTACCAACCAATGCCCGTCACATCCAATGTTAATGGACACGTTACCCTCCTTTCTTTTTGTCTGTTGACACTTTACCCTTTTGAAGTGCCATTCTTTATTAAAGTTCAAATTCAAAAATCCTTTTTGACAACATAATCTGAATGCAATGTCACAGTTCATACTTAGATGGAGTCTCCCTTACAAATTTTCGTCAGAAATATCCGATTATTTTGATAATGACTTACACGTTGATTGGACAGGGAATGAAATTACTCAGTAAATGAATTCCAAAAAAGCATCCAATGGGAAAGGCTTTGCAGCGATGGCCAAGTGCCCTATTGGAGCCAGACATCCTTCTCTCTAAAGTGAAGGGAAGTAAGCCATTGGCATACGAAGTAATCAACTCAGAAAAAGAAGCTTGATCTATTTTTTCATGTCTGAACTATAAAAGAAAATGTACCAATTGTTAGTGAGATGTGCTCAAATCAAAACCCTTTCACCAGATCAGCACAAATATCTACATATTTGCTTGACTACATCTTGTGTAGGACATGACGATTGATTTACATGTCAAAGCTATCCTCTCGACTAATCAATAGTACTTCTGTCTTATTTTGGATTTGTTCATTCCCATTATATATTGATTTAATTTCTGGTACGTGCATCATGACATGCTCATTTAACAAACAATAAAGAAAAAAATGGAAGCACCATCCTTTTCCGTGAAAGGCATAGCAAAAATCAAGCTAATTTTAGCAACCAAAATAGTTTTTTTCATGCCTAATCGTCATACTTTCAAGTGTGTTTCCATCATTCTTTCCCTTTGATTCTGTAGATATAAGGAGGTAAATATTTATGATTATTAAAGTACCATAAGTCTCTAATAAATCCATCGACTTTGTGGAAGAGAATATGAATTGTGGAGATAAGAATTAACTTTGGTCATATGCACCGTGTGGAATGCGTTACTCTGCGGCTCGAACGCACAGTTCTATCACATGCGCATAGTTTTCTCCTTTACTTTACAGTCCTCCCCAGCGTCGTAGCATCGATGACAGATGGGTATGGATTGAGAGTCTCGCCTTGGATTCGCCCTAGAGAAGAGCGTGTCGTGTTCTGAAAGAAACGTAGCTGGTAGGAAACGTAGGTGGTGGGGGTCACTTGCCTATAAAAGTTTGATCATTTTTTAGAGCGGGTTGCCTTATTTTATTTTAATTTTCTGAAAGTGATGAGCAAATATTCATTTGGGCTTTTGACTAAGCCAAAAAGAAAAAAAGAAGATAATATAAGGATCGAGCTAGTCCTATTTAATTTTCTTGGATGGTTTTTATCCCATTTTCCGTAGGGGCTACAGTTTGAACCCAAAGGTCGTATGACAAATTGTAATTTCATTTGCTAAGTTAGGCATAGATTTGGATGACAAAAAAATTCAATTCTTCAACCAGCGTTAAAGGATTTCATTTTTTGGTCACTTTAATGAAAAATTAAAGTATGGTTAACCAACTTTTGAAGCAAGAGTGCGCGCATGGGGGCTAGTATACCGTTATTTGCACATAAGAAAAAAACAAAAACAAACTCAAAATGATATATCTTTCGAGGAGACTGGTTATTTATAATTTGCAAAAGAAGAGAAATAAAAGAAAGATGCATTGATTGCGAATGTCATTTCCTGGAAGCCAATGCTGTAGCTAACCTTTTTGAAAAGAGATGAGATGCTTACAAGAAAAAGAAAGACAAAGGACTAAAGTACCTTTTAGGGGAGCCAATGGAGTAGCTGAACTTTTTTAAAGAGATGGGATGACTCTACTTTCCGCAAAAGAAAAAGGAAAACAAAGGACTAAAGAGATGGAATCCATTTTTCCCGCATAATGTGCACATTGGTCACGGGGTCCATCACCATGTGCGTTTTCCCCGAAGCCAGCACATTAGTCGCGGGTGCATCATCATGTACATCTGATTGATAATCAGAAAACTGGCCTCCGACGAGGGCCGCACGAAATACCTTCATAGAATTGTTCTTTTTCATATCGACTGATCAAATTCATTAACAATCTAATTAATAATAAAATATCAACGATGTGTTAAAGCTAAGTTATGATGGACTGGAGCCTCATGAAAAGGAGATTTTTCTGCACATTGCCTGTTTCTTCAAGGGGAGGAGTAAGGAATACATTGAGAAAGTTCTTGATAGTTGTGAATTTGACATGACCTTTGGAATACAAATTCTCATTGAGCGCTGCTTAATTAGTGAAGAGGTAGAGAAAATACAAATGCATGACTTAAATACAACTAATGGGTATTGATATTGTTAAAGATGAAGATCGTGATGATCCCATAAACCGCAGTAGATTATGGCTTCGTGATGATGTTCTTGATGTTCTATCAGAAGATAAGGTAAGACTTGTTGGTGTATTTATTCATAATCAATTCTTATCTTTGACTTTTTTTTTACTATAGTTACAAATAAACCTAAATATGTTCGAAAAAATTATACAGAAAACAAAAGCAACAAAAGCCATAGTCTTGCAGCTACCAAAGCCAGAAGATATGCATATTGGTCCTAATGCTTTCACAAACATGACAAAGTTGAGGACGCTGATCTTGCTTAATGTAAATAATATCTTTCAAGGTCCTATTCATCTCCCTAATGAGTTAAGGTGGTTTGAATGGCCTAATTGTGGTTCGCCTCTAGAATTTAGCTCCGGTCCAAAGTGTTGGAGAAATCTTTCCAGAATATTTTGAAGCTGACAAAACGTTTCTATCAGTCTAGTTTAAAGTCTGAAGACTTTCTGATTACCAGACTCAAGATTTAAGACTCAAGATTCAAGACTCAAGACTCAAAACTATTCTCATTGACAGTCTTTCTTATCCAGTGACGAAGGAAATCCAGAGCCGAAGTATATGGTTGAGGATTTAATCCTATCCTCTGGAGAAGATCTTTTGGTTGGATAAATATAACGGATTCTTTTGTTTGTTTTAAGATCAATTGAAGATCCGATGGTCGACGAAGTATTCTTGGAATGTTCTATTCTTGGAAACCAAGATCCTGATTGTATGGACGAACAGGATTGATGGGCTATCGTCAGGTTCCTTTAATAGCTTGAATGATCTTCATGATTGATTCCGTCCAACGGGTAGATTGGAGGAATTCCTTTGGAAAGTGCCAACGGGTATGATGGCATAAAGGAGTATAAAAAGGAAGACGTTCTAGTTGTTTGAGTACGTGATCGATAGAGAAATTCCAGAGTCTGAAGCATCTTGATTATTAGTCGATTCATTCTAAGCGAAAACATATACACAGAGAGTGTCCATACTTGGTGATACCTTGAGTGAGTGTGGTAGATCATCTACACCTAGAAATCAAGGAAGATCAACACTGTAACATCTCTTTGTTAATAGTGGAATCCAGCCAATTGGCTGTCAGTGTAGAAGAGTGGACGTAGGCTTGAATCAAGCCGAACCACTATAAACCTCGTGTTCAATTCTCTCTTTCCTTTACTTAGTCTTACGTTGATTATTACTTATCGCAAATCCTTCAACTGTCTAAGTATTGCGCAATAATCAAGAAAAATCTTTTATATACCTATTCACCCCCTCTAGGTACTCGTACTAGCAATATCAATTGGTATCAGAGCTCGTGTTCTTACTTTATTTGAAGTGTTTTACTTGAGTAAAAGATCCATGGCTAGTATGCTTGAAGGGCTGGTGGAAGGGCAAAGCAATACCAGCACCACCCTACTTTGATGGAAAGGATTACAACATCCGGAAGAACAAGATGAAAGCCTTCCTACGATCAAAGGATCCTCGGAATGGGACGTTGTGGAAAGAGGAATCACTCCTACCGCTGCATCAGCCTTTGAAAGAGGGAAAGAAACCTGTTGAGACCAGCGGAATGACTCAGGAAGAGATAAACAAGAGACAAGCACTCGATGCAAAAGCAATTTACTCTTTATATTGTGCCTTGTCTCCAACTGAATATAACAGAATATCTTCTTGTGTCACAGCAAAAGAAGTATGGGATAGATTACATATCACCTATGAAGGAACAGATCGAGTGAAGGAGACAGAATCAACATTCTCCTCGGTCAATATGAAGCCTTCAAAATGAAACCAGGAGAATCTATAACCGACATGTTTAGTCGTTTTACGATATTGTCAATGGTCTTGAGAACCAAGGACAAAAATTTCTGATCCCATGAAGGTGAACAAGCTATCTGCGTGAACTCTCCAAGGATTGGAATCATATAAAGACTTCAATAAGAGAGACGTAAAGAATTATGCCTCTATCTCGTCGACGAGCTAATTGGAACTCTTCAGTCTTATGAAGTGGAACGAATTAATGAAGACGAAGATCCAAGAGGTAAGAAATCCATTGCATTAAAATCAAATGATGATTCGATGATACGATTCGGGAGATGATATGGACGACGAGGAGCTTGCTCTAATGATAAGAAGATTCAGAAAACTGAATAGAAAAGGTAGAAGGTTCAACTCAAAGAAACAAAGTTTCCAGAGGCAGCAGACCAAGTCTGTTGATGATGAGGAATCAAACAAAGATGTAGTCTGCTTCAAATGCAAGAAAAAGGGACACATCAGACCCAACTGTCCTCTTTCGAAGAAGAAAAGAGGAAAAAGCGAGAAGTTTGAAAAGCTCTCAAAGCCGAAACCTGGAGTGATACGAGAATGTGAAGAAAGTGATAATGAATATGCCAACATATGTCCGATGGCACATTCGGACTCGACTCATTCTGGATCGACTCAAACAGTGAATTTGAGGTAAGTGATTTTAAAATTCCTGTCAAAGTCTCTAAATACATTGATGAATTGTGTTTCAGTCTTAAGACTTCTCTCAAAAGGATTTCCGAACTTAAAAAGGAAAACTCAGCTCTAAAACAAAATGAAATCATTTTAGATGAAAGAGTTAAAAGTTTAGACCTGAATGTTTCTACTCTTAAAGAAAAAGAAGATAATCTTTTGAAAGAAAATCTTTTCTTAAAAACTGACTTATCAAATATTTCAAAGAAATTTTCGATAGGATCCGAAAAACTTGAAAAAGTTCTTTCGGTTCAAAGACCTTACTTCAATAAGTCTGGTCTAGGCATGACAATGGAAACAATTCCCTTGATTGATTTTCCTAAAGTAAAAGAAAGAATTAAGAAAAGACCATCGAGAGAGGCTTACAAAAATCATTTCAATAAAGTTTTTGTAAAGTCTCGTAGGTCGAAATGCTCTAAGGTGTTCAAAATGCAATAGTCATGATCACTTTGAAAAAGAGTGTCCAATGGTTTGGAAGCCTGTTAAGAAAGTATGGCCCAATAATGTTTATCCTACTAACACCAAAGGACCCAAGAAAATTTGGGTACCAAAGAAAGCTTGAGACTCTCTTTTAAATGCAGGTCTCCGTCAAGAAAAGGTAAAGTGGTATCTTGACAGCGGATGTTCAAGACACATGATAGGAGACTCAAAGTGCTTCATAAAACTTGTTCAAGTAAACGGTGGAAATGTTTCATTTGGAGGAAACGGCAAAGGAAGCATTGTGGGATTTGGAACTGTGAAAATTGGAAATCTCACCATAAGCAATGTTTCTCTAGTGGAAGGACTCAACTATAACCTTCTCAAAGCATTAGCCAATTGTGTGATACTGGTTTCAAGATCTCCTTTCAAGAAGGAATTTGCTCTGGAATCGTAAAGACACTACTACTCCTTCATGGGTCGAAGACATGGAAATATCTACCTCTTAGACATGAAATTAAATGAATCACAATGCCTAATCTCAATTCAAGATGAAGCGAGCTTATGGCACAGAAAGCTTGGTCATATCAATATGAAGCAATTAGCCAAAATCTCATCAAAGCAGCTTGTTCGAGGTCTACCCAAATTACCTTATCAAAAGTCCGATCCATGCACACCATGTATTCTGGGTAAGCAGGTAAGAAATTCATTTAAGCCAATAAATCATGTCTCTACTAATCATGTACTACAGTTGCTACATATGGATCTCTTTGGACCAACCAGAACCCATAGTATTGGAGGTAAGAAATACTGCCTAGTAATTGTGGATGATTTCTCCCGCTTTACTTGGGTATATTTCCTTGCAAGTAAGTCAGAGACCTTTTCGTATTTTGAAAAATTTGCTAAAAAGGTTCAAAATGAAAAAGGATGTGTTATCTCAAGTATAAGAACAGATCATGGAGGAGAATTTAAAAATCAAGATTTTAAAAAATTGTGTGATGAATCTGGATTTAAGCATATGTTCTCCTCTCCATACACTCCTCAGCAAAATGGAGTTGTGGAAAGAAAGAATAGATCTCTTCAAGAAATGGCTAGAACTCTTTTAATTGAAAGTAAAATTTCTTCACGATTTTGGGCTGAAGATGTTTCAACAGTATGCTATATCATCAATAGAGTCTTTCTAAGACCTATTCTTGAGAAAACCCCTTATGAATTATTCAAAGGTAAGAAGCACATTGTTTCATACTTTCATGTGTTCGGTTGCAAATGCTTTATATTGAAAAATACAAAGGATCAAGTTGGTAAGTTTGAAGAAAGATCAGATGAAGGCATTCTTCTGGGATATTCTACATCAAGCAAAGCCTACAGAGTCTACAACAAGAAGAGCCAGACGGTGGAGGAGTCAATGAATGTCAAATTTCAAGACTCTACGAAAGATGAATCCAGTCAGACTTAGTATGAAGAGTCTGAACCTGCTCCAGACCTTCCAAAGCTGACAACTCAAGAAATGTCTCAAACTCTGGAAAACCAGCATCAAGAAGTTCATGAAGATTCAAATAAAGAAAGAGATCATCATCCAGACAAATCAACCAATAACTGGAAGCATAAGTCTAGTCATCCCAAAGATCACATTATCGGCGAAATTAATGAAGGAATTCGTACCAGATTCAAAAGACGTGAAGAGTCTAGTGCTATGGCTCTCATTTCTGAAATTGAACCAAAAAGCATAGAAGAAGCTTTATCTCGATGAAAGTTGGATCGAAGCTATGCAAGAGGAGCTCGCAGTTCAACATTAATGATGTTGGGAATTGACATCTAAACCAAAAGGTAAAACTGTTATTGGAGCCAAATGGGTGTTCGAAACAAGATGAATGAAAAAGGAAAAGTCGAACGAAATAAAGCAAGACTCGTGGCCAAAGGATACACGCAAGAAAAGGAATAGACTATGATGAGACTTACGCTCCCGTAGCAAGGTTAGAAGCTATTCGTCTATTACTTGCGTTTGCTTGTTATAAAAATTTCAGGTTATTCCAAATGGACGTGAAAAGTGCATTCCTAAATGGATTTATCCAAGAGGAAGTTTATGTGGAACAACCGCCTGGGTTTGAAGACCCAAAGAAGCGAGACTCAGTCTTCAGACTGAAAAAGGCCTTGTATGGTTTAAAGCAAGCACCTCGAGCTTGGTACGACAGACTAAGTAAATTCTTATTACATAATGGTTTTGTCAAAGGTAAAGTAGATACTACTTTATTTATCAAAAAGGAAAACAAAAGCCTTTTACTTGTTCAAATATATATTTATGATATTATCTTTGGATCCTCTAATGAAAGTCTATGCAAGAAATTTTCTAAGTCTATACAGGATGAGTTTGAAATGAGTATGATGGGAGAATTAACATTCTTTCTTGGTTTTCAAATAAAGCAATTGAAGGAAGGAACTTTCATTTACCAAGAAAAATATGCTAATGATCTTGTCAAAAGGTTTGGATTAGAAAATTGCAAGAAGATCGATATACCAATGTCAAGCTCTTTGAAGATAGACAAAGATGAAGAAGGGAAGAAAGTTGATCAAAAGTTGTACATGAGCATCATCGGTTCACTTCTTTATCTTACTGCTTCTAGACCTGACATTTTGTTGAGTGTTTGCATATGTGCTAGGTTTCAATCAGATCTTAGAGAATCCCATCTCAGTGCTGCAAAACGTATTATTTGCTTCATCTTCAAGCATTGGTCTTTGGTATCATAAGAAGGGAGACTTTAATCTTCTGGGATATTCAGACGCAGATCTAGCCGGCTGTAGAGTCGATAGAAAGAGTACTTCAGAACTTGCCGTTGCTTGGAAGCGGGGGACAAGTGTCTTGGTTTTCAAGGAAACAAAGCACCGTAGCTCTCTCAACAACGAAGCGAGTATGTAGCCCTTGGAAGCTGCTGTTCACAAATTCTATGGATAAAACAACAGCTACAAGACTATGGGATTGAAGACTCATGCACGTAAATCAAATGTGACAACACCAGCGCAATCAATCTCACCAAAAATCCAATTCTTCATTCAAGAGCAAAGCATATAGAGATTCGACATCACTTCATTAGAGATCATATTCAAAATGGAGAAATCTCGATTCAATTTGTTGATTCAAAAAGTCAACTAGCGGATATATTCACAAAGCCTTTGGAGAAAAATCAATTCGATTTTATCCGTTCCAGACTCAACATTTTGAAGCTCGAAGAAGTTAAAGTCTAGAGACTCTCCAACCTTCGAGACTAGAAAGTTGATGATCATGACTCGAGAAAGTTGATGATCATCGACTCTAATTTCTCGACTCTAAATCTTCGGACTCGGACATTGATGACTATAGACCGTAAGTTGTTATTCGAAAAGGTATGATCTTTCGTTCAGTTATTTTGTAGTCTCCGTGAAAACGAAAACTTGTCTTTTCAAAAGAATTAATTTTGGCAGTTATTGATTTCGAAAAGAGGTATTCGTACACTTTCCTTGTGCCGATTGAACTTCCCTTTTCAAAACTGAGTTATATATATATACAGTTTTTCATTCTCAATCTTCAAAACCCTAAAAAGCATTTTTCTCCCAATCCGGTTTCTACTTCGTGTTCATCTTCGAGAAAGTTGTCATCTTTTCTTGGGAAAGCAAGTAAAGGAATCTTTCAGCGACAAGAAGGATGTCTTCTTCGAGGAAGTCTTCAAGAATCGCGAACAGGGGACCCACAGAGGATGAAGGAGGGACCTACCCACTTTGATCTCACGAAGAGGAAGAATTATCGAGTCAGCAAAGTAACCCGACTCATTCTCCACCACGTCACTCAACACCATCTACCCCACTTGATGCGGGTCAACAACCAGAGGAAGAGATAATCGAGGACGAGACCCAGTAAGAGTCCAAAACCCTCGTTTATTTACAAACTTTACGTGCGTTGAAAAGTACCGGGACTCCGTTGAAATACGTGGATGATTTTCTTAAAGATAAGAATTATGGGAATGAGTATATCTTTCTGAAGAAAATGGAGGATTTGGGAATTGCTCCCAAGGGTAAAGCAGAGGAAGCGCTTGCTAATATTTCCAGTGACCCTCGTATGTCGGGACCAAATTTGACTGATGGGAACGACGATGATAAAATGTTCACTGATTTTCAACCTAGAATGTGTATTGTTGCAAAGGTGAAGGGAAAGAGGATGGAGTTATTCAAATCAAAGGAACAGGAGAATTTGTTTTTCAGATTTGTTGAAACGAGGGGTGATAAACCCTAGGAGTGTCGATTTTGATTTCTGGATGCTGTTAATGTGAACTTACGGGAGAAGTTGATGCGCTTCAACCGGAACGTTTTTGCACGAGATACCACAGATGGTTATGCTCAACTGACTGCATATTTCTATTCGAATCTCAGCTTTATAGATGCCAATAGAATATCATTCAGTGTTCGAGACCAGGATTATGTGTTAGACGTAGATATGTTGGCGGACATAATTGGAGTTGAACGAGGATGCTATCAACCAATCAAAGTCTCAGTTGCTCATGCCTCACTGGAACTTGTCAAAGATAGAGATGTAGAGGGAAGAATCATCTATTCAAGGATGCGTGCCATCAATATTGTGCTGCACAAAATTGTGATCAATTGCATCAGGCCCAAGTCTACATCAAAGACTCGATGTGTCTAATTCGAGGCAAAATTGATGTATGCAATCAACTCGGGGAAGAAGTTCTCTCTTCCTCACACTATTCTCTTTCACATGTACAGAGCAATGTCAAAGGACAAGGGACAATTGCCTTATCCAGTGCAGTGACCAAGATCTTCGAGACACATGAATATTGAACCGCCACAAACACTTTGTGTTCGACCGTGCGATAAGATGGTGGTAGGTTTGAAGATGTTAACGAAGATGCGTCTGTAAGAACTTTCTAAGGCAATGGAGAAATTCAGAGTGAAGACTCCAGTTCCGACTGCTTCAAAGAGAAAAGGGAAGGAGGCCATTGGTGCCCCATCCAAAAAGAAGAGAACTCTCATCTTGGAGGATGAAGATGAGGAGGAAGATCTTACAATCACAGCCTTGATAAGGACCAGACGTTCTGTTCCTCAACCAACAGAACATCAGAAGAAATAGAGAGAAGAAGAGGAGCAAGCCAAGAACAGAGAAGAAGAAAAGCAGCGAGAGAGGGAGAAAGAAGCTGAAAAAGAAGGAGAAAAAGAGCAAGAAAAGTCTGCAGCTGAATCTGGAGAGAAGGAGAATCAAGACACAGAAGAGAATGATCATCACTCTTCCCCTTTTGATGTCCTAGAGACAGGGGGAGTTGGCGAGCAAAGGTCCACACCTCATGCTGCCAATAGTGAAGGTCTAAGACAATCTTCAGCAGACCCAGAAGAGTTTCAGGCTTCTCAATTACCTGAAGAAGAACACGATACGTTATCACCAAATCTGCAAGATTATACAGAAGCGCCATCGTCTGCATTCACTCCATCGGAGAAAGCAAATGCAAGTACTCAAACGGACAATTCTGCAGATTTTCGTCGTATTATGGATGTTCTTCTGGAAATGCGTGGCCAAATATATGCTCTGGACTGTGAGATTCAAGCCATAAAGAATGTTGGACAAGCATCTTCAGTTACCCTGGAGGACAAAATGAAAGACCTCGCTCTACAACTTCAAGCCAATGCCAAAGGAGAGGAGGTAGCTCAACTAAGGGAAGACTTGAAGAGGCTAGAAGGCGTAGTTCAGTCCATGGGAGATTTCCAGATCGTGCGCATTCCCAAGCAGACGTGACTCCTTTCTCACCTTTTTAATGATGACGAAAAGGGGGAGAAAGCAATTTGAACCAACCAACCAACCTTCTTTAAATTTATTTTGAATGTGTTTGTTTTTTTTTTTTTTTTAGTAAACTTGGGTGTGAACTTGAATCTGACTGAATTGGCTGTGGATTTAAATGCTTGACTGTTTGCATTTATTTCAAGTATTGTTATATGGTATTACTCATGAAAGACTAACCTATTTTCTGTGGATGCAGAGTCTAGTTGTTTTGTTAAATCTTTATGAGATAGCCATATTGCTTGAGAAATGTTTTTGCAGGTCAAAGTGGTTCAAATCTACAGGAAAGTTTTGTCACCATCAAAAAGGGGGAGATTGTTGGAGAAATCTTTCCATAATATTTTGAAGCTGACAAAACGTTTCTATCAGTCTAGTTTAAAGTCTGAAGACTTTCTGATTACCAGACTCAAGATTTAAGACTCAAGATTCAAGACTCAAGACTCAAAACTATTCTCATTGACAGTCTTTCTTATCCAAAGGACGAAGGAAATCCAGAGCGAAGTATATGGTTGAGGATTTAATCCTATCCTCGGAGAAGATCTTTTGGTTGGATAAATATAACGGATTCTTTTGTTTGTTTTAAGATCAATTGAAGATCCGATGGTCGACAAAGTATTCTTGGAATGTTCTATTCTTGGAAACCAAGATCCCGATTGTATGGGCGAACAGATTGATGGGCTATCGTCAGGTTCCTTTAATAGCTTGAATGATCTTCTTGATTGATTCCGTCCAACGGGTAGATTGGAGGAATTCCTTTGGAAAGTGCCAACGGGTATGATGGCATAAAGGAGTATAAAAAGGAAGACGTTCTAGTTGTTTGAGTACGTGATCGATAGAGAAATTCCAGTCTCGAAGCATCTTGATTATTAGTCGATTCATTCTCGAGCGAAAACGTATACACAGAGAGTGTCCATACTTGGTGATACCTTGAGTGAGTGTGGTAGATCATCTACACCTAGAAATCAATGAAGATCAACACTGTAACATGTCTTTGTTAATAGTGGAATCCAGCCAATTGGCTGTCAGTGCAGAAGAGTGGACGTAGGCTTGAATCAAGCCGAACCACTATAAACCTCGTGTTCAATTCTCTCTTTCCTTTACTTAGTCTTACGTTGATTATTACTTATCGCAAATCCTTCAACTGTCTAAGTATTGCGCAATAATCAAGAAAAATCTTTTATATACCTATTCACCCCCATCTAGGTACTCGTACTAGCAATATCACAAAGAAATTAGTCGGACTCGATGTGCGGAATAGCAAGATCAAGGTAATGCCCGAACAATTCAAGGTACGTATTTACTTGGTGCTTTTTCATTACTCACGGCTATATATTAAATCTGATGATGTTTGTTATTGATCTCAGCAAAACATCTCCAATTACTATATTCTTTATACATATTATTTCACCTTTAACCAACACGGAACAACGATCTGATTTTTGCGCTACTGGACAACAGAAATGTCCATATGTAATTTGTTTTGGAAAAGAGTATACATATATGCATACATATTGACCGCGAACAAATAGGAGTATTTACTTGTTCATCAAAGCTTTGCGATAATGCTTATGAGTTATGATGTGCGAAAAATCAGAGCCGGATCTTTTAATTGAATATTTATCTTAGTTTTTCTTTAGGAACATTTCTCGCAGGACTTTAGAAATTTGAAGTTCATTAACTTCAGTGAATGCCGGTCGATGGTTTGTTTGTCGAGCCTTGATTGTACTCCAAATATGAAGGAATTGAATCTCAGTGGGTGCAAAAACTTGGAGTGTGTCCATGAATCAGTTGCATATCACGACAGTTTGCAATTGTTGAATTTGAGGGGGTGCTCTAAACTTCATCATTTCCCCGATGTACTCCAATCCAAGAATCTTCAACTTCTCGATCTTAGTTATTGCTCAAAATTGCAAAGATTCCCTGATATTCCAAAGAAAATCATAGGCTTGCGTAAACTTTCTCTAGTCAAGACTTCAATCAAGGAACTTCCTGCATCCATAGAAAATCTTGTCTCTTTGAATTATATAAATTTAACCAATTGCAAGAAACTAGCAATCCTTCCATCTAGCATATATAGGTTGCAAAATCTTATATATTTGGGCCTTGGTGGCTGCTCAAGACTAATCAAGTTTCCAAAGGAGGAGGAGGATTCAAGTGATCCCCACATGAAGATGGGATTTCCTAAGTTATGTTATCTACACCTTAAAGGATGCAATTTATTAGAAGTAGAGTTTCTAGAGAATCCTTCATGTTTTCCTAACTTATGGTCATTGGATGTTTCATATTGCCAACAACTAAAAGAGATCCACAAGATACCGGGGCAATTGCATCTACCGAACGTAGCTAATTGCAAACCTCTAAGAAAAATTCCCTCCAACATTCATCATCTTGAGTCTGTTTACTTACCCTTATGTCATGAACTAGTCAGCAATGGATTGACCATGAATGATTTGTTCAACCTTGAGGTTAGACTCTCTCTCTCTCTCTCTCTCTCTCTCTCTCTCTCTCTCTCTCTCTCTCTCTCTCCCCCCCCTTGGGGCCCCCTCCCCTCCCCTCCCTCCCCCTTCTATATATACTATATATATAGACACACAAAATGCTGAAAATCCAGGATCGGCCAGCTAATTAAGAAAAGCAAGTATGTAGAAAGTGATTTTGTGTGTATATGTAGGGGAGGTGGCTACAGGGCCACATAAAAAAATATTCTCTCTATTTATAAGACTCTAGTTTGCTATGGAATTATAAGGATCATCCAATGAAAACTCAACAATACATGTTCATCCAAATACAAAATCTTCAACAATAGATATCATGTTTGCACCAATTAATTACAAAACATCTTTGTAATGCTATTGCTAACTAGAGCTAAACTCTAGGACTAACCACTTAACTCATTGAAGCTCCTCTTTCTATGTGCCAATTTGGAAAAGCTATCTAAGAGTTTACATCTATGACAGCATTTTAATCCCAGATCTAGGAGTGACTTTCTTCTACCTGGAGGAGAGATGCCCCGGTGGTTGCTTCCTAATAAGGAGGGTTATATATCTTTCACGGCTTCAAAGGACTTGTATAAGAAGTTTGTAGTATTAGCAGTCTGTGTTGTATTATGTAGAGAAGAACGAACGGAGTTTGTCCCATTTGTTCTTGAAGCATTCGTTAATGGCAGAAGGACGATAACTTCCAGATTTGCTTCCACTTCATCATATTTGGATCATGTGTGGCTTCGGCATTACGAACCACGGGGGTTGTGGGGAGGACTAAAAGATGCCTTTGGTGCAAATGACATGAGTCAATTCCATCTTATGATTAGAGCAACATGGACCTGTGGAATTGTGAAAATGTGTGGATTCCGCCTAATATGCAAGCCACTAGAGGAAGATTTGGTGGTTTTGCTTGATGATGATCAATTGTTGGATCCAACTTTAGTCTACGAGATTCAGAATGAAGATCATCAAACGAGAATAGAGGACGTTAGTCTATTCAAGTTACTCCCAGATAAATTGATGGATGTATTCACAGTTGAGTCTCTCTCTCTCTCTCTCTCTCTCTCTCTCTCTCTCTCTCTCTCTCTCTCTCTCTAATTGATATAGAGTCTATACTTGGTGTTTGTGTGTATATTACAAAAGCTGAAACTGCTAGATGAACAACTCATATAAGGTGATTCCGCATGCATGAACATGATCAAACAAGCAAATAGGAAGACAATTCAAATGAAATAGATGATTTGCAAGACAGTAAAATGACCACATGGGAAGATATTTCAACAAATTACTCGACATAAGGAAGGAACATGGTTGACCTCTCTCTATCTCTTTCTCTTTCTCTTTGTGCGTGCATGTTGATGCTGAAAGTTGGGCGTATTGTGTTGGTATAATGCAAAAGCTGAAAATTCTAGACAAACAAACAAATCTAATTTAGAGTGATTCCGCATGTATATGTAATAGGTGTGGTTGCAACACTTGAAAGGGAATTTACTATCCCATGAGTAATTTTATAATGTAAGAAATTATCAGTATGTCTAAATACTGTAGAACAAGTTTGGTTGAATTAAAAGGTACATACTCAAATCATACTCTTTTACTTTAAATATCACAGCTTGAGTATTTCTAACAATTTTCTCATTTAATAGAAGTGTCGCAATTCCTTAATTTCTCCTTGTCTCCAAGATGTTCGCCCTGGAGGAGAGATGCCGGAGGAGTTCATCCCTGTTGAAGACAGTATCATATCTTTCATGGCTTCACAAGACCTACATGACAAGTTCTTAGGATTGGCTCTCTGTGTTGTTGTTGGTGTAGAAGGTGGAAAAAAGGAAATATCTTTTGACATTGTGCCACATGTTCAAGGCCAAAGGAGGAATGCACTATCAGGTACTCTTGGTTCATTTGATTCAGATCACGTGTGGATTCAATATCTCAAACCAAATGTACTATGGGGAGTGTTGGAGGGAGGAGTTGATTTTGGACAATTTAACGAGAGTTATTTACGATTTAGCATTAAACTTAGACTATCGGGTGGAACTGTGAAAATGTTGGGATATGTGCTAAGATGCACACGATTAGAGGATGATTTAAAGGTAATGATTGAAGATAATCAATTGGTGGATCCAGCTGTACTTTATGAGGATTCTTCTGGTGGAACAGCAGATTCACTGGCAGCAGAATTCTTACGCAAATTATCACATAGTAGAGAGAAACAGGAAGCAAGTGAGAGTGAGATAGATTAGGAAGTAGCGAGTTCAGTCTGGGTTGGCTTTCAACTCCTGAAGGAAGCAATCATTAAGCCAGCAAAACAAATTTGGGGTGGCTTACCTTGGTGAAGGAACGGATGGCATTCAATTCAATCTCTCATGTGAGATACAAATATATGCACATAGATAGAGGGTGACCTTGGACATAATATTCATAGCAAGTGTGTTTGTTTTTCCATATTTTATTGTTAATTGGATCGTGATCTCATTGATAAGTTTCATATTATGCACAACATGTTTAGTTACATATCATTTATTAATTTCAGCAGCATTAGTGCATCCTTGAAATATTCTTGACTCGAAACATATTCTACTTAGAAATGCTACCTCTGGGAATGATTTAATGTTCCAATCTAAGTTATATTTATATTTTGAATGAAGACAGTTGTGCTTGGCTACAATTGTATCTGATGTCTTGGGATTTTAATTTGGGTTGCATGTAATTAATTTCAAATTTTCCAGTTTTATATCCATCGAGACCTCAGTCACCCGGGATTAGTTTTCCAAATTTACTGCCTTTTGTTCACATACTTGGCAAGTCGAGCTAATGGCAAAGCTTCGCAGCCACTTTTACATAAATATCTCCTTGTCATTTTTTTTTTCTATATTGTTTAATCCTACGGGTTTCACCTTATTCATCTGCATAGTGCTTTACAACAATGATGATGTGTATTTTTTGTCCATACATAAGCCTACCAAAAGGTTTAGCGCACACAATTTTTCATGTGCATATGCTAACGGGAAATATACAAGAATATTGAGCATAATCAATGAATCACTATCATATGGAGCTTTTCTATATACACATTCGGATGACGGTTTCTAATTTAGATCATTTCTCAATGCTTTGAAAAGTTATTTCTTTCTTTTTGATGATTAAATTTTTAAATAGTTACAAATTAACAACAGGAAACCGATTCATAAATTGCAGACATCTAATAAAATCCAATTCTCCCACATTTTGTTTTTGTGGACCACAATATTCTGCAATGACTTCTATGTTGTGGCATAGTTCAAGTTTATGGACCTCATTATTCATGCGCTTGTGCTTTCTGTTAACATTATATATGGACTTAATCGATATTGCAACGGAAACATTAATATTGTAGTATTGATATGAATGGGAGAATTACACAAAAAGTCATAATGTTTGGTCCAAAATGCAATCAATTCCTAAACATTAGAAAAAGTTAATTAACTCATATTTTGAAAAGGGTCCGATTTTATCCTTTCGACAAGATGTCTGCCAATTCTGTTGATGTGGTATGCCGGAAATTTAACGCGATCTGTTTTAATAGCAATTGAGAAAGTGTCAAGCGAGCACCACATCATAAAATAAGTCAAAAATTTTATTTAAAAAAGACACCGAAAGCATAACCAGATTCTGTGTAAAGACAAAAAAAAAACAAATGGGCCCTGGAGGTTTCGGTTAAAGATTCAGGGTGGCGCCACCGCTGCCACTTGGGGCCAGACGCTTAAGACCTCTGCTATAGGTTCTCCTAATGTGTATAAATGACTCGCATGCCATCAAAACCTATAGGACATATGCTGCTTCAACAAGAAAATTCTCGCAATTAACTTTAAATTAAACTCGTTACATTAATGAAATAGTATATCATACTTTCATCTAAAGCTTCAAATTTTAGAATAGTTGATCATGATTTCACAAAATTCTACAAAATTAGTTTTTGTAAGGTTATAACTCGTGATCTCACGCTTTCACTTATTTTAAAATACTTTTGATCTTTCATATGTTTATCTCTTATTTCCTTCTAAGTGTAGTCTCCCATTAATAGTAGTGATATGTCGTGAATCTAAACAATGATCACGGAAATCAAATCTTGTTCATATATTTGGAGAAAATTAACAAATTAGTGCTAAACATATTATAGGGTTTTTTTAAATTGCCATTTTGCCTGAAATTGCAATGTAATCCTTCAATCAATGGCCACTGGTCATTGCTAATATGGTGATCTACATAGGATGTCGTTTCAAGTAAAGTTGTTCACGTCAGTATGCTACGTAAGATAATCGGTGATGAATAGACATTGTGTTAGTAATTTTTTTAATACAATTGGCCGAAAGGACTACATTGTAATTTAGTAAAATTTAAAAATTTAAAACTGAATTGGCATTCACACAATTAGTTTATAACTAATTTGGTAATTATCCCTTTAATATGTGTTCTCATACTAGTGTTCATAACTATATTAACTTTACTTGGTTGACGAGGTAGAGCAAAGTTGATTTCTAGGATACGTAAGTCGTAAACATGACGCTCCAATTCCTTTCTTTTTCTGTGGGGAGGAACTTGACATGCGTCTAGACAATTAGGTGCGATATATATATATATATATATATATATATATATATATATATATATATATATATATATATATATATCTAGACACGTCTGCAAGAACGAACTTAAGAAAATAAGTCAATTAGCAGCATGGAGTTACGTCCAATATAATGCACCCCCGACAGTCTCTGGATGTGTCCCGGAATTTACACAAATTAACAAGACCGTCCGTCCACTGGTCCAACACAAATAGAGTAAATTCTGTCTCTCTTGTTCAATGCCTGTGGGGAAACACATGGTAAAAACTATTTGCATTTAACTACCAAAGTAAGAAAAAAATTATTCAAAAATTCTTAAACCTATTGCACTTACACTAATTCAATCCCAAACATTTTAATTTGACTAATTTAATCCTAAATTTTTTAATAATTTAACCAATTTAATCCTTGGACACTGTTATTTTCATATTTAGCAAGAGAGATCGAGATATTGGTGGACATTTGATGTAATGGAGTCCTAATGCATTCCATCATGGGATGGTGCGCGTGTATGTTGGTACCTGGTATGATAATTTCTTTTGTAATCCAATAATATGCAGAACAGCTAGAAAAAAAAAATCAATTATGCAGCAAAAATAAAGAGTGCTTAGAATCTTTGATAGCAAAAGAGCCGAGTAGAACTATCGGACAAACATGGGACAATTGATTATCTAAAAAGTCATAAACCTATAGTAATTATGACAATTCAATCCTAATTTTTTTTTCCTTTTTATCAATTCAGTCATAAACCTTTACAATTGTGTCAATTTAGTTCATTCGACATGAACACCAATTGGCAATAGCTGTTCGGCGAATGTAGACATGCCATTTTTCAATTATTTTTTTCTTACCCCCCCCAAAAAAAAAAAAATCTTCTCCTTCCTTTGGCCAGCAAGGGGAGGGCTAGCGAGGTCAGCCTCACTAGATTTGGGGGAGCCCACTAGCGAGGGCAAGCCTCGCCCAACGATAGCAAGGCCGCCGTTGCCAGATCTGGCAAGGCTAACCTTGCCAACCATCGCCCGACCAGCTGGCGCTAGCTAGAGGAAGGGGCATATGGAAAAAAATAATTAAAAATTTGAAAATATTAATTTAAAAAATTCCACGTCAACGTTTGCCAGATGGCCATCGCCAGCTAATGTTAACATTAGCGCCGACCAGCCAAATTTAGCTAGATAGACTGAATTGACACAATTGCAAAAGATTTAAAATTGAATTAGCAAAAAAAACAAAAAAGATTTAGGACTGAATTGACATAATTGCATTAGATTTAGAACTTTTTTGATAATTCCCCTAGCGACAATTCATGCCCTTCTGTTTTCTTGGTCCGAATCAATTCACTTTCATTCTTCAAGTAATCTTTCAAGTACAAGCTAATTGGGCGTCAGAGCATAACGGGCTCCATAAAATTTGAGAAGGATCAACAAGCCAATTACAAGGAAGTGTTTTGCACCTATGGGCCTTTCCGACCTAATATGCTACTTGATTGGCCTCCCTAAAACAATGGACTAATTGAATATCTTGGAAATGCGCTACTGGACTCTTGCATTCGGTGATGAGAGGTTCCACATTTCATGATGGCAGATTGCAATAGGTAACTGCACTTCTCAAAGCCCAATCATCGAATTCTAAAACTAGTTTCATTTCGTGTACTGAATGAGTTTAGTGATTTCAACATATGCTAGGATTTCCCACTGTGCAACCGAAGGCACTCATGGTTTTTGCAAATCTTTTGGTAGTTTAGGAACCACGTACAATGATGATGCATGATCCATTTGCCGCTGAAATCAGCACGGTCTATCTATCGTATATATACTGTTCTTTGGTAATATTTAAAAATCTATAAATCACGAAAAAATCATTTTTTAAGAAACATATTTTCCTTTTAGCTCATTATTTTATTTTTTTCGTTTCACTTAAATCAATCATCCTCCTTTTCTCAATATGTCAATGCCACATATGTACATCCAAAGATTAACTGATGTACGGTGAGACTACGAATTGAATAAGGAACCGGATCAAAGGATTCCCTCACTTGAGAAAAAAACTCATATATTGTCAAACTCAAATCTAAATTCTTAGGATGAGAATGTGCTCGGTTGAGAAGGAGGGGCGCGGCTAGAGGGGAAGAGGTAAGCGTAGCAGAAAACAGAGAAGATCTCGCATAACAGGATTCGTCGTTCTCTCTCTTCCTCTTCCTCTTCCTCTCTCTCTCTTTCCTATGACTGACTCCAGGAATGATCATATTTTTCGTTCAAAGCTGAGAGAGTGAGAGAGAAACTGAGATTTTTTTTCCTAGAAGAGCGATTCGAGAACCATCTTCTTTCTTCCTCTTTCGCCTGTCAGACGCAGCCCATCGTCGTTGCAAGGTCATCTCTACCGCCGTGCGGTGTGGCTTTTCCTCACTGCCTCTTCCGCCGATTTTAAACTCTCCTCGTCATCACTACATAGGACTACTTCATCTCCCTCCCGACGCCTTCGGCCATCTTCTTCACCGCCGTTTCCCGCTGTTCCAAACCCATGCGTACCCTGGTTTCCGAGTCTGGGATCCTGAGGCACTGAGATCCAGTTTGAGGCTCTTTCGCAGGTTCCGATTTCGATTCTCTACCCTTACGGCAGCTCAGATATTGAATCCTCTATTGACGCGATCCATTTGAGTTTGTTTCTCTGATTGCGAGCATCTGGCGTTGGTTTAGCTTGAACCTAGGTTGGAATCTGAACTTGAAATAGTTGAAGATCTTCTCCTCAATCAATTGCGCACCTTACGTTTGGCAAAATTCTTAAAACTAAATTTGTATGGATCATTTTGAGTGCATATTGATTGCTGAGCACGATTTCAGTCAGATATCGTCGTTGCCGAAATTGAATCTGACCATTATCCTTTTGTTTTGTTTCCACCCTACGTTGGCGTGTCTTCCTGCTGCCTTCATTGGTGGTTGCTGGAGAGGAAGTAACTGGAAAACGACGGCCTCCCTGTTAATCTCTAAACTCATTGGCACCGGTTTGTTCACGGCGTTGCTTTTTCTTGTTTGTTTGGGTCAAGCTGTGACTCTGCGAGCGAGCTTTGAATTACTAGTAGTTGAGATGGTGGCCGACGGAGGCAATCCGGTGACGGCCAAAGGTAGTGGACGACAATGTACGGATGCTTCTGGCTAAGTAGATGAAGGCTTAAACATTGATTTTGCTTGCATTTATTTAGAATAGATGAATTATATATATGTCGTGACCAATTTTTCGGGTGTGAACCACCTAGGGTTTGGCTAATGAATTGTTAAGCCTGAAACGACTTAACTCGGGCCTCCCAAGCCCATACCATTCGCGACTTAGATTCAAGTTTTTAACATGCAATTGATTTTGATTAGGAGTCGCCACTAATCTATTTTTAGTGGGTTGATTAGAAACCCAAGTAAAATAACGGGAGAATTATTTTACTCCTACGAACCAAAGACTATGGGTATTTTAACTTGGTTACGCTAAATTTCTCTAACGCCCTCTCGGTACCATTTCTTTTATTTTGAAAAAATGTTTTTTGCAGGCAGCTTGGGTTTATTTTAAATCTATTTCCTAACATGTGATGTTATCACGCGCGCGCACAAACCACCAATTTAACACTCGGATAAACAATAAATAAATTGCAAAAACTTACCTCCAAGCAACGAAAGATTCGCAATGTTAAATTAAAATCCACATCAACAACCCCTGGATATGGTTTCTAATTAACACACAATTTCTTTTTTTGTTTTCACTTAGTTAATGAAAATCATGCAATATGCAATGCGATATTAACTAAATGACCTAATCCTAATGATATGTAATTTCTAATTAAATGGGCCTAGCAAAAATACTAAACGACATGCCTCTCAATGAATCTAACACTAATGATGTGCATATGAAGTTTTTTTTTTTCTCTTTTTCCTAAAAGAATGCATTTCATCATAAATAATAAAATTAATTTAACCTATGACATTTTTTTGGTATTTTTCAAGATATTCGAAATTAGGTGAAATGTGAAAATTACCTAATTAGATTAAGATCCTATTTATTTTATTTTAGGAATTAGGTTGAGCCAAATCCTAATTTAAACTAAAATATTATATTAACCTAGATAATCCTAAAATGCAATCTATTTAATAAAATACCTAAACCTATAGTAAATTAAGAAAAATATGATCTAAAATTAAACTAAATGCAATTTTACCCTAATATGCTATGACGTGCAAAAGATGCCCTAATTTTACATGACCTATGCATAATGACTTTTTTTTGTGTTTTTCCTTTTTTCCTTTTTTTTTTAAATTTCAAAATTAATAATTGCCAAATAATTAAACATGCAATCCAAATTAAAAAAGAACTAACAACCTAAATTAATTGATTTGATTTTTTTATTTTTGAAAATTCGAAATAAAATTCCTATTATGAATGCAAACCCTAAAACTACATTTTTTTTTTTTTGTTTTTTAAGAAAACTAACCTAAGTAATACCACAACAAATCAAGCAATATTGATACCCAAAATTGACGAACCGTATCTCGCGCATGAGATCGGGTTTGGCCAATTTCATATAAATCACGAATCGGATCTTAGGCGGGAGATCGGATTGGCAATTTTTTTAAGTAATTGCGAGTCGGATTTTGGGCGCGAAAATCGGACTGACAATCACTAATTTCAAGGCAATTTTATATCATGGAATTATCAATTTCACATAAGAGGATAATACACTAAAAAGATAAAATAAAAAAATAATAATAAAACAAAAATAAGATGAAGAAAATACCTAAATTTCTTTTGCTTTTCTTTTTTTTTCTTTTCTTTTTTTCTGAAAAAAAAAAAGAAAAAGGAAAATAAAGCCGGTGGCCAGTCCGGCGAGGGGAGATCTCCTGCTAGGGTTCCGGCGAGGGCACCAGGAGCGGCGCGACGGCGGCACAGCAACAGGGGCTTCGGGGATCGGCGCGGCGGCGTCACGGCACCGGGAGCGGGCGTCGCGGGCGTCTGGGTTGCTGCAACGTCAGATCGTGGCGCGGGCTCCATCAATCGGCGATCGGGGTGGCACGGCGGTGTCGGGACAAGAGCGCCGGGGCTTCGGACCTGCAGGCGGAGAGATCCCGATGTCTGGACCACGGATCTGCAGCGGCAATGGCTCCACGAGCGGATCTGGGACGGGCGACGCAAAGCAGGGCTCGACGTCAGGGCGGCGCGGGTCGTGCGGACGGGGACCGGCGGCTGCGACGGTGGAGGAGGGCGGCCCAGACGAGGGGCGGCGTCGCGGCTTCAGGCGGACTGGCATAAGCACTCGCAGACGGAGGCCGGCGGCGGTGAGCAGCAGCGGCGCCGGCAGGGACACCCCCACGAAGAAGATGGTGAACAGTAACGTGGGGCTTTCTTTCTCTCTCTCTCACGTCACTTTTCAACTTTTCACCTTTTTTTCTCTCCTTTTCGTTTTTCTTTTGTGTTATTTTTTCACCAAAAGAAGCCCCCCCAATTTACCGTACGTGACCTCTTTTATAAGCTCAAAAATTGTATCTTAGGGGTATATTTCATTTCTAATTTTGATTGAGCACAATACCCCTAAATATATTGATAAAATATTTTTTTGCATATTCCATCAAGAAAATTCTCCTTTTGTGCAAAAGTGCATCTTCCAGTGTATATTACCTAAATATGTGAAAAATCTTAACGAAATATAACAAAAGATAAAATTTTCCTAAACTATATGCCATGTGATTGTGATTTATTTTTTTTTAGCAAAAATTAACCCCAAAAATTTAGGTGTTAACAATATATAATAGTGTGTGCCTAGTGGGATTATGGTGGAAAATAGGCTTTCGGTACGACTATAATAAAAGATGGGCTTAGTATGGTTCTATTTGAGATTGAGCTTGGTGAGGTTAAGAATGAAAAGGACTGAATATAAAAATCACATTTATGTCCACGGCCCAGTACAGTCCATTTTTGGACCGAGCCCATCTTCCGGAGTGTAGGAGGCTCAAGGGGCAGCTGGTGCTACCTGTGTTCTACAGAGTGGAACTGAGGGAGATTCGAGGGCAGAGAGAGAGTCATGGCTATTTTCCACAAAGTTCATTTGCTTTCTCTTGGATGAATGAAAGATCGACTACACCAATTTAAATAAAACTGACCTCAGTTAAATGTAAGTAGAGATCGGAGTAAATCGCAAGCTTGGGAAAAGATGATGAAGAATCAAGGCCTTTGTGTTATACGTGAGCATTTGACTAATGAGAGGTGGGTCTTATCCGAGCTTCGTTTCCTTCTCTCAAAAGAAGCAAAGACCAGAAAAAGAGGAAGAACATGTGAAGAAACGAAGGAAGAAGTGTTTGGGTTTTCTTTTTTAGGGCATGTAATTTTTTACTCAATTTTTTCTTGGACAAAAGTATCCATATTCTGGCCAGTGGAAAAATTACATGCTTGTCGGCCGACAAACATTTAGCCGATCGGTGAGTTCAAGCCTTTATCTGAGATTGATTTAGCCACTTTAGGTCATTATTTAAAATGATGTCCATTTTAGGCCCCTTTTTTATTCTATGTCCTTATTTAGAATTTTTTCCAAATAATAACTATTAAGCCATTTCTGTTAACAGCAAAAAGATAAAAAGATAAAAAGATGTAATGGAAATGAACTACTGGACTCAAACCTTGGGTTCACTCCTGGAGTGAAGCTAGCACGAAAGTGATGAGCAAATACTCCATTGCGCTTTTGACCAAGCAAAAAAGACAGAGAAAAAAAGGAGAGACATCATAAGGCATGGAATATTCAAATTTGGTGGTAGCTTTGCACTTTTGAGCTGCCATTCTTCTTTAACACGGAAATCCTTTTTTGAACTAAATAATCTGAATGAAATGTGTTCTTTCAAACCCAGACAAAGTCTTTATTATGAACTTTCGCATGAAAGTGATGCTAGCAGGAAAGTGATGAGCAAATACTCTCTTGCGCTTTTAACTAAGCAAAAAAGACAGAGAAAAAAAGCAGAGATATCATCAAAACACATGATTATTCAACGTTGGTGGAAGCTTTACACTTTGAGGTGCCATTTTTTTCCTTAAAGTTCAAATGCGGAAATCCTTTTTGGAATAAATAATTTGAATGAAATATGGTCTTTCACACCTAGATGGAGTCTTTGATGAACTTTCACATGAAGTATCCAATTCTTTTGAAAATGACTTGCACCTTGATTTTATTGGGAATAACACCATTAAGCAAATGAATTCCAAAACAAGCATCCATTGAAAATGGCCCCATCCCAGCAAAAGATCCTTTGCTCCAAAGTAATCGAAAATAAGCTATTGACGCACCGATTAATCATTTAAAGCTATTCTTCTAAAAAAAAATTCATTTCTTTGAATTTATACTTTACAACCAATTGCTTTATTTTCGACTGAATGAAAAGCTTGATCTATTTCTATTATAAAATTGTTAGATGACTATTGCTTTGTAAAATGCGGAGAAAAGGGCAAAAGGATACGTGTGCCTCTCTGCATCTGGTGAGTGAATTTATCAAATTCCTCCTCTGACACTTGTTGTTCATATCATTGTTTAATTATGTATTGTGTTGAAGATATATCACCAACTCTTTTAATTTATCAACATGTGATGTCATGATATTTAGCTAAAAACATTCAAGCAAACACTAGCAATTTTTTGCCCAAATATATAATGTGCTCCATAGTATCAAGTATTTACGCACAAATATAAATTAAGCAATTTATTACATGCGTTATATGCATATAAATAAAAAGTAGTAGCGAGAGAGGAATGCCAAACCCTTTTATAGTGGTTTGGTCCGAATGGGTCTCAACTCCATTTCTAAAGACTGTTCGAGAGTTATGCCTAACAACTATACTTGAAGCCTTGTACATAGATTGATCCGCAACGGAACTGACATTCATCTATAAACATGGTGCCCTCTTATACAAAGAAATGCCGATCTCTCAAGAATTTGATTGCAAAGTGTATGCAAGAGGGATTTTCAATAATTACCCAAGGCAATTAGTCAATCTATTTATAGGGGAAAAGAACAAAGTCAACTAGCCGTTAATAACACTTCAAATGGTTAGCTGAATTTGTCGGACAAATCCAAATCCAAAACTGCGGGAGCTGGATGTTTGGAGGCATACTGGCTCAGTGTTCGTTCATTGCTTAGTTGAAAATGCCACTATTATATTTAAGTCTTGCAAAAGAAATAGATTGTGTTAACTATTTCGTGGCCAAATAAGTGAAACTGGCATTGGGGCTTGTTTTCAGAAAGCTCGCCAAAGGAATTAATAAAAAAGGTATTCGGTCGAAATCACGGCTTATTACATCGTTCAAAGTGGGTCATAGTAAAAAAGAATGGAAAAGGTAAAGCCTCAATTTCCAACAACGCTACTTGTATTTACCAAGCTGGGATCTTCCATGTGTATCATGTGTAAATAACAAACAAAGCGCATAGGTTAACCTTTCTTACATATTTTCCAGGGGTGAGCATGCTGGACCACCCAAACCAAAAATTGCTCAAATTGGACCTGATAGGCTGATTTGGTCCGATCCTTGGAGAGATTGGTCAGTTCCCGGTTCCAAGGGGAACCAGACCAGATTGGATAGAATCTTTCTTTTTTAAAATAATAATAATAATAATAATTTCTTAAAAATAACAATAAACCTTAAATATAGTAATAACTCTAGTATTTTTTTTTAATAATTTATATTTTTTTTTTTTGCTAAGTGATCGGTTTCATGGAACCAGTTCTCTCGGTCAGTTTGGTTCCACTCACACCGAACCGAGAATCGATCACTCTTAATATTTTTTGGTTTAAAAAATAATAAAATAAAATAGAATAGGGAATTTTCTAGGGACACGATGAGTTGAATAATGTAAACATGCACGTGACCCCCCATTCAATTCTTAAACGAAAGATGGCTACTTAAAATATGAAAATCAATTAATGGGGAAAAAATAAAATTGTATCCTACGAGTTAAAAAATTTATTTCATGACTTAGTTTTTGAGGACATAATGATTTTTTATTTGTTTAATTTTTGGGCGGAGGGGACACGATAAGTTGAATAAGCAAAAATCTAAACAATTTCCTACCTAATAATGTGAAAGATATGTTGCCATTGATAAGATGAAGTTTTGGAATGGAATATATCGGATATGGGTTGAGAATGATAATTTTTTTATTGCGAGACGTAAATTCATAGCTAATATTTTTATATGCTTTTAATAATATTGAAATTTTGCAAATAAAAAGTAAGAGTTATCGGTTTCTGGTCCGATCCAATGGAATCGGTCACTTTATTATTATTATTTTTTTTGTTATTAAAGAGTGTTCGTCCATAATGAGAGAGTGACAAATCTTAAAATATTGACGGAAGCAAAGATGAGAGAAAAGTCATTATGCTGTAACTTATAATACCAGTGGATAAGATAGTGTTTAGTTTACATTTGACGAATTTTTTTGAAGAAATAAAAAAAGTATATATAATTAGTCTAATCCGGTCCGATTTCCACTTTTAAGAATTGGGAACAGAACAGATACTCCTGAGAACTAGACCAACCAACTAATTTAATCTAATATGGGTGGTTTCAATTCGAACGGTTTATTTTAAACCCCCCTAAAATAAAATCCCCTAATATAAAATCACTTTCCGGTTTTCTTTTTGTAAGCCACAAAACAAAAAGAAAAGAAAAAGGCGCTTTTCTTGACATGGCGCGACGTTCGATGTTTCTCAGTCAGCGTCGTTTTCTTGACCAACTCTGCGATAAAGCATCGCTCATTGCTCGACACGAATCCGAACTAAGCTCAGATTCTATCTTCCAATGTCGTCGTTGTCGTCTTCTTCTTCTTCCTCCTCTCCCGAAGCAAAATGGCGGTTCGACGTTTTCATTAACTTCAGAGGCGAGGACGTCCGCTACGGCTTCGTCGCTGACCTCCACAGGTGTCTGCTTCATGGCGGCATCAACGCCTACGTCGACAGCGAGGACTTGAGGCGCGGGGACGAGATCTCGCCCGCCCTCATGAAGGCCATCGAGGAGTCGCGGATCGCCGTGCTCGTCTTCTCCGAGGACTACGCTTCATCTAGGTGCTGCTTGGACGAGCTGGTCAAGGTAATGCAGTGTAAGAGGCACAAGGGACAGCGAGTAATGCCCGTATTCTACAAAGTCGAGCCCGGGGTGATTCGATGGCAGAGAGGGCGTTATGGCGATACATTGGCCAGGCACGAGGAGAACTTGAGACAGGATCCTGAGAGGATGCATAATTGGAGGAAAGCCCTAATTGAAGCCGCCAATTTGTCCGGTTGGCATTATGCCGACGAACAATCACAGTAATCCTCTTCGACCCTGTAAAAGAATTTGGAATTCTCTAATTTTATTGATACATGATGGCATCGATTATTGCGTTAAGAGTCATTTTTTGGAATGTCACAGAGTAATTGTTTACTTCGTGTTAGTTTTAGTTAGTTCAATGGATTGTATCTTTCCATTTATTCGCCTTCTTTTTGCTGCTTTGTTTTGGCAGAGATGATACCAAGTTCATCGAGAGCATCGTCAAAGAGATCTCGGCTATAGTAGGGCGTGTACCCATGAGTGTTGCCAAGTATCCCGTTGGTGTAGGTTGCCGGGTAGAAAAAGTAATGTCGTTGTTGAGTATGGGCTCGGATGATGTTCGGATGATAGGAATATGGGGAACTAGAGGTGTAGGGAAGACCACTATTGCTAAAGCTGTTTATAACGGTATTGCTGATCTGTTTGATGGGTGCAGCTTTCTTGCAAATGTTAGAGAAACTTCCAGTAGACCTGACGGCCTAGTTCATTTGCAGAAAACGCTGCTATCCCATATATTTTGGAAAGAAAATTTAGTGGTCTTAAGTGAGGATGGAGTCACCAATCTGATACGAGATAAACTTCGCTGCATGAAGATTTTGCTTGTGCTTGATGATGTGGATGATGGGGAACAGTTAAATGCATTAGCTGGAGAATGTAAATGGTTTGGAAAAGGGAGCAGGATCATCGTTACGACAAGAGATAAACATGTACTAACTTCTCATGTGATAGATCAAGTATATGAAGTCGAACCATTAGATCAAGTTGAAGCTTTTGAACTTCTGCGTTTAACCGCTTTTCCAGGAAACCAAACCAAAGACGTAGACAGGGATCTCATATATGATATTTTGGGCTATGCTAATGGCCTTTCCTTAGCAATTTTGGTCTTGGGTCCCCTTTTACGTGGTAGAAGTAGAGAAGAATGGGAGAGTACATTGAAAAACCTTGCTAAAAGTCCTCGTACAGATATAAACCGTGTCCTCAAGATGAGTTTGGATGCGCTGGAAAAAAATGAGGACATGAGGACATTTTTCTTGACATTGCTTGCTTCTTTAAGGGGAATGAAATGGATTATGTAACCAGAGTTCTTGATAGCTGTGGATTTCACACATTAATTGGGATTCAGACTCTAATAGAGAGATCCTTAGTAACAATCGAGTATAATAGTATAGTACAAATGCATGACTTGATTCAACTGATGGGTCAGGATGTCGTTCAAAAGGAGTGTCCAGATGATCCTGGGAAACGGAGTAGATTATGGTGCTACGATGATGTTTGTGAAGTATTGTCGGAAGATACGGTGAGAACTTCTTATGAAACTGTTGATAATTTTATCTTCTTTAATTTACATGCTATAACCTAATTGGGTTGGGTAATAATGGTCATTATCTTTTCCTTGATAGCAAAACCAATGCTATTAAAGGCATAGTGCTGAACCAATGCTATTAAAGGCATAGTCCTAATAAAATGATTAACAATGTGTTAAAGGTAAGTTATGATGGATTGGAGGACTATGCAAAGGAGATCTTTCTAGACAGTGCTTGTTTCTTTAAGGGGAGGAGTACATAGTACATTAAGAAAGTTCTAGATAGTTGTAATTTTGACACGACTATTGGATTACAGATTCTCATTGATCGTTGCTTGATTAGTGAAGAGTATAGGACCTTAGAAATGCATGACTTAGTGCAATTAATGGGTTTAGATATTGTTAAAGAAGAATGTCATGATGATCCCGAAAAACGCAGTAGGTTATGGCTTTATGAAGATGTTCTTGATGTTTTATATGGAGATATGGTAAGACTTGTTATTGTATAATTATTCACAGTCTATTCTTATTGAGTTTTTTTACTATAGTTACAAATTAACCTAAATATTTTCAAAAAAATATACAGGGAACAAATGCAATAAAAGCCATAGTCTTGCAGCTACCAAAAACCGACCATGTGTATATTGTTCCTGGTGCTTTCACAAAAATGACAGAGTTGAGGACGCTCATCTTGATTAATGTTTATAAACCCTTTCAAGGTTCTATTCATCTCCCTGATGAGTTAAGGTGGTTCGAATGGCCTAATTGTGGTTCGCCTCTAGAATTTAGCTCTGGTCCAAAGAATTAGTCGGACTCGATGTGCGGAATAGCAAGATCAAGGTAATGCCCGAACAATTCAAGGTACGTATTTACTTGGTGCTTTTTCATTGCTCACAGCTATATATTAAATCTGATAATGATTGTTATTGTTCTCAGGAAAACATCTCCAATTACTATATTCTTTATATATATTATTTCACCTTTAACCAGCACGGAACAGCGTTCTGATTTTTGCCCTACTGGACATTGCCCTACTGGACAGCAGAAATGTCCCTATGTAATTTGTTTTGGAAAAGAGTATACATATATGCATACATATTGACCACGAAAAAATAGGAGTATTTACTTGTTCATCAAAGCTTTGCGATAATGCTTATGAGTTATGATGTGCGAAAAATCAGAGCCAGATCTTTTAATTGAATATTTATCTCAGTTTTTCTTTTGGAACATTTCTCGCAGCACTTTAGAAATTTGAAGTTCATTAACTTCAGTGAATGCCGGTCGATGGTTTGTTTGTTGAGCCTCGATTGTACTTCAAATCTGAAGGAATTGAATCTCAGTAGATGCAAAAACTTGGAGCGTGTCCATGAATCAGTTGCATATCACAACAGTTTGCAATTGTTGAATTTGAGCGGGTGCTCTAAACTTCATCATTTCCCCGATGTACTCCAATCCAAGAATCTTCAACTTCTCGATCTTAGTTATTGCTCAAAATTGCAAAGATTCCCTGATATTCCAAAGAAAATCAGAGGCTTGCATAAACTTTCTTTGGTCAAGACTTCAATCGAGGAACTTCCTGCATCCATAGAAAATCTTGTCTCTTTGAATGATATAAATTTAACCAATTGCAAGAAACTAGCAATCCTTCCATCTAGCATATATAGGTTGCAAAATCTTATATATTTGGGCCTTGGTGGCTGCTCGAAACTAATCAAGTTTCCAAAGAAGGAGGAGGATTCAAGTGATCCCCACATGAAGACGGGATTTCCTAAGTTATGCTATCTACACCTTAAAGGATGCAATTTATTAGAAGTAGAGTTTCTAGAGAATCCTTCATGTTTTCCTAACTTATGGTCATTGGATGTTTTGTATTGCCAACAACTAAAAGAGATCCACAAGATTCCAGGGCAATTGCATCTACTAAACACAGCTAATTGCAAATCTCTGAGAAAAATTCCCTCCAACTTACATCATCTTGAGTCTGTTTACTTACCTTCATGTCATGAACTAGTCAGCAATGGATTGACCATGAATGATTTGTTCAACCTTGAGGTTAGACTCTCTCTCTCTCTCCCCCTCTCCCTCTCCCCCCACCCCCACGGGGCCCCTCCCCTTCCCTCCCTTCCCTCCCTCCCCCTCTATATATACTATATATATAGACACACAAAAGGCTAAAAATCCAGGATCGACTGGCTAATTAAGAAAAGCAAGTATGTAGAAAGTGATTTTGTGTGTATATGTAGGGGAGGTGGCTATAGGGCCACATAAAAAATATTCTCTCTATTTATAAGACTCTAGTTTGCTATGGAATTATAAGGATCGTCCAATGAAAACTTCAACAATACATGTTCATACAAATACAAAATCTTCAACAATAGTTATCATGTTTCCACCAATTAATTAGAAAACATCTTTGTAATGCTATTGCTAACTAGAGCTAAACTCTAGGACTACCCACTTAACTCATTGAAGCTCCTCTTTCTATGTGCCAATTTGGAAAAGCTATCTAAGAGTTCACATCTATGACAGCATTTTAATCCCGGATCTAGGAGCGATTTTCTTCTACCTAGAGGAGAGATGCCGCAGTGGTTGCTCCCTAATAAGGAGGGTTATATATCTTTCACGGCTTCAAAGGACTTGTATAAGAAGTTGGTAGTATTAGCTATCTGTGTGGTATTCTGTAGAGAAGAACGAACGGAGTTTGTCCCATTTGTTCTTGAAGCATTCGTTCATGGCAGAAGGACGATGACTTCCAGATTTGCTTCCACTTCATCATATTTGGATCATGTGTGGCTTCGGCATTGCGAGCCACGGGGGTTGTGGGGAGGACTAAAAGATGCCTTTGGTGCAAATGATAGGAGTCAATTCCATCTTATGATTAGATCAACATGGACCGGTGGAATTGTGAAAATGTGTGGATTTCACCTAATATGCAAGCCACTAGAGGATGATTTGGCGGTTTTGCTTGAAGATGATCAATTATTGGATCCAGCTTTAGTTTACGAGATTCAAGATGAAGTTTGTCGAACGGAAACAGAGGAAGTTAGTTTATTCAAGTTACTCCCAGATAAATTGATGGATATATTCACAGCTGAGGTCTCTCTCTCTCTCTCTCCCTCCCTCTCTCTCTCTCTCTCTCTCATTGATATAGAGTCTATACTGGGTGTTTGTGTGTATATTACAAAAGCTGAAAATGCTAGATGAACAACTCATATAAGGTGATTCCGCACGCATGAACATGATCAAACAAGCTAATAGGAAGACAGTTCAAATGAAATAGATGATTTGCAGGATAGTAAAATGACCACATGAGAAGATATTTCAACAAATTACTCGACATAAGGAAGGAACATGGTTGACCTCTCTCTATCTCTTTCTCTTTGTGTGTGCATGTTGATGCTGAAAGTTGGGCGTACTGTGTTGGTATAATGCAAAAGCTGAAAATTCTAGACAAACAAACAAATCTAATTTAGAGAGATTCCGCTTGTATATGTAATAGGCGTGGTTGCAACACTTGGAAGGGAATTTACTATCCCATGAGTAATTTTATAATGTAAGCAAGGATCAATATGTCTAATTACTGTAGAACAAGTTTGGTTGAATTAAAAGGTACATACTCAAATCATACTCTTTTACTTGAATTATCACAGCTTGAGTATTTCTAACAATTTTCTCATTTAATAGAAGTGTCACTATACCTTAAATTCTCCTTGTCTCCAAGATGTTCGCCCTGGAGGAGAGATGCTGAAGGAGTTCCTCCCTGTTGAAGACAGTGTCATATCTTTCATAGCTTCACAAGACCTATATGACAAGTTCATAGGATTGGCTCTGTGTTGTTGTTGGTGTAGAAGGTGGAAAAAAGGAAATATCTTTTGACATTGTGCCACATGTTCAAGGCCAAAGGAGGAATGCACTATCAGGTACTCTCGGTTCATTTGATTCAGATCACGTGTGGATTCAATATCTCAAACCAAATTTACTGTGGGGAGTGTTGGACGGAGGAGTTGATTTTGGGCAATTAAATGAGAGTTATTTACAATTTAGCATTAAATTTAGACTATCGGGTGGAACTGTGAAAATGTTGGGATATGTGCTAAGATGCACACGATTAGAGGATGATTTAAAGGTAATGATTGAAGATAATCAATTGGTGGATCCAGCTGTACTTTATGAGGATTCTTCTGGTGGAACAACAGATTCACTGGCAGCAGAATTCTTACGCAAATTGTCACATAGTAGAGAGAAATAGGAAGCAAGTGAGAGTGAGACAGATTAAATAGGAAGTGGCGAGTTCAGTATGGGTTGGCTTTCAACTCCTAAAGGAAGCAGTCATTAAGCCAGCAAAACAAATTTGGGTGGCTTACCTTGGTGAAGGAACGGATGGCATTCAGTTCAATCTCTCATGTGAGATACAAATATATGCAAATAGATAGAGGGTGACTTTGGACATAATATTCATAGCAAGTGTGTTTGTTTTTCCATATTTTATTGTCAATCGGATCGTGATCTCATTGATGAGTTTTATAATATGCACAACATGTTTAGTTACATATCATTTACTAATTTCAGCAGCATTAGTGCATCCTTGAAATATTCTTGACTTGAGACATATTCTACTTCAAAATGCTACCTCTGGCAATGATTTAATGTTCCGATCAAAGTTATATTTATATTTTGAACGAAGACAGTTGTGCTTGGCTACAATTGTATCTGATGTCTTGGAATTTTAATTTAGGTTGCATGTAATTAATTTCAAATTTTCCAGTTTTATGTCCATTGAGACCTCAGTCACCCGAGATCAGTTTTCCAGATTTACTGCCTTTTGTTCACATACTTGGCAAGTAGAGCTACTGGGAAAGCTTCGCAACCACTTTTACATAAGTATCTCCTTGTCATTTTTTTTTTTCATTTATATTGTTTAATCCTACGGGTTTCACCTTATTCATCTGCATTGTGCTTTACAACAATGATGATGTGTATTTTTTGTCCATACATAAACCTACCAGAAGGTTTAGCGCACACAATTTTTCATGTGCATATGCTAACGGGAAATATACAAGAGTATTGAGCATAATCAATGAATCACCATCATATGGAGCTAATTTAGATAATTTCTCAATTCTTTGAAAAGTTATTTCTTTCTTTTTGATGATTAAATTTTTAAATACTTACAAATTAACAACAGGAAACCGATCCATAATTGCTAACATCTAATAAATCCAATTCTCCCACATTTTGTTTTTGTGGACCACAATATTCTGCAATGACTTCTATATTGTGGCACTGTTCAAGTTTATGGACCTCATTATTCATGCGCTTGTGCATTATGTTGACATTATTTACATGCTTATATATATGTCAAGTTCTTCTCCTTTATATATGGACTTAATCGATATTGTGACAGAAACATCAATATTGTAGTATTGATACGAATGGGAGAATTACACAAAAAGTCATAATGTTCAGTCCAAAATGAAATCAACTCCTAAACATTAGAAAAAGTTAATTAACTCATATATTTTGAAAAAGGTCCGATTTTATCCTTTCGACAAGATGTCTGCCAATTCTGTTGATGTGGTATGCCGGAAAATTAACGCGATATGTTTTAATAGCAATTGAGAAAGTGTCAAGCGAACACCACATCATAAAATAAGTCAAAATTTTTATTTAAAAAAGACACCCAAAGCATAACCAGATTCTATGTAAAGACAAAAAGCCAAATGGGCCCTGGAGGTTTCGGTTAAAGATTCGGGGTGGCGCCACCGCTGCCATTAGGGGCCAGATTTGTAAGGTTATAACTCGTGATGTCACGCTTTCACTTATTTTAAAATACTTTTGATCTTTCATATGTTTTTATCTCTTATTTCCTTCGAAGTGTAGTCTCCCATTAATGGTAGTGATATGTCATGAATCTAAACAATGATCACAGAAATCAAATCGTGTTAATATATTTGGAGAAAATTATTAAATTAGTGCTAAACATATTATAGGGTTTTTTAAATTGCCATTTTGCTTGAAATTGCAATGTAATCTTTCGATTAGTGGCCACTAGTAATTGCTAATATGGCGATCTACGTAGGATGTCGTTTCAAGTAAAGTTGTTCACGTTAGTATGCTATGTAAGACAACAGGTGATGAATAGACATTGCGTTAGTAATTTTTTTTACGACAATTGGCCCAAAGGACTACATTGTAATTTAGTAAAATTTCAAAGGTTAAAACTGAATTGGCATCCACACAATTAGTTTATAACTAATTTGGTAATTATTCCTTTAATATGTGTTCTCATATTAGTGTTCATAACTATCTTAACTTTACTTGGTTGACAAGGTAGAGCAAAGTTGATTTCTAGGATATGTAATTCGTATACATGACGCTCCAATTCCTTTATTTTTCTGTGGGGAGGAACTTGACATGTGTCACGATATTATGCGATTTTTTAATTAGGAACTTCATTTTATATAGGGTTAATACCCTAAAAAAACCCCAAACTGGTACACTTGTGACAAATTTACCCCAAACTATTTTTTTGACCACCAAAAACCCCCAAACTAGTATACATTTGACAAATTTACCCCAAACTAGTACACTTGTGACAAATTTACCCTCTGTTAGTTTTCATTAAATTTTAGTCTCAAATTATTAAGTTAAATGACACGTGACGGTTGGCCGGTATACTAATTTATGATTTTACGCTCTGTTTGTCCCCATTTACAATTTTTGTGATTTTTTTGTGGTATTAATTAAATTATTATAGGGTATATTTGTCACAAATTTACCATTTTGGGGTTTTTTCCAGTCAAATAAATTAATTTGAGGTAAATTTATCATAAATGTACCAGTTTAAGGTTTTTTATAGTTAGTCGGGGTAAATTTGTCACAGGTATACCAGTTTGGGATTTTCATGGTCAAAAAATAGTTTGGTGTAAATTTGTCACAAAGTGTACCAGTTTAGGATTTTTAGGGTATTAGCCCTTTTATATAATCAATTAGGTGCGATTCCTATATATATGTATAGACACGTCTGCAAGAACTTTAGAAAATAAGTCAATTAGCAGCATGGAGTTACGTCCAATATAATGCACCCCCAACAGTCTCTGGATGTGTCCCGGAATTTACACAAATTAACAAGACCGTCCGTCCACTGGTCCAACACAAATAGAGTAAATTCTGTCTCTCTTGTTCAATGCCCGTGGGGAAACACATGGTAAAAACTATGCGCAGTTAACTGCCAAAGTAAGAAATAAATTATTCAAAAATTCTTAAATCTATTGCATTCAATCCTAAACATTTTAATTTGACTAATTTAATCCTATTTTTTTTAAATAATTTAACCAATTTAATCCTTGGACACTCTGTTATTTTCATATTTAGCAAGAGAGATGGAGATACTGGTGGACATTTGATGTAATGGAGTCCTAATGCATTTCATCATGGGATGGTGCGCGTGTATGTTGGTACCTGGTATGATAATTTCTTTTGTAGTCCAATAATATGCAGTATAGCTAGAAAAAAAAATCAATTATACAGCAAAAAAGTAAAGAGTGCTTAGAATCTTTTATAGCAAAAGTGCCGAGTAGAACTATCCGACAAATACAGGACAATTTATTATTAAAAAGTCCTAAATCTATAGTAATTATGCCAATTCAGTCTTAAGTCTTTTTTTTTTTTATCAATTCAATTATAAACCTTTTACAATTGTGTCAATTCAGTCCATCTGACCAAATTTAGCCAGCTGACACGACGTGAACACCAGTTGGCGATGGTTGTTTGGCGAACGCAAACATGTCATTTTTTAATTATTTTTTTCTTTTTTTTCCCCATCTTCTCATTCCTCTAGTCGGCACTAGCCAATCAGAGCCAAGGGCCAACGAGGTCAGCCTCACTAGATTTGGTGAGGCTTACCCCCGCCAACCATTGGCGAGGGCGAGCCTCTCCCAATGACAGCGAGGCCACCATTGCCCAATCTTGCAAGGCTGACTACACCAATCGTCGCCTCTGACCAGTCGACGTTGGCCAAAGGAAGAGGAATATGGAAAAAAAAGAATTAAAAATTTTTAAAAAATAATTTAAAAAATGCCACGTCAGCGTTTGCCGGACGGCCATCGCCGACTAATGTCCACATCAACGTTGGCTGGCCAAATTTGACCGAATAAACCGAATTGGTACAATTGCAAAAGATTTAAGATTGAATTGGCAAAAAAAAAAGGTTTAAAACTAAATTAACATAATTGCATTAGGTTTAGAACTTTTTTGATAATTCCCCTCGTGACAATTCATGCCTTTTGTTTTCTTGGTTTGAATGAATTCACTTTCATTCTTCAAGTAATCTTTCAAGTACAAGCTAATTGGGCGTCAGAGCATAACAGGTTCCATAAAATTTGAGAAGGATCAACAAGCCAATTACAAGGAAGTGTTTTGTACATTTGGGCCTTTCTGACCTAATATGCTATTTGATTGGCCTCTCCAAAACAATGGACTAATTTTTTTTTATTTATTATTATTTTTGGGTTGAAAATGGAAATATTTCATTTACTTAAGAAAGATGAGATGCCCGTTAAGTGGACATCATTACATAAAAGCTCCAACAGAGTTTGAGAAGGGGACAAGACTTAATTTAGAGATAAGTAATTTTTCTTGTGGGTTTTGGCTATCCAGTCCGCAACAAGGTTGGCCTCTCTAAAGCAGTGTATGATCTAAATATTTGAGAAGGCCCTCATTTACAGACAAGTGGTTGAGTCGCCCAACTCAATTGTTCTGAACTATTCATGACTTTGACTAGTTGCAAGTTGTTTGACTCAATAATAAGTATTTCATGCCTTTTAGAAAAGAAGTGGTTGAGGGCTTCCCATAAGGCTAGGGTTTCAGCCATCAAGGGAGAGAAAGCTCTCATTGAAATAGCGATTCCTCCCAACCGAATCTCGGCAGACGCAAGCTATGGAGTTGTCCACCGATCCAGCTTCATACATTTCGTCTATGTTAATCTTGTAAACCCCGTCTAGTGGTGGATTCCATATCTGAGATTTTTCGGCTGCTTTGTTCCCAGATCCGCTTAGCTTTGGGTTCCAACGATTGAAGCTTTTAAGTCCCGCTTGAATTGAGTCGATGATGGCCGTCATGTCCGGTGTTCTATCCCTAAAGATGGCCTGGTTTCATGCCTTCCAAATATTCCACAAAGTTGCGGCCACCAGTTGCAGATTTGGGGGGTTAGTGGCTTTTTCCTTAAGCTTACAGAACCATTGTTCAATGTGTTTCAGGCCCCAACTTGATATCTTTATGTTCAACACAAGGTTGACCCATATTTTTTTTGTCCAAGAGCATAACAGGAACAAATGTTCAACCATTTCTCTATCTTGGCTGCATAATGGACATACGGGGTTAGGTATAATTTTTCGTCGAAATAGGTTATCCCTCATTGGGAGAGCATTTTGGCATAAATTCCACATGAAAATTCTTATCTTGGGTGGAGTATGCAAGTTCCAAATATCTGTCTAGAGTGAGGGGGGAGGTTGAAAGGAAGTTGAGGCTTGGTTTTCGTTGCATTGCTCTATGTTCTCCTTGATGTAGTTGTACCCACTTTTAACTGTATATTTTCCTATTTGAGTAGCAGTCCACACAAGCTAATCTTTTTTTGTTTGGGGTTTAATTGGGATAGCCAAGATCTCTTTAACTAATTGGACGTCGAAAAGTTCTAATAAGATCAGTTCGTCCCATTTGCCTTCCTCTTGATCAATGAGTTCAGTTACTAAGGAGGGTTCATAAATATTCATGGGACCTTCAATAATACCTCTCTTCAGCCATTTATCTTCCTTGATTTTGATCTTGGATCCATCTCCTACGGCCCACATGACTTGAGGTGCTATCAAATTTCTTTCTAAGAGCAAACTTTGCCAACCCCAAGAAGGACGTTGCCCCTTCGCTGCATTCCAAAAATCCGTGTGGGGATAATATAGTTCTTTAAACAAGCTGCTCCAAAGAGAATTCGTGTTTTGACCCGGTGTCGCGACCTATATTTCAGGTGCACCACCTAAAACTAGGTTAATGGACTGCTAAATTTTTACACTTAGCTCGGGCTCTCCTAAGCCCATACTAATTCGCAACTTAAGGTTTAATTTTTTTTTTTAACATGCAAAAGATGATTATCTAGGAGTCGCCACTAATCAGTTTATGGTAGGTCGATTAGACACCTAAGTAAAATAAAGGGAGATTTATTTTACTCCTACGAACCAAAGACTATGGGTACGGGGACTTCGTTACATTAGACTTCTCTAATGCCCTTTCGGTACTATTTCTTTTTAATTTTTCAAAATTGTTTTTGTAGGCAGGTGATTTATTTTAACCTAAATTACTAACATGCAAAGAGGCGATCACACGAAAGCTCAACCACTATTAAACATTCAAATAAATAAATAAATTGCATCGCACAAAGCAATCAATTTTTTTTTTTTGTTTTCTTGAAATTAGAATTATTCATAAAACATGCATTTTAACTACATGACCTAACTTTACCGATAATGAATTCTAATTAAATGAACCTATTATGCAAACTAATTAACATGCACTTAGTATTTTTGTATTTTTTTTATTGAAATTCAGAATTTATGAAAACCTTAATTAATCTATCGAAAAAGGGATAATTTTCTAGTTTATTCTAGGGATTAATTTGACTTAAACCCTATCTAATCTTAGAAAACTATTTTTAGAAAAATGAGATTATTGAAATGTGCAAAGCTGTCTTGAATCAATCCTAATCTATTCCTAAAAATGCAATCCTAAAAATATTATCTAAAGAAAATTCCAATTTACTAAACCTACATGTTCGATTTACTAAACCTATATGCTCATGCAGAATTTTATTTTTTTTTATTTTCTAATTTTCTGATTTTTTAGTAATTATTAAAAGATAAGTAATCATTAAATCTAAACTATCAACAAAATCAAGCAAGGAATGATTAAAATAATCGAAAAAATAACCCGTTGTCTCACAGGTCAAATTAACGGTTATTCTAACCCTAATTATCACAACAAAGAGATCAAAATAATTACAAATCTGATCCGAAGTCTTACGGACCAAATTAAATAATTATTGTGATTTAACGATTAAAATCTCATTAAAAAGCCCAAAAATTAATATAATTAAAAAATAATCCGATGTCTCTCAGATTAAATTAATAATTATATTAATTCCGGACGAAGTCCTAGCGGATGATGCCTACAATATTCATAAAATGAACAAAACATCCTTGAGCAGTTACAACTAAAAATGATAAATAAAAAATAATAATAAAATAAACTACCTTGAATTTTTTTATTAAAAAAAAGGAGCCTAAGCGCGGACGTTTGGGCAATGACGATGCTGGTGCTCGGAGGTGTGGTAGGTGCCACGGACAGGCGGAGGCGCGGTTTGCTGAACGGCGAGGGTGTGGGATCGCGGCGGCACGGGGCCAACGGCGGAGCTCGAGTGCGAGCGTCGTTGAGGGCAAGCGGATGGAAGCAGCAGTGTCGGACTGCAGATGGCGCGCGGCGAACTGCTCGTGGATTGCAGACGTTGGGGCTCGGGCTTATGCGCAGGTGGAAACGAGCTGAGACCCGGCGGGGCTTGACGTCGCGGCGAGACCGGTGCGGTAGGGCGAGCTTGCGGGCCACTCCAGCGTTCGGGGGTGCAGGAGCAATGGCGTCCGACGGCTGTGGCTGGCGAAGCGGCAGCGGTGGAGGTGCGGTGGAGGTGCGGTGGAGGTGCTTGCGATGGTGCAGCGGCAAGCGAGCTTTGGGGGTCACCAACAGAGGAGTCTTCACGAAGGAGATGAACAGTGCTTCATCTTTTTCCATTTTCTTTTTCTTTCTTTCTTTTCTTTTTTACTGCTGCAGCACGTCCCCTCACACGAGCTCTCTGTGCTGCTATCCCCTTTCTGCAGATGTAGCTTTTCACCTAAAAAAAAAAAAAAAAAGAAAAGAATTTTCCCTTCCTTTCTTTTGTATTTTTTAGAACTCTCTCACGCACGAATTTTTTTGCTCAATGGATTCGCTCTCCATTTTTTCGAGAAATCCCCCGAATTCCCCCTCAGCTCACGAAAATTATGGCTCATTTTATAGTGATCCTGACCACCCTCTTTTATGGCAATTTTTGAGCTTCCTTTTTCCGTTGCCTTAATTCATGTAAATTGGAGCAAAATCTTGCAATCAATTTGATTTTTCCTTGGATATTTCGATTCCTTCCCTTTTATCAAACTTCTTACTTTTTTTATTTATCTGATTTCTTTGATTGAGAATTTGCTTCCATATTTGCTGAGCAAGGATGGTTAATCAGAATTTTCACATTCCATTGATAACCAATCGAATCAATTTTCCCCTTTTTTTTTTATTTTTTTTTAAAATGCAATTTTATTTTTCCAAAATTAGGTGTCAACACCCGGTTGCCAAGCCTGCTTCCCTAACATTACTTTATTAAAAGAAAGAAGATCTCTAAAACCCATCCCACCTTTGTCTTTCCTGGTCTTCAAGATATCACATCTCTTCCAATGAATGCCAACTTTCTTTTCATTAGTCTTCCACCAAAATAAAGAAATTTTCTATTCAATAGCCTTGCAAATAGAAATCGGGAGTTTATATACCGACATTGTGTATTGTGATAATGCTTGAACTACCGTTTTTAGCGGTACTTCTTTTCCAGCTTTAGAGACTAGCTTTTCCTTCCAAGCTTCCAATTTTGAGCCGACTCTCCCTAGAATCCATGCAAACATTTGTCTTTTTGACACTCCCCAATCTGAATGAATACCCAGATATTTGCTAGTTTTGTCGATAATCGAAACTCGCAATTCCCTTGCCATATTATCTTTCAAAGATTGAGGAAAGCCCTTACTGAAGAAGATTCTCGATTTGTTTAAATTTATATCCTATCCAGCTGCTAGGCAATATTGATTCAGAATCATTGCCAAATTCTGACATTCTAGAATTGTGCTATTCAAGAAGAAAATCGAATCATCCGCAAATAGTAAGTGAGAAAGAGTAGGACACCATCTATTTAGTCGAATGCCTATGATACTTTCTTTATCCACAGCTCTCTTCATTAATGAGGACAAGACATTTGCCACAATAATAAAGAGATAAGGAGATAAGGTTCCCCTTGTCTAATTCCTCTTGAGGGCTGAAAGTACTGTAAAGGTTCTCCATTGAATTTAACATTAAGTGTGACCGTAGTAATACATTGCATAACCCATCTCACCTATTTCTCATCAAAGCCATTCTTAAGTAGGCATGCCTCCAAGAAATCCCATTTCACTCGATCGTAGGCTTTCTTCATATCTAATTTAAGAACAGCTGGGAATTTCTTTTTCTTTTTCTTTTTTTTTTTTGTTTCTAATTCTAATTTGATGCAAGACATCCTAGACAATAAAGATGTTATCCCGAATTTGCCTCCCACCAACAAATGCACTTTGGTATGATGATGATGCATGATTCATTTGCCGCTGAAATCAGCACGGTCTATTTATCATATATATATATTGTTCTTCAGTAATATTTAAAAATCTATAAATCACGAAAAAAAATCCTTTTTTAAGAAAAATATTTCCTTTTAGATCATTATTTTATTTTCATCGTTTCACTTAAATCAATCATCCTCATTTTCTAAATATGTCAATGCCACATATGTACATCCAAAGATTAACTGATGTACGGTGAGACTAAGAATTAAATAAGGAACTGGATCGAAGGATTCCATCACTTGAGAAAAAAATTCATATATTGTCAAACTCAAATCTAAATTCTTATGATGAGAATGTGCTCGGTTGAGAAAGAGAGGGGCCCGGCTAGAGGGGAAGAGGTGAGCGTAGCAGAAAACAGAGAAGATCTCGCATAACAGAATTCGTCGTTCTCTCTCTTCCTCTTCCTCTCTCTCTCTTTCCTATGACTGACTCCAGGAATGATCATATTTTTTGTTCAAAGCTGAGAGAGAGAGGGAGAAACTGAGAGTTTTTTTTTTATTTAAAGAAGAGCGATTCGAGAACCATCTTCTTTCTTCCTCTTTCGCTTATCAGATGCAGCCCATCGTCGTTGCAAGGTCATCTCTACCGCCGCGCGGTGTGGCTTTTCCTCACTGCCTCTTCTGCCGATTTTAAACTCTCATTGTCATCACTACAGAGGACTTCTCCATCTCTCTCCCGACGCCTTCAGCCATCTTCTTCGCCGTCGTTTCCCGCCGTTCCAAAGCCATGCGTACACTAGTTTCCGAGTCTGGGATCCTGAGGCATTGAGATCCAATTTGAAGCTCTTCCACAGGTTCCAATTTCGATTCTCTACCCTTACGGTAGCTCAGATATTGAATCCTCTGTTGACACGATCCATTTGAGTTTGTTTCTTTGATTGCGAGCATCTGGCATTAGTTTAGCTTGAACCTAGGTTGGAATCTGAACTTGAAATAGTTGAAGATCTTCTCCTCAATCAATTGCACACCATACGTTCGGCAAAATTCTTAAAACTAAATTTGTATGGATCATTTTGAATGCATATTGATTAATGAGCATGATTTTAGTTAGATATCGTTGTTGCCGAGATTGAATCTGACCATTATCTTTTTGTTTTGTTTCCACCCTCTGTTGGCGTGTCTTCTTGCTGCCTTCATTGGTGGTCGTTGGAGAGGAAGTAACGGAAAACGACGGCCTCCATGTTAATATATATATATAGCCATAAATGGGTTAGGATCGGAGTACTATATGAGAGAACAAAGAAGTATAAGAGATTAACAGATCTATATGAAAGCAAGGAAGGATGTATCTAAAAGGAAATGATGTATAAGAGCAAGAAATTAAATGACTTAAATAAAATCTCGAGAATTAAAAATAATATAAAGAGCAAAAGCAATATATAAAATATAGAGTAAGAGTATGCAGAAGCAAAAACCAATCATGTAGGTGGTATGAACTTGTATTTATATAAACTGGAAATTACATGTATTAAAAGTGCAAAAACTAAAATATCATGTCATCCACTAGGGCGGTAATCCGCACTCTAGGGAGTATTGATGTTTGTATTACTAGAAATTGTTAACCAACTATCATGCAAGCTGGTAACCCTGTATAAACTATACTAGATGTATTTGAAAACGAACTTACTTTGTAACCAGGGGTACAAGGTAAAAAAGCTTGAAGCTTGAAAGGAGGATGGAGATGAAAGAGAGGATGGTTTACAAGAGGGAGTGAGGAGGAAGAAGAGAGAGAAAATGAGAAATCTGAAAATTTCGAGAGCCCCTTCTTCGTATGCTGAAAGAGAGGGTGTATTTATATGAGGTGCTACAGTGAAAGTGCTACGGTGCTGAACAATATAAAGTGAACAGTACTTAGTGAACAATAGTAAATAGTGTATGTCTATTATGCTACAATGTATAGCTTTTCGCCGTTGTTGCAATAGTGTTGGCATGTGATATCCTGTCTTAATTTTGGGCAAGATTGATCCCATAGTAGTCATCTTCATTGGTGTTTCCATTGTGATGTGATTGTGAGGATCCGTCTTGACTGTCTTGTGATTTGGAAGATCCACATTGTGATTCTTCCGCTTCTGAGAGTATTGTTCTGAGGACATTGAAGTATTCCTCTCTATTCTGGACTGCAGCAAGTGCTGCACTTGCAATGGATTTCTCCTACAAAAATGTTGTATTTGATGGGATTGTAGTTATTTGGGTATTTTGGCTATTTAGCCAAGTTCTAACCGCAGCTTCGGATCCCTGTTCATGGTATTTGAATCCATCCCACCATTTTGTTTTGTATTTTCAAACAAGTACAGGTACACTAGGTTTGGTGAGAGATGTATTATAATCAAATTCCCATGTTGTTACCCATGAGATTTTGAATATTATGAAGAAGTGCATAAGGCATGGGAACCTTGTATCATGTGGTGTTGGTACAAAGTATTCACTAGAATATTTGGTATCCTTGTTTGATTGTAGGGTGTAGTATTACATCCAAAGGACCAAAGAGATCCCACCAGGAATCAAACCAGTTTGGTAGGCTTTGTCTTGGGAAGTTATCTTTGAAGAATACTAGCCAAGTGTGTTGGAAATTTCTATTTTGGTGAAAGAAGACATTCCACCAAGCTTGTTGGTAGTCCCAATATGTGTATGAGGTGGAGTATGGTAGGTTTTGGGTAATCCTAGCTTGGATTTTTCTGGGTGTATGAGGTGAGGCTCCCCATTGTGAGGGGTGTATGACTTTGTTGATGGATATAGTGGAGTATAAGATGTTTTTTATGTATTTTTGTCAGCAAAGTGGGTGAACCTTGCTGATTCTGTTTCCACTAAAATTTGCTCATAAAAAGCAATGGTTTTATTTGTATTGTGTGGTTTGAAAAACCAATTTTTTGGAAACATATCTTTTGCAAATTTGATTGGATCTTTGTCAAAAAAAAAATACATCTTCTATAGTCAATATTTTTTGAAATGATGTTTTTGGAAAGAATTTTGATCTTTGAGAATGAGGAGTTGCCTTTGGCCTAATGACTACCTCATTCGAAATTCTTTTGTATTCCGCTTGTTCTTGTGCAGCAAGCGGAGAAGGATTGTTGCTTACCTCAATGGCACTAGATGGCTCCTTCTTTACTTTTTTTTGTAAAGATTGAGCAAGTATTTCTAGTGTTTCTTTGGGTAGTATGGCTAGCTAGCTAGGCTAAGGCTGGTATGGATTCTTCTTTCGAAGGGGTATTTAGTAACGGGTGTTGTTGTAAGAATGATTGATTTTCTGCTATTTGAAGCCATGTTTTGATTGGTGTCAAGCCTTTGGCTTTGGTGGTGTATTGGAGGCTTTGGCAATGGCTTTGCCTTTGTCTTTGTCTTTTATGGGTCTCGGCATATTGGTATCCCTGTAAAAATTCTCTTGTGAGAAAATCAAATAATGAATTTGAAGAACCATTTATAAATTCAATGTCAAAATCAAATACTGAAAGTATGGCTTACCATCTGGCAAAAATCTATTTTGATGCAATGTTTAATACGTCTTTTTGTAAAATGTCTTTGGCTGATTTGCAATCAATTCTCAAGAGAAATTTTTGGTTTAATAAATCTCCTTGGAATTTTGATATGGACAAAACTATAGCAAGTATTTTTTTTTTTGATTGTTGAATAATTTTGTTGGGTGGAATTCCAATGTTTTGAAATAAATTGAACAACTTGTTCTTTGGTATTTTTGACCTATTTAAGAATGCCATCATATCCTATTTTTGAGTCTATTTCAACTATTTTGAAAGTAGATGGATCAGCTAGGTGTAAGCATGGTATTTTTTTAACATGAATCTTTATTTGTTTGACAATGTTTGTATGGACTGAAGTCCATGGCGGAGGATCCTTTTGTAACCTTTGGTGTAAGGGTTTGCAAATGATATTTATATTGGGAAAGAAATCTATAATATAATTGAGACTACCTAAGAATCTTTGTAATTGAGTTTTGTCTTTAATCTCATATGGGAATTTATCAGTAAAAGAGATTGATCTTTCTATGGGAGTTATGGTGCCTAAATGAATGTAATGACCTAAGAATCTGATCTTGGTTTGGAAGAGTGCAATTTTAGTAGGAGAAACTACTAGACCATTTTGTATGATTATTTTTATGAAAGTAGATAAATGTTTGAAATGTTGTTCTATATTGGATGAGAAGACTAGAACATCATCTATATAAACTATAATGTATTCTGAATAAGGATTGAAAATTTCATTCATGATTCTCTGGAATTTGAAGGCGCATTTTTAAGGCCAAATGGCATAACATTCCATTCATATTGGTCGAAATGGATAGTAAAAGCTGTCTTATATTTATCTTTTTCACTGATTTGTATTTGCCAAAATCCTGATTTCATGTCAAATTTTGAAAATATTTTTGATCTAAATAATCTGTTTAGCAAGTCTTTTTTATTGGGTGGTGGATACTTATCCATCTAAGAGCTGTATTTAAAGGTTTATAATTAATAATTAGCCTGGGAACTCCTCTTTCTAGTTCAGCATTTTTATTGACATAGAAAGCAGAACAGCTCCATGGTGATTGGCTTTTTCTTATGAGTTTTTTATTTAAGAGGTCTTGTATTTCTGTTTGGCAAAATTTTAGAACTTCTTGATTCATTTGTGTAGGACGAGCTTTTGTAGGTATTTTGTTTTCAAAAAATCTTGTTCATAAGGTAAATCAACAATATGCTTCTTTCTTTCCCAAAAAGCATTGGGTAAAGTAGAGCATATAGTTTTCTCTGTGTTTTTGTACGGAAGCTATCTTTTCTATGACATTAGGTTTTATAAGATTTTCTTCGATTCTTTTGAAACCTAAGTCTTCTTTTAAAAATTCAAGCTAGTTTTCTTTGTCTCTTATAAGGCAATTTATTTTTGAAATAAAATGTTATTGTAAGATATTTAAGCTTCTCTTTTGTGGTTTTGTTATGAAGTTAAAGGTGATTTTTCTATTTAAAGCATGAGTTTCTAGAGCATGGGTTTATAAAAATACCTTCATTAGTAACTGTAAAGGTTGAATTAATTGTATGAAAGGTGTTCCAAGAATTACTTGTTGCCTCATATTTTTTACTAAAAGAAAAGATGTTTTGTAAGACATTTGATCTTTTATTATTAAGGCTTATGGTAATTTGTATTGGATATTTAAGTTTGTCTCCCGAGCTAATTTTAAGGATTCGGAAGTTTTATCGAAGTATCTTGTTGGAACAAGACCTTCTTTGATACAATTGAGATTAGTTCTTGTATCAAAGAGTGCTGTTGTTTCAATAATAAATTCATTGTTGATTTTTATCATAATATTTATTATCCATTTTCTAGATGTTATTTCTATTAATAACATAAGAAAAAAGGCTGGGTTCCGGAGGCCTTCTTTGTAGGAAGTATTGGTGATTTCATTTTGGTCTTCTAATTTTGTTTTCCTTTTATGACAAGAGATTTTATAGTTAGAAATTTCTTGTTTCATTTCTAATTTGTGTTGCTTTCAAGGCTTGTATTTCTAATTTTTGTTGTTTTATTTCATTTTGAAGATTATTAATATTTATGGGTATGGACTGGGTTTTTTTGTTTCTATTCATAATGTCTTTTAGATTGTAGGAAGTATTGGGCTTAGTGGTAATATTCATAGAAGAATGTAGTCTATCAAGTATTCTTTTTTGGCTTCTAGTTCGGTTATTTTATCAGCAGTACTGAGGAGGAATTCTTCTTCTTTTGTTAACATATTTATTTCAAGAATGGTTTTTCAGGAGAGGCGTCTTCATATTCTAATTCTAAAGAGGTTTCTATTTCATTTATTTGAAGACCTTCTTCTTCAAGAAGTTCATTAGAAGAAGTATCATCAGTTTCTACAAGAATGTTGTTTAACTGGTATAAAGTATTATCATCTAAAGATAGTTCATTCAATCTTTTATTAATCCTACAATATTTTGAAATATGTCACTTTTTACTGCAAGAGTAACATTTAATGTCTTTAAAAATTTTCTTATCAGTTTGAGGTCTATTTTGGTTATTACAGCGTCTATGTTTATTCCTATGAGGTTGAGGTTTGTTGCAATGTTTCCTTGTTTCTTTTTCAAAAGGACAAGTTCCTTTGCATTTTGATTTTGTTTTTTCATTATAAGAGGGATCGTATTGAGCACAGAAATCTCCTAGACTTCTATTGGTGAGAGATTGTTCTTCCTTGAGTTGTCTTTGTAATTTGATTGTATTACACATTTGTGTTCCTTGTCTGTAAACATAGGAGACTATTTCTCCATATGAAAGAAGATCATAAGGTATTTGGCCATTGTATTCTTCTCTAATTCTATCTCTAACTTGGTCACCTATAATTTGGGGTAAACCTGCTAAGAATTTTTCTTTCCAAAAGGGTTGGTTGCAATCTGGTCTGACAAGAACCCTTTGAAGGAAAAGTTCTTTGTATTCTCTAAATCTCCTAAAGATTTGCATCACATATTGGATAAGAGATCTTGGTTCCTATCTCTAATATGTGAAGGGTCTCCTATGAAGTGTTGTGAAATGGAGTAAATAAGAGTATTCACCGCATCTTGGATGAGATGTCCTTGATCATCATCCATGCGTTGTCCAAAGTCATCTATTTTATAAGCAGTTAGAATTTGTATTCTTTGTTCATCGGTTAAATAATTATCCCACCAACCTTTTAGTTGTCCAGTGAATCCGACTACTAAAAGATTAGCAACAGCATGATCAGAAACATCTTGTTGTGTTTTGTAGGCATTAGCAAGCATTACCATGTTGTTTAAAATGTTCATAATATTGCTTTTGGCTACACCATCTATATTCCATTCATAAATGGCATCTGGAGAGTATTTATTTTGTATTTTTTGCGATGATTCTTCTTCAGCGATGCCTGGAAGGGTGGCTCTGCTATAATGAAGTTTTTAGGGTTGTCTCCAATTGAGTATGTTTACCTCAATGATTGATTCATATCAGAGTCACTAGAGGGTTTTGTTATAGTATTAATAGTGGGTTGATCTGGGGTATCTCTAATAGTTAACCCTTGGAATTTAGGGGTGTCTAGTATAGGAGCAGGTTCTAGTTTTGATTTCCCTAAAAGTCTTTTCTTTTGTTCTATAGCTTTGGCAAACTATAGGCTAAAATTTTTTGGGAATTCAAAAGCTTTAAAAATGGGTTTTTTGAGTGTTTCTACTTGTGGTGTGATTAGTTGGGTAGGATTTTGTATGGTAGATTCTATCATATTCAATTGTTTTCCTATGGTTACCAAATGTTGATTAGTATAATTGTTTTGTTCAATAACATTATTAGTATAAAGGGAATCTCCTATGTCTGGAATCCTAAAAGGAGTAGCTGTTACCTCACTTTCTTCATGTTGTATTTTTATTCTCCTAAGGGGTGGATGATTGGATTCTATGGTTTCACCATTATCAAGTTTCCACTTATAATGATGATCTAAAACAACTATTTCTTTTGGTTCAAGGAATTGTTCTTCTAACCAATCAAAGAAAAATATATAGACTTTATATTCATATGTGTAGTCATAATATTTTTGCTTGATGTCTTATGCTTTATCAGCAAAGGTTTTGAAGAACCATTCTTTGATTTGTTTGTTGTCTTCAGAATTAAATTCCTTGTTAAGGAATACTTTGTTTGGTTCAAATTGTTTTTCTAAAACATTAAGTTCGGCATCTATTATCTGTGAGTATGTAGGAGAATGATGAGGAGAATTGTATTTTCTAAGACTGGTTCATGCTGGTTTTGTTGATAAACTGGCCTAGAAATCCTTGATCTATTATCTAAACCACTAATTTCTGGTTCAAGTGGTATCTCATGATTATTCCTACTAGAAGGAGGTAAAGGTGTAGTATCACGTGTGGGAGTGTTTCTATGTGTACTTGGAGGAATGGTGATAATAGGAGGAAGATTGGGATTAAGATCTATAGACCTTGTATATAGAAGTATGAAAAGAAGGACTAGATCTTGTATCGAAAGATCTTCTAGGAAACCTAATCGTGACTCTTCCTTCCAGATGTTGAATAACATTGGTTGGAGCTGTATTTTGAACAACTTGTTGGGCAATTTGGTTTTCTAATTCCCATTGTTCAGGTAGTGTGACTTGATTCCAATTAATAGATCTAGGAATGTTAATCTGGAGGAGAAGTGTTTCTCCTTTTGGACTATGTTTGAAAGCATTTTCTCCAAAGGTGGAGGCCATAGCTTTGTAATGGATCTTGTAGACAAGAGCTAAAGGAATAGATCCGTCTGCTACTTTGTAATTATGGGTTTTGATTTGGAGTGTAAGGGCTCTAAAAAAAAATTTTATTCTTAAAGGATACTAAGAAATTGGGGTAAAAGTCAAAATGTATAGGTCCTTTGCAGAGACTTGTCTCTACAGTACCGAGAATAGATTCATCATAGTTCAAGAGACGTGAATCTCGTAGAACTAGGAGAATGGATGTATTAAGACCTTCTTTAGTAAGAGGTTTGCTTCCTACTTGGACTAATCCTATATGAATGTAATTGTATTTTTGTTTATGCTTTTTGATAGACTCTTGATTCAAAAGGTGTATTTTCTCATAAGAATTAGAAAGAGGAATATCTCTTTCTATAGTAGTTATGACATAATCTGATTTTTTGAAAAATTTCAATTTTGATTGTTTGTATATTTCTTTAAGCTGTATTTTAAGAATTTCCCAATTTTCTATAGATTTGTTGAAATCTTCTATCCTTGCTTCTTTTCTATGTATAGGACTTGGATCTGAGTCCATTTGTGATAAAGAACTAGAGGAAGATGTAGATCTTCTAAGTAAGCTCATACTTAAGATTGGAACTGTTCCTTCTTCAGAACCGTTACAGAGCTAAACCAATGGTCTAACAGCCACTCAAGGACTTACGGCCTGGACCACTCTGTAGAAACAAGAAGGATGCCAACGAATGGCTCTCGATCTATGAGTATGTTCTTAAAAAGACTATCTATACCTTCCAATGGCTCTAATACCATAAAGGGGTTAGGATCGGAGTACTATATGAGAGAACAAGTATATATATATATATATAATCAATTTAAATAAAACTAACCTCAGTTAAACGTAAGTGGAGATCGAAGTGAATCGCAAGCTTGGGAAAAGATGACGAAGAATCAAGGCCCTTGTGTTATACATGAGCATTTGACTAATGAGAGCTGGGTCTTACCCTTCTCTCAAAGAAACGAAGACCGGAAAAAGAGGAAGAACATGTGAAGAAACGAAGGAAGAAGTGTTTGGGTTTTCTTTTTTAGGGCATGTAATTTTTTACTCAAATTTTTCTAGGACAAATGTATCCATATTACAGCCAATGGAAAAATCACATGCTTGTCAGCCGACCGGTGAGTTCAGGCCTTTATGTGAGATTGATTTAGCCACTTTAGGTCATTATTTAAAATGATGTCCATTTTAGGCCCCTTTTTATTCTATGTCATTATTTAGAATTTTTCCAAATAATAACTATTAAGCCATTTATGTTAACAGCAAAAAGAAAAAGATAATAAGATGTAATGAAAATGAACCGCTGGATTCACTTTACATACCATCACATAGAAGGAACAAGGTGGTGGGGCCACCTGCTCATCAAAATCAATTTGATCATTTTTCTTTCCAGAGCAAAGTTGCGTGGAGTGAAGCTAGCACGAAAGTGATGAGCAAATACTCCCTTGTGCTTTTGACCAAGCAAAAAAGACAAAGAAAAAAAAGGAGAGATATCATCAAAACGCATGGAATATTCAATGTTGGAGGAATCTTTACACTTTTGAGGTGCCATCCTTCTTTACGGTCCAAATGTGGAAATCCTCTTTTGGACTAAATAATCTAAATGAAATGTGTTCTTTCCAGACCTAGACGGAGTCTTTGTTATGAACTTTCGCATGAAAGTGATGCTAGCACGAAAGTGATGAGCAAATACTCCCTTGTGCTTTTGACCAAGCTAAAAAGACAAAGAAAAAAAAAAGGAGAGATATCATCAAAACGCATGGAATATTCAATGTTGGCGGAATCTTTACACTTTTGAGGTGCCATTCTTCTTTAAGTTCCAAATGTGGAAATCCTCTTTTGGACTAAATAATCTGAATGAAATGTGTTCTTTCCAGACCTAGACGAAGTCTTTGTTATGAACTTTCCCATGAAAGTGATGCTAGCGCAAAAGTGATGAGCAAATACTCCTTTGCGCTTTTGACTAAGCAAAAAAGACAAAGAAAAAAAGGAGAGATATCATCAAAACACATGGAATATTCAACATTGGTGGAAGCTTTACACTTTTGAGGTGCCATTCTTCCTTAAAGTCCAAACACATAAATCCTCTTTTGGACTAAAGAATCTGAATGAAATGTATTCTTCCACTCCTAGACGGGGTCTTTGTTATGAACTTACACATGAAGTATCCAATTCTTTTGAAAATGACTTGCTCTTTGATTTTATTGGGAATAACACAACTAAGCAAGTGAATTCCAAAATAAGCATCCGTTGAAAAAGGCCCCACCCCAGCAAAAGATCCTCTGCTCCAAAGTAATCAAAAATAAGCTATTGACGCACTGATTAATCATTTAAAGCTATTCTTCTAGAAAATTTCTCATTTCTTTGAATTTATAGAATACAACCAATTGCATTATTTTCAACTGAATGAAAAGCTTGATCTATTTCTATTATAAAATTGTCAGATGACTATTGCTTTGTAAAATGTGGAGAAAAGGGCAAAAGGATACATGTGCCTCTCTACATTTGGTGAGTGAATTTATCAAATTCCTCCTCTGACACTTGTTGTTCATATCGTTGTTTAATTATGTATTGTGTTGAAGATGTATGACCAACTCTTTTAATTTATCAACATGTGATGTCATAATATTTAGCTAAAAAAATTCAAGTAAACACTAGCAATTTTTTTGCCTAAATTCATAATATGCTCCATAGTATCAAGTATTTATGCACAAATATAAATTAAGCAATTTATTACATGCGTTATATGCATATAAATAAAAAGGAGAAGCGAGAGAAGAATGCTGAACCCTTTTATAGTGGTTTGGTCCAAGTGGGTCTCAACTCCATTTCTAGAGATTGTTTGAGAGTTATGCCTAACAACTATACTTGAAGCCTTGTACATAAATTGATCCGCAATGGAACCGACATTCATCTATAAACATGGTGCCCTCTTATACAAAGAAATGCCGTCACATTGATCTCTCAAGAATTTGATTGCAAAGTGCATGCGAGAGGGATTTTCAATAATTGCCCAAGGCAATTAGTCATTCTATTTATAGGAGAAAAGAACAAAGTCAACTAGCCGTTAATAACACTTCAAATGGTTAGCTGAATTTGGCGGACAAATCCAAATCCAAAACTGCGGGAGCTGGATGTTTGGAGGCATACTGGCCCGGTGTTCATTCATTGCTTAGATGAAAATGCCCCTATTATATTTAAGTCCTGCAAAAGAAATAGATTGTGTTAACAATTTCATGGTCAAATAAGTGAAACTGGCATTGGGGCTTGTTTTTAGAAAGCTCGCCAAAGGAATTAATAAAAAAAAAGGTATTCAGTCGAAATCACGGCTTATTACATCGTTCAAAGTGGGTCGTAGTAAAAAAGAATGGAAAAGGTAAAGCCTCAATTTCCAACAACGCTACTTGTATTTACCAAGCTAGGATCTTTCATGTGTATCATGTGTAAATAACAAACAAAGTACATAGGTTAACCTTTCTACATATTTGCCACAGGTGAGCACGTTGGACCATTCAAATTAGAAACCGCCCGAACTGAACCCGACCAGCCAATTTAGTCTAGTTCTCATAGGGATTGGTCCAGTTCCCAGTTCAAGGGGAACCAGATCAGATGGACCGAATCTTTATAATTTTTTTTAATTTCTTAAAAATAATAATAAACCTTAAATATAGTAATAACTCTAGTATTTTTTTTTTTTACAATTTTATAATTTTTTTTTTTTGCTAAGTGATCGGTTCCATTGAACCGGACCGAACCGGTCGGTCCAGTCTCGGTTCCCAGTCCTAAAAATTGGGAACCAATTCTCTTGGTTAGTTTGGTTCTACCCCAAATCGAACCAAGAATCGATTACTCTCAATTTTTTTTTTTTCAAAAATAATAAAATAGAAAAGAGAATTTTCTGGGGACACGATGAGTTGAATAATGTAAATATGGCTACTTAAAAATATGAAAATCAATTAATGGGGAAAAAACAAAATTGTATCCAATACGCGTTAAAAAATTTATTTCGTGACTTAGTTTTTGAGGACACAATGATTTTTTTTTTTTTTGGGCGGAGGGGACACGATAAGTTGAATAAGCAAAAATCTAAACAATTTCCCACCTAATAATGTGAAAGATATGTTGCCATTGATAGAAGATGAAGAATTGAAATGGAATATATCAAATCTGGGTTGGGAATGATAATTTTTTAATTGCGAGACATAAATTCATAGCTAATATTTTTATATGCTTTTAATAATATTGAAATTTTGCAAATAAAAAGTAGGAGTGAATGGTTTCTGGTCCAATCTAATGAAACCGGTCACTTTATTTATTTATTTATTTTTGTCACTAAAGAGTGTTCATGCATAATGAGAGAGAGTAACAAATCTTAAGATATTGACGGAAGCAAAGATGAGTGAAAAGTCATTGTGCCGTAACATATAATACTAGTGGATAAGATAGTGTTTAGTTTACATTTGACAAATTTTTTTGAAGAAATAAAAAGAAGAAGAAGTATATATAGTCAGTCTAATTCGGTCTAATTTCCACTTTTAAGAATTGAGAATCGGACAGAGATACTCCTAAGAACTAGACCAACCAACTAGTTTAGTCTGATCCGGGTGGTTTTCGGTTCGAACGGTTCGTTTTAAACACCCCTAAAATAAAATCACTTTCCGGTTTTCTTTTTGTAAGCCACAAAACAAAAAATTTTAAAATAAAAAAGAACGAAAGAAAACTTCTCGTCCATTTGTGAAAAAACAAAAAGAAAAAAAGAAAAGAAAAGAAAAAGGCGCTTTTCTTGACATGGTGCGACGTTCGATGTATCTCAATCGGCGTCGATTTCTTGACCAACTCTGCGATAAAGCATCGCTCATTCATTGCTCTCATTGCTCGACACAAATCCGAACTAATCTCAGATTCTATTTTCCAATGTCGTCGTTGTCGTCTTCGTCTTCGTCCTCCTCTTCCGAAGCAAAATGGCGGTTCGACGTTTTCATTAACTTCAGAGGCGAGGACGTCCGCTCCAACTTCGTCGCTGACCTCCACAGGTGTCTGTCTCATGGAGGCATCAACGCCTACATCGACAGCGAGGACTTGAGGCGCGGGGACGAGATCTCGCCTGCCCTCATGAAGGCCATCGAGGAGTCGCGGATCGCCGTGCTCGTCTTCTCCGAGGACTACGCTTCATCTAGGTCGTGCTTGGACGTGCTGGTCAAGGTAATGCAGTGTAAGAGGCTCAAGGGACAGCGGATACTGCCCGTGTTCTACAAAGTGGAGCCCAGGGTGATTCGACGGCAACGAGAGAGTTATGGCGAGGCATTGGCCAGCCACGAGAAGGAATTGGGACAGGATTCTGAGAGGGTGGAGAAATGGAGGCAAGCCCTAATTGAAGTCGGCAATTTGTCTGGTTGGCATTATGACTTGGGGTGAGCATGGTCCGGGTTGGTCCGGGCCACCCCCTAACCCTATGACCAACCCGTACAGTGTCGGTCCTCAATTTTTAGGATCGAGGACCGACCCTATTGAGCCTGGGACCAAGGACCGGACCGACCTAATGGGGTCGGTCCGGTCCCCGGGTCAACCCGGGACCGATCAATAATTTTTTTCGTCTTATTTTTTATACTCCCTAAAAAAGCAAACTTACAAATTCAAATTACACATCCATTGACAATTCGACATTGTGCAACTAAACTATAAATACCAATACATATTTAATAAATTTAAGATGACACAATAATAGAAATTTTGTACCTGCTAACCGCTCATCGAGATATGGGACAAGATGGAAAGTTTTTGTAATCATCTATCTTTAATATTCATAACATCATATGCAAAAGCGTTTTCCTGCATTTGATCATATAGAGTCCACTCAACCAAAAAATGAACTTCACATCACTTGACTAGCAAATCATCGTAGCAACTGCAGTACTACTCTACTTTTCAAAAACTTCTACCATTCGACACAAATTAAAAAGCAAAGTGCAGTTGAAATTCATTAGTAAAATACAATTAAATCATAAAAAGTTCAAAATATTTAATATAAACCATGAATATATAACTTCACATCTTGTTAATTCACTTGAACTTCTATACACCTGAAAACAAAATAAACGACACATAATTAATACTCAACAAAAGTTTTAAATTGAAGTTACTATTAGTGCTACTAATAGAACATCTCAATATAATATAATATAACAGACATTTTACTTAAGTTTAAATATATAAAAAAAATTATATATAATATAATATATAGGGTTGGTCCAGGGTTGGTCCAGGGTTGGACCGACCCAAAACTCTTGGGACTGAGGACCAACCCGCACAGTGTTGGTCATGGAATTTCAGGACCAATGACCGACCCAATCCCCTTGGGAATCGGATCGGGACTGGCAGGGTTGGGCCGGTCTAGGGTCGGTTCAGGGTCGACCCTAGACCACTGCTCACCTTTAATTATGACCATGGGTAATCATTCCTGTTCGACCCTGGAAAAGAATTCGGAATTTTCTATTTTTATTGATACATGATGGCATGATTAGTGCGTTAAGAGTCATTTTTGGGAATGTCACGGAGTAATTGTTTACTTCGTATTAGTTTTAGTTAGTTTAATGGATTGTATATTTCCATTTATTTTGCGTTCTTTTTGCTGCTTTGTCTTGGCAGAGATGATACCAAGTTCATTGTGGGCATCGTCAAAGAGATCTCGGCTATAGTAGGGCGTGTACCCTTAAGTGTTGCCAAGTATCCCGTTGGTGTAGGTCGCCGGGTAGAAAAAGTAATGTCGTTGTTGAGTATGGGCTCGGATGATGTTCGGATGATAGGAATATGGGGAACTGGAGGTGTAGGGAAGACCACTATCTCTAAAGATGTCTATAACAGTATTAACAGTCAGTTTGATGGGTGCAGCTTTCTTGCGAATATTAGAGAAATTTCCAGTAGACGAGACGGCCTAGTTCATTTGCAGAAAAAATTGTTATCCGAGATATTATGGAAAGCAAATTTAGTGGTCTTAAGTGTACCAATTAATCATTTTGAGGTGTTCTTTTAGAAAATTTCTCATGTCTTTGAATTTATACATTAGAACCTACCGCATTACTTTCAATTGAACAAAAAGCTTGATATATTCTCATGCCCGAGCTATGAAAGGAAAAAGGTAATCCTTGTCCAATTTGTAATTAGATTGCCTACCGCATAGAAAATGTGCAACTGATTGTTGGTGAAGACGTGCTCATATCAAAGCCCTTCTCTCAAATCGGCACAAGACGTGCTCACATCTTGTGTAGGATGTTACGATTGATTTACATGTCAAAACTATCCTCTTGAGTTATCCAGTAAGTCTGCACTCTAAATTCTAATTTCTTCATTCCCATTATATATTGATTTATTGGAAGGCATGGCAAAAAATCATGCGAATTTTAGCTACCAAAATAGTAGTGTGCAACAAATCACGCTAGCGACATTTCCCTGTGCCACAATACATCAGTTCTCAAGAATAGGATCCCAAGCCGAGCTTGCTGAGCCCACCAGGCACCGCCTCCTTCTCTCCAATTTCCTGCCACATCCTCTCATCTGCCTTGCCCACAACGCTGGAAATTAATATAACATTCTTTGTTGACCCTCAGAAAAGAAAGTCATGCCTCTGCGTGCAAAGAAAATACCAAGAAGATCCGATAGGGAACAAATCTCACTGATCGCGAACGCCATTTCCTGGAAGCCACAGCTAAGTACTTTATTGGTGGCCAATGGAGTAGCTTACCTTTTAAGACCTCGCTTCATCCTTCAGCACCTTCATTTTCCAAGCAAACACACCAGCACCTGCCTCCTTTTACCAAATTCTAATGGCTTCTTCTTCTTCTTCTGTGTTAAGTATTTCGCGACCAAAGAAGTGACATTGGCATTGAGGCTTGTTTTCAGAAAGCTCGCCAAAGGAATTAACAAAAAAATATTCGATTGTGATCACGGCTTGTTACATCGTTCAAAGTCGGTTGTAGTTAAAATAATTGAAAAAGGTAAAGCCTCGATTTCAAACAACACTACTTGTATTTTACCAAGCTGGGATCTTCCATACGTATCATGTGTTAATAACAGACAAAGCGCATAGATTAAGCCCGGTGCATATTTCCTTTCTTTTTAAGTAATAAAATAAAACAAAAAAGAGAATTTTCCGGGGACATGATGAGTTGAATGATGTAAACATGCACATGACTCCCTCATTCCATTCTTAAGCAAAAGATGGCTACTTAAAAATCTGAAAATCAATTAACGGGAAAAAACATAATTGTATCCATTACGCATTAAAAATCTATTTCATGACTTATTTTTTGGGGACACAATGAGTTAAATAAGCAAAAAAATCTAAACAATTTCCTAACTATTAATGTGAAAGATATGTTGCTATTCATAGAAGACAAAATATTGAAATGGAGTATATCGGATTTGGGTTGAGAATGATAATTTTTTTTATTGCATACATAAATTTATACTTAATTTTTTTTATATGCTTTGAATAATATTGAACTTTGGCAAATAAAATAAAGTATGGATGTTTGATTTCCGATCCGATCCAATGAAATCCATCACTTTTTTTTTAAAAAATCACTAAAGAGTATCTGTGCATAATGAAAAAGTGACAAATCTTAAAATATTGATTGAAGTAATGATAAATGAAAAGTTATTGGGTCGTAACTTGTGATGCTACTGGATAAGATAGTACTTAGTTCACATTTGACAATTTTTTTTGAAGAAATAAAAGTATATTTGGTTAGTCTAATCCAATCCAATTTTCACTTTTAAGAATTAGGAATTAGATGGACATTCTTGAAAATCGGACCCAACTTGCTGATTTGGCTCAACCCGGGCAGTTCCCGATTTGAAAGGTTCATTTTGAACACCCGTAAAATAAAGTCACTTTCCGGTTTTTTGTAAGACAAAAACAAACGATTTTAAAATAAAAATGAACGAAAAAAAACTTCTCGTCCATTTGCGAAAAATGAAAAGAAAAAACAAAAATGAAAAAGGCGCTTTTCCTAACGCGGTGCGACGTTCGATGTTTCTCAGTCCGCGTCAATTTCTTGACCAACTCCCACTATAAAAAGCATCACTCATCGCTCGACACGAATCCAAACGAAACTCAGATTCTATCTTTCAATGTCGTCGTCGTTTTCTTCTTCTTCTTCCGAAGCGAAATGGCCGTTCGACGTCTTCCTCAGCTTCAGAGGGGAGGACGTCCGCCACGGCTTCGTCGATGACCTCCACAAGTGTCTGCTTCATCGAGGCATCAACGCTTACATCCACAGCGAGGACTTGAGGCCCGCAAACCAGATCTCGCCAGCGCTGACGAAGGCCATCGAGGAGTCGCGGATCGCCGTGCTCGTCTTCTCCAAGAACTACGCTTCGTCTCGGTGGTGCTTGGACGAGCTGGTGAAGGTAATGGAGTGTAAGAGGCTCAAGGGGCAGCTGGTGTTGCCCGTGTTCTACGGAGTGGAGCCGAGGGAGGTTCGAGGGCACAGAGAGAGTTTTGGCAAGGCATTGGCCAGGCACGAGGAGGAACTGGGAAAGGGTTCTGAGAGGGTGGAGAAATGGAGGCAAGCCCTAATCGAAGCGGCCAATTTGTCCGCTTGGCATTATGACCATGGGTAATCACAGTGTTCCTATTCGACCCTGTAAAAGAATTTGGAATTCTCTAATTTTATTGATACATGATGGCATCGATTAGTATGTTGGCCTAAAGTAATGTTTTGGACTGTTGAAGAGGGATTGTTTACTTTGCGTTTGTTTTAGTTGGTTCAATGGATTGTATGTTTGTGATTATTCACGTTCTTTTTGCTGCTTTGTTTCGGCAGAGATGAGACCAAGTTCATTGAGAAGATTGTCAAAGAGATCTCGACCATAGTAGCACGAGTACCCTTGAGTGTTGCCAAGTATCCCGTTGGTGTAGGTTGCCGGGTAGAAAAAGTAATGTCGTTGTTGAGTATGGGCTCGGATGATGTTCGGATGATAGGAATATGGGGAACTGGAGGCTTAGGAAAGACCACTATTGCTAAAGATGTCTATAACAGTATTGCAAGTCAGTTTGATGGGTGCAGCTTTCTTGCAAATGTTAGAGAAACTTCCAATAGACCTGACGGCCTAGTTCATTTGCAAAAAACGCTGCTATCTGAGACATTATGGAAAGAAAATTTAGTGGTCTTATGTGAGGATGGAGGCGCCAATCTGATACGAGATAGACTTTGCTGCAGGAAGATTCTTCTTGTGCTTGATGACGTGGATCATGGGGACCAGTTAAATGCATTAGCTAGAGAATGTGCATGGTTTGGAAAAGGGAGCAGGATCATCGTTACCACAAGAGATAAACATGTACTAACTTCTTATGGGATAAATCGGGTATATGAAGTTAAACCATTAGATCAAGATGAAGCTTCTGAACTTCTGAGTTCATATGTTTTTTCAAGTAATCAGACGAAAGACATAAGCATGGATCTCATAGATAATATTTTGGGCTATGCTAATGGCCTTCCCTTGGCTATTGTGGTCTTGGGTGCCTTTTTACATGGTAGAGGTAGAGGGGAATGGGAGAGTACATTGGAAACACTTGCTGAAAGTCCTAATAAAGATATAAACAATGTCCTCAAGATAAGTTTTGATGCGCTGGACAACAATCAGAAGGACATTTTTCTTGACATTGCTTGCTTCTTTAAGGGAAGAGAAAGGGATTATGTAACCAGAGTTCTTGATGGTTGTGGTTTAAAGACTTTAATTGGGATGCATACTCTAATAGAGCGATCCTTAGTGACAATTGAGAAAGAGGGAAATGTACAAATGCATGACTTGATTGAGCTGATGGGTCAAGATATTGTTAAACAAGAGTATCCAGATGACCCTGGGAAACGAAGTAGATTATGGTGCTATAATGATGTTTCTGAAGTATTGTCGGAGGATACGGTGAGAGCTTCTCATGAAACTGTCGATAATCTTGTTTTCTTTAATTTACATGCTATTACCTAATCACAGTTGGTTATTATTGATTATTTTCTTTTCCTTTATAGGGGACCAATGCTATTAAAGGCATAGTCCTAATAAAACGATTAACAGTGTGTTAAAGGTAAGTTATGATGGATAGGAGGACTATGCAAAGGAGATCTTTCTAGACATTGCTTGTTTCTTCAAGGGGAGGAGTACATAGTACATTAAGAAAGTTCTAGATAGTTGTAATTTTGACATGACTATTGGATTACAGATTCTCATTGATCGTTGCTTGATTAGTGAAGAGTATAGGACCTTAGAAATGCATGACTTAGTGCAATTAATGGGTTTATATATTGTTAAAGAAGAATGTTGTGATGATCTCGGAAAATGCAGTAGGGTATGGCTTTATGAAGATGTTCTTGATGTTCTATATGGAGATATGATAAGACTTGTTATTGTATAATTATTCACGGTCTATTCTTATTGAGTTTTTGTTAGAAATTAACCTAAATATTTTCAAAAAATATACAGGGAACAAATGCAACAAAAGCCATAGTCTTGCAGCTACCAAAAACCAACCGCATGTATATTGGTCCTGATGCTTTCACATACATGAGAAGGTTGAGGATGCTCATCTTGATTAATGTTTATAATTCCTTTCAAGGTTCCATTCATCTCCCTAATGAGTTAAGGTGGTTCGAATGGCCTAATTGTGGTTCGCCTCTAGAATTTAGATCTGGTCCAAAGAAATTAGTCGGACTCGATGTGCGGAATAGCAAGATCAAGGTAATGCCCGACCAATTCAAGGTACGCATTTACTTGGTGCTTTTTCATTACTTGTAGCTATATATTAAATCTGATAATGTTTGTTATTGTTCTGAGTAAAACATCTCCAATTACTATACTCTTTATACATATTATTTCACCTTTAACCAGCACGGAACAACGTTCTGATTTTTGCCCTACTGGACAGCAGAAATGTCCATACGTAATTTGTTTTGGAAAAGAGTATTCATATATGCATACATATTGACCACGAAAAAATAGGAGTATTTACTTGCTCATCAAAGCTTTGCGATAATGCTGAGTTATGATGTGCGAAAAATCAGAGCCAGATCTTTTAATTGAATATTTATCTCAGTTTTTCTTTTAATACATTTCTTGCAGGACTTTAGAAAGTTGGAGTTCATTAACTTCAGTGAATGCCGGTCGTTGGTTTGTTTGTCGAGCCTCGATTATACTCCAAATCTGAAGGAATTGAATCTCAGTGGGTGCAAAAACTTGGAGCGTGTCCATGAATCAGTTGCATATCACGACAGTTTGCAATTGTTGAATTTGAGTGGGTGCTCTAAACTTCATCATTTACCCGATGTACTCCATTCCAAGAATCTTCAACTTCTCGATCTTAGTTATTGCTCAAAATTGCAAAGATTCCCTGATATTCCAAAGAAAATCAGAGGCTTGCGTAAACTTTCTTTAGTCAAGACTTCAATCGAGGAACTTCCTACATCCATAGAAAATCTTGTCTCTTTGAATGATATAAATTTAACCAATTGCAAGAAACTAGCAATCCTTCCATCTAGCATATATAGGTTGCAAAATCTTATATATTTGGGCCTTGGTGGCTGCTCGAAACTAATCAAGTTTCCAAAGAAGGAGGAGGATTCAATTGATCCCCACATGAAGACGGGATTTCCTAAGTTAGGGTATCTACACCTTAAAGGATGCAATTTATCAGAAGTAGAGTTTCTAGAGAATCCTTCATGTTTTCCTAACTTATGGTCATTGGATGTTTCGTATTGCCAACAACTAAAAGAGATCCACAAGATTCCAGGGCAATTGCATCTATTGAACGCAGCTAATTGCAAATCTCTGAGAAAAATTCCCTCCAACATACATCATCTTGAGTCTGTTTACTTACCTTCATGTCATGAACTAGTCAGCAATGGATTGACCATGAATGATTTGTTCAACCTTAAGGTTAGACTCTCTCTCTCTCTCTCTCTCTCTCTTGGAGGGCCCCTCCCCCCCTCCCCTCCCCCCCCTCCCTCCCTCCTCTATATATATAGACACACAAAAGGTTGAAAATCTAGGATCGGCTGGCTAATTAAGAAAAGCAAGTATGTAGAAAGTGATTTTGTGTGTATATGTAGGGGAGGTGGCTACAGGGCCACATAAAAAATATTCTCTCTATTTATAAGACTCTAGTTTGCTATGGAATTATAAGGATCATCCAATGAAAAACTTCAACAATACATGTTCATCCAAATACAAAATCTTTGACAATAGATATCATGTTTCCACCGGTTAATTACAAAACATCTTTGTAATGCTATTGCTAACTTAACTCATTAAAGCTCCTCTTTCTATGTGCCAATTTGGAAAAACTATCTAAGAGTTTACATCTATGACAGCATTTCAATCCCAAATCTAGGAGCAATTTTCTTCTACCTGGAGGAGAGATGCCGCAGTGGTTGCGTCCTAATAAGGAGGGTTATATATCTTTCACGGCTTCAAAGGAATTGTATAAGAAGTTTGTAGTATTAGCTGTTTGTGTTGTATTCTGTAGAGAAGAACGAATGGAGTTTGTCCCATTTGTTCTTGAAGCATTTGTTAATGGCAGAAGGACGATGACTTCCAGATTTGCTTCCAGTTCATCATATTCGGATCATGTGTGGCTTCGGCATTACGAACCACGGGGGTTGTGGGGAGGACTTAAAGATTCCTTTGGTGCAAATGACAGGACTCAATTCCATCTTATTATTAGAGCAACATGGACTGGTGGAATTGTTAAAAAGTGTGGATTCCGCCTAATAAGCAAGCCACTAGAGGAAGATTTGGCGGTTTTGCTTGAAGATGATCAATTATTGGATCCAGCTTTAGTTTACGAGATTCAGAATGAAGATTGTCAAACGGAAACAGAGGAAGTTAGTTTATTCAAGTTACTCCCAGATAAATTGATGGATGTAGTTACAGCTGAGGTCTCTCTCTCTCTCTCTCTCTCTCTCTATGATTGATATAGAGTCTATACTGGGTGTTTGTGTGTATATTACAAAAGCTGAAAATGCTAGATGAACAACCCATATAAGGTGATTCCACATGCATGAACATGATCAAACAAGCAAATAGAAAGACAGTTCAAATGAAATAGATGATTTGCAAGATAGTAAAATGACCACATGGGAAGATATTTCAACAAATTACTTGACATAAGGAAGGAACATGGTTGACCTTCTCTATCTCTTTCTCTTTGTGCGTGCATGTTGATGCTGAAAGTTGGGCGTACTGTGTTGGCATAATGCAAAAGCTGAAAATTCTAGACAAACAAACAAATCTAATTTAGAGTGATTCTGCATGTATATGTAATAGGTGTGGTTGCAACACTTGAGGGAATTTACTATCCCATGAGTAATTTTATAATGTAAGCAAGGATCAATATGTCTAATTACTGTAGAACAACTTTGGTTGAATTAAAAGGTATATAGTCAAATCATACTCTTTTACTTGAATTATCACAGCTTGAATATTTCTAACAATTTTCTCATTTAATAGAGGTGTCGTTATTCCTTAATTTCTCCTTGTCTCCAAGATGTTCGCCCTGGAGGAGAGATGCCGGAGGAGTTCATCCCTGTTGAAGACAGTATCATATCTTTCATGGCTCCACAAGACCTGTATGACAAGTTCTTAGGATTGGCTCTCTGTGTTGTTGTTGGTGTAGAAGGTGGAAAAAAGGAAATATCTTTTGACATTGTGCCACATGTTCAAGGTCAAAGGAGGAATGCACTATCAGGTACTCTCGGTTCATTTGATTCAGATCACGTGTGGATTCAATATCTCAAACCAAATGTACTGTGGGGAGTGTTGGAGGGAGGAGTTGATTTTGGGCAATTTAACGAGAGTTATTTACAATTTAGCATTAAACTTAGACTATCGGGTGGAACCGTGAAAATGTTGGGATATGTGATAAGATGCACACGATTAGACGATGATTTAAAGGTAATGATTGAAGATAATCAATTGGTGGATCCAGCTGTACTTTATGAAGATTCTTCTGGTGGAAAAGCAGATTCACTGGCAGCAGAATTCTTACGCAAATTGTCACATAGTAGAGAGAAACAGGAAGCAAGTGAGAGTGAGAGTTCAGTACGGGTTGGCTTTCAACTCCTAAAGGAAGCAATCATTAAGTCAGCAAAACAAATTTGGGGTTGCTTACCTTGGTGAAGGAACGGATGGCATTCAGTTCAATCTCTCATGTGAGATACAAAAATATGCAAATCGATAGAGGGTGACTTTGGACATAATATTCATGGCCAGTGTGTTTGTTTTTCCATATTTAATTGTCAATCGGATCGTGATTGGATTGATAAGTTTCATATTATGCACAACATGTTTAGTTACATATCATTTACTAATTTCAGCAGCATTAGTGCATCCTTGAAATATTCTTGACTCGAGACATATTCTACTTCGAAATGCTACCTTTGGGAATGATTTAATGTTCCGATCTAAGTTAAATTTATATTTTGAACGAAGACAGTTGTGCTTGGCTACAACCGTATCTGATGTCTTGGAATTTTAATTTGGGTTGCATGTAATTAATTTCAAATTTTCCAGTTTTATGTCCATTGAGAACTCAGTCATCGGGGATCAATTTGTCAGATTTACTGCCTTTTGTTCACATACGTGGCAAGTAGAGCTAATGGCAAAGCTTCGCAACCACTTTTACATAAGTATCTCCTTGTCAATTTTTTTTGTTCATTTATATTGTTTAATCCTACGGGTTTCACCTTATTCATCTGCATAGTGCTTTACAACAATGATGATGTGTACTTTTTGTCCGTACATAAGCCTACCAAAAGGTTTAGCGCACACAATTTTTCATGTGCATATGCTAACAGGAAATATTCAAGAGTATTGAGCATAATCAATGAATCACCATAATATGGAGATTTTCTATATACACATTCGGATCTTGGTTTCTAATTTAGATAATTCTCAATGCTTTGAAAAGTTATTTCTTTCTTTTTGATGATTAAATTTTTAAATAGTTACAAATTAACAACAGGAAACCGATCCATAAATTGCTGACATCTATTAAAATCCAATTCTCCCGCATTTTGTTTTTGTGGACCAAAATATTCTGCAATCACTTCTATGTTGTGGCACAATTCAAGTTTATGGACCTCATTATTTATGTGCTTGTGCTTTCTGTTGACATTATTTACATGCTTATATATATGTCAAGCTCTTCTCCTCTATATATGGACTTAATCGATATTGTGAAAAAAACATTAATATAGTAGTATTGATATGAATGGGAGAATTACACAAAAAGTCATAATGTTTGGTTTAAAATGCAATCAATTCCTAAACATTACAAAAAGTTAATTAACTCATATATTTTGAAAAAGGTCCGATTTCATCCTGTCGACAAGATGTCTGCCAATTCTGTTGATGTGGTATGCCGGAAATTTAACGCGATATGTTTTAATAGCAATTGAGAAAGCGTCAAGCGAGCACCACATCGTAAAATAAATCAAAATTTTTATTTAAAAAAGACACGGAAAGCATAACCAGATTCTATGTAAAGACAAAAAAACAAATGGGCCCTGGAGGTTTCGGTTAAAGATTCGGGGTGGCGCCACCGCTGCCACTTGGGGCCAGACGCTTAAGACTTCTGCTATAGGTTCTCCTAATGTGTATAAACAACTCGCATGCCATCAAAACCTAAAGCACATATGCTGCCTCAACAAAAAATTATCGCAATTAACTTTTAATTAAACTCGTTACATCAATGAAATGGTAGATCATACTTTCATCTAAAACTACAAATTTTAGAATAGTTGATAATAATTTTACAAAATTCTACAAAATTAGGTTTTGTAAGGTTATAACTCGTGATCTCACGCTTTCACTTATTTTAAAATACTTTTGATCTTTCATATGTTTTTATCTCTTATTTCCTTCGAAGTGTAGTCTCCCATTAATAGTAGTGATATGTCGTGAATCTAAACAATGGTCACAGAAATCAAATCTTGTTCATATATTTGGAGAAAATTGTTAAATTAGTGCTAAACATATTGTAGGGTTTTTTAAATTGCCATTTTGCTTGAAATTGCAATGTAATCCTTCGATCAGTGGCCACTAGTAATTGCTAATATGGCAATCTACATAGGATGTCATTTCAAGTAAAGTTGTTCACGTCAGTATGCTATGTAAGACAACCGGTGATGAATAGACATTGCGTTAGTAATTTTTTTTACGACAATTGGCCCAAAGGACTACATTTTAATTTAGTAAAATTTAAAAGTTTAAAACTGAATTGGCATCCGCACAATTAATTTATATCTAATTTGGTAATTATTCCTTTAATATGTGTTCTCATATTAGTGTTCATAACTATCTTAACTTTACTTGGTTGACAAGGTAGAGCAAACATGATTTCTAGGATATGTAAGTCGTAAACATGACCCTCCAATTCCTTTCTTTTTCTGTGGGGAGGAACTTGACATGTGTCACGATATTATGCGATTTTTTAATTAGGAACTTCATTTTATATAACCAGTAAGGTGCGAATCCTATATATATGTATAGACACGTCTGCAAGAACTTACTTAAGAAAATAAGTCAATTAGCAGCATGGAGTTACGTCCAATATAATGCACCCCCGACAGTCTCTGGATGTGTCCCGGAATTTACACAAATTAACAAGACCGTCCGTCCACTGGTCCAACACAAATAGAGTAAATTCTTTCTCTCTTGTTCAATGCCTGTGGGGAAACACATGGTAAAAACTATGCGCATTTAACTGTCAAAGTAAGAAAAGAATTATTCAAAAAGTCTTAAACCTATTGCACTTATACTAATTCTATCCTAAACATTTTAATTTGACCAATTTAATCCTTTTTTTTATACTAATTTAACCAATTTAATCCTTGGACACTCTGTTATTTTCATATTTAGCAAGAGAGATCGAGATACCAGTGGACATTTGATGTAATGGAGTCCTAATGCATTTCATCATGGGATGGTGCGCGTGTATGTTGGTACCTAGTATGGTAATTTCTTTTGTAGTCCAATAATATGCAGACAGCTAGAAAAAAAATCAATTATACAGGAAAAGTAAAGAGTGCTTAGAATCTTTGATAGCAAAAGTGTGACATCCCAAATTTCAACAACCTTCATTAGTGTAATCAGATCATTAGGAACATGAATTGGGCTTGATAAGCCGAATGGAAGAGCTGGGCTTGGGCTTAGCTTAGAGTGGGCCAAGGCTTGGATCTGTTAGAATAGTTAAGTGGGCAGGATTGTTATAGGTTGAGCATGTTGGGCCAGAGACGGATGTTTAGGCCCGAGTGATTTTATTTTCAATTAAGTTTATGATTATAGTTAAGATAATTTAATTAGTGATTGTAAATGCTAATATCAATTTCTAACTTTAGCATTTCTTGTGATAAATTCTCTATAGACTAACACTAAATAGTTAATATGTCATATAATTTCATAACTTTATATGATTACAATAGAATCGAAATCTAATGGAATCGAGAGGGAATTAAGTGAAAAACATTAGAAACTAATGAACCGACTAACGACACGAATTAGAGATTGATTAAGATCGAGTGACAAATGGCGAAATTTGTTATGCTTGGAGGCCACGACATCTCTCTCGTTTCTCTTTGTCTTCGCATCACCCATGGTTTTCTATCCCCACAAAACCAAAATAAGCAACTCAAGAAGACATAATCATTAGCAAAATCTCATGATTAGTCTAGCCTAAGGATTAGACTTGTAGACCCATTCCCCTCTTAAATTTCAAAATCTCTCTCTCTCTCTCTCCAAAACCGAAACCCATCTTCTTCTTCTTCTTCTTCTTCTTCTTCTTCTTCTTCTTCTCTATTTTCTCTCGGTCGAACAGCAAGGAAACCAATAGCCAAAACCAGTGATTTTCTCCTTCTTGCATGCGAGTTTTGGTGTTGATTTTTGAAGAATCTTTGAGTTATCTAGTAGCTGAACTAAGGTAAGGAAAGATAAGTTTCTAAACTATAAGTTATCCATTATTTTTGTCAAGGAACTTGTGGATCTAGCCGAATGGTGGAGGATTAGATGTGAAGTTGCTGTTTTGTATTGATTTGAGCTTCATGAATACTAGATTGAAGTTATAAGTCATTGCATGTTGCATTTGAGGCTTGCATGTCTCGAAATCTAAGTGTGAGTAAGCTGTGATTGTCGAGCAAGGTGAGGAAATGGTTGCCGAGTGGAAAGATGTGGTGTATGTTGCGGTGAGTCAGCTTATGGATGGATATACGCTTTGAGCCGAGCTGTGGAAGGTCTCTCTGTTAATAAGAACTTGCCGAAAGTATTCTTAGATGCTGTGGAAGAGTGTTGAAGTGTTGTAACATAGATTAGTAGAGAAATAAATGGTTTGATTGAGCTAGAAATGAAGAAAACCGTATATGAAGATTCTGTTTTAGAGAAATTTGGATAGGAAGTCTTTTTATTGTGTCGCCTTGATTTTGAAAGATGGAGATAATGAAAGGAATCATTTTTGATTGAGTTCAACATTTAACTAGGGTCATATGAATGTAAAAAAACATGAAGATAGAAGTATACCTATTGAAATCAGTAAACTGTTTTGTAGAGAATAGTTTGACCTTTGATGATTATGTGAATTTTCTGTAATTATCTAGTTAGAATTGAACTTTGAACCTTAATGAAATTTGTAGGACATATCCTTAGAAATAACATATAAAAATTTGAGAATAAATGGACAATGTTTGGTTAGTGAAACGAATTTTCTTTGTAGATGTTAAATCTGGAAACTATTACAGGATGCTAGTAAAGATTATAGCGATTACTGCTCTTAATATAGTGAGATATAGACTTAGGTTTCTTCACAGAAAATGTCAATATATGTCTCTAATTTAACATACTAAAATTTCATAGTATTTCAATAAGAATTGGTATACTTTCTGTGTTTGAGATCAAAACTGCTCATTATAGTTAATAATCTGTTTAGACCTGAGAATATGCAATAGTTGTTGTGTCTCTTATATTAATCTTGCATGACACACATAAAGTCTAGTGACCTCATAATAGATGTTAGTTGTATAAAAGTAAGTCTCATATATCATTTGAGGTATAGGCACAAATAGTATCATGCATGTGCAATGAGTGCGGTGCATAGTGCTTGATTATGGGGTAAATATCTATTCGGCATGGTATGGGACATGTCGTAATGGGTTTTATCTTATAATTTGGACACGCATGTGTGCTAGGTACATGAGAGTTAGATGTATAGTTGTATACTTTGAAGTCTTTTTCTTTTGCATACAATAAATGCATTAATCAAAGATGTGGTGGTGTGAAACGTGTGCTTAAATGAGTGAATGAACCCATCGATACAGAGATACCGGTGATGCCCCTCGGAAGTTGGGATGCCCATGCTGTGTGATCTTAGATGCCTCGGTCCCGTGTTACCAAGATGCCTCAGAGTGAGATACCCTTGTGTGTGATTAAGGATGCCCCGATTGTGTGATACTGGGATGCCTCGGAGTGAGATGCCCCATGCTGAGTGATCTTGGGAGGACCTCGATTGTGTGATACCGGGATGCCTTAGAATGAGATGCCCATAATATGTTTATTATGGAAGTCCGGATAAGGTAACTTTCAGAAGTGACTCAATTGGACCGGCAGAGTTCCAGTGGGTAAACTAATCGAGGGTGGACTATATGCACACTAAATATAATTCTACTTAGCGAGTAAGTTCATTCATCATTGTTGCATTTCATCTTGATATAGAGATTGAGAATGTGATAGATATATTTGGTGTTTATGGATGCATTTAGTATGTCTCATACAAAGTGGTTACACATATGATGCATTAATATTCATTGGATTATACTCGTGACAATCCTATCTTAGTATCTTAAGCTATTTGGTCATGATTCCTTTGTAAACTTGATGGTTGTGGATTGTCTAAGTTAGAATCTTATCATTTCTTTACTAGGCATAGTTTTTGCTCATTCCTTATATTTTTCAGATTGATAGTATGGATGTGCCGCCAATAGCTCGTTATGGAGTGATATCGAACATTGAGGTTACCTTTACTGATGTGTATGACTCTGACAATGAGCTGACTTTCTCCGAATATGAGGCTACATTATGGATGGATGATGGTAGAGTTTAGATGACCCCGATCAAGTTTGTCATATGGTTTATCAAGCATGATGGAGCAATGTTTGGCCCTATTCCTTTTAGTGATGATGGAGCAGGAGTTGGGAGGATGGCACCTAGACGCCTTTGATCATGTAGAAGCTTACTGTCTTTTGTTTCTTTTGTTGAACGTGGGCTTGTGTGGGAGTAGTGGAGTAGATACCCATACCCTTATCCCTAGATGTTTACTTGTGCCCTTACTTTTGAAATGTAAATGTGATGTATATAGGCGAAGTACTTGTAAGAAGTCCAGGTTGAATTTTTGTAAGCCGGAACGATCTTAACTGGTTTAGAAATGAAGCTTCTCGTGATCTTTATATATATATAATCTTAATAGGATTGTCTATTAATGAAATTGATAGGACTATTATAGGATAACCTTACAAAACAAAGTGTAAATTTTAAATAATCCATGTTATACATGCTAACCTTCAAGGGTGAACACTATAGGCTAACTGTCACGCCCTAATTCTCGGGCACGCGTCCATCCCTCATCTTAGTCGATTAAAATTTTGCGATATCCCAGGATGTATCGTCAACCCTTTCATGTTCATATGCACATGCGGAAGTAATTAAAAATTCCCAGACAATAAAACTTTGGGATGGAACAGTAGGACAAAATTTCAAACTCTTAAAAACCTTCACTCTTATATACAAGGTGAACTAATAAGTTCAATTCACTATAAGCCAGTTTAAAAAACAAGGTTTACAAGCAGAAGTGGGGTTCTACAAGCTACGAGTCCCCTCCTCCTCTCCATCATTCTCCACACTCCAACACGAGCCTTCAGCAAACTGTGCTGAACTTTCGAGATCTTCAAAATTCAAGTCTACTGCATCTAGGGACTTGAAATGGTTATTCAATAACCAATGAGACAATGTCTCAACAAGTTCTACCCCCTAAGACTCGATTAGTAAACTAATACACCTTAGGGCTACCTAGGCACAACACGAGTCAGAAGACTTACCTTGGCCTCAGATTCCGCCCTGTATATTAGCATAGATCAAATAGACACCCAAGCAATCACATCATGGATTGAAGCATCGATCAAATCGACCTAGTCGATTACATCTCCTTCCAACCATTCACCGATCATTTCCATTCAATCTATCAATTCACAACATCAGATCAAGCAATGATCAATCGACCTAATCGATTATAGGCCAATCCGACCATTCTCTAGCCATCTCACTTATTCAGTCTCAAATCTTCTCACAGCTCAACGAGCATAGTCTATCAACTTTCTTGGCTACAAATTATGGTCCAAAGGACACGACCTATCTTTAGGTGACAAATTACAGCCCAATGGGCGCAACCTTTAATAGGTGGCAAATTACGGCCTTATTAGGCGCGACCTTTATCAGGTGGTAATTTACAGCCCAACGGGCACGACTTATGTCCGGTGGTAATATACGGCCCCAAGAGCGTGACATATATCATGTAGCAATTTACGGCCCAACGGGCACGACCAATTCCAAATTCAGTGGCAAAATTCAACCCCACTGGCATAGCCATACTTTGGCGGCTTTTGAGGTTCAACTCACAACCTCTCATAGTCAATTTCTAATTGAACACCGACACTGATCAATCTTGGGATAAATCCCCACATACTCACCAACTCACTCAATTTCCACAAACCAGTGCTCAAATAAATAAACAGAAAGTACCACTGAAATCAGCACGAAATTCTAGTCACCGGCCCGGTTGAATTTCCGGAAAAATAAATAATCAATTAATTAATTTCGAAAATTAATAAATAAATACTAAAAATCCACTTTAGGCTTGTAATGCCTAATTGAAACTCGATAAGGGTCGAGAAAAATCCCGATATGCATTCAATAAATATTAGAAGTTCTCTACTAGCTAATGACTAAGTCTAACCACCTAACATGCATCACTAAGTCACTAATTTAATTGTTCTAAACTAGTCTAACAATCTAATTGCACTTAATTAAATCTAATCAACCCTTAGGCATCATTAGCAAACTAAGAAAGCATTAGTGAGTAAAACTCACTTGGTAAAGCGAAGACCGGAACACCGCGACGGCGGCCGAATTTCAAAATTTCAGTAGCATTTGACGAATACTTGGGCCAAGCCTAGCTTCACGGGCTTGGGCTCAAAACTGGGCTTGACTACACGAGCCTCAGGTGAGCTGGACATGGGCTGAACTCGAGTTGGGCTTCGCTGGCTTTGTGGACTCAATTGAGATGGGCTACTGTTGAGGACTTTGGGCCGAGTTGCTGAAATTAATGGGCTTCAAGTGGCTGAGCTGCTGGATTTTTGGGCCCAGCTAGACTGAAATTCGCTGGGCTTGAAGACTGCAAATTTGGGCCGAGATTGCTGGCCTCGCTGGGCCTGGCCCCTTAACTGGACCGAATTTTGCTGGGTTTCGGGCTTCAAATGAGTTGAAGAAAGAAGTAGCTGAAAAGGGGACGCTGGGCAGTGGTTGGTCGATCGTGGGCTTCACCGGCCGACCGCGATCGTGAAGAAGTCACTCGGGCTGTTGTTTCGGAAAGCTTGCTTTCGGCGTGAGCTAGCATGCAATCGAAGAGCAGCTGCACTCAGTGAAACAGCCACGAAGAACTTTGAGCGAAGCGGCAAGTGGCAGCTGCCGAGAGAAAGATCGCTTGAAGCAGCTTCGGCTTCGGCTTCGCTGGAGCTGACCGAACAAGCCGGATGGGCTTCGGCTTCGCTACAGCTAGTCTTCGGTAAATCTTCGGTGGACGTTGATGATACGAACCGGTGGGGAAGCTGTGGCGAGTTGGCGATGGAAGAGAGGAGCAGCTGATGGCGTCGGTGGTCTTCAAGATGCGCTGGACTTGACTCGAAGGATGCTGCTGCGGACGCGTGGACGTGCGAAGCAATCAACACACCGAAGCAAAGATGGGGTCGAAGAGGGTCAACGAATGGCTTCGTCGAGCGCTGAAGCTGACCGAACGTGGGGATGACAGGCGCAAGGAGATGAGGGGCCGGTCAACAATTGAGTTAAGATGGGAAAATTTGACTCGTGGGGTGGGGAACAAACTTTGGTGGATGAACAGGTGGTGGGAGAGAAAGAAGATGACGCTGCAAGAAATGAAAAATGAGACAGAAGCAGAAGACTTCCGTGGAGGGTTGTGATGCTTGTGCGAATGAGGGGGAATCGGATGAGGCGTGCGACTGAAGCTTTGTGGGAGAGAGAGAAAAGTTCATAACCCTATCCAAAAACTTAATTGCTTGGTCCACCAAATAGTGCTCAATCTTATCCCTTGGTCTCACAATACTTTCTTGCAATAATTTTCACAATTAAACTCATTTTGATGCCCACAAATGTTGCCCTCATCATAAATCCGAATTCTTCAATTCCCATCCAAATTCTTCAATTTGATGTCCAAATTTGATGTAGAAAAATCCTGAACAATTTTCTATAATCCCCCGACACTCAAAGGCTCAGCATGGAAGTCCAAATTTTTTTCAATCGAGCCTATCCGAATTTCCGCTATATTACACAACGTCCGAATCGATTTTCCGTAAAAATCCCACACTCGACGGAATTTCTCCGAAAGACAAGACGACGTCCTATAAATGAATCGCGACATGCTCGAACGTCTGATTCCTGAAACCGAATTCAATTTCGTGGTTAAAATCTATCGAACGCAATTTTAGTCCGATCCTACCTACCGGGTAGCTTTTAGGGATTTTACCACGGTTATATCCCTTAACGGCTTCACCCAACATATTGGTTAACTCATAAGTGATCAGCTTAGAGAAAAAGGACCATCGGCGCGTCAACAAAATGTCCATTTCATATATTCGAAACAGGGTTAAAACTTAGGATGTCACATTAAAAAATGAAAAATTAAATTTTTAAGTCCTATAAGATGATAGTATTTATAATTTCTGCTTGCGCTTAGTACGTGATGCTACTGGGACGTCACAAAAAGTGCCGAGTAGAACTATCTGACAAACACGGGACAATTGATTATCAAAAAAGTCATAAACCTATAGCAATTATGCTTGTCACGCCCCGATCCTCCCGGCCCGTGCCCATCCCACCTCGGTCGATATAATAGCTATGTCCCATGACGCATCGCCGACCCTTTATGCTTAATACACGCATGCGGAAGCAGATATAAATCTCTAGATAATAAAACAATGGGATAGAAAAGTATGATCCATTTTTCACAAAAGACCTTTTTATAAACACACGGGTTTATACACAAAAGCCTACAAAAAGGGAATCAAGTTTCAACAAAAGAGAAATGTCATTGGACTAACTAGTTGGACATGCTCGCCAATTCTCCGAGCTTCACCTTCTAAACTTTGGGCCTCGGGTCCTCCACTAACATCCATTAGGGACCTGTAAATGGTTATACAATAACCAGTGAGACAATGTCTCAGCAAGTTCAACCCTTTAAGACCCGATTAGGAAGAAAATTACGTCCTAAGGGTTGCCTAAGCACAATCAAGTGCCAAAGGACTTACCTTAGCCTCAGTTCATCCTTGCAAGTCAATTCAAATAATAAGTACCGACAATTATGTCACTTAATTAAATCATATCGAACCATCGATCAATCGACCCGGTCGATTACATATCAACACGACCATCTCTTCGTCGATCCATTCAAAATCCAGGATTCCTCAATCAAAGTGAAATATAGATAGTATATTATCCTATCTCCAGATGACATATAGACCATCAAGCGGGTATGCATAATGTTCTATCTTCAAGACGACATATAGAGTCATCGAGCCGTTATATCATACATGTGCATAACGTTCTATCTCCAAGACGACATATAGAGTCATCGAGCCGTTATAACACACCGTTGGGTCATACCATCCTATCTCCAAGATGACATATAGAATCACTGAGCCGGTATACAAGCAATTCCTTCTCAAGATAACATGAGAGTTATCGAGTTGTTAAATGATACCGTCCTATTTCCAAGATGACATATGAATCATCGAGCCGTTATAGTATTTTTGTTTTGAAGACATAATCAATTTACCATTTTTATCATACTTGATAAAAGTACACGTGTGTGGGTATACGGCCAGCCTTAGCCAAAATACAAGGTTTTCACTTTTGAACCTCCCACTATTTTCAGTAGTCCCAAAAAAAGATTTTTGGCGCTGTAGACCGACGTCTAGTAAAAATTTTCACTTAATTACCAAATTAATTAATTTAGGAATAAGATCCTAAAATCACAATTAAATCAATTTAGCACAAATTAGAGCTCAAATAAATAAATAAATTGCACCATAATAACCAACATAAAATTCCAGTCATCGGCTATCCCAGCCTAATTTTCGGAAAATAAATAAATAATTAAATAATTATGAAAAATATTAAATAAATACAAATGAATCCAACTTAGGCCCATAATGCCTAATTGGACACCAAAACAGACCTAAAAAATTCCAAGGTTCGTTAAATAAATACTAGAACATATCTACTAGCTAAATACACTAACTAACCACCTAACAAGCATCGACAGATAATTAAATTAACTAATATAATCTAATCTATCAACCTAAATCATGCTTAATTAATCGACTAAGAGATGATTAGTGAGTTCAACTCACTTGATTTGCGATCCGTTTGGTTCAAAACGTCAAGAATGCAACGGGACCGACTTTCTCCAAGGCGGACCTAACTTTTGGGGCGGGAAAGTCTTCAAAACGGGCCCAAAGTGCTGCTGGACACCCACTAGCTTCTGATATGTTCTAAGCTGCAAAACAGAGGAAACAAAGTTGGTTCGGCTTCCGCTTCTGCTTGTTGGACATAAGAGAACTAGCGGCTGAATAGCAAGAAAACAGTTTGATCAGAGCTCTAGCGAGTGGGTGGTCAGCAACCAATGGCTCCTGGGGTCAAGAAGATCTTGTAGGTGGATGGAACGACCAAAGGAAGGGTCGAAATGGGAGAAAAACGAAGAAAGTCACGAAACAATGCAGGCGGGCAGGGGATCGACGGATCGGCGACTACCGTCTTGCGGCGGTAGTACAGAACGGTTGGTGGCTCTGTTCGAGGTGAGGTCGAGCTCATTGGGACGGGTTGTCTCTATTAGTCACGGTGATGGGTGGATCGTTGGCTGATTCGCACGGGAAGTTGACTTTTCACTCAGATCTTTGGTGTAAGGTCGACTGGAGTAAAAATTGGCAGAAGTGAAAACAAAGGAGAAAAACGGTCCAGCGGTGGTTCCAACGATGGTGGCGGCATGCGAAGGTTCCAGGCGGCTACTCTGGCTTCTCTGTAATTCTCGAACAGTAGGAGAGAGGGTTGAGGAAGCAATGGACGGCAGCTTAGGGGGAGAGAGAGGTAAGAGGGGGCCACATGCCTTGATCTTCCACAAGCTTGTCCCATTGACCTCATCCTCAGCCACCAGCACTTCCTAGGCCACAATTCATCCACCAATGCTCATCTCACAACTCTTGAAATGGTCCAAAACCATAGGCATAGGGGGAGCTACGAATTTCACACAAATCTCTCTCAATTGGACTTGATTTCCTCTTCAATTTAATCCCATTTGGCCTCAATAAATTCGATCAGCCCAACATCGGTCATCTCAACATTTTTCCTCACCCATATAATCCACTTACTTCCCAATTTCAAGATCTAAAATGATCCTGGTCTTTTTCTTGAACAAAAATGGCCCTAGGACGACTTTTTTCCCAAAAAGTCTCGGTTTGCAAAAAAATCTTCTAAGACTAAGTCGACATTTCTAGAATTTATTGTGACATGGCAAAACCTTCAATTTCTGAAATCGGATTCAAATTCGTGGTTAATTTCAATTTGGTGCATTTTTAGCGTAACCTAGGCTACCGAGTAGTTTTCAAAAAAATTTAGTGCAAATGACCATTGGTCGATTTTCTTCTAGTCACAAGAACCTACTCGATATATTGGCAATTCTCAATTGTCGTGAAAATCTCGAGGATTCAAATACAAACATAGGGTACCAAAACGATAAAAAAATTAGCCTAGTGCCAACCGATAAGAATTTTCCAATTTAGTGGTGTCACCCACGATTACCCACACATCTTAGTTGAATCGACTTATCTCTTATCTCAAATCGATTTTATACTATGCCATAATGGCCTCTAAAGATGAACACGGTCGAAAAGCCAATTCCTAGTCGAATTTTCAAGTCTATTGCATTAAAATTCCTTAATGGCTTCCCTGAATAGTCTAGTTATTTCGAGAGTGATCAGCTCTGAGAACAGCCCTATAGGTATGTCAATGAAATGCTCGATTTATTAAATAGAAAACATGATTGAAAATCTTGGATGTCACAATGCCAATTCAATCCTAAGTCTTTTTTTTTTCTTTTTATCAATTCAATTATAAATGTTTTACAATTGTGCCAATTCAATCCATTTGACGTGAACACCAATTGGCGATATAGTTGTCCGACAAATGCAGACATGGCATTTTTTAATTATTCCCCCCCCCTCCCCCAAAAAAAAATCTTCTCCTTCCTTTGACCGACGAGGGGAGGGCTAGCGAGGTTAGCCTCACTAGATTTGGTGAGGCTCACCCCCGTTGGCCACTAGCGAGGGCGAGCCTCACCCAACAATAGTAAGGCCGCCGTTGCCAGATTTGGCAAGGTTGACCTCACCAACCGTCGCCTCGATCGGCTGGCACCGGAGAGGACAGGGCATATGGAAAAAAATAATTAAAAATTTGAAAAAAAAAATAATTAAAAAAATTCCACGTCAGCGTTTGCTAGACAGCCATCGTCGATTGATGTCCACAATAGCGCTAGCCAGCTAAATTTAGCCTGATGGATTGAATTAACACAATTGCACCAGATTTAAGATTGAATTAGCAAAAAAAAAAAGATTTAAGATTGAATTGACATAATTGCGTTAGATTTAGAACTTTTTTTATAATTCCCCTCGTAACAATTCATGCCCTTCTATTTTCTTGGTTCGAATCAATTCACTTTCATTCTTCAAGTAATCTTTCAAGTACAAGCTAATTGGGCATCAAAGCATAACAGGTTCCATAAAATTTGAGAAGGATCAACAAGCCAATTACAAGGAAGCGTTTTGCACCTTTGGCCCTTTCCGACCTAATATGCTACTTGATTGGCCTCTCTAAAACAATGGACTAATTGAATATCTTGGAAATGCGCTACTAGACTCTTGCATTCGGTGATGAGAGGTTCCACATTTCATGATGGCAGATTGCGATAGGTAACTGCACTTCTCAAAGCCCAATTATCGAATTCTAAAACTAGTTTCATTTCTTGTACTGAATGAGTTTAGTGATTTCAACATATGCTAGGATTTCCCACTGTGCAACCGAAGACACTCATGATTTTTGCAAATCTTTTGGTAGTTTAAGAGCCACTCTTCCATTCCTTCGAGACCCTTGACCGAGATCTGCAGCTCTATTGCAGGAGTCGACCGGGCTTCTTTCGTCCATCTGCAGTAAAGGAAGAGGTGTTCAATGTTTGTATACACAGAAGGCAAGACGGCAGGAAAAATTTTCTTTTTGAACAAATTCTTTTTTACGCAGAAAGTGCATTTGGTACAAAAATCCAAATGAAAAACCTGATTTTTTGCAGCGGTATCCAACATGGATATAAAATGCCACAGGGATTTAGGGGTTTGGCATGATGATGATGCATGATCCATTTGCCACTGAAATCAGCACAGTCCATTTATCGTATATATACTGTTCTTCAGTAATATTTAAAAATCTATAAATCACTAATAAAATCTTTTTTAAGAAAAATATTTTCCTTTTAGATCATTATTTTATTTTTGTCGTTTCACTTAAATCAATCATGCTCCTTTTCTCAATATGTCAATGCCGCATATGTACATCCAAAGATTAACTGATGTACGGTGAGACTAAGAATTGGATAAAGAACCGGATTGAAGGATTCACTCACTTGAGAAAAAAGATTCATATATTATCAAACTCAATTCTAAATTCTTATGATGAGAATGTGCTCGGTTGAGAAAGAGAGGGGCGCGGCTAGAGGGGAAGCAATAAGCGTAGCAGAAAACAGAGAAGATCTCGCATAATAGAATTCGTCGTTCTCTCTCTTCCTCTTCCTCTCTCTCTTTCCTATGACTGACTCCAGGAATGATCATATTTTTCGTTCAAAGCTGAGAGAGTGAGAGAGAAACTTCTTCGCCGCCGTTTCCGGCCGTTCCAAAGCCATGCGTACCCTAGTTTCCGAGTCTGGGATCCTGAGGCACTGAGATCCAGTTTGAAGCTCTTCCGCAGGTTCCGATTTCGATTCTCTACCCTCACGGCGGCTCAGATATTGAATCCTCTGTTGACGTGATCCATTTGAGTTTGTTTCTCTGATTGCGAGCATCTGGCGTTGGTTTAGCTTGAACCTAGGTTGGAATCTGAACTTGAAATAGTTGAAGATCTTCTCCTCAATCAATTGTGCACCATACGTTTGGCAAAATTCTTAAAACTAAATTTGTATGGATCATTTTGAGTGCATATTGATTGCTGAGCACGATTTCAGTCAGATATCGTTGTTGCCGAGATTGAATCTGACCATTATCTTTTTGTTTTGTTTCCACCCTATGTTGGCGTGTCTTCCAGCTGCCTTCATTGGTGGTCGCCGGAGAGGAAGTAACTGGAAAACGACGGCCTCCATGTCAATCTCTAAACTCATTGGCACCGGTTTGTTCACGGCGTTCATTTTTCTTGTTTGTTCGGGTCAGGCTGTGACTCTGCGCGCGAGCTTTGAATTACTGGTAGTTGAGATGGTGGCCGACGGAGGCAATCCGGTGACGGCCAAAGGTAGTGGACGACAATGTACGGATGCTTCTGGCCAAGTAGATGAAGGCTTAAACATTGATTTTGCTTGCATTTATTTAGAATAGATGAATTATATATATAAAATAGTGTGCGCCTAGTGGGATTATAGTGGAAAATAGGCTTTTGGTACGACTATAATAAAAGATGGGCTTAGTATGGTTCTATTTGAGATGGAGCTTGGTGAGGTTAAGAATGAAAGGGACTGGATATAAAAAGCCCATTTATATCCATGGCCCAGATTCGTAGTCCCAGTACAGTCCATTTTCGGACCGAGCCCATCTTCCGGAGTGTAAGGGCGCGTTTGGTAACGATTCTATTCGGGGAGGCGATTCGATCGGGAATTGATTCTTTTTATTCTGTTCCTGAACCGATTCGAGCAAAAGAACGCGTTTGGTCTTTGTACAAAATTTCTGATTCTAGAATAGAAAAAGAACAGAAATGCGTTTGGCAGAATCGTATAAAATTTCTATTCCAATTCTTTTTTAATTCCTTTTTAGATAAATATAAATTTGATATGGATGGATGTTAATTTTAATTTAACCAAGATTCTCTCTCTCTCTCTCTCTCGCTCGCTCTATATATATATTCCCTTCTCCAAAACCGAACACCCAACGTTTAAAAGAATAAGAGAATACTAGAATTGATTCTCGGAGCAAGCGAACCATATTAAACTTCACGACAAGAATTTGATAGATCCGCTTTGTTTTATATTGTCGTAAGGTTTCCACATTTTTCTCGTCCCTGATCAACGAGTCGAGAGAATTTCTCGTTGTCAACGTGGCTCTGAGCATTAACGCTTGATCTCCAGCAAAAGAGCGTCGGGCTTTTGGGAGGATCAACGCTTTTCTCGTTTTCTGTCTGTCAAGTCATCTTAGTCCAGAAAGCACCTTTTGATTCCACCGATGGACAAGCCACATTGTCTGATTTCACGTTGTTGCTAAATTTCATCTTTTACTGCTTTGTGCATCCAGTGAACAAGGCCAAAGTAGATTACTTTTGTTACCCCGACATGGCACTTAAAAAGTGAGCATAACACGTAAGGCCTCATGGTTAGATCAAGTACTTCCCCGTGTAGGCAGATATCAACAGGTAGTCGAGGACGAACTAAATGTCATCTCATTGTGTGAAAATCTCAGACAAAAAGCTTTCATTTGCATTCCATCATCTTCTTGTTTGTGGGGCTTCAATTGTTCTAAGAACTAAGTACCTAGTACCTACCATGGATAGTGAAGAAACACACACGTGATATCCAGGTAAGCGTAAAGTGAGCTAACGATATTATGGAAAAAGCCAACATCAAGCAAGTCGTTGATCACCAAAAGTCGAAACAAAAATAGGAATTTGAAAGAGCTCGATGTCCTAAGATAAACGACAAACTTCTTGGACAAAAAGCGGAGGAAAATGAGGGGCTGCTTTAGTCACCAAAACTATTGACGATCCTATAACTCAGATCAACAAATGCCGGGATTACATAAACAAATTGGGCCTTGATGCCTTGTAGGTGGTTTTCAGCTTCCTGGTTGGTGGTCTAACCTTCTTGAATACCAGCAGGAACTTGATCTTCGAGTTGTGGAATTGCTTGGTGCTCTCCCTCTTGCATAGCTTCGCTGGAACAGTGGCTGTCTTGATGATCTGGATACATGGGAACCTGACTCTGTGGCGAGATGCCATCTCAGTATACATCTGCTCCACAGCCCCATTCAGTGTGGTATCTCTGTATTCCTTGTACATGTTGTGGTATCCAGTTCGGCTTTGGTAACGGAGCCATATCCCATAGTTATTGATCTTTGTTGGGTTCTTCTCAAAAATCTGCAAGTGACTCTAGTAAGATAAAGTAAACAGAGAAGCTACCTCACATATGATTAGGCACCTTAGAGCATATGGCATCACCCCTCAAGGTTAGACAAGTAATTGAAAGTGTAAAACATAGAGCAAAGGAAAACCTCTTCTTGTTCATTGGTCAAAGAGTTATGCATATTTGTGTCTATTTAAAAATCAATATAGGAGATGCGACTAATTGCCAGGGTCTGTTGCTGCCAATGGTGCAAGCATCCTACTTTTGCATGTCCATCATGCATTTGTTTATAAAGAGACTATCATGCATCTAGGGAGAGATATAATGAACAAGTACAGTATCAGATATTGATAATGCATATCATATACCATAATCCAGCCTATCTGAAGATTTTCAGGATGCAAGTCCCAAAGAAATTTTCTTACAAAGGTTTGGAAAGGAGAGCACCTAAAAATAGAATAAATCTCACTGATATAAATCAGATCCCGACTATTTGATGGTCAAACAATAGTTGTTACCCATCGCAAAGGAAGGAATTGATGAAAGATAAAAGCTTTAATTAACTATAGTCCAATGAAAAAATTTTCTGTTCATGGTTACTAATTGGAAACTCCTAGTTCATATGCAGCTTTTAAACATTCAAAGGAATTTTTAGAGTGAAAGTGGATTTGGCTTGTACCATACAAACTGAAAATCCAGCTTTTGCAGATCAGAAACTAGTCCACAGGATTCATTCTGCCTTTGAAAGATGGAACTTCCCAGAACTACGAGATGGTTACATTCCATAGTTGAAAGGAAATCGATATAAAAACATCCAGCTTTCTCTTCATTCTAAACAATACATACCAAGGACAGTTCCCAATCTAAGAGCTACATAATTTATGAGGGAAGTGTTCACCTTCTGTCTGAAAAGACTTCCAAGTGATGACTACCATAAATGATATTGAGAACAATCATTTTAGCAATTAAGGAAAATGGGGTGAAAACCAAGCTTCAACTTCTGGTCTTCAGACTAATGCATCACTCAGAAATATGGAAGCAAACATTCCTAAGAAATCGAACAGAACCTCACAAGCAAATACCATGCAGTTCCTATTATCATAAGAACATGGCAAATCAATTCATAGAGAAATCCCACATCAATCGACAAGCAACATACCTCGTTGATGGCGAGCACTGGCCATTGCTCTTCTTTACCTTCTTCAGCTTCCTCGGAAATACCTAACCCACATCAATCAACCCACTACTTAACCAAATTCCTCGGCCAGATCGGCGGAGTCGCGAGCGCCGATTCGAGCAGGGGGTCGCTCGGCGAGCGACCCTCGGCCAAATCGCGCTCGCGCGCCGATTCAGGCCTGGGGGTCGCTCGGCGAGCGACCCCTCGGCCAAATCGGCGTTGGCGCCCGCCGATTTCGGGCTGGGGTCGCTTCGGCGAGCGACTCCACGGCCAGATCGGCGCGAGCGCCCGCCGACCGGAGCTCGGTGGCGCTCCCGCCAACCGTTGCGACGACGAACGACGGTGAGGAATATGCAAACCGTCACCTAGATCAGCCGGTAATGACGCTACCGTGAGTGAAGGGAACTCACCTTCAACGAGCAGCTTCAACAATGAAGAAGCAGCCGCCGTCGCCGTTGTTGTGGAGAGAACGAACCGAGAGAAGAACGAACCACCGGAGAAGAACGAACCACCAGAGAAGAACGAACCAGAGAAGAAGAACCAGAGACAACGTGGAGCAAAAGAGAGAAGAAAATGAAAGGGTTCGTTCGCACAGAGAGAAAGTGGAGCAGGATACGTTGAGCGGAGAGAGAGAGCCACTTTTGTGATTCTTTTTTCTGATTCAGAATCAAGAATCACATTTTTGTTGATTCTAAATTCTTGTCCAAAAGCGATTCGGGAACAAATTTGTTCCGGGAACAAAAAAATTACTAAACGTGATTCGGGCCGAAACCGGTGGGAACGAAGAATCGAGAACCGCCCTGTTTGGATGGTTACCAAACAGGGCCTAAGAGGCTCAAGGGGCAGCTGGTGCTACCTGTGTTCTACAAAGTGGAACCGAGGGAGATTCGATGGCAGAGAGAGAGTCATGGCTATTTTCCACAACGTTCATTTGCTTTCTCTTGGATGAATGAAGGATTGACTGCACCAATTTAAATAAAACTGACCTCAGTTAAATGTAAGTAGAGATCGAAGTCAATCGCAAACTTGGGAAAAAATGACGAAGAATCAAGGCCCTTGTGTCATACGTGAGCGTTTGAGTAACGAGAGGAAGGTCTTGCCCGAGCTTTGTTTCCTCTTCTCAAAAGAAACGAAGACCAGAAAAAGAGGAAGAACATGTGAAGAAACAAAGGAAGAAGTGTTTGGATTTTCTTTTTTAGGGCATGTAATTTTTTGCTCAATTTTTTCTTGGACAAAAGTATCCATATTCTGGTCAGTGGAAAAATCACATGCTTGTCAGCCTACAAACATTTAGCCGATCGGTGAGTTCAAGCCTTTATGTGAGACTGATTTAGCCACTTTAGGTCATTATTTAAAATGATGTCCATTTTAGGCCCTTTTTTTATTTATAAAATAGCACTATTCTATGTCCTTATTTTGAATTTTTCCAAATAATAACTATTAAGCCATTTCGGTTAACAACAAAAAGAAATAGATAAAAAGATGTAATGGAAATGAACCATTGGACTCAAGCCTTGAATTCACTTTACATACGAGCATGTAGAAGGAACAAGGTGGTGGGGCCACCTGCTCATCAAAATCAATTTGATCATTTTAGTTTCCAAAGCGAAGTTGCGTGGAGTGAAGCTAGCACGAAAGTGATGAGCAAATACTCCCCTACGCTTTTGACCAAGCAAAAAAGACAAAAAAAAAAGGAGAGACATCATCAAAACGCATGGAATATTCAATGTTGGTGGAAGCTTTGCACTTTTGAGGTGCCATTCTTCTTTAAAGTCCAAACGCGAAAATCCTTTTTTGAACTAAATAATCAGAATGAAATGTGTTCTTTCATACCCAGACAAAGTCTTTGTTATGAACTTTCACATGAAAGTGATGCTAGCATGAAAGTGATGAGCAAATACTCTCTTGCGCTTTTGACTAAGCAAGAAAGATGGAGAAAAAAAGCAGAGATATCATCAAAACACATGATTATTCAACGTTGGTGGAAGCTTTACACTTTGAGGTGCCATTTTTTCCTTAAAGTTCAAACGCGGAAATCCTTTTTTGGAATAAATAATTTGAATGAAATGTGGTCTTTCACACCTAGACGGAGTCTTTGCTGAACTTTCGCATGAAGTATCCAATTCTTTTGAAAATGACTTGCACCTTGATTTTATTGGGAATAACACCGTTAAGCAAATGAATTCCAGAACAAGCTTCCATTGAAAATGGCCCCACCCCAGCAAAAGATCCTTCGCTCCAAAGTAATCGAAAATAAGCTATTGACACACCGATTAATCATTTAAAGCTATTCTTCTAAAAAATTTCTCATTTCTTTGAATTTAAACATTACAACCAACTGCATTATTTTCAACTGAATGAAAAGCTTGATCTATTTCTATTATAAAATTGTTAGATGACTATTGCTTTGTAAAATGCGGAGAAAAGGGCAAAAGGATACATGTGCCTCTCTGCATTTGGTGAGTGAATTTATCAAATTCCTCCTCTGACACTTGTTGTGCATATCATTGTTTGATTATGTATTGTGTTGAAGATATATCACCAACTCTTTTAATTTATCAACATATGATGTCATGATATTTAGCTAAAAAAAATTCAAGTAAACACTAGCAATTTTTTGCCCAAATATATAATATGCTCCATAGTATCAAGTATTTATGCACAAATATAAATTAAGCAATTTATTACATGTGTTATATGCATATAAATAAAAAGGAGTAGCGAGAGAGGAATGCCAAAACCTTTTATAGTGATTTGATCCAAATGGGTCTCAACTCCATTTCTAGACACTGTTCGAGAGTTATGCCTAACAAAAACTGCCCGAACCGGACCTGACAAGCTGATTTAGTTCGGTTCTTGGAGAGATTGGTCCAGTTCCTGGTTCCAAGGGGAACCGGACCAAACTGGACCGAATCTTTTTTTTTTATAAATATTTTTTAATTTCTTCAAAATAACAATAAACCTTAAATATAGTAATAACTCTAGTATTTTTTATATACTTTTATAATTTTTTTTTGCTAAATGATCGATTCCATTGAACCGGATCGGACCGGTCGGTCCGGTCTGCTTCCTAGTCCTAAAAATTGGGAACTGATTCTCTCGGTTGGTTTGGTTCTACCCCAAATCGAACCCAACATCGATCACTCTCAATTTTTTTTTTCAAAAAAATAACAAAATAAAATAGAAAAGAGAATTTCTAGGGACACGGTGAGTTGAATAATGTAAACATGCACGTGACTCCCTCATTCAATTCTTAAACAAAAGATGGCTACTTAAAAATATGAAAATCAATTAATGGGGAAAAAACAAAATTGTATCCAGTACGCGTTAAAAAATTTATTTCATGACTTAGTTTTTGAGGACACAATGATTTTTTTTTTTTTGGGCGGAGGGGACACGATGAGTTGAATAAGCACAAAATGTAAACAATTTCCTACCTCAAAATGTGAAAGATATGTTGCCATTGATAGAAGATGAAATATTGGAATGGAATATATAGGATTTGAGTTGAGAATGATAATTTTTTTTTTATTGCGATACATAAATTCATAGCTAATTTTTTTATATGCTCTAAATAATATTGAATTTTGGCAAATAAAAAGTAAGAGTGATCAGTTTTGGTCTAATCCAATGAAACCGGTCACTTTATTTTTATTTTTTTGTTATTAAAGAGTGTTCGTGCACAATGAGAGAGAGTCACAAATCTTAAAATATTGACAGAAGCGAAGATGAGAGAAAAGTCATTATGCCCTAACTTATGATATTAGTGGATAAGATGGTCCGATTTCCACTTTTAAGAATTGGGAACCGAACAGATACTCCTAATAACTATACCAACCAACTAGTTTAGTTTGATCCAGGTGGTTTTCGGTTCGAACGATTCGTTTTAAACACCCCTAAAATAAAATCACTTTACGGTTTTCTTTTTGTAAGCCACAAAACAAAAATTTTAAAATAAAAATGAGCGAAAGAAAACTTCTCGTCCTTTTATGAAAAAACAAAAAAAAAAAAAAAAAAGGCGCTTTTCTTGACATGGCGCGACGTTCGATGTTTCTCAGTCAGCGTCGTTTTCTTGACCAACTCTGCGATAAAGCATCGCTCATTGCTCGACACGAATCCGAACTAAGCTCAGATTCTATCTTCCAATGTCGTCGTTGTCGTTGTCGTCTTCTTCTTCGTCCTCCTCTTCCGAAGCAAAATGGCGGTTCGACGTTTTCATTAACTTCAGAGGCAAGGACGTCCGCTCCGGCTTCGTCGCTGACCTCCACAGGTGTCTGCTTCATGGCGGCATCAACGCCTACGTCGACAGCGAGGACTTGAGGCGCGGGGATGAGATCTCGCCCGCCCTCATGGAGGCCATCGAGGAGTCGCGGATCGCCGTGCTCGTTTTCTCCGAGGACTACGCTTCGTCTAGGTGGTGCTTGGACGAGCTGGTCAAGGTAATGCAGTGTAAGAGGCTCAAGGGACAGCGGGTGCTGCCCGTGTTCTACAAAGTGGAGCCCTGGGTGATTCGATGGCAGAGAGGGCGTTATGGCGATAAATTGGCCAGGCACGAGGAGAATTTGAGGCAGGATCCTGAGAGGGTGCATAATTGGAGGAAAGCCCTAATTGAAGCCGCCAATTTGTCCGGTTGGCATTATGCCGGTGAACAATCACAGTAATCCTCTTCGACCCTGTAAAAGAATTTGGAATTCTCTAATTTTATTGATACATGATGGCATCGATTGTGCGTTAGATTAGAGTAACGTTTTGGACTGTTGAAGAGTGATTGTTTACTTCGCGTTTGTTTTAGTTAGTTCAATGGATTGTATGTTTCTGATTATTTGCATTCTTTTTGCTGCTTTGTTTCGGCAGAGATGAGACCGAGTTCATTGAGAAGGTCGTCAAATATATCTCGACCATTGTAGCACGAGTACCCTTGAGTGTTGCCAAGTATCCCGTCGGTGTAGGTTGCCGGGTAGAAAAAGTAATGTCGTTGTTGAGTATGGGCTCGGATGATGTTCGGATGATAGGAATATGGGGAACTGGAGGTGTAGGGAAGACCACTATTGCTAAAGCTGTTTATAACAGTATTGCTGATCTGTTTGATGGGTGCAGCTTTCTTGCAGATGTTAGAGAAACTTCCAGTAGACCTGGCGGCCTAGTTCATTTGCAGAAAACGCTGCTATCCCAGATATTATGGAAAGAAAATTTAGTAGTCTTAAGTGAGGACGGAGGCGCTAATCTGATACAACATATACTTCACTGCAGGAAGATTCTGCTTGTGCTTGATGATGTGGATCATGGGAAACAGTTAAATGCATTAGCTAGAGAATGTGAATGGTTTGGAAAAGGGAGCAGGATCATCGTTACGACAAGAGATAAACATGTACTAACTTCTCATGAAATAGATCAAGTATATGAAGTCGAACCATTAGATCGAGTTGAAGCTTTTGAACTTCTGAGTTTACATGCTTTTCCAGGAAACCAGACCAAAGACATATACAGGGATCTCATATATGATATTTTGGGCTATGCTAATGGCCTTCCCTTAGCGATTGTGGTCTTGGGTCCCCTTTTATGTCGTAGAAGCAGGGAATTATGGGAGAGTATATTGAAAAACCTTGCTGAAAGTCCTCTTACAGATATAAACCGTGTCCTCAAGATAAGTTTCGATGCGCTGGAGGACAAAAATCAGAAGGGCATTTTTCTTGACATTGCTTGCTTCTTTAAGGGAAAGAAAGGGATTATGTAACCAGAGTTCTTGATAGCTGTGGTTTTCACACATTAATTGGGATTCAGACTCTAATAGAGAGATCCTTAATAACAATCGAGTATGACAGCATAGTACAAATGCATGACTTGATTCAACTGATGGGTCAGGATGTCGTTAAAGAGGAGTGTCCAGATGATCCTAGGAAACGGAGTAGATTATGGTGCTACAATGATGTTTTTGAAGTATCGTCGGAGGATACGGTGAGAGCTTCTTATGAAACTGTTGATAATCTTATCTTCTTTAATTTACATGCTATAACCTACTTGGGTTGGGTAATAATGGTCATTATCTTTTCCTTGATAGGAAACCAATGCTATTGAAGGCATAGTGCTGGACTTGCCAACACAAGAAGAGCTAGACATCAGTCCCAGTGCTTTCACCCATATGAAGAGACTGAGATTGCTCATAGTTCTGAATGCACAAATCAACGGAGGTCCCGTATGTCTTCCTAACAATTTAAGGTGGCTTGAATGGCCTGAATATCCTTTATCAACTCTGAACTTTAGTTCTGGTCCAAAGCAACTTGTTTGGTTGGATGTTTATAACAGCCGGATTAAAGAATTAGGAGGGAACCTAAAGGTACATCATACATGCTATTGTTGATAATTTTTATTTTAGGTGCTTTTGACAAAGTGAAATTGATCAAAATCTTATTCAGCTATTCCTTTTGAATTGCAGCGTTTTAGAAATTTGAAGTTCCTGAATTTCAGCCACTGTAAGTCGCTGATTAGTGTTCCGGACTTCTCAGAGGCGCCAAATTTGGAGACACTGAACTTAAGTAGGTGCTCAAACCTCAAGAAGCTTCCAAGCAAACTGAAGCTGAAATATCTTCAAACGCTTGATGCAACTGGCTGCTCTAAGCTTGATAAGTTTCCGGATATTGAGGAGATGGAGAGCTTAGCAAACCTTTATTTATCTCGGACTTCTCTAAAAGAACTTCCTTCGTCAATTGAAAAACTAGTCTCTGTTAAGGTTTTGATTCTGAAATCGTGCAAAAGTCTTATCAGTCTTCCTAGTAGCATTTACGAGATGCAAAGTCTAGAGCACCTTTCTCTTGAAAATTGTTCAAGGTTTGGCTTGTTTCCAATAAACAGTGAGAGCTCCAGTCTCCCTAATGGTAGACGTGGATTTCCAAATCTGGTCTCCTTAAACCTTAGTGGCTGCAATCTGTTGGAGGCTGAATTTCTTCATAGTCTTACCTGCTTCTCTTCTTTAAATGTTTTGCATCTCTCACGAAATAACTTTGTTAGTCTTCCGACATGCATTAGCAAGTTTGAGGAGTTGATGGTCCTCAAATTAGATGATTGTAAGCAGCTACAGGAGATCCTAGAGCTTCCACCAAACATTTGCACCCTTGAAGCAAGTGGCTGCTATGCATTATCCAGATTTCCAAAGTTGCCTATTGAGTGCATTCAGTCCTCCATGTCAATGTATGTTCGCTTAGATTCATGTCATGGACTGGTTCGTGAAGGTATCGACCTGACTAACATTATATCACTTGAGGTCTCTCTCTCTCTCTCTCTCTCTCTCTCTCCACATGCATGAGATGGCAAGATTCTGATTTTTGTATATTTGCTATTGCAGGATGTTCATGAGATGGATCACTCCATGGATACCGTGCTTCCTGGAAGAGAGATTCCATGCTGGTTTATCCAAAGTCAAAAGCATTCTGTCTCTTTTTGGGTACCCCGACATTTGTATGCGGATATCCTTGGATTGGCTTTATGTGTTGCTTTTGAATTGAAGGAGGGAATTGAGGCTAGAGTTTCATGCAAGGTTCAAGTATTGGTGAATGATATTCAAAGTAACTACAATACTATAACTTTTTCTTCAATGCAGTCGGATCACTTGTGGTTTAACTATTTTCCACAACGTTCATTTGATGAACTGGATGAGATGCCAGAGACTGAGTGGAGTCTCTTCCATGTTTCATTTGAAGTGTCAGAAGCAACACTGAGAAGGTGTGGGTTTCGCCTTATATGCAAGCGAGTGGAGGATGATCTACAGGTTCTATGCCAACATGAATCGCCCTTAGGAAATGCCTCAAGCCTTAGAAGATAATCTCGATTATCAGAGATATCTGCAAATGATGGCACAAAGGTGCCCCCTCTGGATTGCGGTCAATTTTGAATTTATGATATAGTGCTCATTGTGATTTGTTGCATTTGCTAAATGATTCCTTGCACTTCAATTTCAAATATTCAAGTGCTTGTGCCTTGTGTCCATCTTCTGATGGTTTTCTAATGGAATTGTCATATGTTAAGACTACAGTGGCTGTCACATCAAGCAACTTCATCCTTTTTTGTCACGACAGATTGATTGATGGGACATTTATTAATTTGGCTAATACTAACACTAAATTATAGAAACTGAATTGCGAGGGATTCCTTCACAGAAGTCCAAAAGTATACATATAAACCCTGCATATAATTTAGCAGTCACAAATTTATAACTTTTTGCAGCCAAATTTAGCTTTAGGCGGTGGGCATTATTATTCACTGAGATGTGAATGGATCTTGAAACAAATTCTGTAGATCCTTTTTTTTTTGGGCCTCAATGTGAGTATTGTTTGAGTTACTGTAGTTTTGTGTTTGCTTCATTTTTATTGCTCTTTACATATCACTCCTGGGGATCCTATAATTTCTTCCAGATTGCTTATTGTGTCACAAAATGAAGTATCAGTGTCAAAACACTAGCAGACTGAACATTCTAGCTCTTTGCTCTCTCTTTCATATTTATGTGTCTATTAATCTTTTCAGTTTCCCCTTTTATGCTAGTAGGAGTGCTTATAATACAAGACCATAGAAGTAATACAATTTGATGTGTAGGTGAGCTTTTCCAAGTTTCTCAGATGTATCTCGAGTCTGTCAAATTAATGCAGCATGTGTTAATTTTAATCTTCTGCGGATTGTTCTGTCTTTATGGAAGTTTAAGCAAATATGAGCTTGAGAAGTTCCATATATTTTATCCCACAAGAATCAATAGTGTGAAATCTCTCTTCTTTTCTATAAATTCATGATGTGTATAGCTTCAAACACTCTATTTCATGTTGAAGTACCTTTCTATTTTTCAAAATGGTATTTCACTGTGCATCAACAAAGTCGATTCCTTCAATTGCATATGCAAGTTACATTCGCGGGTAGAAACCCATCATGAAGTTTGAGCATCTTGCATAGTCATTCTAATTATTGTCTGATTATCTTAGTTGGCATGCCATCCTAGTGTTGGCACGTGCAACCTAAATCAAGAAAGGTTTAGGGCTACGACTGGTAAAAAGGGTGCATTCTGACGTTCTTGAAGTAGATGTATTTTGTGGGAAGTGATTAGCCTGTGCTGGGTCTGTTTCTCTATCTCTGGATGAGTTGTTAATGGGGGTGTGCTCAAATCTGTATTTGTTGATTCTACATTTGTAACAAACCTATCCCAAATAAAGGTAAATGTTTGATTACCTGATTTTCGCCAAAAAGATAATTTGTGCAGAATATATCCCTCATTCAATTAAGCGTCTTCAGCCAAGAAAAAAAAAATTAAGCATCAGCCTGTTGGCAGCAAAACTCATGTTACTAGCAATGTGATTATTCTATTTTTTGTACTACTTTTGGCTATTTTCTCTTTTTTGGTGGTTTTCTAAGATGGTGACCAAGTGGATCTCTGTAAGTATCATTTTTTCTCCATCTCATCCTTAGGTTCAAGATCCAAGCCTTTACTTCAGGTTTTGTTCATAAGAACCACTATTTCATATCTGATCTATTCCTGACAAAACATGTTTTTCTTTATTTGGTTCAAAAATAGATTAGACATAGTTATTCTTTCAAAATTATAAATAGTTATTCCTTTAGTTGGGATCTGGTGGACGGCGTTCTGAGGTATGCAAATGGGCTTCCTCTAGCACTTTGAGGCCCTAGATGATCAACAAAAGGAAATTTTTCTGGATGTTGGTTGTTTCTTTGTAGGAAGGATCAAAATTACATGAACAAAGTTCTTGATCCATTGGCTTGAACCAATCATGCACATGTAAGTACTAGTGGAGAGGTCTTTTATAGGTACTGAAACATAGGATGAATCAAATGCATGAATTGCTTCAACTAATGGCCAAAGATTTGAATGCCCTGAGGAGCCAAGCAAATGCAGCAGGTTATGGTCGTATGATGATATTTGTGAAGAATTGGCATTAGATACGGTTATAGCAGTATGTCTATACTCTGTGAACGTCCGATGATTTTGGCCACTATAGAATGAACCAGCAAAATCTAGTGAAGACAATATGGTGTTTAATTTTTTGATAATCTTGTACTGTCATATCTCTCTTTTACAGGCATCAAATGCAGTCAAAGCAATTGGACTGTGGGCATATAATCCAGAAGAAGATTTGTACACCAGACCCGCTTCTTTAGCAAATTTGAAGAGGCTGAGATTGCTCAACCTTTGAAATGCATGCTTTACCAATGGAGCCGGGCAATGTCTCACTCCAGAGTTGAGACGGTTTGAATGGCTTGAATAGCCTTCAATAATCTTGCCGACATTTCGCAATACGGAGAAGCTCGTGGGACTTTATATGCTGTACAGTCTTGTTCTAGACTTGGGGAGTGAATTCAAGGTATGTCCCTAGTCTTGGTAGGTTTAACAATATAAATAAGCCAATGGGAAACTGATTATTGTATTTTCATTTTTCATATATTGCAGAATCTTAAAAATTTGAAATATGTCAATTTTGGTGAAAGTGAGTTCCTCAAGAGGATTCCTGACCTTTCAGTGGTCCCAAATGTTGAAGGTTTGATGCTATATGCATGTGTTCATTTAATTGAGATCCATGAATTTGTTGGGCATCTGGAGAAGTTTGTTGATTTGGCTTGTAAATCTTGTTTAAGCCTCAAGACTTGTCCTACTGCATTGAAGTCAAAATATCTCAAATTCCTGCGCTTCAATAGCTTCTGCCGTCTTGTGAAGTTCCTGACCATCTCAGCACAAATGGAGTCTCTGCTAATACTTAGTCTAAATGAAAGTCCAATTGAAGAATTGTCGGATTCAATTGAGAATCTCGTTTCTCTCATAATTCTGTTCATGAATGAATGCGATGAACTTTCAGTTCTTCCTAGCAGCATTTACAGGTTGCGAGCTCTTAGGTATATTTATGCAAATGGTTGCTCAAAGTTTCGTAAGTTTCTGTGCAAGATGGAGAATAATTCAGTAATTTTGAATTGCTCTGTCAGATTGCCGAATCTAGTTCATCTGGATCTAAGTAGAAGTGGATGTTCTCATGGATGTTACCTGTTTTTCCACCTTGTTCTCCTTATCCCTAGCAGGTAATGCTATTACTACTCTGCCTGCAAGCGTCAGTAAGTTTGACTAGTTGGATGTTCTTGATTTGTCGAATTGTGAGCAGCTGCAGCCAAAGTTCCCCTACTTCTACAGTTACTATAGAGATTGACTAAATTGTTTGGAAATTTTGTTGAGGATTTGGTCAGTTCCATAATTGAGAGAAGTTTTTGGGAGATTTTATTTGATTGGTATGCACTTGTTTGGGTACATATAAGTAGAGCAATGATACGTATGCAGTAGAAGTAAGCCAACTTTTCCATCCGATTGGCGTGGCCTGTCTTCAATTACACCATTGCCCTTAGATAAATCTTCAAGAAGACATAAGGACATGGAATCCACGGGCAAGAAAAAGAAGGAATAGAAGATGAGCAATATCAGGAGAGCTAAAGGAGACGACTTGTCCAAGATTAGCCGCCAGGCTATAAAACAATGCTTAAGAATACATGGATTATACCAAACACATATATGCCAACTAACAGACTGCCCCTATCTCTCCGATTGCATTCCATGTGCTAGCAGAACTGCAGCGCTTCCATCAGAGCAGCAACGGTACGATGAGGAAAAAAGGTCTCACGTAAAGCAGCCAGCACTCGTAGCAAATCATCAGATGTTGGCTCCACGCTTCCCAAACAACTGCTGATTAAAATCAAGGGATGGACCTGCACCATAGACAATCCTTGTTGGGGAATCATCAAGCAAAAGGCCAGATGAACCCAAGGTCAAACCATAAGAAATTTAAATCTCCACTGCTCAATTTATAGGTCATTAGCTGCCTGGCCTTATCAAGTGTCTTTGGAAAATGAAAATCTCTCTAATAAGCACCATTGTTTTGTCACGGCTAAAATGACCGGCTAGTCCATCATGAACTTCAAAGACAGTCGCTTGATATGAACATTGCAGAACGCACAATTGATCACCCTTCATTGTACAGAAAACTATCTAGATTGTGAAACCTTCCATATGAACTCTCAAGAGTTAACTTTCATTTTTTTCCAAAACTTGGATCCTCTTCACACAAATCTTTCACTTCTCCAAATCCACCAACATTGATTTACATGGTAAAGAGGAGTATATATCAGTGGCTTAAAGTGTACTCGACTGGATTTTAAGTGCCAGGTTTATGTTTGACAAGGGAATGGAAAGGGCTGTAGAAATTCACTCCAAGTTGCATGTAGGTGATTAAGCTTCTGTTGAGTGTTGTCTTTTAAGTGACCAATGATCAGAGTACAAAACAAACTCTTTTGTTAGCAAATACTGCCTCCACTGCTTGAGGGCACAGACTCTGGCATAAAACTCATCATAGATCGAATACTTCACCTCGACATCATTCAAATTTTTCATTGAAAGGGACAAATGGATGACCTTCTTGATTGAGAACAACACCAATGCCAACATTGGACGCGTTGCATCAGTGGTGGTAACGCAGGAGCTCAAGCCATTTTCTTCTTTGATGGTTCAAAACTCTTTTGTGCCTTTTCACTCCCCTGAAATCTCTCTCCTTTTAAGCATTCTGTAACTGGTGCAGCAATGGAACTGAAATTCTTTATAAATCTCTCGTAGAAAGGAGCAAGGCCATGAAAGCTCCAAATCTCATGATGCAATTTAATTCACAAGCTGCCCTGCAGGAACCCTCATTAATCCAATCAAATATCACACGCATCCTCCCCCTTTTTGTCATCGCATTAAAAAGGGCTTGAGGGGCGAATAAGTAGATCAAATGCTTTCAACAATTCTACGTACTCGAGCTCAAGTGTATACATAAGCTCACATGGCAACATGATCAGGAGAATCTTAAAACACCTCTTCAAAGAAGGTACAAGCCAGTGTTGTTGAAAAATATGAAAAGACAAAAAGACTCTAATAAGTTGGCGGAGGAGGAATATATTGTGGAAAAAAATGAGGATTTTGCAGGAAAAATTTGAGCAAACTGACTTGACTTATCGAAGTTCCTCCTCGATTTCCCGCAAATCCTCTGCGCGTCTCATTGCAGACCATGTGGATCTCCTCTCAAAGCCTAGTAAGCTCAGTAGAGAGAGCCTCTACCAATGGATCATCTTCATTTCCATCCTAATATCAATTCCGACAGATTGCTTTATACAGTGATGGGTTGGTTCTACTACAAAGTTTAAGAGAATCGAGAGAATTATGAGGAAAAGATTTTCTGCAATCAATACATTTTCCATGAGCTGAGTACATGAATTTATATAAGAGATTACAAGCCGTTAGAATCAATCAAATTGAATTTACAATCCCTTGATCTTAGCATTTGCTTGATATGTGAGATTCTTCCTTGACTTTAGCACTTGATTGATTTGATCTAGATTCCCTGATTTGTGCCATTATCCTTAACACGCCCCAGCAAGATGGCACTTCCATCAAGGACGCCAATCTTGGGTCGTAAATAACTTAACTAAGGTTTGGATAACAGTTTTGTGAGGGCATCTACGAGTTGACCTGTGGTTGAGATGTGGGAGATGCAGAGAACTCCGTTTGCAACTAGATCACGAACGAAATAGTAATTTATGGTAATGTGTTTCATTCAGGGGTGAAATACCATATTCACACATACATATGTGGCACCAATGTTGTTGTACTATAGAGTTGGAGTGGTGATCGATTAGATGCCAAGTTCGGACAACAAGTTTCAAACCCATTGTTGTTTTATCGTGGCTGTGGCAATGGCGTGGTACTTAGCTTTAGTCGAAGATCGGGCAATTGTGTGTTGTTTCCCCAAACTCCAAGACACCGGATTAGGTCCTTGATAAATGACAAATGCAAAGGCGGATGATTGGTCATCTGCATTGCCTGTCCAATCAGCATTGGAGAACCTATAAAGAATAGATGTCGTGGAGCGTGTTAGATGTAACCCATAAAATATGCTTCCTTTTAAGTATCAGAGAAGTCGCTTAGCGGCAACCCAATGTGTGATAATAGGATGTTGCATGAATTGGGATAATTTATCGACGGATAATGCGATATCAAGTCTCGTGATAGTTGAAAGGCCCTAATAAGACTTCGATACTCACTTGCGTTGGTTGTCTCGGCTGGATCATTGGCACAGAAGTTGATTCCCACGACTAATGAAGTGCCTAGCTCCTTGGCTTCATCCGTTTTGTGTTTTTGTAGAAGCTCACAGATATACTTATGTTGAGAGAAGTATACCCGTCTTGGTTGGGATCACTTCAATGCCAAGGAAGTAATGAAGTGTTCCCAAATCTTTGACAAAAAAATGCATAGATAGTGCTTCAATAAATTTGTGGATGAAAAATTTGTCATTACTTGTGATGACGAGATCATCAACATAGACAAGGAAGAATGTTGTAATTGGACCCATGGTGTAAATGAACAAGGATGGATCGGAGTGAGAGCTATGAAAGCCATGCGTGTGCAAGAGTTTACTCAATGTAGTGTACCATGCCCTCAGTGCTTGTTTTGATCCGTAAATAGCTTTTCTCAATTTGCATACATGGTTCGGTTGAGTTTAATCAATAAATCTCGGAGGCTGGAGCATGTATACTCCATCCTTGAGATCCCTTTGTAGGACCGCATTTTTGACATCAAGTTACCGAAGTAGCCATCCTTGGTTCAATGCAATCGAAAGAACAACACGAATGATGGTTGGTTTGACAACGGGACTAAAGGTATCATTGTAGTCAATTTCAGGACGTTAGTGGAAGCCTTTAGCAACTAGACACGCTTTGAAGTGCTCAACACTTGCGTTTAATTCGGAAGATCCACCTACAACCAACAACATTACTGGAATTTGTGTTACGGATAAGTTCCATGTTCCATTGCATAGGAACGCATTAAACTCCTCAAACATGGCATGTCACCATTGGCATCCTGCATTGAGTAACACATGTTCATTCGATGGTGTCGATTAAAAGGTGTTTAGTGGTGTGATGAATTTGTTTGGGTTTGAATATATTATTCCTAGATTGTGTAATCATTGGATGGTTGCGGGTTGCGGTTGGTGGAGGTGATGGTAAGGGTAGTTGTGGTGGTGAATCAGAGGATGAGGGAGGTGGATCTAATGGGGTGGGGTTTATAGTAGACAATGATTTTATTTTTGTCTGACTTGGTCTAGGTTTTTGGTAAGGGGTCAACTATGGGTAAGGTGAGTGGTGGCTGAGGTTGTAATTCGGGCTGAGGATGATTGTTGGTGGCGTCGGTGCTACGAAATGGAGAGATAGCTATTGCGTGGGGAGCAAGCAGGGAGTCAGCAATAGTTGTGGGAGCTTGCGGTTGGATTAGTGTTGGGACAAGAGGCGAGTCTAGACTCGTTTGTTGGTCAGTGATTGGGAGTTGAATCCATGTAGGATTCGTCGGTGATAGTGGTTTGGAGGTAAAGGACTTTGTTGTGACATATGAAAAAATGTGTTCGTGGAACACAACGTGACGAGAAGTATAAACACGTTTGGTTTGGGGTTCAAAATATTTGTACACGCTTTGGGAGAGTGAGTAGATAAGGAATATACATGGATGGAAACATTTATCAAGCTTATTTTCGGCATACAGGCAAAGCCACATATAACATAAGCATCTGAAAATTCAAAGTTTAAGATAGTTCAGCATTTGATTGAAAATTTTTTGATATGGAGATTTGTTGACACCTAATTTGTCTTTTCAAATACATATTGAAAAAAAATAATTGAAAAAAAAAAGATGGTGAGAAAGTCCGAGTCAGGCCGGATCTAGCCTTGGCCCGGCTCGCCTCTCTTTCTTGCCACCCCCCCCCCACACAGCCCAAGGCTTTTCCCTAGTGTGGCCCAGCCACCTCTTCCCTTCTACCGGCCCACGCCCCAGCCTTTCTCCCTCCTCCAGCCATCCTCTGCGCGCAACCTGCAGCAAAAGAAAAGCAGGACAGCAACAGAGCAAAGGTCAAAACAGCAACAGAGAGCAGAGGATCGCGAGGGGCAGGCGGGCGGTGCAATCCGTGGATCGGGAGCAGTCCAAGCGGCCTTGGTGCTGTGGGGCTCTTCATGTGCAGACTTGCAAAGAAGAGAAAGGGGAGAAAAAGAAGAATAGAAGAAAGAAAGAGAGAAACGAGGGAGGACAAAAAGGGGGAAACCATAGAGAAAACATGAGGAGAAAGGCTCATGGGGGTCAACCAAGGAGCCGAGGAGCCCCTGAAATGCCTAGCCGCCGCCAGTGAGCCGCTGACTGCCGCTATCTCCCCGGAAACCAGGTAGGCATTCCGTCGAACACTTGGTGCGCATTTTTTGGAAACGAGCTGGCCGGAGCCCGCTTCGATCATTTCGGGCGAGATCCGACCCCGTAAATTCCTAGCTAGGTCATCGTTGGTTGTTGGTCGTTTGCTAAGGATCCCGGACTCGCCTCGAGTCCCGGTTGGGTCCAAAATCTTACGACTCTCAAGTGCCCCCCACCTACTTGTCTAAATGCCCAACCGAAAACTAACTTCGTCGGCCCTAACCTCAACTTGGTTTTTTGGTCGCCGGAGCACCGCCGTGGTCTAGCCCAAAGCTGAGCCATCCCCCTACCTAGTCAAAGTAGAAACGTCACGCCCTAGCAAAACATCACCCACACCGATCGCCAATGTCGCTTCCCCTGTCACGATTGGACAATCACGGAGCAAGGGCTGTGGGCCAGCGCCGGCGGAACACTGACCTCGACTAACGTCCTCGCGGTAGCCGTCGGAATCCCCGACCTCAAAGGTTGAGGGTTGCTCCCACTCGCCCAATCGAGGCAGTGCCGTTGCGGCCCTAGCCGAAGGGGCCACTTGTGCCACACACTATCGCCATCCCCTATCGCGGAACAAGGTCAAGGGCCAAGCTGGGCCAGATTATAGATCTATCCCACTCGGCCCCCTTTCATTTGGGCCTCCAGAAGGCCATTTTGTAAAAAGGAGAGTTGGGCCTGTCGATTGGGCCCAACCCTCAATTGAACGCAGGCCCAACCAAGGCTAGTCGAGCCTGGCCCTATTTTAGTGAGTTGACTAACCCGCCCCCAATCGGGTCAGACCCAGGCGGGCTAGACTCGACCCGCCCTAATCAGATCAAACCCGGGTCCAATCAAACGAGACCTAACTCGGCCTGACTAACAAAAATAAAAATTCCAAAATCTAAAAAATGTAGGGTTTGGTTGGGAATTGCCAGGTCTTGCCTTCTTAGTGTAATTAGGCCTTTATTTTCTTGTATATTGATTATATCGCATGTTTAATTTGCATATTTAATTATATTTAATTGTACGTGCTTAATTTTACTGCAATTAGGATCTCGGTAGCTATAATTATTATTTTAATGATTGTGCACCCACATGATCACCTCACATATTAGTGGATAGGTGAAAAATCAACCCAAACTGCTTGACAAAAATACTTTCTTTTAAAATGAACAAGATTAGGTACTGAAATGGCACTAATTGGTCAATTAATGCGACCCTAGATTCTTTGGTTGCATAGGAAGTGAAGCATACTCCCATATCTCGCTTGGTTTCTAGCCGACCCCAATAAGTTAGTGACAACTCCTTATTGTGAATTTCTTAAGAATATTCCAATGTCGCGTGAGGTATAGGTTTGGGAGAGCCCATGCCTAATCATGGGCCTTCGGTCCGTTTTTTAGACAATATCCCTAAACCTATTCCCTTCCCCCGAGGGGTAGGTCGTGACAAGATTGATACTAACAGATTGGGGTGGGTAGTTGATTGATAAGATATGAAGTAGTTGATATAGCTAGTACGAGTACCTAGAGGGGGGTGAATAGGTATATAAAAGATTTTTCTCTTGATAATCGCGCAATACTTAGATAGTTGAAGGATTTGCAACAAATGATAATCAATGCAAGACTAGGTAAAGAAAAGAGAATTAAACACGCGGTTTATAGTGGTTCGGCTTGATTCAAGTCTACGTCCACTCTTCTGCACTGACAGCCAATTTGGCTGGATTCCACTATGAACAAAGAAATGTTACAGTGTTGATCTTCCTTGATTTCTAGGTGTAGATGATCTACCACACTCACTCAAGGTATCACCAAGTATAGACACTCTTTGTGTATACAATTTTGCTCAGACTGTATCGACTAATAATCAAGGTGCTTCAGACTTTGGAATTTTTCTATCAATCATGTACTCAAACAACTAGAACGTCTTCATTTTTATACTCATTTATGCCATCATACTGTTGGCACTTACCAAAGGAATTCCTCCAATCTACCCGTTGAACGGAATCAATCAAGAAGATCATTCGAGCTATAAAAGGAACCTGACGATAGCCCATCAATCCTGTTCGCCCATACAATCAGGATCTTGGTTTCCAAGAATACAACTTTCCAAGAATACTTCGTCGACCATCGGATCTTCAATTGATCTAGATAAGAAAAGAATCTGTTATATTTATCCAACCAAAAGATCTTCTCCAGATGATAGGATTAAATCCTCAACCATATACTTGGCTCTGGATTTCCTTCGTCCTTTGGATCAGAAAGACTGTCAATGAGAATAGTCTTGATTCTTGAGTCTTAAGTCTTGAATCTTGAGTCAGTCTTCAGACTTTAAACTAGACGATCTGCAGATACCCAGACTAGGCGAAGGAAACGTTTTGTCGGCTTCAAAATATTCTGGAAAGATTTCTCCAACAATCTCCCCATTTTTGATGGTGACAAAACTTTCCTGTAGATTTGAACCACTTTGACCTACAAAAACATTTCTCAAGCAATATGGCCATCTCATAAAGATTAACAAACCAACCAGACTCTGCATCCACAGAAAATTGGTTAGTCTTTCATGAGTAATACCATATAACAATACTTGAAATAAATGCAAACAGTTAAGCATCTAAATCCACAGCCAATTCAGTCAAGTTCAAGTTCACATCCAAGTTCACTCAAGTCATAAACAAACATATTCAACCACAAAAAATAAATTTAAAGTCAAAGAAAGTTGGTTGGTTGGTTCAAATTGCTTCTCCCCCTTTTTGTCATCATTAAAAATGTGAGAAATGAGTCATGTCTGCTTAGGAATGCGCACGATCGGAAATCTCCCATGGTGGACTACTCCTTCTAGCCTCTTCAAGTCCTCCCTTAGTTGAGCTACCTCCTCTCCTTTGGCATTGGTTTGAAGTTGTAGAGCGAGGTCTTTCATTTTATCCTCGGGGTAGCGAAGATGCTTGTCCAGCATTCTTCATGGCTTGAATTTCACAGTCGAGCATAGATTTGGCCACGCATTTCCGAAGAATATCCATAATACGACGAAAATCTGCAGAATTATCCCGTGTGTACTTGCATTTGCTTTCTCAGATGGAGTGAATGCAGACGATGGCGCTTCTGTATAGTCTTGCAGATTTGGTTCTGACGTATCGTGACCTTCTTCAGGCAATTGAGAAGCCTGAAATTCTTCTGGGGCTGCTGGAGATTGTCTTAGACCTTCACTATTGGCAGCATGAGGTGAGGACCTTTCTTGCTCGCCAACTCCCCCTGTCTCTAGGACATCAAGAGGGGAAGAGTGATTATCATGCTCTTCTGTATTCTTCTCTCCAGATTTAGCTGCAGACTTTTCTTGCTCTTCTTCTTCTTCTTCTTCAGCTTCTTTCTCCTTCTCTCTCTGCTCTTCTTCTTCTCTGTTCTTGTCTTTTTCTTCTTCTTCTCTCTGTTTCTTTCGCTATTCTCGTTGATTGGGGAACAGAACGTCTTGTCCTTGTCAAGGCGGTGATTGTGAGATCTTCCTCCTCATCTTCATCCTCCAAGATGAGAGTTCTCTTCTTTTTGGATGGGGCACCAATGGCTTCCTTTCCCTTTCTTTTTGAAGCAGACGGGCGGAGTCTTCACTCTGAATTTCTCCATTGCCTTAGAAAGTTCTTTCAGACGCATCTTTGTCAACATCTTTAAACCTACCACCATCTTATCGCACGGTCGAACACAAAGAGTGTGTGGAGGTTCAATATTCATGTGTCGAAGATCTTGGTCACAGCACTGGATAAGGCAATTGTCCCTTGTCTTTCGACATTGCTCTGTACATGTGAAAGAGAATAGTGTGAGGGAGAGAGAACTTCTTCCCTGAGTTGATTGCATACATCAATTTTGCTTCGGCATTAGACACATCAGTCTTTGATGTAGACTTCGGCCTAATGCAATTGATAACAATTTTGTGCAACACAATATTGATGGCACGCATCCTTGAATAGATGATTTTTCCTTCAATATCTCTATCTTCGACAAGGTCCATTGTGGCACGAGCAACTGAGACTTTGACTGGTTGATAACGTCCTCGTTCAACTCCAATTATGTCCGCCAACATGTCCACATCTAACACATAATCCTGATCTCGAATACTGAAGGATATTCTATTCGCATCGATAAAGCTAAGATTTGAATAGAAATATGCAGTCAGTTGTGCATATCCGTCCGTAGTGTCAGGGCAAAAACGTTCCAGTTGAAGCAGACTAAACTTCTCCCTCAAGTTCACATTCACAGCATCCAAGAAATCGAAATCGACACTCCTAGGGTTTATCACCCCTCGTTTTAGCAGTTTGAAGAACAAATTTTCCTGTTCCTTTGATTTAAATAACTCCATCCTCTTTCCCTTCACCTTCGCAGCAACACCCATTCTCGGTTGAAAATCACTGAACATTTTGTTATCGTCGTTCCCATCGGTCAAATTTGGTCCCGACATACGAGGGTCCTTTGGGAATATTCGCAAGCGCTTCCTGCTTTACCCTTGGGAGCAATTCTCAAATCCTCCATTTTCTTCAGAAAGATATACTCATTCCCATAGTTCTTTTCTTTAAGAAAATCATCCACATATTTCAACGGAGTCCCAGTACTTTTCAATGCGCGGTAAAGTTTGTAAATAAACGAGGGTTTTTGGACTCTTACTAGGTCTGCGTCCTCGATTATTTCTTCCTCCGGATGTTGACCCGCACCTTGTGGGGTAGATGGCGTTGAGTGATGTGGTGGAGAGTGAATCGGGCTCTGTTGCTGACTCGACAATTCTTCCTCTTCGGTGAGATCGAAATGGGTAGGTCCCTCCTTCATCCTCTGTGGTCCCCTGTTCGCGATTCTTGAAGATTTCCTCGAAGAAGACATCCTTCTTGTCGCTGAGAGATTCCTTTGCTTGCTTTCCCAAGACAAGATGACAACTTTCTCGAAAATGAGCACGAAGTAGAAACCGGATTGGAAGGAGAATGCTTTTTAGGGTTTTGAAGATTGAAGGTGAAAACTGTGTATATATAACTCAGTTTTGAAAAGGGAAGTTCAATCGGTATAAGGAAAATGTACGAATACCTCTTTTCGAAATCAATAACTGCCAAAATTAATCCTTTTGAAAAGACAAGTTTTTCGATTTTCACGGAGACTACAAAATAATTGAACGAAAGATCATACCTTTTCGAGTTTAGATAAAGTAACAACTTACAGTCTATAGTCATCAACGTCTGAGTCTGAGAGATTTGAGTCTGAGAGATTTGAGTCTAACGGTCATCAACTTTCTGAGTCTGAAGGTTGGAGAGTCTCTAGACTTTAACTTCTTCGAGCTTCAAAATGTTGAGTCTGGAACGGATAAAATCAAATTGATTTTTCTCCAAAGGCTTTGTAAATATATCCGCTAGTTGACTTTTTGAATCAAAAAATTGAATCGAGATTTCTCCACTTTGAATATGATCTCTAATGAAGTGATGTCGAATTTCTATATGCTTTGCTCTTGAATGAAGAATTGGATTTTTGGTGAGATTGATTGCTTATTTGGTGTTGTCACATTTGATTTACGTGCATGAGCCTTCAATCCCAAAGTCTTGTAGCTGTTGTTTTATCCATAGAATTTGTGAACAGCAGCTTCCAAGGGCAAAATACTCTGCTTCGTTGTTGAGAGAGCTACGGTGCTTTGTTTCCTTGAAAACCAAGACACTGTCCGCTTCCAAGCAGCGGCAAGTTCTGAAGTACTCTTTCTATCGACTCGCAGCCGGCCAGATCTCGCGTCCGAATATCCCGGAAGATTAAAGTCTCCATTCTTAGGATACCAAAGACCAATGCTTGAAGATGAAGCAACGTATTTAATAATACGTTTTGCAGACGAGATGGGATTCTCTATTATCGATTGAAACCTAGCACAGATGCAAACACTCAACAAAATGTCAGGTCTAGAAGCGTAAAATAAAGAAGTGAACCGATGATGCTCTGTACAACTTTTGATCAACTTTCTTCCCTTCTTCATCTTTGTCTATCTTCAAAGAGCTTGACATTGGTATATCAGTCTTCTTGCAATTTTCCAATCCAAATCTTTTGACAAGATCATTAGCATATTTTTTTTGGTAAACGAAAGTTCCTTCCTTTAATTGCTTTATTTGAAGACCAAGAAAGAATGTTAATTCTCCCATCATACTCATTTCAAACTCATCCTGCATAGACTTAGAAAATTTCTTGCATAGACTTTCATTAGAGGATCCAAAAATAATGTCATCCACATATATTTGAACGAGTAAAAAGCTTTTGTTTTCCTTTTTGATAAATAAAGTAGTATCTACTTTACCTTTGACAAAACCATTCTGTAATAAGAACTTACTTAGTACGTCGTACCAAGCTCGAGGTGCTTGCTTTAGACCATATAAGGCCTTTTCGGTCGAAGGCGAGTCGGCTTCTTTGGGTCTTCAAACCCGGGCGGTTGTTCCACTTAAACTTCCTCTTGGATAAATCCATTTAGGAAAGCACTTTTGACGTCCATTTGGAATAACCTGAAATTTTTGTAATAAGCAAACGCAAGTAATAGACGAATAGCTTCTAACCTTGCTACAGGAGCGTAAGTCTCATCATAGTCTATTCCTTCTTCTTGCATGTATCCTTTGGCCACGAGTCTTGCTTTATTTCGAACGACTTTTCCTTTTTCATTCATCTTGTTTCTGAACACCCATTTGGCTCCAATAACAGTTTTACCTTTTGGCTTAGATGTCAATTCCCAGACATCATTAATGTTGAACTGTCTGAGCTCCTCTTGCATAGCTTCAATCTAGCTTTCATCAGATAAAGCTTCTTCTATGCTTTTTGGTTCAATTTCGAGATGAGAGCCACAAGCACTAGACTCTTCACGTCTTTTGGATCAGTGCGAATTCCTTCATTAATTTCGCCGATAATGAGATCTTTAGGATGACTGGACTTATGCTTCCGATTCTTGGTTGATTTGTCTCGGATGATGATCTCTTTCTTTATTTGAATCTTCATGAACATCTTGATCTTTGGTCTTCCAGTCGAGATACTTTTTGAGTTGTAGGCTTTGGAAGGTCTTGAGCGAGTTCGAGACTCTTCATATTGAGTCGATTTGGATTCATCTTGCGTAGAGTCTTGAAATTTGACATTCATTGACTCCTCCACGGACCGGCTCTTCTTATTGTAGACTCGTAGGCTTTGCTTGATGTAGAATATCCAAGAAAGATGCCTTCATTTGATCTTTCTTCAAACTTACCAACTCGATCTTTTGCATTTTTCAATATAAAGCATTTGCAACCGAACACATGAAAGTATGAAACAATGGGCTTCTTACCTTTGAATAATTCATAAGGGGTTTTCTCAAGAATAGGTCTTAGGAAGACTCTATTGATGATATAGCATGCTGTTGACACGGCTTCAGCCCAAAATCGTGAAGAAATTTTACTTTCAATTAAAAGAGTTCTAGCCATTTCTTGAAGATATCTATTCTTTCTTTCCACAACTCCATTTTGCTGAGGAGTGTATGGAGAGGAGAACACATGCTTAAATCCAGATTCATCACACAATTTTGTGAAATCTTGATTTTCAAATTCACCTCCATGATCTGTTCTTATACTTGAGATAGCACATCCTTTTTCATTTTGAACATTTTTAGCAAATTTTTCAAAATACGAAAAGGTTTCTGACTTACTTGCAAGGAAATATACCCAAGTAAAGCGAGAGTAATCATCCACAATTACTAGGCAATATTTCTTACATCCAATACTCTGGGTTCTGGTTGGTCCGAAGAGATCCATATGCAGAAACTGTAGTACATGATTAGTAGAGACATGATTTATTGGCTTAAATGAATTTATTACCTGCTTTCCCAGAATACATGGTGTGCATGGATCAGTCTTTTGATATGGTAGTTTTGGTAGACCTCGAACAAGCTGCTTTGATGAGATTTTGGCTAATTGCTTCATGTTGACATGACCAAGCTTTTTGTGCCAAAAGCTTGCTTTATCTTGAATTGAGATTAGGCATTGTGATTCATTTAATTTCATGTCTAAGAGGTAGATATTTCCATGCCTTCGACCCATGAAAGCGAGTAGAGTCTTTGCGATTCCAGAACATATTCCTTCTGAAAGGAGATCTTGAAACCAGTATCACACAATTGGCTAATCTTTGAGGAGGTTATAGTTGAGTCCTTCCACTAGAGAAACATTGCTTATTGTGAGATTTCCAATTTTCACGGTTCCGAATCCACAATACTTCCTTTGCCGTTTCCTCCAAATGAAACATTTCCACCGTTTACTTGAACAAGCTTTATGAAGCACTTTGAGTCTCCTGTCATGTGTCTTGAACATCCGCTGTCAAGATACCACTTTACCTTTTTCTTGACGGAAACCTACATTTAAAAGAAAGTCTCAAGTTTTCTTTGGTACCCAAATTTTCTTGGGTCCTTTGGTGTTAGTAGGATAAACACTATTAGGCCATACTTTCTTAACGGGCTTCCAAACCATAGGACACTCTTTTTCAAAGTGATCCGATTGTTACACTTTGAACACCTTAGAGCATTTCGACCTACGAGACTTTACAAAAACTTTCTTGAAATGATTTTTGTAAGCCTCTCTCGACGGTCTTTTCTTAATTCTTTCTTTTACTTTTGGAAAATCAATCAAAGGAATTGTTTCTGCTGTCATGCCTAGACCAGACTTATTGAAGTAAGGTCTTTGAACTGAAAGAACTTTTTCAAGTTTTTCCGATCCCATCGAAAATTTCTTTGAAATATTTGATAAGTCAGTTTTTAAGAAAACATTTTCTTTCAAAAGATTATCTTCTTTTTCTTTAAGAGTAGAAATATTCAGGTCTAGACCTTTGACTCTTTCTTCTAAAATGGCTTCCTTTTGTTTTAGAGCTGAGTTTTCCTTTTTAAGTTCGGAAATCCTTTTGAGAGAAGTCTTAAGCGAAACACAGTTCATCAATGTATTTAGAGACTTTGATAGGAATTTTAAAATCACTTACCTCAAATTCACATGTCCGAGTCGATCCGAATTTGAGTGCGAGTCTGAATGTGCCATCGGACATATGTTGGCATATTCATTATCACTTTCTTCACATTACGTATCACTCCGGGTTTCGGCTTTGAGAGCTTTTCGAAATTTCTCAGCTTTTCCTCTTTTCTTCTTCAAAAGAGGGACAGGTTGGGTACGATGTGTCCATTTTTCTTACATTCGAAGCGAGACTACATCTTTGTTTGGTTCCTCATCATCAACAGACTTGGTCTGCTGTCTCGGAAACTTTGTTTCTTTGAGTTGAACCTTCTTCCTTTTCTATTCAGTTTTCTGAATCTTCTTATCATGAGAGCAAGCTCCTCGTCGTCCATATCATCTCCGAATCGTATCATCGAGAATCATCATTTGACTTTAATGCAATGGATTTCTTACCTCTTGGATCTTCGTCTTCATTTATTCGTTCCACTTCATAAGGCGAAGGGTTCCAATTAGCTCGTCGACGAGATAGAGGCATGATTCTTTGCGTCTCTCTTATTGAAGTCTTTATATGATTCCAATCCTTGGAGAGTCCACGCAGTAGCTTGTTCACCTTCATGGGATCAGAAATTTTTGTCCTTGGTTCTCAAGACCATTGACAATATACGTAAAACGACTAAACATGTAAGTTATAGATTCTCTGGCTTCATTTTGAAGGCTTCATATTGACCGAGGAGAATGTTGATTCGGTCTCCTTCACTCGATCTGTTCCTTCATAGGTGATATGTAATCTGTCCCATACTTCTTTTTCTGTAACACAAGAAGATATTCGGTTATATTCGGTTGGAGACGGGGCACAATATAAAGAGTAAATTGCTTTTGCATCGAGTGCTTGTCTCTTGTTTATTTCTTTCTGAGTCATTCCGGCATCAGGTTTCTTTCCCTCTTTCGAGGCGATGCAGCAGTAGGAGTGATTCATCTTTCCACAACGTCCCATTCCAGAGGATCCTTTGATCGTAGGAAAGCTTTCATCTTGTTCTTCCAGATGTTGTAATCATTTCCATCAAAGTAGGGTGGTCTGGTATTACTTTGCCCTTTCACCAGCCCTGGTGCTAGCATACTAGCCATGGATCTTTTACTCGAAGTAAAACACTTCAAATAAAGTAAGAACACGAGCTCGATACCAATTGATATAGCTAGTACGAGTACCTAGAGGGGGTGAATAGGTATATAAAAGATTTTCTCTTGATAATCGCGCAATACTTAGATAGTTGAAGGATTTGCAACAAATGATAATCAATGCAAGACTAGGTAAAGAAAAGAGAATTAAACACGCGGTTTATAGTGGTTCGGCTTGATTCAAGCCTACGTCCACTCTTACGCGACGAGCCAATTTGGCTGGATTCCACTATGAACAAAGAGATGTTACGGTGTTGATCTTCCTTGATTTCTAGGTGTAGATGATCTACCACACTCACTCAAGGTATCACCAAGTATAGACACTCTTTGTGTATACAATTTTGCTCGAGCGTATCGACTAATAATCAAGGTGTTTCGGACTACTGGAATTTTTCTATCAATCACGTACTCAGACAATTAGAACGTCTTCCTTTTTATACTCCTTTATGCCATCATACTGTTGGCACTTACCAAAGGAATTCCTCCAATCTACCCGTTGGACGGAATCAATCAAGAAGATCATTCGAGCTATAAAAGGAACTCGACGATAGCCCATCAATCTGTTCGCCCATACAATCGGGATCTTGGTTTCCAAGAATACAACTTTCCAAGAATACTTCGTTGACCATCGGATCTTCAATTGATCTAGATAAGAAAAGAATCCGTTATATTTATCCAACCAAAAGATCTTCTCCAGACGATAGGATTAAATCCTCAACCATATACTTCGTCTCTGGATTTCCTTCGTCCTTTGGATCGGAAAAAAATTTGTCAATGAGAATAGTCTTGATTCTTGAGTCTTAAGTCTTGAATCTTGAGTCTTGAATCTTGAGTCGGTAGACGGAAAGTCTTCGAGACTTTAAACTAGACGATCTGCGAGATACCCAGACTAGACTGAAGGAAACGTTTTGTCAGCTTCAAAATATTCTGGAAAGATTTCTCCAACAGTGGTTTGAAAGGCATAGGACCAAAACATGGTTGGAAGAGATGCGTTGTGGAGTAGAGTTAGGCTTGTTTCTACAATATGGCGATGTTGTTGTGTTGCAGGGTGTGAGGAAGACTGGTGAAGTGAGAAATACCATCTGTGGTGAAAAAGGTTCTGAGTTTTAGATACTCAGCTCCGCCATCAAAGTAGACGAAGGTAATAAGACGTTGAAATTGTTTTTCAACAATTGATTTAAAAGCACTAAAATTGGCATAAACATCGGATTTTTTTGCATAAGATAAAGCCATATATATTTTACAAAGTGGCCGACAAATGAAACATAATATTTGAAACCATCAACTAAGGTGTCGGGAGCAAGACCCCAAACATCGGTGTATAGGAGTTCTAGTGGATATTTGCTCGAGAGAATAGAAACATTGAATGGCAAACGATGACTTTTATTGCATTAATGCGAATCACAATATGATTTGGAAATGGATTTAAACTTAGGACTTGTGGGCAATGAAAATGTCCTAAGTACATAATTTTGAATGGAGAGAGAAGGATGTCCCAAACGTCGATGCCAATCGCAATGCACCACTTTCTCTCCTATGAACGCCACGGGTTGGTCTTTGTGTGGCCATAGGAAGAGTGACATCCGATAGACTCCATGCTTATGCTCATCACACAACATCATCGCTCCCATTCGAATATCCTTCACCAAAAAGAATGTGGCAAAAAATTCAATAGAGATATTATTTTGGGCACAAAATTTAGAAATCGAAATTAAATTTTGAGTATGGGATAGTGTGCAAAATGCGTGGGGTTAAACAAAGGTGTTTTTGGGTGACACAAGTTTTGTCATCCTAACATGTGAGAGACTCCAACCTGTCCCGTCGCCAATAACAATCTCATCCGGTCCTTCATACTTTGAGTGGAGAGATAGGTTTGCTAAGTCGTTGGTGACATGATGGGATGCTCTTGAATCGATAAGCCATAACGGGCTGAGCTTGTGGTGGTTGTGTTGTGCACAATACGTTCAGCATTTGGACGATACGGTAGCAAATCTTGGCTGTATGGCCATATTTGTTGCAAAATTGACATAGAGGCCGAGCATGAGATTGAGATGAATTGCCCCGCTAGGTGGGGTTTTTACGAGGTTGTTGGCTATCAGGGTTGTTGCGGACACAATGAGAAGCACCACTTCCGTTTTGAGCATCGTTCTAGTGAGTAGCGGATGGACTAAAGCATGATTTGGCAGTATACTGAGCTATGACAGGAATAAATTCTATAGCTTTTTCTTCATGCTTAAAGTAATTTTCATAAGCGACAAGTTTGTTGTGGAATTCCTTAAATATAATAGGATTTTCTCTAGCATGAATTGCAACCGCTAATTCTTTAAATTCAAAACCAATTCCACTTAAGGCGTGAATAACAATATCATCATCTTGAAGGGGTGTATCAATAATAGAGAGTTCGTCGTCAATACCCTTTAATTCTTGAAGATATTTAGATACTGACCTCGATTGATGCCGGATTGTGGACAACTGGTCCTTGAGAAACATTACTTGCAGGATTTGTTGGCATAAAGGTTGGTGAGTGTCAAAACTTACCCCTCGAGGGAGAGACTAGATTTAGGGGTATTGCCTAAAAGACGGGCTAGGCACGGGCTCTCACAAGCCCATATCTTGTCCGACATTGAGATATTCATAAAATTTTGTAATAAAGAGTTGTCACTAACTGATTGGGGTTTGCGAAAAACCAAGTGAGGCATGAGTGTACCTCACTTCTCATACAACTAGAGAATCTAGGGTTGGGGACTTGATTGCACTGATTAATCAATTAGTATCCTTTTGGTACCTAGTCTTGTTTATTTTTAAAAAGGACTTTTTTCAAGCACTCTAGATTGATTTTATATCAATCCACTAACATGTGGAGCAATCATGTGGGTACACAATCATTATCGTAATAATCAACAACCAAGGAAAGTATTAAATGCATTATATGGGATATCAAAGACTAAACACTGAGGAAAAGATAAATGCTAATTATAACTAGACTAAAGGGAAATCAAAATCAACGTATCAATATTGCACAATCAAGGGCATTTGTCTCTAAGGACAATTGAAACCCTAAGGCTGAGACCTACGGACATGGTCAATCTTGAGCTTAATTCTAAATTGAAAGACTTGTACTTTTTAGGAGAAAATAACCCAAAAGATTAATTTTAACCTTTTTGAGGATTTTTAATTTTTTAATTTTTAGAATTTTTGGATTTTTTAGAAAAATTGAATTTTTATATTTTCCAAAAAATCTAGATATTTTAATATTTTTGAAACTTTCCTTTTTATTAATTTTCTAATTGCTATTGAAATTTTTAAAATTTTCGAATTTTGGAAATTTTTGAATTTTTCCTTTTTTGATATTTTTATTTTTTAAAAATTCTATTTTTTTAATATTCTCTGAAAGCTTTTGAATTTTCAGTAATTTTTTGACTTTTTAATGTTCTCTGAATTTTTTTATTTTTAGTTTTTATTTTTTAAAATGAATTTTTAATATTTTTTAATATTTAATATTATTAAATTTGAGAAAACGGGTTCGGACCGGGTAAACCCAGTCTGGCCCATTGACCCGATCCAAACCCCGATCCGACCCGCGTCGGATTAAAAATGATTTTTATATTCTCATATTATTATTGTTTTGAAATTTTTTTGGTTTCTAATTTTTTTCCTTTTCTCCTCCCCTTTTGTCCTCTTCCTTATTTCGTCCTGTTCTCTTCATCTCCAACCTCCAGGCATTCTTCCTCCAGCCCAAAGACCCCACCATCTGCAACTTGTTCTCCGTCGACCAGGAACACTCGACGCCACCATCATATCAGCTACCGATCTTCGTGCTATGCCATCGTAGAACCAGTACCAACCACTTGCGGCTACTCCGCCAATGCCCACAACTCCGGCGACCATAAATTTTAACAAAGTAAAACCCTATCGATTCGAAACCTCTAAAACGAACAACCCAACAAAAAAACAAGCTTGAATGCATAAGCATGGGGAAGAATAGCCTAACTAGTGCGACCTCGAACCGCTAGCTTCACCGGTGGGGGGAATATAACTCTGGCGGAAGGAGAGGATGCCCGGCCAACTTGACGATGAGCGAATATTTCAGCGAGATCACATTACAAAACAAGATAAACACAAATAGCAGACGCGATTCAACATATATTGAAGAAAAAATGAGTCGATCTTAAGCTTTGACGACGAAAGCGATCTGACTCTCTCTCAGGCATTTTATCAAGCATACGGCGTACTCTAAAGAAACAAGAGATTTTTGCCTCGATCGAGACTCGTTGGTCACGAGCTCTGGCCCGACACCTCTCAAACGAGGAATCTACGGTTCAGAAGGCCAACCTGGTTCGGACGGTGAGCAACGGGCGGACCTCGGGCGATGGCAACGCTCTCTCGATCTCGCCCTCCGCTCTCCCCAGCTCTCTCCATCTGTCGCTCCTCTCCTCCTCCCTTTCTCTCTCTCGGCCACTCTCCCTTTTGAGGCTACCGACCAGTGTGCATGGCTTCTGCCATCTCCAGCTCGCTGGTCGGCTTGGCCCAGACTTGCCCCGACCTGCGAATCGCAATGCCCTCTGCTGCTCACCATCCTCCCGCTTTCTCTGACATGTACTCTCCTTTTTTGCAGAGGCATGACCGGCGTTAGGAGGAAGACCACCAGCACGCAGGCTGGGCTTGGAGAAAAGGAAATCAAGCTGGGCTTCGCCCAAGTGAAAAGACATACAAAGGAGAGGAGAAAAGAAAAGGACCGGGCCAAGCCCGACCTGCTTTTATTTATTTATTTATAATTTTTCGATTTTTTCTGAAAATTTTAATAATTAGTGATAGTAATGCTAATGCTCCTAACCTCTATATGTGATGCAATTTAGTGAAAATTATTTTTTGGTTAGGATTTAAAAGACAAGAGACACTTAAATTTGTTGGCGGACTTCAATGGTTAGTGGATTATAAATGAGAAAGGGGTGTGGAATGATGGCGTTACATTGTAAAGATGGTCATCGACCGAGATGGGAAAGTCTCATTGTATACAAACGGATTTCTATTGGAAATGAAAATGTATGATTCAAGAGTATACCCGTAAACCTTTTAAAAAGCGTAGTTTAAAGATAGACTCACAAATCCTGTGATTTAATAATAGACCCACAAATCCCGTGATTTAAAGATAGATCCACCAACCCTCCACGAATCGCGTGGTTTAAGGATAAATCCTCGAACCTTGTGGTTTAAGGATAAACCCATGAAACCCGTGGTTTAAGGATAGACTCACCAACCCTCCACGAATCCTAAAATTTAAGGATAAACCCATGAACCTTATGGTTTAAAAATAGACTCACGAATCGTGTGGTTTAAGGATAAACTCACAAACTCTGGGATTTAAGGATAGATCCACAAATCTTGTGGTTTAAAAATAGACCAACAAACCGTGTGGTTTAAGGATAGACTCATAAACCGTGAAAAGTATAGTTTAAGGATAGACTCACGAATCTTGAATTTAAGAATAAATTCACAAACCTTGTGGTTTAATAATAGACCCACCAATCATGTGGTTTAAAAATAGGCCTACAAATTGTGTGGTTTAAGGATAGACCCACAAACCGTGAAATTGCATGGTTTTACTAGGGAAACCTATCATTCAAGAATATTCTACAACGGACACTGCACTTTCAACATAAGGTGTCATAACAAATGCTTTGGTAGCAAGGGAATACCAGGCAAGATCAGTGTCATTTAACACGTCACAAGAGACAATATCAATAAAGTGCCAACGGTGAGAAAGCATTGATTGCATGAACAAATCAAGCCGATTTCAAGTATTTAGTAAACATTTGCTATCATTCGATATCTCAAAATTGCTATCTCACTTGAAAGGTATCATCAATCCTCAAAGTCCCCTAGAAGAAAAGTCGTTCACATAAACTCAACTCATGAAAAGGTTTTTTTTCAATATGCCAAACAAGAGCTCCTTAATTAGAAATGTCTTATTGCGCGCTCTTAAGAAAGGCTATTTGTCCCCATCCATTCATGCAGGAATTAATCTGATCATTCAATATACCTCACACTTCTGGTGTCGAAAGTTCTGAGAATTATTCACAATAAAATACACCTTGGTCTTGGGTTATGAAATGAAAGGCTTATTAGGCTCAAAAAATATATCAAAAGAGTTTAAGAGTTGGTGATTATCTAAACATCATTACCAATTTCTTTCCAAGATTCTTCAATTCTTTGGCATTTGACTAGTCTCAAGAGTCCATTGGCTAATCATTTTGACACGAGAGCTTTGCTCTTTTCTCTAATGGCTTTCGCATTCATAACGAATTTTCAATGCAAGCATTTTGCCTTCATTTTTTCTTTCCTGTAGGATTTTTTTATGCAACTTTTTTTTTTTTTTTAATGGGCATTGGCTAATCACTTACTGTTTTTTTTTTTTTTATACCCCTTAGTTTTTCATCATTTTTTGGGCTTTGCCATGATTATCATGATCTTTCTTTGTGTAGTAGAATGGACTCTCGAGACCGTTGTCTTCAATTAGCACTCTTGATAAATCATTTGTTTTTCCCCAGTGTGAGGAGACGACCACCAACCAGGTTTCAAGAAATGAATTAATGAGCTCGAATTAGCTTTGCAAAGGGATATAAGTGTTTGAGATAGAGAATTGAATGCTCTTCTTCATTTTGGGATATTTTGAACTTCTATTTGAGTTCACCTGAAAGATATCACAAGAAGATTGATACAAGTGAGAGCAAAGAAGTCTTTCTCATCTTTTCACCACATAATGTTAGCCTAAAACCTCCAAATTCGCCCCTTCGTGGGGTAGTTCTCAATGGGGGTATTTTGTAAAAAATTCTCCATATTAACAGGCTTAAAGGGGCTAACTATGGTCACTTGTGTGTAGGATAAATAATAGCAATGCCTCTTTTCATTTTGATCCATGTACCACTTGCGAATGAATCCCCTGTCCTTAAACGACACAGGTTTTCTCTTCCCGCTCAACTCTCAACATGTTTATAGGATGTGTTTAGGAATGACTTGCCTTTCTTCATTCTAAGTATTCCTTACTTGGCATGATTAACATCTCCATTTCATTTTTCTGAGATCATCTAGGTAGATTAATTTCCATGGGGAATTTTGATTCAAAATGAATAACCCGCCAAACGGGAAGACAATGTTGAAGTAAAGAAGATATTCAAAAACTTTATAGAAAGTTTGTTTCCTTATTTTTCCATTTTTTTGCCTGTTCCCAGGAAAGCGCTGAAGGTTATTTCTTGCGATGGGGATTTTCCATTTATTTTGCATTTGATTTTGAGAAAAAGGGTACTTACCTATGGCGGGGCAACTTGGTAACCTTGTTCAAAATAGGAAAGAATATGTTAGTGGAAGAATCTCTAGGGATTGAAAGATTAGAAACGATACATCATTACCCTTCACTTGCATTAATTCTTTGTGTGATAACATTTCATGAAATCATTCTCTTGGATGTTTGGCACCTCCAAATTGCCCTTTACCTACATTTGTCTTTAAGTGTTTGATGTTTCCATTTCACGTGCTTATATTCTTCGCATATTAACATTTCTCCTTGCTTCGACATTCAAGGACATTGTTCCTTAGATGCTTGGCCCCATTTGTTGTCCGCGAGAAAAAGATTGGACATGTTATTTCACATTTGATTGGAAATCGATTAGGAACAATATACATCCTTTACACCAAAATGGATGTTTAGGTCCTCGCATGCCCTTCTTGGTGGAAGGCGTTGCTCTCGTGGCCAATGTGCGCCTTTTCCTTTTTGCGTTGAATCAATTTTATCTTGCTTCACCTCTTCGTTCATCAGGGCTTGCCTTATCATGCTTGTTTGATGTGTAGGTGCTTCTTTTTCTTCTTCTTCTTTCATTTTAAATTTATTAGCTTGTCAAAAGAAGGCTTCTCCTATAAAAAAGGAAAAAAAGAAAAAAGATGAGGTCAGATACACTAGTAAAGTAGAAAAACTAACATTCATTGAAACAAGTACTCCCCTTATAGGTTGCATTATTCTATCCTATTATGACGCAACGTCTCGTTTGTTGGGGATGGATTTCATGACTTTGTCCCAGTATGCTTCTTTAGCGAGGATGCAACGTCTCGTTTGTTGGGAAAGGATTTTATGACTTTATCCCAGTATACTTCTTTGGCGAGGATGGAAGGGAGTTTATCAGGTTCCACATCGAATCCGATGCTTTCTCGAGGATGGATTTTATGACTTTGTCCCAGTACGCTTCTTTGGCGAGGATGGAAGAGAGTTTATCACGCTCCATATAGAATCTGATGTTTTCTCATGCTTCATTAGTAGAGACGTTGCCTTGATTGAAAGCACCTTATGCTTGGCTGTTGATTTTGATGCGCGTTGCCTTGCCATACTTGTGTTGGATCTTTTATCCCAATCCAACCTAAGTATGTCATTCCCAATAAGTGCTCCCTTCACATCAAGGGAGGAATATATCATTTGCTTGCACAAATTTGGGCTAAGACAATGAATGAGATATATCCTCTGATTATTCCTCAGCGTCTCGTTTGAGAGGTCTCAACATTTTATGTTTCATTAGGCTCATCATATGATTCTTTAATCCATCTCCATCATTCCCACACATGAAAAGCGATACATGATTTCTATGCTAATGTGCATTAAAGCTTTAGGAACGTGATACACCCTTTTTCAATCGTTGGGCGATTGTCCGTTGTTCCACTCAGACATAATGATGCCCCCTCTTCCTCAGTTAGAGAGTCAACCATTCTATTTGAATCCTTCCTTTGTCAAGGCAGGTGATCATCCTTGACAATAGGCATTTTCTATCTCTTTACGCATGACTCCTATTTGCTAGTTTGGGTCAATCCGCTTTGGTGCTTTAGAAGAAGTCGTTGCCGATTTCAATGGATTCCACGAAAGAGTACGTAAGTGTGATTTCCCTATTTTGAGGGAGTTGATGACATGTTTCCAACTCGCTTATAGGCGACTTTCATTCCTCGCTCGTTAACTTCATTAGGTAGTATTTCTCTGCACAAGAAGATCTTGCATAGATGAGTGTAAAAATCAATTCTCGTCCTAACATGAAACCACTTATTTGTATGGTCAAGTGAGAAAAGGGAAAATTGTCCAAAAAGTCCTAAACCTATTGCATTTTTGCCAATTCAGTCCTAAACCTTTTAACTTTGCTAATCGAATCCTAAATCTCTTCACTTCTTGTCGATTCAGTCTATCCGGTCAATTTCGGCCAAAAATGCTAACGTGGACGTCGGCCATGCCACGTAGGACTACCAGCACTGACATAGATAATTTTTAATAATATTTTAAAAATTTTAAATTTAAAAATTTTGATTTTTTTGAATTTTTCTGTTTTTTCCTTTTTTTCTTTTTGGCTTTTTCCTTGGTCTTTCCAGTGGCCGGCCACTGGCCACCCGGCCGGCTGGCCTCGCCCGCCACGGGCGAGGCCTGGCCGGTTGGCTATGGCTGGTGGCTGGTGGCCGGCCACCGGAAAAGGCCAAGGAAAAAGCCAAAAAAAAAAAAATATTAAAATATTATTAAAAATTGTCCACGCGCCGACAATCCTACGTCAGCATTTTCCAGCCAAAATTTGCCGGATGAACTGAATCGGCAAAAAGGGAAAAGATTTAGGATTCAATTAGCAAAGTTAAAAGGTTTATGACTGAATTGGCAAAAATGCAATAGATTTAGGACTTTTGAACAATTTTCCCAGCGAGAACATGTCAAAGAGTGGCTATCATTTGCATCCTGCAAGAAAAAGACAATGTCAATATGTGAATGAGAAAATGATCTCTCAATGAGGTTGCCCCTTACATTGAAATCGAAGTGACGGTACATGTCCCGTAGTCCCTATTACAAGATTTTGGTGTTTCACCAAAATTTTATCATAAGAGAACACATCATCAAAAGATCAATTAATGGCTATCAGTCAAACATCCACTCTATTCTAAAAGTTTCAAATGTAGAATGTGGAATTAATTTTTGTAAAATTGATTTGTGATTTTTACTCCTGCAAAAATGAGGTGATTTTTATTTTGAGAAATCTATGCACAAAATACAATTTGAACTTAAATCCCAGCAAGAAAGAAAGAATTTGATTAAAAATGTGATTTCAATTTTTGTGCCCTAATATATAATCGTGACTTGGAAGAGTTTTTTTTTAATAAGATGTGAGTTTGAGCCCATAATTGAAAATTTGAACAAAACCATGTGTTCAACGAGGCCAAATCATAGGTGTTTAGAACTTGTGTTAAATGTTTACTTATCAAGAGTGATTACCAATTTTTTTCAATTATAAATATACATCATTGAGGGCATTTGAGTGATCTCCATGAATTTCAAAATGAAAGTTTCGATAAAAAATAAAAATAAAAAAGAAAAATGATACTTCAAAATGCATATGGGATGTGGTTCGGTTTCTATTCTATACGGCTCAAAATGGAGCCATGGGATTATCGAACAGAACTGACGTGATCGTGGTTAGGTCGGGGTTCCCATGACTCTAGCTTCATCAAAGAGTCGATTCATGTCGTGCGATTGCCAATCGGGGTGGTAACTCTCGATACCAAGAAAGAAATTTTGAAGTTGAGGTGGGCGAATCATACTACATGATTGGAGTCGGAGGGATATCCATCTCAACACCATCCTAAGTAGTCCATGTACGGCCCAGGTCTATCAGTAGGTTGTGGGTGCTAAGATGTAGTGAAATGTAGAGAACACATGCAAAACAGTTAATAAACAAGCAACACTTCAAAACATTCAAACATATAGGAATCCATCATCAACTCCACACTTGCAAAACAAAGGGTTAACAGACACTCCTCCCTTGTAAGTCCACACTCCAAAATTTTTTAACACTCACATTAGAGACATACCCGATATCCTCGCTATCAAACAAAAATATTTTTTTAAAGTTCAGCCTAAGTTCTTTAAGGTTTAAAATCAAGTCTCCAATAGAGTCGTCAAACTATCATGACCTACCCATCAAGGGAGGGAACCTACGGCCCGTCATTAGGTATGGGCTCTCCCAAACCCATTTCTCATGCAATATTAGGGTATTCATAAAAATTTTATAATAAGGAGTTGCCACTAGCCTATTGAAGTCGGTTAGAAACCAAGTGAGACATGAGTGTGACTCACTTCCCATGTAACTAGAGAATCTAGAATTGAGAACTTAATTACACTAATTAATCAATTAGTGCCATTTTAGTACCTAATCTTGTTCATTTAAAATGATTTTTTTTTCAAACAATTTAGATTGATTTTATATCCATTCACTAACATGTAAAACGATCACGCGAATACATAATCATTATCGTAATAATCAACAATCAAGGAAAATATTAAATACATTTCATGGGATAGCAAAGACTAAATACTAAGGAAAAGATAAATACTAATCCTAACTAGACTAAAAGAAAGCTAAAATCAACGTATCAATATTGCGCAATCAAGGGCATTTGTCTCTAAAGACAATCGAAACTTTAAGATAGAGCCCTACGGGCTTGGTCAATCTTGAGCCTAATTCTAAATTGAACAACTTCCACTTTTTAAGAGAAAATAACCCAAAAGATTAATTTAAACCTTTTTTGAGGATTTTTAATTTTTAATTTTTTGAGTTTTTGGATTTTTCGTAAAAATTGAATTTTCGATTTTTCCAAAAATTCTGGATTTTTTAATCTTTTTGAATTTTTTTCCTTTTTATTAATTTTCTAATTACTACATAAAATTTTAAACATTTTCCGAATTTTGGAATTTTCTAAAATTTTTGAATTTTTCTTAATTTTTAATGTTTTTTTATTTAAAAAAAATTGACATGTTAATATTTTCTTAAAGTTTTTGAATTTTCAGGAAGTTTTTGACTTTTTTAATGTTCTTTGAATTTTTTTAATTTTAATATTTTTATTTTTTTGAAAATTATAATGTATTTTTAATATTTAATATTATTATATTTGGGAAAATGGGTTTAGATTGGGTAAACCCGCTCTGACCCACGTCAAATTAAAAAGGGAAAATGTCACAAATGGTCCATGGATTTCTACTTAATGTGCAATCTCATCTTTGAAATTTTGATTTGCTCAATTTGGTTCCTGAACTATCGATAAATGTCCGATCTAGTTCTTGACTATTTGAAAATTGACCAATTTCATCCTTCCGTTAGTTAAAATTAACGAAATTGGGCATTTTGGTCTTTTCTTCTTCTTCTTCTTCTTCTTCTTCTTCTTCTCTCTTCCTCCCGCTAGCCATGGTGGAGGGAAGCCGATGTCCGACGAGGGCCGTCCTCGCCGGACACAGGTGAGGGCAGCCCTCTTCGGACGCCGGCTTCCCTCCGCTGGCTCCGCCATGGCTGAGGGAGGGAAGAGAGAAGAAAAAAAAAAGGAAAAACAATAATCACTTAACAGTTTGAACAGATGACTAGATCAGACGTTTATCGATAGTTTATAGACCAAATTGAGCAAATCAAAATCTCATAAACGAGTTGCACATTAAGTAGAAGTTCATAGACCATTTGTGACATTTTCCCGATTAAAAACAATTTTTTACATTCTCATGTTATTATTTTTTGAAATTTTTTTGGTTTTTTAATATTTTTCCTTTTCTCCTCCCCTTTTGTCCTCTTCCTTATTTCGTCCTATTCTCTTCATCTTCAACCTCCAGGCGTTCTTCCTCCAGCCTGAAGACCCTGCCACCTGCAACTTGTTCTCTACCAACTAGGAACACTCGACGCACCCATCACGTCGACTACTGATCTCCGTGCTATGCCACCACAGAACCAGTACCAACCACTTGCCACTACTCTAGCCAACGCCCACAACTCCGGCGACCACAAATTTTAACAAAATAAAACCCTATCAATCTGAAAGCTCGAAAACCAGCAACCTAGCAAACAAACAAGCGTGAATGAATAGGCATGGGGAAGAATAGCCTAACTAGTGCGACCTCAAACCACTGGCTTTGCTGATAGGGGCGATGTAACTCCGGCAAAAGGAGAGGATGCGCAGCCAACTCAACGACGAGCGAACATTTCTGCTAAATCACATAACAAAACAAGAGAACACAAATAGCAGACGCGATTCAACGTATAGAGAAGAAAAAAATGAGTCGATCTTAAGCTTGGACGACAAAAGCAATTCAACTCTCTCTCTCAGGCATTTTGTCAAGCATAAACATCCATGAAATAAGATATTTTTGCCTCGATTGAGACTCAACACGGGCCTAGGCTCCTAACCGAACATGCCAGAGCACACAAAAACATCCATGAAGGATCGGTAGGACCGCAGCTCGCGCGAACTGGTCGGTCGCGAGCTCCGGCCCGACACCACTCAAACAGGGCGCCTGTTCGGAAGGCCTACCTGATTCGGACGGCAAGCAACAGGCGGATCTCGGGCAACGGCGACACTCTCTCAATCTCACTCTCTCCCTCTAGCTCGCCCTCTAACTCGCCCTCCGCTCTCCACAGCTCTCTCCATCTCTCGCTCTCTTGCTCCTCTCCTCCTCCTTTTCTCTCTCGTCCTCCCTTTTGAGGGCACTGGCCAGCGCGATGATTTCTGCCATCACCAGCTCGGTGGTCGGCCTAGCCTGGACCCCAGAATCACGCTGCCCTTTGCTGCTCGCCATCCTTCCGCTCTGTCTAACCTGTACTCTCCTTTTTTGCAGAGGTATGACAAGCGGGAGGAGGAAGAAGACCAGCACGTGGGCTAGGCTTGGAGAAAAGGAAATGAAGCTAGGCTTGGCCCAAGCGAAAAGACATACAAAGGAGAGGAGAAAATAAAAGGACCGGGCCTTTTTATTTTATTTTATAATTTTCAATTTCTTTCTGAAAATTTGAATAATTAGTGATAGTAATGCTAATGCTCCTAACCTCTACATGTGATTCAATTTAGTGAAAATTATTTTTTGGTTAGGATTTAAAAATTAATCATTAATTTTCTACGCGATTAAGTTATAAATAAAATGGTAAAATTTAGGTGTCAATAGTGAGCTTTTTCACCGTCTCTTGAGAGATTTCGCTAAACGCAATCAGCGGCAAAATGGATTCAAAAACTGAGCCAAAAATGGAGATAACAATAGCTGGTCCTGACGGATCCATAATGTGTGTTTTGCACTAGCTGATCTGGATAAATCAAGTGATGGACAAGGGTGTGTGCCGTCAACAAATTGGAGCAGATCATGCTCGATTAAAATAGCTTGAAGTTGTGCTCGTGAAGAGGGAAATTTACCAGTTGTGAGCTTCACGGTAAGATGGACAGTGTTGCCGATAGTGACAAGACCACTGTTACCAATAGTAAGGAGATCAGTTGTAGATGAGTTGGTGTTGTGATTGGTTAAACTCATGGTGGCTGCTTCTTTGGTATCGGAGGAGATGAGTCACTCAATAACCAATGGGATCGAAGGCTTGGTTGAGCAAAAATGCTTTGATACCATATAAAATTTAAGAGAATCCAGAGAATTTTGAGAAAAATATTTTCTGCAACTGATACATTTTCCATGAGCTGAATACATGTATTTATACAAGAGATTACAAGCTATTAGAATCAATCAAATTGAATTTACGATCCCTTGATCTTAGCAATTGCTTGTTATGTGAGATTCTTCCTTGACTTTAACACTGGACTGATTTGATTTGATTTTGATTCCCTGATTTGTGCCATTATCCTTGACACCTGCTTCTCGAGTTTGGTTTGGCCGTCCCAAGCATTCTTCCTTATGCAAACTTCTCTTTTCTCATTGATGTCCATACTTTTTATCTCCTTTCTCATTGATGTCCATACTTTTTATCATAGACTCTCCAAAAATATTGGCGGTCCTTTAGGACTCCAAATGTCTCACCTTTGAGGCCGACACCAAAAGTTGCAAAAACACGAGTTAAGGCCATCGCCACACCAAAATTCAGTCCTTTTGTAGGTTGCTTCGGGAGACCTTAACCCTTCTTGATCGTGAATGTTAGCTTGAATTGTTCCTCAGACAAACCATTCTTCACCTTGAACATTAGCTTGATTTGTTCCTCAGACAGACCATTTTACTATCAGGAAATGTGTGTGATATCTATCGGAGCAAGCTTGGTTTCCATTTGTTGAACCCAACTCCCAGATGAGTCGATGCGACCTCCTCTTCACTTCCTTATGCTCTCCAATGTGATGAAGAACTGCTCCCCCTCTTTCCAGCTTTGTGTTTGCTAGGCGTTCTCACACGAGAGGGAGGATTCTTAAGGATTTTTTGGCGTTTGGGACGGAATTGAATAGATTTGGAAGAAACAGGTTAGATTCGAGGAAGATTGAAGCTAAAAGAAAGAGATTGTGGCTTTGATTTGAAGATATTAGAAGCAAAATCTAAGTTGGTTAGATGATTTGTGGATTGAGAGATAGAAAGAAGAGTTTAAGTGAAGAGAGAGAGAGAGAGAGAGAACCGTGAAAACAAATGCAGAGCTTCAACGTCCGGGAATATTTACGTATAGGACTGGTACGGCTGGATAATTTATCAAAATTTATAATAAGATTTCGTGACTTTTTTGTAAGGGTTAATACCCTGAAAAAACCCCAAACCGGTACACTTGTGACAAATTTATCCCAAACTATTTTTTTGACCACAAAAAATCTCAAACTGGTATATTTTTGACAAATTTATCCCAAACTGGTACACTTGTGATAAATTTACCATACGTTAGTTTTCGTTAAATTTTATTATCAAATTATTAAGTTAAATGACACGTGACAGTTAACCAGTATACCAATTTAGGATTTTACGCTCCGTTTGTCACAGTTTACAATTTTTGTAATTTTTGTGATATTAATCAAATTTAGCAGAGAGTATATTTGTCAAAAATTTACCAGTTTAGGGTTTTTTGCAGTCGAATAAATTAGTTTGGGGTAAATTTGTCATAAATGTACCAGTTTAGGGTTTTTTATAGTCAGTCGGGGTAAATTTGTCACAGATTTACCAGTTTGGAGTTTTTCATGGTCAAAAAAATAGTTTGGGTAAATTTGTCACAAGTGTACCAGTTTGGGGTTTTTCAGGGTATTAGCCATTTTTGTAACAAGGAGAGAAACGAGGACAAATGTCGAAACTTTCTGATTTATTTTTTGGAAAGAAAATTATATTCATTGTCCAAAAGGATATAGAAGTATTTATTCTTCTTGATAAAACAAATTGAAACAGAATAAGAATACCGAAAAATTAAGTCAAATCCAAAACAAAAGGAGGATTAATGTAGCACCAACAAAATTAAGCACATACTTGTTTTGCAAGAATGGATTTATCAAACAAAATCGGCAGCTCATCACTGAATATTGTGTCTTTCTTAGTGACAAACACATAATGGAAATTCCTTCTCTAATAATTATGACGTTGCCTGTTTTCGGTATGTGTCAAAGTTCGACTTCCTCTACACCATCGCCATACGAAGACAACAAAATAGGTTAAACAAACACATTTCTAACATGTGGATGAGTAAATTTTTGTGATTTAACAAGACACCAAATCTCCCGCAATAGATAACCTATACACAAATAGAGCAAAAGAGCATCGAATCCTTAAAGCATATTTATTAAACTCCTAGATCTAAATCGAGAGAGAATATCACCTAAATCTAAAACTAGTCCGAGAGAGTTTAAACTCTCAAATTGAAAATTAGACCAGGAAAAGAAAGCTTTCAAATTTAAATCGAGAGAAAAGAAATAGCAAGAAGGAACAATAAAATGCAAACAAAATCAACAAAAGAGGGAGGAGAGGCTGAGACTAGCTCAATCTCACCCTCCCTCATGACTAGGGGTGATTAGGTCCAGGGTGGGTAGGGTCTAGACCTGGATCCTGTACCCTATACCTGACCCTATTATAACCGGTTCTCTTTTTTTGGACCCTGTACCTAACCCTATTTGCATTGAACCCTGTTCCTGACCCACTTTGTTTCCGATCCGGGAACAGAGTTAACCCTATTTATATTGGAACCTGTTTTACATAAAAACTTATGTACAACACTCATACATAAGATAAAGCGTTTGAATGCAAAATGCTTCCACTTATCAATGTAGGACACTTCTAAACAACCTACTTTTCTGTCGAAGTCTCCTTGGAAAACATAATAAAAATCAAGTCATTGATGGTGAAATTATCCTATGAGGTTTATGTCCAGTCAATCTTCTGAAGGCAATAAGCAATTCCCTACAAGGAACGTGAAAGTGAGTTGGGGGATAGCATTTAATGATAGGCGCAAGAAAATAAACAGGACCCTACCTAATCATTCCTCCAGCTTTCCCCTCCGGAGTCTGTTTGGGGATGTACAAATCATTAATCATTTCTTGTCTGTGAGCTTGTGCAGAAACAAGGCCTCTATATTTCATCACTTCTGGCCAGTCCATGGAAGCTACCACCTGCTCATATCAATACCATCAAATGTTTGCCCACTTCAAAATGGGAAACAAACGATAACAGAGCAGGGAAAAGCATACAGCTGCTATGAAAGAAACTCAAAACAAATTATATAATATTAGAATTCTACAAAAACGTATTAGTTTTCATAGTAAATCAAATCTCTCAATCACTGAAACCCAGCAATGAATCGTCATAGGTCTCTCATTATACAATCGAGATTACAAGCCAAAGATAAAGTTCAGCCATATGCAGACTTCGGACCAAAAAAAGCAAAAAAAGAAAAAACCATCTAAATTCACACAATAGAAAGAAACTCAATATAACTAGTCACCTCTGTTCTTACTCTTTTTTTTTTTTTCCCTTTCCTCTGCCGAGCTCTGGACAACAACTGGCTCACCCCCAACGTCTCGCTAGCGGTTCCTTCTTAGAATTCCAAGGAAAACCCAGAACTCAAGATCCAAACTTGGGTCAAGTTCAAGAAAAACCCAGAACTCAAAATCCAAATTTGGTTCGAGTTCAAGAAACACCCAGAAGTTCAGAACCCAAAAGAGAGGAAGGTAACCAACAATTTTTAAAAACTCTAGGGTATCATTGGACGTGACGAGCGAGCCATGATCGAGGGGGCAAGTCAACAGACTCAACACAGGGCAGCTGGGATGCAGCTCACCAACTCGGGAGCCGAAACGCACACTACCAAATTCGACCCACCATTCCAACGCAAGCACTTTCAGCTCATAGAGAGAGAGAACCTCGGAGCGAGCAATGGTGAAGAGCGCCTGGGCAGTGTTCCTGTATGCCGGGAGGCACACGACTCTACCGTTGTTCGCTGCATGAGTGCACGAACGAATCCGTATCAGCCCAAAGCAAACTCCAAAAACTCGACACAAGTCGGAAGCACCCGAGAGAGAGAGAGACCTTGGAACCGGGTGCAGATGACGTCGAGGGGGGTGTGCGGCGGCGACGATGGTGAACCTGACGACGGCTCTGGCAGTGGCGTTCTCCCACTGACGGATCATCCGTATCAGCCCAAAGCAAACTCCAAAAACTCAACACAAGCCGGAAGCACCCGAGAGAGAGAGACAGAGAGAGAGACCTTGGAAACGAGTGCGGACGACATCGAGGGGGTGCGTGGTGGTGACGGTGGCGAACCCGACGACAGCTCCGGCGGTGGCGTTCTCCCACTAACGGATCTGGTGATGGCGCGACGAAGGAAAAGTAAGTCTGCGGGTGTGAGTCGTGACCGTGTGAGAGGTAAAGAAGATAGGAACGAATTAGGGTTTTTGATTTGGGACTGCCTCAAAAACCGGTTCTCAAACCGGTTCCCAAACCGGTCCAGTCGATCTAGTTCCCGGGTGGATAATCCCTTGGCCGGTTCCCGGACCAGTTCAAATAAAGTCTGAATTTTGGGAATCGGTTTCCGGACCGGTTTCAACCGAAACCGGTTCTCGGCCCTGTTTTCCGGGTGGGCGGACGGGAACCGGGTAAACCCGGTCCGGTTACACACCCCTACTCATGACTCATGGCTTGAAGATTGAAGAAGACAATGAGAAAAGAGAGAGGAGAGAGAAGACTTTTCCGCTCCACCAGTGAATCTATTTGAAACCTTCTATTCAGGAATCACCTAACGAGGACAAATTCAACATCGGGTGGGCCCCCTGTTTCTACACAAGCAGAGCTTGGTCCTAATATATTTATTTCTTATAATCGTCGTAATCATAATTTTATAACAAATAAATAAATTTCAACCCAACAAAAAACATCATTAATAATTTTTCTTTCTTCACTGAGACTTCAAAAGTGGAACTTCATTCAAATTTATCTTAAACTTGACGGTGAATAGATTGTGTAAATTTATTTAATTATTGATGTTTTTATTTATTTGCAGTCGTGTTTGGTGGGACAAAATATTAACTTAAATCATAAAAACAGTAACTTCAAGAATTTCTTTTCGTTTAAATTTACAGAGCTATGGATCTAAGCGAGTCCTTAAATTACTTTTGAACTTTGAGACGTAAAATTTGGAGGTATTTCTTATTAGGCGGGAAGATAAAAAAAAATACACTTGGCAATTGGGGGAACCATCTTTTTTTTTGGGGGAGGGGTTGAGAAGTAGCCCGTCCCTTCTTTAGAAAGGGCTATTGTTGGGTAAGCAAATTTATTAGCCTCCTGCATTTAGGGTGAGATGATGAAACTCAAAAGAGTACTTGCTGGTTGACCTATGCTTCACAAAATATCATTTGACAGATGTATCAGCTCAGTACCCTCGGTTAAGAAATAGTAACGTCAAGAATTCCTTCTTGTTTAAAATTATGGATAAGCAGGTTTAGTAGCCCGTCTTTTCTTCAAAAGGGCCTATTGCCGAGCAGGCAGGTTTAGTAGCCTCCCGTACCTAGGGTGAGATGATGAAACCCAAAAGAGTACTGGGAAAATTACCAAAACAGTCCTAAACCTCCAATTCAGTCCCAAACCTTCTTTTTTTTTTCCCAATTCAATCCTAAACCTTTTGCAATAGGTCAATTTAGTCAATCCAACTAAATTTGGCCAATCGGCATTGACATGAATACTGGCTATCTGGCAAATGCCGATGTAGCAACTTTTTAATAATATTTTATTTTTTTTCCTTTCCTCTCCTTCCTTCTTCTTTTGGTCAGCGAGCCTCGCCATCATGGCGCTGGGTGAGCTCGCCCTCGCCGTCACGGCACTGGGCAAGGGCAAGCCTTGCCATAGTTAGGCGAGTCCTTGTTGTCGTGGTTGAGCTCACCTTCGCCAACCATAACCTCTAGCTAGTCCGATGATCGGCGAGAGGAAGAAGAAAAATAAAAATAAAAATAAAAGTTAATAAAAATTCAAAAATATATATAATATTATTTAAACATTGCCATGTAAGCGTCGGTCGCACGACCAGCCCTAGCCGGTATCCACTTCTCAACCGGCCGGCCAAATTTGGTCGGATGAACTAAATTGGCACAATTACAAAAGATTTATGATTGAATTAGTAAAAAAAAAAAAGGTTTAAGATTGAATTGGAAAAATTGCAATAGATTTATGATTATTTTAATAATTTTCCCAAAGAGTAACCGCTAGTTAACCTATGCTTTGCACAATATCATTTAACCAATACGTCAGTCCAGTACCCCTAGTTAAATCATATAGACACTAACGTCAAGAATTTCTTCTTGTTTAAAATTACGGAGTTCGTGCATGCTTACAATCATGTATTCCACAACTTAAATAATGAAAAGATTAAGCGCCTAACATGATTTTTTAAAACTTTGAGACGCGTTTAAGCAACGTACGAATTTGAAAGGAGAATGAGAAAAATAAAAAAGAAACGAGGAGGAAATTTATAAAATCAAGGATTATCATGTGAATATGCCTAGTAGGTTGTTTTTGGACATAGATAGGATATAAGTGTAACATAGGAATCTATACGTATACGACTGGTGTGGCTGAATGATATATCAAAATTTACATACAGTCATGACTCATGATCATGTCTCCTTCTCTCTCAGCTTTTCAGCAGGCTCTGGATTAATGACAAGATTATTTAACTTGTTTTGTTAAACATTTCTAATTAACAAAATCCAATGCATATCTCCAATAAACCTTCAAAGTCTTTGGCGAGTAATTAACTTATCCCGATGCTAAATACAATCTCGCTTTCTGAAGCAGATTCCACCTCATGATCTCCCAATTCTTTTGGCAAAGCTATATTAAAGCAATATCGAGGAAATGCATGTAAGCGTCGATGGACATTACGTTAATTTAAAAAGCCATTTGTAGGTGTATTTACTTTACAAGAACGTTTCCAAGATTATTACATAATGGTAATATGTGTACCAACCTGGATATAGTTGGTCGCATGTGTCTTTCACGTGGATTCTATCAGTACCCAAGGTTAGCGGGTGGATGGGTTCACCAGAACAATTTCTGCACTCGAGACAGCTGTGTCACATATAATTCGTCTTTTTTCTCACCGTCAGCGTGGATCAAGAAAACGTGACGAATTTCTCCCTCGGTTGCCTATAAAAGGTCAAAAAACCTCTGGCAACTCATCCCGCCAAGAGCTTCCGATCAAGAGACCAGCTTAAAAACAGCCTTGCTCCTGGTGTGTGCTCTGAGAGATAGAAAGCTGAGAGAGATGGCAGGTACAAAAATGGCGTTGAAGATCCCGGTGACAGTGTTCTCCGAGGAATGCACCAAACCAGGGACGAGTTCGTGGGCAGAAGCTTGCAAAGTGATGGCGCAGGCTCTTGAGGATCACGGGTGCTTCATCATCGATCAACCCGGCGTCCCTCTTGGCCTTCATGACTCTGTCTTTAGCGTCACCGAGGATCTCTTCGACCTCCCCACCAAGACCAAGATCAAGAACACCAACTTCAGGCCTCCCCTTGGCTCGGCCGACAATGCCCCCAGTTCTCCTCTCGTCAAGGCCCTGACCATTGATGAAGCCAAGAAGCTTCATGATAACTCTATTTTAGATAGAGCATTTTTACTAATTTAAGGTTGATATTTGCTTAGTTTTGATGAATTTTGGGTGAATTTATTTCCAACTAATGTAATTTTATTGAATTTTGTAGGAAATATGACTTTTGGATTTATAAGGGACCGTGCGCATCATTTACTGAGGAGTCCTATTCAAGATCTAATGGGAGGTTGACCTAGGGCAGAATTTTGGAGACTATAAAGACCCCTCTTGTGCCACATATTTTGGTTTTCGGAGAATCCTTGGAGCCCCAACCAGATTTTAGGCTTTTTCAGTTAGCTTTTATGCTTCTATTTTATTAATAGAATTGGCGCATGTCAAGGAGAGAAGGAGGAGCCAAACCCAAACCTATTTGTGACTTAAATTGGTAAATTTGTTTTAATTTAGCATTATGTTCTCTTTAATTTTTGTTGTTAGTTTAACTTTAATTATGTCTAAATAACTTTTGTTAGAGCTACGATGGATCTTAATCATGATTGATTAATTTTTAATACTTGTTCATGCAATATAATTGCTTTCATTTTAGCATTCTCTATCACGATCTTAATGCTATTAGAGTTTAGCCAACTTTTAAATTTTTTTCGATGTATGCATGATACCAGGTGGAGATTGCATGCTTAGGCACTGGTGATATTAAACCATAAGTTAAATCTAGGTGAAGGTACACTAGGTTGTTTGTGTTGTTACGGTAGTAGATCTAGGTTGGGACTACTTAGATTGAATCTGGGAATTTCCACAAGAACTTAATGCTTTTAGGTAGTTTAAATTCACCTAAGGCTCGTGTGGGCTGACATACCTAATTAAGGATTATTAGGCTAAGGTTGGCACATAATCTAACTTAGGGAAATTTCACCAACACAATTGGAAATTAATTTGCTGCATGACAAGTTAAGAGAATTAATTATAAGTGGTTAAGTAAAGTTGGATGCTCTAACGCTTCGTGATCTTGATTAAAATCTTGAAATTTGCCTTGTTAATTTTTGGTTTACTTTTGATTAGGTTTAGTTTGCAATTTTAATTAGTCTTTGAATCATTTAAGTTTTGACTCTTTTATATTTCAGTCCTTTAATTGGTTTAGTTCACTTTTTACTTACCTTTTTGACTCTGTTAGCTAAATTTTTGGATTAATCGCCTTCGGTAAGTAATTGGATAATTAGAGACAACCTTGGTGGGAACAATACTCACTCATCACTTTATTACTTGTATATATTTTGCACTTGCAATTCAGATAACAAGTTTTTGGCACCATTGCTAGGGATTGTTTTGATAATTTTCCAATTACTATTGATCTCGAGCGATTCTTAGTTTAGACTAGCCTTTATTTTCTTTTTAATTTTTTTCTTTTGTAGGCCAAACTCACCTCTCCATAAAAGGTGGGAGAAACATCGCATAACTTGAAGCCAACAAGGAGACCTTGAAAAATTTGATCCTAAGATTGAAAGAACCTTTATTAGTAGAAGAGAAAAGCAAGCACAAGCAATCTCCATTGCAATGGCCAAAAATCAAGAAGACACACCTCCAAGGAGAACTTTGAAAGATTATACTACACCAACAATTCAAGAAGCACAATCAAGTATAAGGAGGCCGATGGTACAAGTCAATAATTTTGATATCAAGCCATCCTTAAGTCAAATGCTTCGAAATGCAAGGCAATTCAGTGGATCACCTAATGATAATCCAAATCTATAGTTAAAAACATTCCTTAAAATTTGTGACACTGTTAAATTTAATGGCGTTACTGATGATGCTCTTAAGATTATTCCTATTTCTCTTCATGATGAAACTAAAACTTGGTTGACTTCTTTTCTTGCAGGCTCTATTACCACTTGGTACGACTTAGCTCAAAAATTCCTAGGTAAGTATTTTCATCCTGCAAAATCAGTCCAAATGCATAATGATATTACTACATTTACGCATATGGATAGTAAACCCTTTTTATGAAGCATGGGAGAGGTTTAAGGAACTGTCAAAAAGATGCCCACACCATGGACTGCCAATTTGGATGCAAGTGCACACATTCTATAATGGAGTGCATCTCACGGTTCGGGCTAATCTAGATGCGGCAACTGGAGGCACTTTGCAAAACAAGTCACTCAAAGAAGCTTTTGATCTACTTGAAGAGTTAGAAAGTAATAGCTACCAATGGCCAACTGAGAGATACTAAGCCTAGAAGCCAGATGGAGTTCATGAAGTTGACACCAATACGGTTTTGAATGCAAAACTTGATGCATTAAGCGGGATGATTGCTTCTTTGAAAACACAAGGAATATCTTATGAATTTTGTGGTGGAATTCATATTAGCACTGATTGTCAAGTAGATAACCCTTATACCAATTCTTTTGAACATGCTAACTTTGTTTCAAATTTTAATAGGGGTCCTCAAAACAATTCTTATTCCAATACTTACAATCCGAGATGGCAAAATTGGGGAGGTCAAAATCGACAAGGACTGAGAGTACCACCACCACCACCAATAGAGAAGTCGAATTCTAACTTGGAGGATTTGATTGCCAAGCTAGCCCAAACTGTGGACAAGTAAGCCCAAGCCATGGAAAAACAAGCTCAAACCACACAAGATTTCATGAGAAGCACCGATGTAAGACTCCACAATCAAGAAGAATCAATTCTAAACATAAAAAAGCAAGTGGACCAACTAGCTCAAATAATTAATAAAAGACAAAATGGTGCCTTATCAAACAATACCGAGAGGAATCCCATAGAGAATGCAAAGGCAATTTCATTGAGAAGTGGAAAAAAAAAAGTTGAAAAGCAAGATCGAGATGAGGATGTAGTAGGAGAGAAAAAGGCCAAACCTTCTACCAAGGCTGAACACAAGGATGAGTCACTAAAGAGCAAACCATCTCTAACGACATATGTTCCATCTATTCCTTTTTCCAGAGAGGCTAGCTAAACACAAGCAAGATAAGCAATTTTCGAAAATTTTAAATTAGATAAGCAATTTTCAAAATTTTTAAATTATCTTAAAAAATTATACATCAACATTCCTTTTATAGATACTTTAACTCAAATGCCAAGTTATGCTAAGTTCTTGAAAGAGATCCTAACTAACAAGATGACATTAGAGGAGTATGAGACCGTGAAGTTGAATGAAGAATGTTCGGCCATCCTTCAAAATAAGCCATCACCAATATTAAAAAATTCAAGGAGTTTTACTATTCCATGCAATATTGATAGTGCTTACTTTAATAAAGATTCATGTGATCTTGATGCTAGTATAAACCCAATGTCTTATTCGGGATTTGTGAAACTAGACGTGGGGAAGTAAAGGCGACCACCGTGTCTCTACAATTGTGGATAGATCTATCAAATACCCAAGAGGCGTGGTGGAGATTGTTTTAGTGAAAGTGGATAAATTTATCTTCCTGGTAGATTTCGTTGTGCAAGAGGAGGATTATGAAGTTCCTATCATTTTAGGCCAACAATTCCTAGTCACAAGAAGAGCTCTTATTGATGTATAATAAGGAAAATTGATCCTTAGAGTAGAAAAAGATAGAGTCACTTTCAATATCTTCAAGGCCATGAAAAACCTCGAGGGATCGAGTGATTGCTTAAGGATAGACACTGTCAATAGGGAAGTGGAGATCATGTTTAAATTGACCACAATTCAAGACCCTATAGAGGCATGTTTGGTTCAGCCAAAGGAGGAAGAGGCCAAGAATGAAGAAATTGAGGAGGCCATGGAGTTTTTAGAAGCAAATCCACCATACCTTAGATGAAAAGTACCAAAATTTGAAGATTTGGAGTCAAGTGCAAAGAAGCCGAAACCCTCCATTGCAAAACCACCAACTTTTGAGCTTAAACCATTACCTTCTTATTTAAAATATACTTTCCTTAATGGTGTTTCTTATCTAGTGATTATTTATTCTGCTTTGACTAGGGTGATGGAGGAGAAGTTACTTAGAGTGCTTAGAGAGTACAAGAGTGCAATTGGATGGACCATTGTAGACATAAAGGGAATAAGTCGTTCAATTTGCATGCACAAAATTTTGATGAAGGAGCAATACAAACCGGTTATCCAACCACCAAAAAGGCTCAATCCGAAAATGTAAGAAGTCGTGAAAAGCCGAAGTGATTAAGCTACTCAATGCAAGTATTATCTATCCAATTTCTGATAGTGATTGGATGAGTCCCTTGCAAGTAGTGCCGAAAAAGGGAGGGATGATTGTTATAACCAATGAAAATAATAAATTAGTTCCAACTAAAACGATTACGGGTTGGTGAGTTTGCATGAATTATAGAAAATTGAATGATGCCACTCGTAAGGATTACTTTCCTTTACCTTTCATTGATCAAATGTTAGAGAAACTTGCAAGGCATGAGTATTATTGTTTTTTGGATAAATATTCAGGATATAACCAAATCCCTATTGCCCCCGATGATCAAGAAAAGACTACATTCATTTGTCCTTACGGTACATTTGCATATAGAAAGATGTCTTTTAGTCTTTGTAATGCACCCACTACTTTTCAAAGATGCATATTTTCAACATGACAAAGAAATGCATTGAGATTTTCATGGATGATTTCTCTGTTTTTGGCACATCTTTTGATTCATGCTTGCAAAATTTACTTTTGGTGTTACAAAGATGCGAAGAAACTAATCTTGCGCTAAATCAGGAGAAGTGTCATTTTATGATAGTTCTAGGCCATAAAATCCCTGCTAAAGGTATTGAGATGGATTGAGTCAAAATTGAAGTTATCTCCAAATTGCCACCCTTACTTTTGTGAAAGTACTTCGAGGATTTTTCGGACATGCATGATTTTATAGGAAATTTATAAGGGACTTCCCCAAGATAGCAAGACCACTCACAAAATTGCTTGAAAAAGATGCTAAGTTTGATTTTAACTTTGAGTGTTCACAAGCATTTGAGATCTTGAAGGAGAAGTTGATTTTGGCTCCCATAATGACGCCACCGGATTGGAGCTTGCCTTTTGAATTGATGTGTAATGCTTGTGATTATGCCATTGGAGTCGTGTTAGGTCAAAGAGAGGATGGAATTTTTCGAGCCATATATTATGCTAGCCAAACCCTTAATGGAGCCCAATTAAATTATGCCACTACTGAAAAGGAGATTTTGGCAATTATTTTTATTTTTCATCAATTTCGTTCTTATTTGATTGGCTCTAAAGTGATTGTTTATATTGATCATGTAGCTTTAAGGTACTTGTTGGCAAAGAAAGATGCGAAAACAAGGTTGATTCGTTGGATCTTATTGCTTCAAGAGTTTGATTTAGAGATCAAGGACAAGAAAGGGACCAAAAACCTTATGCTCGATCACCTATCTAGGTTGACGAATGCCTCTAGTGATGAGGTAGCAATCTTGAATGACTTTCCTAATTAAACACTCTTTTTCTTGAAAACCGAAATTCCATGATATGCAGATATTATGAACTATTTTGTAAGTGACATCCTTCCCCTTAACTTGAATTATCAATAAAGGAAGAAGTTTTGCTTCGATGTTAAGAAATACTTTTGGGAGGATCCCTACTTGTTTAAGGTATGTGTCACGCCCCGATCCTCAGGCGGGCGCCCATCCTGACTTGGTCGATTAAATAGCAATGTCTCAGGACGTATTGCCGACCCTTTCATTTTAATAAGCATACGAAAGTATATAAATAATCCCCAGACAATAAAACAATAGGATAGGAAAGTAGGACCATAAATTTTGAACCTAAAAAACAACCACACTTATATACATTGCAAACCAATGCACATATATACAAGGTGAACTACCAAGTCAGATTCAACTTAAACAAGCTCAGAAAACAAAGTCTGCAGACAGGGTGGGGGTTTTCAATCTACTCTGGGTCATCATCATCATCCCCCACGATCTCTCCTTCTTCCACGCTCCAACTGGAGCCCACGGCTGAGTACACCGGAGAGTCGAGATCATCAAGCTTGGAATCCTTCGCATCCACCGCTAATCCATCCTTAGGGTCTGCAGTTTTCTTACCAAAAGCGACCTCCATCACATACAAAGGTATATCAAATTCTGGCAGAGGGCCCTCCCTTCATCCATCACTGTAATGGCGATACCATGACCTGTATCAATGGGGCACCTTTTTGGGTAAAACCTCATCAACCCAGACAATGGACCTCACCAGAACATATTCCAGCCCTTCAGCATGCCCATGTATCAGAATGTGATAACTATGTTCTATGAACTTCTTTGATTCGCCAAAAAGCTCGAGAGGAGCAGGAGGGATTGCCATCTATGGACCTGAAATGTCATCCCACAGCGGGGTGAGATGACGTCTCAGCGAGTTCTACCCCTTAAGACCTGATTAGGAAGCAAATACGCCCTAAGGGCTACCTAGGCACAATCACGAGTCAGAGGACTTACCTTGGTCTCAATTCCTTCCTGCAATTCAACACAATTTATAATATCATCGAATCACATTAACAAATCAAATCGTTCACTCAAATCGACTCATCGATCAATCGACCTAGTCGATTACATGTCAACCAGACCATTCCTGGGTCATTTCAATCAACACTATCCATAAAATCCAACCACCTTGCGGACAACTTATTCTAAGTTGAAAGAATAGATAGTAGCTAGCCTCGAGGCTAATAAATAGTATACTGTTACTTCTCTAAGATGACATATCGAGTCATCGAGCTGATATAATATAACGTTTATTCTCCGAGATGATATATCGAGTCATCGAGCTGATATAGTATACCGTTCTTTCTTCAAGATGATATACTGAGTCATCGAGCCAAACTAGTATAACATTCTCTCTCCAAGATGACATATTGAGTCATTGAGCTGATATAGTATATCGTTCTTTCTCCAAGATGACATACCAAGTCATCGAGCCGAACTAGTATACCGTTCTTTTTCACTTTTTATCATACCCGATAAAAATAACCATGTGTGGGTTCACGGTTGGCCTTAGCCAAAATATAATAATTTCCTTTCCACAAATCCAACCATTTCATATGGTCCACCAAAATATTTTAGCGTTGTAAACCAATGCTCGGTTATTTTCCAATTAAATAGTGAAAATAAATAAATTTATGAATAAAATCCTAAAATCACGATTCACACCAAATCAGTGCAAATTTGAGCTCAATTAAATAAACAGATCACACCGTCACAATTAGCATAAAATTCCGGTTACTGACTATCTTGGTCTAATTTCCAGAAATAAATAATTAATTAATTACATAAATTAATAAATAAATACTGAAAATGCAACTTAGGCCTGAAAAAGCCTAATTGAATGCCGAGACGGACTCGGAAAATTTCCGAATCACTCTAGATAAATATTAGAGTTCGTCTAGACCCTAATTACACTAACTATCCACCTAACATGCATCGGTAAATAATTAAAATTCACTAATCTAATCTAACTATCCACCTAAGCCATGCTTAACCTAAATTAATTAATCCTTAAGTGTCATTAACCTACTAAGAGAGGATTAGTGAGTTAAACTCACTTGTTTATCAAACTGCTCAGTTCAATTCGACGAGGATGCGATGAGGCTCAACTATCTCTAAAGCGGGCTTGGCTTTCGGGGTCGAGAAGCGGGCCAAAACGGGCCTCAAGCGCTACTGAAAACCCACTAATTCGGGTTCTGTTTAAGGCTGATTGGAATGGCTTCGGCGGCTGAATGGGCAAGACATGGTCAGTGGAGGCAATAGGGGTACTCGGCGGCCAACGGCGGGGTCTCACAACGGTCGGAGGTGGCTAGATGGGCTCTGGCCGAGCCTCACGGTGTTGGATGGCACTCAAACAGTAAGGACCAGTGGCAAGCTGGGCGTGGTTGAGGCGGAGGGTGTGCGCGGGTGGTAGTGGCGTCGCGAGCGGAAAATGGCGACGACGAGCAGCCCGGCGACATGCTGGCTTGCTTGGAGCTTGCTAGTTTTCTTCTTTGTAAATTTGAAGCTCTCAAGGCACAATGAAGGGAGAAGAGGGGTGGTCGACCAGCAGGTGAGGGAGAGAAGGAGAGATAATGGAACAAGGGGGCCACTTGGTCTCCTTTTTTCTCTCAATTTGTCCCCCTCGACCATCCTCCACCACCAGCTAAGTTCCATGGACCAAAATCAGCCACCAAGGCTCACTTCTAGAAGCCCAAGATGGTCCAAACTTCGTGGGTGGTGGGGGCACACGAATTTGGCTCGGTTCTCTTCAATTAGACCCCAAATCCTCCTCGAATTAATTCAATTCGATCTCTAAAAATTCAATTATCGAGTCGATAATCAAATTGGTATTTTTCCTCAGGAATTAAACCATCTTGCTTCCCATTTTTTTGATAAAAAGTGATCCCCGACATTTTTTGGAAGAAAACGACCCTACCTCAAATTTTTCCCAAAAAGTCTCGATTTGCAGAAAAATCTTCGGAGACTAAGTCGACGTTTCTAAAATGATTTGTGACATGAAAAAACTTTCAATTTCTGAAATCGGATTCAAATTCGTGGTTAATTTCACTCTGTCGTGATTTTAGCGTGACCTAGGCTATTTGGTAGCTTTCAGAAATTTTTAGTGTAAATGACCCGTCGTCAATTTTTTTTTAGCCACAATGAACCCACTAGACACATTGACGACTTTCGGTTATCGTAAAAATCTCGATGATTCAAATACAGACACAAGGTACCAAAACGATAGAAAAATCAGTCTAGTGCCGGTCGACGAGAATTTTTCAATTTAGTGGAGTCACTCACATTTACACACATCTCAGTCGAACCGACCTATTTCTGATCCCTGATTAATTTTTAACTGTGCCATAATGACCTCTAAAGATGAACACGGTCGAGTAGCCGATTTCCTAATCGAATTCTCAAGTCTATTGCATTAAAATTCTTAATTGTTTTCCCAGATAGTCTAGTTATATCAAGAGTGATCAGCTTTGAGAACAGCCCTAGAGACACGTTGAGAAATGCTCGATTAATTTAATTGAAAGCATAAGTGAAAATTTTGGATGTCACAATATGTGCTAACCGAGTTATTCGATGTTGTGTTGCTAATGAAGAAATCTATAACATTCTATTTTTATTGTTATGATAGAGAGGCAAGTGATCACTATAGTGTCATCAAGACTAATGCTAAGCTCTTACAATATGGATTTTATCGGCCTACTCTTTTTAAGGATGCATATGCTCATGTTTCTCACTATAATAGGTGTCAAGGGACTGGGAACATATCTAGAAGACATGAAATGCCCTTAAACAATCTTATGGTGTGTAAATTGTTTGATGTTTGGGGCATTGACTTCATGGGTCCATTTCCACCTTCTTTTGGTAACATTTACATATTGGTTGCTTGTGAGTATATATCTAAATGAGTACAGGCTGTGGCTTTGCAGTCTAATGATGCTAGGGTTGTTTGTAATTTCTTGAAAAACACATCTTTACTTGGTTTGGTAAGCCTATGGCCATTATAAGTGACAAAGGCACACACTTCATGAATAAATAGTTTGAGTCACTTTTGCATAAATATGGAGTCACTTATAAGGTAACTACTACTTATCATCCACAAACTAGTGATCAAACTGAGATATTTAATAGGAAGATAACGAGAATTTTGGAAAAGACCGTGAGCACTAATAGGAAGGATTGGGCAAGAAAACTTAATGATGCTTTGTGGGCTTATAGAACTGCTTTCAAAACTCCTATTAGTATGTCAAATTTTTGGCTTTATATGGTAAAGTATGGCATCTACTTGTTGAGTTGGAACACAAGGCATATTGGGTTTTGCATAAACTTAACTTTAATATGCAGGTAGTAGGTGAGAAAAGACTACTTCAATTGGATGAGTTGGAATAGATGCGCAATGATGCATATGAAAGTGCGAGAATTTACAAGGAGAAAACAAAGAGATAGTGTGATCAACACATCTTAAGGAAAGAGTTTCATGTGGGTGAAAAGGTTTTATTATATAACTCATGTCTTTTTTTGTTTCTAGGTAAGTTGAAGTCTAGATGGACCGGTCCTTACACCATCACCAAAGTATTTTCTTTTGGAGCCATCGAGATTACCAATGAGAAAGAGGGGACTTTCAAGGTGAATAGTCATAGGCTCAAGCACTGTTATGGAGAAGGTTTCGATGTCCAAACATCTTTCATCACCTTGGTTCCACCTACTTAAAAACATGGGAAGAGTTCGGCTGCAAACTATAAAGCAAGTGCTTCTTGGGAGGCAACCCAAATTTTAATCTTCTAGTTCTTGTGTTTGTTTGGTTTGTGTGTTATCTTTAAAAAAATTAAAATAAATAAAAAATTATTGTGGCGACAAATTTTATGTTTCGCAAGGATAGCAGTGTGCACAAGCATGAGGTAGAATGCATATTGTACTACTCTGCTATGTGCCATAGAAGTAGAAGAAGGGTTAGAGACACATGGCTATGCCACCGTGTAGCCAAGAAATTTTCTTCATCAATCTCTAACCATAAACCTAAGCCAGTCATCACCCTACTAGGCCTGATTCAACATGGACAATTGGCATCACTACATATTCAAGGGAGTATTTCAAACCTTACTCTACTCTAATGTGGTTGCATCATTACTCGTGTCTAATTCTTTATTCTTATGCATTGAGGACAATACTTTATTTTAAGTTGGGGGTAGGGGATTGAAATTTTTTGTGCTAGAATTTTGCGAGTCTTGAAAATTTCTAGGCTTATTTGAAATTTTTAAAATATTTTTGAAGCAAACTTTATAGGATAACCTTAATTTACAAGATTGATGTCCTTTTCATGATTGAGTTGTTGCAATTTTTAAGAGGATATAAATCTTGTTTAACTTGAGATGGATATATGAGTTAGTCTTAATTTTGATTGTGCAATTCATATTTTGAGCACTTATCCTTGTTTTTTGAGTTATGTGTGCTTAGAAAAGATCAGTGGAAAGTATGTGATTCTCTAGAACTCATCCGAGTCTTAGAATTTGTTTGATGTTCTCTTGAAATTAATTTGATATACTCAATCAAGAAGGTGATATAAGCATTCTTTGGATCATTTGAGCCTTTCAAGCCTACCTTGTCAATTGATCCCCAGTAACCTTTTGAGTTTTTATTTGGCCTATTTTTCTTTGATGACCTTATAATGTTGATCCAACTTAAGTGTATTACCTTACCCTATACCCCATAAGCATGTTTATCCTTAAAGCTACTTTAATAGTTATGGATTCTTGATGTGTCGGAAGTTGCTTAAGCTTGAAGTAGTCATGAAAAGTCCAAAAAAAAAAAAAAAGGAAAGAAAGAAAGAAAGAAATTCAGCAATGAAAGAAGGAAAAAGAGAAGTAATGGAAGTTTTAAAGTGTTAAGTGTTTGTGAATTACATGATTATGATAGTGTAAGCAGATGGAGGATATGGCTTGAATCCTATTTAATTCAAATGCTTTGAGAATTGATATGTTTATGGGCTGCATTGGGCTTAAATCCTTTATATCCTATCCTTACTCCTTAGCCGAGCTATATTATAAGCCTTAAAGACCTATTGATTGTTAACTGGGTATTGCTATTCATTAGTGGAGAGAGAACTGAGAAGTAAACCTATGGGACTTGATTAATGGATTTTGAGTTTGGGGTGTTGCATATCAACTTGATATATTTGAGCATACACGATTCGAAAAGTTAAGGATCACATACACAAATTGCACGGTTAAGGTTAGATATAGCTTATGTATTGTTTTTTGGGTTCAATGGGATTTATGTTTTCCTTTTAAGTGGTGATCCAAGAAATTGTGAATGGATGGTGATAATTGGAGATGAGGTTTGTCTGCTTCTATTGTTTGCTCGAGGACTAGCAAACCTTTAAGTTGGGGATAATTGGTAACTCTATTTTAGATAGAGTATTTTTACTAATTTAAGCTCGATATTTGCTAAATTTTGATGAATTTTGGGTGAATTTATTTGCTACTCATGTAATTTTATTGAATTTTGCAGGAAATATGACTTTCAGATTTATAATGGACTGTGCGCATCATTTACAGAACATGCCAAGACCATATGCATAATTATCCATGTGTTCGTGCTAGATTTGCATATTAGTCCCTATGTCACGGCATCTTCTAAAAGATTTCAATATCCTTAAGGATATCTCAATATTAAGAATATTTTAGTATCTTCCAGAATATCTTATCTTGAAGAAAAAGCCAGCCAAGAATAAAAATTTGGTGGATTTGACCATAATTAAATCTAGGTTCAAAGAAAATCAAGGATATGAATCATAAGAAGAAAAACTCCTAATTTAAAGGGGAGTCCTATTCAAGATCTAGTGGAAGGTTGACCTAGGATAGATTTTTGGAGACTATATAAAACCCTCTTTTGCCGCATATTTCAGTTTTCGGAGAAGCCTTGGAGCCACAACTAGATTTTAGGTTTTTTCAGTTAGCTTTTATGCTTCTATTTTACTAATAGAATTGGCGCATGTCAAGGAGAGAAGGAGGAGGCAAACCCAAGCCTATTTGTGACTTAAATTGGTGAATTTGTTTTAATTTAGCATTATGTTTGTTTTAATTTAGCATTATGTTCTCTTTAATTTTTGTTGTTAGTTTAGCTTTAATTATGTTCTAAATTTCTTTTGTTAGAGCTACAATGGATCTTAACCATGATTGATTGATTTTTAAGACTTATTCATGCAATATAATTATTTTCATTGTGGCCTTTTCTATCATGATCTTAATGCTTTTAGAAGTTTAGCCAACTTTTAAATGATTTTCAATGTATGCATGATACTGGGTGGAGATTGCATGCATGAGCACTAGTGATATTAAACCACAAATTAAATCTAGGTCAAGGTACATTGGGTTGTTTGTGTGGTTGCAGTAGCAGATCTAGATTTGGACTACTTAGATTGAATCCGAGAATTTCCACAAGAACTTAATACTTTTAGGTAGTTTAAATTCACCTAAGGTTAGTGTGGGTTAACATACCTAATTAGGGATTATTAGACCGAGGTTGGCTTGTAATCTAACTTAAGGAAATTTCACCAACACAATTAAGAATTAATTTGTTGCATGACAAGTTAAGAGAATTAATCATGAGTGGTTAAATGAAGTTGGATGCTCTAACACTTTGTGATATTGGTTAAAATCTTGAAATTTGCCTTGTTAATTTTTGGTTTTACTTTATATTAGGTTTACTTTGCAATTTTAATTAGCTTTTGAATCATTTAAGTTTCGGATCTCTTATAGTTTAGTCCTATAATTGATTTAATTCACTTTTTACTTACCTTTTTGACTTGGTTAGCTAAATCTTTGGATTAATCACCTCCAGTAAATAATTGGATAATTAGAGATAATCATAGTGGGAATGATACTCATCACTTTATTACTTTTAGATATTGTGCACTTATAATTCATCTAAGACTTCAAGAGTGCAAAAAGTATACCTATCTCATGTGGCCGTCTGGGAATGACCACTTCTGGTACTAATCTTTTTCCCTTTTCTGTCTAATACTATCCATATGTGCAATCATTGTTGACAATATTGATGTTGCAAACTCTTGCCAATAAAGGTTTCGAATGCTTATTTGCCATCTGCAATATCACTCTAAATTAACATCTTGTAAGCCTGTATAAGAATGCTTAGTAATAATCTATTTCTTTTGGATTTGATGTTTTGATAAGCAGACCACCTTCGTTTTGTCTCAATAGAGAAATTATAGTGGTTTAATAAAGATAGTCTTAGCTTGGTAATATAGACAAAATTAAAGTCGACTTCTCTAATTTAATTTCTCTGTTTCTACGGCGGCTGAAAAGCTGTTCTTGACTATGGCAAGTTCATAGCTGAGATGGAGAAAGTAGTGTTCAGAATGGTCTGCGAGAACTACGGTGTCAAGAAATGCTATGATCTTACATCGACTCAAGCACATACCTTCTTGGATTCTTGAAGTACAAGAAACCGGAAGGCGTCAAGGCTAGCGCGAACCCGACCAAGCACGACCGAGCACACGGACAAAAGCTTCTTGTCCTACTTGCACCAGAACAACATTAGGGGCTTAGAAGTGCGGACCAAAGATGGGGCGTGGTTCACTTTCGACCCCTCGGCTTCGAATTTCATGGTCATGGCCGATGAAGATTGTGTCGTAAGTCGCTTATTTGCTCGTGAAAATTCTTCTTGGCACTACTTCGCACTAGTTCATTGTAGTCATTTCTTGTTTGATGTGGTTTGTTGCTGATCAGGCATGGAGCAATGGAAGGATCAAGGCTTTGTGACCACCGACTGGCGGTTAAAGAAGAGAGTAAAGTGAGATACTCTCTTGGGACATTCTTGTATGTCACAGGGATGATCGAGACACCTGAGGAGTTCATCAACGAAGCACACCCTTGGCAATACAAGCCCTTCAATCACATCAATCTCCTTAGCCATTGAGACTCTAGCGACAACCGCATCATGGCCGAGAGCCTTATCAAGTCCAGCTGCGGAGTTCTGGCCAATTAGCCCGCATGAATAATTCAGAATGAGCAGAGTATATGCCTCCTAATGTGAAATTAGATGAGGTCTGAGGAGATTGCAGTCTCCGTCTCTCAATCTTCTTTGTTCTTTTTTCTAGAATAAAGAGGCATGCGAGGGTCTTTCCAATGTAGATGTTACATATGACATATTTCGTGCAATGTAATTCATCCATGTTATGAAATTACTGGAGCTTCCGTTGTTTCTTTCCAATAAGTGATTTCTTATACTTGCTTCATGACAAATATCATCAGCTTATTTTTCACACACATAATGGTGGAGATGAACTCGGTCTATATCACCTTGGACACATGTTATTTTCATATAGCAAGTTCACCAATGCGGTGGACATCTGTCTGATGTAATGAAGTTCTAGAGCATTTCATCAAGTGATGGTGCGTGCGTGCCCGGGATGATCATTTCTATCTTGGTCCAGTAATATGTAGCCCACTAGAGAAAAGAAAATCAATTGTACAGCAAAAGCAAAGACCATTTTGAATCTTTCCGAAAGCAAAAATGCCTGTAAAATTGCTGAGTATAGAAGACTTATGACTTGATTTATGAATCAAATTTTGTGACTCTTATCATAATTTTTTTCGTTCAGAGCCAAAAAGCCATGACATTTTCTTGTTCGGTGAGTTTCCAATTAAGGTAATCAATAATGCCATGGAAGGAAAGTCTTGGACTTGGATCCCAAGTAATAATAGGCTTTGGAGGAGGATTTTCCTATTAAAAAATATAAATAAACAAAAAGAAAGAAAGAAGAATTAGAAGAAGGAAAATAAGTATCTTTCATCATAGGTACATAGACAAAAACTATGTCCTTCTAGCCGGGAAACACGGGAGACAAACTCATCTCCAGAGTGGATCCCTTCAAAACAAGGTGCTCCGGAGGCTTATATAGGTGGACCTCACGTAACCTGAACAGTCGATGGAGCGATAGCCTGCGCATGTCGTAGCTCATCTGAAACTCTCATCGGGGGGTTCGCGAACTCACCTTGCCTCTCCTTTGCAAATCAAGCTGAAACCCTAGCCATGGTGGACGCCCTCAGGTTTCTCTTTTCCAGAAGAGCATTCAGCTTGAGTCCGACCGTTCGAGTTTTGATAAATTCTTCGAAGTCCGCAGATGGGTTGGTGCGGGAAGAGCGCGCACCAATCTCCAAGGCCCGTGATCTGCCACTCCACTTCTCATATCTAATTTTAGCCCATGTAGTAGAGAGACTGATAGAATAATGGATTGGGTCTTCTAGGACTCGCTTCGTTATGATGGTCCACAAATGCGCTTGATGTTTATGTTTGAGAAATAAAGGAAACGTGTTTGGCCTAAAAAAGAATTGATGCATCGAGAGGAATCGGTAGACGAAGTCTCTCGCAAGCTTAACGTAGAAAAGTGATTTTCTTATTTCTAATGGATCAAACGTGGTAAACATTCCAAGCTCACTCGAGTCTCGATAAAAGCAGACAAATTCCAACCTTCGAGGTGTTGTTCAGCCCAAACAAATTTCTCACTCCTAAGTATCTCAATTTGGTTTATTCTTTTAACAATAAAAATCATTTTTCCAAATACAATTAGATATTAGCACTTGGACATGAAACCCCATTTTTGGGCATAGGGACGACGGCCTCTACACCAGGTCCTTGACAGCCGGGCCCGAGTCCATTGAGGCTAGGGCAATAAACCCCACTGACCCTGTCCAAGTCCTTGTCTATTGTGCCTCAACACCCGACTTCCATGCTTGAATCTGATATAGCTAGTACGAGAACCTAGAGGGGGGTGAATAGGTATATAAAAAATTTCCTTGAAGATTGCACAATATTTAAACAGTTAGAGGATTTGCAACAGTTAAAAATTCAATCGCAAGTAAGGGAAAGAGAGAATAGAACACGCGGTTTATAGTGGTTCGGCTTGATTCAAGCCTACGTCCACTCTTCTGCACTGACAGCCAATTGACTGGATTCCACTATGATCAAAGAGATGTTACAGTGTTGATCTTCCTTGATTTCTAGGTGTAGATGATCTACCACACTCGCTCAAGGTGTCACCAAGTATAAACACTCTCTGTGTATACGATTTCGCTCGAACTGTATCGACTAACAATCAAGGTTCTTCAGACTCTGGAATTTTTCTATCAATCACTCTCTTAAAACAACTAGAACGTCTTCCTTTTATACTCCTTTATGCCATCATAGCCGTTGGCACTTACCAAAGGAATTCCTCCAATCTACCCGTTGGACGGAATCAATCAAGAAGATCATCCGAGCTATTTAAGGAATCGATGATAGCCCATCAATCATGTTCGCCCATACAATTAGGATCTTGGTTTCCAAGAATAGAACGTTCCAAGAATATTTCGTCGACCATCGGATCTTCAATCGATCTTAGATAAGAATCAAAGAATCCGAAATATTTATCCAACCAAAGAATCTTTTCCAGAGGATAGGATCGAATCCTCAACCATATACTTCGGCTTTGGATTTCCTTCGTCACTTTGGATTAGAAAGACTCGGTGAGAAAAGACTTAAGTCTTGAGTCTTGAGTCTTGAGTCTTGAGTCTTGAGTCTTGAGTCTCGAGAATACAAAGTCTTCGACTTTAAACCGTCGGTCTCCGAACATCCAGACTTAGGCGATAGAAACGTTTTGTCAGCTTCAAAATATTATGGAAAGATTTCTCCAACAATCTCCCCCTTTTTGATGGTGACAAAACTTTCTTGTAGATTTGAACAACTTTGACCTGCAAAAACATTTCTCAAGCAATATGGCTAACTCATAAAGATTAATAAAACAACCAGACTCTGCATCCACGAGAAAATTGGTTAGTCTTTCATGAGTAATACCATATAACAACACTTGATATAAATGCAACCAGTCAAGCATCAAAATCCACAGCCAATTCAGTCGAATTTAAATTCACACCCAAGTTCAAGTTCTCAAGTCATACTCGAAAATAAACATAACCACAAAAGTTTAAAAATGTTTGAAAGATGTGATGTTGGTTCAAATTGATTCTCCCCTTTTTGTCATCATTAAAAAGGGTGAGAAAGGAGTCATGTCTCGCTTGGGAATGCGCACGATCCGGAAATCCCCAATGGACTGGACTACTCCTTCAAGCTTCTTCAGTCTTCCCTCGTTGAGCTACCTCTTCTCCCTTAGCATTGGCTTGAAGTTGCAGAGCGAGGTCTTTGAATTTATCCTCCGAGAGACCGAAGATGCTTGTCCAGCATTCTTCATGGCTTGGATTTCACAGTCGAGCATATATTCGTCCACGCATTTCCGAAGAATATCCATGATACGACGAAAATCTGCAGAATCGTCCGTCCGTGTACTAGCATTGGCTTTCTCGGATGGTGTGTATGCGAGACGATGGCGCTTCGTTAAGTCTTGCAGATTTGGTTCGACGTATCGTGACCTTCTTCAGGCAATTGAGAGACCTGAACTTCTTCGGGTCTTCGGAGATTGTCTTAGATCTTCACTTGTCGCAGCATGAGGTGTAGACCTCTCTTGCTCGCCAACTCCCCTGTCTCTAGGACATCGAAAGGGGAAGAGTGATGATCATGCTCTTCATTTCCCTTCTCTCCAGATTTATCAGCAGACTTTTCTTTCTCGCCTTCTCCTTTTTCTTCAGCTTCTTTCTCCTTCTCTCTCTACTCTTCTTCTTCTCTATTTTGCTGAAGTTCTGTCGGTTGAGACACAGAGCGTCTTGTTCTTGTCAGTGCATGGATAGTGGGATCTTCATCCTCTTCATCTTCATCCTCCAGGATGAGAGTTCTTTTCTTCTTTTTCGATGGAGCACCAATGGCCTCCTTTCCTTTTCTCTTTGAGGCAGACTGAACCGGAGATTTCACTCTGAATTTCTCCATTGCCTTGGAAAGTTCTTGCAGACGCATCTTCGTTAACATCTTCAAACCTATCACCATTTTATCACACAGTCGAACACAAAATGTTTGTGGCGGTTCAATATTCATGTGTCTCGAAGATCTTGGTCACTGACCGGGATAAGGCAATTGTCCTTTGTCTTTCGACATTGCTCTGTACATATGGAAGAGAATAGTGTGCGGGAGAGAAAACTTCCATCCTGAGTTGATCGCGTACATCAACTTTGCTTCAGCAAAAGACACTGAAGTCTTTGACGTAGACTTCGGTCTGAGACAGTTGATCACAATCTTATGAAGCACGATGTTGATGGCTTTCATCCTTGAGTAGGTAATTTTCTTCTCTACGTCCCTATCTTTGACAAGGTCCATAGTAGTACGAGCAGGTGAGACTTTGATTGGAAGATAACGTCCTCGTTCAACTCCAACTATGTCCGCCAACATATTCACATCTACCACGTAGACTTGGTCTCGTACATCGAATGAAATTCTATTCGCATCCAAAAAGCTAAGATTTGAATAGAAATAAGCGGTCGATTGAGCATACCCGTCCGTAGAGTCAGAGCAAAAAGTCTCAAGTTGAAGCAAATTCAACTTTTCTCTTAAGTTCATGTTGATGGCGTCCAGGAAGTCAAAATCGACACTTCTAGGGTTTATCACCCCTCTTTTCATCAGTCTGAAATACACATTCTCATGTTCCTTTGATTTGAACAAATCCATCCGATTTCCTTTCACCTTTGCTGCCACACCCATTCTAGGTTGAAATTCAAGGAACATTCTGTCATCATCGTTCCCTTCAATCAGATTTTGTCCTAGCAAACGAGGGTCACTTGGAATGTTCGCAAGTGCCTCCTCCGCCCTTCCTTTAGGAGCAACTCCCAATTCCTCCATTTTCCGCATAAAAAAAGATACTCATTCCCATAATTTTTGTCCTTAAGGAAGTCATCTATATATTTTAATGAAGTACCGGTGCTTTTCAACGCACGATAAAGCTTATAGATAAAGGAGGGTCTTTGGACTCTTACTGGGTCGACATCCTCGATTATCTCTTCTTCCAGATGTTGACTCGCACCTTGTGGGGCAGGAGGTGTTGAATGACGTGGAGGAGAGCGAATCGGACTTTGTCGCTGACTTGATAAATCTTCTTCCTCAGTAAGATCGAAGTGAGTCGGTCCCTTCTCCATTCTTTGTGGTCCCCTGCTTGCGATTCTTGATGATTTCCTTGAAGAAGACATCCTTCTTTGTCGATTGGAAGATTCCTTCACTTGCTTTCCCAAGAAAAAATGACCACTTTCTCGATGACGAACAAGAAATAGAAACAGGATCGGGAGGAGAGTTCCTTTTAGGGTTTTGAAAATTGGGCGAAGAAAAACTGTATATATATATATATATATATATATAACTCAGTTTTGAAAAGGGAAGTTCAATCGGTACAAGGAAGGTGTACGAACACTTCTTTTCAAAAATCAATAATTGCCAAAATTAATCCCTTTTAAAAAGACAAGTTTTCGAATTTCACACGGATTATAGAATAACCGAAAGATCGTACCTTTTCGAATAACTAAACGAGAATTCGTACCTTTTAGATAAAATAGCAACTTACAGTCTATAGCCATGATAGTTCGAGTCCGAGGGTTTAAAGTCCGAGAGATTAGAGTCTTAGAGTTGGTGAGTCTCTAGACTTTAACTTCTTCAAGCTTCAAAATGTTGAGTCTTGAACGGATAAAGTCGAATTGATTTTTCTCCAAAGGCTTTGTGAATATATCCGCTAGTTGACTCTTTGAATCAACAAATTGAATCAAGATTTCTCCATTTTGAATATGATCTCTAATGAAGTGATGTCGAATCTCAATATGCTTTGCTCTTGAATGAAGGATTGGATTTTTGGTGAGATTGATCGCGCTGGTGTTGTCACATCTCGATTTCGTGCATGAGTCTTCAATACCAAAGTCTTGTAGCTGTTGTTTTATCCATAGAATTTGCGAACAGCAGCTTCCAAGAGCTACATACTCGCTTCGTCGTTGAGAGAGCTACAGTACTTTGCTTCCTCGAAAACCAAGACACCGCCCCTGTTTCCAAGCAGTTGACAAGTTCCGAAGTGCTCTTTCTATCGATTCGCAACCGCCAGATCTCGCATCCGAGTATCCTAGAAGATTAAAGTCTCCTCTCTTTGGATACCAAAGACCGATGCTTGAAGATGAGGCAACGTATTTGATAGTACGTTTCACGGCAATGAGATGTGATTCTCTAGGATCTTATTGAAACCTAGCACAGATGCAAACACTCAACAAAATATCAGGTCTAGAAGCGTAAGATAAAGAAGTGAACCGATCATGCTCCTCGTGTGAGCTTTTGATCTACTTTCTTCCCTTCTTCATCCTTGTCTATCTTCGAGAACATGACATTGGTATGTCGGTCTTTTTGCACTTTTCCAATCCAAACCTTTTGACAAGATCATTTGCATATTTTCTTGATGAATAAAAGTTCCTTCCTTCATTTGTTTCACTTGGAGTCCAAGAAAGAATGTTAACTCTCCCATCGTACTCATTTCAAACTCATCCTGCATAGACTTAGAAAATTTCTTACATAGACTTTCATTAGGCGATCCAAAAATAATATCGTCCACATATATTTGAACAAGTAAAAAGCTTTTGTTTTCCTTTTTGATAAACAAAGTAGTATCTACTTTACCTTTGACAAAACCATTCTATAATAAAAACTTACTTAGTCTGGCGTACCAAGCTCGAGGTGCTTGCTTTAAACCATACAAGGCCTTTTTCGGTCCAAGACCGAGTCCGGCTTCTTTGGGTCTTCAAACCCAGGTGGTTGTTCCACATAAACTTCCTCATGGATAAATCCATTTAGGAATGCACTTTTGACGTCCATTTGGAATAACCTGAAATTTTTATAACAAGCAAACGCAAGTAATAGACGAATAGCTTCTAACCTTGCTACTGGTGTGTAAGTCTCGTCATAGTCTATTCCTTCTTCTTGCGTATATCCTTTGGCCACGAGTCTTGCTTTGTTTCGTACGACTTTTCCTTCTTCATTCATCTTGTTCCTAAATACCCACTTGGCTCCAATAACAGTTTTACCTTTTGGTTTAGATGTCAATTCCCAGACATCATTGATGTTGAAACTGTTCGAGTTCTTCTTGCATAGCTTCGATCCAACTTTCATCAGATAAAGCTTCTTCTATGCTTTTTGGTTCAATTTCAGAAATGAGAGCCATAGCACTAGATTCTTCATGCCTTTTTGATCTGGTGCGGATTCCTTCATTGATTTCACCAATAATGAGATCTTTGGGATGACTGGATTTGTGCTTCCAGTTACTAGTTGATTTGCCTGGTTGATGATCTCTTTCTTTATTTGAATCTTCATGAGTATCTTCATGTTGGACTTCCAGTCCGAGATGCTTCTTGAGTTGAAGACATTGGAAGGTCTAGAGCGGGTTCGGACTCTTCATATTGAGTCCGGGCTGGATTCATCTTGCGTTGAGTCTTGGAATTTGACATTCATTGATTCCTCCACAGACTGGCTTTTCTTGTTATAGACTCTGTAGGCTTTGCTTGATGTAGAATATCCATGGAAGATGCCTTCATCTGATCTTTCTGCTTTCCCAGAATGCATGGAGTGCATAAGTCAGACTTTTGGTATGGCAATTTAGGTAGACCTCGAACAAGCTTCTTTGATGAGATTTTGGCTAATTGCTTCATGTTGACATGGCCAAGCTTTCTGTGCCATAAGACTGCTTCATCTTGAATTGAGATTAGGCATTGTGCTTCATTTGGTTTTACATCAAGGAGGTAGATATTTCCATGCCTTCGACCCATGAAAGATTGAATTGAATCTTTACTAATTCCAGAACATATGCCTTCTTGAAAGGAGATTTTGAAACCGGTATCACACAATTGGCTAATGCTGAGAAGATTGTAATTGAGTCCTTCCACTAGAGAGACATTGCTTATTGTGAGATTTCCAATTTTCACAGTTCCGAATCCCACAATACTTCCTTTGCTATTTCCTCCAAATGAAACTTTTCCACCATTTACTTGAATAAGCTTTATAAAGCAATTTGAGTCTCCTGTCATGTGTCTTGAGCATCCGCTGTCAAGATACCACTTTACCTTCTTTTGACAGAGACCCGCATTCAAAAGAGAATCTCAAGCTTTCTTTGGTACCCAAATTTTCTTGGGTCCTTTGGTGTTAGTAGGATAAGCATTATTGGGCCATACTTTCTTAAATGTGCTTCCAAACCATAGGACACTCTTTTTCAAAATGATCTTAACTGTTACATTTTGAACACCTTAGAGCATTTCGACCTATAGACTTTACAAAGACTTTCTTAAAATGATTTTTGTAAGCCTCTCTCGACGGTCTTTTCTTAATTCTTTCTTTAACTTTAGGAAAATCAATCAAGGGAATTGTTTCCGCTGTCATGCCTAAACCAGACTTATTGAAGTAAGGTCTTTGAACTGAAAGAACTTTTTCAAGCTTTTCGGATCCTATCGAAAACTTTTTTGAAATATTTGATAAGTCCGTTTTTAAGAAAACATTTTCTTTCAAAAGATCATCTTCTTTTTCTTTAAGAGTAGTAACATTTAGGTCTAGACTTTTAACTCTTTCTTCTAAAATGACTTCCTTTTGTTTTAGAGCTGAGTTTTCCTTTTTAAGTTCGGAAATCCTTTTGAGAGAAGTCTTAAGACGAAACACAGTTCATCAATATATTTAGAGACTTTGACAGGGATTTTAAAATCACTTACCCTAAATTCACTGTCATGAGTCGATCCAGAATCTGAATCGAGTCCGAATGTGCCATCAAGCATATGTTGGCATATTCATTATCACTCTCTTCACATTCTGTATCACCTGTGTTTCAGCTTTGAGAGCCTTTCGAAACTTCTCGCCTTTTCCTCTTTTCTTCTTCGAAGAGGACAGTTGGTCCGATGTGTCCCTTCTTCTTACATTCGAAGCAAACTACATCTTTGTTTGGTTCCTCATCATCAACAGACTTGGTCTCCGCTGTCTCTCGAAAACTTTGTTTCTTTGAGTTGAACCTTCGCCTTTTCTATTCAGTTTTCAATCTTCTTATCATCGGGCGAGCTCCTCATCATCCATATCATCTTCAGAATCTGCATCATCAGAGTCATCATTTGATTTTAGTGCGATAGATTTCTTACCTCTTGGATCTCCGTCCTCATTAATTCGTTCCACTTCATAAGACTGAAGAGTTCCAATCAGCTCGTCGACAGATAGAGGCATAATTCTTTGCGTCTCTCTTAGTGAAGTTTTTATATGATTCCAATCCTTGGAGAGTCCACGCAGAAGCTTGTTCACCTTCATGGGATCAGAAATTTTTTGTCCTTGGTTCTCAAGACCATTGACAATATCTGTAAAATGACTAAACATGTCAGTAGTAGATTCTCCTGATTTCATTTTGAAGGCTTCATATTGACCAAGGAGAATGTTAATTCTGGTCTCCTTCACTTGGTCTGTCCCTTCATAAGTGATATGTAATCTGTCCCATACTTCTTTTACTGTAACACAAGAAGATATTCTGTTATATTTAGTTGGTGACAAAGCACAATATAAAGAATAAATTGCTTTAGCATCGAGTGCTTGTCTCTTGTTTATCTCTTCTTGAGACATTCCGCTAGCTTCAACAGTTTCTTTCCCTCTTTCGATACCGATGCAGCAGAGGAGTGATTCTTTTTCCACCACATCCCATTCCAGAGGATCCTTTGACCGTAGAAAAGCTTTCATCTTGTTTTTCCAGATGTTGTAATCTTTTCCATCAAAGTAGGGTGGTCTGGTATTGCTTTGCCCTTCCACCAGCCCTGGTGCTAGCATACTAGCCATGGATCTTTTACTCTTAAGTAAAACACTTCAAATAAAGTAAGAACACGAGCTCTGATACCAATTGATATAGCTAGTACGAGAACCTAGAGGGGGGTGAATAGGTATATAAAAAATTTCCTTGAAGATTGCACAATATTTAAATAGTTAGAGGATTTGCAACAGTTAAAAATTCAATCGCAAGACTGAGTAAGGGAAAGAGAGAATAGAACACGCGGTTTATAGTGGTTCGGCTTGATTCAAGCCTACGTCCACTCTTTCGCACCGACAGCCAATTGGCTGGATTCCACTATGATCAAAGAGATGTTACAGTGTTGATCTTCCTTGATTTCTAGGTGTAGATGATCTACCACACTCGCTCAAGGTGTCACCAAGTATAAACACTCTCGTGTATACGATTTCGCTCGAATCGTATCGACTAACAATCAAGGTTCTTCGACTGGAATTTTTCTATCAATCACTCTCTTAAAACAACTAGAACGTCTTCCTTTTATACTCCTTTATGCCATCATAGCCGTTGGCACTTACCAAAGGAATTCCTCCAATCTACCCGTTGGACGGAATCAATCAAGAAGATCATCCGAGCTATTTAAGGAATCTGATGATAGCCCATCAATCCTGTTCGCCCATACAATCAGGATCTTGGTTTCCAAGAATAGAACGTTCCAAGAATATTTCGTCGACCATCGGATCTTCAATCGATCTTAGATAAGAATCAAAGAATCTGAAATATTTATCCAACCAAAGAATCTTTTCCAAGAGGATAGGATCGAATCCTCAACCATATACTTGCTTTGGATTTCCTTCGTCACTTTGGATTAGAAAGATCGGTGAGAATAGACTTAAGTCTTGAGTCTTGAGTCTTGAGTCTTGAGTCCGGAGTCTTGAGAATACAAAGTCTTCAGACTTTAAACTGTCGGTCTCCGAACATCCGGACTTAGACCGATAGAAACGTTTTGTCGCCTTCAAAATATTCCGGAAAGATTTCTCCAACAGAATCACCAGTGCCCACCAAGTTCCCCCAAGGCTGAGCCCTAAGTTCCTGTCACTTGTGCTCAGGTTCCTAATGACTAAGCTCAAGGAAACGCGGCACTTGGGCCCGAGGACCATAGCGGCTGATGCCTAGGTCCCTGAGGTCAGGGTCTAGTACCCGTTGTCCAAGCCAAGGTCCTTGGCACCAGGGTTGGGACCCAAACAGCAAGTTTGGGTTCCTCAGGGGGGCCTGAAGACCTCTATGCAAATGGACCTATTTTATCGTATAGTCTCCTTTTCGAATTATCGGCATGTAGATGTACAAAGTTCTAAATCCACTAATTCATGTATTTCCATTACACTAAGCTTACTTTCGTTGTTGTTTAGCTGTCTAATTCGGTACAGCCTATCATGTCACTTCACGGCCCCTTCTTTAATCTTTCATCCTGCGATCGGATTGGATATAACACTACGGTCATCTATGATAGACGTTCTGTCTTCGCATTGGTTTGTCGCATTTGTAATGCAATCTTGCCGGGCAAATACATAACTCTAGAAGGTTCCGTCTGACAATTGACCCGCTACTTCTTTTTCTCATGGTATTGCAATTTGACGCGTTACTTTTGCAATTTTGTCATAACACAGTTCACTTTTACGTAAATGTCTCACACTTATCTTCCAAGATTGGTCGGCCGGAAAAAAAGTGCATGCCATTTTAGGCGAGATCCTTATATCACACAAAGAGTACATGTCTATTTAGATTAAAGGTCCGTTCGTTTCGCGAAAAATATGCCATTTCCAAAAAATATTTTCTCAAAAGTCATTTTTCAACAAAATGATAATATTTTCTAGTGTTCGGCTAAAATCTAAAAATGTTTTGGAAAAATTTTCCAGTGTTCAATAAAAAAATATATTTTTTAAGATTTCATTACTTAGGCATACATCACTTACCGACCTATAAATCCATCAAATATGAACTTGCTTTTTAATTCAAATATACTCACTTCACATCTTTGTTTTCTCATTGTCGCCAAACGACCATCTACTCTAAAAAATGTTCGTATGGATTTTAAAAAGTAGCAAAAGAGAAAAGAATCAAAGCATGTATAGCTTTCATGAGAATATTCCAATTGAGTGGCGTGTTCTCCCCCTGCGTCTTTTGTGTTCTAACAAACAAAAGAAAAAAGAAGAAAAACATATAGAGCTATTTGCTTGAACAATGTGCAACTATAGGGTATAATAAATAAAGAAAATAATAAGCAAGAGTACAAAGCGCGTGCTTGAGGTCAATGAGCTCAAGGTTTGTTTGGCAACGGTCGAGGACTAGCTAAGGAAGAAGAAGATGGGAAACAAAGAAAAGAAAAGAAAAAGAAAAGAAATAGAAAAGAAAAAGGAAATTAAAAATAATTCGAATTTAAAAAAAGGAAATTAAAAATAATTCGAGGAAAAAGAAAAGGAGGAGGAAGTGAAGATTTGTAGAAGTGTGAGATAAGAGGGATCAAGTGAGGAAAATGTTTTCCACTTTTCAAAAATGGAAAACATTTTCCCTTAATTTAGAAGACTTTTTTCCTTTCATGGAAAATATTTTCCCTAAGGAATTTATTTTCCATGAAATGAATGCTAGAAAATTTGGAAAACATTTTCCCGGAAATTATTTTCCACGAAACGAACAGAGCCTAAAATACAAGCGAGTTTTGCTTTATAAACCATGGAAGAAAATTTGCAATTCATTTTAAAATTTCAACCAAATAATGGAAAGTATCATCATTTTTCCAATAAATAGCTTCTTAAAAGACATTTTTTTAAATATGTCAAATTTTTCCATGAAAGAAATGAAGCATTCACGGGCGCCATGTTATTCACTATGAAACACTAACACTCTCTCGGAGTTTTCGTGTCATATCGGACATTTCGACACGTATCCGACACTTGGTCAATATGTTTTAGAAAATCCGACAATTAGTCAACTCTCCTTACACTCTCCGAAACTTGAGTCTAGAATTTTGATACGCATATGATTAATTTTAAAAAAATTCAATAAATAAGGAGTCAAAACATAAATATGTAAAAAATAATAATAACAAAAATAATAAAGGGGAAAAGAAGAAAACTTAGTCTTTTTTTTTCTCTTTTGACTCTTGCTTATCGTGACACATAATTCACGCCCAAATTTTTTTTTTCTCTTCTCTTCCAACACGCGAGTCCAGAATGTGGATTGCTTATTTTATTCTCGAAATTTTATGGATTATTGGAATGAAATTAAATTTGTCAAATTGAAATAATGAATGATACTAATAAATGATCGATTGATTTTTTAATATAAATTCATTCCAATCTTTTTTTATTATTTATTTATTTATGAATTTGAAGAAATTAATTTGATTAAAATATTGTGTATATATAAATATATATTTAATATATAATATATCATAACATTTTAAAATTTTTCTATTTTTTTTAAAAAACGTACTAATACATCGTGTCATATCATATTATATTACGTGTCAATATCAATACTGTTTAAATTGTTTTTTCACGGGAATAGGTCAAATCGGAGCATCGAGAAGAGCCAGCACACAAATTCCCACTTCAGAACTGGCCATGGCCGGCCTTTGACAACGCATCTCTTTTACATCAAATCCAACCTTTTTCTATTCTTTAATCTTTCATGGGTTCTGGTGCAATGCATAAATTCTGGCTTTGTATTTATAATAAGTCGCCATCGCTTTCAGAAACGGGATCTATTCAACAACAACGAGGGGCAGCTCTCAAAAGGGAACGAGCTTTACATTCCGGCAACCGTTCTGATGCTTCCAAAAAGCGGACATGGTCAAAAACACAGCACTTTTCTCTTGATTCTTATTGATGCGGACGGTGATAAGGCAGCTGTCTCATATCTGCTCCAGTGATGTAGAGAGACTTCTTTGATTTCTGTCGGAGACTAACTTGGGATACACCACTACATAGCTTGTAAATGTCCCTGAGAACATTCCTAGAAAGTTAGAAACAGGTAAAGAACAAGGTAAATATGTTTCCAAGTGTTTAAGCCCCACTTTTAAGTGATGCGAGAGACTTCAATGTCTTTAAGCTCATAAATGATATGCTTCTAAGCACCACTAAAAGAGTCGGTAGATGCATTTTACCGCAGCACTATCACGAGCAACGCTAGTCCTATGTCCTAAATGGCCAATTTTTATGGAGCAATTATGATTAAGATTAGATGTTATGTTTTTCTTCATCTCCAGTTAAAAGAAACTACCTCCAATAAAATCTTGAATGGTGGGTTCCTAACTTATATGAACATCACCCGCATGCAAACTTAACTTACTTATGATGAGGCTGGTTGAAACTCATCCAATTAGTGATTGAGAAGAGCAAAACCCTAAATTAGTTTGCAAAACACTATCGTAGGAAAGTAGTAAGATCATAATGCAACATATTGCTATCCCAAAAAAGGAATATAATTAAGCCACCTGACAAAAACAAGAAATCATAATTGGATGTATGGCATGTGCGCGTTAAAGACTCGTGTAATTTAACAGTCCAACGTTCTCTTCTTCGTTCCAAAGCATGTAGACACAAAACTTCATCATTCCAGGCATGTTGCTTTGTAATATCTTTGGTTCTCGAGAGTGCTAAAACCCAGAACGATGGAGCAATGTCCTAATCCCAAGGGACATCCCTCGTTCCTAATCCTTTCGTGATGACCAATGATTAGTTGGCAACTTTCATTAGCGGAGCCGACCCCTCCTTTTTCCTTAAAATATACACAACAATTGAGAAAGAGGGAGAGAGAGGTTAACGTTATTAGCCTACAACGAGGGGCAATGATCCATGTCTGCCCTAGCCTTTTCATTTCCTCCCATTCAACGTTTGATGATTGCAAAATGAGCTTTTAACTGAGATGGAAAAAGGTAAAGAAAATCAAAAGTTAAACAGTATTAACTTTGGACCAATTGAGACTCATCAGGAATAATTTCAACGAACAAAGACAAGAGTCAGTTCACTTGACCGTGCTCCTTTCCCCATCAAATCCGATGGATAGAGCCGTTGCTCAAGGAATCACAGCCCCAACTGTAGGGAATTCGTCTATTTATTTTCCCAAGAAAGCAAGCTGGACCATGCCTCAAGTTCGGATCCTAGATTCACACATCAAATTGACAATTCATCTAGAATTGACACACCAATAAATCACAAATCGGCAATCCAAATTCACTTAGCCGCCGCCGCCGCCTCTTTAGCTGCTTAACACCACACCACTTTTGCAACATGGGATTCTTTCATCTAACACTCTTACCCATGCCCCTTAATATAGTGGCTAAATGAGGTAATGACTTCAAAGGTGGAAGGCCTTCTCGACTAATAATAACTTCTCAAACATATGCTCATTTGATTATATTTAGAGAAAGCTTAATCTTCCAACTCACAAAACATATATTAAAAGCCAACACTCAAAAGAAAAATGTAAAGATTTGATATCTAGAATTAAAAGCCTACATGAGGGCATTAAATTTTCTACACTGATATTAGGTATCCAAACCTTTTAAAGCATCTGGCCACACCAATCGCATGATAAGTCCCTCATCCCCATCCTAGTCATCCTCCATCACAATCCCATTGTTGTTAAATATTTACAAGGGCAAGAGATCTCGGCAGTTTTCCAAACAATCGCGTGCACTAAACTAACGAATTGGGTACGAGGTGATGAACTTAAGGACTTTAAATTAGTCAAAGTTATGAAATTTCTCCACATGAGGTAGCTAATGTTGAAGACATTTGGGAACCAGAAGTTTGCTAACATGTGTCATATTTGTGACATCATGGACAAGACCGCACTTGATGGTATTTGAATAGTATATCTTCCCAAAAGATGATGTACTAACATACAAGAAGCTATTTCTTCCGCATTCTTCTCCTTGATTCCACGGCTCCTTTATGGTGGGATTATGCCATCCAGGATTCCAGACACAGATCGACATCTCCTTGTGATCGTGCAAAGCTGGGTACTCCAAAAGCCATATCATGTAATCTAGGAGGATTTTTCAGTAATTTAAGGAAAAGTACTTTTGGAAACCCTTTTCCTTGGCGTTGGATCTCAAGCTTACTCAAAGAATCTATGTAACAGAGACTTTTTCTGAGTTGCCTCTATACTTGACACCTAGGATTGTGTAATGTTGGAACTGGCTTATTCTCTTTGCAAAGAAATTGATGTGATGCTTCTTCTACTTTATTTATTTTCTTAGAGTTAGTATATCATATAACCACACAATGCTTAAATCTCTTAACACTTTTATTAATATACTGTGTAGATTACAAAATGAACATTTAAAAATTTTCATGCATCGCGTGGTTAACTTCTACTGATGATTTGGCAGGAAATTCATTTGTTATTGATCTATGAGGGTGCCTTAATTTATAACTTCTTTTTTTTTTGGTCAAACCTTTGGTTTATAATTTAACAAACCGATAAATCGAACCAAATTAATGAGCGTATAATAGATAAATATTTTTCATTATATTTAATAAAATTTATAGTTCAAGCTAACCGTGCGAATTCTTCCTATCAAAGATCACTCTATATTACGGAATCAAAGATTCATTCTTCTTTCGACATTATCAATTGATCATTAATATCCAATAATGTATGCGAAAGAGTTTTCCGTGATCTTTAGCGTTTTGATGTGACATGAACGGTATAAAATCGAATCAAATCAATAACAAATCAGAATTATTAGTTTGAGCCTAGTCACAATTTTACTAATTAGGGATTGGGTTCAGACTTTCCCAAATCGACAAGTACGGATTTGGATTGAGAATTACCTCTTAACACAAATCATGAACACCGTCGTCTCCTCCCCTCACTCTCTCTCATCTCTGCTATAAATATCCATCTCCATATCGCTTTCTCTCTCTAAGCTCTCTGCATTCCCAGCTCTCGACGTTTCTCCACTTCACGTCGAAGTCTCTCTCTCTCTCTCTCTCTACAGACACACGCACATGAACGCTGCAGCAGCTAACGACCAACGGCGACAAGGGAAGTGAGATCAGCCGACCTCCTCTGCTTCTCCGAAACGCCCGACAATGGTCGACGTGGACCGGCGCATCACCGGCATAACCCCGGCCCACGTTGCCGGCCTCCGCCGCCTCTCCGCCCGCGCGGCCGCCGCCCCTTCCGCCGCGGCCTCCCGGAACGGCCTCCTCTCCTTCTCCTCCCTCTCCGACCAGGCCATGACCCACCTCCGCGGCTCCGGCGTCCAGGTCCAGCCCGGCCTGTCCGAGGCCGACTTCGCGCGCGCCGAGGCGGAGTTCGGCTTCTCCTTCCCTCCCGACCTCCGCGCCGTCCTCTCCGCCGGCCTCCCCGTCGGCCCCGGCTTCCCCAACTGGCGCGCCGCCGCCGGCCCGGCCCGCCTCCACCTCCGCGCCTCCCTCGACCTCCCCACCGCCTCCGTCTCCCTCCAGGTGGCCCGCAACGCGTTCTGGCCCAAATGCTGGGGCCCGAAGCCGCCCGACCCGGAGAAGTCCCTCCGGGTCGCGAGGAACGCCCTCAAGAAAGCTCCGATCTTGATACCGATCTTCAGCCATTGCTACATCCCTTCCGCTCCGTCGCTCGCCGGGAACCCAATCTTCTTTGTCGACGAGCATCGCGTCTTCTGCTGCGGCTCGGACCTCTCCGATTTCTTCCACCGCGAGTCGCTCTTCCGCAGCTCTGACTACGAACCTGAAGAGGAAGCGGCGCTCCAGAGGCAGAGGTCTCTCGGGGCGAGGCGAAGCGTGGACGGCCGCGGCGGCGGAGCGGGGAGGTCGACGAGGTGGGTCGAGTTCTGGAGCGACGCCGCCTTCGACCGCCGCCGGAGAATCTCCTCGTCCTCGTCCTCCTCCTCGTCGCAGTCGTCCTCCTCGTCGCCGGAGAGGTTCTTCGACTTGCCAGCGGATACCCAGCACCCCAAATGGGTCGACGAGTACATGGAGCGGATCGGGTCAGTGTTGAGGGGCGGCGGGTGGAGCGAATCGGACGTGTCGGAGATGCTGGAGGTCTCGGCGTCCGCCGACGACGTCTTCAGTGGCGGGACGGCGTTCGCGGTGGACCGCCAGGCGGTGCTCGACTCCCTGCTCCTGAAAGCGGATCGGTTCTCGGACCGGCTCCGGAAGGCGGGCTGGAGCTCCGAGGACGTGGCGGACGCGTTCTTCGGGTTCGACTTTCGACCGGGGAAGGAGAAGAGACCGGCCAGGAAGCTGGCGCCGAAGCTCGTGGAGCGGCTCGGGCGACTGGCCGAGTCGGTTTCTCAGTAGCTGGCGGTGGATGGCAGACAGAGCAAGAGATTATTCCTCTTTTTTTATTCTTATCTTTTTTATTCTTCTTTTTGTCCTTCTTTTTGACCTTTTTTTGACATTTTGATGCCTCGATTGCGTCATGTTGTGGAGACACAAGGCTTTGTCAAAGTGAGTGCTGATTACACGATTTGTTCATACACTATTATCGATGATTAAAGACATTGAACCCTGTTCTTCCCCCTCTTGAATTATAAATATATTGTTTAGATTTTTTGGGATTAGCTGTTTTCGGCGTGAATAGTGTGCCCAAGTTTTGTTTTAAATAACTGATGAAGTCTTGGAGTACTAGATTGATAGATGGTGAAAGAACACGCACAGGTCAATCCTCGAAATCTTCGCATGAACAAGTGAGGTGGGATACTTGACTTTAAGTCATTTTCTCTCTCTCCCTTTTGGAACTAGCTTATTTTAAGAGTCCATTTATTTCATGTAAAATAAATCATTTAAAAAATAATTGCTTATATTTCTAATTAAAATTATAAAAAAATCATTGACTAATTATTTTAAGTAATATAATTGATTATTCATTTTCGGCAAAACAAATGGTCTCTTAATATTTAATTAACCAAAGCAATTTCCAGATTTATGAATAATACACGTAAAATGCTGTAAAACAGCACTATGTGTTAAATTTTTTTATATTTAAATCGCTTCTTATATATTCTGAATTTTGAAAGGAATTGAATTTATTTGATAGAATATTATTTATATCACGAAGCAGGACTAGACAAAAAAGGTAAATGAATATGTACGGCTCACCTTTTGTTTGGACATGCAAAAAGCCTTAAGAAAAGCAAAGGTCAAGAAAGAAGGGAGATGGGGGAAATAAAAATTTTCTTGGGAAGTCATATGGGAAAAATAAAGTGAAGAATCTATAATGCTTTTGCACTCTATACAGTAAGCAGGTCGTACCACAGTCATGACCCTCTTCATATGTCGATGCATGGTCCTTTATTTTATTGATCAGGAGAACATATTGCTCTGGTAATTAGCCTGAGAAAAAGCAATTTGTTTAATTGAAATTAGTGTTGAGTTATGCACTAAGTGCATAATCATGACGGATTATATATAAAGAAAAAAATCATTTTTTTAAGGAATTCAATGATAAATTAATGGATAAATATCACCAATAATCTCAAATTGATACATCCATACTCCTACCATATTTATCGCAAATTAATCCTTCCTTTTGGTAGTGGTTATTGCCAAGAGTAGGTGAGGACTCGCTTGCCGTCGCCACTCATGGTGAGGGCCACTTCCCATCGCCGCCCCAATGCTAGGCCATATGGAATAGTGCTGCCGGTCCCTCCTGCACCTCCACCATGTAATTACCCTTAAATTAATAAGCCAAAACATTATTTTGTCTAACTTTTATGTTTCCAAAATTACTCTTCCAATTAACAGCACCTACTCATAGGTTAAAACCTGATTTCCTTCTATGCATAATCTCTTTAATTAAACATTCTCGTTCTATGTGTAATCTATTTACACGAATGTATGATGCTAGCCTAAACCCTAGCATTTTTTTTAGGGTAGCACTATTTCTACTTTTTATATGACTGAACTCACCCCCAATTTTCGCTAAAAAGATAAAATTGCTTTCAATCATTCATTTGCAATTTGAAATGGTGGCCCACCTTCTTTTTGTTGATTTATTTCTATTTCTATTTAGGATCTAGTTATCATAATTAAGCATTTCACATGTTTTGTTTTTGTTGGTTATGGGTATCACATGTATTTTAAAGGCACTATGTTTCTTTTTCTCTTTTTAGATTTTACTTCCTTAGAAATAAGTTTTGTCAAAAAGAAATTTCCAAGAAAATACATATCAAGTTTCTTAATTTGCTATATCAAATAATTTATCTTTTTTTCCCTTACTATTGGTGATATATCTATTTACAAAGCATGTAAAGACATTATAGGAGTATTTATAATCACTCTAAATTATTAGCATGACAAAGTTAAGTATAATAAATTAGGTTAATAGTACAAAAAGAACCCCAAACTAGTACATTTGGGAAAATTTTATCAAAAACTAAATTTTTTATCATTAAACATCTCAAACAGGTACACTTATAATAAATTTATCTTTCATTAGTTTCTGTTAAATTTTACTATTAAATTACAAACTTGAATGACATATGATAGTTGATGAGTGTATCAATTTGGGGTTTTACCTTCTATTTATTTCAATTTGTGAAATCTAATTTAACAAAAAAACAATGAGGGGTAAATTTGTCATAAATATTCTAGTTTGAGGTTTTGGTGATTAAAAAATTAGCTAAGAGTAAATTTATCGCATGCTTACCAGTTTAAGGTCTTTTATAGTATTAATCCTAAATTATGTACTATGACACAAAAGGGTGGGTAGTTTTTAGTTTTATGTACTATAATGCTAGCATAACATTGAAATATCTATGAATTTATATATGTATGACTTAACTATAAAATTTATAGGCATATAAGTTTACATTTGTTAGAAAGTTTGACACAAAAACTTAAAACTATTAAGTGAACAATGACTGCATAAATATAAAGGGCATGTAATAACAATTGCCAGATGACATAGATAATATTTTAACATATCTCTCAAAGGCTTTTGGATTAACGTGTATCCTTTGGTACACATGTTTAATCAAGGAAAAACTATTTGTTTTCAATCCAGCCATTGTCTTTCTCGAGTATAAATATACTTCTGAGACAGGACTATTTTGTCCAGTGTGGCTAGTAATATCTTTCCGCCAAACCGAAATAGTGGTACTGTTGACTTGGAGGGAAAAATGGAAGGAGCAAGTCTCTTCTTTTGAGAGGCCAGTTTAGAATGTGGGAGACCAGGAAAGAAAGGGAGATGCTCTTTTTCCTAGAAAATTGGGAAAAGATGTGGGGATATTTTCCAGGAAAAATCTGACAGAAGGAGCTCCCTAACTTTGCCAGGTGACAGTACAAGGAGGGACGGTGTAGCTACTGTTTGTGGGGGCCGAGAAAGAAGAAGACAGGAGGAGGAAAGGGGACCACCTTAGCACCTCGGTTGGGTTCAACGTTTCCCTTCGTAGAGATCCATCTCTCAATCTTGAAATAACACGTGCATGAACAAGATTTACAGGTTTCGTCTGTATGTGGACATTGTTCTTGTTCATGCAATTTAGATTTTCTAGTAGATGCCATGTGAAGGGAGACACGCCCTACTGCTGGTGGGTTCGTTTCAGGTTTCAAATTGATTTTGAATTTCGGGTTTCAAATTGATTTTGAAATTGGGTTTGCTGTGATCTGAATTCTTTCGGATATTGTTATGGATTCCATTGGATTAGGCTTCTTTATATGTTTTGTTCAAAAGTGAGTAGTATCGAATAAGATTGTGAGTAGTCCAACAGATTAGGCTTCTTTATATGTTTTGTTCAAAAGTGAGTAGTATCGAATAAGATTGTGAGTCACTACGATGAATCAATTCAAGCTTCAAGCATATTGTGGCCCTCATATCTTGGGCGGACCACCTTCAGGTGTTTCATATTTTATCAAGTGCGTTCTTTGATTTTATTTTGATGTATGTCTGAAATTTGAAACTTTTGAATTAGTAATACTTGTTCATAACTTAGAAGGAAAAAAAGACGGTTTTTGGTTGGAGCCGTTTCAATCCAGATATTTTCAGCTATGAGTAGACCTAAGGGCAATATTGAAAGAAGTTCCTAAATGAGCAAATATACATTTTTCTTTTTCTTTTTCTTTTCTGTTTTTTTTGGTACAGTAAAAGAAAACAATAACTAGTATGCTAATTCGCCTCACTGAAGTCCTGATCATTCGGTACGACCTCTTGAGAATAGTCGAGGAGTATCTTGCAATCTATATCATCCCTATCGTTACACTTTGCAATCGTCACCTCCATGTAAGTATGAAAAGAAGGGATGGTTTATAGGTAAAGGCCTAGTCAAGCTCATACTTCAGTGCCCATATTGTTGTAACCATGAATTTCTAAGTTATCCATATGTGTCTCTCCAAATTCGCTATCCATCTCCGATGACGACATTGATCAGATGTACCGGGACCGGCTAATCCCCGATTTCTAGAAGCCGAACCATGAGTTGTTTATTACCATGTGTAGTTCATAAATGACAACGAAGCCCTAGGTTAAGTCCTTTTCGGATAACAAACAACACCTAATATCTTGTCTACTTTGTTGAGAACACTAACTACAAGGGCAATGCTACTTCAGATCCCAAGCATGATACAAGGGAGCACACACCAAATCATCACATGCATAAGCGAATGCAATGCCTTCCCTATCCACCGTTGAACAACCAAATTCAAACGGAAGACTCCATTGTGAGTCATGAAATGTATAATTTCTCCCGTCCTGTTCCGATAAATTTCTCGAAATGTGTACCTCCCGATTGTCAAATTGTTGAGTTAATCATATATATACCTTCTACTTTTGGTAATGTCCTCAGGGCAGTTGAGAACAAGATCCTTACCAAATTTTGGACCAGCAATAATGTGAACATCCAAACTTAGGGGCACATCCTTTTTTCACTACAGATTGTGCAGACTGTACTGCAATGATCAACTAGATAAGTCAGGTAATTAACATTGTCACACTTCAAAAACGAGTCGTACAAACTGTAGCGGTGTAATAATACCATAATGTTAATTAGACATTCTGTTTCTACCTGATGGCAATCTTATCTGTCCAAAAGGTCTCAAACAAGTAACCACGACATTCCGCATGCAAGGCATGTCATTGTCATTTTGACCCCCTGAAGCCCTAATATGGTCTGTACCTCATATCCGCTCTTGAAGGTCTCCCTCCACCAAGTCCATAGCCGCCCCACTGCATTAAAGACTGTAAAGCGGCTTAAATTACACGAATACATCTCTTCTAAAAAATATTTCATCACATGATTAAAGCTTAAAAAAATAGTCATTTGCAGAAGACAAATAGGAATCAGCGAACACATTAAAATCACTACTTTATTCCCTTTCAGATGCACGGCAGAAACAAAACCGAAAAAAAAAAATTAAGCAAAAGTGGCACAACAAACAGGAAAAGCCCTGGATTGAGTTATGCAAAAGAGTTGATACTTACATCATTGAAATCAAAGCTTCCATACATCCTGCCATAAGGACGCATGGGACCTCCATAGCCCCCAAAGGGCTCTGCACTACCCATCATAAAGCTTCCACTGGGGCCAGCATCATCAAGAGGTGTTGCTGAATCAATTGCAACCTAAACAGCAAGTGTGCGAAAAGAACTCTGTTATTAACTTATCAATGATATATGAAAGAATAGGCCAACTAACAGCAGTATTGGAATTCAAGCATTCTGAAAAAGAGAGGAATTTTTTTTTTTTTTTTTTTTTTTTTTTTTTTTTTTAGCATGGAAAAGGAATATAGTGTCACTATAGGAAACTCTTCGGGGCCAATTGATGATTAATGTCTCTCCAAAGATCATTTCCAAAAGCACAAGGTTGCAACTGCTTGCACAATAAAGATAATTGAATAAAGAAGATGCTCCACATATTAGCGTTTGTATGCAATTGTTAGATTTGTCCAACCTCACCAAGTCCTATGAAAAATCATACACAGCTAATAACATACCAAAAGATTAACTATTCCTTGATCGCTTACTGTCACACAAACATGGATTACAAAGTTTCATGCACATATAAGCATTTTGAAAGAAACATCCAGAAGCTTGACGCCAGGGAAAATATAAGAATCCAACAATTCATGTCCCTATAACAATAGTCCACACCACTTATGAAATTTAAATCAGACTTAGGTGAGTTTCTTTTACCAATCAGTAATCACAACCTGACCTCTGTAGCTGGCAACAAAATTACTACCTCTCCCTCATGCATCACCCTGTCTAGAATTTTAGTACCAAGTTATGGAGATCAAAGACAAATGCATCAGACTAGAAAGATTCTTTTTAATAAGTCAATCAGACTAGAAGAATTCCCATGACAGTAAGGCTGATCCATCTCTCCACACAATCTTGATGCTTTGTTTGGGAGAAGGGAGAAGAAAATCATGGGTGGCTGAAGAAGATTTTGCACTTACCCTCAAATTCACTCTTGCATACTTTTCCACTCCTCACCTCTTATTTTCTCTCTCCCCCCTCCCTCCAAGCAAAGCCTAATAGTACATCCCATAATGTCTAATACAAGAATCATTAGATGAAATACATGAACTATGTTTATGACACTAATAGATCCATTTTCCATACCTGCTGTCCACAGATCTCATGAGACCTCCGAGAGACGCGCTCGGCTACACCATCCTCAGCAAACGTAACAAAACCAAAGCCTCTATGGCCAGATCTCTTTGGATCCTGAATGAAGCCATTACTATTATTGTTAGATTACAATTTGAGTTCACAGTTTTAACCTTATTTTTTAATTAGCTGCTCACTTTAGGAACATAAACGTCCGCAATACGGCCAAATCTCCCAAAATGTTGGCGGAGATCATCGGCAGTTGCCTCTTGCGGGAGCCTGCCAACAAAAATCTTTCTCCCCAGACCTCGCACAGGTTCCCCTCCTAGTCCGAAATCATAACCAAACAGAGTTATGAATGCCTCCATAAGCAAGTAATATACATGGTAATAATTTGAAATAACTTACTTCCATAAAGTGAGCCCGCATGGTCATACAAGGTAGGAGCACCAACAGCTGCGTATCTAGTTGCAGCAGAAATGTAAGCATTATACGCACCATATCCACCCTGTGCATTTCTGCCAATTGGTCTGAAATCCTCCTCCTGAGAGTACATTTTGTAAATGGAGTAAAAAATCTCGTGCTCATACATCTGTATCTTATGTGACTCTAGATAATATATTTAGACTTAATTCTTGAAAATAAAAGAAAAAGGAAATTTCAAACTACAAACTCATGATAAAGAACTTGCCCTTGGTGTTGCTCGGTCAACAACTACTGCAGAACCTCCCAGCTCATGTGTATCATCCATCAAGTTGTCCACAGAGTCTGTACAATCAAAAGCAGATTGATTCCTATGATCTCCATATTACTATAGTCAATACAAAAGCACCCAAAATACAAAGTACTAAAGGTAAACACAATAAATATAATAAAATGGATCAGCTAGACAATACACATTGCCCTGTCCATCTGGCATCAAAGTAAAAAAGACATCCGTAAGAAGATTAATGAACATAAATTGCTGAGAGGACAAGTGAATAGTAGTACACAGGAAGCAAAAGGGAAAAATATAGGCTCTAGGAATGCATCAACTGGATTCTTTCGGGTCTCAAATGTCAACTATCCAAAGCAAAAGAGAATGTAAAGTAACACTCAACATTTAAGGTGACAACAGAGATTCGGGATGGGTTCGCACGAGCACTACCATGGATATTACATAGCTCAAAGGTTAGATTATCTTTTATATCTCTACACTTGATTGACTGAAATTTGTACTTTCCTTTTGTGAAGTGTTATCCCACATCACTTGTTCAGAGGATTTCTCTTGGCCTTACATGCACCGTGATCTTCCTCCACCTAAGTTTGATTTTCTAGCGTATTATCAAAAGCAAGTTCCAATCCATCATGCCCCATTTACTCTTTTGCTTGCAGTTCCACATTCTTTGGTTCCACATGTGCTCTTCACATGACTTTAGTTCGCTTTGCAAGTAAGCAAGGGTGTTTAAATGTTATGCCACATCACTTGTCTAAGGGGTTCATCGTGGCATCATTAGTATATAGTATCCCTTTATCTAACAATTTAAGCTTTTGGATTTGACTTTTCGCACTGTTTGTAGCAACTTCGGCTGTCAAGCTAGGAACCGGAATGGTTTAAGTATGACACCCTCAATCCCACATGAAACATAGTGAGAGATTATGAAAGAGCACACAATATTTCTAGATATTTGACATATGGTAATCATTGCACAAAGAAATAGTTTTTCATTGAAGAGAATCACATGGCGATTTTTCAAGTGATCAATAACTAACTTCAAGAAAGAAGTTCCAAGGACATCCATTGTGTTGGCTCCGAAGTAATACACAGTTTATTGTCGAAAAATGAGCTATTACTGTTTCTTGAAAACATATTATGAGAAACACAGGAAAAGCCACAGAGAACATCTTGAATCCCAGTGCAGCCACAACTCGCTATGTTCATTTCCTACCTTTATTGATTCTACAACCCTCAGGAAATGGATATCACTAAACATTGTATTATCTTCTTTTGCATACTCACTCAGGTAATGACAATGATCAAAATTTTAACAAGAATGCATTACCTTGCTTTTTTCTCCTAAAATAAATTCACTTTGCTACTTTACAGCTATTACAGACACACATTAACTTCATGCAAAATTGATTCACTGAAACTAGTTCAGCAGACAAAATACAGAAAAACATGCTTTTTAAAGGGGGAACAAACATAATCTATTATAGAGTTCCCAAAGAACAGCCTCCTTTTTTCATGATATTTTTCTCTTCTTCATGCTCTCCATTGATATTCGACATTCTAAATCTTAAAAAAGCTACACTCTGCCATCCTCAATCTCTCTCTTATACACCTTGTGATTCTAGATAGGCAAGATACGTGCAAGAAAGATTGCTGTTTTACAAATATGGAATTATATGTACTCCAGCTTGCAGTATGCGCAATTTCCGCAATACAAAACTCTATTGTATAAAGTGCATGAGAAATACATCACTTAAGTATCAGCCCTTACAATTGGCATATACACCTTCCAAATAATCCTCTTCTAAAAATTTTATCCAATAGCACCACATCAAGAAAGCATGATACTAGAATAACCACATGTAAGTAAAAGGCTTATGTAACATGATCCCACCTGCACTTGCATAAGTAATAAAACCAATTCCACGATGTGCCTTTGTGGCGTGATCCTGCAAAAGATTGATAGAGACCAGTGTATAGTAGTTGTCACCTAATAAGCTGTGTTAATTTCAGAAAAAGCTGAGCTGCATGATAAGGCAAAGTAACAGATGCACAGGCTCTGGTAAAAAAAAAAGTAACAGATGCACAGGCGCACACTCGTGTTCACACACGAGAAAATAGGAGCAGATAGCACAACAGAGCAAGCACATGGGGGAGAGAGAGAGGGAGAGGGGGAGAGGGGGAGAGAGAGAGAGAAGGAGTGGGGGAGAGAGAGTACCTTGGGCATAAATAAATCCGTTATCTCACCATATTTCTCAAAGTGGCTGCACATTCAAAAGAAGTTATTTTTTTCGCCATATCCAGCTTGTCCATTTTGATCAATGAATTCGGCATAAAAGTGAAGAAATGAATGTTCCAGGAAAGGTTAAGTACCTCCTAAAGGTTGCTTCAGTAACAGATGGTGGGATCCTAGCTACAAATATCCGAGTAGCTTTCCTAGGAGGTGCTCTCATCTCCTCCTGCATGAGGAAAAGGAACTTATGATAACAAGGTAAACTTTCAAGGTTAAAACTGACTCAGATTAATTAACTATAATCTTGCAGAACAAGAGCCACTCTATGGAGACAAAGAAAAACTATTAAATGTAACAAACAGTAACAAAGAGTAAAAGAAAACCTTTGGTGTTGCTACTTTCACTTCTAGTATTCTGTTTCCTAGAAAATGCTCGCCTGACAGTGCACTCTGCAGATGTCAACCAGAGCTCATCATATGCATGTAGCTGCTTTCTGGAACATATGCTCATTCGGAAAACACTTACTTTAGCATCTTCCTCTGTTGCAAATGTTACATACCCAAAACCACGAGATCTGCCTGTTGACCGCTCCTGGAGAATCATGGAAACAAAAATTCTTTCAACTAGCATTTACATAAGAAGAGAAAAGGTGAAACAATCCTATGATAAGTGTGAAACCAGCCGGCACTGCCAGTGGAACGCTCACCAAATTTTGCATTATGCTATAGAAATGGATAAGGAAAAAACAAAGAGAAAGACAGCTTTGAGTCGAGTCAACTTGGTCTGAAATCCTACAAAGTTTGAGCTATCATCAATCTTCTATTGACCTCTCAAAGGCCATGCTCAGCCTCATTGTTATCAACAGTTAAAGGAAAAAGAAATTGTTGTGGCAACTTAAACAAGACAAAATAGGCAGGAGTTCCATCAGAAAGGATAACCCAACCACCAAACCCATTAAAACAAAAAGATGGAAGTGCAATTCAAACTAACATTCTACATCAAATCACATCATGCAACAAATAGGAGAAAGAGAGAATCCTAATCGAACCATTTAACAAAGAAACTTTCCAACCCTTCCCTTTTAAACAAAACAAGAAACATCCAGGTTTCCATCACAAGAGGGAAGCAAGGACAAACCTTCATCACAACACAATCCTCCAATTCCCCAAACTTGCTCATATATTCTCTCAATCCGTCGGTGTCGACCTCCCACGGGATACCCAAAACCTAAAATTGCAATTCCAATTGAGATCAAATACCATCAAAATAAGCTTGCAGCAATACAGATAAAACAGGAAAAAAAGCATGAAATGCTCACCACAAGTTTTCGCTCCATGATGGGTACCGAACAAGAAGCAGGGCCGCAGCAAGAACGGGATACACAAACCCTAAGACTAACCTCGCCCTCGTCTCGGCCCTCTCACAGGACACACTCTTCTACACCTCTCCTCCTCACACTCGACATCCAAATCGCCTGCACGTAAAGACCACAGCACCTCTTTCTCACACACAAACATCGTCAACATCATCATCGTCATCATCGAATACCCAGAAAAGCTCATGGATTTCTCCAATTTTTCAACGACAAGGTACCAAGATCGGCAACGAAAGGAAAGGAAAAAAAGAAGAAGCCACGCGCTCAACTGACCTCGGATCTGATTCAAATTCTCAAGAACCTAAAAAACCCAGATGGCTCTCTCGCGAATTCTCTCCTCTTCTCTCCCTCCCTCGCTCGCTCGCCAGGAACAGCAGTCCCACGTAATCCGCACCTTTCAGCTCCTGATGGAGCTCCTGATCAAGGAGGGCCTATGGCCGCCCGTTGGGCTCTAAAGCCCAACATGGTCTGGGCTTTGGGGAATTGTAGTTGCCCATTGAAGCCATTTGTTCCGATGAAGGAAATGGAGTGATCGAGGTGATCGTTCCGATCCGATCCAATTCCAAAGTGAAACCAAAAATTAGATCGAGAGAAAATTGGGATCAAACCGATTGGTCCTAGGAACCATCGGTCCGATCCGATTCGATTCAAATCCAATGGAATCAATCGCATATTTTTTCATAGTACTTTTTTTTTCCACAACTTTAAACCTAACCAAGATAGTGTTTAGTCATATTTTATTATATTTTGAATAAATAATAAAATAAAAATATATATTTAGTTAGTTTCCAATTATCAATTCCAAGGGAATAGAATTGCCCAAAGACCGATTCCACTTTTACAAATTGGGAATTGGCTAGTTTGGACCAAGTTCCCAATTCAAACATTCCGTTTTACTCTAATCACGGGAAAATGATCAAATTTTGGCAATTTTTCTCCTAATGGTGTTGCCACGTTTTTGGTTTGATTTGGGCATTTTTCCCTTTTGAAAAATGGCTTTGCATTTCCCTAAGTAACTTTGAATGAATGGACATTTTGTGAATGCAAGTGTGTTTGGAAATCCGGAAAAATATTCCATTTTGCACACTCGTAATCATGTCCCCAATGTGTAAAAAGACCATTTACATTTCACGAGCAATTTTTCTCCTGATGCTGTAGGCACGTTTTCGGACATGTGATTCCCCAAATCACATGTTCATGTTGATCATTTTCTCACTCATCCTTAAGAGTTGGGTAGTTATGACTCTCTATCTCTTTGAGCTATATAAAGCGGTCTTCGTCGTGGTCTTAAAAATACAAATCATGTACATCAAAGGTTGTGTTTTAACTTTTCTTAGATTGTTTGTCATCTATGAGAATGACATTTGAATATCCCAAGCCGACATTGAATGATACATGAAACAATTATGTGAATCTATAGTAGAGTGAAATTTTAAGAAAAATGATCTAGAAATTTGAACTTGAACTGTGAAAAGTGACTAACAATTGAAAAGGTATGGATATCTATCACCGCCAAGAAAGGTAAATATATGGTTAACAAAGAAAAGGAAATCTCATTCTATTTATCTATACTATAACACATGTCAACTTTTGCAGATGGCGTCCACCTAAACATTTACAAAATATTACTTTCATGAGAATTAATCTATTAAGTGACTCAAGAAAAGGAATGGCTTCTAACTAATTTTGACAAGTTTAGTTATTCTCATCTCGCGCTCACTATCATGTCCAAATGTGGCTTCCATGAGCGCCTTTTGAGGAACTCCTAATGTATTTGAAAGATGACAAAACATTCTGTGTGAACTAATTGGTATATTTGAATGTGAAGAGAATATCTTCTACATACACAAATTCATTGCAACTGATGCTAAGGGAAATCTGTGTTATTGGAGATAATGTTAAGAACAAGACATCCGTGTTATTGGAGATCTTCGTCCGCAAATGGAGGACAAAATAATAAGTGCAAAGAACTGGAGTTTGAAGGACCAAGGGATGTGGTATCGTCAGGGTGTTTGGATGCACCAAGTAGAAGGAGAACCACTTGAATAACATGAGTACACCAATGTGTTTGTCAGGATAAGTGCAACGGTTGAACAAATTGGTATTTGGTGAAATCGTCAAGTCTAGATGGACCACATTATAGAAGAACTTCATCCTATAGATGGAGTGGGCAATACTCCGTGTACTTGGAAACAAAGATATATGTCAATTTTATTCAATTCAAATTAATTTGTTGGAGCCAATTTTAGGCCTTTAAATCCACGGTGAAACATTCTGCAGAAGTCAAATGGAGTGTGCCATTTTTGGCTAAGTAAAGAAAGTATCAAGTAAGTTCCAAAAGACAATTTTGACTTGAGCAAAATTCATTAATGAGCTCTAGGTGAATGCTCTAAGCTGATAATAACCTTTGTAATGGCTACTTTGACCGATTTGAAATCTCCATCGTGCTGAGGAAGTCTGGCGGGCGTACATGCATCAAAGTTATTAGGAAATGAGCAAATGATATCTATATATCATACTAGATAAGTATAAGGAGTGGGATAGACCATTGTTTACGGTCCTCACGAAATCAACCGCATAGTTGTTTGTTTTCTTACAATACAATTGATTAATTTTGGTGATCCAATCTTAGGAGATAATTTTCCATTGTATAGAGCTTTAACTATCCATAGTCATTGTTGGTGTCGGAATAATTTTGGCGCTCCTAGCCTCGTAGCGTTTACATAATCTTGAGGACAATGAGCTGGTATGCCTGGAATTAGCAGGCCAATCACTCTAAAAATCCTCAACAACAATCCTTCTTTGTAGCCTGGTCCAATCTGACGATAAATGGTGAAGCTTCTTATGAGCTCATGCCACGCGTCCGTCATCATTGATATCACATGTAGAGGCGATAAATAATTCTTGTTTGGTTCTTCCTTGACTATCTGCGTATCAGAAATTAAGCAAACGATAAATTCAAATGAATAGTCTAATCCAATTACAACATGCTATGCGAGGTTAATGATTTCTTTAGTCTTCTCGCCTTTAAAAGCCCACAAACTTTTCTGAAGCAATGCTAATCCAATGGAACATCCTTTATCCAAATCTGAATTTCAGCAAAATATTTAATGCACTTACTTAGCATCTAACTAAAGCTACTATTAGAACAATTTTATCCACCTCGCTAAAACTAATTTAGCCACCAACGAGAGAGAGAGAGAGAGAGAGAGAGAGAGAGATCCTTACCTTCCCTTCATATTTCCTATTGAAGTGGCAACATCTCCCGAAATGCTTGAACATGAAAGCTCTATTATCGTAAGGCAACCTAGGCACAATGTCATATCCATAAACGAATCTATAGTAGTTAATCTTACGTTCCTCCAAGACCCCCTCCATATACTTCCCAAACTTATCGTCTCCAACCCTGGGTTGGCCAAATGTGTAGACCCCCTCCAGTCTCTCCATCAGCTCCGTCTCCCCGTGCATGGCCAAGATCGCTGGGAAGAGTATCGCCAACGCACCTCCCAAACTGTGGCCGGTCAACACGTACTTCACTTTGTCGTTCTCGCCAAGCAGTGACTTTAGCTTCTCCCTTACCTCATAGTAAGCCAACGGCTTCCTTTTGGGAGACTCTTGCGGCCAGCCTTCGTTCCTTTGGAGCCCTAGGGCTTTCATGAAACCTCCGTGGATTTTCCCAGTGTGTCCTAACTCGTACCACGAGAGGTCAAAGTCCGAGCACCAATCGTCCGCATTGAAAGGTTCCGTGCCTCGGAAGGCCACCACGATGGTGTCACGGTCACGTAGCATGAAGGCTTGTGTGGTTATTTTATCTACATAATCTGCAAAAGAAAAACGAAGAAGACATACGGCACTTATCATCTTGGTATACTATTTACAGATGCAGAGATCGTTGTATAGCTCCATACCATTCCAGAAGTCGTAGAACCCCAAGAATTCCATCTGCACGAAACAACAGAGATAATTATTATAATCAACAAAATTCATTGTTTTCAGCTTGTATTAGGAACTTAGTCAATTAAGTTCTTGAGCATAAAGTATGATTGATTGGTTAGATTTATTTCTCACGGACTGATTAAGCCACACATTGTATATTCTGGACGGTTTGACACAGTGATTTCGTGTTTCTGGTCATAGCTTCTTATGTTTTGACGTTGTCACGGAATGATCCATGCTTTCAAATGTAAATTAAGCTGTGTTTATTTGTGTCTTGGATTCTCTCTGTCTCTCTCTGGTTTGACCTGCCAATGCTGGGTCACTGTCGTTCGGAGGTAGGCCTCGTTCTCGTAGGATGCTTTGGAAGCCATCATGGACAGAGCCGCATAGTACTCTTGCTCACCAGGACTGAGGCAGGTGTCCAATTCCACTCTCTTGTCCAAATTGCCAATGAAAGATATGAAGCTTTCCGACTCTTTACGGGGCATCACCACCTTCCCTGTTCACAACCCCACATTATAAGTCAACATCATGCCAAGTACAAAGTCAAAACAATTAGACAGGCATCTACTGCTTTTTTAGCAGTGCACTGCTGATCAATATCTTCACCTAGGTATGTTTTCCAAATCTTGGTTGGTAAACTAAATCATAAGAAGTTGTTCTCGTGTGGACTGATCAATAGACAGGCACAGATGAGCCCAATTAGGTATTGGATAAGCCCGGTCATTTTAGGAAATGTTAAATTGCCTTTTAAAAATGATTTGGTTTGAGTGAACCAGATCTAAGAAATTGATAAAATATATAGAAACTCAACAATTATACTCAAGCTTATACTGTGGACAGCTAAATCGATGATTAACTCTATCCTATGGACTGATAATGAAGTCTAATATACCAATACTTTTAGAAACTTCACAGCAGTATGTTTGATGTGCGGAAACTCGAAGGAAACAATCAAAGCTCGATGAACTTGCCCTATGAATTGATCTCGAATTGAAGAACATAGGCAGCCCTTTTTTCAATCCAATCGAAAAAATTCTCTTAAATAAATTATTTTTATCTTCTATCTTGGACCGATAAAGAAGCTCAAAAAAAGAAAGAAAAGAAAAATAATAAAAATAAATTCATTTTTAAAATAAATATAATTAAAAATCATTTTTAAAATTATTTATATAAGAATAAAAGTTTCATTGGCCAAGGACCCTAAGACTAGGAAAATATTGGAGAAAATGTTTTCTGGTTCTTTTAAAGGAAAATAATTTTTTTGAACTTAAGTTTTGGTAGAAAAAACTTTTCCGATAACTAGGAAAATATTTTCTATTCACTAATTTTCTTAAGTGAACTAAACGTTGAAAAATAAGGAGGAATGTTTTTTGTGGAACAAGCAGACCTTTAGATACACATTCACTTTAACTAATGAACTATGACCAAATTAGAATATATTAATTGCACATGCGTGTGACTAACATGCTCAATAATAAACAAAAATCAGACTTCGACTGCCAAAAGCAAAAAGAAGCAAAATCTTTTAAGCAACCAACACAACCCCCGATGTCAGTATCTGTGAGCGAAAGGTATTTTAAATGGTCATGCACCATCAGCTTTGCAAATATGCTACAGGCCGAGTAAGGCGCGAGGTAGAGAGACCTCGAACATGGTTATGAAGTAATAAAGCAAATATACGATTGTTTTAACAAAAGCAACGTCGTGCATACATGCCATGAACGCATGCTCGCATTCCGAATTCGAAGGCAGTAATTACTAATCACGCAAACCAACCTCGAAGACAGTTGACGAGAAGCCCTCCCAAGTTCTGATTGCTCGACAAGAGATTCAACCAAAACTCGATCGCCCACCCGATCCCAGACAGGGGTTTGGCAACAAGAAGCAGGAGCTTCTGCGCAAGAACGGATACAAACATGATCCACCTCCGCTGGAAGCTCTCTTCTGCTTCCCCGGAGGAGTCTACGAATTTTCTATTGCCCACATCACTGTGGATCAAAATGCGAAAGAGATCGATGACACCGACTTTCTCTGGGCTCAACAGCATGTAATTGCTGGAGAAGCTCTTGTCACAAGCCATGGCTTTGAGGCAAAGAGGAGGGAGATGATAGCCTGGTTTTTCTTTCTTTCACTTGTCGTTTTGGATGAGACTTGTACTGCTTATTGGACTAAGCTTCAAAGGGTTATTTATACAGGCTTCTTGGCCATTTAACTTAAAAAGGTTCCTTTTTTCTTCCTGGTTACAAGAATTAAACACTAGGTTTGTTGAGGTCGGTGTTCAATTTAATTGATATATCATTAGTAGATTTAGATTCTGATTTAATGTCATTGGTGCAATCCAATTGTTTAAATATACATTCATATTCTATCATATCAAGCACCCGTAAGCTCTGTCAATTCATAAGTCTTAGTCTTCTTAAAATTCCTCAAAGAAAGATTAATATTTCTTTTCATTGGAAAAGCCCATCAACTTTGACGATGGATCCATCAACGCATCGTTAAATAATTGACAAAATGAGTTGTCGATCACGTGTCTTAATTTATTCAAGAAAATCTTTGCAATCCAATTTAATATTACTTCATGTGATTCACTCCTTCAATTTTTTGTATGCTGCACATGCCATATCCTTGGAAGCGACCGGAGGAGAGACATAGGTCCGCTCCTCCCATCATCATGCTGTTAGAGCAGTCTTAAAAAAACCCGGTTTTGTTGAATTCGGCGTGGACGTGAGTCACTTGAGGCACACACCCACACACACACACACATTATTAAATTTCTAATAAGTGGACAAAGAGAATCTAATTGCAATTTATTACGCAAATATTGTCCTCTTGCCTTTTAAGACGGCCCCATCAAAGCTCCTTTTTATGTTCTCATTAGCTGGACAGCACTCGGCGCGCTTTGATTGATGTGTGGGTGCCACAGTTTCTGACGTATGCATCATGAAAATGTCGAAAGTCGCTGAAGATAATTCATTAGATCATCCTCCTCTGCTTTCTCACTAACAACTTAAAGAAAGGGTTATACTAACCCACTAAAAATGGAAAAGAGATGGAATAGAGAAGAAAAATATCATTCGCGTTCACCCTTATCTTTGACCGAGGACTCTTATCTAGTCCACCTCGCGAGACACGAGGAATATAAAGATAGAGAGGCAACTAGAAGACATACAAGAAAAAGAAGAGTAAGATACATTTTTAGTAAGTCTTTCCAAGACAAACTAACATGCGTTTTATATATATGAAGCAAAGAACCCTAAATCTGTCACATCATGAATTCTATATTGACATAAATATGACACGGCCATCCTTCCAACCCGAGGATGCAGCCTCAAATCATTCACAATTCAACTCCTAAGAGTTCCGATTGATATTGCTCTTGCTCTATTAATCACTAACTAAAATTATAAAAAAAAAATTAAAAAAGATAGGGGTAAATAACTATAATCCAATGAGTAATACATATCTTTTCTAAGTAGATTGAGTAGCCACAATATATATATATATATAAGTATAGAGCACTAATAAAAACTCACAGTCAAACTCTTTAGTATATATCAAATCATATACAAGTTGTTCATTTTAACAAGCTTTATACAATTCAGAAAATTAAAGCATTTAAATCATTATGAACATCAATGGTCAAGTCCATTAATCAATCTCATCAAAATCACATGCCGATGGTTTATTATATGCCAATCTCAAATTACATGTCCATGGTCTATTTATTGACCAATTTATTGCTCAATCCCACAAGGATATCCTAACCAGTGCTTACCACAAGCCTGTTAATGGCTGATATTGAGCACTAACACAAACTCACAATAGCATTCTTCACAATTCACAAGCCAATTTGGAATCAAATCACAAAACGGTTTCACAAACCAAATATATAATCTTGCTCAACACAACTCATCTGCTCAAAAGACTTTTCATAAAGTATTTCTCCGATAATTTCTAAATACATTTTGTAAATCAATTTGCAAAGCTCTATAGTAATGTATGTATATATATGTGTGTGTGTGTGTGTGTGTGTGTGTGTGTGTGTGTACCTTTTATAAAACCATTCACAAATACCAAAAGGCAATCATTGCCCGATCTAGATTTATGCAATAAAAATGCTTTAATAACTCGCACAATACTCAAATATTTATTACTTTCAAGATATGAGTTTATAATTTCATAAAAGAGATAGTATCATTCACTTGAAATTTCCAAAAGCCAAACAACGATGCTCACTCGAATTGATGATCTCATAATCTTAACAATAAAACGATAATCAATGTCAAAACCAAGTAAAACTCTACCTCAACTAGGAATTGGTTGAATTACGAAAGACTCCAATGTGCTAGTAAATTACTTACTTGAAGCAATTATGCAAACCGAAATGCAATGTGGAACTCAAGTGCGAACCCTAAAATTTCACTCCGACTAAACCATTGCTCTAACCAACTCCCATCAAACCCCACAACTCCACAAATACCATAATCCACTATTTTCATGAAATCCCATAGCTCATCATCTCAAAAATTGGACTCCATGGCTCAAATTTCACAGAACTTCGAATATATGTCAAAACCCTGAAAACTACTTCAATTAAATGAATGAGAGGTGTGGTCATTTATCGAGCGTTGGATGTCGAAGTAACTCTAACTTTGGTGAGGTTTCCATGGCGTGACATGCAAAACCTCTATTCTTGTCTTTTCCTTTCTTCTTCTTCCTCTTTCTCTCTTTTCCTTCTTTTCTCGGCGTGCCCTCCCTTCTACTCTTAGCCTATCGTCCATTTTCCCCTTTTCTTTTTGAACGCTCAACTTTTTGCCCTTTTTTGTTTGCTTTGACTTAGTCAAAGTCCATATTCTATAAAATCATATATAAAGAATGTGTACTTAGGTATAAGCCGCTCAAATTTGAAAAGAAGAACACTTACAAGATCCAGATTGTGTATATAGTTCTCAATTCACTCATGCACTTTTTTTTTCTTGGTTGGGCAATTATGCACTTGATAGATGGTGTACCTTCTACTTAAGTATGGTTTTCCTGTCTTAATTCTTTTGATAAGCATCACGAGAATAAATAATCTTATAATTGTAATTTTCTATATCGGCTTGAGTGAAGAAGGAATTAGCCAACTGGTAAAAATGAACAAGTTTTTACACTTAAAAAGTAAGTTTAAACGTATTACTTTATGTTGTAGTTAAATCGTCACAGCACATTTTCAATTTTTCTGAGGAAAAAGAAAATTCTTCTTTCAAATGTCATGCATCGCTACTTCCTGACTGATAATTGATTGTTCAACATTTAGCATATAATTCACATTTTCATTTCCCAAAATTCAAGGGAAAAATAGGATTCCCGGTGAAATAAAAGTCATATTTTTACCGAAAAGTAAAAAAAAAAAAAAAAAAGTCATATGCGGACAAGTTCAAAGAATGTACGAGTGAAAAATAAGCATGAGGACATCAACGAGCTGTGTAAATCCCATTAAGGTAATTTCTCCACAAAGACGGCTAAGCAATAACGACAATGCTTTAAGTACTTTTTATTGGGCTTTTTACACGGCTCATTCTGCCACCAGTGCTATGTAGTATATAAGCAAAAAATTAGGGGAAAGAAAAACCAAGGCATGACATCTCTTTTGCTAGTGTTGTAAAATGTAACAACATGCTCTCTTATTTAGTTCCTGAATCCACTCTTCTACCAATGACTTCTCCATAACAATTTATGGCGCATTTTGTGCGTATTAAAAAATCCAACCTAAAAATTTAACCGATTAGATGAAAGTGTGCTTTACTATTTAAATATTATAACATTTGCCATCATGCGTAGGTTAAACTTTGGCCTAAGTTTAGTGTGTAGAAATATGTAATCATGGAGTTAAATAGGGATGAGAAAAGATTTTAACTCAGATTTCTTACTCTAATATCACGTAAGATTTTGTGGAGCTATTATCAAATATTAAAAAAATTTAAGTTTTTGGGTTGGATTTTCTAACTTGATATCAAAATTAGCGATCTTGACAATCCTGCATCCAGTGGACACTTGAGTACAATTCGTGTATTTAATATCATCTTCTTTTTCATTGACTACTAGTATCTCTCTCAATGTCAATCCTCCACATTGTCCATCTCATTTAATACCCAACATTAGCCTATTCTATTATTGCGTAGTCTCTAGAGCCTTGTTATTTGAGAAGCGCCCATTGAGTCTATTTCATAATAACCAACCGCACTTGGTCGGTTTCTTCATGGTATCCGTAACAACACCAAACACAGCCATTATGTTTCTATCCACATATGAACAACACCACCGGATTCATCGCCCAGCATTCATATCAACGTTTTCCTGTTAAAATTGGCCACATAAACTTAATTGATATAAATACAAAAGATTTAGGATTACATTGGTATCGATACAATACATTTAGAATATTTTGGTACTTTCTCCTGGAATTAATACACAGCACAACATGAACGTAAAACTGAAATGACGGTATCAACTATCTATGACTTAAATACATATATATTTACAGATACCAATCGAAGACCCGAATATGACATGAAGTTAGAAACGTGAGATCGAGAACATTGAATGGCTAAGGGACAAAGCGTGCCATGAAATACTTCAACTTAAAATAATGAAGCTGAACATTGAATGGCTAAGGGACAAAGCATGCCACGAAATACTTCAACTTAAAATAATGAAGCTGATGGGGACTGCAAAACTTGGCCGCCTTGCTGGAACTCGGTCAAGCCCGGCCACGTTCGGGGCGGCTTGCCCCACTCAGTGATGGGTGTGGGGGCAGAGATGGGAAAGAAATGATTGCGAATGGATAGAACTACACCGCACATTGCCGCGCCATATATATGAACATAAAAAGAATACCCTTTCTACGTTTAAAGAATTACCAGTTCTATTACTCAGTTACCATATGAACTTCATCATTTTCATAAAAGCTCGTCTTTTTTTTTTTTTTTTTTTTTTTCCTTTCTAAAGTTAGGGTTTTTTTTTTTTTTTTTTTTATCACTTGTTCGACCTCACACTCACTTTTCCTCTATGTCTATCCTTATTCATATCTTCCGTCCACCCTCGCTCACGAACGATGCATAACCTCTTCACCTGAAGAGTGACGAAAAAGACATCACTAGAAAAATGTCAATAGCGAGACCATTAGCCGCATTTTAGAAGTCCTAAAAAAACATAGTAAACGCCTTTGTTTACATAAGATGAGAGAGTGCCAGGATTTGACCTCATCAACCCATACTGTAATACCACATATCTCGAGAAGTTTTAAGTCATTAGGAAATGCTCGAACAATATCTATATAACATATTACATAAGTACATGAAGTGAGATGGATCGCTACTTACATTCCTAATGATTTCAGCCATGTAGTTGTTAAAATATGTAATCCAATCTTAGAAGAAAATAGTACATTACATAAAGTAGTGTCTATTCATGGTTAATTTGAGTCCAATGTGAAATTGAGGAGCATGAGCAGGTAATATTTACCACTCTAAAAATTGGATATGTTGTGAGGGACATGATTTGAAATTCGGTATCAGCAAAGAAGATCCAAACAAAAAAAGATCAACTTCCATTAAATTTGAATCTGCATTGGAGAGTTTGGCCACTAAAATAGGAAAGTCCAACTTTGACTAGGACTTGGATTTTGTTTAAAATATACAAAGATATGTTTTGGATAGGAAACAAAATCCTATGAGAAGTTGGCAAAGGAATAAGGGTTTCACTTATATATAGATATTAACTTGTGGATCACAAATGTTTTGAAAGAAGGTTGATCGTGAAGAATTGGTCTTGAAGTGTCATCTTGTTGTCGAGTGCTTGGGAGGGATTTTCTTTGTCGTTCTTGTTCGTGAATTACATCCAAGGAAGTTTAGTGTTGAAGCCAATTAAATCTTGTGGTAAGATTTGCGTGTAATTCCTTCATGAGATTGAGAGATTTTTTCTTGAAGAATTTTGAGGCTAAACATTGCGTGTGTTATTGGGTGTAATTGGGGCTTGGGAAACACCGAGAGAGTGTTTTAGTGACTTGAGTGTGTAATCTCCTTGTATCGCTTGATCTATAGTGAAATTCGTTGCTGCTCTCTCCGTGGATGTAGGTCTTCACGACTGAACCACGTAAATCTGGTGTTCGATATATTTTTTTCTCTGTCTATATTATTGTTTGATCACTCACCTTTATCGCAACAAGTGGTATTAGAGCTAAGTTTGGCTAAGTTGAAGCGAATCGATGGCAACAGAAGAAGTAAAAGTGATCATTGACAGGCTTGATGGGAAGGATTTTAGTTTCTAGAAGATGCAGATTGAAGATTATCTTTACCAGATGAAATTGCACTTGCCTTTATCTAGGGAGAAACTAGAGACGATGAAGCAAGCTGATTGGGATTTGCTGGATAGACGAGCTATGGGTGTTATTCGGCTGACGTTGGCTCGTAACGTCGCATTTAATATCTTGAAGGAGAAGACCACTACTGTTCGATGCAAGCCCTGTCGGATATGTACGAGAAGCCCTCTGTGATCAATAAGGTCTATTTGATGCGACGTCTATTTAATTTGAAGATGAGTGAAGGTGCGTCAATTGCAGATCATATCAATGAATTCAATGTGATTATTAATCAATTGAGTTTAGTTGAGATTGACTTTGAAGATGAGGTGCGTGCTTTGATTCTATTATCCTCATTGCTTGATAGTTGGAATACTACCATTACTGCTATTAGTAATTCCTCTGGGTCAACAAGTTTGACGTTTGATGGGGTTCGAGATTTGATTCTGAGCGAGGACATTCATAGAAGAGAATCTGGTGAACCTGTATTTGCTGCTTTAGTAGGTGAAAATAGAAGAAGATCTAGAACACATGTGGGTAACAGTAGTACTAATATGAACAGATGTAGTCAATCTAGGACTGCTAATGTTGTCTGTTGGAGATGTGGCAAGAGGGGGCATCTGAGAAGGGATTGTCTTAAGTTGAAGAATGAGAAGAATAAGGGAATTATAGTTGATTCTGCAGATAATGTTGCAGCTGTAGCAGATAATGCCGATTATATCTTATCTGTCACTAATGATTCATCGTTTGATGGATGGATTATGGATTTTGGTTGTTCTTTTCATGTCACGCCAAATAGAAACTGGTTTATCACTTATCAGTGCACGGGTAATGGTAAAATCCAGTTGGGGAACAACGCTGAGTGCGATGTTGTGAGTGTTGGTGATGTTAAAATCAGAATGCATGATGGTATTGTGAGGACATTGACTGGAGTGAGGCATATTCTAGATTTGAAAAAGAACTTAATTTCCTTGGGTACCCTAAATTCAGCTGGTTGCAGGTATTCCTCAGAAGGTGGAGTTCTAAAGGTTGTTCGAGGTGCCTTGGTGATAATGAAAGGAATCAAGCATGGAGGCCTGTATAAACTTCAAGGTGAGACAATGACAAATTTTGCTGCGGAGACGTCGGATGCATCTGTTCGAGAGTCTATTGACTGCTCGAGGAAGACCTGGGTGTTTGTGCCAATGCACAAGTTTGATGCTGGTGTCAGGATCACGCGGTTGAGAGCTTTGATCGAGACAAAGACTGGTAAGTCAATCAAGCATGTGCGGATTGACAATAGCATGGAGTTCTACTCGAAGCTGCCAAATAAATTTTGCATGAAAGAGGGCATAGTGAAACACCGTACTAGTGCCAGTAAATCACAACAATTTGCAAAATTGATGAGCATAACATTACTAGAAATGGCCCGTAAAATGATCTCTGGTGATGGTATTGCTAGGAGAATCCTAGTTGATGTGCTAAGTACGGTAAGCTACCTGGTGAATAGATCCCCATTAACTGCTATTGAAAGGCGGACTCTTGAAGAAGTGTGGTTAGGTAACATTACTGGTTATTCTATTATTAGAATGTTTTGTTGCCCGTGTTATTTTCGAATGAGTGATGGTAAGCTCGATTGGAGGGCAAGGTGCATATTCCATGGCTATGCATAAGGTGAGCGGGGCGATCGGTTGTGGTGCCCAGATATAAATTCACCTGTTAACAGTAGAGAAGTTACCCTTGATGAGTCTCCAGTACTTCTAGCTAGGAGTGTTTATGGCAATGTTAATAAGGATCTAGACGGTGTTCAGCTTGAGGTGGAGTTGCGACCAGAAACTCCTGGGGTAGCGAGTACGAGTACTAGCAAAGTAATCGACACAGATGGTGCCCATGGCGAGGTGGAGCCTATAGAGCCAATGGTTGCTGAAATTAACAAGGTAATTCGATCTCTTGAATATTAACAAGGTTTGTATTCGATCTCCTGAGTAGGCTAGATATGGATGCAACAATGGTTTTGCATTTTTTTAGCGTGGCGCCCGGTGGTGGGTCGGCTTGACAAGGAGGTTAGCGGTTGTCGGAAAATCCGGTTAAGGAGGTTTGGGAGCAGTTAAAGGTGCATGTGGAGTTGGTATTCTGATGAGGTCCTCGGTTATGGCAAAGTTCAAGCGAAGCTTGGACTTGGATAATATCTGTGGCGGTTAAGCCCATCGGGGGCTATGGAAAAGTAGCAGCAGAGTTTGAATTTTTGTAAAGCGATTGTGACTTGGCTCAAACGTCGAGCCAAGGTGGAGATTGTTAAAATATGTCTCGAGTTTGAGTCCAATATGAAATTCCGAATATTCTGAATTGGATATGTTGTGGACAACTGAAATTAAGCAAAGAAGATCCGAAGATCAACTTCGCAAAATTCGAATCTGCGTTGGAGAGTTTGGCCGCTAAAATAGGAAAGTCCAACTTTGACTAGGACTTGGATTTTGTTTAAAATATACAAAGATATGTTTTGGATAGGAAACAAAATCCTATTAGAAGTTGGCAAAGGAATAAGGGTTTCACTTATATATATAGACTTGTGGCCATGGATGGAAGAAGGTTGATCGTGAAGAATTGGTCTTGAAGCGCCGTCTCGTCGTCGAGTGCTTGGGAGGGATTTTCTTTGTCGTTCTTGTTCGTGAATTACATCCAAGAAAGTTTAGTGTTGAAGCCAATTAAATCTTGTGGTAAGATTTGCGTGTAATTCCTTCGTGAGATTGTGAAATTATTTCTTGAGGAATTTCGGGGCTAAACACTGCGTGTGTTATTGGGTGTAATTAGAACTTGGGAAACACCGAGAGAGTGTTTTAGTGATTTGAGTGTGTAATCTCCTTATATCGCTTGATCTATAGTGAAATTCGCTGCTGCTCTCTCCGTGAACGTAGGTCTTTACGACTGAACCACGTAAATCTGGTGTCCGATATATTTTCTTCTCTGTCTATATTATTGTTCGATCGCTCGCCCTATCGCAACCACGATGTCACTGGGATAAACAAGTCTAAAGCACTCAATCTGATGTTCCTTCAAGACCCTCTCCATGAACTCCCCAAACTTCTCATCTCCAACCCTAGGTTGACCAAATGTGTAGACCCCCTCCAATCTATCCATCAGCCACGTCTCCCAGTGCACGGCCAAGATCGCTGGGAAGAGGATCGCCAGCGCACCTCCCAATCTGTGGCCCGTCAATACGTACCTAGCATCGTCGTGTTCACCGAGCAGGGACCTTACCTTCTCTCTTATGGCATAGTAACCAACGGCGCAGGCGTTTTGAGACGCGGGTCAATCTCTTTCGGCCAACCTAGGTTCTTTTGGAGCCCTAGGGCTTTCATGAAACCGCCGTGGATTTTCCCAGCGCTTGGTGACTCGTACCAAGGGAGGTCGATGTCCGAGCACCAATCGTCAACGTTGAATGGTTCCGTGCCTCGGAAGGCTACCATGATGGTGTCGCGGTCACGTAGCGTGAAGGCTTGTGTGGCTGCTTTCCCTCGATAATCTGCAAAAGAAAGGCGAATAGACAAATGGCAATTATTATCTTGGTAAACTATTTATAGCTACAGGGATGGCGGTATAGTTCCGTACCATTCCAGAAGTTGTAAAACCCCAAGATTACATCTGCACGGTAGAACGAAATAATTATTATAAATGACTAATTCGATTGTTTTCAGTAACATATATCACCTTTATTTTTGGATGGTATGGCCAGGTTCAGCTGGTATTAGGAACTTGGTTGATTAAATTCTTTAGTGTAAAGTATGGTTAATCATTTGGCACCGTTGAGTTTAATTCTCGCTGACTGATTAAGCTGCAGAAAGTCTACATCGAACGGATTAGCACTGTGATTTCTTGTTTCTTGTCATCGCTTTCATTTATTGATTAACCTCAAACTAATTATATGTTTATTTGGGTTTTAGATTCTTCCTCCCTCCCTTCCTCCACCCCCCCCCCTCCCTCTCTCGTTTGACCTGCCAATGGTGGGTGACCGTCGTTTGAAGGTAGGCCTCGTTCTCATAGGATGCTTTGGAAGCCATCATGGAGAGAGCCGCATATTACTCGCTGTTGAAATAGCTAGTACGAGTACCTAGAGGGGGGTGAATAGGTATATAAAAGATTTTTCTTGATAATTGTGCAATACTTAGACAGTTGAAGGATTTGCGATAAGTAATAATTAATGTAAGACTAAGTAAAGGAAAGAGAGAAATGAACACTCGGTTTATAGTGGTTCGGCTTGATTCAAGCTTACGTCAACTCTTCTGCACTGACAGCCAATTGGCTGGATTCCACTATGAATAAAGAGATGTTACAGTGTTGATCTTCCTTGATTTCTAGGTGTAGATGATCTACCACACTCGCTCAAGATATCACCAAATATAGACACTCTCTGTGTATACAATTTCGCTCAGACTATATCGACTAATAATCAAGGTGCTTCAGACTCTGGAATTTCTCTATCGATCACGTACGTAAACAACTAGAACGTCTTCCTTTTTATACTCCTTTATGCCATCATACCCGTTGGCACTTTCCAAAGGAATTCCTCCAATCTATCCGTTGGACGGAATCAATCAAGAAGATCATTCGAGCTATTAAAGGAACCTGACGATAGCCCATTAATCTTGTTCGCCCATACAATCAGGATCTTGGTTTCCAAGAATAAAACATTCCAAGAATACTTCGTCGACCATCGGATCTTCAATTGATCTAGATACGAACAAAAGAATCCGTTATATTTATCCAACAAAAAGATCTTCTCCGGACGATAGGATTAAACCCTCAACCATATACTTCAGCTCTGGATTTCCTTCGTCACTGGATCAGAAAGACTGTCAATGAGAATAGTCTTGAGTCTTGAGTCTTAAGTCTTGAATCTTAAGTTTTGAATCTTAAGTCTGGTAATCAGAAAGTCTTCAGACTTTAAACTAGACGATCCGCAGATATCCAGACTAGACCGAAAGAAACGTTTTGTCGCTTCGAAATATTCTCAAGAGATTTCTCCAACAGCTGTCACCAGGCCTGATGCTCTTATCCAATTCCACTCTCTTGTCCAAATTGCCAATGATGGATAGGAAGCTCCCAGACTCTTTATCGGGCATCACCACCTTCCCTATCCACAACCCCACATTATAAGTCGACATCATTTCCATTTCCAAGTGCGAAGTCAAAACAATTTAGTAGATAACTCCCAATTTTTTTAGCAGTGGACTACCTGATCAATATCTCCACCTAGATATGTTTTTCAAAAGATATAGCAACTGGCGACTTAAACTTAAAAACTGAATTATTTTGTTCTCAATATTTGGAAGAAACAATCGGACTTTCTCCCAATATCTTTCCCCCAGGCGACCATTTAAAGTTAAATCCTTATCCTTGGGAAAATTCACAAATCAGATTTAAGTTGGTTCAGTGAGGGCGACTGTGAAAGTCAGCAAATGGGTAAGTCTTTTTCTTAATTTTCGTTAATAAAATAAAAGGCGTGGGAGGACATTACAGATGTCAGCGATAGACGCAACATCTTCTAAAACTAGAAAACTACTGGAAGACACCCGGGAACATGAGAGAAACAGTCGTTTTTAAGAGAGTTTTATGGCTTAGCTTCGGTATGACCATAATAAACTATGCCACTATGATTGTTATGGGTATTGCCAATAAATATTTGTGATTCATTAGGAAGCTGAATAGTCATTCTATCTTTTCGTTCCACCTCTAATTCAACCACTAAAAGTGGGTGCTCCTACTTCTACAAGGAAAAGGTAATAAAAATGCATTTCAATCAAGAAACGACTGAGAAAAGTAAGCGTATCATCCATGGCAAAGTGCTACCATATATAGTAGATTCGTACGAGGGACAGGAGAAGATGGGAAGGAAGATCCCTTATACCAATTAACCATCCTTGGTAGGCCTATGCTAAGTCCTAAACGGCCAGCGTATGACTTAAACTTAAAAGGCAAGCCTCCCTTTAAGGGTGGTGATTAATGGATATTATCTAAAAGGATGATCAACCACACTGGGATTGAGACACAGTCCAAACTCCTAGAAGAGGCAGCAATGGGGAATTTTCTGCAATGGCCAAAATCCTAACAGACAATGCCGCATGGAGGTTTGCTTACCCGAAAAAAATTGGAATCAAACCCTTTGGTGAGAAAACCAACGAGGAAGGAGAGCTTTCACATTCCGTAAAATCCAAAGTCGTCAAACACAATCTATGTAAAGAACGAGGTAGGGGGGACCTCGAACATAGATAACAAGTACCTTCTGACGCAGAAAACATACACGCTCGACAATTTTACTAACAAAGTAAAAACATAACTACATAGACTTATATCGAATTGTTTTAATAAAGACGCTGTAGCATATATCCCAAGACTGGATGCCGTGCCTCGCAACACATTCATAAATGGAAGGTGATAATGAGAAAAAGTTGACGAGCAGCCGTCGCAAGTTTTGATTGCTTGACAAGAGATTCAACCAAAACTCGATCGTCGACCCGCTCCAAGGCAGGGGTTTGGCCACAAGAAGCTGAAGCTTCTGCGCGAGAATGGATACAAACATGATCCACCTTCGCTTAAAACTCTCTCCCCCTTCCTGGGGGAGTCCACGAAATATCTTTTGTGCACATCAGCGTGGATCAAAATGCGAAAGAGATCGATCACACCGACTTTCTCCGGGCTCAACAGCATGTATCTGCTGGAGAATCTCTTGTCACATGCCATGGCTTCGAGGTAAATAAGAGAGAGCTTATAGTTCGAGGATCAGTGTATTGTTGTTTTGGAAGAGACTCGTACTGCATCTTGAACTTAGCTTGGAAGGGTTAATTATAGAGACTTCTTGGTCATTTAACAACAAAAGGTTTCCTTTTTTTTTTTTTTTTTTTTTTTTGGTTGCTGGAGGAACCGCTTTGGCCGACAGCTACCATGTAAACCCCCAGATGTCGCTAGCAGGGAAACTACCACCCCGACGCCATGCTTAACTCACCACATAGCGCTTTAGCCTTCCTACTTCGCAGGGGTTTCGAACCTTGGTCTCCTCGGTGGAGGGCAAAGGATCTACAATCCACGCTGCAAAAGCTGGTGGTCGAAAAGTTTCTTTTTATTCCTTGTTAAAGAATAAATACTAGGTATATGAGGGTCGATGGAATATTAGATTGACGTACCAAATGTAGATGCAAATTTTGGTTAGGTGTCGTCAGAATGGCCCAATTGCTTAACTATCCACATCTACTCGGTCATAGTAAGTGTCCGCTAACTATACCAATTTTCAGGCAAGCCTTAGTTGAATTAAGATTAGTCCAAGCACAAGAAACACTTTACCTTTTGGTATGAAAAGCTGATCAGACAACACGTCATGGAAGTGGGGTCTCTCTCAGTGTTTTTCTCCGACACACTTGCCTTTATTAATTTAAGACCACAATCCCATCCAATTTAATATTAGGTGATGTGATTCATTCCTTGCACTTTTCATGTTGCACGTTTCATGTCTTCGGCAGCTACTAGAGACATCGAGGTGCACGGCCCTACTATCAATCATACTGTTCGAGCAGTGTTAAAGAAGAAAAGTTATGATAAATATGCACCCTTCAAAATGTGATGAGTTGACATATTGCTTGCGAATTACACTCCATCATGTTGATTACAATTATTATTGTTAAAATATTGTCCAATACTGTTTGGTAATAGATTATATATGCTCTTCATATTCGCATGGTCTCCTTCCGCTTATTAATTTTAACTTTTGAATTTAACTTTTTGATATGGTATTGGAGCTCTTTATATTAAATATGGCATAAGTCATTCGCTTCAAATTTGTACAAAAATCATATAGAAAATGAACATCAATTATTTGGTCAAATATCAGGTGTACAGTTTATTATGCGGCTTGCATAGACGTTTTGAATTTGAATTGGAGCCATGAATCTCAGTAGCTAGAGAGTAAATTGATTCAATTAACACCTTAAATAAACTCAATTGTTCATTCAAAATGCTAACCATAAAACATGAGAAAATCATTTTATCGAACTTTCATGAGTATATGAGAAAAATTGCAATAAATACTCAATCTTATGTATGGAATACATTTGAGTCTTAACACTTTCAATTGATTTAATCAAATCCTAAACCTTTACCAAAAAATGCAATCAAGCGCTAAATCTTTAAATAAATTTGATTAAGCCCCAAATCTTTACTAAAAATGCAATCAAGTGCTCTACTTGTATTAGAAATTGCAATTTAAGGATCCCACGTGAGTAATGAGTAATTATTGATTGCAATAAGCAAAAAAAAAAAAAAATTCAAGATTTAATTGAACCAATCAAAAGATATAAGACTCAATTGAAATATGTAATAAAATTTAGGACTCCCTGTGTAGCTTTTCATAGTTTTTAAATATTTGTACAGACTATATGGCGATTCATCAACAATTTCGGCTTGAAAAATGTGATGAAAAAAAAAAAATAAATTATGAAACTAACTTCTTGTTTAGTGTGACACACTAAAAGGTGAAAATCAATTCGTCAATGAAAGGCTTCAAATTTGTCGATCATGTTAAAATCATTTTTTTTTTTTGTGAAAACGGATTAAAAGGCAAAAGTTGTTTTGTGCTTAAAACACCTCAAATTTGTCAATCAATAAGTCAAAACGATTCAAAACCTACAAATACATTAACAAGAAACATAAATAATGGAATATTCTGTTTCCTTATTAGAAACAAAAAGTAGAAATTTGATAAAAATTCCTCTTTCAATCTGGCCAAATGGCAATTATTAAAACTGCTTGATAAAGTGCCGTCATTTAAATATGTTAGGGTGAAAGAAGAGTTTCTTATACACAGTGATAGTGTCACATTGTTAGTAGCCATCCCATTTCTTTTAATAAAAAATCTGCAATTGTCTACAATTATGGTTTTTGTATCGTAATGTAAAGAGTTTCCTGATCCAATCCAATCCGATTGTAAAGTGCAAAGATTGAGAGAACCGGTTCTCAAAAATTGGAATTGGAGATCAAATCGATTAGTCATAGGGACCATCGGTCCGGGCCAATTCCAGTTCAAGCCCAATGGAACCAATCACTTATTTTTTCATACTACTTTTTTCCCATTATTTTTTTTTCCACAATTTTGAACCTAATCGAGATAGTATTTAGTCACATTTGACCTTTTTTTAAATAAATAATAAAATAAAAATATATATTTAGTCAGTCCGGTTCCCCCTTGGAATTGGGAATAGAACTGCCCAAACAATGGTTTCACTTTCAAGAATTGGGAATTAAACCAATACTCCTTAAACCAGACCAAACTAGCTGGTTTGGTCCGATCCGGGCAATTCCCAATTCAGACATTCTGTTTTACACACTCCTAATAATGTCCCAATATGTAAAAAGACCCTTTACATTTCGCTAGCAATTTTTCTCCTGATGGTGTTGGCGCGGCGCGTTTTCAGACATGTGATTCCCCAAATCCCATGTTCATGTTGATCATTTTCTCATTCATCCTTAAGAGTTGGGTAGTTATGACTCTCTGTTTCTTTGAGCTAAAATGAACAAATTCTGCAGCATATGCTTGATGAAGACCACGCCCCTTTGTCTCCTACAAAATAGAAACTTGAAAAATCAAAATGTTAACACAACGTCCTCCTCCTTTCAAGCGTCGCGAGCTCTTTGGACCAGAGTATGGCACACCTCAATACTACCCAAAATCAGGTTCTTTCTTTAGAATATTTGTCAAGATGCACTCTCTACCAAGGAAAATCTGTGACTTGATCCTTTTTAAAATTTATGCCATCAGCAACCTGAGACCATCGAGCACGTCCTTCTACTCTGCCAGGAGGCGAAGAAATTCCGGTTTAACCTGGCCCTGACCACCAACATATCAAATCTTGGAACGTCAAGAATTGATTGAGGATATGACTAGTCGATTTTAAGCATACCTCGGTTCCTTCTGAACTTCTGTCGGTGATTCTATGGCATATCCGGAAGGCGCGAAACAATTGCATATCGAGAGTGCACGACCCAGAGCCAAATCAGCTGGTAGAATCGCGAAACGCCATGAGTGATAGTATCTCGCGATGGGCATCAACCGCAAAGCAAAAGGCAGAGCCTCAGACCAATTCATTGTTCATCTGCTAGAGCTGCAACCCTGAATGGCTCGGTTTTGTGTTTCGGGTCCTCTAGCTCAAGCTTAAATGTCAATCTTCTTCTGAAAATCATGGAGAAAGGGGGTAATTTAGCGAAGGATACAAATTTGTATATACAAACACATGAAAAGTAACATATATTAGAAGATGTCAGTGCAGGTAAACTCCTAGCCTTCATATTGCATCAACTCCTTCACCAAAAAGGAATAATGCCTCAACTCGAAATCTGCATTTTACTCACAAAAACCAAATATAAGCACCATAAATCCAAAAGAAGCTCCCAGATTTGCCAAAGGTTGAAACAAACGTTGTGATTGACACGCTCCCATGAACTCACTCATTAAGCAAATTGCACAAATAACTACAATGGACAACTATGTGTTTGACAACATTGATAATTCACAACTACATGAACTTGATGTCTGCAATTTACATTATTTCGAACTTAATTACAACCCGAATGGGCATGGTTCCCCGGGATATCATAGATAGATTCCCTTCAAACGTTTGAGGATTGAAACTGAAATTGTCCCACACTGAACTTTGGTTTTACACATGCAATGTGAATCTGTATGCTTTTGCTCCTCCATGTAAGGATTGTGCCACCGGAGTTCCCATCATTTCATAAAAAAATTTCTCCGCCGGCACCGGGTGTCGCCATATGGAAGGGCCCTGCCCGGAGAACCTAGAGTTGCGGTCGACTCTTAAAAATACAAATCATGTACATCAAAGGTTGTGTTTTTAACTTTTCTTAGATTGTTTGTCATTTATGAGAATGACATTTGAATATCCCGAGCCAACATCGAATGATACGTGAAACAATCATGTGAATCTATCGCATAGTGAAATTTTAAGAAAATGATCTAGAAATTCGAACTTGAACTGTGAAAAGTGACTAGCAATCGAAAAGGTATGGGGATCTATCACCGCCAAAAAAGATAAATATATGGTTAACAAAGAAAAGGAAATCTCATTCTATTTATCTATACTATAAAACACGTCAACTTTTGCGCATGGCATCCACCTAATTTACAAAATATTATTTTCGTGAGAATTAATCTATTAAGTAACTCGAGAAAAAGAAGGGCTTCTAAGTAATATTGACAAATTTAGTTTTTCTCATCTCGCGCTCACTGTCATGTCCAAATGTAGCTTCCTTGAGTGCCTTTTGAGAAACTCCTAATGTATTTCAAAGATGACAAAACATTCTGTGTGAACTAATTGGTATATTTGAATGTGAAGACAAAAAATATCCTTTACATACACAAATTCATTGCAACTGATGTTACTGGAAATCTGTGTTATTGGAGATAATGTTAATAACAAGACATCCGTGTATTGGAGATCTTCGTCCGCAAATGGAGGACAAAATAATAAGTGCAAAGTACTGGAGTTTGAAGGACGGAGGGATGTGGTATCGTCAGGGTGTTTGGATGCACCCAGTAGAAGGAGAACCACTTGAATAACATGAATACACCAATGTGTTTGTCAGGATAAGTGCAACGGTTGAACAAATTGATATTTGGTGAAATCGTCAATTCTAGATGGACCACATTATAGAAGAACTTCATGCTATAGATGGAGTGGACAATACTCCGTGTACTTGGAAACAAAAACCCAACTATATGTCAATTTTATTCAAATTCAAATTAATTTGTTGGAGCCAATTTTAGGCCTTTAAATCCACGGTGAAACATTCCGCAGAAGTCAGATGGAGTGTGCCATTTTTGGTTAAGTAGAGAAAGTATCAAGTAAGTTCCAAAAGACAATTTTGTCTCGAGCAAAATTCATTAATTAGCTGTAGGGTGAATGTTCTAAGCTGATAATAATCTTTGTAATGGCTACTTTGACCGATTTGAAATCTCCAACGTGTTGCGGAAGTTTGGAGGGCATACATGCATGAAAGTTATTACAAAATGGGCAAATTATATCTATACAACATACTAGATAAGTATAAAGGAGTGGGATAGACCATTGGCTACGGTCCTCACAAAATCAACCGCATAGTTTTTTGTTTTCTTACAATACAACTGATTAATCTTGGTGATCCAATCGTAGGAGACAATTTTCCATTGTATAAAGCTCTAACTATCCATAGTCATTGTTGGTGTCGGAATAATTGTCGCACTCCTAGCCTCATAGCGTTTACATAATCCCGAGGAGAATGAGCTGGTATGCCTGGAATTAGCAGGCCAATCACTCTAAGAAACCTCAACAATAATTCTTCTTTGTAGCCCGGTCCAATCTCACGGTGAATGGTGAAGCTTCTTTTGAGCTCATGCCACGCGTCCATCATCATTGGTATCACATGTAGAGGCGATAAATAATTCTTGTTTGGTTCTTCCTCGACTATCTGCGTACCAGAAATTAAGCAAACAATAAATTCAAATAAAGAGTCTAATCCAATTACAACATGCTATGCAAGGTTAATGATTTCTTTCATCTTCTCGCCTTTAAAACCCCGCAAACTTTTCTGAAGCAATGCTAATCCAATGGAACATGCTTTATCCAAATCTAAATTTCAGCAAAATATTTAATGCACTTACTTAGCATGTAACTAAAGCTACCATTAGAACAATTTTATCCGCCAACTAATATAATTAACCTTGCTAAAACTAATTTAGCCACCAACGAGAGAGAGAGAGAGAGAGGTCCTTACCTTCCCTTCATATTTCTTATTGAAGTGGCAACATCTCCCGAAATGCTTGAACATGAAAGCTGTATTATCGTAAGGTAACCTAGGCACAATGTCATTTCCATAAACGAATCTAAAGTACTTAATCTTACGTTCCTCCAAGACCCCCTTCATATACTTCCCAAACTTATCGTCTCCAACCCTGGGTTGGCCAAATGTGTAGACCCCCTCCAGTCTCTCCATCAGCCCCGTCTCCCCGTGCATGGCCAAGATCGCTGGGAAGAGGATCGCCAACGCACCTCCTAAACTGTGGCCGGTCAACACGTACTTCACTTTGTCGTTCTCGCCAAGCAGTGACTTTAGCTTCTCCCTTACCTCATAGTAAGCCAACGGCTTCGTTTTGGGAGACTCTTTCGGCCAGCCTTCGTTCCTTTGGAGCCCTAGGGCTTTCATGAAACCTCCGTGGATTTTCCCAATGTGTCTTAACTCGTACCACGAGAGGTCAATGTCCGAGCACCAATCGTCCGCATTGAAAGGTTCCGTGCCTCGGAAGGCCACCACGATGGTGTCACGGTCACGTAGCATGAAGGCTTGCGTGGTTGTTTTCTCTAGATAATCTGCAAAATAAAAACGAAGAAGACATATGGCACTTATTATCTTGGTATACTATTTACAGATGTAGAGATCGCGGTATAGCTCCATACCATTCCAGAAGTCGTAGAACCCCAAGAATTCCATCTGCACGAAACAACAGAGATAATTATTATTTTTTTTTGGTAAAGAACAACAGAGATAATTATTATAATCAACAAAATTCATTGTTTTCAGCTTGTATTAGGAACTTAGTCAATTAAGTTCTTGAGCGTAAAGTATGATTGATTGTTTAGATTTATTTCTCACGGACTGATAAGCCACACATTATGTATTCCGGACGGATTGACACTGTGATTTCTTGTTTCTGGTCATAGCTTCTTATGTTTTGACGTTTTCACTAAATGATTCATGCTTTCAAAGGTAAATTAAGGTGTGTTTATTTGTGTCTTAAATTCCCTCTGTCTCTCTCTGGTTTGACCTGCCAATGCTGGGTGACTGTCGTTCGGAGGTAGGCCTCGTTCTCATAGGATGCTTTGGAAGCCATCATGGAGAGAGTCGCATAGTACTCTTTCTCACCAGGACTGATGCGGGTGTCCAATTCCACTCTCTTGTCCAAATTGCCAATGATGGATATGAAGCTTTCCGACTCTTTGTGGGGTATCACCAGCTTCCCTATTCACAACCCCACGTTATATAATTCAACATCATTCCAAGTGCAAAGTCAAACAATTAGACAGAAATCTACTGCTTTTTAAGCAGTGCACTGCTGATCAATATCTTCACCTAGGTATGTTTTCCAAAACTTGGTTGGTAAACTAAATCATAAGAAGTTGTTCTCGTGTGGACTGATCAATAGACGGGCACAGATGAGCCCAATTAGGTATTGGATAAGCCCGGTCATTTTTTGGAAAATGTTAAATTGCCTTTTGAAAATGATTTTGTTTGAGTGAACCAGATATGAGAAATTGATATAATATATAGAAACTCAACAATTATACTCAAGCTTAGACTATGGACGGCTAAATCCATGATCAACTATATCCTATGGACTGATAATGAAGTCTAATAGTCTAACAATACTTTTAGTTTGTGAACAGCTTCCGCAGCAGTATTTTTTATGTGCGGAAACTCGAAGAAAATCAATCAAAGCTCGATGAACTTGCCATTCTATGCCTATGAATTGAATCTCGAATTGAAGAACATAGGCAACGTCCCCTTTTTTTCACTTTATCCAATCGAAAAATTCTACTTAAATAAATTATTTTTATCTTCTATCATTTGAAAAACTCTAAAATAGTGAAAACTTCTAATTGTTTTCACTTTTTTCTCTCTCTCTCTCTTTTCTCACTTTTCTTTACTTTCCCTTTCTTTTTTCCACTTCCTCCACTACGACTGACCGGCGACAACCACAAGCCAAGCTCACCGACCTTGGCTGAGCCCGAGCTCACCTAAATCTGGGGAGTCCCAAGCTTAGTGGCCTCAACTAGCTCAGGCTTGCCTAGATCAGCCAAGCCTCAAGCTAAACGCCCCCTGTCATTGCCATTCATTGGGCTACCGGTTGTTGTTGAGGCATGCAGCCAATGAAGGAAGAAGGAGAAAGGAAAAAAAAAAAAAAAAAAGAAAAGAAAGAACAAAAAAATAAAAGAAAAAAATTCATTTATCAAATAAAGATAATTAAAAAAATCATTTTTTAAATTATTTTTATAAGAATAAAAGTTTCATTGACCAAGGACCCTAAGACTAGGAAAATATTGGAGAAAATGTTTTTGGTTCTTTTAAAGGGAAAATAATTTTTCTGAATTTAAGTTTTGGTAGAAAAAACTTTTCCGTTGACTAGGAGAACATTTTCTATTCACTAATTTTCTTAAGTGAACTAAATGCCAAAAATAAGGAAAATATTTTTTGTGGAACAAGCAGACCCTTAGATACACCTTCACTTTAACTAATGAATTATGAGCGAATTAGAATATATTAATTGCATATGCGTGTGACTCAAACATTTTACATGCTTAATAATAAACAAAAATCAGATTTCAACTGCCAAAAGCAAAAACAAGCAAAATCTTTTAAGCAACCAAATAACACCCAAAGTCAGTATCGGTGAGCGAAAGGTATTTTAAATGATCATGCACCATCAGCTTTGCAAATATGCTACAGGCCGAGTAAAGCGCGAGGTAGAGAGACCTCGAACATGGTTATGAAGTAATAAAGCAAATATACGATTGTTTTAACAAAAGCAAGGTCAAGCATACATGCCATGAACGCATGCTCGCATTCGGAATTCGAAGGCGGTAATTAATAATCACGCAAACCAACCTCGGAGGCAGTTGACGAGAAGCCCTCCCAAGTTCTGATTGCTCGACAAGAGATTCAACCAAAACTCGATCGCCCACCCGATCCCAGACAGGGGTTTGGCAACAAGAAGCAGGAGCTTCTGCGCAAGAACGGATACAAACATGATCCACCTCCGCTGGAAGCTCTGTTCTGCTTCCCCAGAGGAGTCTACGAATTTTCTATTGCCCACATCACTGTGGATCAAAATGCGAAAGAGATCGATGACACCGACTTTCTCTGGGCTCAACAGCATGTAACCGCTGGAGAAGCTCTTGTCACAAGCCATGGCTTTGAGGCAAAGAGGAGGGAGATGATAGCCTGGTTTTTCTTTCACTTGTCGTTTTGGATGAGACTCGTACTGCTTATTGAACTAAGCTTAAAGGGTTATTTATACTGGCTTCTTGGCCATTAACTTAAAAAGGTTCCATTTTTATTCCTGGTTACAAGAATTAAATACTAGGTTTGTTGAGGTTGATGTTCAATTTTATTGATATATCACTAGGAAGTTTAGATTCTGATTTAATGTTATCGGTGTGGTCCAATTATTTAAGTATACATCCATACTGTCATATTAAGCACCCGTAAGCTCTACCGATTCGTAAGTCTTAGTCTTCTTAAAATTCCTCAAAGAAAGATTAATATTTCCTTTTCATTGAAAAAGCCCATCAACTTTGATAATGAGTCCATCAACGCATCGTGAAATAATTGACAAAGTGAGTCATCATTTACATGTCTTAATTTATTCAAGAAAATCTTTCGCAATCCAATTTAATAGTACTTCATGTGATTCACTCCAATTTTTTTTATGCTGCACATGCCATTTACTTGGAAGCGAAGCGACCGGGGGAGAGACATAGGTACGGTCCTCCCATCATCTTGCTGTTAGAGCAGTCTTAAAAATACGCGGTTACGTTAATTCGGCGTTGACGTGATTCACTTGAGTCATACACACTCCCACATATATATTATTATTAAATTTCTAATAAGTGGACAAAGAGACTCTAATTGCGATTTATTACGCAATTATTGTCCTCTTGCTTTTTAAGACGGCCCCATCAAAGCTCCTTTTTACGCTATTATTAGTTGGACAGCACTGGCGCGCTTTGATTGATGTGTGGGTGCCACAGTTTCTGACGTATGCATCATGAAAAAGTCGAGAGTCGCTGAAGATATTTCATGGGATCATCCTCCTCTGCTTTTTCACTAACAACTTAAAGAAAGGGATATACTAACCCATTAAAAATGGAAAAGAGACGGAATAGAGAAGAAAAATATCATTGGCGTGCACCCTTATTTTTGACCGAGGACTCTTATCTAGTCCACCACGCGAGACTCGAGGAATATAAAGATATAGAGGCAACTAGAAGACCACCAGAAAAAGACGAGTAAAGATAGATTTTAGTAAGTCTTTCCAAGAAAAATAAAAGTCCTTTGTAATATAAAGGTGAGTGTGATAGACTAACATGCCTTCGGTTATATATATGAAGCATAGTATCCTAAATTTATTACATCATGAATTCTATATTGGCATAAGTATGACACGAACATCCTTCCACTCAAGAGATGTAGCCTCAAATTATTCATAATCCAACTCCTAAAAGTTTCAGTTGATATTGCTCTTATTCTATTGATCACTAACTAAAAATCTGAAAAGATTAGAAAAGAGAGGAGTAAACAACTATAGTCCAATGAGTAATACATATATTTTCTAAGCAAATTGAGTAGCCACAATATATATAAGTATAGAGTAATAATAAAAACTCATAATCAAACTCTTTAATATATATCAAATCATATACGAATTGTTTCATTTTAACAAACTTTATACAATTCAAAAAATTAAAGCATTTAAATCATTATGAACATCAATGATCAAGTCCATTGATCAATCTTATCAAAATCACATGCCGATGGATTATTTTATTGGTCAATCTCAAATTACATGTTAATAGTTTATCTATTGACCAATTTATTGCTCAATCCAACAAGGATATCCTAACCAGTGCTTACCCACAAGCTTGTTAATGGCTGATATTGAGCACTAACACAAAGTCACAATAGCTTTCTTCACAATTCACAAGCCAATTTGGAATCAAATCACAAAATAGTTTCACAAACCAAAATATAATCTTTCTCAACACAACTCATACGCTTGAAATACTTTTCATAAAGTATTTCTCCAATAATTTCTGAATTCATTTCATAAATTAGTTCAAAAAGCTCTATATATATCATTTCACAATACCTTTTGTAAAACCACTCTCAAACCATTCAAAATACTAGAAGGCAATCATTGCCCGATCTAGATTTTACGCAATAAAAATGCTTTAATAACTCGTACGATACTCAAATATTTTTACTCTCAAGACATGAGTTTACAAATTCATAGAAGAGATAGTACCATTCACCTAAAATGTCCAAAAGCCAAACAACAATGCTTACTCGAATCGATGATCTCATAATCTTAACAATAAAACAATAATCAACGTCAGAACCAAGTAAAACTCTGCCTCAACTAGGAAATGGTTGAATTACGAAAGACTCCAATGCACTAGTAAATTTACTTGAAGCACTTACGCAAACCTAAATGCAATGTGGAACTCAAGTGCAAAACCCTAAGATTGCACTCCAACTAAACCATTGCTCTAACCAACTCCCATCAAACCCCACAACTCCACAAATACCGTATTCCACTATTTTCATGAAATCCCGTAGCTCATCATCTCAAAAATTAGACTCCATGGCTCAAATTTCATAAAACTTTGAATATATGACAAAACCCCGAAAACTACTCCAATTAGACGAATGAAAGGTGTGAACATTTATCAAGCGTTGCATATCGAAATAACTCTAACTTGGTGAGGTTTCCATGGTGTGACATGCGAAGCCTCTTTTCTTATCTTTTCCTTTCTTCTTCTTTCCTCTTTCTCTCTTTTCCTTCTTTTCTCGGTGTGCCCTCCCTTCTATTCTTAGCCGAGCGTCCATCTTCCCCTTTTCTTTTTGAACGCTCAACTTTTTGCCCTTTTTTGTTTGCTTTGACTTAGTCAAAGTCCATATTCTACAAAATCTTACATAAATAATGTGTACTTAGGTATAAGCCGCTCAAATTTGAAAAGAACACTTACAAGATCCAGATTGTGTATATAGTTCTCAATTTCACTTATGCACTTTTTTTTTTTGGTTGGGCAATTATGCATTTGATAGACGGTGTACCTTCTACTAAATTATGGTTTTCCTGTCTTAATTCTGTTGATAAGCATCACGAGAATAAATCATCTTATAATTGTGATATTCTATATTGGCTTGAGTGAAGAAGGGATTAGCCAACTGGTAAAAATGAACAAGTCTTTACACTTAGAAAGTAAGTTAAACCGTATTACTTTATGTTGTACTTAAATCGTCGCAACACATTTTCAATTTTTCTGAGGAAAAAGAAAATTCTTCTTCAAATGTCATGCATCGCTACTTCCTGACTGATAATTGATAGTTCAACAATTAGCATATAATTCACTTCTCATTTCCCAAAATTCAAGGGAAAAATAGGATTCCCGGTCAAACAAAAGTCATGTTTTTACCGAAAAGTTAAAGTAAAAAAAAGTCATATGAGGACAAGTTCAAAGAATATACGAGTGAAAAATAAGCATGAGGACATCAACGAGCTGTGTAAATCCCATTAAGGTAATTTCTCCACAAAGACAGCTAAGCAATAACGACAATGCTTCAAATACTTTTTATTGGGCATTTTACACGGCTCATTCTGCCACCAATGCTATGTAGAGAAATATAAGCAAAAATTTAGGGGAAAGAAAAACCGAGGCATGACATCTCATTTGCTAGTGTTGTAAATGTAAGCACATGCTCTCTTCTTTAGTTCCTGAATCCACTCTTCTACCAATGACTTCTCCATAACAATTTATGGCGCATTTTGTGCATATTAAAAAATCCAACCTAAAAATTTAACCGGTTAAATAAAAGTGTGCTTTACTATTTAAATATTCTAATATTCATCATCATGTGTAGGCTAAACTTTGGCCTAGGTTTAGTGTGTGAAAATATGTAATCGGGGAGTTAAATAGGGATGAGAAAAGATTTAAATTCAGATTTCCTATTCTAATATCACATAAGATTTTGTGGAACTATTATCAAATATTCAAAAAATTTAAGTTTTTCGATTGGATTTTCTAACATTTTTACTAACAAAGTAATAATATAACTACATAGACGTTTATCGAATTGTTTTAATAAAGACGCTGTAGCATATATACCAAGACCGCATGCCATGCCTCGCAACACATTCAAAAATGGAAGGTGAAAATGAGTAACTACGGAAACTGACCTTCAAAGAAGTTGACGAGTAGCCGTCGCAAGTTTTGATTGCTCGACAAGAGATTCAACCAAAACTTGATCTTCGACCCACTCCAAGATAGGGGTTTGGCCACAAGAAGTAGAAGCTTCTGCGCGACAATGGATACAAACATGATCCACCTATCCACCGGTGGGTAGCTGCGTTGTTTGAGAGTCTCTCCCTCATCGCCGAGGTTGAAAGTTTGAAACCCACAGTTGCTAGCGTTATAAGTTGAGGGCCATGGTAATAGGGTCTTGTGCTAGTCTCCCCCGAGGTACTGATGGGCCTGAATGTGTCACCGGGTGCTTCTAGGGCTGTGGGCCCCCGTAAGGGGGCTCGGCGGATCCTTGGTTATCAAAAAAAAAAACAAGATCCACTTTCGCTTAAAGCTCTCTCCCCCTTCCTTGGAGGAGTCCATGAAATATCTTTTGTGCACATCAGTGTGGATCAAAATGCGAAAAAGATCTTTACCCAAAAAAAAAAAATGCGAAAAAGATAGATCACACCGACTTTCTCCGGGCTCAACAGCATGTAACTGCTGGAGAAACTCTTGTCACATGCCATGGCTTCGAGGTAAATAAGAGAGAGCTTATGGTTCGAGGATCAGTGTATTGTTGTTTTGGAAGAGACTCGTGCTGCTTCTTGAACTTAGCTTCGAAGGGTTATTTATAGAGACTTCTTGGCCATTTAACAACAAAAGGTTTCTTTTTATTCCTTGTTAAAGAATAAATACTAGGTATATGAGGGTCGATGGAATATTAGATTGATGTACCAAACGTAGATGCAAATTTTGGTTAGGTGTTGTCAGAATGGCCCAATTGCTTAACTATCCACATCTACTCGGTCATAGTTAGTGTCCGCTAACTATGCCAATTTACAGGCAAGCCTTAGTTGAATTATGATTAGTCCAAGCACAAGAAACACGTTACCTTTTGGTATGAAAAGCTGATCAGCCAACACGTCGTGGAAGTGGGTTCTCTCTCAGTGGTTTTCTCCGACACACGAGCCTTTATTAATTTAAGACCACAATCCCATCCAATTTAATATTAGGTGATGTGATTCATTCCTTTCACTTTTCATGTTTCACGTTTCATGTCTTCAGCAACTACTAGAGAGATATAGCTGCACGGCCCTACTATCAATCATACCGTTCGAGCAGTGTTAAAGAAGAAAAGTTATGATAAATTATGCATCCTTCAAAATGTGATGAGTTGACATATTGCTCGCAAATTGCACTCCATCATGTCGAGTACAATTTTCATTATTGAAATATTACCCAACATCGTTTGATAACAGATTATATATGCTCTTCATATTTGCATCGCCTCCCTTTGCTTGTTAATTTAAACTTTGTCGCGACCTCCTTTTTTTGTGGTGCCCGCAATCGGCTACGGGCGCCTAAGGAGGCTAATGGCTCGGCTGAATTTATTAAGCCCGGGCTCTCCTAAGTCCACCAATTCACGACTTAATGATTCAAGTTTTTAACCTGTAAATCAATTTTTAAAATGGAGTCACCACTAATCGATTTTGGATGGGTTGATTAGAAACCTAAGTGAAATATCGGGAGAAATACTAACTCCTGCGCAACCAGATAAATTAGGATCGGGACTTGATTACACTAGTTAATACTAATGCCCTTTTGGTGCCTAATCTTGTTTAAACCCTAAGGTTTTTGGATGTTTGAGGGATTTTCCATGCATTTTTGGAGGAAAACATTTTTTGAGTCTTTTTTTCTTTTTTTTTTTGGACATATAAAAGGGCATTTTTTTGGATTTTTTTGGTATTTTTTGGAAAAATACAAGTCTTTTGACTTTTTCCGATTTTTTTTTTTTTGATTTTTCATGAATTTTTGGTTTTTTTTTAATTCTTGGCATTTTTTGGAAAAAATATTTTGAATTTTTTTGATTTTTATTGGGAAAATAAAATAAAATATTTTTCAATATTTTTGGAAAATAAATTATTTTTGATTTTTCTCGATTTTTTTGGAAAATAAAACCATTTTTTAACATTTTTAAATATTTTTTTGAAAATAAAACATTTTTTTGTTTTTTTCAAAATAAAAATATTTATTTATTTATTAGAATATTATTTTATATTAAAATAATATAACAAAATAAAAAACCCGCCCAGTCGGATCCGCGAGTTGGGTCCGACTTGGGCCAGCCCGAAACGCAAATGGGCTCGCTACACGGGCTCGATTTTATTTTATTTTTAAATTATTAAATAAAACGACGCCGTGCCGGGCGTTCGGGGACACCGGCCCGGCCCGACGACCCCCTCCACAACCCCCGCCCTAACGCAAAACCCTACCCGACCCGACTCCAAAGACCCGACCCAACTCCCGTCGCTCGCAGACCACGAACCCTACCCGATTTTCCGGGTCCGGATCTGCTTCGTGACTCGGAAAATCGCAAACCCTAGGGTTTGCGAATCCGCGGCACCGGGGACAGAAACCTAGGTGTTACGGGGGCGACGACGGCTACGGCGACGGCAGCAAGGATGACGGCGACTATGATGACGGCGATGGTGACGGAATGGAGTTGCGATGAACGGCAGGGACGACAACGTCGTGCTTTTGTTACCTTTACTCAAACGCGAGCAATGATGGTGGTGGCAAGAGTCGATTTATGATGGTGGCGGTCATGGCGAGCAACAATGAAGCTGGGGAGCTTGATCTGCGACGGTGAAGACCAAGGAATCACGACGGTGATGGCGAGACTTGGGCCCGATCAAATCTAGCCAAAACACTCTCTCTCTCCCTCGGGTTTTCCGTTTCAGCCCCCCTCACACTAGGATCTCTCTCGAACGACTTCGACCAACCTCAGATCTCGGCCCGCTCGTCCTCGACCCCCCTTTCTGAAGTCTCTCAGTTGGGAGGTTTCGAGGATCTGCGGCCCTCGACCTTCACCACCTCTCTCTTTCTCTCTCTCTGTTTCTTGGCTTCCTTCCTCCTCCTCTGTCGACAGTGGCCCCCCTCTATTTATAGGCGAGGGGGTGGCCGGTCGACAAGGCTCGACCTGCCAGTTGGACCGCCGTCCCATCCGCCATCATCTCCTCCTTCGGTCACGTCCCGTCGACGCCAACTGCTCCTCTGCTCCATGTGCGTCACCATCTGTTCATCCTCCTCCGACATCGCGCCTACCCGTGCGTGTGTTGTAGTGGCGCAAGGAGGAAGAAGACTCAGCCAGGCTGGGCTGAGGTGGAGATGGGCCGAAGGCCCATGCGGAGGCTACTTTTTTCTTTTTGTTTTTATTTTGCTTTGCTTTGCTGTTTTTTATTGTTATTATTTTTATTTTTTTTTTTTTTATTTTTATTTTGAAAAAGGAAAATAAGATAAAATAAAATAAAAACCCTATTAATTAAAAAAGAGAAATTTAGGCGTCAATAGCTGCCCCTCTTTGAAGGTGAGTTTGCAGAGGTTGCATTCAAAGATAAACCGATGCCTAAATTTTATCCGTATATGTGTAACAAATTATATTTCATTTGGGACTTATTATCTTATGTAAAAAGAGCAATATAACATTACATATACTAAGACAGATAAGAAGATACATGTAGTTACTTACCGAGAGTGATTGAGATAGGGTGTGAGCCTCGAGTTTGGCAAGTATCAAGGCGTCATCTTACCTGGTGATATGAGGATGTTGCTTTTCTAGGACCCAAACCTTTCTTCGGTCGCCTTGACGGGAGACTGCTCCTCTAGGACCCGAACCATTCTTCGGTCGCCATGACGGAAAATTGCTTTTCCAGGACCCGAACCATTCTTTGGTCGCCTGTTAAAACAATCAATGATTTGTCTAAGACCCGAACCTTTCTTCGGTCACCTTGACAGGAGATTGCTCCTCCAGGACCCGAACCATTCTTCGGTCACCTGTTAAAACAATCAATGGTTTGTCTAGGACTCGAACCTTTCTTCGTTCTCCTTGACGGGAGATTACTCCTCCAGGACCCGAACTATTCTTCGGTCGCCTGTTAGAGTAATTAGTGGTTTGTCTCGGACCCAAACCATTCTTCAGTCGTCATGATGGGAAATTGCTTTTGCAGGACCCGAATCATTCTTCGATCGCCTGTTAAAACAATCAATGATTTGTCTAGGACCCGAACCTTTCTTCGGTTGCCTTGATGGGAGATGCCCGAACTATTCTTTCATGACGGGAAATCTAGGACCCAAACCATTCTTCGGTCGCTTGTTAAAACAATCAATGGTTTGTCTAAGACCCGAACCTTTCTTCGGTCGCCTTAACGGGAGATGCGCCGACCTTTCTCAGTGCATCTGTTTTGTGGGGGTGTCTGACCTCTGTCGAAGACAATAGCTGGTACCCGACTTTTCTCGGGAGGATACGCCGACCTTTCTCATGACATTGATTCTGGAAGATACCTAGACATTCACAAGTATATCAAAGAGTATCTGGATATTCACAAGTGCTAACCTAAAGGATATTTAGGCCTTTGCAGGCATCAAAAGGGGCATTTGGCTGATCATAGGCATTGGAGGGGCACTTGGATGATCACAAGTACGAATTCTTGAAGGATACCTGGCGTTTGCAGGTATCAAAGGGGTACTTGATAATTGAAAATATCGATGACATGCCTTGGATATTTGTAAAGGTGTCCCACCTCTTAGAAATTGGGAAATATCGAGGGCGTATCCGGGATATTCGTGAATGTCTCTCACCTCCTGGTAGTGGGAATATCGAGGGCGTACCTGGGATATTCGTGAAGGTCTCTCACCTCCTGGTAATGGGAATATCGAGGACGTACCTGGGATATTCATGAAGGTCTCTCACCTCCTGGTAATGGGAATATCGAGGGCATGCCCCGCATATTCGTGAAGGTCTCTCACCCTCCGGTAGTGGGAATATTGAGGATGTACCTCACATATTCGTGAGAATTTGAATGAATAGTACAAGGCTTACCTGGATGGGAATATCGAGGATGTACCTTGGATATTCATGAAGGTCTCTTACCTCCCGGTAATTGGGAATACAACGTAGTGGAATCCCACCCGGCAACATAAACTTGAATGCAGCACGAGGCTTATCCTAGCATTCAATGGCATAATTTTGAATATTTGGGACATGACTCTAATAGTCCAAGTGCTAGAAAGTGTCAAAGCAACGGAATGCTTGAAAAGGAAGCATCATTTGGGGACAACAATGGTGGGTACAATGGTGGGTACTTGACAATATGGGGATACCTAGACAGCAGAGGTATTCAATGATAAAGGGATACTTATTCCAAGCATCAATACTTTGGGGACAACTTGGTCGAGTGTTAGGAAAAGGGAGTATCAATAAAGACAATGGGATGCTAACATAGTTGCAAGCATCCAACTCAAATAGGTCGAGGGAGTGTCAAGTGGTGGGTACTAAAAAAAAGGGGGATAGTTGCAAATATCTGGGACGAACATGTTGATGGAAAATGGCGAATGGTGGCAGGTACTCAAAGACAATAGGGATACCTAGATAATTGCAAGCATCCCAACTCAAGGGACGACTTGAATAGGTCGAGTGTCAAAAAGAGAGTACCTGGACATTGGTAGGCACTTTAAGACAAATGGGGATTAGGATATGCTTATCTGGCAATATCTCTAATCTCTGAGAGTATGTCTGCTATTTGCACAATATGCACACATGATTGTATATGCTATAAATTCATGAGTCCAAATGAGATTCATGCATGATAATTTTATCAGTTTTGCATCATTTGATTTCCACTGGGGAAGATTTTGAAAGACAACATTCATTTAGAATGTAGATGTCTTGAGCATGCCAAATGAGGGACTTTCAGTCTGAAAGGACTTTTTACTCATTCTCATGGAAAATGCTATCCTGACCATTGATGCAGGATTTATAAGGACCACACTTCTCACTATCATCATGTCAACATGGATCTGAGTATTCTTGCAAGTGGTACGACTTTACCAATGTGAGAGGTCTTTGTTGAAATTACGATGAAGTCTTGGTTAGCGGCTTATCAAAGGGGACCATCGAGGTCGAAGCCGATGGACAAAAATGCTGCACGATCATCTTCGGGTTTACAAGTCAAGAACCCTGTGAAAAGAGATAGAGTAATCTTGCTCGTACTTCTTCAAGAGATGCTTATGCACATATGAAATCCTACGTTAATTGAAGTGTCCCTAGTCTGAAGAGACTTTTACAATGGGAATGTGACGTAGACTTGGCTTATATGTAAGAGGGTGAGAGTTGGTGACTGTCTTGGCATTTGTCACTAGTCTTTTTTTTTTTCAAATGGAGGTTCTGTGGACCACAATAACAACTTTTTCTTGGATGTATTTTTGACTGGGGGGCATTGGCCTTGCTTTTATCAGGCACGCTGCTTTTTCATGCCCCTATTTTCATTCCAGTTCTTCATTTATGGGCATTGACCTTGCTTTTACCAAGTACACTGCTTTTTTTTTTATGCCCCTGTTTTTCATTCTTGTCATTAGAGGAACTAGCCTAGGCAAGTTTTAATCACGACACTGTTGTTAGACTCTTGAGTCTTCATCTTCAGATAGTGCTCTAGGCTATGCTGCTCAAATGGCAGTAATTTCCGTTTTGCCTCCATGTGATGGTGAAATTACAGACTCAATTTGGTTGTACAATGAATACAAGTGTAGAAAGAATTGCTCTTCACGACTTTAGGGCACTTAAATTAATGCGAGTGTTCATATGCAATAAAGACACTCAAAGATTGATACAAGTGCAAGCAAGAGAATTTCTATCCATTTTCCCACCTCATGATGGTGACTTGCCTTCAACTTGCTCCCGTGTACGGTGGTTCTTCGACGGGGGGTAGGACAGAAACTTCACCAGTGTAAGGAGCTCAAAGTGAGCAATGAAATGCCTCTCACTGTCTTGGTTATCGTACCATTCACGAGAGAACTTTTTACCCTATAGTCATGGAATTTTCTGCACTCATCTCACAAGTGTATAAATTTGCCTATCATCATTCTGACACGCCTCATCCAACATGCTCAATTAATCTTGTATTCTTCACTTAATTGTCTATTCAATAATCCTTAACAGAATCAAAGATTTAGATGGACAAAATCATCATGCAAAATTCGCCTGGAAAAAGGTATGTAACAAATGATGTGAGAGAGTTTGTTAAAAATAAATGAATGGTTTTTATTCAAGAAAAACCTATTAATAGCTTTAGGGGTGTTTACTTAGGTGGAATGGTATTCACAAAAGTATTGAATTTTAAATATCAAAAGAGTTATTTACAAACAGCTATTAACAAATGGGTGTCGATAGATTGCTCATATCGGCTAGGGACATGACGCGTGAATAATCAGCTAAAGGTTGAGAATTTGATCGGGTGTCTCTACTCTTGTCCCGGGTTTGGATCACTTGGTTTGCCCCATTTAACCATTAAGCCCGGCCGTTGAATCCCAATGCTTCCTATCCAGAGAGTGAGTGTTAGAAATGACACCAAGTTGCATTTCCCCGAGTTTATATGAGCTAGCTTCTAGGGATACTTGAATGTCGATGCTTATAGTTCCATGCTTCCTTCGACCGACCTTTCTTACTTGTGGCCATGTAAGCATGATTGCTGGTTGTTGATTCACTTTTAATGCCTTCCTTTTGTGGAACTTCCCCCTCTGTCTTTGATTAGCAACATTGGGCAAAGTCATGTATCTCAAGCTTCTATGGAGTTTGAGATGGATAATCAAAACTTCCACCTTTCTAATAGCAATTGCTTCTTGCAAGGTTATGTGTCTAGAACAAGAAGTGAGGCTTCCAGATTCTAAGATTGTTGACTAGGACAGAAGGTTCCTTTTAACCATACTAGTTCTAGAATGACGCATCCTTTACACCGAGCTAGGCGAAATTGACATGAATTACTCTTATGCGTCTGTTTGGGTAATGTCGATTTGCTCAAGTTATGCCATCGAGTTTGCTACTTGATTTTCGACACTTCCTTAAATGCTGGTGATTACCATTCATTTTTCTTCATTGAGTCAACCAAACACACACTATTTATGATGGTGTAAATGCATCACTCATATATAAATGGTGCATAGGCATTTTCAATCTGATAGAGAAGTGTTTGGCAATGCCAGACAATGAACATCATTCAAGGGTAGTACTTTTTTACAACATCAGAATTAACTGGTTTAGATAACTCTCGCCCATTCGTTTCAGTTAGGATTAAGGCTCCTCCGGGGGAGTGTCTTCTTTATTACAGAAGGACCCTTGTAATTTGAGGCAAACTTCCCCCCAGGCTCTGGAAAGATTGGTAGCGTCTTTCTCAAGGCTAGCTCGTCTACCTCGAAGTGCTTGGGTCGCACATTTTGATTAAATGATTGAGCTATCTTCTGCTGATAACACTGATCGTGACATAGGGCTTTCAGTCACTTTTCATCGATCATGTTTAGCTGCTCGAGCCTTTGTTGTGTCCATTCCTCCTTAGATAATCCAGCTTGGGATAAAATTCGTAGGGAAGAGATTTCTACGTCCACGGGTAAAACTGCCTCCATACCATAAACTAGGGAAAAAGGGGTTGCCCCAGTAAAAGTTCGAATCGAAGTTCAATATCTTTGTCGTGTGTAAAGGGTAGCCTCTTGTGCCGTCGTGGTAATTTTCAGCCGTCTTGGCTAGGATTCTCTTGATGTTCTTGTTGGCGGCCTCTACAGCCCCATTCATTTGTGGACGATAAGGGGATGAGTTCAAATGCTGGATCTTGAACTTAGAAAATAATTGATCAATCAGCTTGTTGTTTAGACTTGTCCCATTGTCGGTGATGATGGAATCCGGCACGCAATATTGGGCGATTATGTCACGTTTGATCAACTTCATAATATTCCATGCAGTTACGCTTGCATATGATGTGGCCTCAATCCATTTCGAAAAGTAATCAATTGCAACCAAGATGAACCGATGTCCGTTTGACGCCTTTGGGTTAATTGGGCCAATTACATCGATGCCCCACATTGAAAACGGCCATGGCTCAAATAACTAATGCAGTTTAGTTGGAGGGACATGTATCTTATCCCCGTGAATTTGACAATGATGACAACTTCGTACATGTTGAGCACAATCATTCTCTAAGAGGAGCCAATAATAACCCAGTCTCATTATCTTCTTGGCCAACATGCGTCCATTCATGTGAAGGCCACATACTCCCTCATGTATCTCTTGCATTATTCGTGTGGCTTCAAATGCATCCACACATCTTAGCAAGACTAAGTCATACGATCTTTTGTACAAATTTTCACTGCTGACGAAAAACTTTGAAGCCATTTTCATTAGATATTTTCGATCAAAGGAAGTGCTTTGTTCAGGGAACTCCTGCTTCTGGATGTATTTCATGATATCGTAATACCAGGGCTTCCCATCGGGTTCTTCAGTTATGGCCATGCAGTAGGCATGTCTTGCCAGGACTTTAATTTTTAAAGGCTCTACTTCTAACCCTTTCGTTGCTTGCAACATAGATGATAGCGTTGCTAGTGCATCAGCAAACTGATTATGAATTCTAGGTAGGTATTCAAACGAGATGTCTTGGAATTTTCCTGCCAACTTTTCTAAGTAACCATGATAAGGCACAAGTTTGGCATCTTTTGTCTTCCATTCGCCCAATATCTGGAGGATTATTAAGGTGGAATCACCGAACACCTTTAGCTTTGTCACTCCCATTTCAATAGCTGCTTACAGGCCGAGGATGCATGCTTCATACTCGGCTATATTGTTGGTGCATGGAAACATCAATTTTGCAGCCACAGGATAATGTTGTCCATTTGGGGATATCAAGACAACCCTAGTGCCGAAGCCTGACAAATTTATAGCTCCGTCGAAGAACATAGTCCATGTGCCTTCTTCTACCGTGGAAATTCGATTGTCCGGGGGATTATCCTCACGTACTTCTTTAGGACAGTCTACTAACATATCGGCCATCACCCGCCCTTTAACTGATTTTTGTGACATCACTTGAATGTCGAATTCCGAGATCAAGATTTGCCATTTGGCCAATTTTCCTACCAATGCTGGGCGACTGAGCAAATACTTGATCGGATCACTTTCGGTTACGAGGAAAGTTTGGTAATGCAAGGTATACTATCAGAGTCTGTGCAACACCCATACTAATGTGGCGCATGCTTTTTCTGATTTGGAGTAGTTTTGTTCTAACGTGGTGAACTTTTTACTCAAATAGTAGATGGCTCGCTCCTTCTGGTCATGTGGCTCCTTTTGTGCCAGCATTGCACCTAAGGATTCACTGTTGATGGTAAGGTAGAGAATTAAAGGGTGCCCCGAGACTGGTGGTACTAGAATCGAGGGTTTCATCAAGTATTGCTTTAGGTCTTCAAATGCTAGTCGGCAATCATCATTCCATTCAATTTGTGCATCATTCCTGAGAAGTTTAAAGAAAGGTTTTGCAGTTTCAGAAAGTTGGAAAATGAATCGGGCAATGTAATTTAATCTCCCCAGGAGGCTCCGGACTTCTTTTACAATCGAGGGAGGAGGCATCTCAAAGATCGCATTGGTTTTTTTATGGATCTACTTCTATTCCTTCACAGCTCACAATGAATCCAAGTAATTTGCTAGAAGTTGCCCCAAACACACATTTCGCTAGATTCAAGCGCAACTTAAACTGGCGAAGTCGCTCAAATAGTTTCTCCAGGGTCTTCACATGGTTTTCTCAATGTTTGGTTTTAGCGATCATGTCATCGACATATACTTCAATTTCTTTATGCATCATGTCATGGAAAAAGATGACCATGGCTCGCTGGTAAGTTGCTCCAGCATTTTTCAGGCCAAAAGGCATGACCTTATAATGGAAAGTTCCCCATGAAGTAATGAACATTGTTTTTTCTTTGTCTTCCTCTTTCATCTTTATTTGGTTGTATCCCGAGAATCCATCCATAAAAGAGAACAGTTTGAACCCTGCAGTACTGTCTACCAGAACGTCTATGTGGGGTAATGGGAAATCATATTTCGGGCTTGCTTTGTTCAAGTCACGATAGTTGACACAAACACATATTCGACCATCCTTCTTCTTCACTAGCACAATGTTTGCTACCCAGCTAGGGTATCGCGAGACTTCGAGGAAACCCACTTCGAGGAGCTTCATTACCTCTTCTTCAATCTTTTTTGACAATTATGGCTTGGTTCTTCTTAGCCATTGCTTCTTGAGGGCTATATCAAGGTTGGTTGGCAAACTATGCTCCATGATCATTGGATCAAGGTCTGGTATATCCGCGTATGACCATGCGAATACGTCTTGATATCTCTTTAAAAGAGCAATCAGGTCTGCAGCTTCTTCTTCAGGAAGGCTGGCGCCAATCTTTATCTCTTTTGGACCTTCTGTGTTGCCTAAATTGACAGTGACGGTGTCTTCAGTGGTAGAGGGCCTTGTTTCTTCATGACGTTCCCAGTCTCGTTGAATTTCATCGGAATTATCAAAGTCATCATCTGAGCTATCGGAATTACTATCATGGCTATCCATGACGTTGGTCTGGACTGTTCCCATACCCTTGCTTGCCGCTAGATTAATCCTGTGTCATAGAGTAGATAGGCTAAGGGGACAAATATGGTTAGTAGTATGCATGCTTTTTTCTTTTGGAAATGTGATAAATTGTTCTTGAAAATTTAGGATAAGGAAACATGAGGAGACCCGGGCCTCAGATTTCTTCTTTCATTTGATGGCTGGCTATAATCAACGGGCCGATTTGGTCTCCCCATGCCCTCAAAATGTTTTCAACTTTATTTATTAGTAGACAGATTTACAGAATGATTTCAAAAAATGGTTCCCCGGGTGAAGCTGATGTTGAAAACAAAACAAGCTAGACTTTAAAAAAAAAATATGTACAGGCTCCTACGTAGGGGAGTATGTGAAGAAAATAAAAAGGATTCTACTCGAGCGGGTCTGCACTCATTCCCCTAACAGTCCTTCATTGATAGCGCCCACGAAGAAGTCTTCATACCAGTCACCAGTCACATTTCCCTATGCTCGCGGCTTTGCAGATTCCAGATGATCCATGCCTTCCCATCCATCAGGGACGATGTGGTGATGATGATCATAGAAACTTTGGAGGATTGAATAATTAACATAGTAGTCAAATTTACCACTTGATTGGCCTAAAGTGTCCATAATCACCTCTCCTCAACGTGCTTCCTTAACATGCTCAGGGAACATGGTACGAGTGCTGGGTACCACGAGGAGGTGATCCTTGCCAAAACACAATCACGGAGAGCGGAACGTGAATACTTCAGCATCCAAAAGATCCTGAATCTTGTCTCTCAAGAAGGTACAGTCATTTAACGAGTGTCATAATTCCCCCGAATGATAATCACATTGCTAGGATGGATCATAATCGAGGAAGTATTCGGGAGTAGGATGGCTCAGTTCCCTGCCGATTATCCCTTACTCTAAGAGGATGAGGAAAATGATGGCCATTGATTTAGGAAGAGGCGAATATGGCGTGTGCTTTTGGAGGACTGAGATAGCCGAACCCCTTGCCAGATTGTATTAGTAGGGTCTTCTTCATTTACTACCAAATTCTCATTATCACAAGAGCGGAATGCGTGGGCAGCTTGAGCGAAATTTTCTGTCAAATGGTGCACTCTTTTGCGTAGTTCATCAACTTGGCGTTGAAGCTGGATGAATGAGAAGTTATCGCTTGTTCCTTCTAACTGCTCCTCCTTAATGGCACCTATAAAAATGTCTCCAAACATAGTGGTCATGTCATCCGAACCTTCTTTTTTTAAGGGCCAAGTTGTGCCTTCCTGGATTCCAGGCAAGTTCGAGCTTCCGAGGTCGAACCATTTTGGTATATTGATCACTTCCTCTTCCTCATGCATCATCCGGGCTAGGCCTAGGAAAGTTTCCTTGAGACGGGAGTATACAAGGCCGACTTTTTTCTTCGCTTTTCTATCCGGGGAATATCTTAAACCGACAGTATAAGGTCTCCTCAGGGCTTCAATAGGTTTACAGATGCCCTGGCCTTCCCTACCAAGCCTTTGTCCTGGAATGAAACCGTGTTTCACCATGATTTTTCTACCATGATTGCAGCGCTTGATACCTCGGGGACGAGGGGCAAAGTCCCACGAGTTTTGTGTATAGTAGACACGAGCTCGAACGATTGATAGCTGGCTTCGCTTTTGTCACTAGGTTCAACATAAGGGATGGCCGTCTCGTGGTAAATGCAGTGTTCCTCTTCTCCTCGGATTATGATAAGTTTTCTTCCAACCACGAACTTCACACTTTGGTGGAGGCTTGAAGGTACTGCTCCTGCGACGTGGATCCATGGGCACCTTAAGAGGAAATTGAACACAGTGGAGATATCCATTACTTGGAACAAAATTTTGAATACAGTTGGGCCAATTTGAACGTCGAGCTCAATCTCTCCTATTGTTTCCTTCTTTGTTCCATCAAATGCTCGAACGAAAGTCTTGGGTACTTGGATCCGTGATCTGTCTATTTGAAGGCGACAAAGTGTCACTAGTGGACATATGTTAAAAGCAGATCCATTGTCAATCAGCACTCAAGCGACGTGAGATGCGTTGCATTTGACAGATATGTAGAGGCCTTTGGTGTGTCCTCTACCTTCCTCAAGAATTTCTTCATCAGAGAATGCCATTTGATCCTTCAGAAGGATGGTGCTGACAAATTCCTCGAGTTTGTCATGCTCAATCGTTTCAGGGACATGTACCTCACTTATTACCTTCATGAGGAATTTTTGAGTTTTGATAGATGTTTGAAGCAATTCCAGTAGAGAGATTTGTGCTGGTGATTTTCGTAACTGCTCCACCACATTGTATTCACCGGCCTTAACTACGACCAAAAACTCCTTGACTTCTTCGTCAGTGACGGGCTTAGCAAACTACGTATTTGCATGAGTATAGGTTCACCCAGATCTAGTGACTAAGCTCACATCAGGGTCATAAGACCATGGTACCGCATTGTTACATTCATATTTGTAAGGCTGGGGGACTTCAATGATTATAACTGCTTCTTCTATCGATGTTTTGACTATGGCCCCTTTTCCTTTAGATACATCCTCGGGTGGGGTGGAATCATTCTTCTCTTTTTTGGCATTTAACGCGGCACATTCCTCATCCCAATTGATGAGGACTTGTGATATAGTGGAGACTATGCTGGTGTGATCAACTTGCATGATTATTCCGGCCTCTATCATTCTTGATACCCTTTTTTCCATTGTTGCAAAAGGTGGTATTTCGTCACCTGAATAATACACGGCTTCTACTAGCCCTCGATAGATGTCAACAATATGTGCATTGACATTTTTGATTTGACTGGCTTCAGAACCGAATACCGCATTTACTTTGTCAGCATGATCAGGGAGCGGATTGCTTTGGACATTTGGCTTCGTAATTTGGAATGAGAAGGCTTTAGTGTCCAGTAGGTTCTGGATCCGATATTTAAGGATGAAACAATCATCAGTTGAATGGCCTACTTCTCTCATGTGATAATCGCATTTTTTGGACGGGTTATAGTTGGAGAAGCTTTCAGCATTGGGTCGTCTTGGCTCAATCGAGAGGAGATTCTTACTCCGGAGGATCGCCAAAACCTGGGAAGGAGATCTAGGAAGCGGAGTGAATTGTCTTCAGTTGTTGTAGCATTGAGGCTGACGGCTATTAGTCTGCTGTTGGCCTGTGCTTGTCTGAACGGTCGGGAGGTGACCAATATTCACAATGTAGGTGGCGTTGACATCGATCAAGGGCTCTTTATCCTTTTTCATGCTGAACCTTCTGCCGACAGGTGCAGGATCAGTGAACCAGCCATCTCTTAACCCTATCTCTATCTGCTCTCCCACTGGAATGAGTTGATTGAATGATTCAGCGATCATAGTCACCATCCGATTGCGGTATTCATAGGGGAGGGTTTTGATGAACATTTTTCTTAATTCAAAGTCAGTCCGTTCAGGTCTGATCTGGGCGGCGAGATTCCTCCACCTGATAGCATACTCTTTGAAAGATTCCTACTTTTTCTTTTCCGTGCGATCGAGATCCTCACGAGAAAGGGTAATGTCCATTATGAATTTGTGCTGCTTGAGGAATGCCTCACTTGCTTCACTCCACGTTTTGATGAGGTTTATGTTTTTCTTGATGTACCACCTCAAGGCAGGACCTACTAGGCTTGACTGGAACAACTGGATCATTAAAGGCACATTACTAACGTACTGGGTCATTCGAACTAAGTACATTTGCAAGTGAGCCCTTAGGCAGGTCGTGCTATCGTACTTCTCAAATTCAGGTATTTTAAACATTTCGGGCATTTTGACTTTGGAGTAGATGGAGAGGTCTATTGGAGTAGGATCTTGTAGGCCCTACAGTTGCTTTAGCCTTTCTTCAAGCTTCTTTAGACGCTTATCATGCTCAGTTTTAGATGAAATGCTGGGTTTTACTTTCTCAACTATGATTTAGTGCGCGTCGTCCTCTAATTCGAGCATGCTATCATCAGTATCTCTTCCTTGCTCTTCTCGGGTGGATGATTGCGGTAATACTACTTCAATTGAGGCCGGGGTGGGAGCCAATTTGCCTTGGATGGAATTTATTTGCTTTGAGAGTTGTTGAAGCACATTGAAGACCTGCTTTATTTCTCTTTCCATAATCTCGACACGGCTTGGTACATTTTCTTCGGCCATCCTAGCTTTCGGATTCGATGAATATGGCTATGTTGTGATTACCTGTCGACACAGGAAATGGAGAAAACATAAACAAAGGAAACACACACGAAACACTAGCTCATGGCAACGGTCAAGTCATTCTTATTTATTAACAAGAGATTTATACAATGCTAAAAGGATTTTTGACACAAGTCAGAACGACCCCAGATATTCACATTGAAATATTCACATCAAAAAGCCACGACACTCATTTTTATATGCGATGGGAAGTCTCGATCTTGCGACACCGCTTGTTCTTTTGAGCTAGCTTTGATAGGTGTCTCTTGTTGGTCTCCAAACGCTCTTCAAGAGACTTGATCTTTTCGTGCTTGGTAAGTTTATTACTTACATTAGGGATTACCGGTTGCAACTCCTCAGGAATCACATGGTTGAGGATGTAAAAGGTGGATGCATGATGGGCTTTTTCCTGTCCCTTTAGCCTTCTGGGTACGATAATCCTCTCTGAGTGGCATCTATCCCATGCATTGTGAATTATGCCAATTTCCTCTGAGTAGTCATAACCGGTGATGTTGAAAGAAACCCGAAACAATCCTGACTTGAGTGGTGGCGGAACTTCTTGAAGGATCCTGTACTGGCGAGCCATTCTATATGGATAGTACGAGGTAGCTTCGGAGAGGCCCAACAGTGGAATGGGATCGTAATAATCAAGCGCAAACTGTGCCTCGCCCGCGATGAACCATTTAGTTTGCCATATGAATGTCTCTGGGACCGGGTTTTTTAATAAGTCAATCCATCGAGAGTATTCTTCATCGGGAGAATATTTCTCCAAGCTTTGGAACTTTTGCAGTGGGTGCTTGAACTCATTAATTTCAAATATTTGCATGAGGTGCCCAAATCCTTTGACATGGGAAAAAAACCACATTTGTAAAATTTCGGGGGCGGCTCTCATGATCTTCTCTTTTTTGTCCTTGAAATGATTAAGGGATAAAAATGTTTCGGCTAAAACCATGTTTACATATCCTGCTCCGAAAGCGACTTGATTTATTATCTCCATGATTGAAGGATTTATGGCATTCTTTCTATAGGGGAAGATAATAAATCCAAAGAACGCCAAAAGGAAGATCTTGGTTTTTTGGGACATCAATTGTTTTTCAAAACATTCAGTTAAGGATGATAGTGGGAAAGCATTGTTGTTGGTTTTGACAATTTTTCTTACTGAATAATTTTTTGAAAAACGTGATAGACTGAGTATGGGGTCGATGCCGATTGGTGGCTTAGCGAGCTCCGCTCCCAGGGGCATTCCTATGGCGAGACTGTACTCCTCCAAAGTGGGAATCAATTCAAATTTGCCAAACACAAAGGTGGATGTTTCTGGACACCGGAAGTGTGGTAAGGCTTGCATGACCTCAGAGTGAATATCGATTTGGAGCAATGGGAGGAGATGACCAATCCTTACTTTGACACACTCTTGGCCAAGCTGATCTGACTGATTCTACAATCTGAGGAGCTCTTTCTTTGGGGCAGGAATAAATTGGATATCGATTCTTCCCATCGCATTTAGAAATGGGGGCTACACAACCTGACCCTATTTTGCCACGAGCCAGAAAAGACTAAGTAAAAGTAAATAAATTACCTTGCTTTTAAATAAAAATGGCAAACACAAAGACATACAGATGGGACGTGTGGCTTGATTTCTAACTCAGAAGGCTTGATGAAATTAAAAGGGTATCCGCCCGTCACAATCTTGCGTTAGCAGCGTACCCCCTTAACCTCGGCTAAGAAATTCGGGGAAAATAAAGGCAACCTCTACATCACAGTCTCGCGTTCGAGGTTGTATCTTTCTTAACACCATCCTAGAGATCCTATGGCGGCCCAGGTCCAGCGGCCGGGTAGTATATGCTATGTGTAGTGTTTAAAACAGCAAAGCATGCATAGCAATTTATAATCACAAAACATTTTATTTTAACGAAAATTAAGATAAACTTCTAAGCTACTAACCTGCATAAATAAAAAACAAAAACAAGTCAGTAAAGAATTTAAACAAGACAAAAATGGCCTAAGTCCTCAAATCGTCCCCAGCGAAGTCGCCAAGCTTTCGCGACCTCCTTTTTTTGTGGCACCCACAATCGAGTACGGGCGCCTAAGGAGGCCAATGACTCGGCTGAATTTATTAAGCCCAGACTCTCCCAAGTCCACCAATTCACGACTTAATGGTTCAAGTTTTTAACCTGTAAATCAATTTTTAAAATTGAGTCACCACTAATTGATTTGGGGTGGGTTGATTAGAAACCTAAGTGAAGGATCGAAAGAAATACTCACTCCTGCGCAACTAGAGAAATTAGGATCGGGGACTTGATTACACTAGTTAATCACTAATGCCCTTTCAGTATCTAATCTTGTTTAAACCCTAAGGTTTTTTGGATGTTTGAGGGATTTTCCATGCATTTTTGGGAGGAGAAACATTTTTTGAGTCTTACCACCGCCCGCGATGGCCCTGCTGGTTAAGGCTTAGTACCCTATGGGGAAGGGGAGGAGTTTGAGACTTGCAGGCCGCGTTGCTTCAATGCAAAACGCGCGTCTTACCTGCGCTTGGGGGTCAGCGGTGGGGGCCCCCGACGCTCCAGGGTTTACTCTCCACCGCGAAACGGCGTGTTGGGTACCAAAAAAAAAAAAAACATTTTTCGAGTCTTTTTCTAATTTTTTGGGCATAAGGAATCTTTGGAATTTTGGTATTTTTGGAAAAATACAAGTCTTTTTGGCTTTTTCTGAATTTTTTTTTTTTGCTTTTTCATGAATTTTTGGCTTTTTTTGGATTCTTGGCATTTTTTGGAAAATGTGGAATATTTTTGATTTTTTTGATTTTTTCGGAAAATAAAATATTTTTCAATATTTTTGGAAAATAAATTATATTTTGATCTTTCTCGATTTTTTGGAAAATAAAACCCTTTTTTAAACATTTTTAAATATTTTTTTGAAAATAAAACAAATTTTTTTATTTTTTTGAAATAAAATAGTTACTTTTTATTTATTATAATATTATTTTATATTAAATTAATAAAACAAAATAAAAACCGACTCGGGTCGAATCCGCGAGTTAGGTCCGACCTAGGCCAGCCTAAAATGCAATCGGGCCCGCGTAGCGGGCCGGATTTTTTTTTTTTTAATTATTAAACAAAAACCGTGCCGTGGCCGGGCGTTCGGGGACACCGGCCCGGCCCGACGACCCGCTCCACGACCTGGCTCCCCTGGAAAAACCCTACCCGACCCGACTCCCGCCGCCCACAGACCACGAACCCTACCCGATTTTCCGGGTCCGAATCCGCTTCGCGACCCGGATAATCGCAAACCCTAGGGTTTGCGAATCCGCGGTGCCTGGGACGAAAACCTAGGTGTTACGGACGCGACGACGGCTACGATGGCGGCAGCAAGGACGACGGCGACTACGATGACGGCGATGGTGACGGAATGGAGTTGCGATGAACAGCGAGGATGACAACGTCGTGCTTTCATTACCTTTACTCAAACGCGGGTAATGACGGCAGCGGCAAGAGTCGATTTACGACAGCGGCGGTCACAGCAAGCAACGACTAAGCTGGGGAGCTTGATCTGTGACGGTGAAGACCACGAAATCACGACGACGACGACGAGACTTGGGCCCGGTCAAATCTGGCCGAAACACTCTCTCTGTCCATCGGATTCGCCATTTCAGCCCCCCCTCACACTCGGATCTCTCTCGAATGACTCCGGCCAACCTTAGATCTCGGCCCGCTCGTCCTCGGCCCCCCTCACACTCGGATCTCTCTCGAATGACTCCGGCCGACCTTAGATCTCGGCCCGCTCGTCCTCGAGCCCCCCTTTCTGAAGTCTCTCAGTTGGGAGGTTTCGAGGATCTGCGGCCCTCGACCTTCGCCACCTCTCTCTATCTCTCTCTCTATTTCTCAGTTTCCTTCCTCTTCCTCTATCGACGGTGGCCCCCCTCTATTTATAGGCGAGAGGGTGGCCGATCGACGAGGCTCGACCCGCCGGTTGGACCGCCGTCCCATCCGCCATCATCTCCTCCTCCGGTCATGTCCCGTCGACGCCAACTGCTCCTCTGCTCCACGTGCGTCGCCGTCTGTTCATCCTCCTCCGGCGTCGCGCCTGCCCGCGCGTGTGTTGCAGTGGCGCAAGGAGGAAGAAGACTCGGCCGGGCTGGGCTGAGGTGGAGATGGGCCGAAGGCCCATGCGGAGGCTGCTTTTTTCTTTTTGTCTTTCTTTTGCTTTGCTTTGCTGTTTTTTATTGTTATATATTTTTATTTTTATTTTGAAAAAGGAAAAATAAGATAAAATAAAATAAAAACCCTAAAGAGAAATTTAGGCGTCAACAAACTTTTAATATAAGTTTTTGATATGGTATCAAAGCTCTTTATATTAAAGATGGCATGAGTCATTCACTTCAAATTTGTACAAAAATCATTTAGAACACGAACATCAATTATTTGGTCAAAAATCAGGTGTGCAGTTTATTATGCAGCCCGCATAGACGTTTCTAATTTGAATTGGAGCCGTGAATCTCAATAGCTAGAGAGTAAATTGATTCAATTAACACCCTAAATAAACTCAGTTGTTCATTCGAAATGCTAACGGTAAAACACGAGAATCTAGTTCAATGAATTGCAATACGCTAATAGATTGTAACATCTATTAGTAACATGAGAAAATCATTTTATCGTACTTTCATGAGTATATGAGAAAAATTGCAATAAATCTAAATCTATGTACAGAATACATTTGAGTCTTAACACTTTCAATTGTTTTAATCAAACCTAAACCTTTACCAAAAAATGCAATTAAGCGCTAAACCTTTAAATAAGTTTGATTAAGCCCCGAATCTTCACTAAAAATGCAATCAAGTGCTTTAATTGTATTAGAAATTGCAATTTAAGGATGCCACGTCAGTAATGAGTGTCAGTGGTCAATTTAACGTATTATTTATCGAAAGAACATGATTGCAATAAGTGAAAAATTCAAGCTTTAATTGAACCAATCAAAAGGTGTAAGACTCAATTGAAATACATGATAAAATTTAGGACTCCCTGTGTAGTTTTTCATAATTTTAAAATATGTGTACAAACTATATGGTGATTCATCGACAAATGTCGGCTTGAAAAATGTGATGAAATAAAAAAAAATTCTCAAACTAACTTTTTGTTTAGTGTGACATACTAAAAGGTGAAAATCAATTCGTCAATGAAAGACTTCAAATTTGTCGATCATGTTAAAATCAATTTTTGTGAAAACAGATTAAAAGGCGAAAGTTGTCTTGTGCTTGAAACACTTCAAATTTGTCAATCAATAAGTCAAAACGATTCAAAACCTACAAGGAACAGAAATAATGGAATATTCGGTTTCCTTATTAGAAACAAACCGTAGAAATCTTTACCAAAAAAAAAACGTAGAAATTTGATAATAAATTCCTCTTCCAATCTAGCTAAATGACAATTATTAAAAACTGCTTGATGAAGTGCCGTCATTTAATTATGTTAAGGTGAAAGAAGAGTTTCTTATGCACAGTGATAGTGTCACATTGTTAGTAGCCATCCCATTTCTTTTTAATCGAAAATGTGCAATTGTCTGTAGTTATGGTTTTTGTATCATAACGTAAAGGGAAACAATGAAATATCAACTGTTACTTATTTGAATTGTAATGATCATGTAGTAGAACATAGATGACTTGAGAAGGAGATAATTGATTGGATTAAATACATAGCACGACCTGAATTTAAAATTGATGTAATAGCAGAAGTTATTGATGACTTAAATACGTATATATTTGGCCTAAATATGACATGAAGTAATGAACGTGAGATGGAACAAAGAGTATCGTGAATTACTTAAATGTAAGATACTGATAGTTGACAAGGATGGTAAAATATCGCCATCATGCCGGAACCCCATCGGGCCCGGCCTCATTCAGGGCCCTAGGCTACCCTGCCCCGCTCGGTGCTGGGTGTGTGATGGGGATGGGGATGGGGATGAAATGGTTGTTACATGTCCCGCACAAGACATGAATACAAATAGATAAGATCTCGCACCATCTCATTTTGTGCCATGATTTATATAAATGTTGGCATAGAAAAAAAATGGACAAATTATTCAAAGATATGAATTTATATTTTGCCAATTGAATCCATCTAACCAATTTTGATTAAAAATCGATTATATGGACGCCGATCATTTTATGTAGCATGATTAGCACTGATGTTGATAATGTTTAATAATATTTTTAGATTTTTATTAATTTTTATTTTATTTTTTATCCTTCTTTTTTTTTTCTTTGACTTCTTAGAGGCAAGGGCAGGGGAGGTTGACCTCGTGATCATTGGACAAGGCTTGAACCCACCTCACCAACCTCTAGTAAGGCTCAACCTTGCCAAGGCGAGCAAGGCTTGTCATTGTTAGGTTGGTGAGCTCGACCTTGCAAATGGCTAAGCAAGGCCAATTGCACCTAGCGATGGCAAGGTTGATCTCATTGGCCCTTGTCTTTGGTCAGTCGCCCGAGGCCCGACGATCAGCTGGAGGAAGAAGGGAAGGAAAAAAAAGAAAAGAAAATGAAAGGAAATATTTAAAATATTGATAAAATTATATATTATTGAAAATTATATCATACCGTGCCACATAACACGATTGGTGTTTATGTTAGCGATTTTTGGCCAAAATTGACAAGATTGACTCAATTAATACAATTGAAAGGTTTATAACTAAATTGGTAAAAATTATAATAGCTATAGAACTTATTAAACAAATTTACCTGAAAAAATATCCTTTCTACACTTAAAAGATTACCATCCTATTACTCGGTCACAACAAGAATCTTATCTTTCTAAAATTAGGGTTTATTTCATCCTTCGAACTCACTCACTTGTTCTCTCATCCTTTCCTAAATGCCTATCGTTATTCTATTCTTCCATCTTCATCTTCTTCACCGGCGTCATTCACAAGCAACGGCCACCATTGTCACTCCACTAGTCACCAATAGCAGCCACGAGTCCCCACGACCTCGAACAAACGTTATTCTCTCTATACTCGCCTTTTTTTTTTTTCTTTTTTGTGATTCTGAGTTGTGTTTAGTATTTAATATTTGCCATCCGATCTGGAGATGCTTCTGTTTTTGAATGTGCATATTGTTTTGTACTGTAAAGTGAAAAAAATAGTCCACGAGATTCCTTTTTTTTTTTTATTTTTTGTTTTTATTCAGTGGTAGAGGTCAAATTCAAGTACTCTCTTTTCTTACATTTCTTTTGGCCATATACAACTTATTTTTGTTTGAAACGAAGCACGATCGATTATTAGGATCAGTCTAAAATATTCTTTGCCGTTGAAAAGGAAAGACTGAACTTCGCTTTAATTTATCGAAAATATTCTTGGTTGTCGAAATGGGAAGACGAGGAATCATTTTGCGGATGTTTCAAAAGGAGCCCATCGAAAACCATTCGCTCCATGACATATGCTTTCCCCACTTACGTTAGGTCACAATCACGCCTTCTGATTTGGTAGACAGCTACTAAAAATTGATAAAAGAACATCGAAAGAACAACAGCAAAACGAAGAGAAAAACCTATTAATCAAGGGACAATACATCCAAACTTGCCCATGCCCTGCATAAAGGCACTTTTATTTCCTATCCTTGGGCCTAATTTCGATCCCTTCGACAACCAGTCCGGACTTCCAATTACCACCCTCCGTCTCTTTGAAAAGCATTTCAACCTCCCCATCTTCTCCATCCTTCGTCAGGAACTCACCTAACTCTATCTCTGACCACCCATCTCGCCTCTCTTTAGGATAATTCCCATTCTCACCTAACTCTATCCCTGCAAATGCAAACGATGGCGACCTGCCCTGACAACTAAACCCGCCCCTAGACCTAAACCGCTGTCCACGCCCCGTCTTCGCTCTGGATACATAAACAGAGCGCTCCTGCTTGCCCACTTCATCACCAGCAAATCCAGCTCCGACCTCTATAGGCCGCATTTCAAATCCATTAGACGTGCTGGAATCGAATACCAAATACGCTGCATAAAGGGTTCCCGGCGACAGCATGCAAGAACTAATGGTGCCTCTGATTTCGAGCCAAGATACCATGATGAGTTCAGCAACTTCTGCAAATCTGTTGATTCACAAGGACATTCCATATAATCATCACCTTTGAGGGAGACACAAAAGAAAGTTTATCTCGAGACAAACGAATCAATGCTACGCCCATTTTCTTCATGAAGGTGAGAAAGAGTGGAGGAAATAATGTATTACCTGGAGATGGGCGAGTGATTCCAAGACCAATATCTCGGAGTATCACCCCATGTTATAGACAGAACCCTCGCAGATAGCATGATGCATTTCTTCCCACTATGCCTGTCCAGCGAAAGGCTCTGCAAAGCATGTTGGATTCACTTAAACAACAAGAATCGGGCCGACGTGGTTTTGAGAAAACAAATATAATGTTTCAGCAAATATAGCATGCGCAAAGCAAAAAAGCTTAGCACTTATTCCACCATCTATGCTGTCCCCTTTTCCAATATAATAGCCAGGGCGTTTGTCTTGGCCTTTTAAAGCAAAAGTTGTTTATGGACTTCTTCGTCGGACTTTAAAGTAGGAAAACTCGTTTCAAGTTAAATAGAAGCGGTAACATGAGATTTGACCACCTCAACTTCAAAACCATTGCATAATCACCCCTAAAAATTTTGTGAAGTTACAAATTACCCCCCTAAACTTTGATTATTTTTTGTTGCAGTCACCAGTTATACTACCTATAGAGGCATTATATATAAAGTGAAAGTACACTTCCTTATTATCATTATCTTTTTATACCAAAAGAGAATGATTCAATATATCTATCCATTCCTTGCTCCCAACCACTCGAATCTTTTCATTTTCAGATGAAAGATCCTTTCTTTCTTTTTTCTTCACCCTTCATTTATCATTCTCTATCTTGCCGACGTAAACCCTGAGTTGATTCATACAACTCAATCAACCTTTTCACATTCAGATCGTGGCTGTGTGCAAAAGAAAAATGTCCAGGGGAAGCTGCAGCATGATTATAATATGGCAAAGGCTTCTCCTTGAAGAAACAAAATACACTCATTCGGTTCAGGCAGAAAGAGGCCAAGAAACATGTGCTGAAGACACCGCCTTTCAATTCAACTACTCGACAATTGAAAGAACATTTTTTTATTTTTGCCAAGCCAAACTCGCAGTGTTTCAAAACGTGCAGGCTGTAGCACATCACATGAATCACATTTCCATATTCTATAAAATCAAACATGAAGAACAGTTATCGCATATCTCCCCTTCAATCCGCAAAACAATAACAACAATAGAAAAAGAATAGGAAGAGGCGGTTTGAGGCGGCAAGACGGGGGAAGACTTACCATTTTGCCATCGCAGATGAGAACGGGGTGGTCGCAGAGACTGAAGTAGAGCTCCTTCATCGACGAAGCGCTCTGGGAGGCCATCGAGCGGCAGTCCGGCGGCAAGAACGACGCCCAGACCACGTCGGAATCACATGCCAATTTGAAAACTGGCGAGACTGACGCGATCCTGCACGCGTCGGATGGGCTCGTGAAGGAGACAACGTTGGCGATGCACCCTTCGGGCAACGCGGAGAAGTCGGGACCGTCTCGACCCGTTGCTTCGGTCACCGCCATTAGAAGAACTGAAAGAAATGGGTGTAGCTAAAACGGCTTGAAGTTGACGCCTTTCGGAGAGACGATGATGATTCAGAGCTTGATTCGGTGCGCTTATATAGCCTGCGCGAGCGAGAGAGAGAGGGGGGGTAGGTGGGTGTCAATGGACGGTGAAGTCCTTTGTGGTTAAGGCTCTGGGTGAGTGAGGGTCTCCGAATCAGCACATGCCGGAATAGGACACCCTCGAAGTGGAAAAGATATAGGAGAAATAGGAAAGAATTTAAACAAGGGATCAATATATTGTATTTTAGATGGATATATGTCCAAATAGAGGTTGACCAAGATTGCATTGTGTTTGCACAGCAAATCATTTCTTATCAGAGAAGTAAATGAAAGGGTAACTCCGCGCTTCCATAGGCTTAAAAACTAGTGAAATTGCTAGGTCGTGTTAATAACGGTCCTTGTTAACGAGTGTTTGGGGACTTTGTCATATATATACTTCATAACAAAATATTCTAATTTTTCGATGCATTAATCACACGTAACTCAAGAGAGATGTAGAGTATTGCAAATTACAATTATTCTTTTAATGGGTTTTTCGTTTTTTTACAATTACCCTCAAGGCACTCATTAACAATTTTTTTTTTTACTAATGATAGAAATGTTAAATTGATTATTAAAATGCGGTGGAAATATTCAAAACGAGAATGTTAAAGTATTAATAAAATTGATTGCTGTGTTGACAATCCTCCGTCAAGACAAAAACAGATCAACAGGCATGTTTTATGATGGCTGCGACGCGAATGAACATCTCTTGTGACTAAAAATGAAAACAAAAGCCCACCACTGCGACGCAAGGTCTCACCCTCGCCTAGACCCAACGCCGTGACGGAGGGTCTCGCCCTCACCATGGCTGGGTGAGTCCAACTCGCACAGTGATGGTGAGGATGAGCTCACCCCCAGCGAGGCCTCGCCCCTCACTGGCCAAAAGAAGAAGAAAAAAGAAAAAATTAATACAAATAAAAATCAATAAATGATTTCAAAAAAATAAAATATTATTAAAAAAATTACCACATCAGTGTCGGCCAGCATCCACGTTAACATTGGTTAGCCAAATTTGGCCGGATAAACTGAATTGACACAATTGCAAAAAATTTAAGATTAAATTGGCAAAAAAAAAAAGTTTTGGGGACTTAATTGGAAAATTTGCAATAAATTTAAGACTGTTTTGATAATTTTCCCAATAGTCATCTAATAAAGTCTATAAATAGGTTTCATGTACTTTTTTTCTTTCTACATACATCGAAATATACAGAAATTCTCAAGCCTTAAAGGTGAAGAATCCTAACAAGCCTAAAAGGCCTGCCGGTGCCTTCTTCGTCTTCATGGAAGAGTTCAGAAAGCAGTATAAGGAGACACACCCTAATAATAAATCCGTTGCTGCTGTTGGCAAAGCTGGGGGAGACAGGTGGTTGTCGTTATCCGATGCTGAGAATGCTCCTTATAAAGCCAAGGCTGATGAAAGGAAGGTTGAGTATGAGAAGAACATGAAAGCTTACATCGAAAGACAGGCTGAAGGTACCAAAGCAGATGAAGAGGAGTCTGAGAAGTCTATGCCTAAGGTGAACAGTGAAAAGGAAGATGAGCAAAGCAGTGTGGAGGAGGATTATGCGCAGATACTTAGGAAGGGAAGATGGTTTTTATCTAATTCATCAGAGCGGTTTAGTTTGATACTCATTCTTTTTCTTTTTCTTTTTTTTGTGGCCCTCTGATTTTGTTCCCTTTGAATAATGAAGATGAGTATATGCATATATCTTGCATATCTTTGATTAATTATATTTGATATTAAGTTTATCTTATTACCTTAAAAAGTTATCTTCAATACCACAATCAATTATTATTTAAGAAAACAATTTCAAATTATTCATTTTTTACAAAATAAATATTTTTATTTGTATAAATAGCTTAATTTCACATCGTCTATTTTCCGATTTGCTTAAATCGCTCTTTCAACATATGAGATTCTTCCCTTTGAAATTGGCATTTTCGAGATACTATGAATGTAGACAGATTTATGTTTTCCGTTCACAAAAATCCAGCCTTAAATGATTGATGCAAGACTGCACTTTTTGACAGGTACAATACTTCATCGATGGTCCAACACTACCGCAAAATTCCCTCTAGTGAAGAAAAATGCCATGAGTCGCCCTCTGTTAGGTTCTCTATGCAATAGGAGGTTCTACGAGAGCAACTTTAGGCCCTACGAAAACAGATTCATTGATATAAATTGATCTACTTACGTTATCAACGCATCCATAAATCAAGAGCCAATAAGGCAAAACACCCACATAAGTAATGTAGATACTGATTACTCATCTTAATGCAAACTACGCCACAAAAGATATAGAACTCGACATGATAGCAGGACGAAAAGATAAAATCTTGAATCGGACCTTTTTCCCTTGATTCAAAACTAAAAGATTTTCAATGTTCAACTATGAAACATTTTATATGCGGTTGTATTGGACCATCGATGAAGTATGGTACTTGTCAAAAAGTACAGTTTTGCATTAATCATTTAAGGCTGGATTTTCATGAGTGGAAAACACAAATCTGTCCACGTTCATAGTATTTTGGAAATGTCAATTTCAAAGGGAAGAATCTCATACGTTGAAAAGAGCAATATAAGCAAATTGGAAAATAGGCATTGTGAAATTAAGCTATGTATTGGTCAAGACGTATGCATTGCTCCATCTATGATACCTTAAGAAAAAAATGTGGTTGTGATGCTGTTTAGTTTTTCCTTCCAAGAGTTAAGTTTGTGTGTAGACCGAGCTCATCTCTAGTTTCTAGCCAAAAAAAAAAAAAAAAAGAGTTCATCTTTTCTTCAAGGACCGCACAAAAGCACTCGATTTAAGGCACAACAGACGGTCAATGTCATAAAATTTGTTCAGAGTGTAGAAAAATGTTGAAGGCTGCTTCTTAATTTCAAAGAGTACAATTTCATGAAAAATTTGTTCAAGTGTAGAAAAATGTTGATAAAAGGGAAAGCAGTGTACTTTTACATCAGTGTAATCCATTGATGTCTGTAACACATTTGAAGAACCGGAGCTTTTTAAGCTTTGCTCTACTTCATTTCTAGCATCATTGAGTGTTTGTTTTGTCTAAAAATTCCCTACCACTGACTTTTTTTTGCAAGACTCGAGTAAATGGCTCTCTTGTTCTTCATTTTGTATTGGTCTACAAAGGGGAACAAAAATGTCTTTTATAAGTTTCAGCTAATCATCCTCTTCCCTGCTAAAGAGAAAAGCCACATTGTTAAACGCGGGTCGGTAAATTATCATCCGAGCTCTTGGGGGGAGTGATTACCTCGGAAAAATGGTTCTCCCTCCACCCCAGACTTAAGTTGCTTCAAATTTTTTCAGTGTAATTTCGCGTCGCAAAATGTTATTACAAAATGGATTAGTTGCTTAAATTAGAAAAAGGAAAAAAGAAATAAGCTAAAGAAAAGATTATAAGGACAGGTCTTGTGCCAGTGAACCTCTCAGGCACTTAGTATCACAGTAAAATTAACATAAGTTTTCATCTTCATGTGTAGGAAGATGGTCACGATCAGTAGGCAGGGCAGAACATGGTATCTCGAAGCTGATGGACGAGGTGAAGAGGATGCTTATCCAGGCTCCTTGGGACACAGGGAACAGGGAACAGCAACCACCTCAAGCCCTCGGTCGGCTCTACCCTTACTCTTAAATGCCGAAGTGGCGATGCCCGAATACGTCTTGAAGTGAGGATTCCCTTCCATCCATAATACCTTTAAGAAGAAATGCAATGTAGCAAGTGATGCTTGCTGCCAGGACAAATACAACGAGCAGTGGCAGACCTAGGTCCAAATTTTTTTTATATTATTAACGTTAAATATTTAAAATAATACCATAAAAAGACCACAAACTAATACACTTGTGACAAACACACAACAAACTAATTTTTTAATTACCATAAAACCCAAACTAAATTTACCCTCTGTCAATTTCCATTAATTTACTGAGTTTGATGACATGTGATAATTTACATATGTACTAGTTCGAGATTTTATCATCTATATGTCACAAGTTTACCAGTTTATGATTTTTCATTGTATTAATATAATTTAACAAAAATTAACATAAGGTAAATTTGTTATAAATGTACGATTTTGAGTTTTTAATAATCAAAAAATTAATTTGAGGTAATTTGTCACAAGTGTGGAGGTTTGAAGTTTTTGATTATCAAAAAATTAGTTTAAGACAAATTTATTATAAAAATACCAATTTGAGATTTTTCATGATTTCAACACAAAATATTTCAAGGGCGCATCTCTTTTCCTTACCTAATATTATTGGCATAAAGATAAGAGGGGTGCTAGGATTTGACCTCATTGACACGTGCTTTAGTATCATATATTTCAAATAGGCGGTTTCCCAAAAAAGTTTAAATCATTAATATTACATTAAGTCTCCTATTTGAACTGTTCAACAAAAATCCGATCTGACATTAATTATGAGACTTTGAATGATTACCGTTATCCTTGGAAGGAGTAAGCATCGATTCAAGGTCAACCCCGATCCTATCTGATTCCCAGGGAAACTAGGTCAGTCTTTAGTCTTGGGACTTTTGAGCCCTGTACTATGTAAGTTGTCACTAGTCTTGGGAGTTTTGGATTAGTCCAACTCGGACTAACCCTACATATATATATATATATATATTATCTAATATATTATTTATTATATGTTTTTGTCTACTATAAATTCTAGTGCCTCCTCCTCTATTATCTTTGCAATTCAATTTGTCATGTAAATTAGAAAGTAGAAAGAAAGCCAACCCTTATTCGACCTAAAAAAAAAAAATCTTCTTCACTTGCCTTGGCCTTGCTCGCCTCGCTTGCCTTATTCATTGCTCACTTTGCAGCTTGCCTCTATTCCCTTGCCTCACCTTCCGCCTTTGTTCCATTGTCTCACGTGTTTGTTTTTATGGTTTGTTGCTTCTAGGAAATGTAAATTTATGTGGTTACTTTATCTTATATTTATGTTTAATATGTATTTTGTTCATAATTTAGTTACTCAATATTGTATTGTTGATAGATATGTAATTTGAAATAATATGTTTGTCATTTTAGGGAATGCAAAAAATGAAAAAAAAAAAAATCAATTGATCCCATATTGACTCTGGAATTGGACCGGACCCATAAAGTCAACCCAGTCCTTGGTCTTAAGTTCAACAAGATCGGTACTTGGTCCCATAAATCGAAGACCAACATTGTGCAGGTTGGTTGTTTGTTCCTTGGTTAAGTGATGGATCGATCCAACCCAGACCATACTTACCCTAATCTCTAGTCCATGAGAAGCCGGAATCTTCTAGGAGATAACAAGAGGAAGTTTCATGTCGGTCAAAGATTTCCTTTTGTTATTTAGGTCAACTTTCATTCTTTAAAAACTACAATGATTTTTCCTAGAGTGGAGAGTTCTTTCTTCAATAGAAATGAAAAATTTCTCCGTACGTGGGTGGATTTGCGCTTGTGAGTAGTGAATCCAAATTGAGTTGTTTTATTTGCAAATACCGTGGGTTCAAGAGTGATTTAGATTTGAAAAATACTTGAGTATGTAAACGATTATTATTTTATAATTCTCATAGTGATTAGTGGTTCATTAGCTCCTGACTCTTTTGATAGAGTAGGTTACCGACATTCAAACTGAATCATGTAAATCTCTAGTGTTCTTTTTTATTATTGATTTATTTCTCTAGTGATTTCTCATTGATTTAATTGTAAGATCTAATATTTTTGACATTAGTTTTTTAACAATTGGGAATGTGCAAACATATTACATAAGTATACAGAATGGGATAGACCACTACTTACGCTCCTAATGAGATCAATTGCAGTTGTGTTTTAATTTCTATCTTTTCTTACAATACAACCAATTTATCTTGGTGATCTAATCTTAGGAGACACTATTACATTATATATGCCATAACTATTCACAGTCATTGTTGGTGTAGGAATAACTTTGATGCTCCTAACCTCGTACTATTTACATAGTCTTGAGGAGCATGAGCAGGTATGCCTGGAATTAGTAGGCCAATCACTCTTAAAATCCTCAACAACGATCCTTCTCTATAGTCCGGTCCCTTCTCATGAGCAATTATGAAGCTTCTCCGGAGCTCATACCACGCATTCATCATCATCGGTATTGCCTGTAGAGGCGAGAAGTAATTCTTGTTCGGTTCTTCCTGGACAATCTGCATATGAAAATTTTGGAAAAATTACCAGAAAAATTCTAAATTTGCTATGTAGCAGTTAATTCAATGCTAAACCTTTTAATTTGTATAGTTTTTTGACCAATTTTGGCCGAAATCATTAACGTGGACGTTGGCCATACTACATGGCATGACCGGCACTAACTTTGATTAAGTTTGATTATTTTTGTATTTTTGTATTTTTCTAATTTTTCCTAATTTTTATTTTTCTTTTATTTTTCTTCCTTTCTTTCTTTTTTTCTTCAGCTTTGGGCTGAGCAAGGTCGTTGGCTGACCCTTGCCTGGATCTAAGTGAGGGCTGTGACGCCCTTGCCCACACCAAGCGAGGTTCAACCTCACCGGCCCAAAGCAAGAAAAGAAAGAAAGAAAATAAATAAATAACAGAAAAATTAAAAAAAAATAGCAAAAGTTGTCCACATCAATGCTTGTTGGACCGCGTAGGATAACCAATGACCAAGTTAGTGATTTTCGATCAAAATTAGCCAAAATGACTATATCAACAAATTGTCAAAATTTGTAAAACTAACTTGGCAAAAGATTAAGAAATAAATTACCCATGGTACAACAGGTTTAGGATTTTTGGACAAATTTCCCAAAAAATTTAGCAAACAAGAAGACGGAATATGTAATCTAATCACAACATGCTATGTGAGGTTAATTCATTCTTTCTTCCTCCTTTTTTCGCCTTCACTTCACCGCAAATTGTTTCCTGGCGCTCCAATTGATGAAGTTCATGAACGTGACCATGTTTCTTAGTTTGGAGGAATTTTATTGCTGAGACGCTCTGGATGGCAAATTTTTTCTTAAGCGATGCAAATCCAATGATATATGCTTTATCCACTTCTCAATTCGGTAAAATATGCAATGCATATATTTATCGTTTCACTAAAGCTACTATGAGCACCATTTTGTCCACCAACTAATATAACTAGCCACGGAGAGAGAGAGAGAGAGAGAGAGAGAGAGATCCTCACCTTCCCTTGATATTTGCTATCGAAGTAGCAACATCTCCCAAAATGCTTGAACATGAAAGCTGAATTATCGTAAGGCAACCTGGGCACAATGTCATTCCCATAGACGAATCTAAAGTACTCAATCTGATGTTCCTTCAAGACCATCTCCATGAACTCCCCAAACTTCTCATCTCCAACCCTTGGTTGACCAAACGTGTAGACCCCCTCCAATCTCTCCATCAGCCACTTCTCCCCGTGCACGGCCAAGATCGCCGGGAAGAGGATTGCCAAGGCGCCTCCCAAGCTGTGGCCTGTCACCACGTACTTCGCTTTGTCATTTTCACGGAGCAGTGCCCTTAGCTTCTCCCTTATGGCATAGTAAGCCAACGGCGCGGGCGTTTTCAGATGCGGGTCAAGCTCTCTCGGCCAACCTAGGCTCTTTTGAAGCCCTAGGGCTTTCATGAACCCACCGTGTATTTTTCCGACGCCTGGTAACTCGTACCATGAGAGGTCGATGTCCGAGCACCACGCATCCGCGTCGAAAAATTCCGTGCCTCGGAAGGCGACCATGATGGTGTCACGGTCGCGTAGCATGAAGGCTTGTGTGGTTGCTTTCTCTTGATAATCTGCAAAAGAAGGACGAATAAGGCATCTGGCAAGTAATATTTTGGTTTATAAGTTATGGTTACATTGATGGCGATATACGTCCGTACCATTCCAAAAGTTGTAGAACCCCAAAAATTCCATCTGCACAAAAGTTCGGACACAATTATTAATAAATGAGTAATTCTACTGTTAATTGCGCAAGTATTAGGAACTTGGTTAATTGAGTTCTTTAGTATGAAGTAAGATTAATTGCTTTACTCCTTTTGACTTTAATTCTAGCGGACTGTTAAGCTACACAAAGTGTACATTGAATGGATTGGCTCGCGATTTCTTGTTTCTGGTCATCACTTTGACTTCGGTCACAAACATCAACCATGCTTTCATTTATACATTAACCTCAAACAAGTACGAGTTTATTTTCGCTTTAGATTCTCTCTCTCTCTCTCTCTCTCTCTCTCTCTCTCAGGTTTGACCTGCCAGTGGTGGGTGACCGTCGTTCGAAGGTAGGCCTCGTTCTCGTAGGATGCTTTCGAAGCCATCATGGAGAGAGCCGCATGGTACTCGGCGTCACCAGGCCTGATGCGGTTGTCCAATTCCACTCTCTTGTCCAAGTTGCCGATGAAGGACAGGAAGCTCCCCGACTCTCTATGCTGTTGGAATTTTGTTTGTTAAAACAAATTGGATGCTTTTTACTTTGTCCCACATAGAAAAAGTGGGAGCAAGTGGGTCAGTTTAAATATGTGGAATTTCCTTTTATAGTTAAAGGAGTGATTAGGTGGGGGTGGACCCCACCATACCCGCGTGCGGGTTCACAAGTCGGAGGACTTTACTTTGGAGCAAATACAGAAACATCTTCGCATTGAGGAAGAGTCACGTTTACGTGATAATTCTGTTTTGTTCAATTCCAAGGTGAATTTTGTGGATAAAAAACGGAAACTCGGCCAGAACTTCAAAGTAAAAGGCGGGGGGCATAAGTTCAAAAGAACACAAAAGAAGCAAAAGGGTTGCTGTTTTGTTTGTGGCAAACAGGGACATTACGCCAAGGATTGCTTTCATCGCAAGAGCATTTCAAAGGACAAGAACATTCCGGTGGTGAAAGCAGATGCAAATCTGGTTGAAGAAAATTATGTAGCCATGATTTCGAACATGTTTTCGAACATGGAAATTTCTGAAATCAATGATGCAATGGCTATGGTTTCTGAAATTAATTCTACCACTGTCCAATCCGGTTGGTGGATAGATTCTGGAGCAACAGTTCATGTGTGCAAGGACAAGTACATGTTCAAGCAATTTGAAGAGATTGTTGACTCAAATGTTCAAGAGGTCCTGATGGCGAATAATGCTCTTGCAAAGGTTGCTGGAAAAGGCACGGTGGAGATAGACTTCACTTCTGGAAAGAAGATAACTCTTCTTAATGTGTTATTTATACCCGAAATTAGGAAGAACCTAGTTTCTATTGATTTACTTTGTAAGAGGGGGTTTCGGGTCTTGTTTGAATCCGACAAGGTTATCCTGTCGAAAAATGGGCTGTTTGTTGGGAAGGGTTATGCCAATGATGGCATGTATCAACTGAGTATCAATAATAATATTTCTAATTCTGCTTATATTGTCGAGTCTTCAATTTTATGGCATAGTAGGTTGGCACATATAAATATTCGTTATTTGAAGAATATGAGAAAATTAGACTTGATAAATTTTAATGGCGAATTTGATAAATGTGAAATATGTGCTAAGTCAAAACTTACTAAGAAGCCATTTCCTAGTGTTAAAAGAAATTCGAATTTATTGGATTTAGTTCATAGTGATATATGTGAATTTAATGGTATGCTAACACGTGGAGGTAAAAGGTATTTTATTACCTTTGTGGATGATTGTAGTAGGTTCTTATATGTTTATCTCATGAGATCGAAAGATGAAGCATTTACCATGTTCAAGAAATATAAGGCTGAGGTAGAGAACCAATTAGAAAGGAAAATTAAGGTTCTACGATCGGATAGAGGCGGAGAATATTTCTTAAATGAATTCTCTTCATTTTGTGAAGAGCATGGTATTATTCATCAAGCTTCAGCACCATATACTCCACAACAAAATGGTTTAGCTGAAAGGAAAAATCGATCTCTTGGAGAAATGGTTAATTGTATGCTTTCAAATTCAAAGCTACCAATTAATCTTTGGGGAGAAGCATTACTTACTGCATGCTATATTCATAATAGAATACCTTCCAAGAAAAATGACATAACCCCTTATGAAATATGGAAAGGTAGAAAACCAAATTTGTCATATCTTAAAGTGTGGGGGTGTTTGGCATACTACCGAGCTCCAGATCCTAAGAGAACAAAGCTTGGTCCTAGAGCTATTAAAAGTGTTTTCGTAGGGTATGCTGAAAATAGTAAAGCTTATAGGCTTCTTGATTTAGAGTCCAATGTCATAATAGAATCGAGAGACGTTGAATTTTTGAGAATAAATGTTTTACAAGTTCTGAAATTATTGAAAATAATTCAAGACATTTGGAAGCTCAAAGTGATTCTCAAGAGAAAGAAACGAATGATTCTAAAGACATGATTGAACCAAGGAGAAGTACTAGAGCTAGGAAAATAAAAGACTTAGGTCCTGATTTTATTACTCATGTTTTTCTCGTTGAAGGAGATGGAGATAATAATGTGGTAAATAAATACCCTTTAGTATTAAATTTAGAAGATGATCCTAAAAGCTTTGATGATGCTATGTCTTCTAGAGATGCTTCCTTTTGGAAAGAAGCTGTGAATGATGAAATGGACTCAATTGTGTCCAATAATACTTGGGTATTAGTAGATTTACCAAAAGGATCAAAACCTATTGGGTGCAAATGGGTTTTTAGAAGAAAATATCATTCTGATGGTTCCATTCAAGCTTTTAAAGCTAGGCTTGTAGTTAAGGGATATAGACAAAAAGAAGGAATAGATTATTTTGATACATATGCTCCTGTTGCACGTATAACTTCTATTCGAGTTCTATTTGCTCTAGCTTCCATTTATGATCTTTTTGTTCATCAAATGGATGTTAAAACTGCTTTCTTAAATGGAGACTTAAATGAGGAGATTTACATGGAACAACCGGAGGGTTTTGTTCTTCCTGGAAATGAAAGAAAAGTATGTAAATTGATTAAGTCTCTTTATGGACTTAAGCAAGCTCCTAAGCAGTGGCATGAAAAGTTTAATTCGGTCATATTGTCAAATGGTTTCATCAATAATAGTGCCGATAGGTGTATATACACTAAATTCACTAAAGACTATGGTGTCTTAGTGTGCTTGTATGTTGATGATATGCTTATCTTTGGAACGAATATGACTGGAGTTAATGAAACTAAGAAGTATCTAACTTCCATGTTTAAAATGAAGGATTTGGGTGAAGTAGATACTATCTTAGGTATTAAAGTTAAGAAAAATAGTGGGGGTTATTCTTTAAGCCAATGTAATTATGTTGAAAAAATATTAAATAAATTTCAACATCTTGGTTTTAAAGAAATAAGTACTCCATTTGATTCTAGTATTAAATTAAATTATAATACTAGTAGAGCGGTGGCACAACTAGAATATGCAAGTGCTATAGGGTCTTTAATGTATGCGATGCATTGTACTAGACCCGATATTGCTTATTCTGTATGCAAGTTGAGTAGGTATACTAGTAATCCAAGTACTGAACATTGGAGAGCAATTACTAGAATTTTTGGTTATCTTAAGAGAACTAAAAATTTAGGATTGTTCTACAATAATTATCCGGCTGTATTAGAAGGATACACCGATGCTAGTTGGATTACAAGTGTGGGAGATGAGCGTTCCACTTCTGGATGGATCTTCACACTAGCTGGAGGTGCTGTATCTTGGGCGAGCAAGAAACAGACATGTATAACTCACTCAACAATGGAATCTGAATTTATTGCTTTGGCGGCAGCTGGGAAAGAGGCTGAATGGATTAGAAATTTGTTGTTGGACATCAAATTATGGCCTAGTCCAATGCCTCCTATTTCTATCCACTGTGATAGTCAGGCCACTTTGGCAAGAGCCTATAGTAGCACCTATAATGGTAAGTCTAGACATATTAGTCTAAGACATGAATATGTGAGACAATTGATTAAAGATGGTACCATAACAATTGTCTATGTGAGGTCAAGTAAAAATCTTGCCGATCCTTTGACGAAGGCTTTACCAAGACATATGGTAATAACGACCTCACAAGAAATGGGGCTGAAACCCTTTAATTGAAATCACCAATAATGGTAACCCGACCTTTTTCTAGAACATCACTAGTTACAAGGTTTAATGGGTAAGAACAAGTTATTGAATGTGATTGTTTGATACTGACGTAGCCCTGATATGAGAAGTCAGTATCGTCTGTTACGTTTTGAAGGCTGAATTGAATTCTTAATGAAGTATGATACAAGTTTGTAGTGTGTTGATAGTAACAGAAACACATGGTAGATACTTCACCTATATGAGCTTAGAAGTGGTGCCGCTTCTTACGAAAGTTAGGGTTGCTTTCTAGAGAGCTCATGAAACAGGATCAAGCACAAGGCCATAATAGTGCGGAGTAATATAGAAATTCTCGCTGAAACAAGAGATTAGTGTATGTGTGGTATGTCCGGTTCTATTACATAAAAGTACAAGTTTAAAGCCGAGCTACTTGTCACTTTGATAGAGCTTTGATATATTTGCACTAAGTAAAGGTTTAACTCGAAAGAGACCTTTATGTATGTATATTAATCTTACTGAAGCTTTGGCTGTATGGTTTTTTAAAATTTTATTTTGAAATCTTTGTTTTACAAACAAAGTGGGGGATTGTTGGAATTTTGTTTGTTAAAACAAATTGGATGCTTTTTACTTTGTCCCACATAGAAAAAGTGGGAGCAAGTGGGTCAGTTTAAATATGTGGAATTTCCTTTTATAGTTAAAGGAGTGATTAGGTGGGGGTGGACCCCACCATACCCGCGTGCGGGTGCGCGAATAATTGCGCGATTTTGGCGCGATTATTTGGCGCACTTAGCACTTTGCACGCTTGCGCGCCCGCGGTTTAATTAGCATCAATCCCTTCCTATTTATTTAATTTTTCAATTTTTATTTAAATTCTAAGGTTGCCTTTTAATTTGAGAATTTTCGGAAATGAAATATAAAATGAAAATTCGAAATTCTATTAAAAAAAAAAAATTATTATTCCGAATTTTATTTGTGTCTTTTCAAGACAACATTTGAAAAAATTACTTATTCGGTTTTGCAACATTTTACGAAAGGTTGCAATTGTTCGGGTTTTCAACTTCTTCCGAAAAGTCGCGGTTGTTTATACGAACAATTTTCCAAAGGTCGTGTTTGTTCATTATTTGACAGTTTTCACGAATAGTTGCAAGACTGTTTCATATATATATACTTGTCGATTTTCGGAAGAGGTGTGTGGTCATTTTCGAGTCTTCTTTCTGAAAAAAAAAAAAAAAAAAAAAAAAAAAACAGCAGCCAATTCTTCGATTGTTTCTTAGAGAGACCCTGGAGAAATACTAGAATTGCTATCTAGTATTCTCATCCGAGACTTTGTTGTATCCTGGAGGATTTTTGCCGGTGACCATTAGCAACATTGTGGGGCAAATAAATCCTTAAAGAAAGTGATATCACGCCTCAAAGTCCGAGTTGTTTTACTCGATCCGATTTCATTGTTCAACCCATTTCGAAGCATATTTTCCAACATATGCGGTATCACCACCTTCCCTATTCACAACCACACATAACAAGTCAACGTCTTTCCAAGTGGAGTGTCCCAACGATTTAGGCAGATTGCTCATACTTTGTGAGCAGTGAACTGCTTGATCAATTTCTTCACCCACATGTATTTTCTAGAGGATACAACAATTGATCAGTCTGTAGAAACTTCTGATGGTTGGTAAACTAAATCATAAGAAGTTGTTCTTGTGTAGGAATTATCAACAGGCACAGATGAGCCTAATTAGGTACTGGATAAGCTCGGCCATCCTTAGTATAATGTATTCTTACTGGAAATGTTTGGATCTGAGTGAGCCGGATCCAAAAATGATATAATATTTACAAGCTCAGCCATTTATACTTCGACCCTAACGAACTAACGATGAAGTCGCGGAAGTGCTTTTTGTGTGGGGAAACTTGAAGGAGTTTATTGAAGCTCGTTGAACTTGCCATTCTATGCCTATGAAATCAAATCTCGGTTTGAAAAAAAAAAAAATGCAATGTCCCCTTGTTTTCACTCAGACCAAATGAAATTTTTTTTATTTGAGCTAATTTTATCTTAAGGCTCCGTTCGTTTCGCGGAAAATAACTTCCAGGAAAATATTTTCCATATTTTCCGGTGTTCGGATGGGCGGAAAATCACGGTCAAGGAAAACATTTTCCGTTGACCGGAAAATTTACATGCAAAGTTGTGGAAAATGTTTTCCACTTCTGAAAAGTGGAAAACATTTTCCACAACTTCCCCTGCCTTTTTTTTTCTTTCTTTCTTTCCTTTTTATTTTTCTTCCTTAGCTTGGCCGGTGGCCGGCCCCGACAGCGGCCGGCGACCGGCGACCGGCGACCGGCTGCGGTCGCGAGCCAGCTCGAGCTCCGCCCCGGGCCGGCGAGGCTCCGCCTAGCCCGATCTGTGGAAGCCCAGCTCGCCCGAGCTCGGCGAGCTCGAGCCTCACCAGATCGGGCGAGGCGGAGCCTCGCCGGCTTGGGGCGGAGCTCTGGCCTCACCTGGTCCGGCGAGCTGGGCGGGGCTCAGGCCTCGCCCGAGCTCGCCGGATCTGGCGGCGGAGCTCGGGCTCGCCTTGATCGGGAGCCCGAGCTCCGCCGCCAGATCCGGCGAGCTCGCGGCTCGCCAGACCTCTGGTGAGCTCGGGCGAGGCTCGAGCCCCGCCCAGCTCGCCGGATCTGGCGACCGGACCTTGGTCGGCCGGATCTGGCAACCAGATCTTGGTCGGCTCGCCATCTTCAGGCGTGCGGCAGCGGAGGAAGGAGGAGCAGCGGCGGACGAAGGAGGAGGAAGAAGGAGGAGCGGCGGCGGAAGAAGGAGGAAGGAAGAAAAGGAAAAAATAAAAGAAAAAGTAAGAAATTAGTTAACGAACAGTGGAAAATATTTTCCACTCAAAATTTAAGAATTAGCCGAACACCGGAAAATATAGCCATTTTCCTGGAAAATAACTTCTGGGAAAATATTTCCCGGAGATGGTCAATTTTCCGTGAAACGAACGCAGCGTAAGTAGTTGGGGAAAACTCTAAACCACGGGACTTTAGATGATTCATGAATGAACATGTCAGTATTGACGGGCGAAAAGTACTCTAAATGATCGTGGACCACTATTGAAATGTAATCATTTGTCTAACCACGCATTTTATTTTTAACCATGTGCCATTATTGCTTTTGTCCCACTCCAAAAAAAAAAAAAAAAACAAAAACAAAAACAAATCGCTGGAATGTGGGATCACTGTCTTGGCGATACGCCAGTGTGAAATGAAATGAATATTCATACGAAACCCAGGCTGAGTAAAGCACAAGGTATTGACTGACGCAACAACATAACTGCTGGTAATAAATAATCATGCAGACTGAGCTCGAAATAATGGCACATTGGTAATAAATAATCATGCAGACTGACCTCGAAATAATGGCACGTTGGTAATAAACCCAGGCTGAGTAAAGCACAAGGTATTTGACTGACGCAACAACCAATCGATTCACGTCGCTCAGCAATGAACTTTTTACTAATGAAGCAACAACATAACTACATAGACTCATTTCAAATTGTTTTAATAGAAGCATTTCTGTTGCATATTGGTAATAAATAATCGTGCAGACTACCCAAACTGTTGGTGGCAAAGTTGGTGGAGTTGCATGCTGGCCACCCGCAAGGCCAAAGTTCAACTCCACATCTCGTCATTTGCGTGGCTTACCTACGGCACGTAGGAGGTGGGTCCCTACTGGTCATCCCAGGTTTATGCCGCCGGCTGCGTATGGAGCTTCCCGGGTCACCAAAAATAATAATGATAATAATAATCATGCAGACTGACCTTGAAAGCAGTTGACGAGAAGCCTTCCAAAGCTCCGGTTGCTCGACACGAGATTCAACCAAAACTCGATCGCCGACCCGCTCCAAGACATGGGTTTGGCCACGAGAAGCATAAGCTTCTGCGCGAGAGTGGATACAAACATGATCTGCCTCCCCTCGATGCTCTCTTCTCCTTCCTCGGAAGAGTCCATGTATTCTCTCTTGTGCACATCACTGTGGATCAAAATGCGAAAGAGATCAACGACACCGGCTTTTTCTGGGCTCAACAGCATGTAACTGCTGGAGAAACTCTTGTCACAAGCCATGGCTTTGAGGCAAAGAAGAGAGAGACGATAGCTAGGTTTCTTTTTGGTTTCGGAGGGTCTGAGTACTTGTTGTTTTGGATGAGACTTGTGCTGCGTCTTGAACTTAGCTTTAAAGGGTACTTTATAGAGGGCTCCTTGGCTGATTAACAAAGCTCGGTTTCTTGTTCTTCCTGGTTAGAAAATAAATAAGTAATTTTTGATAGCTGTTGATTGTACTTGGTCTAATTTTTTAGCTGTCCACCTGTATTTAAGATTACTCGTGAGAAAAAATTATAATTCTTTGTTATGAAAGCCGATCAACTTTGGTGGGCTCATGAAGGGAAGCTAACGCCATGAGGAGATGGGTGTTGGTAGTTTGTTTATAAAACAAATGAAGAGGTGCATTGTCCCACATTGAAAAGATGTGAGTGCGCACGTAGACGAAATTTGGCATTAACCAACGATCATTAATTTTATTTATTGAAAAATCAGATTTATTTCTATAAAAATTAAGTATAAAGTTTTGTTGAAACAGTGCGACTGTTCATGAAAAGTTACGGGTTTTTATTATTTATTTAATTTCAAATTTTTTATGTCTTTTCAATGTAACCTTTGAGATGTACTTGTTCACGAAAGGTTGCCTTTGTTCTTTTTGCAACCTTTTGAAGGGTTGCCTCTATTCAAAAAACAAAGATAAGTACATTTGTTTTGAAATCAAACACACAGCTTCTTCCATTTTTATTTTTTTTCGTTTCTTTCAAAAGAAACTACAGCTATTGTTTCTAATTATTTCCATGAGAGACCCTGAAGAAATATTAGAATTACTATATAGTATTCTCATTTGAGACTTTGTTGTATCTTGGAGGAAATTTGCCGGTAACCATTAGCAACTTTGTTGTGCAAATAAATCTTTAAAGAAAGTGATATCACACCTCAAAGACTGACTTGATTACTCTAAAGATCTGACTTCATTGTTCTACCCAATTCGAAGTCATATTTTCCTAACAGTGGAGTCTCTTTCTGTGGTTATCTCTGACCCTCATTTATGCATTTCAAAGGTGGTAACGACACGATTTAATTTATTCAAGAAAAGGGGTGACGACTAGACTTGTCAAAATAGATTCTACACTCATTTTTAACTCATTTTAATGGATTAGTTATGTTCATAAATGGAATAAGAATTGTAAAGCCCAAAAATATATGGTTGTTAGATGGGTTTATAGTTTACCCAAACACAACCCACGTTTATGACTTTCTCTTCGGCCTTTATGAGAAAATAATGGACTTCTCACATTGTTCTAAGTTCAGAGAAATCTTGATTAGCCTGTAAGATGAGTCCAACTTCACCCTTATTAAAAATTTTAAGCCAGTTTCATTTTTCCCCATTATTTATTATTTTTATTATTCTTGTAAGTTTCATATGTTAGTTATTACACTATACATTTCATTGGTTGCATTCAATATTGTTATTGTTACGAAATATTCTAATATTAGTTCTTGTCATTGCATTCCATAGTCAATATAAATCATCTTTTCCAATATCCTATAGTCCATTCAATTAAAATTTAAATTCCTCCACATTATATGTTGTTATAATTTTATAAATTCACTACCAAGTTATCTTTCTCTCATTCTTCATTGTGAATCAATACAAAAATTAAAAATTCTATGCAATTCTAAAAACCAATTCTTTAACATCTCATTTTCAAAGTATCAATTTTATCTAAATAGCATAATAGATAAAGAATCTAAAGCGGTCTAACTTAGAGGATATGGATTTTCATAGATTGGATTAAATATTGAAGTATTTTAGTAAAAAAAATCGAGTTGGGTATGGATCATTAACTTTGTATTGTATATAAATGAGTCAAAACGAGTTAAATGGGTCAATTTGAGTTAAACCATTTTCGACCCAACCCAAACCACCCATTTGACGGCCCTAGCTACAACATGTCTTAATTTATTTAAGAAAACATTCACATTCCAATTTGATGTTATGCCGTGAGATTCAATTCCTTCACTTTTTGTGTTGCACATGTCATGTAAATGGTAGCGATTAGAGAGATCTAAGCAGGCCCTACCATCAGTCGTTGCACTAAAGACGGTAGGAATCATTCGCTTTAAACTTTGCTAAAAAATCAGGCCTGCAGTTTTTTGTTATGTGGCCCACATTATAAGTTTTAAATTCAAATAGGAGATATATATCTCAATATTTAGGGAGAAAATTGATTCAATTTACACAATAGAGAATCAAGTGTCATGCGTCCAAAGTATGCAATTGCCATTTGGATCATTGTTCTGGGGATTTCAATGGGTTGAATTTGATATACAACCTAACTTTCTATTTTCATTGTTTCTAGATGGTTTGAGCACGTATGGTAGAGTAGAATCAAGCTATTGAGCACACGTAATAAACTAAACAAAAACTTGAAAAACAAAAGACATCAAATTTACATGACCTAGTTGGTATAACATACCCTCTAGAAAGAACAATACAAATTTCACTATAAATCAAACAATAAAATATTACAATCAAACTCGAATCACGTAAATACTCTTAGTATTTTTAGTTTCCCAATTACTCCAAGGAAAGAACAGGACATGATTTCACTGTATATCAAACGATAAGACCACAAAGAGAAATTATGACAATTGGATGTAATTCATGAACAGCACAAGCCATGGCGCTCTTGCACATTAACAGCAAATATAAATCGTACTCATTATGCTGAAGAGACCAAACTCACAATCCAACAAAAAAATTATTTTTATACAAAAAAAAAAAAAAGACCGTTATCCGCAGTCGAAATGGACTTCAACTCCAATAGGGATAAGAGGTCTTGAGGGAAATTAATTTTCATTTTTGCATCACTCGGGATTCTGTTAGCAAGAGCCCAGTTCGGACTGTCCTAACATGGACTTGTTTTCTCTGGAAATCACTAAAATGTGGTTTTGCCTCTGAGTCAAAGAAGAGGTGTGCCAATTTACAAAATGAGCTTAATAATATGTAGGTTTCCACAGTACAATCTTCATAAGCTTCGATTGAGATTCACTAGTTCGATATCCATTTTTACTCGGTCGTCGATTAAGGAAAACCATGTTTCCAAGTCAAAGATTGAATGGTGAGTTCAAATCCCAGTTTAGTTATTTTTATGGTTTCTTGCCCATTCCGTTTACCAAACAAGAAGAAAACTCGAACATTACAGTGGCTTAAATTTGACCCACGCGATGTGTTGTTAAATAATGCAGAAACTCACAACTTGCAATCTAAGTCAAGCGAGAGGAGAATGAAATTCTCGCGTAATTGCTCGACAAAATAGATCGCGAAGTCTTACATTGCGGCTTGAAACATTCACGTCTTCGCAGAGGAGACTTCTCAATTTGACATAAACTCCCTGCACAAATCACCATGTGCGGCTTGTTTTCAGAGCTCACCTGTGGCCCTGAAAAATAAACTTCAGAAAACGCGAGTAAATTGTTATTTTCTTCTTTTGAACAGCAACAATAAACATACGAACCGCAATATGTGTGCCCCTTCAGGAGTCTTTCTCTTCCTTGGAAACCAGTCGAGGAAGCTTCCTTGTCAATCCCGACTGATGCAAGGGCGTTTACTTCCTTGTTTCCCTCTCAATAATCCAGGCTTTCTTAATTAATTTCAGGTCGGGTTTTGTTATCCCATTTCAAATGGTATGGCCAAAAGAATGCGGGAAATAAGGTTGGGGAAGATCTTTAAAAAAGTTACTGGCCAACTTAATCATAAACCTTTTAATTTGAACAAATCAATCATAGACTTTGTAAAAATTTGCCAATTGAATTAATCCAGTTAATTTTGACATGATATTGTTGGCTTGGACATGGACGTGAACATTAGTCATCCTACATGGTATGGTCAATACTGACCTGGACAACTTTCGAAACTTTTTTAAAAATTTCTAAATATTTTACTATTTTTTTCCTTTTATTTTTTTCTATCTTTTGTATTTTCCTTTCCTTTTAAATTCTTTCTCGCCTGTGATTAGCTCAGCAATGGCCAAATTCAACGTGTATCATCCAATGATTGTACACCCAAAACTATACAATCAATAACGGAAGACCTTCTCTATCTTTAACCCAATCGTTTTCATGACTTGTCATGTAAGGAACTTGAGGCCCAAGGAAGATATCTTACGATATCAACTTATTCACATACATTAACAAGGCATCCACACATCAATAGCAGCAAAAGGCGAAACATTCGAATAACTATTCTCGAAATTGATCATGCAAACCACGCTACGGAATATATACCAGACATGATAATAGGACGAAAAAAATTCATGATCCAGCTTGCTAATGAATCAGGAGCATCTATTAACAATAGCTATTGTGAAATTCAAGCGATCAAACAATAAAATAAATAATTCAACAAAATAATTGGATATCGGGTTTATGTGGTTCAATCCGTGAAACCTCTAGCCCTCTTCAGTTGGTTCCTTGTTTGCCACAAGCTACTCCTTACTAATCAGCATGGCACCTTCAATCTTCAAATAACATGCAAATGGAACGATGAGATATATCAAGACGGTAGCAAGAGCGCAGGTAAATGCCATAACCTAACAACCCAACTGCAGTTGCCGTCACCACAATGCTCAGAACAAGAACCGTCCTCTCGAAAATACTAACAAACCTCTCGTCGCTAGTTTGAAAAACCGTCTCGAGGGCTATTGCCTGCAGGCTGTGAAGGGTGCCTATCTATTTAGTGTGTTTGCTAAGGTAGTACAGATGGCTACCTTTATATAGATTTGTTTACTTGAAAATTTTAATATCAATTGAGACTTCAAGTGATTTTTTACAGTAAGTTATCTATAACAGCTGCGATGACGTAGTTTGTTCTGATCACACAAAAGCTAAGCTAGGAAACTCTTATAAGACAGATCGTTTTCTCTCGGAAACATGCCTAGTAAGGCCCTACTCTTGCTCTCGAATGCCGAGGTGGCGATATCCAAATAAGTCTAGAGGTGTGGATTCTGATCCATCCATAATGCCTTTAAGAAGAAATGCGGTTTAGCAAGTGCTGCTTGCCACCACGAAAGTACAAGGAGGCAGTGGCCGACCTAAGGGTGGGCCAGTGGTGGCCCTTGCCCCACTAGGTCCAAACAATTTCTTAAAAAAATTCCACAAAAATCAATTCCATATAAAGGCTACATCTCTTTCCCCCACCCAATATATAGATTTGACCTCATCGACACGTATTTTGCAACAAAAATTTGTTTTATAGGTCTTTTTATCTAAAAATTTAAGAAGTAGGAAATGCACAGACAATACCTGTATAACATATTCCAAAAAAGCATATGGAGCGAGATAGACCGCTAATTACAGTCCTAATGAAATTGGCCACGAAGTTGTATTTCAATTTAATCCCTAAAGCCAATCTTACATTGTACAAAACTATAACTATTCATAGTCTTTGTCGAGGTCGGAATAACTGAGACGCTCCTAATCTCGTAGCATTTACATAATCAAAAGGAGTATGAGCAGGTATGCCTGGAATTAGCAGACCAATCACTCTAAAAATCCTTAGGAATGATCCTTCTTTGTAATCTGGTCCCTTCTCACGAGAAATCGTGAAGCTTCTCATGAGCTCATGCCAAGCGTTCAACATCATCGGTATTGTTTGTCGAAGCGAGAAGTAGTTTTTATTCGGTTCTTCCCAGACAATCTGTGTATAGAAATTTAAGCAAATAAGAAAATTGAATGAGTTGTCTAATTTAATCACAGCATGATATGAGAGAGAGAGAGAGAGAGAGAGAGAGAGAGATCCTCACGTTCCCTTCATATTTGCTATTGAAGTAGCAACATCTCCCAAAATGCTTGAACATAAAAGCTGAATCGTCGTAAGGCAACCGAGGCACAATATCATTCCCATAAACGAATCTGAAGTAATCAATTTCATGTTCCTCCAAGACCCTCTTCATGAACTCCCCAAACTTCTCATCTCCAACCCTAGGTTGACCATATGTGTAGACTGCCTCCAATTTCTTCAGAAGCCACGCCTCCCCATGCATGGCCAAGACCGCTGGGAAGAGGATCGCCAACGCGCCTCCCAGGCTGTGGCCCGTCAATATGTACTTCGCTTTGTCGTTGTCGCCGAGCAGTGCCCTTAGCTTCTCCCTTATGGCATAGTAAGCCAACGGCGCAGGCGTTTTAGACACGGGTCGAGCTCTTTCGGCCAACCCAGGGTCTTTTGGAGCCCGAGGGCTTTCATGAACCCGCCGTGGATTTTGCCAACCCCTAGGAACTCGTACCACGAGAGGTCGAAGTCCGAGCTCCACGCATCCGCGTCGAAAGGTTCTGTGCCTCGAAAGGCCACTACGATAGTGTCGCGGTCACGTAGCATGAAGGCTTGAGTGGTTGCTTTCCCTTGATAATCTGCAAAAGGAAAACAAATACGACATATGGCAGTCATTATCTTGGTATTATTTACAGCTACAGAGATGTCGGTGTAGCTCCGTACCATTCCAAAAGTTGTAGAACCCCAAGAATTTCATCTGCACATATGAACGGACAAAGTTATTTTTGGATGGCATGGCCAAGTTCAGCCAGTATTAGGAACTTAGTTAATTTTGTTGTTTAATTATGCTTAGTTGTCTTGACCTGGTCCCGATCCGATCCATACTTTCATAGATTAATTTCAAACTATGTACAGTCTCTCTCTCTCTCTCTCTCTCTCTCTCTCTCTCTCTAGTTTGACCTGCCAGTGGCGGGTGACCGTGGTTTGGAGGTAGGCCTCGTTCTCGTAGGATGCTTTGGAAGCCATAATGCAGAGAGCCGCGTGGTACTCGCTGTCACCAGGCCTGATGCTCTTGTCCAATTCCACTCTCTTGTCCCAATTGCCAGGGCAGGATAGGAATCTCCCTGACTCTCTATCAGGCATCACCACCTTCCCTGTCGACAACCCCACGTTATGACTCATCATTTTTCCAATTGAAAAGTCAAAACGATTAGGTAGACTAGTCCCACCTTTTGAGCAGTGCAGTGCTTGATCATTACCAGTATTGGTGAGCGACATGTACTCTAAATGATCATGCACCCTATTTAAAATGGTATCATGAATCTAACCACACATCTTATTTCTGATCAGATGCCATTATTGCTTTTGTCCTATTTCCAAAAATAAAAAATAAAAAATGAAAATGTGGGGTCATGCTTTATTGGTCATATCACATCAGCTTTGCAAATACGCCAGTGTGAAATGAAATGATTCTTCATACCAAACACAGGCTGTGTAAAGCACGAGGTATTGGGACTTCTGACGCAGAAACCATAACACACATTTAGCAATTGATTCACCTCGCTCAGTAATGAACATTTTTACTAATGAAGCAACAACATAACCAGATAGACTCGTTTCAAACCGTTTTGATAGAGTATTGTTGTTGCATATAAGTAATAAATAGTTATGCAGACTGACCTCGAAAGCAGTTGACGAGAAGCCTTCCAAGGCCCCGATTGCTCGACACGAGATTCAACCAAAACTCGATAGCCAACCCGTTCCAAGACATGGGTTTGGCCACAAGAAGCAGAAGCTTCTGCACGAGAATTGATACAAACATGATCCACCTTCGCTCGAAGCTCTCCTCCCCTTCCTTGGAGGAGTCCACGCATTTTCTTTTGTGCACATCCCTGTACATCAGAATGCGAAAGAGATCGATGACGCCGACTTTCTCTGGGCTCAACAGCATGTAACTGCTGGAGAAACTCTTGTCACAAGCCATGGCTTTGAGGCAAAGAAGAGAGAGATGATGGCTGGGTTTCCTTTTTTTGTTTTGAGGGTCTGTGCTCCTACTGTCCTGGATGAGACCCGTGCTGCTTCTTGGACTTGTCTTCAAAGGGTTATCTATAGAGGCTTCTTGAAAGGCTTCGTTTTCTTCCTACTCGAAAAATAAATAAATACTGGATGTACTGAAGTCGATCTACAGTTTGATTAATTTACTAAAAATCGTACATGCAAATTCTGATTAAGTGTTGATAGTCTGGTCCAATTGCTTAAAAGTCCACCTACACACCGTCATGGTAAGTACCCATTAACTATGTCGGTTTGCAGATTCGTCTTGGTGTACTTACTCAAAGAAGCTAAAACATTACCTTTTGGTACGAAAGCTGGTCGACTTTTGATGGCGTGAAGGGAAGCCAAGGCGTTGTGGAGGTGGGGTCCCTCTCTGGGGTTTTCTCCGACCCACATTTCTGCATTTCGAAGGTGGTAGATACCGACATGATTCAATTATTTTAAGAAACGCGATAACGACATATCTTGATTTATGTAAGAAAACATTCACCTTTCAATTAAATATTAGGATATGTGATTCATTTGGGAGCAAAAAGAAAATACATGAAGGAGGAGTTTTAGAAATCATGTTACACAAACATCATAAACAAACATTGAAGACTCACTTAACACTAATGATTCACAGTAGCCATACTATAGATAAAGCTGACAGAAGAAAAAGGTCTTTGTAGCAAGGGACATCACAAATTAGGGAATGATACAATTTTTCTCCAAGTTCAAGAACAATGAGCTAATAATAAGTCTGCAATTGGTACTTGGATCTTTGTTATGAGGGGTTTTAGTGGATTAAATGTGATTTTTAACCGAACTTATTCTCTGTTTTCTAGATATTTTTAACATGCAGAGTGTTGTAAAAATAAGCGATCAAACACTATAATAAACTAAAAGAAAGAAATAAACGGTTTGCTGGTTTGACCTACTCCATGGGACGAGCAATACATAAACACTCTTGGTGTTTCTCAATTTCTAATTAGTCCATGGGAAGAGTAGCACAGGATCTCATTATAAATCAAGCAATGAGATGAAGAGAGGAGTACACAAAGCTCACCATAAGATTTTCTCACGGCTTCAGACACCAATAAACTTTATCTCGGATCAAATCCACAAAGAGAAATTACGACAATGGGATGTAATTCACGAACTTCACAAACCAGGGCGCTCTTGCACGTTAACAAGGATAAGAAGTTCGGTAGGACAATTAAATTTCATCTTTGCATTAGCCACAATCCTATTGGCAAGAGTCAGTTAGAGCTTTCCAAATATGTGTTGGTTTGCCTTTTAATTCAACTATGGGTCGTTCAACCGAAAAAAAAAATATGTTTTGTGTCCATTCTCAAGCTTAAGCTCAAGATATAATTCTAATATATGGGGTCATTTGTTGAGATGCACACATGATAATTGGTGTGATTTGGAATGGTTGATATATCTTAGTTGGTTCATAAATTATTAGCTTAAGTTTTTTAATGAAGACGGCTCTAACTAAATATGTTGACAAGCTTGGGCTTGGACTTGGGTATTCTCTTGGTGATACCCTTATTGAATTATCATACCTTCGTTGCACGCTTCCAATAAGTAGCATCAAAACCGATAGTAGATTGGTAGGTCTCTCAAACTGTTTAGGTATTTGGTGGATATATCAATGAATAAATCTTGTGATCCAAGTAGTGGGCATTATGGGATAGCAACATGGTCTCCCATAGTAGCCTTCATGGTGTGGTCAAGGGAAAGAGACCATTGATGAAGATAGGCGCTAGAGATTCAATTTAAGATATATTAATATAGAATGATAGCTGAATTAAGGGAGAGTAAACCTAACACTGATTTCACATGTGAGGGGTGATTCTTGAGATTCACATGTAAAAATTGGTGTGATTCAGAATAGTTAATGTATTTTAATTGGCTCATAAACCATTGAGTTAAGTTTTGGAGTAAAATTGATCCAACTGGATATATTGATAAGTTCGGACTTGAACTTCCGCTTGGCAATCTCCTTCGATGAAAATATTGGAATTTCATTGCGCCATCCCAACATCCTTGATGACTGGATCAGATTTCTAAGAATTTGTGTACAAGAGCATTTAGTTGACTAATATATGATTTTAGCTTTGAGCCTAAGAAGAGTTGTGCCAATATACAAAACGAAGACTTCCACAATACGATCTTCATGAACTTCAATTGAAATTCACTAGTTCGAGATATCGCAAGATTTTCACGCTCCATCGACTTAATATCCAAGTTTTTAGTCAGTTGCAAATTAAGTTAAATCGAGTTTTATTAGGTCATTAAATATGAGTGACAGAGGTCCGATCCCAGTTTTGTGACTTTTATGGCTTCTAACCCTTTTTAATTTACCAGGAAGAAAATGAGTCTGTATGTATTGATCGCTTGAATTTGAACCTGCAAATACAGACTATACTTTATAAGAAGAATAAAGAGCTTGCTAAAAGACCGAAGATCTCATTTCTACTTATGGTGATTGGCTTGATTATTCGTATCTGATTTGGTGTCGTGTGCATATCCAGAGATATTGACTTGATCCAGCTCACACCCAAACAAATTGGTCAATTATGGAGCCAATTACGTGATTCTTCAAATTTTCTTGACAAGGGAACCCTTGTACATATCGTAACCTAAGGAAGCAACCTCTTAAATACGTAAACGTAATGACTTCATTGCTTTGCGTGACATGCCTAGTGTTGCCGAAAGGCTTGTCCTTGTCGTCGGTTTAATGCTTCACAAACCCTCAAAAATCTCTGATGGGTTGAAGCCATAAACATCACTTACGATTTTAAGATATAAGATCTGAAATCTTTGAGCTAAGGGAATAATATCACGTGGCAATCTTCACGTGTATGCTGTCCCCTGGCACTGGTATTTGAACTGATATTATACTTACCATAGTTGCAAATTAACGAAATTAAAATGGGGCTACACGTCGAGATAGGAAGACTGCCACACGTGCAGAAACTCGTATTGAGAGAGAGCTTCGATACTTCATTGATGGAAATACTGAGACGAGAGGACTTATCTACAGCCAAAGATTTTGACTGGGTCTGGACAGATAACCGACCAAATCCAAGATAATCTGCATGCGTACCATCATAGCTAATCATAGTCCATACTTGCATTTGACAGGCCACCGACAGAAATGGCCCCTTTTTTTTCCACAAAAAGAAGAACGATTTCACACGACTTTTGTCCATTGTTCGTCCACGTGAATATCATGTGTTAAAGGGTTACTGTTATGTTTACTGTTTCTCTGACCGTATACACAGGAATATCACTGTGAGTTCATGTGTTGTCAGTGTCGGACCCTTGTGCTACACAATTATTAAAGTAGGGCAGCGACAGCCAAAATAATCCTAGCAATTGTTGGCATTTGTATGTATTCTTTATGTTTATTTCCTAAACTTCAAACCTTAATAATTTCGTCCTGGAAGTAATATTGTTCCCAAGTTTTTCTGGGATTATGTATGTTGTTGGTGACTCGACCCTCAATCTCATCTCACACATTCTTGAGGGCAAAAAAACGCTTCAAGTGTTATAACTTGGCATAAAAAGACACTTAAGTGCCATAACTTACGAAATGTACACTTAAGTGCCACATTCGAAGAAAAATGAATCACTTAAGTGCCACTTTGGTCAAAATCCGGCCAAAAGGCTAACATGACATTTTTTCGGCAAAACGAGCCCAAAACGACACCGTCGTGTTAAAAAAATAATATAAAAATTAATTAAATTAAATTTAGTTGAAATATTAAAAAATAATAATTTTAAATTAAAAAAAAAAGGGGTCAGCCCCTAGCCACCGCCATTGCCTCCCCGCCGTCACTAGGAAGGGCCGGTGACGGAGGGGGGAGAGTCGGCCGGGGTCGCCGGCCCCTACCCCCTTTTCTTTTTTCTTTTTTAATTTTTTTAATTTTAAAATTATTATTTCTTAATATTTTAACTAAATTTAATTTTTAATTTTTTAATTAATTTTTATATTATTTTTTTACCACGTCAGCACAAAACGACGTCGTTTTTGCATTATTAAGCCACATTAGCATGTAAAACGGTGTCGTTTTGGACTCGCTTCGCTAGAAAAATGCCACGTATGCAATTTGGTCAAATTAACACTCAAAATATTTATTTTGCTCCGATTTTGACACTTAAATGTACCTTTCGTAAGTTATGGCATTTAAGTGTCATTTTCTGCCAAATTATGGCACTCTTGGAGTCCACATGTCTATTTGATATGTATTGTATTCATAATTTAGTTACTCAATATTGCATTGTTGATAGATAGGAAATTTGAAATAATATGCTTGTCATTTTAGGAAATGCAAAAAATGAAAAAAAAAAAAAATCAATTGGTCCAAGATTAACCCTAGAACTAGAATGGAAATCATAGGGTCAGTCCGGTCCTTGATCCCAAGCTCAACAAGATCGGTCTTTGGTTTCAAAAATTAAAAACCACTACTATACAAGTTAGTCCCTGGGTTAGGTGTTGGACCAACTCAACTCAGACCATAATCACCCCTAAAGTTTGGTTTGTGAGAAGTTGGAATCTTATGGGGAATAACGAGAAGAAGTTTCCCGTCGGTCGAAGCTTTCCTTTTGTTATTTTGGTCAACTTTCATTCTTTAAAAACTACAGCAATTTTTCCCAGAGTGGAGATTTCTTTCTTCAGTGGAAACGAGAGATTTCTCTCAACGTGGGTGGATTTGCGCTTGTGAGTTGTGAATTTAAATTGAGTTGTTTTATTTGCAAACACTGTGGGTTCAGGTGTGATTTAGATTTGAAAAACATTGAAGTGTATAAGCAATTATTATTTTATAATTCTCATAGTGATTAGTAAATTATTGATTTCTGACTCTCTTGATAGAATAGGGCACCAACACTCAAGCCAAATCATGAAAATCTATAATGTTCTTTCTTGTTACTGATTTATTTCTCATGTTTGCATTAATTTTCAAACAATTAGGAAATGCGCAAACATATTACATAAGTATACAAAATGGGATAGACTTGCTACTTACGCTCCTAATGAAATCAACCACGCTAGTGTTTTAATTTCTTTCTTTTCTCACAATACAACCGCTTGATCTTGGTAATCCAATCTTAAGAGAGAAAATTGCATTGTATATGTCATTACTATTTATAGTCATTGTTGGTGTAGGAACAATTGCGATGCTCCTAACCTCGTACTGTTTACATAGTCTTGAGGAGCATGAGCAGGTATGCCTGGAATTAGTAGGCCAATCACTCTTAAAATCCTCAACAATGATCCTTCTCTATAGTTTGGTCCCTTCTCATGAGCAATCATGAAACTTCTTAGGAGCTCATGCCACGCATTCATCATCATTGGTATTGCTCGTCGAGGCGAGAAGTAGTTCTCATTCGGTTCTTCCCGGACAATCTGCATATGAAAAATTTGGGAAAATTATCAAAAAAGAAATCCTAATCATAAACCTTTTAATTTGCAATTTAGTCTTTCTAACTAATTTTGGCTGGAAATCAATAAAGCGAATGTCAGCCATCTTACGTGGCATGGCCAGCACTAACATCAATTATCCACATCTCACTTCGGCAATATGCAATGCATATATTTATCGTATAACTAAAGTTACTCTGAGCATCCTTTGGTCCCCAACTAATATAACCAGCCATGGAGAGAGATAGAGAGATCCTCACCTTTCCTTGATATTTGCTATCGAAGTAGCAACATTTCCCAAAATGCTTGAACATGAAAGCTGAATCATCGTAAGGCAACCTAGGCACAATGTCATTCCCATAGACGAATCTAAAGTACTCAATCTGATGTTCCTTCAAGACCATCCCCATGAACTTCCCAAACTTCTCATCTCCAACCCTTGGTTGACCAAACGTGTAGACCCCCTCCAATCTCTCCATCAGCCACTTCTCCCCGTGCATGGCCAGGATCGCCGGGAAGAGGATTGCCAACGCGCCTCCCAAGCTGTGGCCCGTCACCACGTACTTTGCTTTGTCATTCTCACCGAGCAGTGCCCTTAGCTTCTCCCTTATGGCATAGTAAGCCAACGGCGCGGGCGTTTGTAGATGCGGGTCGAGCTCTTTCGGCCAACCCAGGCTCTTTTGAAGCCCTAGGGCTTTCATGAACCCACCGTGTATTTTTCCGACGCCTGGTAACTCGTACCATGAGAGGTCGATGTCCGAGCACCACGCATCCGCATCAAAAAATTCCGTGCCTCGGAAGGCGACGACGATGGTGTCGCGGTCGCGAAGCATGAAGGCTTGTGTGGATGCTTTCCCTTGATAATCTGCAAAAGAAGGACGAATAAGGCATCTGGCAACTAATATCTTGGCGTATAATGTATGCCTACAGTGATGGCGGTATACGTCCGTACCATTCCAAAAGTTGTAGAACCCCAAAAATTCCATCTGCACAAAAGTACGGACACTATTATTAATAAATAAGTAATTCTACTGTTAATTGAGCACGTATTAGGAACAAACACAGTTAATTGGGTTCTTTAGTATGAAGTATGATTAATTTCTTTACTCCTTTCTAGCGGACTGTTAAGCTACGCAAAGTTTACATTGAATGGATTAGCTCGTGATTTCTCGTTTCTGGTCGTCGCTTTGACTTGGTCACAAATATCAACCATGCTTTCATTTATATATTAACTTCAAATTGGTTACGAGTTTATTTTTGCTTTAGAGATTACTTTTGCTTTAGATTCTCTCTCTCTCTCTCTCTCTCGTTTGACCTGCCAGTGGTGGGTGACCGTCTTTCTCAGGTAGGCCTCGTTCTCATAGGATGCTTTCGAAGCCATCATGGAGAGAGCCGCATGGTACTCGGCGTCACCAGGCCTGATGCGGTTGTCCAATTCCAGTCTCTTGTCCAAATTGCCGATGAAGGATATGAAGCTCCCTGACTCTTTGTGCGGCATCACCACCCTCCCTATTCACAAACCCATATAACAAGTCAACTTCTTTCCAAGTGGAGTGTCCCAAAGATTAGGTAGATTGCTCATACTTTGTGAGCGGTGAACTGCTTGATCAATTTCTTACCCCAAAAGGAATTTTCTAGAGGATACAGCAATTGGTCAGTCTTTAAAAACTTTTGATGGTCGGTAAACTAAATCATAAGAAGTTGTTCTCACGTAGGCATGATCATCAGACGCAGATGAGCCTAATTAGTTACTAAATAAGTTCAGCCATTCTTACTATAATGTATTCTCACTGGAAATGTTTGGATCTGAGCGAGCCAGATCCGAAAAAAAGCGTAATATTTAAAAGCTCAGCCATTTATACTTTGAGCCTAATGAACTCTGTAGACCAATAGATACATGATCAACTCTATCTCAGAACTAACAATGAAGTCGCCGAAGTGCTTTTTGTGTTGGGAAGCTTGAAGAAGTTTATCGGAGCTCAATGAACTTGCCTTGCCTTGCCTTCTATGCCAATGAAATCGAGTCTCGGGTTAAAAAAAATGTGCAATGTCCCTTTGTTTTCACTTAAACCAAAGGATTTTTTTTCACCTTATCTAAGTTAATTTTATCTTAAGTAATCATGGAAAACTCTAAACCAAGGGACTTTAAATGATTCATTAATGAACATGTCAGTATTGATGGGTGAAAGGTACGCTAAATGATCATGCACCACTATTGAAATGGAATCATTTGTCCAACCGCGCATTTTATTTGTAATCATGTGCCATTATTGCTTTTGTCCCTTTCAAGAAAAAATAAAAATGCTGGAATGTGGGATCATGCTGTATTGGCGATACGCCAGAGTGAAATGAAATGAATCTTCATACCAAACACAGGCTGAGTAAAGCACAAGGTAGTGACTGACGCAGAAACACACACATTTACCAATTGATTCACCTCGCTCAGCAATGAACTTTTTACTAGTGAAGCAACAACAACTACATAGACTCATTTCAAATTGTTTTGATAAAGCATTGCTGTTGCATATTGGTTATAAATCATCATGCAGACTGACCTCGAAAGCAGTTAACAAGAAGCCTTCCGAAGCTCCGATTGCTTGACACAAGGTTCAACCAAAACTCAATCGCCGACCCGCTCCAAGCCATTGGTTTGGCCACGAGAAGCAGAAGCTTCTGCGCGAGAGTGGATACAAACATGATCTGCCTCCGCTCGAAGCTCTCATCTCCTTCCTCGGAGGAGTCCACAAATTCTCTCTTGTGCACATCACTGTGGATCAAAATGCGAAAGAGATCAAGGACACCGGCTTTCTCTGGGCTCAACAGCATGTGGCTGCTGGAGAAACTCTTGTCAGTGGCCATGGCTTTGAGGCAAAGAAGAGAGAGACGACAGCTAGGTTTCTTTTTGGTTTTTGAGGGTCTGAGTACTTGTTGTTTTGGATGAGACTTGTGCTGCTTCTTGAACTTAGCTTCAAAGGGTTCTTTATAGAGGGCTCCTTGGCTGATTAACAAAGCTCTGTTTCTTGTTCTTCCTGGTTCAGAAAATAAATGAGTGACAGGTGTACTAAAGTCGACAATTAAACTGATATATTAATCATAGAAGCAATTTTTGATTTGGTGTTGATTGCACATGGTCCAATTCTTGAGCTGTCCACCTGTATTTGAGATTACTCAAAGGAAAAAAAAAAATTATAATTCTTTGTTATGAAAGCTGATCAACTTTGATGGGCTCGTGAAGGGAAGCTAACGCGTTGAGGAGGCAGGGTCTCTTTCTGTGGTTATCTCCGACCCCATTTATGAACTTCGAATGTGGTAACGACACGATTTAATTTATTCAGGAAAAGGGGTGACGACTAGACTTGTTAAAATAGATTCTAAAATTTTTTTTAAACTCATATTTAATGGGTTAGTTATGTTCATAAATGGATTAAGAATTGCAAAGCCTAAATATATATGGTTGTTAAATGGGTTTACAGTTTACCCAAACACAACCTACCTTGGTGATTTTCTGTTCACCATTTATGAGAAAACAATGGACTTTCAGATTGTTCTAAGTTCAAAGAAATATTGATTAGCCTACAAGATGAGTCCGACTTTACCCTTATTACAAATTTCAAGATGGTTTCTTTTTACCCCAATGTTTATTATTTTTACTAATCTTGTAAGTTTGATATGTTAGTTATTACAATATACATTTCCTTAGTTGCATTTGGCATTGTTATTTTTTAGGAAATATTATAATCTTAGTTCTTGTCATTGCATTCCGTAGTCAACATAAATTATCTTTTTCAACATCTTATATTCCATTTAATTAAAAATTTCAATTCCTCTACGTTATTTGCCACTGTATTTATATAAATTCACTACCAAGTTAACTTTCTCTCATTCTTCATTGTGAATCATTACAAAAATTAAAAATTCTACGCAATTCTATATCTAAATAACATATACACATAGAAAGATTAAAGCGGTCTAACTTAGTGGATACAGATTTTCATAAATTAGATTAAATATGGAAGTATTTTAGTAAATGAATTGAGTTGGGTATGGATCACTAACTTTGTATTGCATATAAATGAGTCAAAACATGTTAAATGGATCAATTTCAATTAGACCATTTTCGAGCCAACCCAAATCTAAACCCACCCATTTGGTGGCCTTGGCTACGACATGTCTTAATTTATTCAAGTAAACATTCACATTCAAATTTGATATTATGCCATGAGATTCATTTCCTTCACTTTTAATGTTGCACATGTCATATGGATGGTAGCGACTAGAGAGATCTAAACAGGCCCTACCATCATTCGTTGCACTAAAGACGGTAGGAATCATTCGCTTTAAACTTTGCAAAAAAAATCAGGCGTGCAGGTTTTTGTGATGTGGCCCACATATAAGTTCTAAATTCAAATAGGAGATATATATCCCAATATTTAGGGAGAAAATTAATTCAATTTACACAACAGAGAATCAAATGTCGTGTGTCCAAAGTATGCCATTGCTATTTGGATCATTGTTCCGAGGGATTTCAGTGGGTTGAATTTGATATAAAACCCAACTTTCTATTTTTCATTGTTTCTAGATATTTTCAGCATGTATGATAGAGTAGAACCAAGATACCGAACACACAATAATAAACTAAAACAAAAACACAAAAAAGACATTAAATTTACATGATCTAGTCAGTATAACATACCCTATAAAAAGAGTAATACAAAATTTCACTATAAATCAAGCGATACAATAGATACACAACCACACTCAAATCATGTAAATAGTCTCAGTAATTTTTAGTTTTCCAATTACTCCAAGGAAAGAATAGCACATGATTTCATTATATATCAAACAATAAGACCACAAAGAGAAATTATGAATAATTAGCGAACCGGCTTGTTAAACCAAGCGATACAATAGATATTACAACCACACTCAAATCATATAAATACTCTTAGTAATTCTTAGTTTTCCAATTACTCCAAGGAAAGAATAGCACATGATTTCATTATATATCAAACAATAAGACCACAAAGAGAAATTATGACAATTGAATGTAATTAGTGAACAGCACAAGCCATGGCACTCTTGCACATTAACAGCTATAAATTTTACCCATTATGCTGAAGAGACCAAACCCACAATCCAACAAAAAGAATATTTTTATACAAAAAAAAAAAAAAAGCCATTATCGGACGTCGAAATGGACTTCAACTCCAATAGGGATAAGAAGCTTTGGGGGAATTTAATTTTCATTTTTGCATAACTCGGGATTCCGTTGGCAAGAGTCCAGTTCCAACTTTCCTAACATAGACTTGTTTTCCCTAGAAATCATTAAAATGTAGTTTTGCCTCTAAGTCAAAGAAGAGGTGTGCAATTGATAAAATGACCTTAATAATATGTAGGTTTCCACAACACGATCTTCATAAGCTTCGATTGAGATTCACTAGTTCGAGAGATCCATTTTTCAGTCGGTCGTCGATTAAGTAAAACCGTGTGTTTCCAAGACAAAGTTTGAACGGTGAGGTCAAATCCCAGCTGTCATTTTTATGGTTTCTTGCCCTTTCGGTTTCCGTACAACAAGAAAGTCATACATATACAGTGGCTTGAATTTGATCCACCTAATCTGTTGTTAATAATGCAGAAACTCACCACTTGCAATCCAAGTCAACCGAGAGGAGGATGAAATTCTCGCGTAATTGCTCGATAAAATAGATCGCGAACTATAACTTCGCAGCTTGAAACATTCAAGTCTTCACAAGGAAGACGTCCCATGGCACTGGTGTTTGAACTGATATTTTATATATATAAACTTTCTTACCATAGTTGCAAATTAACGAAATTTAATGGGGCTACACGTCGAGATAGGAAGACTGCCACACGTGCAGAAACTCGTGTTGAAAGAGAGCTTCAAAACTTCATTTATGGAAATACTGAGATGAGAGGACTTATCCACAGCCAAAGATTTTGACACTTGGGGCATTTTTCATGTAGATTAGCGTGATCAAATGGGTCTTGATATTCGACCAAAAAAAAAAAGGGTCTTGATAGTTAACCGACAAAATCTAAGATAATCTGCATGCGTACCATCATAGCTAATCATAATTCATACTTGCATTTGGTAGACCACCGACAAAAGTGGCCCTTTTTTTCCACAGAAAGAAAAATGATTTCACGCGATTTTTGTCCATTTTTCGTCCACGTGAATGTCATGTGTTAAGGGGTTACTGTTATATTTACTGTTTCTCTGACCATATCCACAGGAATATCACTGCGAGTTTATGTGTTTTCAGTGTCGGACCCTTGCGCTACACAATTATTGAAGTAGGATGGCGACGACCAAAATAATCCTAGCAATTGTTGGCATTTGTATGTATTCTTTATGTTTATTTCCTGAATTTTTTTTTTTTTGTCAAAAGTAGATGTTGCATTCATTCATGAAGATAAACGAGTCTTATAAGATAATGATGGATAAAATTCTAAATATAGAATTTCCGAAAGGGAGAGAGAAGGAAAATTCACCCAATTTGTAGGAAGGTTTTTGGCTCGTTGCGTTCTAGCTAGCCAATCCACCGCTCGGTTTGCTTCACGTGGACAGTAGACTACCCGTACTGATTTGCAAAGGGCTAACTCTTCTTTACACTTTTCCATTATCTCCTTCAAATCCCATGGTGATTCGGCCCGGCCCATTATAATGTCAACCAAACTTAAACTATCACTTTCACACACCCAGCAACCCCTTTGACATTTCTCTCTTCCCATGTGCCATGCTTCATTTTTCCTCAAGTACGACAACCCGTGCATCAGGGAAAGGGCTTCTGCTTGCTGAGAAGAGGACGCCCGAGCTTCTATGGCAAAACCTCGACCACCAGCCCCTGTCGGATCTCGCAACATCCCAGCAAGTGAACAAAGGAATTCACCTAGAATCCATGAAACATCTACGTTGAGCTTCATCTCGTCTCTGTCCAGCGGCATCCACCGAATCGATAAGCTTTGATTTATGGGTTTTGGTCCTTTTAGATTCTACCATCTGCTGAAGTTTTTTTGTTGTGCTTGTGCAAGATCCACAAGATCGATCAGTTGCGAAGGCTTTGCTCGGAAAATAAGGTTGTTGCGGGTCTTCCATATGTTCCATAGCACAATAGCAATTAGTTCTTTTTCAGGTAAACCTTCCCTACCTTCAAAGATCTCCATTAGCCATTGATCAAACCTCTTGATGTTGCTTGGGTTGCTGATGATATTGATGAGTGGGTCTGCCCATATTTTTTTGGTCCACTTGCAAAGTAGAAATAGGCATTCTATTGTTTCCATGTGTGTGGAGCAAAACGGGCAAAAGGGGTTGGGTAGCATTTTCTTTTATACAAATTCTCCCTTGTTGGTATGGTGTTTTGACATAGACTCCATAGGAACATTCTCATTTTCAGGGGGATAGCTAGACTCCATATTTTAGTCCACAAGGTTCTTTGAGGCGTGAAAGAGCAAGACGCCCTGTTTGGTTCTATTCTCGTGGTGTTAGAATAGGCCCCTGTTATACCCACTCTTCACACTATATATCCCTGACTTGTTCCCTATCCATACTAGACAATCCTTCTTTGGGTTTGGGCTAAGGTTTATCGCAAGTATATCATTAGCGATTTGTTCTTCAAAAAGGTTGAGAATCAAATTTTCCTTCCATGCCCGCAAGTCTTCATTAATAAGTTTTGTCACCATAACTAGTTCATTTTGGTTGGCTGGACCTCCAATCACTCCAGACTTTAGCCATCTATCTTCCCGTATGATAATGGATTTGCCATCCCCCACTGACCATTTAACCTCTAATTCTATGGCTTCTCTTCCTGTTAAAATGCTTTGCCATCCCAAGACGGTCGCTGCCCCTTTCTTGCCTTCTAGAAGTCTCCATTTGGAAAGTAGATACCTTTTAATATTCTGCTCCACAAAGCTGAAGGAGAGTTGGATAATCGCCAAGCTTGCTTGCCAAGCATTGCTTTGTTAAAGTTAATCAAATCTTTGAACCCCAAACCTCCCTCATCTTTTCTGGTTTTTAAGACTTCCCATTTTTTCCAATGCAAGCCTCTTTTTGAATCACTTTTTTGCCACCAAAATGAAGCAATTCTTCTTTCTATAGCTTTACATATAGAGATAGGAGGTTTAAAGATTGACATCACATAATGAGGGAGGGCTTGACACTCTTGATCAAAATTTATTTGCCTGCTTTGGTCAATAACTTTTATTTCCATCCCTCTAGCTTCGAGTTTACTCTTGCTAGAATCCAAGCAAACATCTCTTTCTTTGAATGACTCCATTTTGTTGGAATGCCAAGATATTTCCCTATTTTGTCTATTATTGGGACTCTGAACTCTTGTGATAAATTTCTTTTCATAGAGATAGGACTATTATTGCTGAAAAATACCCCTAATTTATTTAAATGAATGCTTGGCCTTTTGCATAGTAGTATTGGTTGAGAATATTTGCTAAGTTTTGGCATTCCACAATAGTCCCATCCAAAAAAATATAGCATCATTGGCAAAAAGTAAATGAGTTAGCGTAGGGTAGAACCTGTTTAGTGTTATACCCTTGATGCTTCCATCTTCAATGGCTTTGTTCATCAACTAGGTCAAAACGTTTGCTGTTAAGATGAATAAGTATGGAGAAAGAGGGTTGCCTTGTCTAAGTCCTCTTGAAGGGGTGAAATATTGAGTTAGTTCCCCGTTGATCTTCACACTTAGGGACACCGTCGAAACACATTGCATAATTAAAGATACCCACCTCTCACAGAAACCCATTTTTAGCATGCAATCCCTTAAAAAATCCCATTCAATTCTGTCATAGGCTTTCTGCATATCCAATTTCAAGATCCTCAAATTTTTTCTTCCTTTTTGTAATTATTAGTTGATGTAGTACTTCCTGAACGATTAATATATTATCCTAAATTTGTCTATCTTGTACAAAGGCACTCTGTTTAGGCTATATAATCTCTGGAAGCCAAATCTTTAGTCTATTAGCCATGACTTTTGAAATGATTTTGTAGCTGAAGTTGCACAAACTGATAAGTCTGAATTGGCCTATGTTTTCTGGATTTTTTACTTTTGGTATCAAGGATATATGTGTTTTGTTGAGAAGGGGGTCGATGGTACCTGTTTTGAAAAAGTTTTGCACTAGCTGGACCAAATCCAACTTTATGTCCTCCCATGACTATTGATAAAAGAGGCCATTTAGTCCGTCGGGTCCAAGGGCTTTTGATGAGCCCAATTGGAAAACCGCTTCTTTTACCTCTTCCATGGTAATGTTGGCCATCAGATTTTCATTTATTTCCTATCTTATTGGGCTGGGACATTGATTTAGGATTGATTGATAGTTCCTAGGACCCTCCGATTTGTATAGGTTCCGATAGAAGGACCCTATGTGTTCTTTGAGTGCCAAAGGATCCCTACGCTAACTTTGAACTTCCATTTGCAGCATCGTAATCCTATTTCTCTGTCTTCGCTGCACTGTAGTTGCGTGGAAGAACTTAGTGTTCCTATCTCCCCATTGTAGCCATTTAATGTGTGATCTCATCCCCCAAAATTTTTCTTCTTGTTTCCACAGCTATTCTATCTGGTCGACAATGTTTTGGGCTTCCTTCCTGTTGGAATTTTCGAACTTCTTGTTAGTTAGGTCTATTAATGCCTTGTTGAGCTCCCTAATACCACATGGTGCATTGGCAAACTTCTCTTTGCTCCACTTTGTAAGCTCTTGAGAAGTATCATTGACTTTCACTAAGAAACTTGTTTAGTTTAGTGGCATTTTGTTCCATATTTTCTTGATGATCTCTCCATACTCTTCATTTTCTGTCCAATATGCTTCAAACTTAAATTCTCTCTTCCTTTTCTTACTTTCAGGATGCAACACAAGGAGAAGAGGGCTATGGTCCGAGCCAATTGCTGGAAGGGCTTGTACTTTAGCGTTAGGAAAGGTAATTCTCAGTCCATGATACATAGAACTTTATCTAGTCTTTTTTTGACAAGGGCCTCCCCTTGCCGGTTATTCGCCCACGTGTAAGCACACCATTTGTTATCCATGTCCATTAGGGAACACTCATTTAAAAGATCTCCGAACGCTGCTATTATGTGATTATCTGCTTCTCGTTTCCCCACCTTCTCCCACACATATAATATTTCATTAAAATCTCCCATGCAAGTCCACGGTAGATGGTTTGTTGACTGGAAATCCTTCAGTTTTTGCCATAGCTTTAGCCTTTCCCCGAAATTCGTTGGTGCATGAAGAAAAGTTATCCGCATGTGATAGCCACTATCTAGATCTGTGCACTCCAAGTCAATGAACTCTTTAGAGCTAGCATTCACCTTTAACGCCACTTCCTCACTCCACAAAATGGCTAAGCCTCCCGCTATTCCTTCCAAGTTTTCTATGAACATATTTTGGAACTTAAGTCTCCTTTTAACTCCTTCCACCATCGTTGCTTTGTTCTTTGTTTCCATAAAATTTAAAAAAAAAAAAAAAAACAGATTGGGCCTTTCAAGAGCTACTAGAGCTCTTAGTTCTTGGAATGTCAAGGGATTACCCAGCCCCTGACAATTCCAGCTTATAATTTTCATATCGTCGCTGGTGGCTTATTAGGGCTAGCCACCAAAGCCCACTCATTACCATCTTTGATCAACTTAATTGGGGTCTCCAAAAGCTCTGTATCATCAATCATTAGGGGAACTTGTTCTGCTGTGCATTTCTTTTTTTTGCCCTTTGCACCTTCATACTTTTCTTGCTGCATTTCCCAACTTTCGATAGGATTGGCTTAGTAGCTTCGGAGCACACAATCTGTTTGCCATGATTTATATTTTTCGTAAGGAGAATTGCTGATTCTTCTAGTGCCTCCTGTTCATTTAAACTTTTGCCCTTCAAACCTCAATAATTTCGTCCTGGAAGTAATATTGTTCCCAAGTTTTTCTTGGATTATGTATGTTGTTGATGAGTCGACTCTCAACCTCATCTAACGCATTCTTGAGAGAGAGAGAGAGAGAGAGAGAGAGAGAGAGAGAGAGAGAGAGTTGTGTAGTTACGGTTTGCAAGAAATGCACCGAATTCAACATTTGTCATCCAATGATTGGTACACATAAAGCTATACAATGAATAATGGAAGGCCATCTCCATCTTCCAACTCAAAAGCTTAACTCGAGATAGACATTTTGTTAAGAAATCAATATGTAAATAAGAAAATCAGTATCCATTTGAAATAAATATAAATTAAAAATATATATATTTCGAACTCACCAAAATGTTCCGCAAAATTTAGTAATTTCCAAGAGAATCACAACCTAGTAAATTTAAAACTTGAAAATTATCAAATATATAACTTGAAGAATATCGGTCCATTTCTACAATTAATATGTTTGAAAATCAATTTCTATCACTTTAAGTAATTGACCTAAGGGCAAATATTCATTAATTTAGCCATAATGGATCACTTTCCAGTAACTACGGATTCGGAAAATACAATTTGGACTTTCTTCTAATACGATACTAATAACCCAATTGACATTTCCACTTGGGGTATCTATTGTCTTCATATTCCTGCATATTAATTGATGTAGGAATTTTCCGAAAGTCCCACTTCATCGACTCAATTTTTTGTTTTCTTTATGTATCAGAGCTACACAAGGACACAATGATCTTTTCTTCTTAAAGAAAAAAATCTCCAAATGATTATTACCTTGTGGATACTGCGCTTGATTTTTTGCTTTTTGATTTACTTCAATTCCTATTTTTTAGGTCAAAGATATCACGGAAGGAACCTCCCGACTACCCCAACCCATGTTTCAAAATTGTCAGTGGAAAGACTATCAAGAGTGATTACAAAAGACGCTCTCTGCTCTTGAATGTGGAGGTGGCGACATTCAAACAAGTCTAGATATGTGGATTCCTATCCATCCATAATACCTTTAATAAGAATTGTGGTGTAGCAAGTCTTGCTCAACAACCAAGTACAAGGAGCAATGGCACACCTGACGGAGGCTACTGGGGGCTCAGCCCCCTTGGTTCAAAATATTTTTCTATTACTAAAAGTCGAAAAATTTCTAAATAAATTATATATAGATGACATCTCTTTCCCTCACCCAATATGGAATTGGATAAAAATGAGATGTCATGCTACAATATGACCTCATGGACCCATAATCCAATACCGTATATTGCCAAATAGGTGATTTTCTCTAGAAGATTAAACTATTAGGAAATGCAGAAACAACATACATGTGGAGTGGGATCGATTCTCGGCCGCGCAGTTGCATTTTAATTTCTATCATTTTCTTACAACACAATTGAATCTTGGTGATCCAATCTTAGGAGGCAATATCATATTGTATAAAGCTATAACTATTCTTAGTCACTGTTGGTGTAGGAATAGCTGCGACCCTCCTAATCTTGTAGAATTTACATAATCCTGAGGAAAATGAGCAGGTATCCCTGGAACCAGCAGGCCAATCACTCTAAAAATCCTCAACAACAATCCCTCCCTGTAGCTTGGTCCCTTCTCCCAAGTAATCGTAAAGCTTCTCATGAGCTCATACCACGCATTCATCATCATCGGTATCACTTGTAGAGGCGAGAAGTAGTTCTTGTTCGGTTCTTCTGGGATGACCTACATATAAAAAATTAAGCAACCAAGAAAATTGAATGAGTAGTCTTATCCAATTACAACATGCCATGCACGGTTAACTCTTTCTCTTTCTTCTGTTCTTTCGCCTTTTGAGCCCTGCAAAGCCAATTCCTGAAGTTCATGGACGTGACAATGTTTTTTTTTGCTTTGGAGAAATTTTATTGCATAGACAGTCTGAATGGCAAACTCCTTCTCTTGTGCAATTTCAATCCAATGGTATATGATTTATCCACGTCATAATTTCGTTTGATATGAAATGGATATACATAGCATTTAGCTAAAGCTACTTTGAGAACCACTTTATCCACCAACTAATATAACTAAGCCCACAAAAAATAATTTAGGCGCGCACGCGAGAGAGAGAGAGAGAGAGTTCCTGACCTTCCCTTGATATTTGCTATTGAAATAGCAACAACGCCCAAAGTGCGTGAACATGGAAGCTGAATCATCGAAAGGCAACCTAGGCACAATGTCATTGGCATAAACGAATCGAAAGTACGCAATCCGATGTTCTTTCAAGACCCTCTCCATGAACTCCCCAAACTTGTCATCTCCAACCCTAGGTTGACCAAAGGTGTAGACCCCCTCCAATCTCTCCATCAGCCACGTCTCCCCGTGAATGGCCAAGATCGCTGGGAAGAGTATCGCCAACGCACCTCCCAAGCTGTGGCCGGTCAACACATACTTCACTTTGTCGTTCTCGCCAAGCAGTGACCTTAGTTTCTCCCTTATGGCATAGTAAGCGAACGGCGCGGGGGTTTTGAGAAGTGGGTCAAGCTCTTTCGGCCAACCTAGGGTCTTCTGGAGGCCTAGAGCTTTCATGAACCCGCCATGGACATTCCCAACTCCTGGTAACTCGTACCGTGAGAGGTCAACGTCCAAGCACCAATCGGCCGCATTGAAAGGTTCCGTGCCTCGGAAGGCAACCATGATGGTGTCGCGGTCCCGTAGCATGAAGGCTTGTGTGGTTACTTTCCTTTGATAATCTGCAGAAGAAAAATAACAGGTATCTGTCAACTGTTATCTTGGTATATTATCCACAGCTTTAGAGATGGCAGCATAGCTCCTTACCATTCCAAAAGTTGTAGGACCCCAAGAAATCCATCTGCACAAGTGAGCGGACATAACTGTTATAAAGGACTAATTCGATTATTGTTCAGCAACATATGTCGCCTCTTTTTAGGATGGTATGGCCAGGTTCAGTTAGTATTAGGAACTTAGTCAATTAAGCTCTTTAGTATAAATTATGATCAATTTTTGACACCTTTTATTGTCCCTGACTAATTAAGTTGCACAGAGAGCGTGCTTCAAACAGATCAGCTTTGCGAATTCTTGTTTCTGGTCCTCGTTTCTTATGTCTTTACGTGGTCACAACATGATCCATGCTTTCATTTATAGATTAACCCCAAGCCAAGTAGTGTTTATTTCCGATTTAGATTCTGTCGTTTCACCTGCCAGTGGTGGGTGATCGTTGTTTGAAGGTAGGCCTTATTCTCATAAGATGCTTTCGAAGCCATCATGGAGAGAGCCGCATGGTACTCACTGTCCCCAGGCCTGATGCGGTTGTCCAGTTCCACTCTCTTGTCCAAATAGCCAACGATAGATGTATAGCTCCCAGACTCTCTGTCGGGCATTACTTTCCCTGTTCACAGCCCCACATAGTACAGTCAACATCTTTCTAAGTGTAAAGTCAACAGATTGGGTAGACTAATCCTAACTTTTTAGCATGGCACTACTTGATCAATATCTTCAACTAGATATGTTTCCCAGAAAATACAGCAATTGGTCTGAGAATTTAAAACTTCTATTGGTTGGTGATCTAAGTCAGAAGAAGCTGTTCTCATGAAGACGTGATCAGTAGACAGGCGTTGATGAGTCTAATTAGGTATCCGATAAGCTTAGTCGTTCTTAGTTAAATTTCTTTTAGGAAATTGATGAATCTGAGTGAACTAGATCCAAAAGGATAAAATATATCCAAACGCAATCAGACTTATTTCGAGTTGTTTTAATACAACCTAATTTTGCCATATTGCAATAACTAGATATGCAGACTGACCTTGAAAGCAGTTGACAAGAAGCCTTCCAAAGTTCCGATTGCTCGACAAGAGATTCAACCAAAACTCGATCACCGACCCGATCAAAGACAGGGGTTTGGCCACAAGAAGCAGAAGCTTCTGCGCGAGAATGGATACAAACATGATCCACCTCCGCTCGAAGCTCTCCTCTCCTTCCTCGGAGGAGTCCACGAATTCCCTTTTGTGCACATCGCTGTAGATCAGAATGCGCAAGAGATCGATGACACCGGCTTTCTCTGGGCTCAACAGCAAGTAGTTGCTGCAGAAACTCTTGTCACAAGCCATGGCTTTGAGGCAAAGAAGAGAGAGGTGATTGCTAGGGTTCTTTCTCAATTTGAGAGGGTCTGTGTACTCGCTGCCTTGGATGGGACTTGTACTGATTCTTGAACTTGGCTTCAAATGCTTATTTATAGAGGTTTCTTTGTCATTGAATAGTCATAGACGTAATTTCTGACTTGGTGTTTGTATATTAATCTGTAGATTAGTCTCGGTGTACTTGGCATTACTCAAAGAAAGAAAAACGTGAGTACGAGAGCCGAACGACTTTCGATGGGTTGGTGAAGAAAAACTAACTCGTTGTGGAGAAGGTGGAGACTCTTTCCGACCCCCATTTCAGCATTTCGACGGAGTCGCAACATGTGCAATTAATATTCAAGAAAGGCGGTTAAAACATGTCTTGATTTGTCTGTGGAAATTTTCATGATTTAACGTGAGACCATGTGATTCATTATCATTTAATTGATGGCACTAGAGAGATCTAAGTGGGCCCTACTAGTATCAACTATGCCGTTCAAGCAGGGTTGGAAAACGAGGTTGTGCGAATTTCAGCGTCCTTCCAAACGTGATCCAGTTGACATACTGCTCGTGAATTTTGTGCTCCATCGCGTTGCACAAAATAGCTACTTGGACATACAAGACGGTCATGAATTGCCGTACTCCATCGCGTTGCACACGGTTGCTACTTTGACATATAAGACGGTATGAATCATTCACTTTGAACTTGTGCGAATTTCATTTTAGAAAATGAACATCAATTTTTCGGCTAAATATTAGGTTCGCAGCTTTTTTTGACTCGGCCCACATTTACGTTTTAAATTTGAAATACAGCTACATTTCTCATTATTTGGTGACTAGATCGATTCAATTTACAAAATAGAGAATGAACTCTCATGCATCCAACCGATGCAATTGGTATTTGGGTCATTGTTCTAAGGGGTTTTAGTGGGTTAAATTTAATTTTTAACTGAACTTTTCATTTTTTTTAAAAGATATTTTTAGTGTGTATACAATATTCCACCATAGATCAAGTAATACAATAAAAATAACAATTACACCCAAGTCATTAAAACAATTTCAGTGTTTCAAAGCTTCAAACTCCACGCAATAATCTCACTATGTTTAGTCTCACAATCCCTTGCAAAGCGGAAAATTGCTCAAAAAGCCCTAAAATTATTGTACGATGGCCAATTTAGTCTTAAACATTTCGATTGTGTTAATATAGTCCTAAAAAAATTTTACAATTTGCCAATTTAGTTCTAAATTTTTCATATGCCAATTTAATCTTAAAGCTTTTGACAATTTGTCAATTTAGTCCTCATGGTCATTTTTAGACAAAAATCATTGACGTTGTAATTGAGTCAATGCCTGCCATCCTATGTGGAGGTGATAAGTGGTCATTAGTCATTAATGTAGAAAATTGTGGTGGTTTTGCTCAATAGAAAAGAGTGTCTATAGGTTAATCCCATTGTGGCCCTTTTTTATATTAAGATACATGTGCGAGTTGTGTTAGAGAAATTCCATATCGGAAAATTGACGTGGTGTAGAACAATTAATATATCTTAGTTGGCCCATAACTGATTGGCTTAACCTTTTGAGTAAAAGTAGATCCAATTGAAAATGCCAACAGGCTCAAATTTAAATTCCCTCTTAACAATCTCCCTAAATGAAGATATTAGACTTTTGTTAATGCTCCCAAAATTTCAATCCAAGTTGGTGGAAAATTCCCTCCTCCAAAAACCGGATTGGTGCGTTTTTTCAAATTAAGTCACTTTCACCTACACAAATGAAAAGCACACTCAAAAAAAAAAAAAAACCCTAATCGTATTTCACAATAAAAAGTGTGTTTTTTTTCTCACATATGTCGATGGGGTCGCTTCACTCAAGATCAAAAGGACCCACAACGGAGATGCCTGGCGTCACGACAGAGCTAAGTGCTAGAGACGACATGGACAAGCATTGTGATGGCGCGGCCGCCATGGTTGACTAGGGAGATGACCAGAAGAAGAAGAAAACCAATAGAGAGAGAAAGGGAAGAGATGATGTTTTATTCCATCCTCAGATAGATAAAATGTACCCAAACTAGTCTGTCATTGAGGTCGCTCAAGGTGTAACCCTTTGCCAAACATTTATTGACTATGCGATTACGACGGTGGGGCTATCCTCTAACCCTTTTCAGTAAACGGGATCAACTTTGCTAGCCATGCATCCTAGACCATGTAGATCAATCCCCATTAGAAGTTTTAGTTTAGAGATTCTTGTGTGGATGAGTGAATATAGAGGGTTGGCCCATAAGATTGGATGATATGTTAGACCATTTAGCAAACTTGGGCTTGTAATTGAACTTTTCATGGACTCAAAATACAACCTAAGCCCGGCCATGCAAAGGCATTTTCGTGATCCGTGCTTTAGAGGCCACGCAAGATCAGCACGATCGGGCCGACCACTTAAGGGGTTTAATTGACCTTCACCTGGTCTGTTTAATTGAGCCTATTTCAAGGTTGTCTCTCGCTGAAAAGACTTCGTTTCTGGTGTCTGATTTTTTATCCCGAATGGGTGTCGATATATCAAACAGATATATTTATTTCGTTGGATTCCAATCCTATAAGCTGAGGTTGAGTTCACTAGCTTGAACGGTAGTAAGCTAAATAATGCCGCTTAAGTTCTTTCGCAACACGTTGATAATCAAATAGCTTAAATCTGAGATTCTAAGCTCTAGCTTAAGAATGCTGCATTTCTAGCACCTCGAACCATCCATTTGTCACGGTTCTTTTATGTATAGTGCCATAGGACGATGATTGTAGTAATCTTGTCCAACAAGGAAAGAGGGTACTTGTTTGTCACAGCCAGAGAGATGGGATAAATCGGGACGACTTTCAACATCTTTTTGGATGGTGGAGAGACTAGGAACAAGTCAAATCGCATATATTACATCCACAAGGTGTTACTGGTAGCATATATGTGAAAGTGAATCTAAGGAGTTGGGCTAAAATTGTAATGCCGATGCTAATCGAGCGGTGTTAAAATGGATAAGTTCTTGGGAAAGTCCTTGCTATCACCTCACTAATACCAAAATACAATTGGTGAGGACCAATACGAAAGACAGGCTGAAGGTACCAAAACAGATGAAGAGGAGTCTAAGAACTCTATGTCTGAGGTGAACAGTGAAGACGAAGATGAGGAAAGCAGTTTGGAGGAAGATGATGAGTAGATATCTAGGGAGGGAAGATACCTTTTATCTAATTCATCAGAGCGGTTTAATTTGATGCTCATTTATTTTTTGTGGTGGCCCTCTGATTTTGGTCCCTTTGAATAATGAAGATGAGCACATGCATTTATCTCTTTTGATAGTGTATATCTTTGATTGATTATATTTAGGCTCCATTCGTTTTACTAAAAATAACTTCCAAAAAAACGTTTTCCAAATTTTCTGACGTTTATTTCACAGAAAATAAACTAATTAATGAAAACAATTTTCCGCTATTGATTAAGAGTAGGGAAAGTGTTTTCCACTTTTCAAAAATATAAAACATTTTCCATAACCTCTTCCACATCATCTTCTTTCACCAAAACATATTTTCATTTTCTTTTAAATTTTATTTATCTTTGTTTTTTTTTTTTAAATCAAGTTTTAAAATTTTCTTTTACCTTTTTTTTTTTTTTTTCTTTTCTTTCTTCCCTTTTTCTTCTTCTTCCTTGGCCCTAGCCGGTCGCCGATCTCTAGCTACAACAACAGTCGACAATCAACCACAGGCCAACTCAAGCCTTACCACAAGCCGGCAAGCTCCTCACCACAAGGCTCCACCTCACCCAAGGCTATATCCGACAAGAGTGAGACTCATTCTCACCTAGTTCAGCAGAGCACGAGATCACCCAGATCTGCCAAGCCACAAGCTTGCCAAGCCTCAGCGAAGCTGAAGCTTGCCTCAATCGGCGAAGCTCGAGCTTGCCTAGATCTAGCGAGTCGCGTTGGCCTCAACAAAACTCAAGTTCACCTGCATCGATGGAGCTCAGGCTTGCTTGAATTTGGCAAGCCAAGACCTCGCCAAAGCTTGAGCTTGTTGGAGAAAACTTCCTTATTTGTTTTGAAGCTGACAAAACGTTTCTATCAGTCTAGTTTGAAGACTTGCAGACTCTTTCGTCAAAGTCTGAAGATCACCAAACCGCCAGACTCAAGATTTAAAGTCTTCCCTCATTGACAGTTTCTAGACCGACGAAAAAGACTTATCCAGAATTGAGTATTTCTTTAAGAATTTGATTCGAGCAGCTAAAGAAGTTCTCACGGCTAGAGATAGCATCTCAAGATCTATTATTCATTTTGAAATTAATTCGAGTAATTTGGATCCGTTGATTGGTGAAGTATACTTGGAAGGTTCTACTTATGGAAACCTAGATCCTGATTGTATATGTGAGCTATCATCATATTCCTTAAATAACTCGAGATCTCCATAATTGATTATGTCCAACGGGTAAATTGGAAGAACTTCTTTGGAAGGTGTCAACGGTTATGAAGGCATAGAGGAGTATATAAGAAAGGCGCTCTAGTTATTTGAGTGTGTGCACGATAGAAAAATTCCAAAGTCTGAAGTTCCTTATTATTTGCTTATTCAATTGTTGAGTGTAAATTTGTAACTCAAAAGAGAGTTTTGATACTTGTGAGACCTTGAAGAAGTGTAACAGAATCTCTACACTATGGAATCAAGGACGTGATACTGTAACGACTTTTTTTATTCATAGTGAAATCTAGCCAGTGGGCTGTCAATGTGGGAGAGTGGACGTAAATTTGGATTAAGCTAAACCACTATAAATCTTGTGTTCTTATTTTTTTCCTTGAACTCTTTTACTTTGTTCGTAACTCTATTTAATTGTTAGAATCTGATTTTCTCTGCAAAGTCCATTGTCAACCAAACTCAAGTTAAAAGTAAAAGTTTTACCCTATATTTTACAAAATCTGTTTTCGCACCTATTCACCCCCCTCTAGATGCTCGTACTAGCTCTTTCAGAGCTCACTTGGTTTGGCAAAGCTCGGGCTTGCCTAGATCGGGTGAGCCGCAAGCTCACCAACCTTGGTGGAGCTCAAGCTCACTTGGATTTGGCAAGCCACAAGCTCATTGGCCTAGTGGAGCTCAACCGAGCATCAAGCTTGCCGATCTACATTTTGGTCAATTGCTAGGCAGTGAGCCATCATCAAGGCACGCAGTGGTGGAGGAAGAGGGAGGAAGGAGAAGAAAAGGGAATAAAGAAAAATTAAAAATAGTAAAAATTCAATTTTTATAATAAAATAATTTAATTTTCGATTTTTTAAAATTAAAATCTTTTGGTTGATTAAAACAATTAAAATTCAATTTTTCAGTAATTTTCCCTAAAAATCAAATCAAATATTGAACAGTGGAGAATATTTTTCACTTCATTTTCAAGTTTCAACCGAACAAAGGAAAATATGATTGTTTTCTTGGAAAATGGCTTCTTATAAAATATTTTACGGAAACGTGATATCTTCCGTGAAATGAACGGAATCTCAGTATCATATTTATCTTAATATCTTAAATAGTTATTTTCAATTCCACAATCGATCATTATTTAGAAAAATAATTTCAGATTATTTATTTTTTTTGTGAAAACAAACGTTTTTATATACATACATAGCTTAATTTCACATCACCTATTTTCCAATTTGTTTATATCGCTCTTTCAACATATGATATTCTCTTTGAAATTACCATTTCCGAGATACTATGAATATAGACAAATTTATGTTTTCCGTTCACAAGAATCCAGCCTTAAATGGTTGATGCAAGACTGTTCTTTTTGACAAGTACAATACTTCATCGATGGTCCTATACAACCGCAAAATTCCTTCTAGTGAAGAAATACGCCATCAGTCGCCCTACGTTAGGTTCTCTATGCAATAGGACCTTCAACGAGAGCAACTTCAGGCCCTACGAAAACAGATATAGTGAAATAAACCAATCTACTTACATTATCAACGCATGCATACATCAAGAGCCAATAAGGCAAAACACCCGCGTAAGTAATTTGGATACCGATTACTTATCTTAATGCAAACCCCACCACAAAAGACATACCAACTCGACGCGATAGTAGGACGAAAAGATAAAATCTTAATTCAGACCTTTTTCCCTTAATTTAAGACTAAAAGATTTCCATTGTTAAACTATGGAAACATTTTATATGCGGTTGTATTGGACCATCGATGAAGTACTGTACTTGTCAAAAAGTTAGGAAATACCAATACTTTCCAAAAGCCTTCGTGTCGTGTCAAAGTACACTCTCTAATTCTCAATCAACACCGACACTCAATCAATAAGTGTCAAAAATTTAACATCTGATCAACTTTCTAACACTTGAGTCCAAAATTCGGGCAAGTGAATTTGGAATTATGACACGTAATTCCGGCATGCACGAAATCAATTTTAAAATTTTCAATAAATATAAAAATGATTAAAAAATAATAAAATAATAAAAAGGGAAAGAAAAAAAAAACATAACTTTCTCTTTTCTTTTGACTCTTACTTCCCATAACATACAATGTCTTTTATAAGTTTCAGCAAATCATCCTCTTCCCTGCTAAAGAGAAAAGCCAAATAGTTGGACGCGGGTTGGTAGATTATCATCCGAGCTTTTGGGGGAGTGATTACCTCCAAATTATGGTTCTCCCTCCAACCCGATGGTTGGACTTAAGTTACTACAATTTTATTTAGTGTAATTTTGCATCCCAAAATGTTATTTCAAAATGGATTAGTTGCTTAAATTAGAAAAGAAAAAAGGAAACGAACTAAAGAAAAGATTATAAGGATAGATCTAGTGCCGATGAACCTCTCATGCGCTTAGTATCACTGTAAAATCAACATGCGTTTTCATCTTCATGTGTAGGAAGAGGAAGATGGCAGGGCCGAACATGAAATCTCGAAGCTGAAGGACGAGATGAAGAGATGCTTATCCTGGCTCCTTGGGACATAGGGAACAGGGAACAGCAACCACCTTAAGCCCTCGGTCGGGTCGACCCTTGCTCTTAAATGCCGAAGTGGCGATACCCGAATACGTCTTGAAGTGAGGATTCCCTTTTATCCGCAATACCTCTAAGAAGAATTGCAATGTGGCAAGTGATGCTTGCTGCCATGTCAAGTACAAGGAGCAGTGGCAGACGTAGGCCCAAAAATTTTTTATATTATTAACGTAAAATATTTAAACTAATACCATAAAAACTCAAAATTAGTACACATGTGATAAATATATCACAAACTAATTTTTTAATCATCATAAAAACCCAAATAGAAATGCATGTGACAAATTTACCATCCGTTAGTTTCCATTAACTTACTAAATTGGATGACACGTGAAAGTTTATAAATGTACAATTTGGAATTTTACCCTACGTATATCAGTTGGTGGTATTCCATGGTATTAATCTAATTTAACAAAAACTAATATAGAGTAAATTTGTTACCAATGTACTACTTTGGGGTTTTTAGTAATCAAAAAATTAATTTGAGATAATTTGTCATAGGTGCAAATGTTTGGAGTTTTTTTATTGTTAAAAAATTTGTTTAAAACAAATTTGTCATAAATATACAAATTTTGAATTTTTATGATTTCAACACATAATATTTTCAAGGGCAAACCTCTTTTCTTTACCTAATATTATCAGGATAAAGATAAGAGGCGTGCTAGAAGTTGACCTCATTTGACACGTGCTTTAGTATCACACATTTCAAATAGTTGGTTTCTCGAAAAGCTAAATTACTAATATTAAATTAAATCTCCAGTTTAAACTATTCAACGAAAAACAAGTCTAATGTTAATCATGAGACTTCAAATGATTTTTGTTATCTCTGGTAGGCGTGAGCATTGGTCTAAGGTCAACTCATGTCCAAACCTAGACCAGCCTAACCCTAGCTGATCTTGGTCTAATTCCTAGTGAACTAGGTCAGTCCTTGATGTTGAGATTCTTAGACCCTACACTATGCAAGTTGGTCCTTGATCCTGGGATTTTAGGGTTAAACCAACCCTATACATAATATATAATATAATATATATCATATACTTTTGTCTACTTTAAATTCTAGCACTTCCTCCTTTGTTATCTTCACACATTAATTTGTCATGTAAATTAGAAAGTAGAAAGAAATCCAGCCATAATTCGACCATAAAATAAATAACTAAATAAACCCTATTCACTCACCTCAGCCTTGCTCACCTTATTCACCACTCATCCCGCGACTTGCCTCTCTTCACTTACCTCACTCGCCTCTATTTGTTGACATCTAAATTTTAAACAAGTATTTATAATAAAAATTGTATAAAAATCTAGGACCAATTGGGCCCTAACAAAAAGGATTTTTGCATCATGTAGGCACTAATATTATTTACATCAACTAAGTTTTATTTTTATTTTTCATTTTATTATTGCATTCCAGGTAAATAGAAAAATTAATATGATTAAAAAAAGGGCTCTTTTCTCTCTTTTACATGGACCGACACGAAGTGGACTCTCTCTCTTCAATCTTGCCCACATACATGAAGGAAGAGAACTGCCCTGCACAAGAAAAAAAAAATGATCGAAGATGGTAGAAAAGTCAAAGAAAGGGGCTAGCACTCTTGGCATGAAGAAATAGAGAAATAATAATAATAATGAATAAGGGAAAAATCACCAAAAACCCTTAAATTTTACCCAAAGTGACAAATTTACTCCAAATTTTTTTTTGTGACCAAGGATCCGTTGGAGCATGCCCTTGTCGGCTTACGCCAATTCGGGATCTCATGGTCTCAGAGATGGAGGACCTACAGTGCCTATACCTCAAGCAGAGCTAGCCTAGCAACCCACCGCCAGGGCTTCCCACTTGAATCGCTAGCAACGCAGGGTTTCGAAACCTCGACCTCCATGCGCTGGAAAGAGTGAACTTAACCAATTGCACTGCCCACGGATGGGTTATCCCAAATTTTTTTTTTAACATGAAAATCCCGAAATTTACCAATCGTGACACATTTATCCCAAAAAACTTTTTTTCGTGATACAAAAAACCCTGAACTTCTATCCATATGACACATTTACCCTAAACTATAATGCATTTTGATCTTTTTACTTTTGTAAAAAAAAAAAAACTCTATTTTTCTTCTTCTTCTCTCTTCCCTACGCCGGCCATGGCAAAGCCGATGAAGGGAAGCCGGCGTCCGACAAGGGCTACCCTCACTGGCATCTCGCCCTTGCCTGGGTTGGCTAGGGCCGCCCTCGCCCGATGCTGACAAGGGCGGCCCTCGATTGGGTTGGGCAAGGGCCTCCCTCCCCAGATCTAGTAAGGGCGCCCTCCACCTAACGCTGGTGAGGAAGCATCGGGCCTCCATCGCTAGACATCGACAAGGGCTGCCCTCACCGGCGTCATGCAAGGGGTGCCCTCACTAGATCTAGCAAGGGAGGCCCTCGCTCAACCCAGTCGAGGGCCGCCCTAGCTTAACGCCAGCTTCCCTCCGCAGGCTCAAAAGAAGAAAAAAAAAAGAAAAAAAAAAAATAAGACGAAAATGCCCTTAATGAGGTAAATGTGGCACAGCTTGCAAAATTTGGGATTTTCATATCACAAAAAAAAAGTTTGGAATAAATTTGTCGCTTTAGACAAAGTTTTGGATTTTTGTGGTCTTTTCCCTAATAATAAACAAAAAGACAAAAGGAAAAAAAAAAAAAAAAAAGAGATACGAAGAGGGGGAGTATCTTCTTCAGCCCCCTCCCCGTTTTCTCCTTCCTCTTTCCCTCTCTGCCTTTGCAACTCATGCGAAGCAATGATGACACGCGAGAATAGCCTACAGTGGAAAAAGAGGAATAGGCCGGTGACAAATGGGATAGTAGGGCAAGTGTTTTCAATGCTGCCAAAATAAGGAGTGCAAGTGGATGGTGAAAGGACATAGGTTCGGCAACACCATGGCCGGTCAACCCGCCAAGGACCGATAGTTCAAGCACCTCCTCAATCAGCCTCCTTGCCTATAAATAAGACATCCGCAGTACCAAAAATTGGGCAACAGAAGTGGAAAGCTCAAAGAACTTCCCTTGAGAGACATCAAGGGAGGCCTGAGAGCGAGAAAGATCTAAAATGGAGAGAGATCAGATGAGCGAGCTCGGAGGATCACCCTGAGAGAAATCTAGGGCGTCCTAAGAGTGAGTGAGTCCGAGCAGGATTGAAACCTAAACAAAGAGACAGAAACAGAGACAGAGAGATGGAGAGAGCTTGTGACGATGAGATCCGAGAGAGGTTTGTGTGAGCAAGCGAGATCTGAGGGCAAAGGAAGAAATCAAGGCTAAAAGAGAGAGATATCCGAGGATAAAAACCTCCCGAGCAAGACCATGGTGCATGCGCCGCCATGCCAAGTGGGGACACCACTGGCCATGTGGCATCCATTCATGTCAACCTTTAGATATGCTATGATCCATGATTTGCAATAAGATTTAAGGCCAAGCTTTTTAATGGATAATTATTTGATGGGAAAGAAAATTCTATTCTTGGCTATGTGTTTTATAGGTTGGATTCTATTAATTTGTGTTGCAATTTTTATGGTTATATAATTTTCAATTAGGCATTTATATAAGTGGGATTTAGAGTGGATTGTTAAAAGAGGAAGTGGGCCAAAATTCTTAGGCCAAGACCAGCCCACAAAACCCCACCATTCAGCCATTTAGGCCTAACCCACGAAGCCCAAAGGAAATGAGCTGCCATCCGACCGGCCCAAGGAGCCCAATGGGCTGTCGATCGAAGGGGAGAGAGGGATGGACAGAGAGGCCCGGCCCAAAAGGAAGGCCCATCAACCTGCATGTGAATCCCCAAGTGGCAAGAGAAGCTTGCCAAGTGTTGCCCCTTTGTAGCCAAGTGTAAGAAGCCATGCAAAAACAAATGATTGCTAATGATGAAGGGGAAAGAAAGAGAGAGAGAGAGAGAGAGAGAGTGAAATCGAGAGAGGGAGGGCGAGCATGCAAGAGAAGAGGAGGAAGAAGGAGGCCTATTGCTGCCGATCATCCGCCTGGTCGCCGCTGTCGAGTCCGCTTTGCCCCACCATTTTTGCTTGTTGTGTTTTCCTCGGATTAGAGACAAGTAGAGTCCATTAATCTACCCTTTACTTGCTGTGTTTTGTGTGTGATGAATGGTGGATTTCGGATGTGGATGAAGTGTGAAATCTCAAAGCTATAAGAGTTGTGTTCTAGCCTAGTGTTCTGTTTCTAGAATAACAGTCCGACCTTTGATGATTTCGTGAGTTGCATGCAATGTTCTAGTAGGAATTTGGCTTCAACTTATTGATGAAAGTTTCAGAGGACTTCTTGGAGAGTAACATATCAAAATTTTAGAAGAAATGAACAAGTATAGACAGGTGAAACTATTTTTCTTTGAAGAAGTTAGATCTAGAAATCGTAATGCTGACCTAGTGTGATTCTGCGAATTTTATAAAATTATCCGGTTGAAATTTAATCTCATGTTCTGAATGAAAGTTGAAGAATACATGTTAAGGAGTAATATACTAAAATTTTATAGGAAATGGATGAGTTTAGGTTGGTGAAACAATCTTTATCCGAAATGGTTAGATCTGGAATTCGGTGTCGAGGATTATGGACGGTTATGGTTTCTATAGTTTTTAATTTATCACGAATTATGTTTCTAATTCTTCATGAAATATTTACTTATGAACCTTTCTATAACAAATAAAAATTTCATAATTTTTGGAGCTGATTTGGAATTTTTACCAAATTTGTGAATGAAACTGTGTATGGCAATATTCCGAAATTTTAAGGACTGTGATGCGTGGACCGTACCGAATTGTATGATATTCTTTTGATATGGTGTTCTCCACGAAATATTTTCCTCTAGATCTTTTATATAACATGTAGAATTTTTAGAATTTATTAAGACTTTTTACTAATTTTTCAAGAATTATGACCAAAGGAGTGCAATCTGTTTTTATTCGAAAATTTGCTGCATTTTCAAAAATAAGTGAATTTGCTTCATGTGATATAATGTCTTGAGTGGTTGATTATGCTGCATATGTGGTGACATATGGCATGTTATATAACATCAAAATTTGGTTTAAACCTTCGATATTATTGCATCAAATACCATATTGAACATGAGATACATATATGAATATAAATTATGATAATGATGATACCGTCGGAGGTGTGAGCCGACGATGCTCCGGGAGTGTTGGGATGCCCAGAGTGTGGGTGCCGGATGCCCGGAGTGTGTGTGCCGGATGCCCCAGGAGTGTTGGGATGCCCGGAGGTGTGTGCTGGGAGGATTCCTCGTGATGCCAGTTGAGGTATGAGATACTCGAAGGTGTGTGCCGGAGGCCTCGCTATACCAGGTTGGATGCAAGCGATAAATTGTGGGATGCAAACATTGGTCCCTGGGAAGAAAAATGATGTGATCTAATTGAAAGATAAAAATCGAGAATTGAATTATGCACATGGATGTGTGCATATGCCATGGGATGAACCTCATGAGAATGCAAGCATGAAGTGCATGGTGGTATATGCACGTTGCATGGGGATATATGCATGGCTACTTGATGATATATATATATATATAAGTGCATAGTGGTATATGCACGTTGCATGGTAATGTATGCATGGCTGCTTGATGATGGAGTGCATAGTGGTATATGCACATTGTATGGTGATATATACATGGCTACTTGATAATGAAGTGCATGGTGGCATATGCATGTTGTATGATAATATATGCATGGTTGTAAGGTGAGGTATGCTCAAATGCATGAATGATATGTATTTTATTTATGATTTGTTCTATTTGACGCATTGTGTAGTTTGGTAGATATTTACTGTTGAGTGGTTGTACTCACCCCTTTGGGGATTAACATTTCAGATTAGAAAGATGCCTCTGTCACCAGTCGTGCGTGGTACCTTCTATGACATACCTACTGACGTTGATGTGGAGTGCACAGAGCATTCTTGTATTAGTGTACCTAGTCTGGTGTTTGTCCGAGTCCGTATCTTGGTGATGTACGACGTGGGTTTGGTCGATGGCCCTATTATCCAAGAGTTTTTGTCTATTCACATTCGACGCAATTGGGTGATGCTAGGAATGATGCGCCGCCACCGCCCAATGGACCGGGTTGGGTGTGATGGCACGTATGACTAGTGGGAGCTAACACTTTTTGGGATAGCCGACGCTCGTTGATGGAGAGGTGTACATGTCTGATGTAGGGTCGAGTTCTCTTTTGAGTTATAGCCAAGTATAGTTAAAAATCTTGGCCTTTTGCTATACCGATCTGAGATGTCCATCTTAAAAATATAAATAAAAGTGACTCGGCTTTGTTTTTTCATTTGGTGCGTAGTTAGTGTGCATTGCATTATTGTTATCGGAGTAAGGGATGGTGAGACTCGTTTATGCTTCCGTTGATGAGCTGCGCTGGGACCTTTATAAAAAAAGAAAAAAGGGGGGGAGAAGAATTTTATTGATCAACCCCTATGAACTATAGTTCCACTTTAATTAAAAAGTTATTAGACTGGTATGTAGTACGATAAGTGATAAGTACCTGTGGCGACCCTAACGGATCGGAGAGCGTGCCGAGGGGGTGTTGAGGGGGTGCCACAGGCCACCCCTTTATTCTTTCCTTTCATGTCTTGCTCAGCTTCTCCTTTCTTTGTTATGGGCATCCCGTTACCGTCATCGTTGTAGCTCGTGCAATCAGGGACGCCACAGCCAATGACGACGCTTGTTCGCATCGCGCCCGTCATCATATGTCCGTCGTCATCCCTACCGCTACCCGCCTCCATCGGCGTCACACCCGAAAGCCCTAATCGCCACCCCCTACATCTCAAACTCGACTAGCCAAACAGCTTGCTACTCGTTGCCGTTGCCATTGCTGCCCCGGCCCCCACATCTCAGGCTGGGCATGCTCTCAATCATGACCGAGAGTCAAGTCAGTGACTGAGAACCAAGTCAAGCACGCGAGTCTCAGCCGAGTAAGAATCTGGCCGATTCAGGCCAGACACGCGTGGGCTTGCGAAGTTATGGGCCTTACCTTTCTTTCATTTAAGATTGGCCTAGGAGATTAAATTCTAAGCGGGCTTTTCTTTGGAGCCCGGTCCCTCAAATTCAAGACAAAGGCCTAGTTGGGCAAGCCCTGGTCAGTCTAGGTTGAGCCGAGCCTTATCAGGCTAGGTAGCCCAACTCGGATCCGCTTTCTTCTTATAAAATAATATGATATTATTTTAATGTTAAAAATATATTTTAGTTAAAAAATCCAAAAATATTTTATATTTTCCAAAAAAATAAGAAAAAGCCAAAAAATAGTTTTTTTAAAACAAATACATGGAAAATCTTCGAAAACCAAAAAAAAAATAAAAAATGAAATCAAGTTTAAGTTAGAGAAAGCAACTGTTAGCTTATCCAATTGCGTCATTATGATGCATGGATTTTTATTAATCCGATTAGGAATTGAATCTCAGAACTCGTGATTGGTATAAAATGCTGCCTAAGTGCTCTACTTGATATTTAAACAAGATCAAATATCGAAAGAACATTAGTGATTAACTAGTATAATCAAGTCTATGATCCTAATTTCTCTGGTTGCCCAAGAGTCCAGATATTTCACTTGAGTTTCTAATTGACTCACCCAAAATCGATTAGTGGGCGACTCATATTTGAAATTGACTTGTAGGTTAAATGCTCGGACCATAAGTCATGAATTAGTGGGCTTAGGAGAGCTCGGACTAAACTTAACACTTAGTGAGGCATTAACCTCCACACGTGTCCACGCGTAAGGACGCCTGAAAGAGAGGTCGCGACACTATTCGCTCACCTCACCGCCCACCTCTATTCCATCATCTCGCATGTTCGTTTTTATGGTTTGTTGCTTTTAGGAAGTACAAATTCCTATTATTACCTTGTCTTATAGATATGTTTGATATGTATTTTATTCATAGTTTAGTTACTCAATATTGCATTGTTGATAATATGAAATTTGAAATAATATGCTTGTCATGTTAGGAAATGCAAAATAATAATCAATTGGTCCAAGATTAACTTTAGAACCAAAACGGAACCATAGGGTCGGTCCAATCCTTGATCCCAAACTCAACAGGATCGGTCCTTTGTCTCAAAAATTAAGAACCACTACTGTATAGGTTGGTCCTTAGGTTAGGTGCTAGACCAACTCAACTCAAACCATACTCACCCTTGGTCTGTGAGAAGTTGGAATCTTCTGTGGAATAACAAGAAGTTTTCAGTCTATCAAAGCTTTCCTTTTGTTATTTTGGTCAACTTTCATTCTTTAGAAATTGCAGCGGTTTTTCCCATAGAGGAGATTTCTTTCTTCAACGGAAACGAGAGATTTCTCTCAACGTGGGTGGATTTTCGCTTGAGTTGCAAATTTAAATTGAGTTGTTTTATTTGCAAATACTGTGGGTTCAGGCGTGATTTAGATTTGAAAAACACTTGATGTATAAGCGATTATTATTTTATAATTCTCATAGTGATTAGTAAATTATTAACTGCTGACTCTCTTGATGGAGTAAGTCACCAACACTCAAAAACAAAAAAAAAATGAAAATCTCTAATGTTCTTTCTTGTTACTGATTTATTTCTCATGTCCGCATTAATTTTCTAACAATTAGGAAATGCGCGAACATATTACATAAGTGTACGGAATGGGATAGATTGCTACTTACCCTCCTAACGAAATCAACCACACTTGTATTTTAATTTCTTTCTTTTCTCACAATACAACCGCTTGATCTTCGTAATCCCATCTTAAGAGACAAAATTACATTGTATATGTCATTACTATTCATAGTCATTGTTGGTGTAGGAACAACTGCGATGCTCCTAACCTCGTACTATTTACATAGTCTTGAGGAGCATGAGCAGGTATGCCTGGAATTAGTAGGCCAATCACTCTTAAAATCCTCAACAATGATCCTTCTCCATAGTCCGGTCCCTTCTCATGAGCAATCATGAAACTTCTCAGGAGCTCATACCACGCATTCATCATCATTGGTATCGCTTGTTGAGGCGAGAAGTAGTTCTCATTTGGTTCTTCCCGGACAATCTGCGTACGAAATATTTGGGAAAATTATCAAAAAAAAAATCCTAAATTTGCTATGTAGTGATTAATTCAATTATAAACCTTTTAATTTGCAATTTAGTCTTTCTAACTAATTTTGGCCGGAAATCAATAAAGTGAATGTCGGCCATCCTATGTGGCATGGCCGGCACTAACATTAATTATCCACATCTCAATTTGGCAAAATATGCAATATAAATATCGTATAACTAAAGTTACTCTGAGCACCATTTGGTCCCCAACTAATATAACTAGCCATGGAGAGAGAGAGAGAGATCCTCACCTTTCCTTGATATTTGCTATCGAAGTAGCAACATCTCCCAAAATGCTTGAACATGAAAACTGAATCATCGTAAGGCAACCTAGGCACAATGTCATTCCCATAGACGAATCTAAAGTACTCAATCTGATGTTCCTTCAAGACCAGCCCCATGAACTCCCCAAACTTCTCATCTCCAACCCTTGGTTGACCAAACGTGTAGACCCCCTCCAATCTCTCCATCAACCACTTCTCCCCGTGCATGGCCAGGATCGCCGGGAAGAGGATTGCCAAGGCGCCTCCCAAGCTGTGGCCCGTGACCACGTACTTCGCTTTGTTATTCTCACCGAGCAGTGCCCTTAGCTTCTCCCTTATGGCATAGTAAGCCAACGGCGCGGGCGTTTTTAGATGCGGGTCGAGCTCTTTCGGCCAACCCAGGCTCTTTTGAAGCCCTAGGGCTTTCATGAACCCACCGTGTATTTTTCCGACGCCTGGTAACTCGTACCATGAGAGGTCGATGTCCGAGCACCACGCATCCGCATCAAAAAATTCCGTGCCTCGGAAGGCGACGACAATGGTGTCGTGGTCACGAAGCATGAAGGCTTGTGTGGATGCTTTCCCTTGATAATCTGCAAAAGGACGAATAAGGCATCTGGCAACTAATATCTTGGCGTATAATGTATGCCTACAGTGATGGCGGTATACGTCCGTACCATTCCAAAAGTTGTAGAACCCCAAAAATTCCATCTGCGCAAAAGTACGGACACTATTATTAATAAATAAGTAATTCTACTGTTAATTGAGCACGTATTAGGAACAAACACAGTTAATTGGGTTCTTTAGTATGAAGTATGATTAATTTCTTTACTCCTTTTGATTTTAATTCTAGCGGACTGTTAAGCTACGCAAAGTTTACATTGAATGGATTGGCTCGTGATTTCTCGTTTCTGGTCGTCACTTTGACTTGGTCACAAACATCAACCATGCTTTCATTTATATATTATCTCTCTCTCTCTCTCACGTTTGACCTGCCAGTGGTGGGTGACCGTCGTTCTCAGGTAGGCCTCGTTCTCATAGGATGCTTTCGAAGCCATCATGGAGAGAGCCGCATGGTACTCGGCGTCACCAGGCCTGATGCGGTTGTCCAATTCCACTCTCTTGTCCAAATTGCCGATGAAGGATATGAAGCTCCCCGACTCTTTGTGCGGCATCACCACCCTCCCTATTCACAAACCCATATAACAAGTCAACGTCTTTCCAAGTGGAGTGTCCCAAAGATAGGTAGATTGCTCATACTTTGTGAGCGGTGAACTGCTTGATCAATTTCTTCACCCACACGTATTTTCTAGAGGATACAGCAATTGGTCAGTCCTTAAAAACTTCTGATGGTCGGTAAACTAAATCATAAGAAGTTGTTCTCACGTAGGCATGATCATCAGACGCAGATGAGCCTAATTAGGTACTAAATAAGCTCAGCCATTCTTTCTATAATGTATTCTCACTGGAAATGTTTGGATCTGAGCGAGCCGGATCCGGAAAAAAAATGTAATATTTAAAAGCTCAGCCATTTATACTTTGAGCCTAATGAACTCTGTAGACCAATAGATACATGATCAACTCTATCTCGGAACTAACAATGAAGTCGCCGAAGTGCTTTTTGTGTTGGGAAGCTTGAAGAAGTTTATGAAGCTAGATGAACTTGTCTTGCCTTCTATGCAAATGAAATCGAGTCTCGGGTTAAAAAAAATGTGCAATGTCCCTTTGTTTTCACTTAAACCAAAGGAGTTTTTTTCACCTTATCTAAGCTAATTTTATCTTAAGTAGTCATGGAAAACGCTAAACCAAGGGACTTTAAATGATTCATTAATGAACAGGTCAGTATTGAAGGGTGAAAGGTACGCTAAATGATCGTGCACCACTATTGAAATGGAATCATCTGTCTAACCGCGCATTTTATTTTTAATCATGTGCCATTATTGCTTTTGTCCCTTTCAAGAAAAAATAAAAACGCTGGAATGTGGGATCATGCTGTATCGGCGATACGCCAGAGTGAAATGAAATGAATCTTCATACCAAACACAGGCTGAGTAAAGCACAAGGTAGTGACTGACGCAGAAACACACACACATTTACCAATTGATTCACCTCGCTCAGCAATGAACTTTTTACTAGTGAAGCAACAACAACTACATAGACTCATTTCCAATTGTTTTGATAAAGCATTGCTGTTGCATATTGGTTATAAATCATCATGCAGACTGACCTCGAAAGCAGTTAACAAGAAGCCTTCTGAAGCTCCGATTGCTTGACACAAGGTTCAACCAAAACTCAATCGCCGACCCGCTCCAAGCCATTGGTTTGGCCACGAGAAGCAGAAGCTTCTGCACGAGAGTGGATACAAACATGATCTGCCTCCGCTCGAAGCTCTCATCTCCTTCCTCGGAGGAGTCCACAAATTCTCTCTTGTGCACATCACTGTGGATCAAAATGCGAAAGAGATCAAGGACACCGGCTTTCTCTGGGCTCAACAGCATGTGGCTGCTGGAGAAACTCTTGTCAGAGGCCATGGCTTTGAGGCAAAGAAGAGAGAGACGACAGCTAGGTTTCTTTTTGGTTTTTGAGGGTCTGAGTACTTGTTGTTTTGGATGAGACTTGTGCTGCTTCTTGAACTTAGCTTCAAAGGGTTATTTATAGAGATCTCCTTGGCTGATTAACAAAGCTCTTTTTCTTGTTCTTCCTGGTTAGAAAATAAATAAGTGACAGGTGTACTAAAGTCAACAATTAAACTGATATATTAATCATAGAAGCAATTTTTGATTTGGTGTTGATTGTACATGGTCCAGTTCTTGAGCTGTCCACCTGTATTTCAGATTACTCAAAGGAAAAAAAAATTATAATTCTTTGTTATGAAAGCTGATCAACTTTGATGGGCTCGTGAAGGGAAGCTGACGCGTTGAGGAGGCAGGGTCTCTTTCTGTGGTTATCTCCGACCCCATTTCTGCATTTCGAATGTGGTAACGACACGATTTAATTTATTCAGGAAAAGGGGTGACTACTAGACTTGTCAAAATAGATTCTAAACTTTTTTTTAAACTCATATCTAATGGGTTAGTTATGTTCATAAATGGATTAAGAATTGCAAAGCCCAAATATATATGGTTATTAAATGGGTTTACAGTTTACCCAAACACAACCTACTTTCCTGATTTTCTGTTCACCCTTTATGAGAAAATATTGGACTTTTCAGATTGTTCTAAGTTCAAAGAAATATTGATTAGCCTACAAGATGTGTCCGACTTCACCCTTATCAAAAATTTCAAGATGGTTTCTTTTTACCCCATTATTTATCATTTTTACTAATCTTGTAAGTTTCATATGTTAGTTATTACAATATACATTTCCTCGGTTGCATTTGGCATTGTTATTTTTTAGGAAATATTATAATCTTAGTTCTTGTCATTGCATTCCATAGTCAACATAAATTATCCTTTTCAATATCTTATATTCAATTTAATTAAAATTTCAATTCCTCTACGTTATTTGCTGCTGTAATTATATAAATTCACTACCAAGTTAACTTTCTCTCATTCTTCATTGTGAATCAATACAAAAATTAAAAATTCTACGCAATTCTATATCTAAACAACATATACACATAGAAAGATTAAAGCGGTCTAACTTAGTGGATACAGATTTTTATAAATTGGATTAAATATGGAAGTATTTTAGTAAATGAACTGAGCCGGGTATGGATCACTAACTTTGTATTGCATATAAATGAGTCAAAACATGTTAAATGGATCAATTTCAATTAGACCATTTTCGAGCCAACCCAAATCTAAACCCACCCATTCGTGGCCTTGGCTACGACATGTCTTAATTTATTTAAGAAAACATTCACATTCAAATTTGATATTATGCCATGAGATTCATTTCCTTCACTGTTAATGTTGCACATGTCATATGGATGGTAGCGACTAGAGAGATCTAAGCAGGCCCTACCATCATTCGTTGCACTAAAGACGGTACGATTCATTCGCTTTAAACTTTGCAAAAAAAATCAGGCGTGCAGGTTTTTCTGATGTGGCCCACATATAAGTTTTAAATTCAAATAGGAGATATATATATATATATCCTAATATTTAGGGAGAAAATTAATTCAATTTACACAACAGAGAATCAAATGTCGTGTGTCCAAAGTATGCAATTGCTATTTGGATCATTTTTCCGAGGGATTTCAGTGGGTTGAATTTGATATACAACCCAACTTTCTATTTTCATTGTTTCTAGATATTTTCAGCACGTATGATAGAGTAGAATCAAGATACTGAACACACAATAATAAACTAAAAGAAAAACACAAAAAGGACATTAAATTTACATGATCTAATCGGTATAACATACCCTATAGAAAGAGCAATACAAAATTTCACTATAAATCAAGCGATACAATAAATATTATAACCACACTAAAACCATGTAAATACTCTCAGTAAATTTTAGTTTCCAATTACTCCAAGGAAAGAATAGCACATGATTTCACTATATATCAAACAGTAAGACCACAGAGAAATTATGACAATTGAATGTAATTAGCGAACAGCACAAGCCATGGCGCTCTTGCACATTAACAGCTATAAATCGTACTCATTATGCTGAAGAGACCAAACCCACAATCCAACAAAAAGAATATTGTTATACAAAAAAAAAAAGCCATTATCGGACGTCGAAATGGACTTCAACTCCAATAGGGATAAGAAGCTTTGGGGGAAATTAATTTTCATTTTTGCATCACTCGGGATTCTGTTGGCAAGAGTCCAGTTCAAACTTTCCCAACATAGACTTGTTTTCCCTGGAAATCGTTAAAATGTGATTTTGCCTCTAAGTCAAAGAAGAGGTGTGCAATTGACAAAATGACCTTAATAATATGTAGGTTTCCACAACACGACCTTCATAAGCTTCGATCAAGATTCACTAATTCGAGAGATCCATTTTTCAGTCGGTCGTCGATTAAGTAAAACCATGTGTTTCCAAGACAAAGTTTGAATGGTGAGGTCAAATCCCAGCTTCGTCATTTTTATGGTAACAAGAAAGTCATACATATACAGTGGTTTGAATTCGACCCACCTAATCGACCAAAAAAAAACTTGACCCACCTAATCTGTTGTTATAATGCAGAAACTCATAACTTGCAATCCAAGGCAACCGAGAGGAGGATGAAATTCTCACGTAATTGCTCGATAAAATTGATCGCGAACTATCACTTCGCAGCTTGAAACATTCAAGTCTTCACAAGGAAGACGTCCCATGGCACTGGTGTTTGAACTGATATTTTATATATATAAACTTTCTTACCTTAGTTGCAAATTAACGAAATTTAATGGGGCTGCACGTCGAGATAGGAAGACTGCCACACGTGCAGAAACTCGTGTTGAAAGAGAGCTTCAAAACTGACAGGAAATACAAGAAAAGAGGAGGAAATTGTGTGTGTATTTCATTGATTTGTATACAAGCACAATAATACATTTATAGTGCAAGAATGGAAGAGAATAAAAGGAAACAATATACAAAGAATAATAAATTTCCTATTTACTAAAACTTCCTATTCATTAAATCAATCAATCTACAATCATGATCAAGCACAATCTTCAACTATATTTTCAACACTCCCCCTCAAGCTGATGGCTTATATATGTCGAGGACACCCAGCTTGCTCAGTAGATAACTATGTTGTCTCTGACATAATGGCTTAGTGAAAATGTCTGCAGGTTGATCCATTGTTCCAATACCTTTTGCTACAAGGATTCCTTCTCTGATCTTATCTCGTGTGAAGTGGCAATCAACTTTAATATGTTTCGTCCTTTCATGAAAAATTGAATTTGCTGTCAATTTGAGTGCAGCATAATTGTCACAAAATAATTTAGTTGATCCACTAACTTGTAACCTGAGATCTGAAAGTAATCCTCAAATCCAGATCACTTCGCAAGTGGTCTTTGCCATGGCTCAATATTCTGATTCAACCGATGATAAGGAGACAGTTGATTATTTCTTTGTCTTCCACGAGATTAATGACTTTCACAACTTAATGCAGAAACCAGTAATTGATCTTCTAGTCATTGGACAAGTAGCATAATCCGTATCACAGAAAGATATCATCTTCATGTTACGGTCACGGGATAAGAAAATACCAAGTCCTGGACATCCCTTCAAGTACTTCACAACTTTTAAAGCTGCATCCATATGAGATTGTTTTGGACTATGCATGAATTGACTGAGTATCTGCACTGCATAGCATATATCAGGTCTTGTCATAGTAAGATATATTAATTTACCAACAAGTCATTGATATGATGATGGGTCTTTGAGTAGTGGGTCCTCAATAAATGAAGAAGAGCTCAAATCATATTCATGAGTGGTCAACTTGGCATTCTGCTCAGCTGGTACGACAGCTGGTTTACATCCAAATAATCTAGCTTCAGAAACAATTTCAAGGATGAACTTCCTCTGACTAAGATTGATACCTTTGTCGGATCGAGCAATTTCAATTCCAAGAAAATATTTGGGTAGTCCCAAATCCTTGATATGGAAAGTAGAGTGCAAATACTTTTTAAATCTTGCAACATGTGAGTCATTGTTTCCCATAACAAGTATATCATCAACATATATCAACAAATAGATTGATGAATTACCTTCACTCCATGTAAACAGGGCATAATCATGCTTAGAGTGTTGAAATCACGCATTAGTTAACGCAGCAGTGAACTTGGCGTACCACTATCTAGATGCTTGTTTCAATCCGTACAAGGATTTGCGTAGACGACATGCCCGAGACTCCCCCTATCTGCGTAATCCCTGTGGAAGCTCCATATAGATCGCCGTGAAGGAAGGCATTGTTAACATCCATCTAATGTAAAGACCAATCTCTTATGGCTACAATGAATAAGAAGGAACGAACGGTGACTTCTTTGGCAAGAGGGAAGAAGGTGATATAGCTAGTACGAGTACCTAGAGGGGGGTGAATAAGTATATAAAAGATTTTTCTTGATGATTACACAATACTTAAACAATTGAAGGATTTGCGACAAATAATAATCAACGTAAGACTGAGTAAAGGAAAGAGATAATTGAACACGCGATTTATAGTGGTTCGGCTTGATTCAAGCCTACGTCCACTCTTCTGCACTAACAGCCAATTGGCTGGATTCCACTATGAATAAAGAGATGTTACAGCGTTGATCTTCCTTGATTTCTAGGTGTAGATAATCTACTACACTCGCTCAAGGTATCACCAAGTATAAACACTCTCTGTGTATACAATTTCGCTCAAACTGTATCGACTAATAATTAAGGTGCTTCAGACTCTGGAATTTCTCTATCGATCACTCTCTTTAAACAACTAGAACGTCTTCCTTTTTATACTCCTTTATGCCATCATACCGTTGGCACTTACCAAAGGAATTCCTCCAATCTACCCATTGGACGGAATCAATTAAGGAGATCATTCGAGCTATAAAAGGAACCTGACGATAGCCCATCAATCATGTTCACACATACAATCAGGATCCTGGTTTCCAAGAATAGAACATTCCAAGAATATTTCGTCGACCACCGGATCTTCAATTGATCTAGATACAAATAAAGAATCCGATATATATTTATCCAACCAAGAGATCTTCTCCAAAGGATAGGATTAAATCCTTAACCATAAACTTCGGCTCTGGATTTCCTTCGTCACTGGATCAGAAAGACTGTCAATGAGAATAGTCTTGAGTCTTAAGTCTTGAGTCTTGAGTGCGAGTCCGGTGATCGAACGTCTTCGGACTTTAAACAGACGGTCTACAAATATCCAGACTAGACTGATAGAAACGTTTTGTCAGCTTCAAAATATTCTGGAAAGATTTCTCCAACAATCTCCCCATTTTTGATAGTGACAAAACTTTCCTGTAGATTTGAACGACTTTGACCTGCAAAAACATTTCTCAAGCAATATTGCTATCTCATAAAGATTAATAAAACAACCAGACTCTACATCCACAGAAAATTGGTTAGTCTTTCATGAGTAATACCATATGACAACACTTGATATAAATGCAAATAGTCAAGCATCAAAGTCAAGTCTACTTCAGTCACATTCAATTCACACCTAAGTTCACTCAAGTTATACTCAAAAAATAGACACATTCAACCACAAATCAAAATCAAAGTTCAGTTTAAAGTTCGTTCAAATTTGCAATTCTCCCCCTTTTTGTCAACATTAAAAAAGGTGAGAAAAGCGTCAGGTCTGCTTGGGAATGCGCACGATCTGGAAATCTCCCATCGACTGGACTATGCCTTCTAACCTCTTCAAGTCTTCCCTTAGCTGAGCTACCTCTTGTCCTTTGGCATTGGCTTGCAGTTGTAGAGCGAGGTCTTTCATTTTGTCCTCTAGGGTAACTGAAGATGCTTGTCCAGCATTCTTTATGGCTTGAATTTCACAGTCTAGAGCATAGATTTGGCCCCGCATTTCCAGAAGAACATCCAAAATATGACGAAAATCTGCAGAATTGTCCTTATGCGTACTTGCATTTGCTTTCTCAGATGGGGTGAATGCAGACGATGACGCTTCTGTATAATCTTGCAGATTTGGTGTTGACATATCGTGTCCTTCTTCAAGCAATTGAGAAGCCTGAAACTCTTCTGGATCTGCTGAAGATTGTCTTAGACCTTCACTATTGGCAGCATGAGGTGTGGACCTTTCTTGCTCGCCAACTCCCCCTATCTCTAGGACCTCAAAAGGGGAAGAGTGATGATCATGCTCTTCTTGATTCCTCTTCTCTCCAGATTCGACTGCAGACTTTTCTTTCTCTTCTTCTCCTTCTTCTTCAGCTTCTTTCTCCTTCTCTCTCTGCTCTACTTCTTCTCCGATCTTGGCTTGCTCCTCTTCTTCTCTGTTTCTTCGAAGTTACGTCGATTGAGGCACGAACGTCCGGTTCTTATCAAGGCGGTGATTGTGAGATCTTCCTCCTCATCTTCATCCTCCAAGATGAGGGTTTTCTTCTTTTTGGATGGGGCACCAATAACCTCCTTCCCTTTTCTCTTTAAAGCAGACGGAGCTTGAGTCTTCACTCTGAATTTTTCCATTGCCTTGGAAAGTTCTTTCAGACGCATCTTCGTCAACATCTTTAAACCTACCACCATCTTATCACACGGTCGAACACAAAGTGTATGTGGTGGTTCAATATTCATGTGTCTAAAGATCTTGGTCACCAGACCTGGGTAAGGCAATTGTCCCTTATCCTTCGACATTGCTCTGTACATGTGAAAGAGAATAGTGTGAGGGAGAGAGAACTTCTTCCCTGAGTTGATTACATCAATTTTGCTTCGGAATTAGACACAGTAGTCTTTGATGTAGACTTGGGCCTGATGCAATTGATCACAATTTTGTGCAGCACAATATTGATGGCACGCATCCTTGAATAAATGATTCTTCCCTCGATATCTCTATCTTCGACAAGTTCCATTGAGGCACGAGCAACTGAAACTTTGACTGGTTGATAACGTCCTCGTTCAACTCCAATTATGTCCGCCAACATGTCCACGTCTACCACATAATCATGGTCTCTAACGCTGAATGATATTCTATTCGCATCTAGGAAGCTTAGATTCGAATAGAAATATGTTGTTAATTGCGCATAACCGTCTGTGGTATCGGTGCAGAATTGCTCAAGTTGAAGCAATTTGAACTTCTCCCTTAAGTTCACATTAACAGCATCCAAGAAATCGAAATCGACACTCCTAGGGTTTATCACCCCTCGTTTCAACAGTCTGAAAAACAAATTCTCCTGTTCCTTTGATTTAAATAACTCCATCCTCTTTCCCTTCACCTTTGCAGCAATACCCATTCTAGGTTGAAAATCACTGAACATTTTATCATCGTCATTTCCTTCAGTCGAATTAGGTCCCGACATACGAGGGTGACTGGGAATATTCGCAAGTGCTTCCTCTGCTTTACCCTTGGGAGCAATTCCCAAATCCTCCATTTTTCTCATAAAGATATACTCATTCCCATAATGCTTATCTTTGAGAAAATCATCCACGTATTTCAACGGAGTCCCAGTACTTTTCAACGCACAGTAGAGTTTGTAAATAAAAGAGGGTTTTTGGACTCTTACAGGGTCTGCGTCCTCGATTATCTCTTCCTCCGGTTGTTGACCCGCACCTTGTGGGGTAGATTGCGTTAAGTGACGTGGTGGAGAGTGAATCGGGCTCTGTTGCTGACTCGATAATTCTTCCTCTTCGATGAGATCGAAATGGGTAGGTCCCTCCTTCATTCTCTGTGGTCCCCTGTTCGCGATTCTTGAAGACTTCCTTGAAGAAGACATCCTTCATTGTCGCTGAAAGATTCCTTTACTTGCTTTCCCAAGAAAAGATGACAACTTTCTCGAAGATGAACACGAAGTAGAAACCGGATTGGGAGGAGAATGCTTTTTAGGGTTTTGAAGATTGGAAAATGAAAACTGTATATATATAATTCAATTTTGAAAAAAGGAAGTTCAATCGGCACAAGGAAAGTGTACGAACACTTCTTTTTAAAATCAATAACTGCCAAAATTAATCCTTTTGAAAAGACAAGATTTCGTTTTTCACGGAAACTACAAAATAACTGAACAAAAGATCATACCTTTTCGAGTTTAGATAAAATAGCAACTTACAATCTAAAGCCATCAATGTCTGAGTCTGAGGATTTAGAGTTTGAGAGATTAGAGTCTGATGGATTAGAGTCTGATGATCATCAACTTTCTGAGTCTAAGGGTTGGAGAGTCTCTAGACTTTAACTTCTTCGAGCTTCAAAATGTTGAGTTTAGAACGGATAAAATTGAATTGATTTTTCTCCAAAGGCTTTGTGAATATATCCGTTAGTTGACTTTTTGAATCAACAAATTGAATCGAGATTTCTCCATTTTGAATATGATCTCTAATGAAGTGATGTCGAATCTCTATATGCTTTGCTCTTGAATGAATGATTGGATTTTTGGTGAGATTGATTGCGCTGGTGTTGTCACATTTGATTTCTGTGCATGAGTCTTCAATCCCAAAGTCTTGTAGCTGTTGTTTTATCCATAGAATTTGCGAACAACAGCTTCCAAGAGCTACATACTCGCTTCGTTGTTGAGAGAGCCACGGTGCTTTGTTTCCTTGAAAACCAAGACACCGTCCCCGCTTCCAAGCAAGCGGCAAGTTCTGAAGTACTTTTTCTATCGACTCGCAGCCAGCCGGATCTGCGTCGAATATCCCGGAAGATTAAAGTCTCCCTTCTTAGGATACCAAAGACCGATGCTTGAAGATGAAGCAATGTATTTAATGATACGTTTTGCAGCATTGAGATGAGATTCTCTAGGATCTGATTGAAACCTAGCACAGATGCAAATACTCAACAAAATGTCAAGTCTAGAAGCAGTAAGATAAAGAAGTGAACCAATGATGCTCCTGTACAGCTTTTGATCAACTTTCTTCCCTTCTTCATCTTTGTCTATATTCAAAGAACTTGACATTGGTATATCAGTCTTTTTTACAATTTTCCAATCCAAACATTTTGACAAGATCATTAGCATATTTTTCTTGGTAAATGAAAGTTCCTTCCTTCAATTGCTTTACTTTAAGACCAAGAAAGAATGTTAATTCTCCCATCATACTCATTTCAAACTCATCCTGCATAGACTTAGAAAATTTCTTGCATAGACTTTCATTAGAGGATCCAAAAATAATATCATCCACATATATTTGAACGAGTAAAAAGCTTTTGTTTTCATTTTTGATAAATAAAGTAGTATCTACTTTACCTTTGACAAAACCATTCTGTAATAAGAACTTACTTAGTCGTCGTACCAAGCTCGAGGTGCTTGCTTTAAACCATACGAGGCCTTTTTCCCGAAGGCGAGTCGGCTTCTTTGGGTCTTCAAACCCAGGTGGTTGTTCCACATATACTTCCTATTGGATAAATCCATTTAGGAAAACACTTTTGACGTCCATTTGGAATAACCTGAAATTTTTATAACAAGCAAACGCAAGTAATAGTCGGATAGCTTCTAAACTTGCTACAGGAGCGTAAGTCTCATCATAGTCTATCCCTTCTTCTTGCGTGTATCCTTTGGCCACGAGTCTTGCTTTGTTTCGTACGACTTTTCCTTTTTCATTCATCTTATTTCGAACACCCATTTGGCTCCAATAACAGTTTTACCTTTCGGTTTAGATGTCAATTCCCAGACATCATTAATGTTGAATTGTCTGAGCTCTTCTTGCATAGCTTCGATCCAGCTTTCATCAGATAAAGTTTCTTCTATGCTTTTTGGTTCAATTTCAGAAATGAGAGCCACAGCACTAGACTCTTCACGTCTTTTGGATCTGGTGCGAATTCCTTCATTAATTTTGCCAATAATGAGATCTTTAGGATGACTGGACTTATGCTTCCGATTCTTGATTGATTTGTCTCGGATGATGATCTCTTTCTTTATTTGAATCTTCATGAACATCTTGATGCTGGTCTTCCAGTCCGAGATACTTCTTGAGTTGTAAGCTTTGGAAGGTCTGGAGCAGGTTCGAGACTCTTCATACCGAGTCGATTGGATTCATCTTGCGTAGAGTCTTTAAATTTGACATTCATTGACTCCTCCACGTATCGGCTCTTCTTGTTATAGACTCGTAGGCTTTGCTTGATGTAGAATATCTAAGGAAGATGCCTTCATCTGATCTTTCTTCAAACTTACCAACTCGATCTTTTGCATTTTTTAATATAAAGCATTTGCAACCGAACACACAAAAGTATGAAATAATGGGCTTCTTACTTTTGAATAATTCATAAGAGGTTTTCTCTAGAATAGGTCTTAGGAAGACTCTATTGATGATATAGCATGCTGTTGAAACAACTTCAGCCCAAAATCGTGAAGAAATTTTACTTTCAATTAAAAGAGTTCTAGCCATTTCTTGAATAGATCTATTTTTTCTTTCCACAACTCCATTTTGCTGAGGAGTGTATGGAGAGGAGAACACATGCTTAAATCCATATTCATCACACAATTTTGTAAAATCTTGATTTTCAAATTCACCTCCATGATCTGTTCTTATACTTGAGTAACACATCCTTTTTCATTTTTGACCTTTTTAGCAAATTTTTCAAAATACGAAAAGGTTTCTAACTTACTTGCAAGGAAATATACCCAAGTAAAACGGGAGTAATCGTCCACAATTACTAGGCAATATTTCTTACCTCCAATACTCTGGGTTCTGGTTGGTCTGAAGAGATCCATATACAGCAATTGTAGTACATGGTTAGTAGAGACATGATTTATTGGCTTAAATGAATTTCTTACCTGCTTTCCCAGAATACATGGTGTGCATGGATCGGACTTTTGGTATGGTAATTTGGATAGATCTCGAGCAAGCTGCTTTGATGAGATTTTAGCTAATTGCTTCATGTTGACATGACCAAGTTTTCTGTGCCATAAGCTTGCTTCATCTTGAATTGAGATTAGGCATTGCGATTCATTTAGTTTCATGTCTAAGAGGTAGATATTTCCATGTCTTCAACCCATGAAAGACTGAGTAGAGTCTTTACTGATTCTAGAGCATATTCCTTCTTGAAAGGAGATCTTGAAACCAGTATCACACAATTGGCTAATGCTGAGAAGGTTATAGTTAAGTCCTTCCACTAGAGAAACATTGCTTATTGTGAGATTTCCAATTTTCACAGTTCCAAATCCCACAATGCTTCCTTTGTCGTTTCCTCCAAATGAAACATTTCCACCATTTACTTGAACAAGCTTTATGAAGCAATTTAAGTCTCCTGTCATGTGTCTTGAACATCCGCTGTCAAGATACCACTTTACCTTTTTTTTTTACGGAGACCTGCATTTAAAGAAGAGTCTCAAGCTTTCTTTGGTACCCAAATTTTCTTGGGTCCTTTGGTGTTAGTAGGATAAACATTATTAGGCCATACTTTCTTAATAGGCTTCCAAACCATAGGACACTATTTTTCAAAGTGATCCTGACTGTTACACATTGAACACCTGAGAGCATTTCGACCTACAGACTTTACAAAAACTTTCTTAAAATGATTTTTGTAAGCCTCTCTTGACGGTCTTTTCTTAATTCTTTCTTTTACTTTAGGAAAATCGATCAAGGGAATTGTTTCTGCTATCATACCTAGACCAGACTTATTGAAATAAGGTCTTTGAACGAAAGAACTTTTTCATGTTTTTCGGATCCTATCGAAAATTTCTTTGAAATATTTGATAAGTCATTTTTTAAAAAAACATTTTCTTTCAAAAGATTATCTTCTTTTTCTTTAAGAGTAAAAACATTCAAGTCTAAACTTTTAACTCTTTCTTCTAAAATGATTTCCTTTTGTTTTAGAGCTGAGTTTTCCTTTTTAAGTTCGGAAATTCTTTTGAGAGAAGTCTTAAGACTAAAACACAGTTCATCAATGTATTTAGAGACTTTGATAGGAATTTTAAAATCACTTACCTCGAATTTGCTGTCTGAGTCTGATCTAGAATCTGAGTCTGAGTCTGAGTGTGCCACCAAACATATGTTGGCATATTCATTATCACTTTCTTCACACTCGTATCACTCCGGGTTTCGGCTTTGAGAGCTTTTCGAAACTTCTCAGCCTTTCCTCTTTTCTTCGAAGAGGACAGTTAGGTCGATGTATCCCTTTTCTTACATTCGAAGCGGACTACATCTTTGTTTGGTTCCTCATCATCACAGACTTGGTCATTTGTCTTTGGAAACTTTGTTTCTTTGAGTTGAACATTCTTCCTTTTCTATTCAGTTTTCTGAATCTTCTTATCATGAGAGCAAGCTCCTCATCGTCCATATCATCTTCAGAATTTGTATCATCAGAGTCATCATTTGATTTTAATGCAATAGATTTCTTACCTCTTGGGTCTTCGTCTTCATTAATTCGTTCCACTTCATAAGACTGAAGAGTTCCAATCAGCTCGTCGACAGATAGTGGCATAATTATTTGCATCTCTCTTATTGAAGTCTTTATATAATTCCAATCCTTGGAGAGTCCACGCAGTAACTTGTTCACCTTCATGGGATCAGAAATTTTTTGTCCTTGATTCTCAAGACCATTGACAATATCTGTAAAACGACTAAACATGTCAATTATAGATTCTCCTAGTTTCATTTTGAAGGCTTCATATTAACCAAGGAGAATATTAATTCTGGTCTCCTTCACTCGATCTGTTCCTTCATAGGTGATATGTAATCTGTCCCATACTTCTTTTCTTTGTAACACAAGAAGATATTCTGTTATATTCAGTTGGTGACAAAGCACAATATAAAGAGTAAATTGCTTTTGCATCGAGTGCTTATCTCTTGTTTATCTCTTCCTAAGTCATTCCGCTGGTCTCAACAGTTTCTTTCCCTCTTTCGAGGCGATGCGGCGGTAGGAGTGATTCCTCTTTCCACAACGTCCCATTCCAGAGGATCCTTTGATTGTAGGAAAGCTTTCATCTTGTTTTTCCAGATGTTGTAATCCTTTTCATCAAAGTAGGGTGGTCTGGTATTGCTTTGCCCTTCCACCAGCCCTGGTGCTAGCATACTAGCCATGGATCTTTTACTCACGAAGTAAAACACTTCAAATAAAGTAAGAACACGAGCTCTGATACCAATTGATATAGCTAGTACGAGTACCTAGAGGGGGGTGAATAGGTATATAAAAGATTTTTCTTGATGATTACACAATACTTAAACAATTGAAGGATTTGCGACAAATAACAATCAACGTAAGACTGAGTAAAGGAAAGAGATAATTGAACACGCGATTTATAGTGGTTCAGCTTGATTCAAGCCTACGTCCACTCTTCTGCACTGACAGCCAATTGGCTGGATTCCACTATGAACAAAGAGATGTTACAGCGTTGATCTTCCTTGATTTCTAGGTGTAGATAATCTACTACACTCGCTCAAGGTATCACCAAGTATAAACACTCTCTGTGTATACAATTTCGCTCAAACTGTATCGACTAATAATCAAGGTGCTTCAGACTCTGGAATTTCTCTATCGATCACTCTCTTTAAACAACTAGAACGTCTTCCTTTTTATACTCCTTTATGCCATCATACCGTTGGCACTTACCAAAGGAATTCCTCCAATCTACCCGTTGGACGGAATCAATTAAGGAGATCATTCGAGCTATAAAAGGAACCTGACGATAGCCCATCAATCATGTTCGCCCATACAATCAGGATCTTGGTTTCCAAGAATAGAACATTCCAAGAATATTTCGTCAACCACCGGATCTTCAATTGATCTAGATACAAATAAAAGAATCCGATATATATTTATCCAACCAAAAGATCTTCTCCAGAGGATAGGATTAAATCCTTAACCATAAACTTCGGCTCTGGATTTCCTTCGTCCTTTGGATCGAAAGATCGTCAATGAGAATAGTCTTGAGTCTTAAGTCTTGAGTCTTGAGTACCGAGTCCGGTGATCGAATGTCTTCGAGACTTTAAACAGACGGTCTGCAAATATCCAGACTAGACTAATAGAAATGTTTTGTCAGCTTCAAAATATTCTGAAAAGATTTCTCCAACAGAAGGTTTCATGATAATCGAACCCTTCTTTCTGAGTGAATCCTTTAGCCACTAGCCGAGCTTTGTATCTTTCAATTGAACCATCTGCTCGATACTTGATTTTATAAACCCATTTACATCCGATGGGTTTCCAGTGTGAGGGAAGTGGAACAATGTCCCAAGTATGGTTCTCCATCATGGTAGTAAGTTCTGATTCCATGGCATGTTGCCATCTTAGATCACAATATGCTTCATGGAAAGAAGAAGGTTTGTTTTCTTCCAAGAGACGGCTGACGCAACACATATATTCCGGTGATAGTCTATTAAAAGACACATATGAAGAGACAGGATACCTCATACCTGGAGATCGTGATGTAGAACAAATGTAATCCTTAGTCCATGTAGGTGGACAAGTTTGTCGTCCAAATCATGAGGCTGTTCGGCTACCATTGGTTAAGGTGCTGAGAAAGGTTTAGAAGTAGTCTCCGATGGAGCCAAGGCAATAGGAGAATCCTCATATAGTTCTGAAGATAAGTTGTCTTCAGAAAAGGTGGCATTCCTTGGAACAGAAGTGGATGGTTCCGGAGCAATTAACAGATATTGAGAAGCCATAGATAAATCTTCTTTAGACAAAAAAGCCCTATGATTTGGGGATGATGATGCAGAGGACGAATGTATCATATCCTTAAATGGAAAAATATCCTCGTGAAAGATGACATCCCTGCTGATAAAGAAATGTCCAATAGAAATTTCCATAACTCAATAGCCTTTTTGAAGAGATGGATATCCCATGAATATGCATTGTGTGGCACGAGGAGCCATTTTATCCAAAGGGCCGACATTTGCTGCATAACACAAACAATCAAATACTCGAAGATGATCATTGCGAGACTATCTATTATAAAGTAGTTCAAAAGGAGTTTTCCCATCCATAATATGAGTTGGCATGCAATTAATCAAATAGGTGGCAGTGACCACACAATCTCCCCAAAAACCTTCAGGAATAGAGGCTTGACATTTTAATGCACGTGCTACTTCTAAGAGATGTCTGTGCTTACGCTCTACAATCCCATTTTGTTGCGGTGTGTAGGTACAAGAACTCTCATGAAGTATCCCTTGAGAAGATAGGAATTTTGTACAATCAGAAATGAAAAATTCACACCCATTATCTGTACAAATTTGTTGCACAGATTCATTGAATTGAGTTTTGACCAAGGAAAAAAGAGTCGAAAGATGAGTAAATGTTTGGCTTTTTGAGTGCATAAGATATACCCGAGTGGCCCTTGTATAATCATCCACAATCGTGAGAAAGAAACGGGAGCCATCACGATGAGAAGTGTGATAAGGTCCCCAAATGTCCATATGAAGTAAAGAAAATTTCCTATCTGCTCGAGACGTACTCTTTGGAAAGGATGCTCGAGATTGTTTGGCCAAGGGACAATTTGAACATTTAGGATGAGGAAAACATGCACTATGACCCAATCTTTGATGAAAAAGAAGATTTTTATTTCGATTAATAGCATTACAAGAGATGTCTTTATTTAGTAATTCTACATCTCTTGGGGAATCAATCCAGTAATACAATCCTTCTATAATACTACCCAAGCCCATCAATTTGCCAGTCGAACGGTCTTGAAAAAAAACAATTCTCGAAGCTGAATATTGCATGACAGGAACTATCTATGCAAACTTTTGAGACAGAGAGTAGATTAAACTCAAAATCAAGAATGTATAAGACATTTCTGAGGACAAAGTGAGGACCAAGGTGAACAGTGCCACTCTTGGTAACTTGAGTCACGTTCCCATTTGGAAGACATACTGATATGGGAAATTCTGATTTTCTATCGATAGTGGAAAAAAGATGATCAGTATGTGATAACTAGCCCCCATATCAATTATCCATGCATTCATAGAAAAATAATTTCCCTCATGAAGAAAAGTACCTGAGAATCCTGCACTTTTGTCACCCATGTTTAATCGATTCATAATTTGCTGGATATTCTGATACTGGTCTTGAGTAATTGTTTGTTGTGCTCCATCCATCCTTTGTGTCAAGACCTGATAGGCTAACGATTCCTTTTCTTTTCTATTTTTATCAGTAGGCTTTCCATGCAATTTCCAGCATGTTTTAATAGTATGGTGTGAACGTTTGCAACATTCACAATATTTATTTTTGAATTTACTATATTGCCCGCTGACCTTTCCTAATGATGTGGCGCCACGTGGATCATAGGATCCCTTATAAACTTGAGCTGACATGGCGCCATGATAGCTGTCGAATCCATTGAAGCTTTCGGATGATCTGTAGCCGTCCATCCTCTTGTGCTTATTTGAACCGTCCAATAACCCCCCCGAATTAGAGCCGTTGGATCTCCCGTGCGAATCCAGACCGCCCAATCGAAAAGCGTTAGGGTTTCCGTCGCTTTTCCTTTTCGCCGCAGCTGCGTTACCCATTTTTGGGTATCCCGAACGTTTGGCCGTTCCACTGCCTCTGGCCACCGCGTCTTGTGAGCCCACGCCGAACGGAAAAACAACAAGGCTCATCCCTTCTCCCACTCGGGCGTGCTTGGCCACGGCGAGGCGCTAACTCTCTTCTTGGACGGCAAGCTAATAAATGCGTCCGAGCGGCGGTGATGGTTCCATGGCAAGGATTTGAGATCTAAAAGCCGAGTAAGAATCGTTTAGTATAAGTAAGAACCACGTGTTTTTTTTTCCTTTCCCGCATGTCTCTAACTATCTTAGGGTTGTTTCAGGTCCCTGAAGACGATCCTCGGCTGATTCCAGTTCATTCCACAAAGAGGAGAGACGGTTGAAGCAAGCGGTAACCGAGAGGTTCCCTTGCTTCAATTTCGTCAAGCTTTGAGTGATGCTGAAGAGCCACACTCGGTCAAACCGGCCATACATCTCTTTGATGCTGTCCCAGATTTGCTTGAAGTCTTCGGTAGGTGGTAGTCCAGCCGCGACATCGAGGGCAAGCGTGTTGCCGATCCAAGTGCGAACCAATTAGTTGCACTTTCGCCAGAGGTGCTAGAGGCATTTGTCGGTCAGAAAGGGGACAGCTTTGTCAAGGAAGACGTCCTTGTCTTTGGTCACCAGAGCTCGCTGAAGGTCTCGAGCCCACGAGGAATAATTCTCCAGTCCGATAAGCTGGTTGCTAATGAGGCGTAACTCAGGGTCATCTGCTGGCGAAGTGTAAAGGGGATCGCTGGGCTCCAACCGGCCGCCGCCACCACACGGAAGGACCATCGGCATGAATTCGGGTTGAAGTCCCAGGTAGGGATTCGTCCCTTGACCTAAGACGGCTCTGGCTTCCTGACCTGGCGACATCGGCATGAATCCGGGTTGAAGTCCCGAGTAGGGATTCGTCCCTTGACCCGGGATAGCTCCGCTTCTTGACCCGGTGGCGTCTACTCGAGTCGAAATCTCGAGTAGGGATTTGTCCCATCACCCGAGACAACTCCGTGTCCCTGAGCTAGAATCGTCTGGCCCAATGCTTCAGTTGGGCTTACTACAGATGACATAGGTCCATATAGGTATTGGGTCCACATCTATCCTGGCCCAGTAGCCCACTGAAACTAATTAACTGCAGGGAAAATTGATGGCCACTACACTGAGCTAGAGGTTGGGCCCATCGCAGGATTCAACCCTACAAAGAGAGTTTCTTTAGAAGATTGATCCTCGCCAGTTACGACCACTGGATCTGAGGTAGGTGTTTCTTCTGTGAAAGAGCTCTCGGCATTCTTGTTCTTTGTCATGATATCAAGAGAAAAAAGTAAAAGAGAATTCCTATTCAATTTGTTGATTGTTTTGCAGGGTGCAACAATGCTCAGAGAAGGGAACCGAAGGCAACTCAAAAGATGTGGAAGCTAGGCCAGGAAAGACTGCTCTAATACCATGACAGGAAATACAAGAAAAGAGGAGGAAATTGTATGTGTATTTCATTGATTTGTATACAAGCACAATAATACATTTATAGTGAGAATGGAAGAGAATAACAGGAAACAATATACAAAGAATTACAAATTTCCTATTTACTAAAACTTCATTTTCATTAAATCAATCAATCTACAATCAAGATCACTGTATCTCCAACAAAAACTTCATTGATGGAAATACTGAGATGAGAGGACTTATCCACAGCCGAAGATTTTGACTCTTGGGGCATTTTAAAAGTAGATTAGCGTGATCAAATGGGTCTTGATAGTTAAACGACAAAATCTAAGATAATCTGCACGCCTACCATCATAGCTAATCATAATTCATAGTTGCATTTGGCAGACCATCGACAAAAATGGCCCTTTTTTTCCACCGAAAGAAAAACGATTTCACACGATTTTTGTCCATTTTTCGTCAACGTGAATATCATGTGTTAAAGGGCTACTGTTATGTTTAGTGTTTCTCTGACCGTATACACAGGAATATCACTGCGAGTGTCTGACCCTTGTGCTACACAATTATTAAAGTAGGGCAGCGACAGCCAAAATAATCCTAGCAATTGTTGGCATTTGTATGTATTCTTTATGTTTATTTCCTGAACTTCAAACCTCAATAATTTCGTCCTGGAAGTAATATTGTTCCCAAGGTTTTCTCGGATTATGTATGTTGTTGATGAGTCGACTCTCAACCTCATCTCATGCATGAGAGAGAGAGAGAGAGAGAGAGAGAGAGAGAGAGAGAGAGAGAGAGAGAGAGAGTTGTGCAGTTACGGTTTGCAAGAAATGCACCAAATTCAACGTTTGTCATCCAATGATTGGTACACATAAAGCTATACAATGGATAATGGAAGGCCATCTCCATCTTCAACTCAAAAGCTTAACCCAAGATAGACATTTTGTTAAGAAATCAATATATAAATAAGAAAATCAGTATCCATTCAACTTATATATATTTCGAACTCACCAAAATGTTCCACAAAATTTACTAATTTCCAAGAGAATCACAACCTGGTAAATTTAAAACTTGAAAATTATCAAATATATAACTTGAAGAATATCGGTCCATTTCTACATTCAATATGTTTGAAAATCAATTTCTATCACTTTAAGTAATTGACCTAAGGGCAAATATTCATTAATTTAGCCATAATGGATCACTTTCCAGTAACTACGGATTCGGAAAATACAATTTGGACTTTCTTCTAATACGATACTAATAACCCAATTGACATTTCCACTTGGGGTATCTATTGTCTTCAAATTCCTGCATATTAATTGACGTAGGAATTTTCCGAAAGTCCCACTTCATCGACTCAATTTTTTGTTTTCTTTATGTATCAGAGCTACACAAGGACAAAATGATCTTTTTTTCTTAAAGAAAAAAATCTCCAAATGATTACCTTGTGGATACTGCGCTTGATTTTTTGCTTTTTGATTGACTTCTATTCCTATTGCTTAGGTCAGAGATATCACGGAAGGAACCTCCCGACTATCCCAACCCCTGTTTCAAAATTGTCAGTGGAAAAGACTATCAAGAGTGATTACAAAAGACACACTCTCTGCTCTTGAATATGGAGGTGGCGACATTCAAACAAGTCTAGATATGTGGATTCCTATCCATCCATAATACCTTTAAGAAGAATTGTGGTGTAGCAAGTCTTGCTCAACACCCAAGTACAAGGAGCAATGGCACACCTGACGGAGGCTACTGGGGGCTCAGCCCCCTTGGTTCAAAATATTTTTACATTACTAAAAGTCGAAAATTTTCTAAATAAATTATATATAGGTGACATCTCTTTCCCTCACCCAACATGCAATTGGATTAAAATGAGATGTCGTGCTACAAAATATGATCTCATGGCCATAATTCAATAACATATATTGCCAAATAGGTGATTTTCTCTAGAAGATTAAACTATTAGGAAATGCAGAAACAACTTACATGTGGAGTGGGATCGACTCTCGGCCGCATAGTTGCGTTTTAGTTTCTATCATTTTCTTACAACACAATTGAATCATGGTGATCCAATCTTAGGAGGCAATATCATATTGTATAAAGCTATAACTATTCTTAGTCACTGTTGGTGTAGGAATAGCTGCGACCCTCCTAATCTTGTAGAATTTACATAATCTTGAGGAGTATGAGCAGGTATCCCTGGAATCAGCAGGCCAATCACTCTAAAAATCCTCAACAACAATCCTTCTCTGTAGCTTGGTCCCTTCTCCCAAGCAATAATAAAGCTTCTCATGAGCTCATACCACGCATTTATCATCATCGGTATCACCTGTAGAGGCGAGAAGTAGTTCTTGTTCGGTTCTTCTGGGATGACCTACATATAAAAAATTAAGCAACCAAGAAAATTGAATGAGTAATCTTATCCAATTACAACATGCCATGCGCGGTTGACTCTTTCTTTTTTCTTCTTTTCTTTTGCCTTTTCAGCCCTGCAAAGCCAATTCCTGAAGTTCATGGACGTGACAATGTTTTTTTTGCTTTGGAGGAATTTTACTGCAGAGACAGTCTGAATTGCAAACTCCTTCTCTTGTGCAATTTCAATCCAATGGTATATGATTTATCCACATCACAATTTCGTTTGATATGAAATGGATATACATAGCATTTAGCTAAAGCCACTTTGAGAACCACTTTGCCACCAACTAATATAACTAAGCCCACAAAAAATAATTTAGGCGCGCACGCGAGAGAGAGAGACAGAGAGAGAGAGTTCCTGACCTTCCCTTGATATTTGCTATTGAAATAGCAACAACGCCCAAAGTGCGTGAACATGGAAGCTGAATCATCGAAAGGCAACCTAGGCACAATGTCATTGGCATAAACGAATCGAAAGTACGCAATCCGATGTTCTTTCAAGACCCTCTCCATGAACTCCCCAAACTTGTCATCTCCAACCCTAGGTTGACCAAAGGTGTAGACCCCCTCCAATCTCTCCATCAGCCACGTCTCCCCATGAATGGCCAAGATGGCTGGGAAGAGTATCGCCAACGCACCTCCCAAGCTGTGGCCGGTCAACACATACTTCACTTTGTCGTTCTCGCCGAGCAGTGACCTTAGTTTCTCCCTTATGGCATAGTAAGCGAACGGCGCGGGGGTTTTGAGAAGTGGGTCGAGCTCTTTCGGCCAACCTAGGGTGTTCTGGAGGCCTAGAGCTTTCATGAACCCACCATGGATATTCCCAACTCCTGGTAACTCGTACCGTGAGAGGTCAAAGTCCAAGCACCAATCGGCCGCATTGAAAGGTTCCGTGCCTCGGAAGGCGACCATGATGGTGTCACGGTCCCGTAGCATGAAGGCATGTGTGGTTACTTTCCTTTGATAATCTGCAGAAGAATAATAACAGGTATCCGTCAACTGTTATCTTGGTATATTATCCACAGCTTTAGAGATGGCAGCATAGCTCCTTACCATTCCAAAAGTTGTAGGACCCCAAGAAATCCATCTGCACAAATGAGCGGACATAACTGTTATAAAGGACTAATTCGATTATTGTTCAGCAACATATGTCGCCTCTTTTTAGGATGGTATGGCCAGGTTCAGTTAGTATTAGGAACTTAGTCAATTAAGCTCTTTAGTACAAATTATGATCAATTTTTGACACCTTTTAAGTTTAATTGTCCCCGATTAATTAAGTTGCACAGAGAGCGTGCTTCAAACGGATCAGCTTTGCGAATTCTTGTTTCTGGTCCTCGCTTCTCATGTCTTTACGTGGTCACAACATGATCCATGCTTTCATTTATAGATTAACCCCAAGCCAAGTAGTGTTTATTTCAGATTCAGATTCTGTCGTTTCACCTGCCAGTGGTGGGTGATCGTTGTTTGAAGGTAGGCCTTGTTCTCATAAGATACTTTCGAAGCCATCATGGAGAGAGCCGCATGGTACTCACTGTCCCCAGGCCTGATGCGGTTGTCCAGTTCCACTCTCTTGTCCAAATAGCCAACGATGGATGTATAGCTCCCAGACTCTCTGTCCGGCATCACTACTTTCCCTGTTCACAGCCCCACATAGTACAATCAACATCTTTCTAAGTGTAAAGTCAACAAACTGGGTAGACTAATCCTAACTATTTAGCATGTCACTACTTGATCAATATCTTCAACTAGATATGTTTCCCAGAAAATGCAGCAATTGGCCTGAGAATTTAAAACTTCTATTGGTTGGTGATCTAAGTCAGAAGAAGCTGTTCTCATGAAGATATGATCAGTAGACGGGCGTTGATGAGTCTAATTAGGTGTCCGATAAGCCCAGTCGTTCTTAGTTAAATTTCTTTTAGGAAATTGATGAATCTGAGTGAACTAGATCCAAAAGGATAAAAAATATCCAAACGCAATCAGACTTATTTCGAGTTGTTTTAATACAACCTTATTGTGCCATATTGCAATAACTAGATATGCAGACTGACCTTGAAAGCAGTTGACAAGAAGCCTTCCAAAGTTCCGATTGCTCGAAAAGAGATTCAACCAAAACTCGATCACCGACCCGATCAAAGACAGGGGTTTGGCCACAAGAAGCAGAAGCTTCTGCGCGAGAATGGATACAAACATGATCCACCTCCGCTCAAAGCTCTCCTCTCCTTCCTCGGAGGAGTCCACGAATTTCCTTTTGTGCACATTGCTGAAGATCAGAATGCGCAAGAGATCGATGACACCGGCTTTCTCTGGGCTCAACAGCAAGTAGTTGCTGCAGAAACTCTTGTCACAAGCCATGGCTTTGAGGCAAAGAAGAGAGGTGATTGCTAGGGTTCTTTCTCAATTTGAGAGGGTCTGTGTACTCACTGCCTTGGATGGGACTTGTACTGCTTCTTGAACTTGGCTTCAAAGGCTTATTTATAGAGGTTTCTTTGTCATTGAATAGTCATAGACGTAATTTCTGATTTCGTGTTTGTATATCAATCTGTAGATTAGTCTCGGTGTACTTAGGATTACTCAAAAAAAGAAAAACGTAAGTTTTTGGCATGAAAGCCGAACGACTTCCGATGGGTTGGTGAAGAAAAACTGGGTTGGTGAAATGATTATTTTTAAACTAAGGCGTTGTGGAGAAGGTGATTCTTTCCAAATTAATTTCTTTTGATTTTTAAATAAATTTTAAATAATTTTATTACTTTTTTACTTTTTTCTTTTCTTGTTTTCTTTTTTTTCTTTTTTTCCCTTTTTTCCTATTCTTCTTCTTCTTCTTCATTTCTCCGACCGGCCAAACGAGGGCCGGGCAACGCTCACCGGAGCGTAGGCGGCCCTCGGCGAGATCGGCCTTCGTCGGCCGAGCCTCGCCGGCGGCCGAGCGAGGCTCGCCCAACCCCGTCGATGGCCGGGCCGGCCTCGCCGGGGCTGCGAGGCCGAGCCTCGCCGATGGCGGGCTTGCCTCCGGCGAGCTCACCGGACCTCGCCCTAGCTCGGCGAGCCTCGGCGACCTCGGCCGAACCGGCGGCGGACCGGCGACCGACGGTGGACCGGTGACCGGCGGCGGACCGGCGCGGCGGCGGGCGGCGACGGGCAGTGGCAAACGGCCACGGGCGATGGTGGACGGCAACCGAGATGATGAAAGAGAAGAACGAGGGTTTTACGTTTTGATTCTTTTTCTGATTCTCGAACGCATAATCAAATTTTTTTTATTCTCAAATCTTGTCCAAAATCGTTCTCGGGAACAAAAATTTTACCAAACGCGATTCTCGTCTCAAATTGATTCTGGGAACAAAAAATCGGAATCTGGCACTGTTTGGCACATTGCCAAACAGGCCCTAAGGCGTTGTGGAGAAGGTGGAGACTCACAACATGTGCAATTAATATTCAAGAAAGGCGGTTAAAACATGTCTTGATTTGTCTGTGAAAATTTTCATGATTTAACGTGAGTCATGTGATTCATTCATTCACGTCTTATGTTACCCCTATCATTTAATTGATGGGCACTAGAGAGATCTAAGTGGAGCCCTACTAGTATCAACTATGCCGTTCGAGCAGGGTTGGAAAACGAGGTTGTGCTAAATTCAGCGTCCTTCCAAACGTGATCCAGTGACGTACTGCTCGTGAATTTTGTGCTCCATCGCGTTGCACAAAATAGCTACTTGGACATACAAGACGGTCATGAATTGTCGTACTCCATCACGTTCCACACAGTTGCTACTTTGACATATAAGACGGTATGAATCATTCACTTTGAACTTGTGCGGAATTTCATTTTAGAAAATGAACATCAATTATTCGGCTAAATACGAGGTCCGCAGCTTTTTTTGACGCGGCCCACATTTACGTTTTAAATTTGAAATACAGCTACATTTCTCATTATTTGGTGACTAGATCGATTAATTTACAAATAGAGAATGAACTCTCATGCATCCAACGGATGCAATTGGTATTTGGGTCATTGTTATAAGGGGTTTTAGTGGGATAAATTTAATTTTTAACTGAACTTTTAATTTTTTTTAGAAGATATTTTTAATGTGTATACAATATTCCACCATAGATCAAGTAATACAATAAAAATAACAATTACACCCAAGTCATTAAAACAATTTCAGTGTTTCAAAGCTTCAAATTCCACGCAATAATCTCACTATGTTTAGTCTCACAATCCCTTGCAAAGCAAAAATCAAAAAGCCCTAAAACTATTGTACGATGGCCAATTTAGTCTTAAACATTTCGATTGTGTTAATATAGTCCTAAAAAAATTTTACAATTTGCCAATTTAGTTCTAAATTTTTCATATGCCAATTTAATCTTAAAGCTTTTGACAATTTGTCGATTTAGTCCTCATGGTCATTTTTAGACGAAAATCATTGACGTTGTAATTGAGTCAATGCCGGCCATCCTATGTGGAGGGGATAAATGATCACTTGCGTGGTGGTCATTAGTCATTAATGTAGAAAATTGTGGTGGTTTTGCTCATTAGAAAAGAGTGTCTATAGGTTAATCCCATCGTGGCCCTTTTTTATATTAAGATACATGTGCGAGTTGTGTTAGAGAAATCCCATATCGGAAAATTGACGTAGTGTAGAACAATTACTATATCTTAGTTGGCCCATAACTCATTGGCTTAACCTTTTGAGTAAAAGTAGATCCAATTGAAAATGCCGACAGGCTCGAATTTAAGTTCCCTCTTAATAATCTCCCTAAATGAAGATATAAGACTTTTGCTAATGCTCCCAAAATTTCAATCCAAGTTGGTGGAAAATTCCCTCCTCCAAAAACCGGATTGGTGCGTTTTTTCAAATTAAGTCACTTTCACCTACACAAATGAAAAACACACTCAAAAAAACTCTAATCGTATTTCACGATAAAAAAGTGTGTATTTTTCTCACATATGTCAATGGGGTTGCTTCACTCAAGATCAAAAGGACCCACAATGGAGATGCCTGGCATCACGACAAAGCTGAGTGCTAGAGACGACATGGACAAGCATTGTGATGGCGCAGCCGCCATGGTTGACTAGGGAGATGACCAGAAGAAGAAGAAAACCAATAGAGAGAGAAAGGGAAGAGATGATGTTTTATTCCATCCTCAGATAGATAAAATGTACCCAAACTAGTCTGTCATTGAGGTCGCTCAAGGTGTAACCCTTTGCCAAACATTTATTGACTATGCGATTACGACGGTGGGGCTATCCTCTAACCCTTTTCATTAAACGGGATCAACTTTGCTAGCCATGCATCCTAGACCATGTAGATCAATCCCCATTAGAAGTTTTAGTTTGGAGAATCTTGTGTGGATGAGTGAATATAGAGGGTTGGCCCATAAGATTGGATGATATGTTAGACCATTTAGCAAACTTGGGCTTGTAATTGAACTTTTCATGGACTCAAAATACAACCTAAGCCCGGCCATGCAAAGGCATTTTCGTGATCCGTGCTTTAGAGGCCACGCAAGATCAGCACGATCGGGCCGACCACTTAACGGGTTTAATTGACCTTCACCTGGTCTGTTTAATTGAGCCTATTTCAAGGTTGTCTCTGGCCGAAAAGACTTCGTTTCTGGTGTCTGATTTTTTATCCCGAATGGGTGTCAATATATCGAACAGATATATTTATTTCGTTGGATTCCAATCCTATAAGCTGAGGTTGAGTTCACTAGCTTGAACAGTAGTAAGCTAAATAATGCCGCTTAAGTTCTTTCACTACACGTTGATAATCAAATAGCTGAAATCTGAGATTCTAAGCTCTAGCTTAAGAAGGCTGTGTTTCTCACACCTCGAACCATCCATTTGTCACGGTTCTTTTATGTATAGTGCCAGAGGACGACGATTGTAGTAAGATTGTCCAACAAGGAAAGAGGGTACCCATTTGTCACAGCTAGAGAGATGGGATAAATTGGGACGACTTTCAATACCTTCTTGGATGGTGGAGAGACTAGGAACAAGTCAAATCGCATATATATGACATCCACAAAGTGTTACTGGCAGCACATTTGTGAAAGTGAATCTAAGGAGTTGGGCTAAAATTGTAATGCCGATGCTAATCGAGCAGTGTTAAAATGGATAAGTTCTTGGGAAAGTCCTTGCTATCACCTAACTAATACCAAAATACAATTGGTGAGGACCAATATGAAATAAGCAAAAGTTGGACAATACCTATTAGGGTTTGTAAGTCCAATCAAATTGTATCGTGCGAATCATCCAAAATATAAATGTGAACTTACATTACCTTGCATCATCCTTGTTATAAT